>JBAJHW010000009.1:16428009-17678009 GCA_037013535.1 Intellagama lesueurii | reverse complement strand
GGGATGACCCCACCGGACACAGAGCATGTGGAATATGTCCTCGTCCAGCTCCCATTCGTGGGACTGACCCGTGAGACGACTCAACCTGTCCGCAAGTTCGTTGTCGGTCGTAGATATGTGCAGAGCTACTGGGAAGACATGATGCTGGTAGCACCATTCCCATAGCTGTATGGACAGGTACAGAAGTGACATCGACCGTGTCCCTCCCTGCTTGTTGATGTAATACATGGTCGTGGTGTTGTCGGTAATTATCTGCACACCACGACCCTGTATGAGAGGGAGGAAGGACCTGAAGGCCTTTATCACTGCCAGCATCTCGAGGTGATTGATATGTAGCTCCTGGTCGCGACGGGACCAAAGGGCGTGTATCCTGTGAGGCCCGCAATGTGCTCCCCATCCTATGGGGCTGGCATCCGTCGTCACTTGTAATGACAGCTGTAGGGGACGGAACGGTCGACCGATAAGAAGATGTGGTACGTATGTCCACCACCTTAATTGAGTGGCCAGCTCCTGTGTGACAGATAGTCTTTTTCTTGGGCTGTCTAGAAGAGGGTCGAACATTGTCAAAAACCACGCCTGAAGAGATCGCATTTTTAGGCGCGCGTGAGATATTGCCGATGTTGTGGAGGCCATGAGACCGAGGAGATGCTGGGCATGATGTGCTGAGACCCGTGCCCGCGGCCGAAACTTGTGAACGGCTTTGCTTATCTTCCTTATGCGTTCTGGTGGAAGAAATATCCGAGCCCGGACAGAGTCTAGTCGCGCTCCAATATAATCGACGACCTGAGACGGTATCAGATGGGATTTCTTTTCGTTTACTGCGAGTCCCAGTTCCTGTAAGGTCAGTAGAATGAAGTCGGTGTCTCGTAACGCCTTTTCTTTGGTCGGTGATACCACTAGCCAGTCGTCTATGTAGGGGAAGACTTGAACATCGTGTAGCCGAAGAAATGCCGCGACTGGGGCCATGCACTTTGTGAAAGTGCGAGGGGCTGTGGATAGCCCGAAGGGAAGGGCGCAGAATTCATAGGCGTCGCTCCGAAAGCTGAAGCGGAGGTACCTCCTGTGAGAGGGATGGATTGATACGTGGAAGTAGGCGTCCTTGAGATCTATAACCACGAACCAGTCGTTTTCTTTTAAAAGATGGAGAATGGTGTCTAATGTGATCATACGAAAGCGTTTTGGATGCAGGTAAGTGTTCAGTTCCCTGAGGTCCAGTATGGGCCTGATCCCTCCATCCTTCTTTGGTACTGCAAAGTAACGGGAATAGAACCCGTTTGGGATGTCTCGAGGAGGTACGTGTTGAATGGCTTGTTTTTGTAGGAGAGTGAGGATCTCTTCTTCTAGGATAGGGTCGAAGGAAGTGTGTTTGATCTGTCCTAGAGGAGGAAATTCTAAAAACTCCAGACGGTATCCGAATTGTATAATACTTAAGACCCAAGAGTCTTGTGTAATGTTGGTCCAATTGTGGAGGAACGGAGCTAATCGAACGGAATGGTAGGGTGCGAATGATTCTACGGGTAAGTCAAAGAAATTGTTTGGATTTCTTAGCAGGTGGCCTGTAAGGTTGACGTCGCTGCGAAGTATTCTGTGGTCGGAAAGTGGATGTAGAAGAAGAAGTTTGGTAGGGCCTATTTTGATTTTGATTTTTGAAAGGGCGGTATGATTGAGATGCGGGCTGTTGATATTGCTGGGTTGGTTTACGCCATTGATATCTGTTATACCTAGGTTGTTGCTGGAAGGTGTATGACTTAACTGTCTTTTTAATCTTATGTAGATTTTCTAAAGAATCGTCCGTTTTTTCATTGAAGAGACCCTTAGCGTCAAAGGGTAAGTCTTCTATCCTTGCCTTGACGTCATCTGCAAATCCAGAGGCCCTAAGCCACGCGTGTCGCCTTAAGGTGATGGCTGACGTCAGTGTCCTGGATGCCACATCCGCAGAATGGCGAGAAGCCAGTCTCTGATGTTTGGAGACTGTGACTGCTTCTTCATAGGTGTTAAGAAACCCTTGTCTGGTGTCATCCGGGGCAGCCTGGAGGGCAGGTAAGACCCTTGACCAAAGTTGTCGCTGGTACGCACCCATGGCCGTTTGATAATTAGCTATTCTTAGCAAAAGGGTGGCAAAGGAGTACACCTTTCTCCCTAGTACGTCCAGTTTACGACCCTCTCTATTTGTAGGGGTCACTTGGGCTCTTCCAGGTGATTTGGATGAGCTGGACTGAACTATGATAGAGTTCGGTACAGGGTGCTTGAGCAGGAACTCAGTATCCTCCCCATTCGTGCGATAGAGGTTCTCCGTTCTGCGAGACACTGGGGACGATGAAGATGGCTGGTTCCATGATTCCTTGATGAGTTCCATCAAGGTGGAAATAAAGGCAAGGCTTAGAGGAGGAGATCTGTCTTGGTTAATGTCCCCAAATATAAGGTCCTCAGTTGGAAGAGGTGGTTGTACAGTTTGCAATTTCAATGTGCTAGCCATTCTGGCAACCATCTGCACATAAGAGGTGAAGTCTTCTGATGGCGATGACGGGTGAGGATCTCCCGCGTCAGAGTGAAGCGCATGTTCATCCATAGGGTTTTCACCCGAGGTGTCAGATAACACACCTTCATCCTGGCGAGATGTGGCCGACGAAGGTGAGTCTTCCGTCTCCGGAATATAAGGTGAGTGTCTGGATCTTCTAGATCTCTTTTTAGGGGGAGCAGGGTGTTCTGTCTCCGCTGGTAAAGAGGTCCTCGCTTGCTTCCTCTTCGACGTCGATGATGCTTTAGCCCGATCCGAAGCAGTACCCACTTTCTGCTTCGACCTAGAGGCTTGCAAGTTATCGACGTCGAGATGTCTACGATGTCGACGTCGGGGTGAGGACGAGGATGGAGAAGACGAGGACGAAGAGGCGTAAACGTAACGTATCCTCTTCCTACTATGATAGTCCTCCGCGCTCGACGTCGACCTAGAGTCCGACTCGTCATACCGATGCCGACGATGGGACTTGCGGCGATCGACCTCGATGTAAATAGGGTCATCGCGTTTCGCCTTGTGTCGACGCCGCGAGTGGTGGGGTAGAACTACCACCTCGTGTCGAGCGGCTCGGCGTCGATCCGGCGACCGGTTCTTAGTCTTTTCCGTCCGCTTTCGAGGGGAAAGGGGCCTCGAAGAGCCTACCGGTGAGGACGGCGTCGGAGAAGCCCGCCCGGTAGAAACAGGGCTATGAGGGGCAGAAGTCGTACTGGAGAGGAATATATCAGCCAGTCGACTAGGGGTCGGGGAACTTTCAGGTCCGACCGGAGAAACATCTGGTAGACGTAGGGGTGAAGAGGCAGCCGCCGCCGAGGAGGATCCCCGCTCCCGAGATGAATCCTCCAAAATGGGAGACGGGAGGGAATCCGAAACAGGTGGGATCTGTTTACGGACGTCTTTACTCTTCCCCTTCTTGCTTTTAGTAGATGCCTTCTTCGACGTCGAAGGGGGCTTCGGAGTCGAAGGGGCTTTCTTTGTCGACGTCGAAGACTTTTTTGTAGATTTTTCAGTGGGCTTCGACGCCGACAGGGGCGGGGAAACAAGTCGCACCTCTGAACGTGGAGTAGCTGAAGGAGTTGAAGCCGTCTCCATGCTAGATGGTTTCGATGCTGAAAGCGTTTTCTCCCAGAGATGAAGTTTCAATCGTTGTTCTCTGGCCTTAAGGGCAACTTTAGTGAACGCTTTACAGTGTCTGCAAGAACTGGGCCGATGGTCCTCCCCCAGACAAAAGAGGCAGCGGTCGTGACCATCCGAAAATGGCAATTTGCGGGAACACGACACGCACCTACTGAATGGCCCTGAGGTGGACATAAAGCGTACTCACAAGGTTCAAAGTGTCCAAGTTCGTAACAGCCAAGAAGCGGCCGCGACAAAAGCGGCGCGAAGAAAGAAAAGGCGGGAAATCCGCAAGTCGTATACCAAAGCCGAATCGTGATCCAGGGGAGAGTGAAAGTCCAGTCCGTAGTCGAGGGGCAATAGAAATCAGATAATCGAGGAATTCCGTGTCAAAAACCGAGAATCAAACCGTAAGATCGATCGAATAAGAACAGCTCTAATCGAGAAGCTCCAAGCACCAGGGCGGTAAAATGGAACTGGGGCTGAGGCGGGTGGAGCATGCGCGATAGGGGCGATTCTAACTTGTTACTTTTTATGAAAAAAGCTCTAGAATATTCCGAGAAGACCAGCGCAGGCGCTGTCTAAACCCAATTGTGTGCATTCACAGAGGCCACGAAGAAGAACTGGGTGATTCTTGAATTCCACTGAAGATCAATACTTCTGCATGACTTGGAAAGATAGGTGTGCAGCAATAGATATTGTGTGACAGCCCAATTCAGCATTCCATAGGTCAACTTAAAAAAAACAGGGGTACCCTAAACAAAAAATTATAACTTAGAAACTGGACCTCGGATCAGCACCAAATTTGGGCAAACCATTTTTGAGTTATGATTTTTTTTAAAGGTAAAGCCGGTGACATTCTGTGTCTACAGATTTAAGACAGATCAAATACACTGAAAGACCAAACTTGCTTACCCTGAAAGAGAATTGTTAGTCCTAGTCCCTTTTTTTATTCAGAAGGAATCAAGGCATCTGGGGCTCTAATACTGACTTTGAAAACAGCCATTTAAGAGGCAAAAAAATCTGAGTTTGTGGCTTTCTTATCAGCATGAACATTCTAAACATAAACATTCTTGCAGGCATGAAGGGAGGGAGGAGAGCTGAACTTTGAACCCTGCTAGTCAGGACCAAATTAAATTATTCTCAGGAGAACTTTTAAATTTATTTCTAGCCAAACAGACATTAAAAAGAGTTTCTATTTCTGATATAAAAATATTTTAAAGGATACAGGGATTATCTATCTCAATGTTAGCAGAGCTTAGGGACCAATTCCATCCATCTTGTCACTATACAACTGTTTGGTAATTAAGAAAAAAACCTCCGGCTTGACGCTGCAACGAGACAGCAGCAGGAAGACGGAGCTTCGTCCCCTGGGCTGAATTCTGACCTGTTTGGGACCCCCCAGGGGGTTAAAACCACTCCGAAGAGATGGTGAAATGGGGGAGAAGCCTGTTGATCATGGGGGAACAGCGGTTACCCACATTTGATCCGGGAAACTCCCCAATCAACCAGTGGGCGGAAACAAGCAGCTGAACTAGCTTGTTTGCAAGTCGTCGGCACCCGGCAATGGAGAAGCGATAAATCAGCCTAATTAACATCGTGTTACCACTGGGTAAGAATTTTTTTTAGAACTGTATTGCTTTACTATCCCTGGACAAGACAATTCCTATGGCAGAAATAGCGTCTTCCATCTCTCACCACTGATTGAGCAGCGGTGAATCTGGAGAGAGGAGGAGAAGCAGGGAGACACAAGGAAAATAAATTGGACATTAATGAGACATTTAATTATACTTCAAGGAAGGAAGTTTGGTATTACTTTGTCGTTATAAACTTAAGAATCTTTCTCCTGAAAACATCATTGCCAACAACTCTGGGAAACTAAACTTGTTTATGCTACTTAGAACAGCTATCTAAGGTGTTGGCAAAAAGCCTAGAATCAATGACCTTGAACACTTTATGGCTGTTTGGAATTCCCTTTCTTTTTGAGGACAGAACTGAACTACAGATAAATTAACCCTAGAAAGCCTAATCCAGCCAAAGTGGAACTTCTAAACTGTATCCTGAGTTTTGAACTTGACGGGACCTTGAGACTTTAGGCGGGGAAAACTCTCTACGTCTGAGACTGGATTCAAGCTTAACCCTAAAGATGATCAATCCATTAAAGTGGACCTATGGAAGCAAGTATTGATGGAACTGGACTGATTTCTTTAAGCATCTGGACAACTTTCACTTGGAATACAATCATTTGACATCTGGGACATAATGCCACAACAAGGACAATTTTGGGATGAAACAAAATCTACCCTTCAAGCAATTTTAGAAATAGTGAGATTCCACAACAAAGAGGCGAAATTATACAAGGAGCAGTTGAAGAAGAACTATAGTCAACAGGAGACAGGGAATAATGAACAAGGAAATGAGAGGGTGGTGGATGATGTGTGCCAATCAAAAGAGGGGCTGGAGGAAATTAGAGGAGAAAACCTAGGAGATTTAATTCTAACCCTGGAGCTGAGGAGAGTTTTATGTAGGTGTGCTAAGGGAAGATAAGGGGAGAGAATCAGCAGACCTAATTAAAAAGAGCCTGGTAGATCTATTGGAGATAGATCAAATGTATAAAATGTTCCCAGGTGGCACAAGGCACGGCAGAATCTTTGGAGAGATAGAAACAAGAATTGGGAAAAGACAAATAAGAGAAGGAGATCATTAGAAAGATGAAAAAGGAAAAAAAAAATATTAAGGTGGCCTTCAACGTTGATATACCTAACTTCTGGAATTGTAAGGGGGCATATCCTATATATTAGAAAAAGGAATTAAACTGAAATAAGGGATCACTAATCAGGGTAAAGACATAACACAGTGGTTCTTAAGGTAAATTGAAGCTAGATATAAGGATGAGGTAAAACAAATAGTACTTAATGAACATACATTAGATATGATATTGATATAGACATGATAGAAAATGTGGAGATAGAAATAACTAAACAATTATATAAAGAAAATCTGTATAAAATGCTTTAAGATAACAAGAAAAAAACCTCCAAAGATGCTATGTGCCATCAAGTCACTTCTTAGGTGTGCTGATCTCTGCTCAGATCTTGCAAATCAACATCTCATGTTAGGTTGTTCTCTCTTCCTACTGCCCCTCCCTTCCTGGCAATATTGTCTTTTCCATTAAGTTCTGCTCAGATCTTGCAAACTAAGAGCTGTGGTTTCCTTTATTGAGTCAACCCATCTCATGTTAGATCTTCCTCTTCTTCTATTGCTCTACCCCACTTTTTCTAGCAATATAGTCTATAGTGTCCTGCAGACCACCCTGACTGCTGCCACTGGTGTTCTCAACATTCAGGCTGCCCTTTGCTGTATAAAGTTTGGCATCCTTTTTCTTGCTGGCAACACAGGCACAATATTTTACAGCAATATCAGGCCATTTCCTGCCTTTCTGAATTGTGGGTACAGAAGCTTTAGCACAAAAAAATCAAAATCACTCAGGTGTATTGAACTGTGTTCAGTTAATATATAAAAGTTCAATCAGACATGATGAATCTGGATGGGGCTAGGTTCTGTAGGAACTGCAAGGTATGAAGGTCTGGTAGTCTCTCTGACTATCATGCTCTGTAAAGGGTGCCTCTCAGTAAACTACCATGTCTTACAGTTCTCACAGAGCTTTGCTCAGTCCAGTCGCCTCTTCCATTTTCATGAAGACCCACCACATCCACCTTCTGGCTGGGGGATCTCCTGCAAAGTTCTGGAGGCTATAATCCAAAAAAAATATGGAAGTTCCACACCTGAATGTAGCAATTATGTCTGCAGTGCACCTGTAATAATGCTTTCAGTATACAGTACAATAAGTTTAAAAATGTTACGCTATATATTTGGACTATAATCTTCTCTAGGGTAAATTCCCTACATTTAGGCATTGAATCCATCCTGTATATAATGCCATGACAGTCTTAAGTGCTGGGCTGCAGCCCTATTAGCCTTTTAATCAGGTACACTGAGGAACCTCTTCACATTGATCTTGGTTGCAGTTCTCTGTGAAAAACATAACACCTTTCTTCTCACACAGTCACCATGCTGCTTTTTACATGGGAGAATTGGGTCAAGGAAAAGAACACAAATATGAAACTTTTAACAGATGAAATGTAATATAATCTAAGAAAATAATTCTTCTACCTTGGCTTGATGAAGATCAACACCGTACATAGACAGCTTCTTAGCATTCTCAAGAAATTCGAGATCAGCTTGTGCTGGAGTCATAGATCTACAGAAACATAATGGAAAAGATACATTGGGCTCAGTATTTGCTTGCTTTACAAGCATGCTATGTATTTTTTGTACATCATAATTTTGTGACTACATCTAATGCTACAGTACATCTATTAAACAAAAAAGCTACTACAATCTTGATTTTTTTAAATTTTTCATATCTCTTCACTACTAGTTATTTGGCACTTTTAATTATAATTATAATTATGTGCTGTCAAGCTGATTCCAAATTATGGCAACCCTTGCCACAGTTTCCTAGGTGTAGCATAATCAGAAGTGGTTTACCATCCCCTTCTTCCAGGACAGTGCAGCTTGCCTAAGGCTAAACAGACTTTATTCAACCATGAGACACAATGGGAAACTGAACTTGACCAATGGCTCCACAGCCAGGGACTCCAACTCACTAAGCCAGGATGCAAAGTGATTTTTAAAAATATAATTACACCACACCCTAGGAGTCTCTAATTGTGCTGATTCACCAATGGGAGAGAACTTGGTTGCAAAAATATGGACAACAAATCAAATGAGGCAGAAAAATATGGTCACAATTCATATGCTCCAAACATAGAAAGTTTTGTTTAAAGCAAAAACTTACGATTGATGCTATACCACAAAAAGAAAGGAATTTCACAGCAAGGTAACCCCTTTATCCTTACTCAAACAATGTTCACATCAATGTACCCTTCTTATTATGCCTTAATTTCCATGTCAACACAAGTGGTGAGTTCTCTCTTTGATTTCCTAATGAAAAAAACTCTAGTTAGCTGCAGTTAAATCCATTTAAAACAAAGAGAGTTCCTTTCTCCAAGCATGGATAAACTGGTCTGGACAATGACAGATTAGATAACTACAGACAGGACTGTGCTGCAAATCTGCTGTTTGTAGATGCTGACACTAGCAGAGTTTTTATTTCATTTCAGCTCCTTCACACAACTAGCAATTAACTAAATTTGGACAGGACTTTCAGGGTAATCTGAATGGGGAAAAACATAAAAGAGGCAACTTCTCTTATTTTTGGAGTCTTTCATTAATTTCTCATAGAGAGCCTTCGAAACTCAATGTATTTAGATTTTGAAAAGAGAGGGTAACAAAAATATCAGATTTGTATCAGGTTCAATGCATAAGATTACCTACATGCACATAAAAGTGCCTCCTTGATATGCCAGCAAATAGTGTCATAAGTCTCACATCAAGGGCTGTCTGCTTCCAATTAGAATTCAGGGAAGACCCTGGAAGGGGATGGGTACCGGGAGTTCGAAAAAGGGCCTGGAAGATAGAGATGCCTACAATTTGATGCTGATTCCTTGTGTGATTTTGCTGTACAAGCTCCTTGCTTTTTTAATCACTTGCTTGTGAATTACTCTTTTTAATTTCTTATTTTTCCTCCTTGGAGTCCTCCAATTTTTAATCCATTTTATTTATTTTTGTGGAGAAATTTCTCCAATTCCTGAAGCATTTTTACTGTGAACTGCATGGTTGCCTTGGGACATCTTGCTGCTGGACTAAGGTATTAATCTGGTGATGGGGAGTAATACTCAACCCCACATTCCAGTGGCTGAGGGCTGATTTGACTCTATTTATTTATTTCCTGCATATATTTCCCGTTTATTCTATATATTTTCACTTCTGCTTCATAATTTGGAATTTTGCTACATTGCTGTTACTGCCTGGCTTCTGAAGATGACTGATTTATGTTTCTCACAGCGCTGTTTTTTCCTGCTTTTGCTGTAGATGATTTTTTGTTATCGTCTCCTTTTTTAGTAGTTTTGAGTGCTTTGCAGGGTTTAACTTAGGCCAGCACCAGAAACTTGAATGAGAAAAACAAAAAAAACCAGATAACCCAAAGGGACCGGCACACCTGAATGACTTGAAACTAATAAGGGAGCCTCCACACAACAGAACCAGAAATGAATGCAATCTCAAAGTTTTCCCCATGGTCATCCTTACTATGTACGTAAGTAGTGGGGGTAGCTAGTGCAATCATGCTGTAGTGTTTACTTGGGGTGAAAATTAAGGTGGAAGAGTGTATCAATTTGCTCATGTTTTCCGTAAAGAGGCAGACTGATCTTTAAACAAATAAACAATACAAAGCAAACAGCAGCAATATACCTTGTTGAACTTATTAATGTCTCTCCCCCCCCCCCCCCCGGTAATACGTAAACCTCTTATGAAATCACACCTAGTTAGAAAAACAGAAGGAACTGCCATTTAAGCCTGTCTCTTAAAGAGGATCATGCATATCGTTTCCCCATGAACAAATGTGCTGTTCAAAGTTTTCTGCAAGAAACAAATTCCAGGATCAGACATGTTCTGCTAAAAACTAGTCCTACCCAAGAGGCATAGATCTGAAAACCTTAATTTTCTCTTCATTCTTGTCACTGAAAATTTCCCATCTGGGTAACAGGTACAAACAGTGTTACATGTATGGATGGATGTTCTAGTGGTAGAGCCTCCACAGGTTTAAATTCTACTGCTGCAAGATTTTCAACTTCCAGGCAATGCCAAAAAGGAATGCACTAAGACTGAGTCAGAAAACTTTGCATCCATTGTTATTCCTTGTTGGAAATTTAAACACAAATCCTATGAAAATCTACACATAGCAGAGTTCCCAGTATAAGTGATATTTCACTAATGAAATGTTTTGAATCAGGTACCACAAAACTGGTGCCCTCAAAGTGTTAGCATTATAATGTTTCTCAAGCCTTGACACTTACCATAGTAGCTATAGCTAGTCCACAACAACTAGACGGCACCAGGATGAGAAAGGCAGATTCAGGCCAGGGTGGGAAATGTGTGATGCTCCAGCTATTGTTGAACTTCCATTCCCCCCGCCCCGCCCCGCTTACCTATACTGTCCAAGGATTATGAGAATTGCTTTTCCATAACATCTGGAGAGCCACACCTTCCCCAGCCCTGTTTTAATAAAATGATCTACGATATAGAGGGAGATTCACCATTATATCTGAAGGCAGCATATTATTTTCTGTATATTCCATGAGGCTATTCTGATTTAATCAACAAACTTGCATTGTATCTGACTGATCAACAGACTTATAATGTCATCAAACATGAATGGATAAATCAGCAAGGGTACCTTTTTAGAAACTGTTTTTGCAAAGCTCAGGAGACAACTGCCTCCTGAAATCTGTGGTAATCCCAAAGGTAGTCACCATGCTCAGATTTTTATCTGCCATTGCTTACTAGGCAGTGGAGTTTTACACCTCCAATACAAATGACCATATTTTTCCATTACACAGACCACTTCTATTAAGAATATACTATATTCTTTACTTTATCATTGACCAATATTACAGTCACCTGTATGTTTTGTGTAGTTCCATGACCTTGTCTTCCAGTTCCCTTGTCTGGTTTGGGGCTAATTTGAATTCAGTGACATAATCTGCACTATGTAGATCTGGATCATAGTCTCCAAGCTCAGACTGGATTGTGTAGGAACCCAGCAAAGCCAGCGTAGCGAAAGAGCAAGGAAGCCGCCCACTGATTATGTCTTTTCTCAGCTGAAGACATAAGTAATACCTGTAGAGGACAGAAAAAAAGCACAAAACAGGGACTTCAAAGGTCTAATGACAGAATGACTTTCTCCACACTTTCTCCATAAACACCTGGAACTGCAATCAAGTTCCTTATTATTAAGAACGACCTCTCCATTAGCAGTTGTCTTAATTATACTTTCCTTTCACTGGAAACTGGTCTAGGACAAATGAACAGAGAACTTTGATTAGATAAAGTATTGTTTCAATCATACTGTGATGTAATTGCTAAAGAATCTGGAATATCTTGATTATTTTTATGTAGCATAATTCTCACTTCTCTTTTTTCTTTTATTATTTACCACTGAGGAACTGGTAGCTAAAAAAAATAACTCTCTGACATAAAAGGGGGGCACAGAGCATGTATAATGAGCACAAAGCTATGTCCAATAAAATGGAGAAAGGGATGTAGATGTGTCCACCTGTACAAATAGACACGGAGCCACCTGCTGCTCTGTGATTATGACTCGAGCACATTTTCTTCTGTTCCTTGTGGAACAGCAATTATACTGTATACCCCATATGCTAATATGTGAAGTAGCCAATACCAAAGATTCAAAAACATATGTTCACCATTTCAGGCATAAATAAAACAAAATAAAATAGTTAAAACTGAAGCCAGAATGTGACAATAAAACCAAGGCATGCTTAAGAACCTGTGTGCACCCAACTAAACTTCTTCCTTTAAACTAAGGCAGACAACATACGTCCCTATGGAACACCTTTAAAAAGTTTGGTAAAAGTTGATTTTAAAATCCCCATTTCTACCTCTGGAAGCTCCTCACTTGGTAATTTTTTTAAAAAACTGAAAAGGCCTGTCTGGAAACTTCTGTTTACATTTTAAACAAAAATGTCCCCAGGACAGGTTACTCACCTGCAACTGTGGTTTTTAAAGTGGTAATCTGTGAACTCACATATATATAGGAATGGTATATAGGAATACAGGAAATCCCCCGATCTTCTAGAGTTGAGTAGCTTTTGCTGGAAGTGTACCCTCACCCTCTCACCACCTATGCATAGCATCCCTCAGCTTATTCACCTCAGTCCCTATTCACTGTCTGGTGTGTGAATTCACAGATGATCACTCAAAAAAATCATAATCATACACTTTATAATCTGCTCCAGAATTTTCTCTGGGATTGATGTCAGGCTGACTGGTGTGTAATAAACAATTTAAACATACTTGCATCTAAACAAAGTATGTAACTAGTTCTCATTTGTCTATAGTTTCTTATTTATGATGTTACACTTAAAGGTTGCTCTCATGACCCTTTCAAAAATACAAGTATCAATTGTTAGGTTTCAGAAAAACATGACAAACCTCGTTATATCCTCTGTCAGTTGTGCTGGGTCCGGAGGATAAAACTTGACATTAAAAGTGAAATTCCATGAGCCTCCTGAAATTAATAATAGATTTGTTGTGAGTCTTCACTTTATAGTACAAATGGGCCGGTAACACTCTAGAAGTTGATGGACTACAACTCCCATAATCCCTCTTCATTTGCTGTGCTATCTAGAATTGACGGGAAATTGAGACCACCAACCAGAAGACCACACCCATCCATCCCTACTGCTTTATACCACTGCTTTCAACTATATGTTGCAAGAGGGTACCGTGTTTCCCTGAAAATAAGACAGGGTCTTATATTAATTTTTGCTCCAAAAAACGCATTAGGGCTTATTTTCAGGGGATGTTTTATTTTTTTTCATGTACAACCATCTACATTTATTCAAATAGTGTCATGTCATCTTCTTCTGGTTGCTGCACAATGGTTGAGGGCGGGCTTTCACTTAACTAGGGCTTATTTTTGGGGTAGGGCTTATATTATGAGCATCCTGAAAAATCATACTAGGGCTTATTTTCAGGTTAGGTCTTATTTTCGGGAAAACAGGGTATTAGGTAACTTAGGCTAGTGTCTATTGGCTTACTTGATCTCCTCCTCCTGGTCTGTTTTTTCCCCTCAATATAAAAACCACAAATTAAAAATAAAGACACAGGATTGTGGCCCAACAAGATTTTGATTTACAGGAATACCAAAATTAAGACCAATAGTAACATATCCCAAATACTTTCTGTCATGTAGCAGCTTAGATGTGCAGTTCTCTATTCATCTGCAGTCAGTGCTTGATATTTTTATTGACACTATCCTAAAACCACTGCTTTCAGCAGCATGCATATCCATTGTGCCTCTCCATGCACATTTTGGTACAACTGAAACTTGATCACTTAATTTGTTATTAAATGCACTGAGATTAAAAATGTGGTCAAGGAAAAAACCTGCTGTTAATATACCAGTTTGGCCTTCTCATATAAGTAAAAATAGCTTTTTAAAAGATCCAAGTTCCATACACCTGTAGAGCTGCAAAGAGATTTTTAATCTCCAGCAAGGTGGTATTCTATCAATGCTTTTATTTTTCAGTATATATGTCATATATAGCATGATTTTACACAACCAAAGGTTATATGCAAAAACTATAGATAAAATGCAAAAACAAAAATGAAGATGTATTTATAGCATTTTTAGCTTATCTCATATAAAGTATGTGCCTAGACTGAGCATACCACCAAATCAAATGCTAGAATACTTCCCTTCTCCTTTCTTACAACTGACCTGTCTAGCCATTACTACCTCCTTTCCCCTATCTCTCTGCTAGAAAACAATGAACAGCATATTTGGTTGGCTGGGACAGAGATAGCTGGCCCACATCTACCTCAGGCAACTAGTCCTACAGAGATTTCTTTTCACTATCCTCAGCTCCTCCCTTGTTATCTTTGCTGTCTCTTCTTTCTGGAAGAGAAGACACTCCACAGACAAATGCCTAAGAAACAACAACTGGGACTTTAAATCACCTCCACTTTCCTTCTTTCTTTTGTTTGCTTGTGGGGTTTTTAAAAGGACTTTTGCTAGTCTGTGCAGCTGTTAGGGAGACCTAGTCCTAGGGCAGAAAACACTGATCTGCAAAAGTTGACCAACAGATGTTATGATTTCACAAAAAGTTTTTTTTTAATGGAAAGGTCCACTCGTATCCTCTAATAATTATCCTAAAATATTTTTTTAGAAAAATTAGAGGAGTATAGGGGACTGAGGATCCTGCAACCCCAGGACATGGAAAAAAGGCATTTTTTAAAAAATAAACTTAATTTTGCAGTGTGTAGAGAAGATCAGCTCTGGAGGTGCTGGGAAGGCATATTTGGGCTCTCCAAGAACCACAGGTGGCCCATGGTCACACTTTGCCCATCCCAACATACAGCAGTATTGTTATCCTTAAAATGTAAATAATTCAATATTTTTAAAGAGGTATTGATGTTATTAATACCGATGGATGGAAGAAATAGTTTTCCTGGGAGCACAAAACACAGTACATGATAAACTTCAAAACAGAGAGATCACATGATGAGCTGATTTCTTCCATTATCCTTAAGTGAACTCTAGAGATTGAATGACAAAGCTATAAATATCTGCACTTTCAAACAGAACAATAAAAACAGAACAAACAAAAAAAAAACTTGACCTGCTTACCATGAACCTGTTTCTTTATTTCTTTGGCAGCATCCAGCCATGTCTGTAAGAAAATTGTACAAACTAGTTCTTAGAAAGTTTGAAAAGTGTTACAAAGAGTGTTAAATGAAAATATGTGTCACTGAGTTAAACTGGAGTAGTTACTGGATGCCAACCGGGTTATTTTAATCTGTACCAATGATATACAGAGGTAGCATGCGCACTCTTGTGTAAATAAACTCAAGTTACATCATACAACTAAATAACTGAAATCAGGCTTTTTAAGCTTTAAACTTAAGCTTTTAATTTATTGCATTTTTATGCTGCCTTTTACTTAAGAAAAAGCTATAAACTAAAGTCAAACTATTTGACTTTAAAGGTATCTTTGCATTTCAAAGTACATCTTTTTGTTTTGAAACATGTCTTTGCCCAGGACCAATAATTATTGGGAGTACAGTACACAGGCCTTTCTTTCCATGATGGGATGGGGGGGCGGCGGGGGAACACTCTTCTGAAGTTGTTATTTCATTGGAAGGAAAGCCCCTATTGGCACCTATGAGAAAATTTCTCCCAAAGCAAATACAAATTAGAAAGGACTGGTTTTCATCAGGACCACAGCAAGGAAAAAAACAATTAAATGTTTCTTCTCCGCCTACTGCAATTTTAACAATTAACAGTTTCCCAACAGCTGTAGTATTGCATTTGGTGCCATCCTAAACGTATCTACTCAAAATGAAAATTCACTGATCAGGATTCAACAGAGCACTTTAACATTTACATCTAGAATAGTATATATGGCTGCTCCAAGCAATAAGGCTGTTCAAATTAGAACCTAAAACTTGCAAATGTTACTTCAATTGCTGTCTTTGAAAACAGTTCGATTTTGTTTTCTCCACCTATAATGAGTTCACCTAATAAAAAATGTGAAAGAAGAAGAGATACAGACAGTGTAATTTCTACTGAATTTTAAAATAAGTGCTACAGAATTCAGCTGAATTTTCTCTCAGGTAAGAAAGTGCAAGATAACAGATTAACTCCAAAAAAGAACTTTTCTGTGCATATCAGTCACACAAACCAATAGACTTGTACATTTTGATGGACTTGTACTACAATCCTCAAAATCATTCTGCACAAAACCAAGATATTGCTTTTGCATTTTTTTTTTTTTTGCACAATCACTTATCAAAGCTGTGTACAGGATACAAAATGAGGTTACCTGGTTTGTATTCATGTGACTTAAGCAGGATTTAGAAACCAGGTCTACTAAGGTGAAAGAATAGCCCACTTATCCCATTGAGCCTCTTAAGCTCATCTTTCTTAGCCTACACAACATTTTGCTCTACATGTTATTGGTCCAGCTATAGTTAGGCTTAATATTTATTTATTTATTTGATTTATTAACAACTTTAAGATGCCTACCAACAGCATTCTACTAGACTGATCTAGATCACTGGTTCCCACCGTTAAGTAAATAAGGTGTTCTTGGACTGCAATGCCCAAAAACCCTGGCCAGAAGGTTTCTGGGAACTGCAGTGCAAGAACACCTGGGTTACCTAAAGTTGGGAACCACTGATCTAGAGCTACAAAATCCATGCAGCTGGACACAAAGGCCACCCATATTAACTGCTGCAGATCTTTAATTTTGCAAGTCAGGCAATTTAAAAAACTACATATGTGCTGACATTGCAACTATAAGTTTTCCATAGTGAAAGGAACCATCCAAACACATCCTTATTGGCTGTGAATGCAATCATGTATTCTCAGACCTCATCCCATTTGACTTATCTGAAAGACAATGAGGAGACTGAACAAATAACAATGCTTTTATCCTGACATGTCACAAATTGGTGAGAAACTAATTTCATAGTGAAGCATGAAATTCTAAATAAACTTGTTGCTTAGCTGATATTCAATTTAACATTTGCTTTGTGCTGGTGTGAGGGGGTCCCAGAAAGATCTGCTGTCAGGCCATCCCCATGCCTTCCACGCCAATCGTTCCCCAAGGGATTTCTCTTGGAACACACTACCACTGGAATATGGCCACACTAACACCTGTGGAGTTACCAATCCTGTCAGAATCCCCAACAAAAGGGAAAAGGAGAAGGGACTTGTCTAGAAGATTCAGAAGGCAGTGAACCTTTCAGAAAGGACTGAAAGCCAAGAAGGAGAGGCACAGTCCAAAGTATCTAGAAGAGAGGAAGGTGGTCCAGAGGTTAGAAGGGGGAGACAAAAGGAAACAGAAAAGAAAAAAGAAGGTACCTGGATGGATGCACCAGAGTGAGCCCAACACAACCCACCCAAGGAAGTGATAGAGTCATCAACTACTCATAAGAATGTGACGAAACAAATTTTTGACTCAATGAAAAAGGCACATGGTAACAATGAAGATAAGAGTATATACTCTATGAACTACTTGATAGCTCAGTAGTTTAGCTGTCTGGCTGCAGAGCCAGAGGATGGGAGTTCAATTCTCCACTGGTACAAGGGTTGGCTTAATGATCCATAGGGTCCCTTCCAGCTCTGCAGTTCTAAGAGAGGATTATGTTTATTAAATATGATCAGAGCGTAGAAATCAATCTAAGATCCAGCTATACATGGACATTTACACTTTTACCTCAACATTTGTTTTGCAAGTTCAGAAAACATGATCCACATTGACTCATTTATGCATATGCCTTGGATCTTAGGCAAAATTTACTTCTACGCACCTAAGCAAATTCAACGTGTTTTGCCAAGAAATCCTTTTAGGAACATATATGTTACACAAGCTATCAATAACTTTTAAAATGCCCGCAAAACTATCATGCATATGTTTTAATTGGTCACTTCAGATGTATTCATCAAAAGGAAACTACAAGTGCTCTGTGGTGCCTCACTCACATCCCAAACTACCTCCTTCCTTCTACTGTTTTCACTCAGTAATTAAATGCACACAGAGCAGCCATTTTTAAATCTATCTTCCCACAATGACCAAATCAAAATTTTCAAATAACATTAATTTCTGATGCACAGGCATAATGAGCGAAGAGCTTCCATTACAAAACTGCTCCTCAAAAGTGCATTTCATTAAACTAAAACAAACAAAAAAGGTTACATTATAAGAAGGGAAGTCAGAAACAACTTTAAGGAAATGTCATGCACAGTACTGATCTATAAATAAAGCCTATAATATTACACAGTTTTTCCAAACTAATACCTTCCATCAAAGAGACAGTTTCTGCAAACTTTTAGCAATACTTAATCAGTTTAGACTCCTTCATGGATTGCTGCCTTGTCCTGGCGAAGGGGCTTGAGTAATTCAGAGAAGCTATGGGCTATGCCGTGGAGGGACACCCAAGACGGACAGGTCATAGTGGAGAGTTTTAACTAAATGCGATCCAACTGGAGCAGGAACTGGCAAGCCACTCCAGGATCTTTGCCAAGAAAACTCCATGGACAGAAACAAAAGGCTAAAAGATATGACGCTGGAAGATGAGCCCCTCAGGTTGGAAGGCATCCAACATGCTACTGAGGAAGAGCGGAGGACAAGTACAAGTAGCTCCAGAGCTAATGAAGTGGTTGGGCCAAAGCCGAAAGGATGCTCAGCTGCAGACGCGCCTGGAAGTGAAAGGAAAGTCCGATGCTGCAAAGAAAAATACTGCATAGGAACCTGAAATGTAAGATCTATGAACCTTGGTAAGCTGGATGTGGTCAAACAGGAGATGGCAAGAATAAACATTGACATCCTGAGCGTCAGTGAACTAAAATGGACGGGAATGGGCGAATTCAATTCAGACGATTATCGTATCTACTATTGTGGGCAAGAATCCCGTAGAAGAAATGGAGTAGCCCTCATAGTCAACAAAAGAGTGGGAAAAGCTGTACTGGGATACAATCTCAAAAATGATAGAATGATTTCAATACGAATCCAAGGCAGACCTCTCAACATCACAGTCATCCAAGTTTATGCACCAGCCACCGATGCTGAAGAGGCTGAAATTGACCAATTCTATGAAGACTTACAACACCTTCTAGAACTGACACCAAAGAAAGAGGTTCTTCTCATTCTAGGGGACTGGAATGCTAAAGTAGGGAGTCAAGAGATAAAAGGAACAACAGGTAAGTTTGGCCTTGGAGTTCAGAACGAAGCAGGGCAAAGGCTAATAGAGTTCTGTCAAGAGAACAAGATGGTCATCACAAACACTCTTTTCCAACAACACAAGAGGCGACTCTACACATGGACATCACCAGATGGGCAATACCGAAATCAGATTGATTATGTTCTCTGCAGCCAAAGATGGAGAAGTTCTATACAGTCAGCAAAAACAAGACCTGGAGCTGATTGTGGCTCTGATCATCAGTTTCTCATAGCAAAACTCAAGCTTAAACTGAAGAAAGTAGGAAAAACCACTGGGTTAGTCACGTATAATCTAAACCAAATCCCTTATGAATACACAGTGGAAGTGAAGAACAGATTTAAGGAACTAGATTGGGTGGACAGAGTGCCTGAAGAACTATGGATGGAGGCTCGTAATATTGTACAGGAAACAGCAACAAAAACCATCCCAAAGAAAAGGAAATGCAAGAAAGCAAAGTGGCTGTCCAACGAGGCCTTACAAATAGCAGAGAAGAGAAGGGAAACAAAATGCAAGGGAGATAGGGAAGGTTACAGAAAATAGAATGGAGACTTCCAAAGAATAGCAAGGAGAGACAAGAGGGCCTTCTTAAACGAACAGTGCAAAGAAACAGAGGAAAATAATAGAAAGGGAAAAACCAGAGATCTGTTCAAGAAAATTGGAGATATTAAAGGAACCTTTTGTGCAAAGATGGACATGATAAAGGACAAAAATGGTAGGGACCTAACAGAAGCAGAAGACATCAAGAAGAGGTGGCAAGAATACACAGAGGAATTATACCAGAAAGATCTGGATGTCCCGGACAACCCAGATAGTGTGGTTGCTGACCTTGAGCCAGACATCCTAGAGAGTGAAGTCAAGTGGGCCTTAGAAAGCATGGCTAACAACAAAGCCAGTGGAGGTGATGGCATTCCAGTTGAACTATTTAAAATCTTAAAAGATGACGCTGTTAAGGTGCTACACTCAATATGCCAGCAAGTTTTGAAAACTCAGCAGTGGCCAGAGGATTGGAAAAGATCAGTCTACATCCCAATCCCAAAGAAGGGCAGTGCCAAAGAATGCTCCAACTACCGTACAATTGCACTCATTTCACACGCTAGCAAGGTTATGCTCAAAATCCTACAAGGTAGGCTTCAGCAGTATGTGGACCGAGAACTCCCAGAAGTACAAGCTGGATTTTGAAGGGACAGAGGAATTAGAAACTAGAAACCAAATTGCTAACATGCGCTGGATTATGAAGAAAGCCAGAGAGTTCCAGAAAAACATCTACTTCTGCTTCATTGACTACGCAAAAGCCTTTGACTGTGTCGACCACAACAAACTATGGCAAGTTCTTAAAGAAATAGGAGTGCCTGACCACCTGATCTATCTCCTGAGAAATCTATATGCGGGACAGGAAGCAACAGTTAGAACTGGATATGGAACAATTGATTGGTTCAAAATTGGGGAAGGAGTACGACAAGGCTGTATATTGTCCCCCGGCTTATTTAACTTATATGCAGAATACATCATGCGAAAGGCAGGGCTGGAGGAATCCCAAGCCGGAATTAAGATTGCCGGAAGAAATATCAACAACCTCAGATATGCAGATGATCCCACTCTGATGGCAGAAAGTGAGGAGGAATTAAAGAACCTCTTAATGAGGGTGAAAGAGGAGAGCGCAAAAAATGGTCTGAAGCTCAACATCAAAAAAACTAAGATCATGGCCACTGGTCCCATCACCTCCTGGCAAATAGAAGGGGAAGATATGGAGGCAGTGACAGATTTGACTTTCTTGGGCTCCATGATCACTGCAGATGGGGACAGCAGCCACAAAATCAAAAGACGCCTGCTTCTTGGGAGGAAAGCAATGACAAACCTAGACAGCATCTTAAAAAGCAGAGACATCACCTTGCCGACAAAGGTCCGCATAGTCAAAGCTATGGTTTTTCCAGTACTGATGTATGGAAGTGAGAGCTGGACCATAAAGAAGACCGACCGCCGAAGAATTGATGCTTTTGAATTGTGGTGCTGGAGGAGACTCTTGAGAGTCCTCTGGACTGCAAAGAGAACAAACCTATCCATTTTGAAGGAAAACAACCCTGAGTGCTCACTGGAAGGACAGATCCTGAAGCTGAGGCTCCAATACTTTGGCCATCTCATGAGAAGAAAAGACCCTGATGTTGGGAAAGTGTGAAGGCAAGAGGAGAAGGGGACGACAGAGGACGAGATGGTTGGACAGCGTCAGCGAAGCTACTAACATGAATTTGACCCAACTCCGGGAGGCAGTGGAAGACAGGAGGGCCTGGCGTGTTCTAGTCCATGGGGTCACGAAGAGTCGGACACAACTTAACGACTAAACAACAACAACAAATCAGTTTAGAAAATATTGCTTTTTTAAAAAAAGTGTCTTCATTTCAACATTCTCTCTACTTTCCTCAAATAATTCCTTCCTTAATTAAAAGTTTAATTATACATTGCTAAGCAGGCTTATTCTTAAAAAAACTTTTTTTCTTTTCTTTCTACCTTTGAGGTTGGAGTGTCCCATATGGCAAGTCCAAAATAGTCTTCTTCCAAAAGATTGAGGTGATCACAAACTTTCTTTAGAAGATCCTGCCCTTTAGCATGTTTCTACAAACAAAAATACAGACACACTGAATATACTTTGTTTCCAATCTACTTACAATGATTTTAAGAAATCTTGGCATTATAAAAGACAATTAATACCAATAATTTTTATACAGATATTTTCATTAGGATGGTTCCCTTGAATGCTACAGGATTAAAGAGGACTCAGACTGCTCAGCAGAATCTTTCCAAATTGCTTGGTGTTACCTTGGCAAATACAGGTTCTTCAGACTATGTTTGCCATGATAAAGCAAATGTCAGAGCACAGGGAGGTGGGGAACACTTCCTACAAATCTCCCATTTACAAGCCTTAGTTCTAGACTGAGTTCCTGACAGGAAGAAGAACAGTAAAACTGACAGAATGGTTTGGAGAAGATGCTTAAGCACTGCTAATTCTCTTACAATTATATATATTTATACACAAACTTTACTTATGAAACAAAAAAGTAATGGAAACCTAGTGTTAACTTCTTAATACATTTTGCCAGAAATGTCCTTTATCTTTGTTTGATGAGACAGGAAATTAAGAAATACTTGGTGGTGAAGAATCAGTTCAACGAACACAACCACCACCAAATGAATTATAACTTGTTTGGGATTTGCATTTTTTCAGATCTTTGTACATAGGGGTTGGTTGAAAGCCCAATCAACACTTTCCCTGGAAGCCTCAAACATATAAATCAGCATAGGAACACCCCATGAACCCTAGATGCATAAAAGGAGTCCTCCCTTTTACCTTCCTCTCTTTTGGCAAGACTTCCATACTTAAGCATTCCACCCTCCAAAAATGGCAGCAGACAAAACAGCATAAAGAACTGATTTATACTGTAACAAAATTGATTATTCTGATTACAGCTGTTCTCCAGGATTTCATCCTGGATCTTCTAATTAAAAATATTAGGAAATATACATGGTGAGCATGTGTTCTACCACTGACATGTGGTTTCTTTGCACATGAAAAACAAAAACTCTTACTATAATGGACCAAAACCAGTTCAGTGTTCTGCACACAGGATAAAAATGTAAACATTTCTAAAACAGTACACCATACATGTGAAGTCAATGCTATACTAGCTAATATTAGCTGATAGCTCCAATAATGTTGGAGACAGATTTGTGGTCCAAATTGTAAAAGATATAGTAATGGAACTATATTGCTCAAGCATCAATGAAAACCCAGTGAGGATACATTTTCGCACCCAGATTCAACCACAGTATTTGAGATGCAGAAAATCCTTTGAGATAAGGAAAAATGCTGACAAAGCATTTTTACTATATTTTCAAGCATGGAAATGGAAATAAAGTTTTATAACTCCACTTTAGCCTACTATAGGAGTTTTATAACTCCTACTTTAGCCTTTTATAATCTTACAGAAAATGATAGTGACCATCCTGAGATCAGACTGGCTAGGAATCTAGATACTGCTACTCTCAGTATTTTCTCTGCCCTTCCATGTCTGTGCAGTTTATGCTAAAACTATGTTCACTGAAAGGTACTGTATATTCTCCCACTGTTAATGTTAAATAGTGAAATTAGTATTTTAATAAGATCTAGAGAGGCAGCAGAAACATATTTTCAAATTAACATTTAATTTTGCCCTGGAAGACTCCACTGCATGCTTTTACTGCACCCTACTGTATACAATGGCTGTACAACAGAGGAAAAAAGCAGAAAACTGGCATGCCACAATGGTATAACAACAGCTTATATTTTTATCAGTAATAAATTTTCAATAGTTGGTTTGAAAAGGACAATAAGCACAGTAGTGCCTTGTACCTAGTGTGATGGGTCCCTGAAATACATTCAGTAGCTGAGTAAATGGGAAAAAACAATACATATAAGGTGTGTGGTTTCTACCTGTCATTTGGGAAGTACAGCTCTAACATCTCTTGGAAGACTTCTTACATTAAGCACCCCAGGAAATTTTAAATATGGTCCTATCAGTAAAGCCTAGCAGTAAAACTTAGTTCCTCCCCAAAGGACCCTTGGTGACAATACAAATAAAGCAGGAGGGGAAAGTCTTCATGAGAAGCCAGGCATTCCTAGCCCAAAAGAGCATAGCTCTTTGGTCAATTTAGAGGACCATAACCTAAATATATGGAGTGTATTGATGGACAGGCTTAGCTAGTAAGCCATGATTCTGTCACCCTATCCCAGGTTTGGGACAGTCCCATTCTACCTTCCTTCTCTATACCCATGTCAGGAAAAAAGAGGGCAGAAGAATGGAAAGAAAAGATAATCGTAGAAAGAGAAAGTTTAGTTGTATTAGGGAAAACACGCATTATACTTACATCTACAGAACACTCAAAAATTGTGTCATCCAGCAAAGTAATCTTGCAATGCATGCTGTTTCTTGGTCTTTTTACTGCTTTTTGACCACCTTTTACTTCTTTGTCTGTCTTTGCCCTGGAGCTTTCTTTTTTTTCCTCTGTGTTGGCGCACTCCACTTGCTCTTCTTCTTCTTTAGCTTCAAGGTCTCTATTCTCTGGATCTTGATCTTCTCTCCTATCTTCTTGAGCAGGCTTAAATCATAGATTAACACATTTTAGTTCTTTTTTTTAAAAGCAAACAAACAATATATTCTTTTACAGTAATTAACAGTCAAGAGTACTAGATTTGTACAATATATTGCACATTAATGGTTTTTATGAAGTCTGAACATGAAATGGCTCATGGCATCAAGTACTTCTAATGAACAGGATTCTATATTGCTTGGAAATATCTAATTCATTTTATTGTAACAGGTGGAAGAGTGAGGCTTAGAATATATATACATACACACGCACGCGCGCGCACGCACACACACACACACGCGCGCACACACACACACAATGACATCCTGTGACCAAATTTTAAACCAAACATGGAACATCAGGATAAAAGCCTGAATAATCTACAGTTATGCCATATTTTTTGGAGTACAGAATGAAAAAACGGTCAGAAATAATATTAGTGCTATAACATTTGTCTGGGTCGTCAGCTTTTGCCAAAGCCCTTGGAATAAGGTTGGCTGCGCAACCAACCAACTTCTCACAGTAGATTAAAACTCCACTCATTGGTCAGACTGGTAAAATACTGTCAGTTCACTGCCTATTGTTTGATAATAATGGATATTTTGTGAAGCTAAGAATGTCCTTGTATAATAGTAGCCTACTTCCATTATAGTAGCCTAATTTTTAATTGAACCATTATATCATTCAATATCAGGACAGTAAAGGGTCACTGCTTCCTACTATTTTAGGAGTCTGTGAACATACATATTTCATTAGGGAACAGGTACCTTTTGCCAACTTACATTACATTTAGAAATTAGCTCTAATTGTTTATAGCTGCCATATATGTTTAATTTCTTGTAAAGAAACAACTACTTAGGCCATTCCTATTTTACATTAAGATAAATGTACATTAGTGTAAATTATGCCTTATTTACACAGTATCCTTCTCCTCCTTCCAGTCTTGATTTTCCTCTAACCACACATTATATGAGTTCCAGATTAAAGTAAAGACAGACTTAAGATTCAAAGCCATAATTTGGAACCACAGTTTGAATGGGTTTTGCTAAGCCTGGGTTGGAGGCAATGTTTACTAATATTTGCCAATTCAGGTATCACCCAAAAAAAAACTGCAAGGAGGATAAAAGGATGAAATTGAAGACAGGAGGATGAAATTCCATAATACATGTTGAAATTCTGGATTTGAGATGTCTGAAATGAAGCAGAGGATTAAAAAAAAATTATTGAAAAAAGTATAAACAGAGGCAAGTCCAAGCTTGCATTTCCCATAACCATGAGTGACTTAATTTTTACACTACTGACCCTCTTATCTCTGCTCTGATTTGAATTAAAATGGTGAAGAAAGAAGGACTATATTATAAAAAACCTTCCGGTCTATAGCAGAAGAGTTTCATCTGGTAGATGCATGGAGAAGCATCACATAAAAGAAAAATATTATACATTCTACTCAAATTCGCATAAGACATGGTCTAGAATAGATGCATGCTGGATTCCAATAAGCTGGATAAAAGTGACGAAGACCATAGACATACTACCAAGAACTTTTGCTGATCATAGTCCAGTTATTTTACAACTGAATATACAAAACAAAATATTGTTTTGGAGAATGAACACTTACCAAAGCTAGTTTTCCTCTTTCAGACAATTCCAATATTATTAAAACAAGATTTTTTTAAAGAACTGAATAAGATAATGACCAAGTTTGTTTGGGATGGGAAAAAAACAAGAATAAAACTTAAGGCTCTTCAGGACAATAAACAAAGAGGAGGGCTTGGCCTACCAGATTGGATGAATTATTACAGAGCAATAGCTCTGTCCTGGGTGAGGGAATGGATTATTCTGCAAAATGGGAGACTTTTAAAAATTGAGGGGCATGATTTAAGGCTAGGCTGGCAAGCCTACCTATGGTACCAAGATGATAGGCAATGCAAAACATTTAATTTACATTTGATCAGGAGAGCTCTGTTATGGGTTTGGAAGACAGTTAAGGCACAACATTATAAAAAGATACCATTATGGGTAGCTCCATTAGAAGCGTTCTCTGATCCGGCAAGAACGACTCAAGGGACAAACGGGAGATACGCCAAGATATTAGATAGTGATTTTAATTTAAAGAACAAAGATGAACTGGCAGAACAAGGTATTATCTTAGATTGGTGGTTGATAAACTTGTTGAAATCAAGATATGTAAAAGATAAAGCTACAGGGTTTCAGAAAGTCAAAATACCTTTGGATAGGGGGTTGCTGGACTCAGAGGAAAAACTGATTAAAGGTTTATATAATATTTTGATGGAGCAAAAAATGGAAGATGAAATTGTGAAGGATTGTATGGTAAAATGGGCTCAAAATATAGGTCATAATATTGAACTAAGTGCCTGGTCACAAATCTGGGAACGAAATATTTAAATGACTAAATCTATAAATCTAAAAGAAAATATATACAAAATGTTTTACAGATGGTACATAACACCAGAGAAATTAACAAAAATGTATCCAAATGTTTCTAATAAGTGTTGGAAATGTGAAAGGAAAGTAGGGAGCTTCTATCATATGTGGTGGATGTGCAGTAGGGCCAAGGACTTTTGGAAAATGATTCATGAAATGATAGAGAAAATTTTAGGGGTTAAAATTGCTTTGACACCAGAAATTTTCTTATTGAATATATTACCAGCTACACTCGGAAAAAACAAGACTTACTTGACCTTACACCTGATAACTGCAGCTAGAATTGTATATGCCAGTAAGTGGAAGACTACAAAGGTGCCGACAAAGAAGGAATTTATTGAGAAGATTTTGGAACTAGCAGAAATGGATATTTTGACAGATACACTAAATGACAGACTGGATAATAATAAATGGGAACCTCTTTATACCTGGATGAAATCTACACTGATTTAAGTAGAACAGATTAGATTAATATTATGCTAGAGAGTATAAGACAAGATGAAACGAATGGGATATATTGTAATAAATCACTCTGGTTGCAACGGATAGAAAAGTAGAAAAAATACAATTAAATATTTATTTAAAAAATGAATTAAAATGGTGAAAATGTTATCTATGAAAATATCTATAATAAAATGCCACAGCTAAAGATTGCAATTTTTTTTTTCAAATACATCATTTAATCTTCAAAGTTTTTGTTTTATTAAATGACTACCTACATACACACACATAGGGAACTATATGTAGCACAAAAGTCAAAAGGAAAAAAAACAGCTACATAGTTTCTGCCACAATCCAGACTTTATGAGAATACTAATATTCAGCTTCGGATGATTCATTAAAAGAGATGAAACATTTCATAGCAGGAATTGACTGTACATTAGCAAGGTATCATGGCTGCAGTTTCACTTAACTTACCTGTGAATACGTGCACAAATGACACAGATATAAACATATGTATATACACAGATTTGGGCAAAAATTTTCTTAATTCATTAAGCAAATAAGCAAACTAGCTTGTGTCATATTTACCTGTGTTTCTGCGCTGCTGAGTGAGTGAAGATCTAAAGATGGATCAGTCTTGAGTTCGGGTTCAGGAGCTGCTATTGGAGCTTTCAGCAGAATCTCTTCATTGAGATCAATACCTATATCTACTTCTTTCTGCCCCCCTTCACCATGTTCCTTTGTTTCTGCCTCGTTACCTTCTTCCTCGGAGACCTGAGATTTGGGTCTCTTGAGGAATGACGAAAACAGGCGTGACAGGCCCCGACTTTCAGATGTACGCTCTTTGTTCTTGCTCTGATCCTCTCGTGTAGGTGTGTCACCATTGGACGCTTTTTGCTTCTTCTTTGATTGATTATCGCCCTCAGGTACTTTCTCCAAGGAAGGTTCCTGTGTTCCCTCTTGTGCAGCTACCTCCTCTTCTTTTGATGGAGGCTGTTTTGGGGTTTCAGCTTCTGCTGTTAAACCCTTTTCAGTCGTCATGATGTTTCTGTTTGCAGAAATCAAGAAACAGTACGTGAGCACAAAACTCCTTCAAGTCAACCCTAACACCACAAAGGTGACACAGATTCCTCATCAGGTGCTTCCTGTGACAGCTATGCTTTAAGCAGCAGCAGCTATCTTGTTTCTATATGTTTACATTACATGTAAGTGTATATGTTTACAATAAAAGTCTAGATGCCATCTTTAGTAAGTGGGATCAAAGAAAGCAGTACAAAGGCAAAAATACTAGTTCTGCTGACAAGGAGCTAAATGTAATTTCTTTTATCCTTCATCCCAGTACATCATCACGGATGTTGTATTACAAGACATTTGTTCATAACATTATTTACAAGTTGCATTTTAGCACAAAAACAAGTCCCCAGGGAATTATCACTTTAACCTCTGAAACACTATAATATAACCAAATTAATAACAGGGAACAGTATGACAGTATTCTAACTAGGCTAACCATTCAGCACATGTTGATATTATTATGTTTTTTCCCGCCAAATGCTCAATATCTCAGAAGTACAAAAGTGCACAGGTATCATTCACCCCACACCCAACTTTATTTATTTATTTAAAATATTTTTATCCCACCTTTCTCCTTAAAAAGAACCCAAGGTAGCCAAAAGAACCCAAAGCAGCTACACCACATTGTACCTCCCCTAAAACAGAACACAGAATATGGGTCTATAGTATTCACACGCTTCTTTAAACACAAACATACACATGTGCATGCATACACACAGAGGTGATTGTTTTATTTAGAAAAACGATGAAGAGTGTATGGAAGCAGCCTCCATTAGACCTACTACCCCATGCACCCTTGCAAGTCCAAGAGAATTCTTGTGACTCACAAAGCTGCATTGGAGCACACTGCAGAGGATGAAGTGGTGCAGAAAGGGAGTGGAGGTAAGAGGACCGTTTTACCTCCTGCCACTTGACAGCTCCCTGTCTCATAGTTCAGCCTTAGGAGTTCCTGCCAAATTAAGGGACTGGAATTATTATTTTCCAAAAGTCCCACCCCTAGTTATTACTGCTGTATGACAGATTCAATTCTTCAAAACAACAACAACAAAAACAAACCACCGTTCGATTTATGAATGTCTGATATTGTGCTTCTGTATCCATGATTTTAAAACCAGGAATGGCCTGATATTGCTGCACAATATCATGCCCTTGTTACAAGCAGGAAAAAGGATGCCAAGCTTTCCATAGCAAAGGGCAACCTGAATGTGTGAACAGTAGTGAGTACAAGAGGGTATTCTGTAGACCATCTTGACTACTGTCACTGCTGTCACCCTTTGCTATGTAAAGAGTAACACAATTTCCAACAGAAGCTTCCTTCATGTAGAATTATCCAGTGCAAGAAATTCCCAGAAGACGATCACATAATCTGTAATGCAGTTGCTCAGGAAGGGAATAAGCAAGAATAGCTAAAATATGGCTATACAGTGGTGCCTCGACTTACAACCATAATCCGTTCCAGAAGATGGACGTAATTCGAAATGGTCGTAAGTTGAAGCACCATTTCCCATATGAATGCATTGAAATGCAATTAATCCGTTCCGGCTGAAGAAAAAAATCACACACAAAAAAATTCACTGCAAGACTCATTGGAAACGCGATTAATCTCTTCCAGCCGAAAGGGGGGGGGGGGGGAGAAAAGCAATCAAGCGTGCAAGACCCATTGGAAATGCACAGAAAACAAACGGAGCAGATCGGAAATGCACAGAGAACAAAGGGGCAGGTCGGAAATGCAAAGAAAACAAAGGAAAAAGCAAGGGAAGCATGTAGGACCCATTGGAAATGGGGGAAAAAAACCCAAAAAGCAACCAAACCCCCCAAGACCCATCGGAAATGGGGGGGAAAAAAAGCCAAAAAACAAACAAACCCCCCAAGACCCATCGGAAATGGGGAAAAAAAACCCCAAAAAGCAACCAAACCCCCCCAAGACACATCAGAAATGGGGGGAAACCAAAAAACAAACAACCCCCCAAGACCCATCGGAAATGGGGGGAAAAAACCCAAAAAGCAACCAAAACCCCCAAGACCCATCGGAAATGGGGGGGGGGGGAGCCAAAAAACAAACAAACCCCCCAAGACCCATCAGAAATGGGGGGAAAACCCCAAAAAGCAACCAAAACCCCCAAGACCCATCGGAAATGGGGGGGGAACCAAAAAACAAACAAACCCCCCAAGACCCATCGGAAATGGGAAAAACACTCCAAAAAGCAACAAAAAACCCCAAGACCCATCGGAAATGGGGGGGGGAACCAAAAAACAAACAAACCCCCCAAGACCCATCACATCACAGAAACATAACTCCCCCAGCTCAAAACCATGCTGCAAAAACATCCAGAATAGTTTTTAAAAAGCAGAAAACAGCACCTTACCTTACCAGGCAGCCCGAAGGCTCCCTGCAAACACACACACACATGCTCACTCAGAAGCAGAAGGAGGCAGTCTGAAGCCTCCTCCGATCGCACACTCTCTAACTGCTGGGGCGAAAGAGCTACAAAGAAGCAGCCTTGTCGCCACCTACAGTTAGAAATTTGAATTTCCCACCTTTTTCCCCTGCCTTTTTCTGTTCGTAAGTGGAAGCTCCGGTCGCAAGTAGAAGCAAAATTTTGCAGCCGGAGCTGGTCATAACTCGAAATGGTCGTAAGTAGGGACGTTCGTAAGTCGAGGCACCACTGTAGTCTCTCTGTGCCAAAATATTTTGAAGGGCTCTTTTGGACGTAATGAAATGGTGAAGTGAAGGTGTGAGTAAGTGCAACATAGACAACAGAGAAACATACACACACTCTAACCTTTCAAGTAAACTAAGGTTACCATGTCCACTCTGCAGAATACAGACTAGAAAGCTATCTTCCAAATTCCAAACTGTTTCCTTGGGATAGGCAATGTGAGGAAGAAAAGCTATGTCTGTTCAAAAAGCTCTACGGAAGTGTTGGGTGCATGTTTTCAAAGATATGTCCCCTCACCTTTTGAAATAAAAAAAGGGGAGGGATTGCAGGAGAAGTATAAGGAAGGTATATCAGCATGTCCATATTTTGAGTGAGGAGAGAGGTTGATTTGCATTCTGAATTTCCTTATTTTGGAAATTTTGGAAAACCTTTCCCCCCTCTTTAGGAAATCTAAATTGCAACCATTTATTTATTGTTAAATTTGTCACTGCTACTATGCACAGTCAAAACAGCATTTACTACCATAGACTTTTCCAGCTGAAACTCTAATATGGACTGTTCCTTCAATTACTCCTGGAGAAACACTTCTGAAATGGAACCTCTCTAAGGATTTCATGTATTTCACATTATAAATTAAACACAGAAATACTGCTTCAACCCCAAACTCCTGAAATTGGAAAAACACCACAACTGGAGTGCAATTCACACAATTTGGAGGCTAATCATGTAGAAGGCATGGGAACAAGAAATGCCATTTTCCAGGAGAGGAGCTAGAAGTCTCACATTGCCAGTGGTTCAAAGAACTTGTGCATCAACTGCAAAAGAACTACTGACAGTGACCAGGCAGGGATATGAGGAAGAACATGTGCAATAAAACTCTGGAGACCCTTCATGGATATCTTCACCAAGGGCTTAACAAACAGTAAAGAAGCATATAGTGAAGCAGAGCAGTGTAATATATCTTAACAGAACAAAAGGAAAATCCTGTCTCTGAGCAAGAGGAGAAATTGGAGAAACTGTAAGGCCTCAAATATGAAGAGCTGTTAAGACTGATTGTAACAGATGTTAGTAGAGAGCTCTCTGGAAGCCTGGAAGAAGATGATGGTCTGGGTGGTGAACTCATTGTCAACACTGAGAAAGGAAGTCTAGTTAAAGTGGAACACAGGAGTCAAAGGCAGTTGAACCAACTGAGACCCCTTCCTGGAGGAGGCAGACTAGTAGATCTTGGCTTGGTGGGACTGATGAAAGGAAAGGAAATGGATGAAATGTGTTGAAAAGGGGACGAAGAAGAAGGAACTGAAAATCTGTCCCTTTGTTTTTTTATTTCATTTTATTTATTTATGAGGCCATGGAAACATGGAAAAGTTCCACCTGCGGATTAGACGTTGCCTCAACCAGATGAGAATAGTAGCTTCTTTTAGTGGCCTTAAATTTGTTCTGATATCTTCCAGATGCTTCCCTTACAGCCATCAGGTTGAACTCCATGGGAGTTTTCCACCATCTGCTCTCTAGACTTCTCTGTTGTTACTTCATCATCCATAAGTGCTCTGTAAACCACGGGGAAGGCTCTGCAGCAAAGAGGGTGTTTAGGAGCAAGGTTCCCGCTAAGCTGGGTGTGTGTGCGCACACACACGCACACACACACAACTCCGCTTCCCGCCCCATAGCTGTCTTCCTCATCCGTGCAGCAATCGTGTTAGGTTACGGTCGCAATGGAACCCAGTGTGCAGGGGACACAGTTGCATGCACACGCAGGGGCGAAGCTGCATGCGCGAGAGGTAGAGCCCCACCCAGTGGCACTGAAAATTAGAGGGTACATTGTTTAGGAGTGACCCTGTGTACAGCTTGAGTCACCTTGGCAATTGACAACAGCATTGACAGGAGTGCCACTATATCAGCCAGAAAGCTCCCCAAGACATTTTGGAAACCAGTAAGATTCATCAGTCTTTGGGGCGGACCATATTAATAGGTCCCTCATCCCCGTGGAGGGGTATAGTTGTCCAGAGTCCAAATCTCAGCAAGAGATAACCTAATCATTGCAAAGGAGAAGACTCAAGGTTCACCACTTTCAGCTTATCCTCTCCCTGCCTTGACGTGAACACCAGGTCTAGAGTGTGACCTGCAGCATGAATGGACCCAGAGGAATGCAGGCCAGGCCCATGGCTGCCATGGCATCCATGAACTGCAGAGCTGCCCCAGACAACTGTGTCTCAGCATGTATGTTGAAGTTTCCCAGAAACACACGTCTGGAGGACCTCAACGTGGCAGCAGAAACATCTTCTGTCAGCTCTAGTAGGACATGTGTTAGGTCACAGGGGAGCAGTCCTATTCTGTTCCAATGGTTCAGCATGAGGTAAAGACACATGTTTTTGAAATTCACCTTGATACTGCCCTCCCACATTAACTGTTTCTTCAATTTATGCACCGATTGTTATGAACAAAAATAGCCAAAGATGCAAGCTATTGTGATAACTGCAACCATTCTTGGCCATTGTTGGAAAAACCACCCTAGGTGTAAAACTGGAAAATCGATTAGCCTGTTACTAATATTCCCTTCCTGGGCAAGATAACTAAGAAGATATTTGTTGCACAACTCCTGAGCTTCTTGGGTAGGACTGCTTATCTTTGTTAATTTCAGTCAGTTTTCACACCTGGTATCAGTGTGTAGAGGCTGCCTTAAGTTGCCTAATGGTTGAGCTGTACTAGTAGCGACTATTTTTTCATCACCAGGCAAAACTATTTTGATTTTCACAGGCCTCCCTGGTGAAAATGACTTTTATTGCTCTTTACATGTTGTTTATTTTCCGATATTTACTTTCTCATACTGTTCTATTCTTATCTGATAGTATCCTTGTTTTATGTTTTGCAACACTGCCCTAAATACTAATTTTGAAGTATGAGAAATAAACCTTTTAATAAGTGTATCTTTGGAAGTCCTTAAATTAAAATATGATACATTGGAAGATCTCAAAAAAGTGTACATGTACACATTCTCATCTGAACATAAGGAGAAAAAAACACACTAACAGAACAAAAACAACAGAATCCCTTGGCACACTTAAGACTGACAAACAGATGTGTTGAAATAACTTGTCACATTGCGAGAGAAAACATTAGCCAATTTTCTCGTTCAAGTATATGTTAATTCAGGTCCAGTAACAGCATGGAGAAAACTCCTAATCCACGTGGACAAGAGGTATACACAGATGGCTTCCTGCATTGAAACTGATGCCAAAGGAACTGATTTCAAATGGTTTTCATTTAGTACACACAATGAATACACAAGTCCAGACCATTATGCCTTTCAGGGAGCCTAAACAGGAATCAGACCAACTGGAATACTTCATTCACATAGCCTTGAGGTATTAATGCTCATTTTGCTCCATTCTCTTCCTCAATGACTCTAGCTTTTTTTCCCCCATTAAAAGCCTTCATTTCATGGAACTCCCACTATAAAAAATACAGACTGTTGCCCCAATTAGAACGCTATACACAGCCACTCTTGTTATTCAGTAAAATAGAGGCAGTGGGCTCAACTTTATTTCTTAATTATACAAAGGAAACCGATGCAACAGGGTTTTAACTTCATTTACATTCCCAATAATATTACAGTTCTAAAATGCAGTGCTGGAAAACTGACAGAACTCCCAATATTCAGCATTTTGAATTCTATGTATTTACATGTTGTAATTTATACTTCTGAATCCTTTTCTATCACAAAACAACTTATAACAATTTAATGGAAAAAATATATGTGCCAGATTTACATGGATCTCTGACTGCAACGTATGTTGAAACTCCCTAAAATCTCATTAGGTTCATAGTCCTAAATAATTTTATAAAAACTACCTTGCAATTATATGTAATATAATACGATAAATTCATTTCTTATTACAAATGTCTTTTAAGGTTTTCTAAAGAGTATACATTCTACTTGGAGCACTTTCAGAGTTACCTGGTCTTAGGATGCTGGTTAAGTCTTAGAAAACTGCTACACTTCTCTGAGTCTGCAACTAGTTACAGATCACAGGGCAAGAAATACAGGAAAAGAAGCGGTTAAATATGTTGTGAGAGAGATGGCTTTTAAACCACATCTATCTCCATCTCTTTGCAGCTGATGCCAAGGCTCACAGCCAACCAACAGTTACTACAAGAAATTGTTACAACATGCTGCCCCAAGCTGTAACAAAAAAAAAACCCAAACCCACTATTTCATATATTTGTGCTTAATATTTACTGTTCTTTTATGTAAGAGACTTGTAGGAAGAGGTATTATACACTCTTACATTATTACACTATAGCTCATTGTGAAGAATATGCACAACACTTTCAGGCAAAATTGTTCTGATATGCTTTGACTGGGATGCTACACTGTATTTGATACAGGTCCTGTGAATGTAACTATGGCCCCTGCTTGTCCTGCGTTAATGGTTGGGTTTCAGTTTCTGCAGTCTGAGGACAGGGACAGGACTCTTGATGAAGAGTAGGTGAAGATTACAACATGCCTACTGGACCCTTTTAAAAGCTGTCAGAAATGGACTGGCCGAGAGGGTAAGAAGAGTGGCAAATGCCTCCTTGCAGCAGGGTAGGATTCCAGCATGCTTAAAAGAGACAATAGTACTGTATGACCATTGCTGAAAATGCCCTCCATTTGATCCCACAATACTGAATAACTACCAACCAGTCTCTAGTATCCCATTCTTGGGCAAGGTGCTAAAGTAGATTGTGGCTTCTCAGCTTCTGGGGTTCCTGGATGAGACTGATTATGCAGATCCATTTCAATCTGGCTTCAGGCCTGGTTGTGGAATGGACATTGCTTTGGTCACCTTGGTGGATGACTTATGCCAGGAACTGGACAGTGTGTGTCCCTGTTGATTCTGCTGGATCTCTCAGTGGCTTTCAATACCATCTACCATGGTATCCTTCTGGCCCATCTCTTTTGTGGTTCAGTATGCGGATGACTCTCAGCTCTATCTCTGCTTGCCATCTAAATCTGAAGAAGCTGTTTTGGCTGGTGACATCCATGTCCGGTGTCAGTAATGGACTGGATGAGGGTGAATAAACTGAGACTTAATCCGGACAAAGCAGATGTGCTCCTGGTCTCTCAAAAGGCAGATCAAGGAATAGGAATGCAGCTTGTGCTGGATAAGGTTACACTCCCTCTGAAAATACAGGTGCACAGCTTGAGGATGCTTCTCGATTCATCTCTGAGCCTGAATAGCCAAGTTTCAGCAGTGGCCAGGAGTGCACTTGCACAATTAAAACCAGTGTGCCAGCTGAGCCCATTCCTGGAAAGGTCTGATCTGGCTACAATGACACACTGTCTTAGTTACATCTCAGCTGGATTACCATCATATGCTGTATGTGGGGCTGCCTCTGGAAAGTGTCTGGAAACTTCAACAGGTCCAAAACGTGGCAGCCAGATTGTTAACTGGGGCTGGTTACAGGAATCACACAATCCCCATGTTACAGCAGCTCCACTTGCTGCCAATCCATTTCTGGGTACAATTGAAAGTGCTGGTTCTAACCTATAAAGCCCTAAACGGTTTAGGTCCAAGCTATCTCAAGGACCACCTCTTCCTTTATGAGTCTGCTTGGGTGTTAAGATAATCAGGACAGGCCTTTCTCTTGGTCCCACCACCTTCAGACATGCATTTGGTGGGGACATGGGAGAGAGTCTTCCTTCTCTGTTGCTGCCCCCAGACTTTGGAAATTTCACAACACCTGTTTGGCTGGTAAACGAACCAGCACAAACAGCCAAACTGGCTAGTCATGCTAATCTCTATATGTAACATCACACCAGGAATACAAATAAGTCATATTGTAATTTTATACTTCATCTTCTGTCAAGCTTCTTTCAACAATCTGAAATTCTATGTTTTACAAACTTGTTTAACTACTTTGCATTATATTGGCTATTTACACCAGTAAAGGGGCAATGGTGTAAATTAGTAAAACTCCCAGAAGCCCTCACCACTAGCTGTGCTGGCCAGGATTTCTGGGAGTAATCATCCAAGAACATCTGGGGAGCCAAAGTTGGGAACCACTGGTATAAATCATGCAGATAATTGCCACTAGTTAACCAGTGATCAATTGTATTCCTGGCACAATTAGCACTGGAGAAGGAGTACAAGCAGCATTGATTAGCACAATTCACTGCACTTTCCTCAGCATAACTAACCAATAGGATTCTGGCATTCAATAAACTATTTCAACCATATTCATATCTTTGTTTCTGATGTAAACAATGACTTTAAAAAACAAAATTTAAAAAGCATGATACATATATCCATATAAAGATTAGGATGAATGTAAATAGTATGAAAGGCGAACTACAGTATCCTAAAATTTGAAATCAATAACTACTTTTGCTGTACTGTGTAAATTAGCATCATCAAGCTGATGAAGATTTCCCCAATCCTTGGTCCCCACCAGCTGCCCTATTAAGCTTCTGATGTATTAAAAATACCCAACTGGGAAATGCTTAATATTGCTGCCATTTAGGGGAGCCTAAACCACAGATGCTGCCAGTCATACAAGGGGGTCATATGCTATGAGAATGCACACCAAACTAGAGGCAAGCTTGTGATTTTTCTATCCCTCTCTTGTACTAAAAGCAGGTTTTCTTCAGAATTCTAAAAACAGGGAAACTACTGCTACCCTGCAGGGATTTTTTTTCTTTGTTAAGCTATTTAATATTATTGTCTCTCATTGCAACTCAAGTGTCAAGGGAATACGTGACCTTTTTATTTTAGCTGATATTGTTTCTCTCTCTTTCTCTAAGAACTTATGCATTACAGGGTTGAATCATACAACAGCTTCCCTACTTCATTATATTCTATTTTACTTATGAGATTTATAGAGACAAATTTGAAAGAAAGAAAAATCCAATGGTAAAAGGGCCATTTTCTACACTCAACCTTCAAGGCCCATATATTTTCCCTTACAATGGAGTAGCAGTTTGCATGCTGATTGATACAGGAAATACTTCCATCCACTTAAATCAAACGATTTAATTCCTCCACTGAGTTTCACATGATTTTTATATGCTTTTATTTTGCATTAGTCACAACAAAACTGGTAGTATCTCCTTATAGCAAATGTGTCTTTGTGCCTTCAGTGTACTTAAGAATAATAAATCATGTCATATCTACACATATTTTTTTTCCAGAATCAATCCACTTTTCCCAACACAAACCAAAACAGTGGGCTCACAAGGTTTTTTTAATCAATGTAAAAAAAAATGCTGTGAAGAATTCCAGAAGAACTTGAAATCTTTGAACAGTTTCTTCACCTGTCCAGTTACCATATAAATCTATGTTCCTGACCTTGTAGGTTATCACAAAAAAAAACACATAGCTTTTACAAACCTTTTTATGAACCAGAACCACCTCTGTTGCTTCTTTTGCATAAATGAAATTAATATTTGTTCTCGTTGCTACATGTCATCAAGTCAGCTCCAACCTATGGTGACCCTATGAATGTGCATTCTCCAGAATGTCCTGTCAACAACAGCCCCCAAATCCGTGGCTTCTTTTAGGGAGTCAATCCATCTCGTATTTGGTCTTCTTTTCATGATGCCTTCAACCTTGAAGGTTGGCAATTTCTTCTTTCAGTTTCACTAAAAGACATTTCAAATCATTGCTGCTTTCTGCTAGTAAGTATAGCTGAAAAATTGTTACGCTTCAATTTGTACAGTTTAAAATTGCATCCACTATGCTGCACTCAGATAAAAAATCAATCCAACTGTTGAAGTTACGATGCCAGACAAATTACTTGTTTCAGTATGTTGCTGATAGCTGCATACTGAACTTCCATACTGAAATGCCATATACTACATGAGTATGTAGCAGTAGCAGCATCAATGAGAAAGCATTGGCTGATGTCCTCTTACACAGGTAGCCTATGTAAGCTGAAGTTGTGCAAGTTGCTTAGAAACATGGACCAAGGCAGAAGACTTATCCAGGTAGCAATTCTTTAGGCACATTTGTATGATCAAGTGTATGGTTAATTGCAGAGTTCATTGTGCAATCAGACAAGCAGCCTGCTTGGGCATACATAACTCCCTGTGAACTTCCGCAGCTTTAACTTTACACTACAACAAGTGCAATAGGATTTCAGCTATTGTCAAAGTTCACATTCATAGATAAAAAATAATAAAATGCCACACAAATCCTCTTTTTTGCATACACACTTATTACCATTGTTAGACTTAAAACCATGATGAGGTAGCCCTTTCAAAACAATCTAGTGTGAAGCAGCAGTTGGAGACCAAAAAGCTGTCTGTGATGATAATCAATTCCAGTCAGATGAATGGCATGTGCTCTTGCCTATACAGTAATAACACATTAATATTACAGCATCTAGATTTTCTTAGAAACAAATTGTTACAACTTTGTTAAACTATTATATGAACTAAGATTTCACAAGCACTTTCACAGAATAACAATTGTGGAATGGAAAGAAATCATTTAAGTGGTCTCTGATAAGAGTTTTGCTGAATAATGTACTAATATTCTAAATGCACCATAATATAGTAGACATTACTACTACATGTTCATGTGATGTACTGCAGTAACCAAGGCCTACTGTGCTTTTCGTTTCACATTGGCTTATAGTTCAACACAGGAAAGGAGCTGTTCAGCAGACTAAATCAGTAAGACTGCAGTCCTAAACACACACTTTGTTAAAATGTAAATCCCAGATAACTCAACACAGCTTACATCAAACTAAACATACTAATAATCATCCTGCAGGTCTAAAAACCTGATCATATATTTACTCAACAAGTAATTCAGTGGAAAGTATTCCCAATTAAATATGTACAAGACTGTAGTCTTAATTATGTCACAAGTTAAGAAGTGTGATCAACATGTTTTTCTATTTTGAACAAGGATGGCTTTCTTTTCCCCATTTAAGCTAAAATAAGATAATGTAATAAATGTATTAATACAAGACAGTACATATGATTCTGAACTGTTCTCATTATCCAAATAAATTTCACTTAATTAACTGACCAAAAGAGAAAGATATGTTGTTATAAATCCTACATGGTACTAAAGCATGTGTCAGATTTTGTCTCATGAGCTGGAAGCGCCTAGTGGAGGTGTTTCAAATTCTTTTATGAATCATACCTCTTTATATTGCAGAGCAACCAAATAGTTTAAAAATCATGAGATACAAAATCAAAGTAAAACCACTTAAGACAAAAACAAGCACAAACAGTAAGAACAGTATAGCACATGATAAAACCATAGTAAAACCTCATTTTTAAAATAAGTCAACTCTAAAACTCTAAAAAAAGTCTCACCCAGGAGTTTAAAAGACTATCAAGTAGGCACTAGGCAAGCTTCTCTAAGGCCCAGGATGATCTTTACTGTTCTGTATTAACACATTTGTTGCATTATGAGCTTTACAGTATTCTAGCCCAAATAATAAAAGCAAGCATATTTCACATACAGGGTGGTTGTTGTTATGTGCCATCAAGTCTGAAATGAGTTATGATCACCCTAATAGTACTTTCAAGGTAAATGATATATTTAAGGAGTTTTACCAGTTCCATGCTACCAGTGAGTTTCCATAGCTGAATGGGAATTCAAACCTAGGCCTCCTGAGTCCTAGTCTGTCTCTCTATCCACTACAACACACTGGGCATCCCACACATTGGGTACCTTTGTCTTAAAGCTACCAAACTTACTTCTTTGGGGAACTCGTACAATGACTTCAGGACCAGACAGGTAGACACAGGAGATAACCTGTGCATTTCAAGTAACCTGGGCATTTATGGCTTTAAACATTAAACCGGTACTTTGAATTGGTGTAGAATTCGACTGGTAGCTGGTGAAGCACTGGCATTATATGAATCCATGGAAAAGTCCCAGTTGGTCATTTAGTTGTCCTAATTTGGGATAACTGAAGTTCCTGTACTGTTTTTAAAGGCACTGCAATAGGATAACATGCACATTTCATGGCATATAATCCAAACAAGAGGTTACCAGAGCATGAATGATGCCACAAGGTATTTCTGTTCAGTAGTAGTCTGCATGTTAACCTACTTAAGATTCAGTTATTTTGTGTACATGTTGAAAACACTGAGGATAAAGCAAAGAAATCTAAGAAATCTTGTACAATCGTTAGGAGGTACAGCAATATTTATTCTGCAATTCAACAGATGCAAGCATCCTAGGTAGCTTAGAAAATAATTACAAACAAACATAGATTAAAATATAGTAAGTTACATCATTAAAATTCAGTATCATCATACTGAAACAACCACTGAATGCAAACATGTCAAAAACCATTTTAAGCCATATCATAAAACAATAAAAATGAAAAGCCACAGCAAAACCAAATGAAAAGGGATCAAGTAAGTTAATTTAATTCCAGAGTCCCAGCAACTAAACTAACAACAAACACAACAAAATCGGGCAGCTTTCTAGACACATTCATTACTGGATCAGAACACCAGCCCCATTCGCCACACCATTTCACAAACTCTCCACATTCCAGTTCAAAAAAGTTTTTAATATAGTGTTGTTATGTGCCCTCAAGTCAGAACAGACTTATAGCAACCCTAACAGGGTTTTCAAGGTAAGTGAGATATTTAAGGAGTGTTTTTATCAGTTTCACACCCCCAGTGAGTTTCCATGGCTGAGTGGAGATTCAAATGCAGGCTTCCTGAGTCCTAGTCCATTAGTCAAACCAGTATACCACACTTAGTATCTTTAATACAGCATTAATGTCTATAGTATCTGAGAAACAGAGGTCTAAAACCTCCATGAGATGAGACCATTAACACCTGTATAATTTGTAAAATACATCTATGTACATACACTTGCACTTTTTTCCCCCACTACACCAGATCTATTTTGCTTTAGAATTAGATGTTAGCTGCCAAAAACCTCTTACTGGTATAGTGTCTGGAAACAACTTTTGTTGCATGTTACAAAATTTATGCAGACATTATCTTTGTGTACAAGTTATGCACTCAGCATCCAACAAATGCAGTCGACATTGACTCTGTAACTTGAAACAATATTTTGTCAAAAGTTACACCATTATTCTACACTGGCAATACGATTTGGTCAAATATATTTCTTTCTTACTGCAGAAAATCAGCCATTAATCAGTACAATAGTGAAATAAGACCAATAGGAAAGGAGAGCCTCCACAAACCTAGGAGATGCCCTAATATCCATTTCCTAGTATCCCCCCAAAAAAGCTGAACAAATAAATACTAATATCCTAATAGCTATCCCTAATATCCACGGAAAGGAATACTAAATGGAAAGGCATAACAGAAAGGGAGGGCAAGGATGAGACTGGATGAGGTATAAAATGATAGAGCATACATCCCAAATCTCAAACCTTTAATCTGTACAGAGGCATTCCTTCTTTGCAAGTTAAAGGGGCGACTGGAAACGGCTAGTAGTGGTCAGAGAAGAAATCACTATTTCTAATTAAAAATTACCTGTACCTTCCTAACTTTATCTGCAAAGAAAGCAGAATGCATCACTAGTAGTGTAAAGAATCTTGAGTGTGTGAATTGGTGGTTGGTGTGTGTTCCTCAACCATAATTCTGCCAAAGTCTTTCACAGGCTATCTTACTCCATGTGCCATATCAAGATAGTCCAGGGTAGCTTGTAATATAAAGTCTGGGGAAAAAAAGGAAGGTTCCCACTATTTGTCTCCTTAATATGATTCCTAACTGGTTCCCTATTTACTACCTTTAACATTTTTAAAAATGCAGTTTGCAAAGTGACATTCTATATTAATTGTGTTGTTTCATGTTACATTAATACTGAAGTACTTCTGACAGACCAGAAAGTAGCTCTCCCATCTGCCTTGCCTCTCAGGTAAATAAAATCCTAGCTGTATTTGTTTCCTCAAGTCTTAACTACAAAGAAATGATTGCAAGTAATTGAGACGTGTGAAACATGCATTGATATGATTTTCCCACTATGCATTGATTTAATATTGTTTTCATGCTTTAAAATGCTTACATACTGTATAGTCAAATTCACACATTTAAAAAGAAAAACTGTTAAAAAAACTGTGGCAAACTGTCAGGAATACTTTACAAATTAATCCTTAAAAATGAATAAAAGCAGATGAAATTTTACACACTATAAACACAGTTAACTTGGGCACAAGACATCCCTGGAAGTTTTGAAAGAGTTTTGAATCAAAGGATGTCGTTCACTTTGAGCCTTACTGAAAGTGTTCTGAAGTTGTATCAAAACAATATATAACTCTAGATGTATAATTATGATACATTTATATTACTGGAAATGCCCCCCATCTCCCAAAAAACCACCACTCAGATGGTGATTTTGAATATTTGGCAGATGTTCTTCATCCAAAAGAGACCCATTTTGGAGCAGGGAACTTGGGTTAAACATAAGATCTATATAGACCGGAAATGTATTTGTCATACATAAAAGTTGTAGTCTATCATAATGATGCTGAGTGTTTTTCTTTCTCTATAAGAAAATCATTTCCATATACCGTATTTTCCCGTTTATAAGATGACCCAATGTATAAGACGACCCCCCCTTTTCTAACCCCAAATTAGAAAAAGCAGGGATCAAAGGGCTCCCTTTTTGCTAAGCCCCGTGCCTTGGCAAAAGGCAAGGAAAGCGGCTGTCAAAGTGACTGTCGCTTTTCCTTGCCTTTTGAGAAGGCACGGAGCTTAGCAAAAAGGAAGGGAGCAATGCCTCCCCTTCCTTTTTGCTAAGCCCAGTGCGCCCTTGGCTTTTGAGAAGGCATGGAGCTTAGCAAAAAGGAAGGGAGCAACGCCTCCCCTTCCTTTTTGCTTAGCCCTGTGCCTTCGCAAAAGGCAGTGGTAAAGAGCTGCCTTCCATGTATAAAACGACCCTCAATTTTTTCTCAAATTATTTAAGGAAAAAGTGTCGTTTTATACACGGGAAAATACGGTAATCCTGTATCACTTGAAAATCCATTGTAGGGTCCAATATTAATAATTAATTCTAAAAGACAACAATAAAATTTCAATTACAAAGGCAGAGAAAAAGGTTATTCAAATTAAAATGTCTGGGTAAAATGTCTGTACATCAAAACCTGGTCCTGGAGAGGGAGATAATTAGATATAAGACCCCATTTTTTGGAAAGGCCTCTGAAAAGCTGGACGTCATCAGAAAGTTATATGGTCTCTGCAATAAAACTTATCTTTTGGAAAATACTGGGGGCAATCTGTATATACAAGAGAAAGCAGGGGAATATTCTCAGGGACTGGCTCTCACAGCCTAATTACCAAATTACAGAGCAATCTAAAAGGAGCCAGAAGTCAATTGAGATACAACCCATCACATCCAAAGCCTTCTTAACTCACTTTGGCATTTTTTTTTCTCCTGGAGATTTTTTACTGTCCAAATACTGCCCATACATTTCAGGTGAACTAACTAAACCAGGACTAAGCTGATGTAACTAAAGGGCGCGTGCTGGAGCTCTTCAGTGAAATAAAGACCTTGGGATCCAATGTTCTCTCAGACATGCCCAAGAGATATCTCATTCTGAAGCCTTCCAGCAGCGATAATCAATCTATACATGCTAAACCTGCATAACCACCCTATTCCAGTTCAACTCCCTCCAGCCAACAGATCTGTGGGCTGGGATAGCCCTAAATTTGAATCAGAATGAAAGATAAATGGAATGAATTTATCAGGAACTGTAAACATTTTATTAATTTCTGGGAAACTATTCAATACCGTGTTTCCCCGAAAATAAGACAGGGTCTTATATTAATTTTTGCTCCAAAAAATGCATTAGGGCTTATTTTCAGGGGATATTTTTTTTTCCATGTACAACAATCTACATTTATTCAAATACAGACATGTCATATTCTTCTAGTTGCTGCACAATAGTGGAGGGTGGAGTTTCACAACTGGAGCTTATTTTTGGGGTAGGGCTTATATTACGAGCATCCTGAAAAATCATATTAGGGCTTGTTTTCAGGTTAGGTCTTATTTTCGGGGAAATGGTATATTCGTTGGATTTTCCTACCTTACTCTATATGGACAACCACTACCACTAGACAAACATTGGCTAGACATGTACTGATTGATGTTCATCTAGGATTGTGCAACCTGCTGCAGCTAATTAGGAACCAAATGATAAAGTAGCAGTGTATATCTGTTGAACATCTGGTCATGCTACTATCACACACACACACACCAACCCAAAGACGTTAACAAGGAAGTGATATTTCTCATATATTTCAGTTACCGTATTTTTCCGTGTACACAACCCCCCAATGTATAAAACGACCCCCTAATTTTGACCCTTGATGGAGGTGGAGGAGCAGTTAATGGGCAACTGCTCCTCCACCTCCGTCTCCTGCTGCTGCTGCCTCCGCTGTCTGCCCGATCACCTCCTCCAGTGCGACTGCCGGGGCTCACCTCCAGCTCACGTCGCCGTCTTGTCCTCTGCCCTAAGGAGACAATCACTGGAGGAGGTGATCCGCCGGCGGCAGCAGCAGGAAGAGGCACCCGAGCACGTGAGAGTGCTTGTTTGCCTGCTGCTGAGCCCCGTCAGTTCCACTGGAGGAGGTGATCGGGCGGGCGGGGGAGGCAGCAGCAAGAGGTGCCCGAGCGCGTGTGACTGCTCCTTCGCCTCCGTCTCCTGCTGCTGCCGCCTCAGCCACTGGAGGGGACAAGCCGTGAGCTCTGGAAGAGGCAATTGGGCAGCGGCGGCAGCAAGAGGTGCCCGAGCGCATGTGTGACTGCCTCCTTCCGTGTATAAAACGACCCTCAATTTTTCCTCCAATTATTTTAGGAAAAAGTGTCGTTTTATACACGGAAAAATACGGTAATTTTAAAGAGATTTTGCATCACATTCTGCTGTGCCTCTCTCTTCGTTGCTAAGAGCTCTGATATGACTCTACTACAAGGGACTTACAACATAGAACAAACACTGGGTAAAACAGAGAAACAAAAAAGAAGATGGAGAAAATGGAGTTCTAAATAAACATATTTTTCAACAACAAATTAAGCTGATAACAAATCTTCTCAAGCACTCTATGCTTGGCTTTCACATTCTGAGTCAGAAAGATCACAGGTCTGAGATGGATCCCACTTCTGATTCATTTGAAATTTCAAAAATAGCATTTTGTGCTTCCTGGGACATGTGACAACATATGAAGGCTTACACAAACTACCGTATTTGCCGGCGTATAAGACGACTTTTTTGCCCTGAAAAACATGCTTCCAAGTGGGGGGGTCGTCTTATACGCCGGGTGCACTTCAGTTGGGATAGCCTCTGCAAGCGCCCCTCGCCAGCTTTGGAGGTCCCCTGCCAGTCCTCTGATGGTGCAGGAAAAGCCTCCGAAGTGCTCTGAAGCCGGCGCGCGGGGTTGCGGGGCACCCCCGCCAGAGTTCCGATGGTGCAGAGAAAGCCATCGGAACACTGGCGGAGGTGCCCCGCAACCGCGTGCGCCGGCTTCAGAGCACTTCGGAGGCTTTTCCTGCACCATCAGAGGACTCGCGGGGGTGCTGGGCTAGCCTCTGCAAGCGCCCCTCGCCAGCTTTGGGGGTCCCCCGGGGCTTACCTTGCACCATCCCAGGACTCGCGGGGGTCCCTCCGCACGGCGATGGGCATTTGCAGAGGTTTGCCCGGCACCATTTTTGAAGTTCCCGCCCTTTCCCCCTGCCTTCAGCAAGCCTCGGAAGGTAAAAAGGCTTTCTTTTTTTTTCTTTTTAACCTTCCGAGGCTTGCCGAAGGCAGGGGGAAAGGGTGGGAACTTCAAAAATGGTGCCGGGCAAACCTCTGCAAATGCCCATCGCCGCGCGGAGGGACCCCCACGAGTCCTGGGATGGTGCAAGGTAAGCGCCAGGGGACCCCCAAAGCCGGCGAGGGGCGCTTGCAGAGGCTAGCCCAGCACCATTTTTGAAGATCGGGCCCTTTCCCCTTGCCTTCGGTAAGGCTCAGAACGGAAAAAGGCTTTCTTTTTTTTCCCCCCTTTTTCCGTTCGGAGCCTTACCGAAGGCAAGGGGAAAGGGTATATAACAAACTCTATATTTTGAGTGGAAATGTTGGGGGTCGTCTTATACGCCCAGTCGTCTTATACGCCGGCAAATACGGTAATATAGACTTTCCTTGCATTCATAAAAAATAATGTTAGTTCATAAGCTGACGCTATTAGCAGCACTTTCAGAGAATTTCCGTAATATTGCACCACTCTTATTTCCTCAACAACAGATGGGAGAAACCACTCTTTGTAACACATGTAAAGAAGGCAAGTACAAATCATAAGATGAATATAAATGCACAGTTTCAAGCAGGGTGGATCTGATTGAAATCACAATTTAAATTAAAAATTGATTTTTTATTATTTAAATTTAAAAACTGATTTCTTAACATTTAAATTGTGAATTTGATGGTTTCAAGCACAGATGCTTTCACCATGAACACAAGAATACAGATATGGTCTACACTCTTTGCAAATTAATTCTGAAGTTTTATTTCAAAACAAATTCAATGTTGCTGCGTAGGGACGACAAATGAAATGATAACAAGCTTACATTTTTTTACAAAAGCCTGTACATTACACTCCTCAAGTTTTACCTTTGTTTCTTCCAATTCCAAAAGGTTTATAGATCAAAAAAAGAATATAATCACAATATAAAATAGTTCATTAAATGAAAACTACAACTGCATGGGTTAATATCTGAAAGCTTGATGTGGAACTACCACTCACAAGCTTAAATAGCACAAACAACTAATAATATTATGTGGATTAACCACAAGTCACAAACATTCCAATTTAATCCATTTAATAAACAAACCCAAATCTGTCTCAATTTCATTGTACAACTCCCTGAAAAGTTAAAAGTTGTATAATCTCATCACAATGCCTTTAGGAAGCCCTCTTCACAATGATCTGTCAACCAAAGAAGATTCAAATGACTCGAAACACATTCTCAAGTGTTACAGAGTAAATGGCAGGTGGCATTAGGAATCCAATGGTGCTTTGTATTCTATGACACACTCAGCTCACAGGGGCACTAGCCAAACATTGTGAAACTCACCACTATTCTTCAATCCATTTACTGACTCCTAACAGAGCACAGCAGAGAAATAAAAGTGAGACAGATCCAGAGAATGAGCAAATAAACAGGAGTTTGGCAGCAGAATTCAGTGGGGGAGGCCTCTAAAAAATTTATTGTTTCTGCATATAGTTATATGTTACTGAACTTTGCCAGTATCCTTCAAGACAGACAAGATAAAGCAAAAGGCACTTACATGCAAATAAAAGGAAGTAAAAAGCTAACAGGAATTTTAGAGAAAAGAGACACTTCCATGGTGGTACCCTGCAAAATGTGTGCAACGTTTGTCAGAGAACAACATGGTATACAAATGCAAAACTTGACACTGTTTCCAAACTGTCAGAAGAAAACTGAGAGAAGTGGAGAAGTGAGTCACCGTGCTTAAGCCATAGATAGAACTCTTGAGCAGGAGCAATCATGGGAGGCACTGAAGATGGAAGAACAGCAAGACAAAGAGCAGTGGAGAATGCTGAGAAGAGAATAAACATAGTGAAGGAAACACCATGGGAAATAGTTACAGTTAGGAGGGAAGAAGAGTCTTAAAGAGACAACCTGCAGAGGAAGATGTACAAGAGACCCTGTATGACAATATGAGAAAGGCTCAAGCTCAGCCAAGTGGAATCACTGAACCTACAACCTACAAAAAGAAAATAAGACAATCAGCTGTACTAGGAGACTCCCTACTGTTTGGGATTGAAACTGAAATACCATGTACCTGGAAGACCTTTGGACACACCAGGTATGCTATTTCTCTGGAGGACGAATTAGAGATGGGAAGGATTGCCATTGTTCATAAAACCCTGATGCTTATCCCTCTACTCTCATCCATGCGGGAACAAATAACACAGTCAAAAAAAACTATGAAGAAACTGCATCTGATTCTGAAGTTCTGAAAAGGAAACTCAAGGCCTTGGGGCCCAGATAGTCTTCTCGTCCATCCTACCAGTACTCAGAAGAGGAACGAAAAGGGAAATATTCCAGGTGAACAACTGGCTAGAAAGATGGTGCTGATTTGATAACAATATTCACAAACATGTAGGAAGGAAACCAGGCCAAAAAAAAATCACACAATGTCCAATATCCATAGTATATGAATGCTAGGAGTATGGGAAACAAGAACTGGAAACATACAAGAAGAACTGGCCCTTTCAAGAAATTCCTGGCTTGTATCACTGATAATTTTCTCCTACAAAAAGTGAAAGAAGGAACTAGAGAATTAACTCTCCTTGACTTGATTCTAACTACCGTGTTTCCCCGAAAATAAGATAGGGTCTTATATTATTTTTTGCTCCAAAAAAAGCAGTAGGGCTTATTTTCAGGGGATGTTTTATTTTTTTTCATGTACAACAATCTATGTTTATTCAAATACAGTCATGTCATCTTCTGGTTGCTGCACAGTGGTGGAGGGCGGGCTTTCACTTAACTAGGGCTTATTTTTGGGGTAGGGCTTATATTACGAGCATCCTGAAAAATCATACTAGGGCTTATTTTCAGGTTAGGTCTTATTTTCAGGGAAACAGGGTAATAGGAATGACTTAATTGATGAAATGACTGTAGGAAATTGGTGGTAGAGGTGGAGAAATAACACATTATACTACCCTTACTTTAGCTCTGACTTCTCCCAAAAGACAGCCTATGACCCTCGTGGGAAATGTCAAGTACAAGTGGAGGGGACAGGACTGATGAACAAGTAGTCAAGGAATACTTCATTACTTTGAACAAATCTCTAAGGCCTGATAAACTGCATCCAAAAGCTTTGCAGCAATGGGCTAAAGAACTCTCAGAACCATGGTCTATTATTTTCTTCATAGGATAGGCGAAGTGCCAGATGACTGGAGAAAGGCTAATGCCATCCCTATCTTTAAAAAGGGCAAAAAGGTAGAACTACAGACCTGTCAGGATAACATCAAACTCAGCAAAAATTCTGGAACAGATTGTAAAACAGTCAGTCCGTAAGCACCTTGAAACAATGCAGTTATAACTAGAAGTCAACAAATATTTCTCAAGACTAAATCCTGCCAGACTAATCTTACCTCATTTTTTAATTGGGTGACTTCCCTGGTAGAAGGTGGGAATGTTATGGATGTAATATATCCTTAGGTAAGCCAAACATTTCACAAAGTGCCCATGATATTCTCATTAGCAAGCTAAGTGTGGACTTGACAGAGCAGCTATCAGGTGGCTATACAGTTGGTTAAAGAACTGTACTCAGAGAGCTTATCAGTGCCTCTCTCTCAAACTGGTAAGAGGTAATAATGCAACACAGCTGCAAAAAAGGCAAATGCTATTTTCTGCTGCATTAACAACCTAATATAGCATTTGCCTTAAGAGGAGCATAATCTCCACTTCATGTGAAGCTCTATTTCCCCTCTATTGAGCACTAGTTAGGCCTCATTTTGAATACTTCTGGACATCGCACTTTAAGAAGGATGCAGACAAGTAGGAACAGGTTCAAAGGAAAACAACAAGAATGATCAAGTGACTGGGAATCCAGCTTTATGAGAAAAGACTGAAGGAACTGGGCATTATAGCCTTAAGAAAAGAAGACTTAGGAGTGATAAGATAGTCCTCTTCAAATACTTGAGAGGTTGTCATACAGAGGAAGGGCAGGATCAGTTCTCAAACATTCCAGACTGCAGGACACATAATAATGTGCTCAAGTTACAGGAAAAGCCAGATTTTATTGGGATCCAGCCCAACACTGGTATGTAGAATTCCCACAAGATTTTGGCTAAATATCAGGAAAAATCTCCTAAACGCTAAAGCAGTACAACAATGGAACCAATTACATTGGAAAGTGGTGAGTAATCCAAAACTGGAAACATTCAAGAGAAAGTTAGACAGCCATCTGACAGATATACTTTAACTTGGATTCTGTACTGCGCAGGGGCTTGGACTCAATGGCTTTATAAGTCCTTTCCAAATCCATTATTCTGTGATTCTACAAATCATGTTCAGAATGTTCCCCTTTAGAGAATGCTCTATGGATTTACTGGTCAAAATCCTGTGGGTGAAAATTTATGCTGGTGTAACCCATACTGGACACCAGAAATAGTCAATTTAGGCTGATATAAATCTTCCTATTCCTCCCCCCTTTGCGTTCCAAGGCTTCCTAAGGTTTTCTTTTGCCCTGGGAAAGCTTCTGGAAGCCTTGAGATGGTTGGGGAGCCTTCAATAGTGAAAAATCACCATCAGACATCCCATAGCAGTCCCAATCCCTGCAGGTTTTTTTTAACAAGCACACACACACACACCCAATTCTAAGGCTCCTAAAGACTTTCCCAGGGCAAAAGGGAGCCCTGGGGAGCCTTGGAACTGGAAAGGGGGAGATAGGTTGCTTTCGATTAGTTTAAATTAAATATTTCTGGTGCCTGACATGGAATAAATTACGCTGGAATAAATTTACCCAATAGGATTTTGCCCACCATGTGGATCAATAAAACACAACTTCATAACAAATATGCTGTCTTTCTTCAGACTGAGTTACAGCAAGTCACATATATAAAAGTCAAGCAGTCAACATTTGCATACCCCAGCCTTGCCTGAGACTGCTAAAATTAAGAGGGTTGCAACAAATACCATGTTTCCCCGAAAATAAGACAGGGTCTTATATTAATTTTTGCTCCAAAAAACCCAATAGGGCTTATTTTCAGGGGATGCTTTATTTTACAGTCATGTCATCTTCTTCTGGTTGCTGCACAATGGTGGAGGGTGGGGTTTCACTTAACTGGGGCTTATTTTGGGGGTTGTTGTTGTTTTGTCGTTAAGTCGTGTCCGACTCTTCGTGACCCCATGGACCAGAGCACGCCAGGCCCTCCTGTCTTCCACTGCCTCCCGGAGTTGGGTCAAATTCATGTTGGTAGCTTCGATGACACTGTCCAACCATCTCGTCCTCTGTCGTCCCCTTCTCCTCTTGCCTTCACACTTTCCCAACATCAGGGTCTTTCCCAGGGAGTCTTCTCTTCTCATGAGATGGCCAAAGTATTGGAGCCTCAGCTTCAGGATCTGTCCTTCCAGTGAGTACTCAGGGTTGATTTCCTTCAAAATGGACAGGTTTGTTCTCTTTGCAGTCCAGGGGACTCTCAAGAGTCTCCTCCAGCACCACAATTCAAAAGCATCAATTCTTCGGCGGTCAGCCTTCTTTATGGTCCAGCTCTCACTTCCATGCATCGCTACTGGAAAAACCATCGCTTTGACGATGCAGACCTTTGTTGGCAACGTGATGTCTCTGCTTTTTAAGATGCTGTCTAAGTTCGTCATCGCTTTCCTCCCAAGAAGCAGGTGTCATTTTGGGGGTAGGACGTATATTACGAGCATCCTGAAAAATCATACTAGGGCTTATTTTCAGGTTAGGTCTTATTTTCGGGGAAACAGGGTATGAATGAAATTAAAGAGCTCATGGACTTCCACTGTCTAGGGAATGCTATAGCCAGTCTATGAGGAACACACTGCTTCAATACATTCAGCAGCTGGAATTCTCTTATTAACTCAGGATTACATCATTAGACAAAACTCTGACAGCTGGCACAACTGATAAAGCTGGCAGTGGACCCAAGATAAAGTGGAGAAGGGAGGAAAGGAATTACAAGTAAAAACATTTTCATTTTGGAACCTATATTTAATGTCTTGGTATTGCAGTCTTTACTCACTGAAGGCATATAACCTTTTTTGTTGTTATGTGCTGTCAAGTCACATTTGACTTATGGCAACCCTAATAAGTACGTGGGCTACTTAAGAAGCAGTTTTACTAGTGTCAAGATGGCTGGATGGCTCAATAGATTATGTATCTAGTTGTGGAGCCCAAGGTTTGAGAGTACGATTCCCCATTCTGCTTCGAGGGAGAAGAGCCGGCCTGTGTAGGCATGGGTAGGCTGTATAGTCCTAGGACACCCCCAGAATAAGGGAGCAGTAAACCACTTCTGTGTATTTACCTAGAAAACCCTGGAAAAAGTCAACTTAAGTCAGAATCAGCTTGACAGCACACTACTATTATTAATCAGTGTCACCTCTAAGTGGGTTTCCATGGCTGAGTGGAGATCTGAACCCAGGCATCCTAAGCCCCACTACACACTTTACTATCTTATACTAAAAACTTAAAGGACACAATTTATTGGAAAGTCTACAGATACAAGGAATTAGATTTTCAACTTATGGATTTTATTTTCAATAATTTTTAAAATAAAATATGGGATATAAATATATTACACCATCCATGCTTAGTACTGTATTTTGAGAGGGATTGCTCTGCTAGCAGCAAAAATTACAGATTCCTTTAGCACCTGGGCAGCCTAAGTTTGTATGTGCCAAAGCCCATTACAGCAGATTTATGCAACCATGTTCACCATGTATATTGCTTGCATCTAATTGCATTTAGCACATCTATAGTTGAATTAATACTTATGGCTTTTTAAAAAAAGACTTTAGCACTACAATAATACACATGAAACTGATCAGCTTCTGCTAAAACTGAAAATTCTAAAATAAAAGTCTCAAAATAAAAACAAGTGTCATTCATCAAAAAAAGTTCTAAAATAAAAACAAGTGTTAACTCATTCATGATCATCATGGTCCAAGCCTGGGAGTCTACTATCTTAATATGCCAGGAAGGTCACAAGCCACTAGTGGTTCTCTTTACAAATTTAACTCGAAGTTTGTAGAAACAGATTTGCCTTTAAGAAAAAGAATCACCCATTCCAGCTTCCACTGATGGAAAAGCAAGAACTATGTATCTGAGCTGTCCGATTTTTACTGTCTCATTAAAAATCAATTAGTTCAAAGATTTATGTAATCTTACTTCTGAAAATCTAACATGAAGAATTACAACCACTAGGTTTCTCTGAATTTCAAACCAAGTTGCTCCTCAAAACTGATTTCTGCTACCTGCAGAGTACACTTTAAAAAGAGGAGCAAGCAAAAATCAAGAAAAAACACTTCTTTAACTATATAAACAGAGTCAAATGTAAAATGAAAAACTGCTGTAACTCTGTTTGAAACATACAGAAACATATCTCTAACTAAATTTTTGTGGAAATAAAGCTTGACCATGGTTCAGTGCATAACAATGCTCTCTGTGGGCAGGAGACCCCGGGAGAACCGCTTGGGCTACAACAACTGCATGGACTCCATCTCATTGTACAAAGCAGCTTCTTTACCTGAGCTGCTTTGTTTCTCTCCCTCCTCCTCCTCCAAACGCTTATACAACCGCAGAGGGTCCTCCTCGGCTTTCCAAACAAACGCCATGTCTTTCTGCCCACCATCATCCTCCTCCGCGCCCCCCCCCCCAACGCTCCTATCCGTACAACAACAACAACAACAAAACACAGGAGGTTAAAAAACGGGAGGGGGGGAGAGGGAGAGCGTTCAGTTCCACAGATCCATCCCTCCACAAGCAAATCTCCAGGACTAAAGGGGAGGGAGGGAGGGAGGGGGGGGAGAGTGGGATACTAAATGGATGCCATCTCCGAGGCTAACCCGCCATCTCGCCTTTTAATCTCCAATCCCACCCATCCCTCTCTGCCCCCTCCCCAAGCCAATGCGATCTTCTTACTGAATCACTACCTCCCATCCCATAATTCTCTCCAGCCGCTACTAGCGATGCGAAAACGCGCGCAGTTTTCCAGACCAGATCCTGTTACAGCCGATAAACGTGGTTTTCTAGAAAGCCAGGCAAGAAATCTAGCCAAGATCCCCCGCGGTCCCCCTTCCCTGCGCCACATCCTGATAGACAAGCCCCCCCCCCGCCCGCGCGCGCGCGAGAAACGGAACACAGGATTCGCCTTGCACCTCAGAAAGGGGGAGGGGAGCTCGCCCTCGCGCCAGTCTAAGGCAAGCGCGGCACCTCGACGCGACCCAATTCCCCGGTCGCCTCGGCCCGCCGGGGGAAGGGGGTCCTTTTCCCTCAGCGCCCCCCCCCCCGCAGTCGCCGCCGCCACACGGCCCTCTTCCCCGTCTCCACGAACAGAAACACGCACACCTCACAGAAACCGACGGCAGCAGGAGAAACGGCGTGCCGTGGGGGCTCCCTCTCTGTCAGCCCCCGATGCTGGGCGCTGATAGTACTTCGCGGCGGCGCAGAAGAAGGAAGGAAGACGGCCCAGGTCGGTTTGGCTCGCTCTCAATCTACCTCCCGCAAACGTCTCTCTCTCTCTCGGATCCCCCCCCACCCCGCCCCATAACATAGTAGTAAGTTTCTATTGGTGGGAAGAGGAAGGCGGAGCTGCTGCGCCCCTCAGCCATTCGCTACCGCGCGCGGAGGTGGGGGGAGAAAGAGGAGAAACGGAGGGCAGCGAAACGGGGAAAAGGGGAGGGGGGAGCCGAGCGCGCGCGGCACGCGAAGGGGAGGCGGCTTCGTTTGAGGCGAATGATATTTGGGGGGGGGGGGGAAGCAAGCGCGCGAGCGCCAGAACGGGGTGGGGGGGGTGGGGGGAGTGAGGGACCAGGGGGGGATTCTGTGGAGACTCACGGCCGAAAAAAAGCGAACCACCCCAACGGCCATCTGGGTCAGCGGGGGGGGGGGGGCGGAGTGTGTGTGTGTGTGTCTGAGGGCGCGCGTGCTCGCTCGTTCTTTCTCTCGCTGGTATTAATCTTGTTAGTGGGGAGGGGGAGAAAAGCTGCCTTCGGTTTCAGCGGGAGAGGTCCCCCCCCCCACGCAAAAACAGAGGAAGAAAAGCGGGGACGGCACATAGGAGATGATTGATCATCACATTCATAACTATAAAAGCACTTCTTCCGCTGACTTTCCTCAAAGAGCGGGGTGTAGCAAAAACAACAACACGCGAACCCAAAGCGGTAACCGTGTAAGGACGGAGTGATAACGCAAGCAAGGGGTCTGTGCGGCCCCCATCATCTTTTCCTCAAGTGACAAGGGCCAACCAGATGGTCTAGAAAGCAGGCTTTCTCTGCTTATCCGAGGCATCGGATATGTAGAGCCTTTGGAGAGGGAGCTTCCATATAACCCTGATACCTTAATGGGCTGCCATTGATAAGAGCTTTCCTGCATGGATTGTTGTCGTTTAGTCGTGTCCGACTCTTCGTGACCCCATGGACCAGAGCACGCCAGGCCCTCCTGTCTTCCACTGCCTCCTGGAGTATGGTCAAATTCATGTTGGTCGCTTCGATGACACTGTCCAACCATCTCGTCCTCTGTCGTCCCCTTCTCCTCTTGCCTTCACACTTTCCCAACATCAGGGTCTTTTCCAGGGAGTCTTCTCTTCTCATGAGATGGCCAAAGTATTGGAGCCTCAGCTTCAGGATCTGTCCTTCCAGTGAAAACTCAGGGTTGATTTCCTGCAAAATGGATAGGTTTGTTCTCCTTGCAGTCCAGGGGACTCTCAAGAGTCTCCTCCAGCACCACAGTTCGAAAGCATCAATTCTTCGGCAGTCAGCCTTCTTTATGGTCCAGCTCTCACTTCCATACATCACTACTGGAAAAACCATAGCTTTGACTATGTGGACCTTTGTCGGCAAGGTGATGTCTCTGCTTTTTAAGATGCTGTCTAGGTTTCTCATCGCTTTCCTCCCAAGAAGCAGGCGTCTTTTGATTTCGTGGCTGCTGTCCCCATCTGCAGTGATCGTGGAGCCCAGGAAGGTAAACTCTGTCACTGCCTCCATATCTTCCCCTTCTATTTGCCAGGAGGTGATGGGGCCCGTGGCCATGATCTTAGTTTTTTTGATGTTGAGCTTCAGACAATTTTTGCACTCTCCTCTTTCACTCTCATTAAGAGGTTCTTTAATTCCTCCTCACTTTCTGCCATCAGAGTGGTATCATCTGCATATCTGAGGTTGTTGATATTTCTTCTGGCAATCCTAATTCCGGTTTGGGATTCCTCCAGTCCAGCCTTCCGCATGATGTATTCTGCATATAAGTTAAATAAGCAGGGAGACAATATACAGCCTTGTTGTACTCCTTTCCCAATTTTGAACCAATCAGTTGTTCCATATCCAGTTCTAACTGTTGCTTCCTGTCCCACATATAGATTTCTCAGGAGATGGATAAGGTGGCCAGGCACTCCCATTTCTTTAAGAACTTGCCATAGTTTGCTGTGGTTCACACAGTCAAAGGCTTTTGCATAGTCAATGAAGCAGAAGTAGATGTTTTTCTGGAACTCTCTGCCTTTCTCCATAATCCAGCGCATGTTAGCAATTTGGTCTCTAGTTCCTCTGCCCCTTCGAAATCCAGCTTGTACTTCTGGGAGTTCTCGGTCCACATACTGCTGAAGCCTGCCTTGGAGGATTTTGAGCATAACCTTGCTAGCGTGTGAAATGAGTGCAATTGTACGGTAGTTGGAGCATTCTTTAGCACTTCCCTTCTTTGGGATTGGGATGTAGACTGATCTTTTCCAATCCTCTGGCCACTGCTGAGTTTTCCAAACTTGCTGGCATATTGAGTGTAGCACCTTAACAGCATAATCTTTTAAGATTTTAAATAGTTCCACTGGAATGCCATCTCCTCCACTGGCCTTGTTGTTAGCCATGCTTTCTAAGGCCCACTTGACTTCGCTCTCCAGGATGTCTGGCTCAAGGTCAGCAACCACACTATCTGGGTTGTCTGGGACATCCAGATCTTTCTGGTATAATTCCTCTGTGTATTCTTGCCACCTTTGCTTTCTTGCATTTCCTTTTCTTTGGGATGGTTTTTGTTGCTGCCTACTGTACAATGTTACGAGCCTCCATCCATAGTTCTTCAGGCACTCTGTCCACCCAATCTAGTTCCTTAAATCTGTTCTTCACTTCCACTGTGTACTCATAAGGGATTTGGTTTAGATTATACCTGGCTAGCCCAGTGGTTTTTCCTACTTTCTTCAGTTTAAGCTTGAATTTTGCTATAAGAAGCTGATGGTCAGAGCCACAATCAGCTCCAGGTCCTGTTTTTGCTGACTGTATAGAGCTTCTCCATCTTTGGCTGCAGAGAATATAATCAATCTGATTTCAGTATTGCCCATTTGGTGATGTCCATGTGTAGAGTCGCCTCTTGTGTTGTTGGAAAAGAGTGTTTGTGATGACCAGCTTGTTCTCTTGACAGAACTCTATTAGCCTTTGCCCTGCTTCGTTCTGAACTCCAAGGCCAAACTTACCTGTTGTTCCTTTTATCTCTTGACTCCCTACTTTAGCATTCCAGTCCCCTAGAATGAGAAGAACCTCTTTCTTTGGTGTCAGTTCTAGAAGGTGTTGTAAGTCTTCATAGAATTGGTCAATTTCAGCCTCTTCAGCATCGGTGGTTGGTGCATAAACTTGGATGACTGTGATGTTGAGAGGTCTGCCTTGGATTCGTATTGAAATCATTCTATCATTTTTGAGATTGTATCCCAGTACAGCTTTCCCCACTCTTTTGTTGACTATGAGGGCTACTCCATTTCTTCTACGGGATTCTTGCCCACAATAGTAGATATGGTAATCATCTGAATTGAATTCGCCCATTCCTGTCCATTTTAGTTCACTGACGCCCCCTTCACGGATTGCTGCCTTGTCGTGGCGAAGGGGCTTGAGTAATTCAGAGAAGCTATGGGCTATGCCATGCAGGGACACCCAAGACGGACAGGTCATAGTGGAGAGTTCTGACTAAACGCAATCCACCTGGAGCAGGAACTGGCAAGCCACTCCAGTATCTTTGCCAAGAAAACTCCATGGACAGAAACAAAAGGCTAAAAGATATGATGCTGGAAGATGAGCCCCTCAGGTCGGAAGGCGTCCAACATACTACTGAGGAAGAGCGGAGGACAAGTACAAGTAGCTTCAGAGCTAATGAAGTGGTTGGGCCAAAGCCGAAAGGATGCTCAGCTGTGGACGCGCCTGGAAGTGAAAGGAAAGTCCGATGCTGCAAAGAAGAATACTGCATAGGAACCTGGAATGTAAGATCTATGAACCTTGGTAAGTTGGATGTGGTCAAACAGGAGATGGCAAGAATAAACATTGACATCCTGCATGGATACATCTGCCTAATCCCTTTCTAATGTCATCCAGGAAGGGGCTGCCCTGACCGCTAAGGCACAGCAAGGTTGGTGGCCTGAGGCAGCAGATGCTCAGAGCCCGACCATGCCAGTGAGGTCTTGGGGAACGGACGGTACTTTTCAGCAGGCCCTCAGCCCCCGACATCTGACTTGGCCTGATCTGGACAGTAAAGCAAGGTATAGTCCTGTGAACGACAAGCCCCAGAGTTTGAGATCTCTGCCCAAACCCATGCCAAGGTTTTGCAGAAGAAACCTCCTGTTTTGCAGTGCCTTTACAAGAGTGTAACTAACATATACATGTGCAACTGACTAAAAAGAAGGTAAAAGAGAATTCACCTTTTATTTTGTGTGTGAGCAGGAATTCCAACGAAAACTGGTTTTTCCCTAACACTAAGGAGAAGTTCTACTGCAGAAATAGATGGAAAAGAAAGCAACCAGGAAGTAATGCAATTGAACACATTTTTCTTCACCCAGCTTTGATTCTGTGTAGTACCGTGTTTCCCCGAAAATAAGACAGGGTCTTATATTAATTTTTGCTCCCGAAAACGCGGTAAGGCTTATTTTCAGGGGATGTTTTATTTTTTTCATGTACAACCATCTACATTTATTCAAATACAGTCATGTCATCTTCTGGTTGCTGTACAGTGGTGGAGGGCGGGCTTTCACTTAACTACTTGATTTTCTTTTCTCCATCTTGAATGATACCAATATTATTTATTTAAATTGTTATTCTAATTGTTTTTATGATTTTTAATGTAAGCTGCCCAGAGTAGACATTGTCTAGATGGGCAGGATATAAATTTAATAAATAAATAAATAAAACTAGGGCTTATTTTTGGGGTAGGGCTTATATTACGAGCATCCTGAAAAATCATACTAGGGCTTATTTTCAGGTTAGGTCTTATTTTCGGGGAAACAGGGTATAAGAAACGAGTGTTCCTCTCCACATATCAAGAAAGGAAAAAATGGAAGTCACATGACGCTGCTTTCTCAAAAGCAGTTCTTGGAACATTACAGACCACATGAAACTCTCAGTAGATAATTCTGTTTTTCAAATAAATTCACCTTCTCAAGTTTTCCTTGTCATGATAGCCCATGCATTTGAAAATGAAGATTACATAGTAGTCCTCATTGAATCACACGACCATTATATGAACAGGGTATTATATAATATTTACTCAGTTGTGTATGTAGACATGTACAACGTAAAAAAACACTTAAAACTTTGGCATAAGTTTAAAATGAAATGGACAATGATGGATCTGAAGTGCTCAATAAGCCCCCATACTGGCTGAAATCCTGTTGCTTAGTGTAGCAAGCTGCACTACAGTAAACCCACTGAATTAGTGGGGATTTTGTGAGTCATCTTCATATGATCCACTAATTCAAATGGTCCTACTCTACTTAACATAAGTTGCAACTAGAGTAGGCCCACCCTGATGTTAGGAAAGTGTAAAAGAGGAAAGTGTGAAGGAAAGAGGAGAAGGGGACGACAGAGGATGAGATGGTTGGACAGTGTCACCGAAGCTACCAACATGAATTTGACCCAACTCCGGGAGGCAGTGGAAGACAGGAGGGCCTGGCGTGCTCTGGTCCATGGGGTCACGAAGAGTCGGACACGACTAAACAACAACAACAAGAGTAGGCCCATTTGAATCAATGGAACTTATAGAGGAGTTGGCTCACTAAATCCCCACTGATTCAATCGGCCTACTCTAGTGTGACTTAGTACACATTAAGCAATAGGATTTCAGTAACTGTGTATGCTAGTTGCACAATTTTGGGGGCACTACACTGTAAAGGTTTGTTATAGGTTATGACTGACCAGGGAATCCAGACTTGATCCACCAGTTATAGTATTTGGGATTGCTGCAAAAACTGGGTTTGTGCCGCAAATTTACTGCAGTACTTTGGCATAAATTTGGAGAGGATCCAAAAGTTAGAGATTCTTAGTTAACACAGGTACACAGTATCCCTTTGCTAGTGCAAGAATAAGATTGAATTGCTAGCCCAGTCAGCTTCTGTATGCTTAAGAGACCTCCTGTTAAGCCTCCTGTGCCTCAATGGTCTTTACAACTCGTTTTACGCGCTCTTACGCACCACCCTTTTGAGCCCATGGCATCCTGTGACATGCGTCTGCTGTCATTTAAGACTTTGTTTCTGGTTGCCATTACTTCGGCAAGAAGAGCGAGTGAGTTGGCAGCTCTTCGATCAGACGCTCCTTATCTACAATTCTTTGAAGACAAGGTTGTTCTATATCCTGATGTCTCATTTTTGCCTAAGGTTGTGTCTGATTTCCACCTTAATCAATCACTAACGCTGCCAACCTTGTTTCCTCACCCATCATCGGACATCGAGCGCATGCTCCACTCTCTGGACGTTCGAAGAGCCCTGGCATATTATGTTTCACGGACTAAGGACATTCGTGCTGCCCCAAGGCTATTCCTCTGCTTCCAAGGATCACATAAAGGATCCCCTGTCTCCTCTTCAACGGTTTCTCGTTGGCTTGTCTCCACTATTGCTCTAGCTTATGAACTGCAAGGCAAGACCCCACCAGAGGGTCTTAAAGCACATTCCACCAGAGCTGTTGCAACATCTACAGCGTTGCTGCGTGGTGTGGATATTCCAGATATTTGCAGAGCAGCCACATGGTCTAATGTGTCCACCTTCGTGACGCATTATAGACTGGACCTTCGGGCCAAGAAGGAGACAAGTTTTGGGAGAGCAGTTTTGACATCTGTACTGCAGTGACGGCCCTCCTTCCGGTAAGTGAGCTTGCTAGTCACCCAATTGTGTGCATTCACAGAGGCCACGAAGAAGAAAGAAAGGTTACCTACCTGTAACCGTGGTTCTTCAAGTGGACCTCTGTGAATTCACACATCCCGCCCGGCCTCCCCACTATCTGTCACTAACTATTTCTATACTAAGCTCAGGCTATTGTGGCGGATAAATGGAACTGAAGGCTGAGGCGGGTGGAGCATGCGCGATAGGGGCAATTCTAACTTTGTTACTTTTATACAAAAGCTCTAGAAGATTCCGAGAAGACCAGCGCAGGCGCTGTCTAAACCCAATTGTGTGAATTCACAGAGGTCCACTTGAAGAACCATGGTTACAGGTAGGTAACCTTTCTATTCTTAGTTAACACAGGTACACAGTATCCCTTTGCTAGTGCAAGAATAAGACTGAATTGCTAGCCCAGTCAGCTTCTGTATGCTTAAGAGGGCCTTATCTCATCCTTTATGTCAGCAGCAAAACAGCTTGGGCTGTCCTGGTTTTAGATAGCAACCATGAGTATGTGAGTAATAATAATATGGTAAATTATTACAATAATTAGTAATCATTAAACCAGGAAACAATTGCATCGTTCCTATTTAAATTTATTGTGTATGTGTTTTTAAATCTGAATTTGAAAATACACCAACTTGTTCAATTTGGGTCTGATGAAAGAAGTTGTAATGGTTTTTTTCTTTTAGAGACTGTAATCCTGATGACAAGGATTGCCCAATTATTATACTGTAAGACACTCTGGGAGTTTTTTGGATGAAAAATCTAGTTTAAATGTAATTCATCATCATCAGATGGAGTCTCTGAATAAGAAAGGAACAATTTCTACCAAATGTTTGTAGTAAAAGGAATTATATATTCATGGGAACAACAAACAGCATTCTGACACTTTAAAGACCAAACATAAAAAAAACCAAAAAAAAAAAAACAAATGACAAACTTTTGTGGACATCATCAGATACAAGTGTACCGTACTCCAGAAAAGCTTGCATCAAATAAAATCACTTGGTTTTTAACTATATTATTATGATCAACTATGTTAAATACACAAGAAGAAAACAGGACAGAACATGTAGTATTTACAATCAAAATAAAGGAAACATAAATTTAGATTACAATTTAGTGTTATTTCCTAATCTAGCTAATAGCGTGATTTGGTTATCTGTTTCTTTGTTGCACATGCTGCTGTTCCAAAATTTTGCAACCTTGACTGTAATTTCACTTGAGGAATCCGAGAGGAGGTAAATATAAAATTTGTGAGTCTACCTGGATAATGTTTTAAAATTGGGGAAATGAGTAGACTGTGGAATCCTTATAGAATGTGCAGTACAACAGAACATGTACCATGCTAGACTGACAGGAGAAAAACATTGGTCATAAGGAACATGCAAATATCTTCCTTCTAAAGAAGGTTGATGACAGAGGATTGAAATGAGTCAAGGTAAAAGCTCTAGCTTTTTAGAACGCAATGTCTAGCTTCTAAACCATAATGATAATCCACGGGGGGAAATACCTTTCTGTGATTTCTGGCCTCAGTTTTTAAAGTGTCGCAAGACTATTGTTTTTCCAGCAACAGATTGACATAGTTTTCCTCAACCCCCAGAAATATATCGAGTCAGGGGTTTAGAACTTATTTTGGACTCTACGTGGATATGTTTCATTCTCTCCTACATAGAATATGTATTGGTTCTGCTAGCTAGGTACAGCAATTAAAGGTGAGGCATATCTGAGATTTTAAAATTCATTTGTATTTCTTATAATATTTTCTTATTTCTGAGCAGTTGTAGTACATGAAAGGAATATGTTCCCTAAATAAAAGACTTCATATTGACAGAAACATGAGTCTGGGACTTGTTTGCCAAATCACACAGTAGTACAGCCTTGAACCTAACAGTTCATTCCAGGTGGTGATGATAAGGGTTCCTATTAGGTGTCACTGTTGGCTATGCTGGTTTAGGATTATGACAGTTGAAGACCGTAACATCTGAATGACTGCATATTCTCCATCCATTATATAACCAGAAAACGCATAGGCTTTCTCTTATCTTCATTGGCATTTTACAAATATATATCTGTTGCTTAAGCAGCATGCAAAAGCATTCCTCACTGAGCACCTATGTAAGTGGAATTGCTACTCTTCCACCAGTACAACTAGTTTGCTGAAGTATAAGAAAAGAACAGAAGTTCTTAAGATAGAAGAGAACTTTGTATCAGTACAAAAAAATAGTACTGGTTTTAGGTTTGTGTGAATGTTCCCTTCCGTTCCTAAGCACAGCATAGTATTTACAGCAGTCCAGGGTTCTTGTTACTCTTAGAGAATGGGTGAGTTAAAAATGTGATTGACTCTATTTGTCTAGCACTGTATTTCTATTCCAACAGTGACTAAGTGCTGGATGGGAAGTAATGGTTATTTGTAGAGGTTTTTAATAGGATTAAAAGCAATTTGGATACTATCTCCATGATCCTTACAACAAGCCTGTAAGCTTCATTATCATCTTCATGTTACAGACTGGGACTGAATTAGCAGAAATGAGACTGGTGTGCCTATAAACACCTTGTGTAGAAATGAAGAACATGTGTCCCTTCCATGTCATTGAACTATTAGCTCCAACCTGTGTTAATGCTTCAAGCATTACATTTAGGAATCTGAAACAAACACCTGCTCACAGTGTAAGCTGAAAAGCAGCTCTAAGACTCTGCTAAGGTTTCATTGCAATGTGTAGTAGACACAAAGTGGGTTTAGATGTGATGAGAGAATCCACTGTGTTAGGTTACAATTCAGATATTTTTGCTTGAAGCCATTCCAAATCTCTACTGATTCAGACCTTGATATTCCTCTTATTGAAATTCAAGTTCTAACTACAAATCCATCTATAATGTTCTCACAATAAGCAGAAATGGGCAACTACATGGGACTGTTCCATTTTGAATACTGATCTCTGTCAAGATTAACTGCTTGCCTCCATTAACGTTGAGAAAAAAAGTACCTTAAACATAAAAAAGAAGGAAGATTTCCATTATCTTATATAAAAAGTACAGCTTGTTTCAAGATCATCCATTCTTGGGGCTTGAAAGATAGTGAGGAAGAGGGATACTTTCTTCCATTGGACTATCTTGTTAATCATATATCAAATTTATTTTAATTAAGCTGTGGGGAGGGAAATGGTTGCCAAGCTGAGCAGTATGGCTAAGTGATCAATAGTTTGTGGACAAGTGAAAAAGTTATCTGTTGTGAACATATCTATGTGCACACACAAGTATATAATATACCCCTAAATCTTCTACTTCCATATGAACCTGTTGAGAAAGAGGGTTTTAATGGGTTAATGCTATACCTTTTATGAGTTTTTAGATGTGTTAGAAACACACTGTTGTTTAATTATGTTTTAGTATTATAACTCTGAGTTTTTTACCTGTTGCTTGTTTGTACATGTTCTTACCTATGCCAAGTTTAATCTTAATTTTAAACTGCCTGGAGTTCTGAGATAAATGTGTAATATACGTCAAACAAAGATGATGATAATAACAACAATAATAAATGCTGGGGGACCCTCCAGAATATTGTGAGAGGTGGTCCTGAGGGCTGCAGAGGGAAGAAGGGATCAGCAATAATCACACACATACTAGCCTAAGTTGCTCCAGGGAATGCTCAGAGAGGAGGGAGATGTACTGAGCCTGATTTTTAGACTGTTGTGTATTTTGATGCAATGGTTACACTATTTCTCCTTCAGTTATTTTATCACAAAGGTGGGAAACTGCTGTTTCAGTTACCCCTTTGCCACTAAGTACTTTTGGGACGGAGAGGAATCCTGGCAATATGGATATAACTTTATCTACATTCTCATTTAAATCCTTCAAACAAACAAAAAACCCTTATAAAATACTATTATTTGTATGTATTAGTAGCAAAGCTCATTTGCTACTAGTATCTGCAAGCATATACAGTACTTTTTTCCTAGAAGGAAGAGAAAGGAAATAAAACCAAAAGTGGTCCAAATGAAACTCCTTTCCTTTCACCTTCATTTGTGTCAAAGCCAGCTGGCTGCAAATCTGCATTCAGGGAATTTCAAAACATTTCCCCTTCTCTCTCGGGGCTCCATGTCATAGACAGCACACCAGGAGATGGTAGCAGCTTAACAATAGATTGCGCCGTGTGTTGCTGAACACCACACAGATGCCGCTCCCCACGTGCTAAAAGCCTTTTATGGAAAAAATGTTTCTGGTCATGCATATTAATAATGATGCCCTACTAGAAAGATTTCCTAAAATAAAGACATTTAACTACATTAAACAGAGTCAGTGGTTGACAGTTTCTTGAATGGATGCCATTTGAGGAGGCGTAGCTACTGAAGCCTAGATTTTTTCAACTTGTCATCCCACACAAAAACAAACATCGGTCATTAAGTGAGGGGTTGAAATGACATCATTAGAACAGCTATTTCTCCTAGGGCTAATAGTTAAGAGGATAGAGAGGTGAAGTGATTATAGTAAAAGAAAGAGCAGTCAAGCAAAGAGAGATCAGAGAAGTTTATTGATGCAAAAGATACAATGCAGAAGGGGAAAACACAGATGCTGCTATCAAGGTGGGAAGAACAAGGCTAAGGGAAAAATGGATGTTATGCTAGATGGTTATTGTGCAAAATTTCATTTCAAAGGAAGAAGGGGTGAACCTCAGAAGTATGAAGTTCCCATTTTGATAATTTTTAGTTATATTTTTAAAGAGTGTTTTGTTTCAGCCACAGTTCAGAAAAAATTGTGGAAGTAGTTCATGATAAATTAACATGTGAATTAAAAGTCAGGAATAGAATATTGAAAGTAAATTATTTTAAAGATATATGGAACATATGTTTAGAATATGTGTTTGGAAAAGGTAAAGGAAATACTCCAGGGCAAGATTTGCTTTATTTTCAGAAAGAAATGGTGCATAATTTATGAAGTAAAAACTTTGACTATATATCGGGGGTTCAGGGGTGCACTTGATGCTAATTGTATTGTGTATTTTGAATTTAAAATATGCATATTTTTATTTTCCTTTTTCTCTGCACTTTTTAATATTAAAAAAGGCAGTTCAGAGCTTTGTCCATATTTTGCTTTCTACATATGTATAAGTCTAAAGAGACCTGAATATGCCCAGAGACAGAAAACACACATATAGTATATCAATTTGCCCCATACTTTATGTTCATCTAGAATCTGTTTTATCAACCAGTAATTAAAGAGAGGAACACTTGTGAAGACTTTCACATATTCCACTTCAGCTGAACCTGCTAGACTGACCCCCAGTTCACTTTCACTTGCACAAATTATAACCTTTTGGCTATTTAAACCAAGATATAACATTTATTCTTGATTATTCTAAATGTTATCGTATAGAGCAGAGGAGTAACAAAAACCTATGTTAAATTGGTTTCAACATTTGGGACAAAGAAAAGACTGGCCCAAGTGATTTTGCTGACTGCATCAAAAGGCAACACGTCTCCCCCATTCCTGATTCCATATACACAAATAGACTGCACCTGAAACAAAATCTTACTTCAGCGCAGGTGAGGGACTAATGTTCTCTGGCACAGACAATCACACACATAGAGCTCTCTCTTCTAATAAGTGACCTCTGTCATTTGTTATCTGCTGCCGGAAGCAGTTGCCTCGCTTTGCTTAACGGCAGAACTGTTCCAGAACATATCAACAATTTCAGTGACATGCACCACTAAGTAAGTGGTTTTTGAACTCATCAGTAGAAGGCGTACATAGAAATATTTCATTCAGTAATATTTTTTCTAGTGTAGTATCAAACACATAAAGCCATCAGCATGCCTTCCGGTGGTGTTTATTACCTAGCACAGTACTGAGATTCTGGACCCTATATCTGGTATACTCAAGACACAAACCTACAATGTCTGAAGCAGTTTGGGTTTAGAAAGTTCAGCCTACATGATGTTATCCAGCATGAGCTTCCCAATAAGCAAGATCTTTGTAGAAAATCTGGTTTATTATTTGTAAAAAACTAACACTCATAGTCCTAGTATGGATTTCCAGTGTGATGTAGTGGATAGAGTGATGAACTAGGATTCTGGAGAACAGGGTTCAAATCCCTGATCAGCCATGGAAACTGACTGGGAAAGTGGAACTGGTAAAACTACTCCTTAAGTACTGTATCTCACTTACCTTGAAAGCCCTATTAGGGTCACTGTAACTTGATTTCAGCTTGACAGCACAGAATATACCAACACACACACATATTCATATTAAAGCCATAGGTGCACAGCAGAACCTTGTCAATATTGGCACTGCAATTCATTCCTTAGAAAGTCCTACTATGTTGATGTCACTGTGTACTTTGAGAAGCTCACTTCTTTCAAATACTTGGGGATATCAGAGTTGTGGAGGTCTTAAGCTTTCTTTGGCTCCTTCATGGTGTCAGAGTATGTCTAGATGTACCGCTGAAGGGTCTCATGCCTTCATTTCATTTATATCCCTCACATCCCCTAATCAATGCAAGGAGACATTATGGAACTGTCCTCCTTAAGAATGGGTAGGTCAGGTTCAGAGCAGGAAACTGCTCAATGTAACCTAGTACTTTTCATGGCTCAGTGGGTACAAGAATATGGATCTCCAAAGAATACTTTGCTTAAAAAAGATTCAGACTTCAGTTGAGTACAGCTCATAAGTCTTTCCCATTCACACACTTCAATGAATATTAATATTTTTTCATATTTTATTATAAGGATGGATGGTTTCTGGGGTGCTGAGGGCCAGTTTTCAGACTAGTCAGGAGCCTGAGGGCTGCACTCCCTCAAGGGTGGGTTTTAAGAGAAAGAACATGGCCATAGAGTCTAATTTTCATATTGTTAATATTTTACATTTTTCTTTAAATATTTTATTTCACAAAGATGGATACAGTTGATAAACTTTTAACTTTGAAATATTTGAAATATTCCCCTTAATTAAAATAATGACACACATAAGAAATTTTGAAAAGTCATAAGGAAGAGAATCCCCACCCATAATCTTCTTTCAATGTACTTTACAAATTCCCAAGGCTTTTAAATATTAAGTATTTTCTCCTCAGTAAAAACATAATGGAAGTAAAACAAATTTTAACAGAGTTAAAAGAATATCTGTAACTTCAAGGCCTTTTATAAAATGTATTTTAAATATTCTCACAATTTGCATTTACATTGGTAAGCCACAGGGGAAAAAATACCATGGCATCAACAATAGAGAACTGCAGCTCTGTGATTCTTTGTTGCACACATAGCTTACTACTACTGAGATACACAGGATATAAAAGAACAGATAGTTGGCTTTTGAGAGAGACGGTAGCAACGCAAGGCCAAAGTACTGAGATATGCAAAGCTTTGAAAATGTAATGTGATTTTAGACACTTTTCACACAAAAACAGCAGAGGAAGCTACAGGAAATAATTTATCTAGTCAAACAAAACCCAGGAAGAGTGCAAAAGCTACTGTGAAGCCACACCACCAATTTTCAGTATGCTTTTAAAAAATAACATCCTTGGTGGGATGACTTGGAGGCCAAGCAAGTATAAAACAAATAAACAGCTAACCATTTCTTGTTTGGCATCTATTTTCTACTTGCTTTCATCTTCAGTTTGTTTTTCCTTATTTTTGTTACTATATATGGCAGCAATTGAGCAAATGTAAATGGCTCTTCCTAGTAACCACCACAAAATTATTCCAGAATGCCTGGAATTATGGGATGGGGGGATGAAATGGTGTCTGTCATGAGCAGCCATCAAAATAGTCCTTGTTCATGAAGAAGATTAAAACCATGCTCTTGCATGAAATAGAGGCTTGCCCACTGCATTATCTTAGGAACGAAACGAAAATGGAACCAAGGATGACCAATTTGTTCCAAAACAATGTTTAATCCTAAAGTGGGGTGTATGCTCAGTTCATGAGAAATATCCCACCTTATAGTACTCAACAGCCTTCCCATGGATGTTGGAAGGATATGCAAAGCAATTGCTCTGCCTTACTATTAGTGTCCTTTACAACACTACAGCCTCATTACAAGAAAAGCCTAATAGCATCTACTTTATTTTTAAAAAGTAAGCTTCAATTATGGTTTCTATATATAGCCAGATCTGAAGGACTCTGTCATTAGAGATGCTCAGCCTTACTTCCTTCTTCACCGAAAATGCATTTCAGCAGTCAATGTATGGACATGAGGTGAAATTCTATGCTAGCAGGAAGGAGATGTAATAAAAAATTAATAAAAGGACTCTTTGCATTGCTTAGTTTCTCCCCTCCCTTTCCTACCTATTTTTCTATTTTGACAAAGTTTAACTGCAAAGCAATCAAACCTTAGTAATAGCACCAAGATGCTAGTAACTCTTATATCTGCACAGCATTCATCAATACTGGAACAAATATTCAGACTGGAAGATCTCTGTATCATTTCCACTGCAAAAATGCTACCTTTCCATTATAAATACACTGCATTCCTTTTGCATTGGGTAAAATGTGAGTTGGGATATATGATGCACAATATGAGTTGCAGTCCACTGTAAAAAAAAATGAGTCTAAGAAAACTGCAACCTTCCAGATGTTGCTGGATTCCAACAATCATCAGCTCCCCACAATGGCCAATGGTTAGATATTTTGGCAAATGTAGTCTAGTAACTTCTCTAGGGCCATATCCATGCCTTGGTTTACAACTTTTCCTGTTACTGAAGGAAAAGAGACTGCATGGACGTCATTAGGGCCTATTGCTATTGGCTCTTTCCTTCTGAAAAATATTGTAAGCAGTTCCCATGGTAACTACATTCTTTTATTTCTCTCATCCCTCCCTGTCCCCACTGGTATATGTTCAGGAATTCCCACAGGTATTTATAGTTTTTCTTGTGTCATTAATGTGGCTTCCCTACACTTTTTTGTGGTCTGTGGTTAATAGCTATGCTTTTCCTATGGTCACATGAAAGAAAAAGTGGCAACAGGAAGAGCTAAATCCTCATGTTCTACTCCATCGCATATACAAGTACTGCATCTATTCAGGGACTTCATGGCATAGAACACCCTGATGACAGGGTGCACCTACAGGGGTACCTCGGTTTACGAAATTAATGCATTCTCCAGGACGTTTTGGAATGCGAAAAATTTGCAAACCAAAACGTGGTTTCCCATAGGAATGCATGCACGGGGGTGGCTCTATAAACCTCCCAGGCGCAATGCAAACTTGCTTCGTATTGTGGAAAACCCGAGGCATTATTTTCAATGGATTTTTGTTCGTAAACCGAAAATTATGTTAACTGAGGCGTTCGTAAACCAAGGTACCACTGTATACTGCTTAGCTTGGCAAGAATTTCTATCTTTGTCTTCAAGACCTAAATAATGAATGCAAAGCCAACATGATGCCCTCCAGAATTGCACTCTTGAATCCTTACCTCAAGTGCAGTCTCTCAGGTTTGAGGCTAATTGAGGGAAAATTGGTTGTCTTTGAGTGTGTATATTACACAACCTGAACAAAAACCTTTTACCAGTATAATACCAATTCTTCTAATTGCACCAGTTTAGACAGAGCTAGTGTTGTGTTGTTGTTAGGGTGCTGAACTGTAGCTTAAAAGATCCCGTTTCAATTCCTCATCTTTATACGAACGTATACAAGGGTAACCTTGGACTTGTCACCCTCTTGCTACCTGAATTATCTCACAATGTTGTTGTGAAGATAAAATGGGGTGAGCCATGTGTGTCATCTTGAACCTACTGGAGGAAACCCATGAGAAAAATGCAACTAATAAATATATACAAATATAAGTACTGTACCAGAAGAGTTCTATACTGTACGTCATACTTTGCTTGATTTTTCCACCTGTCCTTTTCTCTCTATGGGCAACACATGGGCAGAGCATGCCTCTTCCCCTCAAAATTTTGGAGTAAAGCATCCCTGCTCAATCCACAGAAGTGAGCCACTGCCAGCATGAAGAATATGTTAGTGTGATAAGGCTCTTTGATGACACACCAAACAAGTAAATGTACCCTTGCTAGACCTCTATAAATTAAATTGGAGCTAGCTTATACCAGTTCTTCCTTGAACTTGCTTCTATGCAAGCTCCCCCCACAAACCTCTCTAATCCTAGTTTTAGTCTCATTTAGTTTTATTTATTTATTATTTCATAAAAAAAACGAATATGTTTTCAGAATTGCTTCTTTCTTTGCCCAGGAATAACAAACCACCCTGTGAAACTGGCCTAGAATGCATTTTAGCAGCTGGGATTTCTTTTGGTGCGGGGGATACTGCAGACAGAGTTCATGACAAAATAATGAGAATTGAATCTGGCTGCCTCTTGTGGCCTGGAACATGAAAAGCAAAAGGATTTTATTTTGAAGCTATAAATAACTCCTGCCATTTACATTCAAAGACCAGCCATGGAAAATCACAGCCCCCAAAGGATAACGACGTAAAGACTGCTGTGATATATAAAGGTATAGGAGCTCTTGAGAAAATATTTTCTAATTCTAACCAAGGTAATTCCTATCAGGCCAAAATACTCTTCTCTGCCTGCATGTATATTCTTTTCCAGGAATGTAATTAAGATTGTTAGCAGCAGGCACCACCACACCACCAAGATTTACATAGCTGTAGCATCACTGTATCATCATGATATCAAGTTGTATACAACAAACCCTCTCCTGGTAGGTTATTGCCTTTTCAAAGTTGTCACAACGGTCCTTTATGTACAACTCACACTCTATATTCACTCTGATCTTTCTTGTATGTTTCCTGATCGTTTATGTCGATGCTTTCTATTTCCACTCCTCCTCATCCAATCCATTATATTCATAAAACCAGCAAAGGAAAAGCACACTTTCCTGGAGGCAACATTTCACACTTTAGAAAATACCATTTTAGCCATTTCTTTACAGGAAGTAAACAGCTCTCAAGGAAACATCTGGGCAGGTGTTAACAGATTCCTTCAAGAAAGACTGTGGTGCTCCCTCAGTTCAATTAGATGTTGGCTTTTAAATATATTTCTCACTCTTCACACAACCAGTGATTTAGCAATTTGTGGTTTACAAAGCCATATATTGGGAAGGAATGGCAGGGAAAGGGTTAGGTGGCAAGGAGGGAGAGAGAAATATGTGATTATTGCAGCAAAAGGGGTGACAAACTTGGGCCCTCCTGCTGCTCGCTTCAGCCTTGCCAACAACTGGTCCCTGGCAGACTACCCTGAAGAAATATAGCCTTTTACAGGAAGATGTCCCTCCTCATCTAGAGAGATGAGGGTATAAGTAAGAGAACAGGGAGGATGCCAACTACTTATTCAACCTCAAAGCAGGAGAATATATTTGGATTTGTTTGGGTTCAGATCTATACTCAGCCATAATGTTGGACAAAGGGAAGGATACTGTTATGTCTGCCACCAGACAGAAAGGTAAGGGGTACTGTTCCCCCTCTCTCACACAAAGAACACCCCTTACTCCAGACTAGATTTTTATTGTGTAGCTGGCCTAGTTTTTTCACCTATTTTGTTGACATTGTTGCCTTTCAGTTGTAACCCTCATGGGTTTTCTAAAACAAACTCTGCTGAAGTTCATTAAAACAGTTTCAAGAGCATTCAATGGTCATATTCAATGGAGCCCAATTTAAAACTAAAAATAGAAATTAAGGAAGGAGGCCTAGCTGTCAAAGGTTAGGAGTTAAGGCCTTGTCTAGCTACAAAATATGTAAGCTATGAGGCTGAAGGCAACAGAAGTGAGCTGACAAACACTCTGTTGGCAGAAGATCGTGCGACACAATAATAGCTCATGTGATAACTGCCAATTTTTTAAAAAGATGTAGTGAAATTTACAGATTACCCCCAGCAAAGAATCTATTGAAACTGTATTAAACTTGTTGGATGGTACAATGTCACCTTCCTCTCTACAGAAGTTAAAGAAAATCTTTCCCAGTTCTTGTGCACATGGTCATGCGTACTTCAAAAAGACCTTGTGTGAGCAATACCTGTCCCCACCTCTGCACCAATGCATATGGTCACCAAGAACACATCAATCACTCCTCTGTCCAAGATGAAGCAAGAGCACTGCTCTCAGTTTACATCCAACAGACTTGTGCGGCTGGCACGTCAACTCTTGTTCCACTCACAAGGAGAAGGGAATCCTCTTCAAATATTTGACCTGCAAATACTGTCTGACCCATCAAGCCTGAACAACAGTATAGGGCTGCAGGAGTTGTAATCCAAAACAAGATGTACTCCCCTCCTCCACATCCGGAATGCAGTGCTTTGGCATGAACATCAATGAGTGAGAAAAACATTATCACACTCAAAAACAAAATGCTTGCATAGAAGAACCCAACGTAATCTCAATAAACAATTGAAGCAGTTGTGGAAGCTAGTAAAAGGATGCCACCTTTTTGGCTCTAATCCAGTGCATACAGACTAGTGCTAATTGTTTTTAAAAGCTCAGAAAAACAGGACAGACCAAGCCCAGAGGGATGAATCCAGCGAAACATACCTAAAGAGGAAATCCCAGAGTCGGGACACTGAGCGCAAACAGCCACTAACAGAGCTTGGAAAAGTTATATTTTGACCGCAACTCTCAGAGTCCTACAGCCAACATAGAATTATAAACGTGTGTTGTCAAAATGTTTCTAATTTATGACAACCCTGCTCAGGATTTTCTATATATACAGTGCATAGAAGTTCTTCTTGGGGGCACTGTGCAGCTTGCCCAAGGCCACACAGGCTGCCTCTTTTCCCAGGAGGCACAGGGGAGAACTGAATTCCCAAACCCTGACTTAACAACAAGGTACTCCCCACTGAGCTATCTGGCACACTATTATAATTATGTGCCATCAATTTATCTCTGATGTATTACAACTCTCTCCAAGGTTTTCCTATGTTAAGAACACTCACAAGCAGTTTACTGCCCCCCAAGTCACTGGAATTCTGGAGTTGAAGCACAGAAAAATAAATGCTTCCAAGCTCTGTTTAATAGCCACCCTCTTAACTGCCAAAAATGAAGTGCCAATGGAAGAACCAGCATCATATAGCTGCAATCCGAAAGTTGACCTAACATGGAACAAAACTTCAAAAATCAAGCCATCTAACTTCTGAATAAACACATTTAGCATGTAGGACCAGTCTCACAGTCTTTGCTAAGCAGAATCTTGTGAATGGTTGTTTGCTTTCCGAGCCGTACAAAATAAAAATCAGAGCGATGGTACAGAAGAGTTCCAAGAAGCTCTCACAACATCAACTTGCGGAATAGTTTAGCTTGAGTTTCAAATGCTGCTGCAGTCTTTCTGCACTCAACAGGAAATGCTTATTTTTTTTCCTGCTCCTATTTTTCCTGGAAGGTTTTATCCATTATTTTGGTTCTAAGAAAAGGAGGACTACCAAATCAGGCCAGTGGTCCACTTAGTGCAGTGTCCAGTTTCTCATTATAGCAAACCAGGGGCATTTGGGAGCCTGTACACAAGACCTGAAAGTACTAGCCCCCTCCCTTTGTTCCTCCAAGCAGTGTACTCTGAGGCACATTGCCTTTTGAACATGAGGGGAACCATAACCAGCAGTTATTGAAACACTCAGCCTTCATTCATTTCCATACTCTTCTTTAAAAGTCTTTAAGCTGATAGTAAAATTTAAACTGCACTCCCTTACTTTTCACCTTTTTGTTTTTAAATAGGAGAATTTTCTGTGAAAAATCAATGCAACAATTGATTGCCATTCTTCTCGCTTGAGTTTGTACAAATATATCCAGGTTACAAGCAAAAGACAAAACAAATATTAATCTTTCTATCACGGCATAGAAACGCTTCTTCCACTATTCTAACATCCAAATCTCAGTGGTGAAATAGCACCTTGAAATTAAAAAACACACAATCCTTGATAATGGAACATACTGAGAATATTGAAAATTCTGTCAGACATAGTTGACTTCACTCCCTCCCTTAGACAATGAATAAATAAAAATTTGTTTTTCAATTGCATTAGAAGTGTTGATGGATAAAAACCAGAGGAATTGGATTAAAGAGAAGGAAAGGACAATGCCAGCTATAAGGTACTCTTTACGCTCATAGGTGATGCAATGGAAGACATACTCACCGAAAAAGGAGCCAGTCAGAGGAAGCCCACGGATGAGCCAGCAGAATCCATCAGACCAAGAATGCATATATGGAAGAAGAGTGAGAGAGGGAACACAATTATTAGCCAAGCATCATAGATTTTAAAAACAGCCACACTTGTAAGCATCTTTCATCCACAAAGCTGAGAGTCCATACCTATAGATTTCCCTTTTTCTAAAATACAGCAAAACTTTTCTTTAAGTTATCCTGGAGAGTAAGGGACTGCTAAACCAGCCAGAGAGCCATATTCAGCTTTTATATATATATTTCTGTCCTAGATCAGCCAGATGCCTAACCCCTCCCAGACACTGAGAGCTTTGGAATGTTACTTTGTCGGACTACAACTCCCAGAATCTCTACATAGCATAACCATTTTTCAAGCTCTGCTACAACATCAGTATTAGGACTACAATATGGTTTTACAGCAGAGACAGAATTCAATTAGTGTGGCAGATGTTGCCTGGCTTCTGGTTTGATATGGAAGTTTCATGTCATGCTGCTGCTGGAAGGTAAATGAACTTGCAAAAATGATTCTTATTTTATTTAATACAATTATCAGCCAGGGTAGAAACAATACAAAAGCCTATCTTTGCTTCTGCTTTGGAAAGGAGAAAACACCAAATCACAGTCACACTAGACTCCTGGATTTCTCCATTGTTCTCTAGGACCAGCTGTCTCCTTTACCTCTAAGAGAAGGGGGGAGGGGAGGGAATCAAAATAAACCAGGAAATCTGGTCTCCAGATCATGGAAATTTAACTAATAAGTTATATGGCCAGCTGAACCAAGGTCATGGTCTCCCCGGCACCGCTTTTTGTCTACCAACCTAAGAGATGGATGGAAATTCTAAATGAGCTGAGAGACATGGCTGGTCCCATCTGTATTGCACCTGCTACCTCAGCATTTGTCAGGGCTGAATTGTGGGCAGCAAACTGTGATAATCCAGGAATCTGTAAATGTGAGTGATGAAGTACTTGGAAGAAGCAAAGGGTACCAGGAGCAGGGTCAGCCTCTACATTAGGCAGAAAGAACCAGCTGCCTGGTACCAGCAAGTTGCGAGCATCTTAGGACAGTACACTATTGCTCATTTAATTTTTTGCAATTGTGTTTTTAAGTGGTGAAATATAGGAGAGGCTCTTGTGCCTTGGATACCAAAATAACCCTACGAGACACCTTAACTTGGGGGACGTGGAAGGCGTTTGCTGTTTTGTCTTAAACAGGAAGACATATTGAGCCAGCAGTAACCAGGAAGCAGAATAAAAGAGGAAAGCAAAGGTCAAGATCAAACAGCAATCCAGGAGACAAGACTAAGAAACAAGATAGAACTCAGGAACACCGCCCGCCCCCCCCCCCCCAAAAACCTAACTAGCAACCAAAGAGCAAACCAGGAGATTAAATTTAGAAGCAAGCCAGAAATCACTGAAAACCACAGAATATAAACAGACCAGAGCTCAGGAAGATCATGTTGCTCAACCAAGGCTTAACTGGAACAGAAAATCCTCTTCTAGTCCAATGGCCACCCTTGGATGGAGTCAGGGCAGGTTGTGGAGATACTAAGCTACCAAGCAGATGCTCCAACACATAGTTCAATGACTCACCGCATGGGTCAACCAATCCAAAGCTTCCCAGTCTGAAACTAAGTGGTACCTGACAGAACTTGACTATATTTCTATTTTGTATCGTCAACTTATGCACCATCTGAGCATATGAAAAAAGGCAAGTAGTAAGACTGTAACAGCCTTGGCAAAACAAACAAAAAACTAGCTCTTGATCACATTCTGTTTTATCACTACTACTGTGCCAAATATCCCTCCAGCATTAAAAGGGGATGCAAATGCATGCTGTAAAATGGGGAGGAGAGATGAGACTTTGGAGACAGATCATAATGGCCCATCCCAGAGAAGAGTCTGATTCTATGACATCCTTGCTGAAGCTGAGTAGTTCCCCTACTTAGATGATCCCCTGCAATCTCCTATGCCTGCTGTCTTCTACAACGTGAAAGAAAGGTGTCTCCATTGTGAAAAGGTGTCAAAACACAAGCTCAAAACTAGTCCTGAGCTGAGGTTTAAACAACAGCTTGTGGGAATTCTGAATTGCCACCACCACACTCAAGGCAAGACGTCAGTGCTCCAGTTCTCCTCATCCACTTTATTTTCACAAAAATTCTGTGAGATAGGTTGAGCAAAAAGGGAGAATAAGTGGCCCAAGGTCACCTAGTAAGTCCCATCCTCAAGTAGAAATGAGAATCTAAATTTCACAGATTCTCAAGATCAACCTATGCGAACACAGAAGAGCAGCACTGCTGACTCATGCATAAGGTCCATCTCGCCCTGCTTCTCATGATGGCCAGCAAGGCGTCCTCAGCAGAAGGCTTGAAAGCCCAGAGGAAATAAACTTTTCACCTTCTAGATGCCCTAAGCTTCAACTCCTAGACGTTCTAGCCATTGTGGCTAATGTAAGGTATTATGAGAGTTGTAGTCCAAAATTCCAAGCTCTGGAACAGCCCTCTCCTGCTGTTACACTCAGCCATTGAGAGCAGGTGGCAAATTTCCTCTAAACATGATAGTTCTCTTTGGCACAAAGAATCAGTTCACCCAGTTTTGTTTTTGGTGGGCCAAGCTCAATGAAGACAAAGAACTGTAATGCATAGGACTGGACAAGGAGCATTAAATACATCCCCGCTTTTGTGATTTAAACATGATTTATCTGCCTTGGTGCTTTACTAAGCACAGGGCTCCTTGCCTAGATGAGATCCGGCTCAGCAGCTATTTCAAAAGCAAACAAAACTGTCCTCCTTTGACCTAGGGATGTTATCTGGGCAGCCAGTGAAATAAACAGTCCTCTTGACGTTCACCTTCTGGAATAAATCCAAAGAGCTTTTTGGCCTCCCCAGCCTAGGCAGGGGCACAGATGGTCCTAGGGATTATAACATATAGGGAATTAAACATGGCTACACAAATGAGCTTCCTCATTCAACCTTCCCGGGGTTGCCAGGTGTTCCTGGAGGCTAGTGCTGAGCCGTGTTCATTACAAATTGTTTACCTCTGGTATCCTGCTATGCAATGCACAAATGAAGCATGGCATACAAAAGGTTTTGAGGGATCAGAAAGAAAAGAGGGGAGAGGGATGCAAGCTGGAAACTGGAAGGGCCAGTTGCCTACTGCGATGGCAACATTTGCCATTACATATTCTACTTCTTCAGTGTTTTTAATAGTGTCTTGAGAATGATTAGTGTTTGGGTGGCAGCACTGTGCATCCAAGCTACTGTAAGTGAAAGCTCAGCAGCTGGGATTGATCATGCTGGGGAGAAAAAAGGGACCTGAGCCATTTTGCTTGCAAAAAAAGGAGGCAATCATGCATGCTTCAGCAACCATAAAGCCTTGATCCAACATTAAAAGATAAAACAGGATTAGAAATTATGCTGTGTTTGTATTCTTGATGTCACCATATTCATGTCACTGCTGGTGTAAAAACAGACCTGATATTAACTACTTAGGGCCTTGAGCACAGACCAAAACAAAAAGGCAGGAATGAACACACACACTGAAAATGTACACAAGGCTACAATGCCAAGCGTACTTGCCTATGTAGTAGAACCCAGTGAATTATGTTTGAGCAAAATATTTAAAAGGAGTGAAATATAAAGGTGCCACTTGATCTCCTAACTCAGTAATATAAATCTCACCAATGAAGCAAGTCTTATGACCCCATACTTAGACATGGGCACCACAGGTGCGAAAACCAGCCAGGTCAACTCCCCAAGCTCTGTGCGGTGTGGCACTCCTGTCGTCATCGTCATGCCAATCATGGAAGGAGCCCAGCTGGTGCTTCCCTGCCTCCCTGTGCAGCTGACCACTGTGGCGCGGAGGCAGGATGGGGAATCTCCTTGCTCAGCGGATCAGTGGTCAGCTGCACAGGGAGGCGGGAAAGTGCCGACCAGGCTCCTTCCCCGTTATTGACACAGTAACAATGATGGAGGAGTGCCGCATAGAGCCCAATGAGTGGAAGTGGCTGACTCTGGGGGAGGGAATTGGGGTGCCACGGTCTGTATCCACATCCTCAGGATACGAATATGAAGTGCCATGTCTATCCATAATTCTTCTCTGACACAGATTTTCATTTTTCAGCCAGAGAAAAATCCGACTACAATTACTCTGCTGGAAAACCAAATCTCTAAACTCTTGGACTTTTATTTACAACCTCACATGCTGTCTGTAGTTCAAGATACTGGGAGGCACTTTTCTGGGCTGGGGTGACTGTCTATATATCCAGCACTAATCAAACACTCGTTCCAGCTTTTGAAATTCAAAGAGAGCCCTGCCTCTCTGCTTAGTGTTTTATACCACTCTTTCCTCAGTTGGTGAAAGTTTTTTTTGTTGCTCTTGATCTGTTCAGTTAGCTGCTAGTATGTGTGCAATAAAGAAAGCAGTATACACAAACCTGTAATTTCAAGCAAGTAAAGAAACTTTTTTTATTATTTCTCCTACAAATGTCTCAGAGTGAGTTACTGAGACTTTAAGTGCCAGTTAATGAAAAAGGGATGGACTCTGGGGAACTTTGTGGATCTCTGTACTTCTACTGTGTAGCAAGAAGAGAATTTTACCAGTAATAATGCTGCACCAGTTGGACCAATGTTGTGACTCAGTATAAGATAAATGACTATGAAGTTAGCCTGGGAACAGACATTTTTGACACATTGCAGACATCTGAAAGCCAATTCCTGCAGCCATAAAGAAGCTGAAAATAGAGACAAGCCATCTTTCAGGTGTTCTATTCACTGAAGAACCTCCAGCTTGGGTTTCAAAGAGTCCAGGGCTCACTAAAAATAGTTCCAAGGCTACAGGTCTGTTTATTTGACAGTATTTGATACTTGGTAGAATATTATTTTTAATCCCCTTCTATTGAAGTGATAATGTACACAACACACTTGAGTGATGAGAAGTTAAGAGCAATGCTACAGTTTGGTGGTATTGCTCATGACTCAGTCTGCAGTAGGAAATGTCTATCCTGACATCTTAATTTATGGAAAGTCACCACTGAAAGTTCGACTGGGGAAATGGGCAATAGAATTTTTACAACCACTGATAGCAAGCAAACTTCTCTAGCAGGGAGCACATTTCTGCATTTAATTCACCAAAGGGCAACTACATCTTTGACCCAAGGACGTGGCTGTTTCTCCTTCTTATCTAGTACTATTTACTCTGAGTGGTAATAGCTTTGAAGGGTCTCAGGCAGGAGTTGCTCCATCACCTAGTATCACCTGATCCTCTTAGCTAGTGGTGCCCAAGACTGAACCTTTGACCTTTTGTGTGCAAAATATGCACTTGACACTATTGAGCTATAATACCTCTACTCCCCCTAGTATTTATCTAGGAACATTTTCAATCACTACCAGTTATGGAAGCAAAACAAAACAAAAAGCCGATAACTTTCAAATTGTTCTCATCTCTCTCTGCCCTTGTCCTCTACAAACACACGGGCAGTCTCTGACCTCAGACCCCACCTGTTACTCGAAGGAAGTCTTCTAATCTTTTGCTCTCATCAAGGAAATGTCAAGTGACCACTGACAAACAATGTGTTTAAGCCAAAATATGCCAAACTTTTATGTGATCTGCCAGGACACAGTTTTCCTTAGGCAGTCTCAGATAAACTCTACAGGTACTGTAGTAAGCAATGGTATTTAACATCTGACATGATTTGGCAGAGAATAGAAAATAGCAATTCCTTCAAGTAGAGCCAGCCTATGAAGCCATGGGCAAGCTGCACAGTCCCAGGGCAACCCCAGGGGAAAAAAAGGGGAAAAAAGAATGGTAAACCACTTCTGAGTACTCTGTAATAGAAAAACCCTGGAAAGGATTGCCATTAAGTCAGAATTGACTTGGCGGCACATGCATGATGAATCAGTGATGTGACAGCTTATGATGTTGGATGGGGGGGGGGGGGGGCTTCAGGCATCATATAATCAGATAATCATCAAGTTGTCTGGATAGGTCCTAACCATCTACCAATGAGAACTGGACTTAAAAACCACCTAGGTAATGAAAATGACCTTTTTGTGACCCCAGTCCTTTGTGACCTCCTAAATCCCATTTTTTTTAAAAAATGAAGAAAAAGATGAGAATAAGACACAGAGATCCATGTACTGTTTAAAGACAAAACATACCTATTTTTCAAAACTGAAATGTACTTCCAGCATCTTCTAATTCTTTTCCATGTGTGTGCGTGTGTGCGTGTTTTGTTTTTCTGTTTTTTTTTTTTCCTTTTAGCCATTTTTCAGAGGATCTAGCAAACAGACAGTTAGCTCTTAGATCTGCCATAGGGCCACACATTATATAGGAGCTCTAAATAGAAACATACAAAGAAAGTTAGCATACACATGTTGTGATGCTGGATCTCTGGTGTAATTTAGCAGGATTCTGCTTATGTTGTTTTTGTGATCACTTAGTTGCACACCTGTCTTGCAGCTTCAGATGTCCCAAAGCACATATCAGACCCACAACAGTGCAGTTCTTAAAAAGGCATCTATTACCCAAACTACATACTACAACCCAAAAGTCATGACATCATACCCATGACTTTTGGGTATTTCATATGTTAACTTCCTATCTACAGTATATTAGTGCATCACTGGATAAAGATTAGTATAGAGCAAAAGGTAGCTATTTATATATGAAAAAATAGTGATCCACTAAAAGGATCACTTGCCCTTGCTTTTGTACCTGTGAATGACATTTTCCAGACAACAGTTAAGCATGGGCACCTCTGAGGTTGTAGGACAGCTGTGCATCTCATTGGTCACAAAAGCAACACAAGCAGAATCCTGCGAAATTACACCAGAGATCCAGCATTATTGGCGCACAGCCTGATGAAGATTACTATAGATCGAAAGCTAGCCTTTAAAAAAAAATACTGGTCCAACAGAGGTATCACCTGCTATTGCTTTTGTATGGACCACATGGTTTTGTTTGTTTCCATTCACAGGCATTTCTGCAAATACAAGCACAACCATGGGCAAAATAGCAGAAGAACGTGTTCACGCACAGGATTCTCTTCCATTTTTCTACACTGTACAAGATCTCCAAGCAGCAGCAGTGACCCCACCCCATCTGCCGCCCTTTAGAAATCGGGCTACTTGCAGGGTTACAGATTGCACGAGGACAAGCTCCCGCATCTATGAGAGGTTTACCTTCACGTCACAAACACGTGCACTTACCACACAATGTCAACAACGCGGGGGGGGGGGGGAAAGAGTCACGTTACAGCACAACGTGGAGAGCAAGCGGAGGGGAGGGGAGCGGAGGCAAGCAAGTGGGTCACATTTCACCGTTCCTGATGCCTAATGCCGTAATTAAGATCACTTCCACTGGAGAGCAGCAGCTCTGAATCAGATGTTTACTACTTCAAATGAAGACTGTCCTCAAAGCATAAAGACGGGTGGGAGTACATCAACACAGATGTGGAAATAAATATGTTATTACCCACAATTTGTGTTGCTTTTTACCCACAATCTGTGTTGCTTTTAATCTATTTCTGGTAGCAGTACCACATATATAGATAGATAGATATTTGCTACAAGCTTTATTGAGGCTTCATCCAGCAATAGGTTTGCAAACTGCTCTTAATTACCAATGGATTGATTTATTTATTTTGAAAAATGTTTTTTCTTCCCCATTCCACTTCCTTGATTCTTGTCCTCTTTTCTCTCTGTCCCCTTAGTATGATCTAGTTCAGGAATGGGGAACCTTCAGCTCTCCAGATGCTAGAGAACAATTCTGACTGTTTCAGAACACTGGCCTTGCCGACTAGGGCAAAGGGAGTACAATCTGTCAATTTGGTTCCTCTCCGTTCCTCATTTTCTCAGTCTCACATTCCTTTTGTCCCTCTGGCACCAGAGTTTGCAGTTGTTTTTAAAGGCTTGCACAAAAATGTGCATACATTTCTGTGTGCATTTTCCCTCATATATGTGTTTATGTAATTTTGCCACACATATACAATCAGCAAGCAATTTACCCTAATAAAGTGCATTTCTGTTTATTGTATTACATGAATATACAAATTTTGTGTGCATTTTTCTCTACCTATTCATTTTTCTAATCTCTGTTCATTTGGAAAGGGCAAACTACAGGTACCTATGTTTCAGATCTCATATTAATTAAAGAACTGCACATCAGATAGGTTGCCAGGGGTGGCTCCTTCCAGGCTCTTGATTCAAAAGGGAGCGAGCTTGAATCTCCTCTCTATCACCTTTTCATTTAAGCAAGCATTTGACAAATGACTTTGCTTGCTGCAGGACTGCCTTTGAACCATGCATTTGCCTCATTTTTCCGTATTACTGATGTGTCAAAATATTTTTAACTACATTTTCAGTTGTTCTAACATTTTAATTAATTTGCGTTTTTATTTTAGTTTGATCTTTTTGTGAGCCACTACAAGTTCCATTTATATGAGAAAGTTGAGTATAAATCAAATAAGTGAGTAACTAGACATCTGGGCTGATTTATTTTTCACTGGCTTGGACTCCAGTTTTATTATAGTGAAGTGCTTGTTATATTTATTAATGCTATTAATTGCCTTTCATGCCTCGGAACCACAGCTGGAAAACGTACTTTTGGAGACTACAATGACTAGAATTTCATAGCCAGGAAATTATATTCCAAAAAGTAACTTTTCCAGGCTCTGAAATCAGATTTGGGATCACTACCTTAATATATACTAGAATCCACTGCAAGAATATGTAGGAACCTAGAGGCAAAAGGAGGAAGTTGGTTCACAAAAACAGACATCACCTGAAATAATAAACTGATTACATACAGCATTTAAGTGAGATCTGTAATAAAATGTTGCAGTCTGAGTGCTGCTATTCAGTATTGGCAGAGTGTGGAAATTTATTGGCTTAAAAACCTCTAGCCACACAGCAGATAAAAGTTCAGAGACCTACAGGCAAAATTAACTTCACATCTCCCACAGTAGACCACTCCTTATTGTTAGTTCTTATCAACTGGCACTTACTGTCTCAATAACTCACTGAGAGATACTGGTAATAGGAAAAAACAGAGTGGATAAAAACCAATAATTTCAAATTAATTTTTAATTTTAAATCATTTTTTTAAAAAATCATTTTTTTAAAAAAAATTAAATCAAATCCACCCTGGGGGAAAAAGTCCATTTTACTCACAGTTCTTCATAGATCAAAAACAAACAGCATTCTGTAGAAAAATATTAACTGGTTACATTAACAGAGTTGGTTAACTAGTTTCATGATGATTCACTACATGACTTGCTGACTGAGTAAAATACATTGCTCTTGCTGTCTTCAGACTGTCTGACTGGAAAACGGTGGGAGAAGAACTCTTGAGTAAAGAGGTGTGGCTCTCTTCAAAATTCTGAGGCAGAGAGGGAATACTTGGCTGCTACTGGATTTATTGACCTTCACCCCAATCCAGAAAGGTCCCTCCCAGTCAAAAGGCAAACACACGAGGGTGCAATAATTCCAACATTCAGAGTTTCAGCCAGGCAGCCAAAGTTCTGTGCCTATGCAGTATATTACATCTTTGGATCGACCCCCACCAACCAACCTGCGTTTAATACCTGTTGTGCTTGAACTCCTTGTCCAAGAGTACCACAAATGTCTCACTTCCTTGCAGGGAAAGGAGAATAATTTTGAGTGTTCCCCATCTTTACAGATAAGGATGGCACAAGAAAGGGTTTGGCTCCTCATTATAGATGCTAAAAAACGTCCTTCTCCCATAAAGGGAAAAGAGAAACGTTTGTTGCTGCCAATGTATTTCCCAAATTTGGCAGTGGTGGAAAGCAACCCTCCTTGCCTTGGCATCTTCCTGTACCATTATTCCCACTGAATCAACAGTGGGGGAAAAGGACCGCACCTGCTGAATCTCAGCGATAGAGGTGGCAATTCAGCACCTCATAGGTTTGGATGGCGGTCCAGTGCATCCTTCCCATGCGTGGAAGTTGCTGGCTCCTCTTCTGCAGATCTACCTGGCTGTAATTCTAATTTGGATATCTAGTGTGGTGCAATGAAGAGACTGAAGGACAAGGACTCAGGAAACCTGGGTTCGATTCCTGGTTAATGGGAGACAACGACCGGATGTCCAGAGGCCACCCACACAACCTCTGGACTTTGATGGGCCACTTTTGCCCTTGCCCCCAAAAACTTCTATTTCTTTTTTTTAAAATTATTATTATTTATTTATTTAAAAGAGATCCATGCACCCTCCAAGAAACACAGGGGGGCAATTTCACCACATTGTACAACAACCAACCGACCCATTTGAGGCCAGCAGGGAACTTTACTGCAAAAGTAGAAGTGCCTAAAAGTCTTTTTTTGGGGGGGGGTAATGGGGCATGGGGTGATGGGAGCTCACTCGAGGTCCCATGGACCACATTTTGCCCAAACCTAGATTAGATTGTGGTTTCACCCCTGAAGACAGTCTGTACATAGCAACTAGCTCAAAATACAACTGTAAGATTGTTGAGAGTTAGCAATATGAGCTTACCTCTTGCTAAGGAGACCAGGTTTTACAGAGTACCACCCTCTGCTTAGAGGCATCCCCCATCTAAAATCTGGTTTTAATTTTTACAAGAGCCCATTTAAAAGATAAAAAGAAAAAATTAAGAAGGGACTGCACAGGCTTTGAAGCTGCCCATCATCGGTTAGCACCTGGGCAGTGAACTGAATCACAGGCACTCACATCATTGGGTCACCTACCCAAAAGTTTAGATGCTTTGTGGAGATCCTGCTCCACATGCCACCACTCCTGCTCTAAAATACTTTGCTCCAATCCAGAGCTCTGTTAGACTACAACTCCCATAATCTCCAACAAGCATGAACATTGTTGGGCTGAGCATGGTACACCAGAGGACAACATATCTGGGAGGCATCAGGTTGGTGGGGCTGGTCTAAAGTTACAGGGGGACAGAGCTGTTATTTCCTTCCTCCAGTCAAAATAAACATCTGCCACCCACTGATTTCTGTGGGTTTTGTTTATTTTCTCCAGCAAATTAAGCCAGCATCTCAAGTGAATAAAACGTATAGCAAAGCCAATACAGCAAAGCGTCCTGATTTTTGCAGGCAACGGTACGTCCCCAGTGCTAGCTCATCCTTCTTTCTCCTCAAATGTCACTCTCCACCTCCCTCCCCATTCCTGCACTGGCTGATCAATGTCCATGTCCATTATCTCCCCACATCAGGCCATCGAGAAGTCTCTGAGACATGGAAAATCCATTAATCCTACAGCCAAGAAATGCTTTAAAAGTCAGCCTGGTGTTTTTACCCCTACATCAAAGTGATAAAATCATCCACAAACAGTAAGCACAGATATCATACATTCATGGCTAGCCTGCAGACATTATGCAGAGTTTCCATTAAAAAGCCCAGGAATGCTGTTAGAAGTCACACCCATTCACAAGACACAGTAGCTTCAAATGGCATCAAAGGCCAGCTGCCATTTTAATAACACTACCTCCCCAGAACATTTCTCAGAACAACACTACACCATGAGTTAGTACGGGAAGGCAACTGTGCATCCTCCAGTTATTTTGGACTACAAATCCCAGCAGCCCCAATCATTAGCCATGCTGGCCGGAGCTTGTAGCAGTTATAGTGCTAAGCATCTGGAGAATTCCAGGTGGCTTATCCTCGAATTGTTTTATGGTGGAGTGTAGTTTGGATGGATATTCAGAGGTAAAGCATGAGAGCATGGGCTACCTCCACCACCAAGCCAGATGCAAACAAAAAGAGAGAGAAAATGTTCCAGGCCAGCTCTAATAACCCATTCCTTGCTATCTTGCAAAGACTTAATGGCTTTAGCCCACGATGGGTGCTTTGTGTAATGTATATGACTTCAGATTTGTGAAGAAAAAGAAGAATCTTGGCAGGAGATCACAACCTGGAAAAACTGGGTGATTTAGATGCTAGAATTGCATTGGTTAGGATTATCATAATTACCATGATATAAATATACCATTCATTTTATCATAGTTGGGAAGAATCTCACTGGGTGTCCTGTGTGCTTGCCCAGTCTGCTGTTCAGATGCTACATGTTGTTGGGCAACCTCAAGAACCCTGCATTCTCTCCTCCACAATAGCAATATGAATGGTGTTCTATTAAGATCATGGTCATTCTTTCCAAATTTGCCTCTAGTCATGCATATTTTATGCATATCTGCATTGTCTGCATTTATGGCAATACCTGGCCTCCTTTACAACCACCTTAGCAATGAAGACTTCTCTCAAGCTTTAACCCAGCTTGGGCTGTGGCACTTGTGAATGCTCCATCCATACACCAGTTTGATACCTGAAATCCCAGTCCTAGAGAAGACCCGCTTCTAACTATATACCAGTACCTCCCTGAGACCACCTCATTAACCTCCGAAGTGACAATGTTTCCTACAAAGTCTCCTGAAACATCCTGAGGAATGCTGTGGGGAGATAAAGGCCTCTTTAGTTATCTCTTCCAAACAAAAGCTGGAAGTGAACCTTGAATTAGGGACACCAACCAAGGGATGTATCTCATTGCTTTTCAATAGACCACACCCTGTCTTGCCAGGGTTGTTTTAATTTTTTCCCAAGTAAGACCTATTCATGACATGGAATAGACCTCTTGTGCATCCCTAGTACAAGTGTGCCTTTCTTGCTACATAGCAGAGGATTGTTGTCCCAGAAATGTAAGCAAATCCTCTTCTTAGAAGTGATTTGCATTTCATTTTGGCTAGGTCTCCAGAGAGTAATTACTTCTGGCCACAACTGACCTCAGCTAGATCTGAGCAGGAGATCTAGAAAAGGAATGCTCTCTCTCTCTCTCTCTCTCTCTTTCTCTGTGTGTGTTCTTACTAGTTCTATGAGATGTTTGCTCCTGCCAAATGCAGTGCAAGCAATCCTCTTCCCAACTTGGTGCCTTTCTATTGTGTTACCGCCATCCTAAATCTGTCTGCTCAGAAATAACTCGATGGAGTTCAGTAAGACTAACCCTGTGCTAAATGAGTTTAGGCTACAGATTTTAGAAGTGTGCAGATTTGTTGTTGTGGACAATTTCAAAAACACAGAACTGCACACCTCTAGTAGATTTACTAGGATTAGGAACACAGAAAGATAAGAAGCTGTCTTAGACTAAGTCAGACCCTTGGTCTTTCTAAGCAGCATTGTTGATATTGATCGGCAGTATCTCTCAAGCATTTTAAGGAAGATTCTTTCCAGTCCTGCATGGACTGAACCTCAGACTTCCTGAAGGCAAAGCACGTGGTGTGCTACGCAGATCGGCCCCTTTTGTTGTTTGCTTTCTAGTAGATGCTAAGAGGTTTCAAGTTGCACTGCAAATAGTGGGACCTAGAATTGCAGGTTGTCCATTTCTGGTGCTCAAGATTTCTTTAAAGTAGTTGACTTTAAGGACATACAGGAGGACACACACATGTCTGTCATTTTCACTCTTACCTTGTATCCTTCAGCCCTTCTGCATACACACCCACTATATTCATTATTCTTCACACTCCTGGAACACTAGGCACCACCTGTGGCACTTATGATACCATCAACCAGTTTACCTGCAGCAGCAAGGGGGAAAAAAAGAAGTGTTACCGTCCCAAGAGACTCTGAAGTTACATGGCTACTCCTGTCATACCAGGTTCAATATTAGAGAGCCCCTGTTAATTGTGGAGAATTTTCCCTGGGAGTATTTTTCTCAATGCTCTGACCCCATAATTAGGAAAATCCACCACTGATCCCTCCAGTGTCTCTACCACTGCTGCTCAGAGGCCTTCCCTTCTCCCTCTCAACTCCTCTCAAAAGCCAAAGTTGGTTTGTGTGTGTGTGTGATCTTTGGCAAACCCCCTTAGTCCCATATAACACTCAGCAGTGTGCCAGTACATTTTAAAGCTCATCAGGAAATCTCTCCTAGCCATCCCCTAGCCAAGAAAACACCCAAAATACATTTTGATTCACACCAAGAAATAAATCCTAGTATTTTCTTCTTTACTGGGAGCAGTATTTTGTAGAGAGATTTGTTCTTTTGCCCATTCAAGCGCAAACCACTCCAAAATACTTCACTGGGGAAAAGTGATATAGTGAGGATTGACTGATTATGTGTCATCAAGTCAATTCCAGGTTTAGGGTATTTAGAAGGGGTTTACCATTCCTTCTGAATGGGGCTCTACAGCTTGCCCAAGGCTACACAGGCTGGCTTTTCTCCCTGGATGTACGCTGGGGAATTGAACTCTCAATCTCCACCTAACACACTGAGCTATATAGCCAGCTGCAGTAGTGGGGATAGCTCAGAACAATACATGACTGCTGAGAAAACCCATACTCTACCCAAGCTACGAGGAAGACTTCAGATAAACTCAGAGAGGCAGGAGAACTCATAATCTCTGCCAATCCAAACACATTGGCTCTTCAAACTTTCAGGCCCAGGCACCACACCTCCACTGATTAAGATACGACATGTTACAAAGCTAAGGAAGATGTAACTGAAAGAAAGATGCAGGGCTGGCTGGACTAGCCAGAAACACAAATATCAAAATCCATTTCGCAGTAATGCTTTTATTGATCCAACTAAAAAGGCACAAGATACTCTGCACAGTTTCCCACGATCACAGGTCTCCAGGCACTACATTAGGAAAAGCAGGTGGGGGCTTGATGTTAAAACCCTGTACTCCGCCTGCTGTCTTGATATGTAATGGAGAAGACGTTGCAGACACTCAAACAGGGCTCATCGAGAGTTCACTATCATTCTGCATCGCCTCTAGGTTTCCTGAGTATGTAAAAAGCTATACAAAGCAATCAACTTTGAATTTCCATTTTGAACATACAAACAATTTTCTTGAAACCCCAAACAATCTCCATGTCAGGACTTTGAAGCTTATATTCCCCTTTGAAGGAAGAAAGTGTAAATGTTTTCAAGACTGGAAATGATTTTAGATGTTTAATTGATAAAGTAATTAAAGTAGATTTGCTTTGGGTTCTGGGGAATGAAGCCCCAGGGATTATAGTCCCAGTCTAGGGGGCAGGGAATCCTCTTCCTCCAGGGCAGAGGGAAAAACTGATGGAGGCTATGACGACACACTTCAAATACCCGAAAGCATTTCCACAAAGACTTGTTCTCTGTGGCCAACAAGGGTATGACTTCCACTTTTAGTGGGTAGGGAGTGTTTGAGGATTTTTTATGTGTGTGCATGTGGGTCTGGTCTCTGGGTGTCTGTGTGAATTTTGTTGTATGGGTATACTATGTATATACTTTCAATGACAATTTATTTATTTATTTATTTATAATGGACTGAAATTAATGGAGGGAAAATTATAATTAATTCTTTCATAGTGAAAGCAGTTTAACAATGAGACCAATAATTATTCGGGGGGGGGGAGTGGACTCTCCCTCATGCGAAGTCTTAAAGTAATGGCTAGACTGCCATCTATTGGAGATGCTCTTGCCATGGATCTGCTACATCAAGCAGGAAATTAGACCTACAGATGGCCTATAGAACTCCGTCCGATTAGACAGAATCCATCTTCTTTACCTCTGCCTCCATTTCATTTCCCTTCATGCCAGAATAAGCCCAAGACATCTTGCTGCCTGAGGCGAAATACCAGGTGGCTCCCTGTTCCAGGTTGAAAACCCAATCCGACTGGAAGTTGAATGTTGCCTGGGGACTCTGGGAGCCAGAGTCCAAAACGTAGCTTTTCCAAACTACAAAGCACATTCAGATTACAAACACAAACTATCCTCATCGTCTTTCCCTTACTTCCTCACATCTGATTACACCTGTAGCTGTTTTAAGAGGTTCAGTTTATCTTGAAAGACAGAAGCACGTGTTATGCACAGAAGGGGCTCTTCCAGATAGACAAAAGAACCCACAAACTGAGTGTGCTTGCCCCTGGTTCACTGCAAAGGGGAGTGTGGCTGACTAGGATTCTCATCCAGACATTACTGGATGAGAATCCTACGTAGTCAAAACCAATTAATTCCACAAAATATGTTTCTCCCCTGGAAATCTTTGAAATACTTTTCCAAAAACCTCTTTGAACTCTCTGGTGTACCTTTGCTTCTAGACCCACTTATTTGTTTGCTTAACAGTTGTAAAGCCATCAAAACATTCCAACTGGGAAGCTCTAACATGGAAATGAATTTCCAGTAGAAAGTGCCATAGCACGTCACGTATAGAACAAATCAGATCAAGCCCCTGAAACAAGATAAGCCATGCCCTGGAGAAGTGATCAAACAAAACAACAACAACAACAACAACACACACAAAAAGAACAGAAAGATATAGAGGAATTCACTGAAGTAACCAGATCAGGTCTTTTACTGTCTGAATGGCGGGAAAGGAAAAAAATGTGTGTGTGTGGAGCTCAGAACCCAGCACATTTAGAGGCACTTTTTTGCTGTCTGGAAAAACCCAAGCTTATGTACACAATGAATCCATTACCCTGATATTTCAGAATTCTCTAATACAGATCAGAACAGCTGGAGAGCGAAATGCCGCCGCCACACTTAAGGGGGAAACCTGCCCTGGAACAAGCCTTACTAAGTGAGAAGAGACTGCTAAGAACCTCTGATAAAGCAAGAAAACAGTTTCTCTGCAGTAGAATTAGGCCAACTGCCGCCCACATGCAAACAAATGATGACTGAGAAGTTTGTCTCCCTCGCTTTGCAGTCCAGAGAGCAGACTTGCAAGTCAGGCCAAGAATCTAGGAAGTTTACTCAATTCTGAACAGTGGACAATAGCAAACAAGCCTTTCCAGGCCCAACAACCAATGTTCAAGCCCCGGATTATGTAAAACTACCCCAAATCCATTGTGAAAAAGGAAACTGCAGTCTGTTTTCGCTCTCAGCCAGCTGGCAAAGATGTAACTAAGGCTGTGAACCAGCTGTAAGAGAAAGTGATTTAAGCAGAACAAGTTGCATGACTAGTCCACAAAGCAGTGCAGGAGAGCTGAGAGTAATGCAATGGCAGGACAGGATAGAATCCTGTATGAATGGCATTTGATTTTGTTTACCTAGCAGGTAGTTCTTTCTCAAAGGGCCTTCTATAGCCACAACCTAAAACTGCAGTTTAAAGGACGCAGATGTTGTACTAAAAAGCAAGCATTCCTTGTTTTTTGTTTGTTTGTTGTTTTTTTAAGAGTAATATTCCTACAAACAGGAGAACAGCAGGCAACACTACTGCAGTCCTCTGCATGGCCCTGGGGTAGGATCCGTTATGAGCAATGCGGCAGCAGTATTAGTTACTAACTATGTTGTTGCGTGCACACTAGCCATAATTAAGGAGATTGTGTTTTGTACATTACAGACCCTTCTATTTCAGTGGTTCTCAACTTTTCACCCTCTAAATGTTTTGGACTTTAATTCTCAGACCCCGCAGCTGGCATGACCAGCAATTCAGGATTATCACAGTTGAAGTTCAGATCATCTAGAGGCTGAGAACTATTGATCTACTTCAAGTGATAGGATGTATTACATTTCTACTTAATCATCCCTATTTCCAAGTATACATCAATATGTGCATAATTAATGCAAATGTGTATGCTCTTTTGGAGAAAGGCATAAGTGACCACCCCACCTGGAACGGACCAGGTAAACAGTGAAGCTGTTGTAAGAAGATATTTTTTATTCTCCCTCTAACCTGCTACAGTCAGAGGAGTCTAGTTGTAGCTTCCTGGACTTGCTCAAATTTTCCAAGCAGTTTCTAAAGCATCTCCATGTAAAGCACATTACAGTCCTCCACATGCATGTGTAACTAAACCATGTGTCACAGTGCCAAGATCAGACATCTGAAATAGGAATAGTCAGGGCACTAATTTAAAAACATACTTCTAGCAACCACCTGGACCTGGGTATCAATCAGCTCAGGGATTAATCTAACAGCATCCTCAAGCTGTTCTCCAGAGTCTTGAAGGGTAGTGTAGGTCCATCCAGCACAGGTTGAACCTGTATTCCCTGCTCTGCCTTTCAAATGACCAGTTCTATTTTGTCTTAATTCAGACACTCAATTGTGTTTCAGTTTATTCAACCTTAGTTTATCCATTACTAACAGCAGATACCAGTTTAGAAACAAGACAACTCCCCAGATGGAAAGGAGAAACAGAACTGGATGTCATCCACATACTGACAGATCCAAATGCCCAAACTCCAAGCAGCCTCACCCAGTGTTCTATATATGTTAAAGGACATGTGGCATTAAAACTCCACAGGGCAACAGCCAGGATGCCTGTCCACACTTGGAATCCACAAGCACTACCTTCTAAGCTCACCCTTCCAGGAATGACCAGAGACTCCTCAAGACAATGCCTCCAAAACTGACCCTGGAGAGATGAACCAGAACAATACCATATTTGATGCTACTGAAAGCTAGTGAGAGTTCCAACAGAACCAACAGGGACACCCCTCCCATCCCATGTCTGGTTCCCAGCACAGATCATCCGGCCAGGTGTCTCTGCCCAAAGCAACTCTAAAGCTAGACTGAAACAGATCTTAAAAAGCCATTTCATCCAGGAACTCCTAGAGTTGAGAAGCCACCACACACCAGAACCTTGTTCAACAATGGAACGCTTGAGACTTGCCAATACAGGGAGAATCAGGGAGCGGTGTTTTTTTTTAACCCTTACTACTATCTCTTTTAAGCAGGATGGAACTCTGCCTTGTTCCAGGAAGGCAGTTACCACTCCCTTAGCCACTCTGCCAGCCTCTCTGGCTGCCAGTAAGGGCAAAGATCGAGCACACACATGATGGTTGTCATCTCTTCAAGGATCCTGTCCTCAGGCTGCACAAACTGCAACTTATCCACCAAGGCAGGACAGGCACATGGCAAAGTTATATCCAAAGGACCTGTGTCACGTCATACAGCATCCATGTTAGAACAGATCCAAGCAATTCTATCTGCAAAGCACTGAGCAGATTCTTCATAGCAAGCTGACAAGTGGTCCAAATTCTCTTTTGGTGGGCCACAGTGTGATAGGCGTTGGCCAATTCTCTGAAGCAATATGATCTCATCATCTCTGCTGGAAGTCAATGAAGGCAGAAAAAAGAGGATTTTGTTGCTGCTGCTGTTGCTGCCACTGCCACAGAGAGACCTTCCAATAGGCTCTAGCCTGTTATCTGCACAGCTTACTCCAGGTTTCCACCACAGTCAATTAGTCTCCATTCCACTTGTTCAATTGCCAGCAGCTCCCTAATAAAGCAAGAGTCAGGTTTGTATCCACTAGGTGGGAGAGGATGCATAGGAAAAATCATGTCCTCCACCATTCAAGAGGTAAATCAAGAAGTTAACAAACCACCTCCCAAAGTAACAGAAAACTCACCAGGAATTGTCAAGAAGCCATTTAGATCTATCAGCCTCCTGGAATGAACCATCTTCATTGTCCCTTTGCTCCTGGAGATGCTGTGAGTTCAAGTGAGTCTAAATCCCACCAGGTAATAATCTGTCCATGACACTGAAACTATAGAGTGTTCTTGGACGCCAGTGAACCAACATCCCACGAGTACAAAAACAAGATCCAGAATGCATCCTGCAGCCTCACTGTGGCCAGACCCCACTGGAAATTGGTCCATGGTTGACACAGAGGACATGAAATCCTGAGCCACTGCTGACAAAGCTAGCATGTCAACATTGAAGACTCCCCAGCGCAATGACTCAAGGGGATTCCAGCGCCATCCCTGAGGCAGGTTCGGTCAGAAAGCATCTCCGAATCCTCTGAGATGTCACAGGGAATCTTGTTTCAACTCTCTGTTTGAACAAGTATGCCTCTGCCTTCCCAAATTGATTATACATTTTCTGTCCTTATGGCAGCCTGTCTTGGACTACTGGGTCACTCTCTCCAGATGGAAAGCAAAGCATAGGAGGGGGAAATGAAAAGCAATATGATCTCATCAGCTCTGCTTCATTGGACCTCATTTCTTCAAGGTACAAAAACATATAACAAAAGATGGGGAAAATGTTAAGTTTCCCATTAGCCACGCACCTGAAAATACAGGGCCGTCTTCTAGGAATGTACATTTCATTTTTATTTTTGGACTCCAAGTCCCAAATTTTCCAAGATCCATGCCTACAGACAACTATATTTCACTCACCTGGACCAGGGCCTATCTCTAAGGCTACATGTCTGTCTCAGGCCTTGCTTCCTGTTGTTAATGTACAAGAAAGGAAGCTGCCATTGTGCTTCCTGAAAGATGTACTCCCACTGCCTTTTCTATAGAAGGCACCTCTCAAAGAATTATGATCCCCATGAAGTACTGCCACAGCTTCCTTTTTTTTGGTACCCTACAACCTCAGAGACAGAGTCCATGTGAATAAAATGTAGGTGTCTGTAGGTCTGGGTCTGCGGGCTGGAACTCCCAGATTTCTGCCTGGGGAATTCTTGGAGAATTCTGGGACTTGAAGTCCAAACAAACCAAAGCTATAACAAATGGCACACTAGCCACTAGCAATATTATTTATTTATATTGTTTATACGCCACTTCTCTCCCCATAGGAGATTCCAGGTGGCTCACAGCCATGAAAACTGTACATAATAACAAGTTTAAAATACTATACAAAACTATAATTAAAAGAATCAAACATTAATCAAGATTGAAAACAAAATTTAAACAGTTAAAAAACGCTAAAATATCTAAATGTCATGAATGGAGCATTTCCTAGGCACCCACTTATTGCTTTAAAGCCTGCCTGATGATAGAAGGCCAGGAGGGAGGGGGCCAGCTTGGATTCTCGGGGCAGTGCATTCCAAAGCCTGGGAGCAGCTACTGAGAAAGCCTTCTCTTGTGTCCTCACCAAACAAGACTGAGAAAGTGTTGGAACCAAGAGAAGGGCCTCCCAGATGCTCTTAAAAGCCGAGTAGGCTCACCTGGGATGATACAATCCTTCAAAAAGCCTTGACCCAAGCCATATGGGGTTCATAGGTAATAACCAGCATTTTGAATTGAGCCCAGAAACAGACTGGCAACCAGTGAAGATAAGGGAGTGACATGCTCCCTAAAACCAGCAACACTCAGCAGTCTGGCTGCAGCTTTTTGAAGCAGAACAAGCTTTTGAACACTCTTCAAAGACAGCCCCAAGTAGAGTATATTGCAGTAATCTAGACAAGATGTAACTAAGGCATGTGTCACTGTGACCAGATGGGAAACCTCAAGGAACAGGTGCAGCTCGCCCTCCAGCTTTAACTGTGCAAAGGCATTCCTGGCCACCGCTAAGACCTATGCATCCAAGCTCTGGGCTGAGTTCAGGAGCACACCCAAGCTGTGAACCTGACTTTCGATGGGTATGGCGAGATGGCTCTGTGCAGATGCAACAGAATAGGCTTTCCAATCAGCTCAGGCCACGTTCAACTGGATCTTCTCCAAACTTTACACCATCGTTGCTCTAGTTTCCATCCTACTCATTTCATCATCCCTAGTAAACCAAGGAGCTAGTTTGACGGCACTACGTGGGAGGAGACGCTTAGCAGCAATCGTGCCAACAGTCCTGGACACCTGTGCATTCCAGAGATCTGCCAAGGCCTTGACAAGATCGCCTGCCAAGAAAGCTGGAAACCCCACCCCTGCAGAGCCTCAGAGTTCCAATAAGCCTAAACCCTACCAGGCTGTGATCTGTCCATGACAACAGAACTAGTGAGAGTTCCTCCACACACAGATTATCCCCATCCTGCCCAGTAGAGAAAAGAAGGTCAAGAGTGTGCCCTACAGTGGTGCCAGGGGCCAGTTGTGACAGCCCCATGGTCATCATGGTAGACAGGAAGTCCTGAGCTGCTCTTGATAAACTAGTCTCTGCATGGATGTTGACGTCCCCCAGCACAACAAGCTACACCACATCTGGGACCAGCTCAGCCAGCTCAGGCAGGGAAGTGTTGTACAGTGGGCTGGGCCGTATACCAACAAAAACCCTATTCTGTCTCAGGTACGTGCACTCAAACCCAGCAGTCTGTGGGACAGGGCACCTGGTAAGGGTGATTGAGCTTCAACCAACTATTGCAACTCCTCCTCCCCCCCCCCCAAGTCTGGCCTGCTGCTGGGCAAAGAACCCAGGTGGACAAAGCGGAGAAGGACCATCTCCCCCCGCCCCCCCAGCTTTCTCCCACCAGGTCTCAGTAATGCAAGCCAAGTCAGCACGTTCATCCAGGATCACATCCTGGATCTTAGCTGTTTTACCTTCCACTGATCTGGCATTTAGCAACAGCATCTGCAACCCACGGGGACTGATTTGGGAGACTCTTTGGGATGGGGAGATAGAACAACCAGCACTCTATTTTCTACCCTACCCTCATGTTGTTGCCAATGTCTCCTAACTCTGTCTCTCCCACTGCCCTCTGCAATTGTCATGGCGCTCCTTGCTCCCCTCAACATCACTCCTCCTCTGAAAAGACACCCCTCCTCCACAGACAAGGACCTCACAACAGTAGACAGGCACTGGACATGTTAAACAAACCCTCTCTTTCTTTTCCCTCTCAAAAACATGACACACAAAAAGTGTCCTATACACTCCACCTCCAAACAAGTGATTAAAAACCAAAAGAAGAGAGAGAGAAGAAAGCAAAGCCGCTGCTTCGTAATCCAGCAGTGCAGAGGGCTCGGTCCTGCTGAGAAGCCCAGGAGCCACAAGGTGACCGAGGGGAAGTGTAAGGGAAGTGGAGGGACACAGCAGCAGAGGCTCCCCTGGCCCACACACGCCCCTGCCCTGGCAGACAACGCACAGGGCCTCTCTTCTTCTCCACTCAGGAATGCTGACAATACAATAAACTGCTTCCCATAGACATTTCCCTCCTACCCCGTAAGAGAGACAGATTCTATAAATGTTGACCGTACGGCCTAGAAATGTTAAGGATTTTCTCAGCTCTGAGATGCCCACGTCAATAGGTGGCAATCTAACTCACACAGTGAAAGGCAGGCCTAGCAAGATTCCTAGCATCTATTGTACTCCAGGGTTTGAAAAGACACCCTGGCCTAGAGGGATCCCAAATAACATGCAAAATTCTGCTATTACTGGAGATGTCTATTTCACACTGCCAGACTCAGATCTGTGAAAGCAGGTCAGTTTCATCAAGGCCTCCTTTAGATTACAAAGTTCCTGCTTTTAACAAGGTACAGTAGTTATGTTTGTCTGTTTCAGTATGTACAGTACAGCAAAAATAAAAACAAAGCAGTTCTGGCACCTGAAACTGCTTTATTTCAGAGTGAGCTTCTGTGGAACACAATGCACTTCCTCAGACACACGGGCCAAAATTGTTTTCCGTGGGTCCTCTAGGCACAATGGGAATGATGTCAGCAGCAGCAGGTTGTTGCTGATTAAAGATTTTTGTTTTCTATTTTCAAGTTACAGTGAGATCACATACAAATAATGTGTATGCGAGCTGTGCACATCTAACATTGAAAAGGGAAGCCAATCTGTTGCTGCTATGGCAGGCATCACTTCCATTACACAGGCAGAGCTACACAACAGGATCTTAGTCATGAAGCATAATAGCGAGGCCAAAAGTTTATACACATACAACATGGTGTGGGAAGGGGACCAGGTGAGATTGGAAAGAGGGTGGCAATTGCATGGGTAATCAACTTTTGGAATGACTATAGCCCAGTAACAGTCAGACAAACTGCATTCTGCTCAAGGCAGATAGGACAATCTCTATGCAAGAGAATAAAGGGGCACAGATAGGACATAAGAAATGGTAATAGACAAAAAAACAGAAGATGGAGTGACGGAGCCACTTCAAGCAGAAGATTAGGTGTGTCATTGTATTTTTACAGTTAGTGAGTGGGAGAAGTGCCATGTGGGTTTTTCTGTCCCACGCACCAAAACAACTTGGCAGATTGTGTGTATTAAACATCTTGACTTAGCTGGAATGGTGGCAACACTGTTAGTTTTCCAACCTATGGCATCAAAACATCTTGGGACAGTCTTTCAAATATATGCTCCCCAGGGGTTTCTTGCTTTATGGTTTCCAGTTTACGTTGATTCATACTTCTCATGTTCCAGTTGTATGCGTTATATAGCATCAGACTTTCCTTTCACTTCTGTACACATTGGCTACTAGACATCTTTTCAGCTTTAATCTAGTTGCACCATTAGTGACAGGGCTATTCGTTCTTGTCTTCTCCTCTTCCCCAATAGTTGATTTCAGTGCTTTCCAAACGGGGAGACTCATCTTTTAGCACTATCTCTCGTTTCTTGGCAGGCTAGAACACTGGAAGCGAGCACATCACACTGCAACATTTTGTTGCAGTTCCTGCTTTTAAAAAGGTTCAACAGAATTGCTCCTTTCTTTAAAAATTGGCAGATACACAGTGAGGGTACAATCATTTGTTTCTGATTTTGTTCTAATTTTGTTGTTCCATCAACCAGGATTGTGTTTTATTTACCAGCGTCTGCCACAACACTTGTGCCTTGGCAAATGGCCACCCTGCATTTTCTAGGCAACTGCTGTGTCTTGCTGGACTCTTTCCCAAACGGCTTGTTGCAGCACAGTATCCTGGCGATGATGAAAGTACAGATGAGGAAGCATTTCTTGAGCCAAGGCTGAGGTTTCAGGAATCTTCTAGAAAAGTGGTCCCTTTCAACCATACATTGTTCATTACCTAGCTGAAATATTAGTGGGATTTTCCAAAATTGGTTCTTTTTCCACAAAGAAGCCCTTCTTCTTGGCACCGCATCACACAGCAGGGGTGGGCAAGTTGCAGACTTATTTATTTATTATTATTTATTCATTACTTTGATTTATATACCATCCCATTAGTGCCGAAGCACTATTCCGGGCGGTTTACAAACAGTTAAAACAAACTACACAGAAGTAAATATCACATAAATAATAAAAACATAGTCTAAAAACTTAAACAATGGCGCAACCAATTTTTGAAAAGGGGCAAGACTGGAGGTGAGGCATTCAACCAGGGTTGATGTGAAAGGGCTCCCTGAATAGCAGTGTTTGTAACTAACTGCCTCCTAAATGAATACAGGGAGTTGATTCCATCACATAAGTGCCACCCCAGAGAAGGCCCTACCTTCAGTAGAAGACTTTTGGGCCTCTCTCAGGGTGGCTACAGGGAGGAGCCTGGCCTGAGGAGATCTGGTGGCTCAAGCAGATGACATTGAGGAATGATGCTTCAGCAGGTAACATGGTCTCAAACCATGAGGGGCTTTATACATTAATGTCAGAACCTTGAATCTGATCCAGGACACAACAGGTAAAGCTGGCCAGCACTGGGATGACGTGATCAACTCCGCTCACACCAGCGACCTGTCTGGCTGGCACATTCTGGACCTGCTGTAGTCTCTGGGTCAGTCTCAAGGGAAGCCCCGCTTAGAGAGCTTTGCAGTAGTCTATCCAGGAGATGACCAGTGCCTGCACCAATGTCCTGACAGAGCCCTCGTCTAGGTAGGGGTGGAGTTGGGCGATAAGCCTAAACTGATTAAAAGCCAATCTGGACACGGCTGCAATCTGTGAATCCCAAGAAAGAGCCGGGTCCAGAAGAATGCCCAAATTACAACTTGATCCCTAAATGGGAGGGCAGTGCCATCCAGTCTAGGGATAATCCCCCCCCCCAACCTTTCAGAGGGCCCCCTCCAGGAACAGAATCTCAGCCTTGTCTGGATTAAGTCTGAGTCTCTTCACCCTGGTCCATTCCAGTACCAAAGCCAGGCATCCCTCAAGCGTCTGGATGGCCTTCACTGCAGAGGGGGTAAAAGAGAGACAGAGTTGCGTGTCATCAGACTCAGATACACACAGGCCCATGGCCTAATTTCACAGGCCCTCTTCAACTAAACAGGTTGGTTCTGGTCTCCGCTAGAGCAATCTTCCCATCTCCCAGCTGCCAACCAGTGGAGAGGAAGGAGAGACAACAACTGCTGTGGGAGAGGAAGAGAGGAAAGTGGTATCACCAACTTTTGGCCCTGGCTCCAGCCACTGCTGTCCTGAGCTCCAGCCACCACCAGTGTGCAGTCCACAGAAAATCACCCAGAAAAAATGCAGACCTTGACAGAAAAGAAAAAGGTTGCTCACTCATTATCTAGATCAATTACGACATTCTCTCAGAAGCGCATAGTTTTATGGCATCCTTTCCCTTTTAGGTGTATAGCACTACAATTTACATCATTCTGAGCAAGCATGATCATTACTTTTGGCCCCACTATCCTCCCCCCCCCCCAAAGCCTTTGGCCATGTGTACATACATATGCCAACTCCGTACATCAGATGAAATGGGCTCCAATCCATATACTGACACCCTACAGGTTGGGTGTAGCTCTCAGCCAACGTCTTTGGTGACTTGAGACCTCCAGCCTACTATTACTTCCTTCCTACCTTTCTACACAGTTTCACACTTAAAAGCAGGCAACCGGATCTGGTAGGCATCTCCAAAAGGACACCAAACTCTAGAGCAGCCATTCTCAATGGGGCCATATGGCCCCCTGGGGGCCCCTGGAACATTTGAAGGAGGACACAGCCTGGAAACAATGCTTCACACACCACCTTTGTAAGATTAATTATGCAACTTCTACAATCCTGATTTGGCCTTTATTTCTTTCCTATTGTGTTTATGGCTGTGGCCCAAAAAAAAGGTTGAGAATGGCTGCTCTAGAGCACCAAACCAAACTAGACATCATCCTATTCTTTACTGACAACCTTTGGCCTCTTTGAGATTTTGATAGCACTTCGTTTCCTATGCTTTGTCATTGCCATTTGACAAGTGGACAGGAAGTTACGTACAGAAGATAATCTAGGCAGAAATAAGCAAACAATGAAATATATCTGCTGGCAATTTAAAGAATTTATATAACAAGAAGTAGGAGGAAATGAAATTTACTTGTTTGAGTCTAATTCCCAGAATCAGCCAGAAACAAGCATGGGCACTGGCTAGGCTAGTAGATTCTGGAAATTGTGGTCAAAAAAAGTAACTGTTCCAAGCTTTGGGAGGAATACATAACATATTTGAGGAACAATGTATTCACTGTTTACAGGTTCAAGGTCCAGAGGTTAAATAGTTAAGTCTAAAAACCTATTAATTGCCAGCACTGTTATAACACTGAATATATATTTCAACATTTAGTAAAGAATGTTGTACCCATTATTCCTATCTGCAATATCAAAGATCCACAGTGCACTCAGCGGCTGAGACCCAACTTTAAAGACACACAGCAACAAGAGAAAAACAATCCAGGTTAAAAGATCCACATCTGCATAAAAATTCTATCTTCTAATGTATATGTACATATATAAATGTAAAAATAATGATTAGTGAGAAGACTATAGCTCAGCACCTGCTATACTTGTTCAGGTGCTCAGTGCTGAAAGCAACACCAGGACTCATGCTCTCCATTATCGGGGTTCTTTTTCTTACAAGTAGACCTGGACTAAACAGTCCCCTTCCCCTTTCTGATGATGGGATCAGTGGAATGAAACAGGTACGCAAAAGAAAGGCAGATGGGTGGGTGAGTGAAAGTAGACGCAACGTTGCTAAATCTCTGAAGGCAACCAATGTATCACAGAACACCAGACATGTAAAAAAGAGAGAGAGAGAGAGAGAGAGAGATCACCTAGCAGTAGACCATGGCTGGGGAACATTTGGCCCTCTAATAGTTTTGGACTACAATGCCCAGAATCCCTTTCCCATTGGGCACACCGAGAGGTTGGTCCAAAATATTGAGAAGACCAAATATCACAAGCTTGACCACTTGCTCTAAGGATGCACCACCCATTTAACCCCACCCGTTCTGCAGATCGTCCTTCCAAATTACGCACAGAACCAGGACTATTCAACCTAAAGCCCCAGCACATATTGATGTTTTCAATCTTGCTCCTCCTAGGAGAGGATGGGGAAATTGCATCCCTCCAGATATCGCTGGACAGCAGCTTCCATCAACTCATTTCAGCACAGCCAATGCTGCAGAATGCTGGGAACTGCAGTCCAGCAACATGGGGGGGGGGGGGAGAGACAGCAATTTGCTCACTTCTCTCCAAGAAGAATGTGGCCATTGCAACTTGATCCCACTGTAACCGTTTCAGAAGCAAGACACAGAGGGCATTGGCTTAACACCCATGGTGACAAATTCCACAGGGATAGCCTTGTTAGCCTGCTGCAGCCAATGCACATAGGCACGCACACGCACGCGCGCACACAGCTTGTGAATGTTTCAAACGCTTGCAGAACCATACAGTAACCATTCCAAAACCCTTGCAAAATAGATCAGTAGGATGTTCACTACATGAGACGAGGAGGCCGCTGAGAGAAGTGCCTTTCCCAAGTCCAAATCACTGCATTTGTGAGAGACAGAAGACCCGACTTGGGGAAGGAGCTTCCGGATTCAAAGCACTGTGAGTAGAGATCAGCAAACATTGCTGGGATGAAATGCTGCAATGGAATTACAGGTGCTTTTCTACAAGTAAAGTCACAGTTTAATGGGAGGGTGGCCTGAGATCAATTTGGCCATCCTTGAAAGGTTGTGTTCTTTTGTCCTCCATCCCAACAAACAAGACATTACTAGTGGCAAGCATTCTAGCAGGCTGAGGAGTGGAAAAAGAAAAGAGAAGTGAGATATTTAACCACCTCTATCATGGCCAGTTGTTTTGGGCCTCCCTCAAAGAACACCAAGCGGCAGCTAATCCAACAGGCTCCGTGAACTGTTCTATCCAGAATCGTAAACTGATTTTTTTGGTAATAAGCCTATTACGATTAGGTGACAGGGATGTTTGTAAGATACTCTGGGGGCTGTTTTTACTAAACTACATAGATTAATGCTTTAAATACAGCACAGGAAAGACATGTTGCGAAAGTAACAGAATGATGCGCACATTAATTTGGCAGCAAACCTTTTCAGGACACTCCCTACGGTGTCTTTAATGCAGTACTAGAGAGATTACAGAGGGGCAATCAAGATAGCACATTGCCAGCAACGCCTGTGGGATACTCCAAACAAATGCCTTTAGGGTTAGAACATTTAATTACAGTGGACCCTCGACTTACAGACGGCTCGACCTGCAGACTTTTCGAGTTACAGACTTCTCTGGCCGCAAAATTTAGGTTCGACTTGCGGCCGGAGAATCGACCTACAGACCGGAAAATCAAACAAAATGGACCAAAAACGGCCGGTTACGGATTAATTGGTTTTCAATGCATTGTAGGTCAACGGAGCCTCGACCTACAGACTTTTCAACCTGCAGCCACCGTTCCAATACGGATTAATTCCTTAAGTCGAGGGTCCACTGTACAAACTTTGCAGTGTTTATCCTATGCAATCTGGGCATAAGGCTGGGCATAGTGATGCAGATGAGTTTCCTTGACTTGTAATAGCTAAAATCCTGTTGTTTCACAAAATAAGCCACAGTAGAGCAAGCCCACTGAGTCAACTCCTCCAGAAATTCCATTGATCCCAATGCATGTCTTGGTGTGCAACTGATACTGTCCACAGAGAGTTCTTAATTTGAGGTAATCCACGTCTGAAAGTTACATATTTTGTATAACTGTGCAACAGGATTTTAGCCTATATGTGTATTGTGACTATCTGTGCTGCAAACATAAAAAAACAACAAGAAGGAACAACACTTTGTATCAGGACCAGCACTGTCCCAGATAATTTTGTTTCCTGAAGCAAATGCCAATGACGCTTCAAAAAAGCCTCTTTGCATCATTCACATGCTAACTCCTGACTACGTCCGTCTATCCAATCCCTTCATAACACTGCCTGAAGCAAGTCGCTCTACTGTGCTGCATGGCAGAGTTGGCACCTATTAAAACTGCATTTGCTCTGCAACAGCAAGTGCAACAGATAAAAACAACGCTGCAGATTAGTAAGTCAAAGGCTAACCCCTTTCCTTGTCCAAACTTGCCATATGTATGATTTAAAATGCCTGAAAAGCAAAAGGCTACTGACCTAAATGCCATACAATCACTATTTCACATGTATTCAAGGTATTCAATATACGACACCCAGATCAATATAAATAAGCAGACTGTACACTTTTGGAGGGATCCAGTATCAGCCATCAATATATATACTAGAGCACTTAAAAATAGGTACCGTGAATGTCCTGGTTCAGGAACACTGGTATCTGAACTATGAGCAAAACCGTTGTGCCATGGTATTTGAAAATAAGTCCCAGAGTGGAATGGAAAAATCCCAGAGCCGAACACCAATCTGCCCTTGTCATGTTCCAAGATTCCAGCTTGTGGATTAACATTAAACACCATACAACGGATATATATGCCCTTCTCTCTGTGTGTGTGTGTGTATCTGTTGCCAACTGAGGATAACTTTCATGCATCTGATGAAGCAGGCTGTAATCAACAAAAGCTTCTGTTGCAATCAATCTGTTAATCTTTAAGGCAACGCAAGAGCCCCCTCCCCTCGTTGTGCATTTGCTGTAATGGACTATCACAGCAATCCTGTGTTATTTCTTCCTTTGCTTGTCACGGAAGTTCTTTGCACAGAAATGGAGCAGACCTCTCTAAGCCACATCTGTAGATTTAACCAGTAAAATAACCAGAGCTTTGAAAACTTTATTGTTTGGATAGGTTCCCAACCAAAACCGCCACTGAGCATGCATGTGGCTGTCCTAAAGTCTAGGAGTTGCCATCCCAAAACTGAACTTCAAGGTTTGAAGATGCCTAGAGCCTCTTTCGGAAAATGCCATTTCAAGAAACAACAACAACAGACCATATCTCATAGAAGCTGGAATTCCATCAATAAGCGACTTCAAAAGTACAAAAATTACAAGAAATTAAAAGAATATGAAAGCAAGTTCATCTTATTCTTCACCTCCTTCTAATTTCAAAAACTGGAATTGTTCCAAAATCTTTGGTTACCAACTTGAAACAGCGGTCAACAGCTAGCTACTAACGCGCTTCCCGAAGTTCAAAAATCAGTGATTTCGCCAATGTGTCACCTCACTTGCAGATTTTTAGGATCCGGCATCTAATTTTTAGACTTGACTCTCGGGTCCACCCCTTGTTTCAGCAATGCTGAGAAACAATAAGGACAACTAGGAGAACAATGGCAGCGGCTCTCACTGCCTCCCAGCTGTCACAGCCCCCGGATGCCCCCTCGCTCTCCCCAAATCTCTCTGCAAAACTCTTTTCTGACTCCCCCCCCCCCCCCCGCTGTCCTCAACTGTCCCCTTCTGCTCAGGGTCTCCACCTGTCAGAAGCGGTACTGCACACGAGCAGAAACCAGCCAAAACTTTTCACTGCTGCGAAAGGCAACACAACTTTTGTGGCTCGTCTCCTGGAAAGTGAACCCTCTGCTTTGGCCTGGGCTCTCTGCGGGGGCCCTTGGACGCCAACAAGCCAACGTGGGAAGCAAGCGAGTAGCAGCGTGGATCTTTCCCGGCGAGACAGGGCAATATTCCGCAGTGCTACCCTGGCACCGCTTTCTGCGTCCGGAATGTGCTGATCTTTCACTCTCCGGCCCCAGGAAAATCCGGAGGCAGAAAGTAGCTCCGCACTGCAGCGTTACAAGGCAATTTCTGTCCCCTTGAAACCGTGCAGCAGCCGCAGGCGCCCCTTTGCAAATAAAACGAGGAGCCCGTGGATGGGAGGGAGGGCGGCCACCCCACCCCACCCCACCCCAGGGCGCTGGCCTCGGGTCCCGGACACGGTGCCTCAAGGTTCGGGCTAGCAGGAAGTCTCGTGGGGGCGGAAGGAGAGGGACTCCCGGCAGCCGCCCTACCTGGGTCACCAGCGGCTTCGGCAAGGAAGTTTTCGGCGGCAGGTTTTCTCCACTGCCAGCCAGCCGCCCGCCCGCCCGCCCGCCTCTGCTGAGTAATGGCAAAAGAAAACGTCACCACAACCCAAAGCCCAGAGATGCAAAGTCATTCGAGCGCCAGGAAGGGGAAATATATATATATATCTATCTACACACACACACACACACATATACACTAGCTAGCAGGTTGAGAGAGAGAGAGAGAGAGCCAGAAAAGACAACAAGTAGGGGAAACTGGGGGGGGGGGGGCGTCGGCGTCGGGGGTCTTCGCACCCCTATCAACACCGAAATGATACTTAGGAAAAGCAGAAAGAAGGTCGATTGAGACTATACACACGTTGAAGAGCGTTTGCAGACGAGTCAGCGATCCCATCAAAAATCAAAAAAGAGAAACCACCACTTTCCCCCCCCCCCCTCCTTATCGTGTCTTTTTTTGGCAGCCTGGCTGAGGAAGGGCCCCCTTTCCCGTGCCTCCTCTTTCGGGTGCAAGGGGCTCGGAAGTCCCCATCGCCCGCGGTCTGGGCTCCCAACCCCACCGGACTCCCGGGAGGCTCCTTCTGCTCGCCCGCTCCCTTCCCGGGCGCCGTGGCGGGGGTGGGGTGGGGGGCCAAGGAAGAGTTCATCCTCCGCTCCCCGAACTCCACAGAACGCTTTCCCCCTTCCCGGTCTCGGCTTACCTGAAGGCGGCCTCGTTGCAAAAGCGACCCGGGGGCAAACTGCGCCGCGCGGGGGGGAGTTCCGCGTCCTCGCCCTTTAAGAGGCCGCCCCTCTGCCTCCCTCGCCCTCTCCGGCTGCCCCAGAGCGCTTTCCACCTGCGCCGGCAGGAGAGACCGGCCTCCTCTGACGTCACCCCAGCGGAGGCGGGCCTGCCCCCCCCCCGAGCGGCCATTGGCTCTTGGCCCCGCACATTACGGGATCTCCTTAACGGGACAGCGCTCGCAGACTTAGCCGGCGGCTGAGGCCAGGCAGGTGGAGGTGTGACCGTCCGGCGACTGGGAAAGTGAACTCGGAGCGGCGCCTGTATTTTTATTTTGTACTTTTTCTGCCAGTGATGCTTTGATGGCGGGACTCGGGTGACTTGGCTTGAAATGCCCGCCTGGCCTAGAAACTCACCGGGTGACCTTGAGGCTGGAAACTTTTTTCGACCAGGCCGGCGAGATAGTCCGTTTTGGCCTGCCTAGCCAAGGTGCCCCTGGAGAGGCCAAGAGGTTTTGTGTTGTGTCCGACGTGCTGGGTTGTCAGCCAGGAGAGAAATCTGTTAGTCTTTCAGGGGCTCTAACTCTTTTGCTTCTATCTTTGTTATGCATTATACATATTAAATTTGTTATACATATTCTCCCCTTCTGGCCTACCCCACAGGCTTGCTGTGAGGAGAATGTGGGGAAAGAGAAGATCTACATGCATGGCCTTGAGTCCTTTGCAGGAAATGTAAATATAACATAAATAAAAATTACAATCTGCTGCCCTTTGTGTTGGAAGCACTTCAGCCTTCTCATCGGTCCAGGGGTCGTAAGGCAAATGGAGGCTCTCGGCCCAGACGCTACCTTAAGAGCATCATGAAGCATGACTGCTTTTGGAGTAATACATATGACCAGTTAAATAGCAGTGACCTTCTAACGTAGAGATTGGGAAAGCTAGGTGGCGGATTATGGGAGATACAGTCAAAAACAACTTTTCCAAGGGCACTGCTTTTGGATGTAAGACTTCTTAACTGTACCATGTTCATGCGGCGGCTGCAACAACTTCTTAATGGGGTAGCCTACTGCCCTGCATTGAATAATTTAAAGTTATTTGACTTCCACTGAAAATGAGATTTAACAAAATGAACCGGAAGTAGGACTGGCCCAAGACATTTTGCTGCCTGATGCAAAGCAAATATCACCCTGGCACCAAAAGTCAAGGAGAACAGTATTTAAGACTAGCCATGTTATTTTGGCTCCTGAGGGCACTTCTTCTCAACAATAATAATACATTTAATGACTAACAACCAGCTGCCCCTTCATAGTATACAATACTGTGGAGAAAGTTATTTTGTGGGACTACGACTCCCATAATACTGCAGTCAACACAGCCAATGATATTCTTGTTGCAGAGTTTTGAATTTCTAGCAAAATTCTCATTTTGCAACACAGTAGAAGTACAGAGACCCACTGAGAAGAATACAAGTTCCCCAGAGTCATTTGTGAGAGAAAGAGTAAAAAGTGACTCTTTACTTACAGTTTCTTGAAATTACAGGTTTGTGTATACTGCTTTCTTCTGCCTACATACCAATCAACCAAACAGATCAACAGCAACAAACAACTTCCACCAATTAACTCTTTTAATTTCAAAAGCTGAAAGAAACGATTGGTTGGTGTTGGATAGATAAACAATTACCCCAGCCCAGAAAAATCCCTCCCAGTCACTCAAACTACAGACCATCTGCGAGGTTGTAAATAAAACTCCCAACAATTGCAGGCATTGTACTTTTTTAAAAAGTAACTTTTCCCATTCCTCAGCTGCCTGCTCTGACTGGCAGTGTTTCTCCATGTTTCTGGGCACATGTGAATCAGTCACTTCCCTATCACTCCCACCTACACACATCTGATGTCCTCCAGATGTTCTGGGCTACAGCTTTTAATACATCCCGTGAGCACACCCACTGGCTCTGCTGACAGAGGATGATAGGATTTATAATTCAACATATCCAGAATGGAACCAAGTGGAGAAAAGCTGCGAATGACCCACACATTAAACCTATAGTGATGCTCCTGATCTAATGGGCTTGAACCAAGTGAAGAGGGGGAGGAGCCATCACTACGAAGCACATGCTTTGCATGGCGAAGGTTGTGGGTTTGATCCCCGGCAACTCCAGGGAGGACTGAGAAAGAATTAAAGACATGCAGGAGGCCTTGACCCACTTGGTGGCCAAATATTGGACACACAACTTGGCGCCAACCCACCCTGTGTCCTTTAAGAGACATTCTGAACCACTCAGTTTGGAGTATGTGACATGATTTGTCTGTTTCCATTTCTCTATTAACCAAAAAAAGAAACAAGAAATTAACCTGAATGGTAGGAACACAAACAGATGAGACATGAGAGGGGAATGCTGTGCCACCCATTTGGGGTATGTGGTAGGCCTAGCATTGCAGACAGTGTTGTGGTAGATCTTACTATTACATCCCACTGAGAATCCCGCTGACATAAGCAAAATCATCACAAGATGTAATGGTGCAAATTGCAGCTCTTGCGTGACATTCCGGTCATGTGAAACACCATGCACCTTTCCAGTCACTTCCAAACATACACCTGTGTAGGTAGGTACCAGGAAAGAAAGGATGAGCCACGCCTGGATTGCCCAACTCTCTCCGGTCCTTATGCAGGTGAATCTCTGGCCTCTTAGACCACTCGGCTCCCCAGAGAGCTGTGCTGTTTTCTATCCAGGGTGTGCAAACGCATCTTGAAGCAGGGTTGCAGCGGCTGGGCAGATCAGGCATCAGGTGTTTTATCTGGAAGGGAGAACATGACACTCAGCAGGGGAACTTTGGGGGAATGTGATGGGGTTGCCTCTGTGAAGGGGTACAGCTTGGAACATTGATGACTAAACTGTTTCCTTGCATGTTGTTAATGGGTTAGGCTGGTCTGGATGCAGAACAGAGATAAAATAAACAATACATCCAGAAGCAGCAATGCTTGGAAAGGAATAAAGACCCCTGCCAGCTTGTTTGTCTGCTTCCCTTAGGAAAGCCGAGGTGATCGAAGGGATGGAAAAGGGTTGATAGCGGCCAGAGATCCAAGGTAAGCCTCTCTTTCAATGCTTTAGCTGAAAAGGGGTTCATTCTATAAGAGAACACACCAATGCAGGTAGTTCAGCTGCAACCATCTATGCAGGTCTTCTAGTGGCTTTCTTTACAGAGGGGAATGTGCAGAGACCCCTCCAAGGAAGGTCTTTGGAAATGTCAACCAGACACAAGTCCAGAAAATATGGGCAGATGCCCCACATAAAGAAAAGAAAAGAATGCACGCCCTTCGCTATAGCTGGTGCTGGGCCGAACAGCACCTGGTACTTGTACTCTGTCCACTGGTAAGTATTAGCCCAGGGGGCATTAATTCCCAGGAAAGATTGTGATGCTTCACAGTACGATCCCATCTCCCAATTTGTATGTGAAAGCAGAAGGGATTCCCCACTCAAAGGTTCTCCTCCTCTAGCCCGGCACCACGGGAGAAACCAGGACTCCCAGGATAGGAAGCCTCCACTGGGATGTTGCTGTGCTTCAGAGAGGAACCACAGCTGTTTGATCTGCCCCAGAGTTTCCCATGAATCAAACAAACACTCTTGATTTGTTCCATTTTTGCACACCTGTCCAAACACAGTGCACATGTCTAGGAAGAACCTTTCCTTGAAACATACAGAGTCTTTGCCCGCTGGCTTGGGATCATGCTCCCTATAAAGCCGCTTCCTGTGTTCCTGAGAGAGGAAGCTGCCTGATACACAGGTGGGACTCTTTGTCCATCTACCATCGTTGTCCCTGATTTGTCTACTCTGACTGGCAGAGGTTCTTCCCATCACCTCCTATGTGACCCTTTCCATTGGAGAAGGCAGGGATACAACATAGGACTTTCTGCAAACTCACTGATCGCATCCCATAAACCAGAACCATAGCAATCCACATCACCTTCTGGGGAGAAGGCACACCCTCTTGTCCATCCCCATCCTTTTTATTTACCCATGAGCAGGCTACCTGTAAACAGTGATATGCTGTGAAAGCAAAAGTTGGCATTGTTGTGCTTACTGGGGTTGCTTGTGGACTTATCAGCTCCACACATGCATTCTCCCAGTCAGCTGAGTCACTGCTGTCCAGCAAGCAGCTCTGCTGACTGAGCAAGGAAAAGGCTTATTCAAAAAACAAACTCAGCTCAAACAAACAGAAGAGCAGCAGAGAGAGCCAGCTTGTGCACAAGGCACATGGTTGAAGCTAGAAAGCAACAGGTCAGCAGCGGCAGCGTACTAGCCCCTTTGAGCTGAAATAGCATAATCTTCCTGATTGCCATGGAACTCCAGTACTGTGTTTTCTCTATCATGAGTTTCGGGGGGGGGGGGGGGGAGAACAAACAGATAAAGCTGATGTTCCCCCAGCCTTATCAAAACATGGAGAAAGAGACCACATTTCTGTGGTGGAACACACACCTCTCATGCACCCTTGGCCTCTGCAGTTTTCAAAGAGCAGTCAGGTAGTGGGAGAGACTCTTTTCTGCCTCAGGCTCTGCTGAGCTGTTTTCTGTGACACAGAAATACCTGTTATCACTCCCCATTGGCTAAGATGTGTAAGGCTGGTGGGAGCTGTGGGCCATTCATAACTGATCAAGTCCCATTGATTTAAAATATGACTAACTTTGAAGCCACCCCTTTTGCTTTTCATCTGTTGGTTTCTTTTGCCACTGATCCAAACTTTAGGTTCCAAGACTCTCCCAGTTTTTAGTTGATTGTTTGTTTGGCTGATTGTTTGCATACATGCATGCATGACTATTGTATTTGCTCCCTCCCCCACCGCTTCAAAAACCTGAGTAATGCACAGACCTCTGTGCTACGCCTGGACGGGAGGCCAAACATCTTTCTTTTAAAAAGCCAAGTACCGCAGCACTGGTCTTTCATCACTGGACCATCACCGTTTCTTTTTAGGGCCAAGTTAACAGTCTGTGGCCATACTGCTTGTGGTATTGAGGTAGTTCTGGTAAAAAATGTGACTTTCCCAAATTCTGTTTTTTTACATCAGCTTCAACCTTGCTGGTTTTATGTCAGCTGCTTCAGCCTTGCTGGTAATCCCTGTTCCCTAAGAATAGTGGTTTATGTTTTATCATCTGCCGAAACGTCTTGAATCTCAGGAGAAACACTTTTACAAATAGCTCAGACAGATGGGACCTCCAACAAAATGCTGCAGCATGGCCTGTTCCTTACCATTGAGAGAGATGGGAATAAGTAGGAGTTGCAGTGACAAAAAAGATTCAGCATAGTATTGGAAGGAGCCTGGAGTTAGCCATGAAGCTGGCTGGGTAGCCTTGAATCAGACACTATTTCTCAGCTTAATTATAAGTTTCTTATGAAATCACAAACAGGTAGAGGACCACGTTTGCTTCTTCAGAGTCCTTGGAGAAAAAGGGAGACTTCAATGCAATACATAATAAAATGCTTGGACTGATATATGGTGTTACAGGAATCTGGTGTCAGTGCCCAACATCTTTAGGGACTGGTTGAGGCTCCTGCAACCAAAGACTGTCTAACACTGATTAGGGAGAGGGACATTAAAATGAAACCTGACTCTCTGACCTGCACCAGTGGCTGCAGACGAAATCATTTATATATTTGGTGTTTATTTATCTGCTGTTTATTTATAGCTTGCATTTACTCCAGTGTGCTCCGGGCAGTGTCTTTTCTCATAACAACCTGGTGAGGTAGGTCAGGCAGAGAGGCTGTGCCCAGAGTTACCCAGTGAGTGGGGATTTCAACCCAAATGACTTGAGTCCTAGTCCAGCACTTTATCCACTAGACTGCTGGCTGCGTATCATTTATTAGTGTTGTTGGTGTTGCACAGCCTGTGAGCTATGCAGTTCTCAAAGGCATTACAAGAAATTATGAGCTTCAGGAACAGGATGAGCAAAGGAAACCCTTCCAGATGTTGTTAGTCTATAACTCCCATCATCCCAAGATTTAGACCCAGTGCTAAGGCATACTGAGAATTGCAACCCAACTCTACCTGGTGGGCTGCACTTGCCCCAATCTGCTGCAGGTCCTACTGCCCATTGGTGATCAGCACTTCCTCTGCTTTCCAGTCCCTGCTGTTACTACTGGAGTGCTTCACCACCTCTGAGTGGTATAAGAAGGGGTGCCCTGGTTCAGTGCTAGAGCAGCTACCAGTTAGCAAGGGCCTGGGTACTAGACTCTCAATCTGAAGACAGCAGTTCCAAGGACTTCTTGACCAGGGTGGGCAAAGTGCAATCTAAACACAGGATCAGCTTGAGAAGCAAAGTCTGAAAAAAGTCCAAACCTGGCATAAACAAACTGTGGTCCTCCTGGTGTTCTTGGGGTGCAACTCACTATTGGTTATTCTGGCTAAGGTTGATGGGAGCTGAACCCTAACAAAATGTGGAAGGCGATCCCTTCACACAGGATTGGAAACTAGTAGAATGACATTGTTCCAGCCTTTTCTGCTTGGAATGGAAACCAAGAACCCAGCTGCAGGCCCTCTGTGTCCCTTGTGGAACTGGTGTATTATGATGATGAGAAGCGTCCTGTTCACAAGAGGCCTTCCCATCAGGCAGGCATTTCTGCGCCTGGCAGCTGCCTGAGCCATACCTTTAAGCACCAGCATTCCCCTCCCCTGGCCTTCCCCCCCCCCAAAAAAATGGTAAAGGGGAGGCTAGCCACATCCTCTTTATTTTCCAGTTTAAATCTTTGTATTGAGATATAGCACAAGCAAGCAAGCAAACAAGAGATTCAATATGATTATATAAGGAACTTTTGTGTAAAGAAAGAAACACTAGGTTTTTTTAGAGGAATACTGTATAAGCACATTCCTCATTCCAGCTAGTATGTCTCCAGTCATCATAAACTTGTGTTCAGAATAACTATGGAATCAAGCCAATAGGCCTCCACCTGTTCTAGTGTGTAATGAGAAGATTTCAGCTTTCTTGAAAAGGCTGAATAGCTTTTGGACTGACCACAAAGTAATAGTTAAAAGCAATTTTATACATAAGCATACTGTCCCATAGTTTCTTTTTCCATTCATTGTGTAGAAATGTGTGTTAATAGCCACTCTTTAGCTAATAATGTATATGTAATGTATATGTACATATACATATGTAATGTATATATAGGATACCATTGTTCTGTAAATTCTAGGTATCTGATTTGAAATATTGCCTAACAATATATTAGCCAAATTCCTGCTCCATGTTACTCAAAAAACATAACTTTAAGCAGCAAATTGGTGTACATTAAGAAATTTCTGCAGGCATTATCTGTTGAACATTGAGTTGTGTGACTCAGTATGCAATAGATAATGCCTATATTAACTTATGATAGTTTTGTGCTAAAAGCTAATGTCTTTTTGCATAACTATATAACAGGATTTCAGCCACTGAGTAGATTCAGACCAGTCATTTTCTGGGTTACAATCATGATCCGATATTGCTTTACTCTAGGAAGACCCCAAAGGATGATGTCACCAAATGTTGACTTCGCTTTTTGCAGCACCAACAAATCTTAGAGGCAGCTGGGAATATTCCAAGTACTTTGTTATGTGTATAATACCATCTGTACGTAACTGTGAGGGAGAGATTTGATTACTGGATCCCACAAGGATGAGGCATTCTGGGAGCAGTACTCCAGAAAAGGAAGTTTTCCAAGCTCTTCACAGGCTCCACATATGTTGTCAGCAAGCAAAAATATGGATAAAATGTGTGAATTGGGACAGCATTTCTTGCCTCCAATTTGGATTACAAAGGAAGAATTGGGGGAAATGCACATTTCATGTATATTTGGCAGATGTTCAGGAGCTGATCCCGTCTGGCCTTTGAAAATCTCCAAGAGGAATTTGAAGCAGAAAGTCCTACACCCTCATAGAGTGAGATTCTTGGGTCCAGAGAAGAAACATTTTGAGTTGAACAGAGACAACCCTCCTGTGGAAGTTTTTCCCCTGCTTCTTAATCCACACAGATTCGATGTCTAAATAAGGCACACACTCTCTAAATAAAGCTGTGGGTTGCCCTTACCTGGAATGTTGTCCTTACGTGTTAGCCCTGAGATCTCAAAATAGACAGAGCAGAAAAAAAGAAGTTATCTCAAGATGGGGCATCAACATGCTTTGAGGGCAAGGGGAGGGGGAGAAACTGAACAGGGCATATCAAACTTGAAAAGAAACTTAGCACGCTGCTCCTTAGTCATGGATAGTTCTGATTTCTTGGTATCTGACCATGGTATATTTGTGCTCTGTGTTGTTGTTGTTGTTGTTTTTTGCTTGCTTGTTTATTTATTTGTTTGTTTTTGGCTTTTTGAAGATGCCATGATAAAATCCTATTAGCATGATGAATATCAAGCATTATAATTCATTACCAGTCAAGAAGTTAGTCTTGATTTGTTTAACATTAAAAGGCCACTGTAAAGCAGAAGGAGAAAAATGACCTCACAAAAGGTGGATTAGCTCCAACTAATCAAATGATGCCATATTTTATAATCTTAGAACTGCAGAGCTGGAAGGGACCCTGCGGATCATCAAGTCCAGCCCCTGTCAAGGAGGCCCAGCGGGGAATCGAACTCCAAACCAGATGCCTAAACCACTGAGCTATCCAGCAGTTGACACAGGAAACTGATGTTCCAGGAATTGTTGGACTGAAACTCCCATAGGCCCTTGACAGCGTAGTTAATGGTGAAGCATGATGGGACTTGTGGTCCAAAATACCTGGAGGACCATATCCTCCCCAGTCTTTTCATAAAATAATGCCATTTGTTTTTAAATGCAGCCATTTGAACTATAAAACTGCACACGGAATATATTTGTTCTAGTCAACCCAAACCATATAGATTTTTTTGAAAAGCTGACATCCCAGAATAAGTGGAGGGGGGCCCCCTAGATTTTTATTTTTTAAAATTCTCTTTCTAGGGGCCTTATGCAAAGAAAGACAAACATCCCACAACTACAAACTCAAAAAAGTTGATCCTGACAGATTTTAGGGAAGCTTTCTCCTAGAGAACTGCTGGGCATAGTCTGAAAATGGATCTAGGGTTGTAGTCTTTAATTGGTTTTATGTTTGTTGGGTGGTTGCAACAGTTTCTCTTACAGCAGGAGTACTTAATTTTAAATCATTAACATCGATTGTTTCTGTTCCGCGTGACAGACAATTTAGTTGTCATTTCAATTGGCTTTCATTCTTACTGTTTAGGGCGGGTAAGAGAGCTGCATTCGTCTATTGCAGCAGAAATAATTGAGAGTCTCGTGTCAATAAATAGGTTAAACCAACACATTTATTCTGGCATTTGCTTGCTGGACTGCAGCCGCTTTCATCAGGTGCACGAAGTATCCAGAGTTGTTATTTAGCTTTAGAACCTCAACTTAATAATTACACCCCCACCCCTGCCATGGGCTTCCTTCTTTATAGTCACCCCTTTGCGATGCCAGAGTATTTTGCTGCCTGAGCTGGAGCAGCAAATGGCACCCCTCCTCACCCAAATCTGAGTGAATCGTACGCAAAGCCAGCCAGGTGATATTGGCAGGTGAGGCAGAAAAGTGCGCAAGCACTTCTTTCCGTGCCTGACAGAAAACGAACAACATAGAACATGAATCATTAACAATGTGATGCCCCTTCATGCCATGCTGATGGGTTTGGGGAATTATAGTTCAAAGAAGTAACTTTTTCCCAGCTCTGTTCTTCAGCTCCACAGAGTCAAGATTTCGAACCATGGCCGAGAGCCCCATCCTTTGTAAGTTTCTTGGCAAGACAGACGCAACCAACTGTACTGAGGCACTGCTCTGCGTGTGTCTGTGTCACCTGAATGTAGGCTCTTACTCCCCCAGAGACAGCTGGGTTTCCCTGATAAGCAGCTTTAGCTGCTTGGTAAGAGAAGGCCGTTCGGGGGATACCGTGGCATGTCCAAAGTCCCAGGCAATTACCAAGAATCTCCCGCCGGCTTTCTTATCCCTTCAGAAGCAGCTGGGGCCAAGCTAACACACCCAGGACAGGCCCCATCAGCCTGGCACACACCTCGAGACTGCAAGAGCCTGGGATAAAATGATAAGGCTGTTTATGGGGAACCCCATGGGGAGAAAATGTCAAGAATTAATGCAGTGCCCCTGGGCCCAGCTTGGAGGGACCAGAAGCACATCCAGTGTGATGAGCTCAGCTCACTTTCCAAGCTGGGCAACCAAGCAGTTGGACACTTTCTCATATAATTAAGGGGCAGCTGGAGCCAAGGGAGCAAAGGACGGCCAACGGAGATGAAGTAAGATGAGCAGCTGCTCCTGGATAGGGCAGACAGGAAGCGCTATGGAGTAGAGACCTGGGCTTACCAACAGATGGCAGTCTTGCAACATCTGAAATCGTAGGGTGGAAGGTTATATGATATCTTTATTGGGCCACTAAAATGCCACCACCGTGGCAAGCTTTTGAGTTCTTTAGAACTCTTCATCCGGCTAGATGATAGAAAACTTGAGGAACAGGAGAAGAAGCAAAGGTCCAAACGTGTTGCCAAAGGCAGGGGCCATTGCCCCGCCAATAGTCTGGCAAAATAGAATGAAGACATGTCTTAGTCTTACAACTTGTATTTGTTTCATATTAAAGAGAGGAGTTAAGGAAAAACCGGGAGGCATTTATGAGATACATTTTTATCCCACCTTTCCACCAATAAACTCAAGGCAGGGTACATGGTTCTCTGGCTCCCCATTTTATCCTCATAATGTTTGTTTGTTTGTTTGCTTGCTTACTTGCTTGCTAATATTTGTATACTCATTGTTTTTAGCTTTAAATATTGTCTTTTAATGATGTAATCCTCCTTGGGTCCTTTTTAAGGAGAAAGTTAGGGTAAAAATATTTTAAATAAATAAATATACATTTATTTATATACCAGCCCCATTAGTGCAATTATTGCAACTATTCTAGGCAGCTTACAAACTAAAGAGGCAAACAAAACCAACATGCAATAACTAAAAATAATTTTCAAAAAACCAAGAGAAACGTATCAAAACAAAACCAGAAAGTGCAATATGTGCATTTACAAAATCCATCAGGTTAAGGCAGAAAGAATGACTGGGCCAAGATCGCCCAGTTCCGTGGCAAACAGAACCTGCTTCTCCCTAGTCTTCCACTTTATCCTCAGCTAGAAGGGATGAGTAAATCGTCACCCTCCAGATGTCCCCATTCCTGTCACGCCAGGCCAACACAGTCAGTGGCCTGGGGTGCTGGGTTTTATAGTCCAAAAGCCCATGGAATGCTATTTTTTTTTTAAAAAGCTATAATGAATGCAAAATAGTTATCAGACGTGGCCACACCCCCAGGACTTCCTGAGGGGAAAAGTCATTTTCAAGAAAAAGAGGAACAACATGAAAGTAAAATAGCCCAGTATATACAGTTCAAACTTAGGGTGTGACTACACAACTGGGAGAACTCACTCTTTTGCTTCTGGTTTCGGTGGATGAAATGGCTGCAGCTGTCCAGATGAGTTCGAACAATAACCATGCTGCAGGAATCAGCAGGGGAAAGCTGGCAGAAAACTGTGAAAAGAACGATTCTTGAGATTAGCCATCTCCACCTGAACCACCCCTTCCCTTCTCTTTATCATTTCTATTTTTATTTTTATTTTTCTGAGGTGTCATCGTGTTTATCTGGAAAGCATGGGGGGGGGGGGGAGAAGCAGCAGTGCTTTTTGGAGACAACAGGCCCTCGGCTGAGAGGAACTGGCACCCCCACGGCCAGCTGTTTGGAGTGAAAGAAGCCACCCCTGCCAGCTGAACAAAAAGAGACAATTTCCCCCCGAAAAGAGAAGATTCCCCCCCCCGCCCCCGAGCTTCATGGCATGTGGTCTCTGGTTTTTAATTCAATGTAATCCATGCCAGCTCCAATGCAAACCGCAGGGCAGCTGGACAAACCATCCTTAGTCGTGATGGTTATTTCAAAAATGTACAACTGGAATATATTCAAGTGTTGAATACACCAGAAACGTAAAAACATAAAATATTAATCCCACCAACCCCTACCCCACAACAACGGAGTCAAACCAAACCAAAAAAAACGGAGGCATGTAATATATAGCCACTAAATTAGGGGTCATTCATGAAATAATATCAACTGTGGGTCCTGATGGCAATTTTTAGAGTATATATTTTAATTGTATGTTAATTGTTTTATCTTTTTATTGTATTTTAATTGTTGTAAGCCGCCCAGAGACCTTTGGGTAGAGTGGGAGGCATATAAGTTAAATAAATAAAATATACTTGGGGTGGGCGTCAGTTAAAGGCCCTTCCCTCGACAGAAACAGCTGCAATCCACCAAAGGCTGACACTCAGAAAAGGGCACAGGACCCTTGATTATAATTCTATGTATGTTTATTCAGAAGCAAGTCCCATTTGTTGAAAGAAAATAAGGATTTAATAGTAATAATGATTACGGCTGCAAGATTAATTTTCGCAAGAAACTGGAGAAATGATAATAAATTTAGTTTAGAGGAATGGTATAGAGAATTATGGGACATGGCAATTAATGATAAACTGACATGTGATATGAAAATAAGAAGAGGCCAATTGAAAAATAATGATTTTAAGAAAACATGGAATGTATTTTTGGAATATGTATATCGGAGAGGGAAGGGGTATACACCGAGGGAAGAAACAATGAAATTTTGGAGAGAAAATGGATTGAACGAAGTTTAATGCTAGTCCTGAAGGTGATGGGGGCACGTGTGAAATTGTATCTTATTGTTTGTTATTGGTTTTGTAATGTTTTTTTTTTATTATAGTTTTATTTGTGTGGTAGGAGGTTTATGTTTAAAAATAAAAAAATTATTAAAAAAAGAAAAAAAAGAAGCAAGTCCCATTAAATCCCGTGGGATCCACAGATCAGAACCTCGGAGTGCCGCCTGCTCTCATACGCTGCTGTTTCTCTGATTCGGGAGGTGCACACCGCCACCTAGCGTCCACCTTGAGGGAGCGAAAATGCCCAATAATTCTTACGGGGCGCTCTGTCCCAATTTATAGCTGGTTTTGGTTTTATTTTCCCTTGTTATATCTATGCGGCAAAGCCCTGGAGGAGTTGAAAACTGCTAGAACTGGACTGTTGCTATCAATTAACACTGCCGCCTTGAAAACTGTTATTGGGACCTGAGATATGGAGACTGTCGTGATGATGAGCGCATGCTGTTCAAACTTTACACCACTTTATCTTGGAGGAAAATATTTTTGGTGTGAGGATTGTGGGATCGTGGGGCCCACGGAACCAGCCCAGTTTTGACTTTGCCCTCCGTATGCCTGCATAAATTCATAGTAACAGGTTCGCTTGCCATGCTTTATCTTGTAATGATTGGCTAAGAAGCAGATCCTCCTAACCTAAGCGACATGCACAGAATAGCCCTATATTCCCATGGCACTATTATTTCTTGAGGAACCATTCTAACTGGTCTGGAACTGGGAAAACAAGATGCCGGGCATCAGTCCTTTTACTGCACATACAACCTTTGCCACCAGATTCCCCCCCGCAGATGGCCAAATGCAAGCAAATCTTCTCCCGGAAGGATCAGGCGGGGGGAACAAGCCCCCTGCAATGATGTGTTGATGAGCCGAGTCCATAAGCTGCTAAGCTTCCCTAAAGCCCCTCTTACATTCCGGCCACAAGAACCAGCTGCTGCTTTGCTCATCTGTTCTGTGGCTATTTGTAGCTCAAGCATCAGGACTTGGGTCTTAATTTTGCGGCAAAAGAGACCCAGGTGCTGCCATAGTGTATGTTCCAACAGCCCCCATTTGTTCACAGAGATAATCCATGCCTTTTTGTGGTGCAGAGGTAAATTACCTTCTGTGCCACTGGAGGGGAACCTAGTCTGGTCTGCCGAAAGGTGTGCATTTGGCCCCTGTCTTCGCCAGCTACCCTCGATCAAGCTCTGTCCCTATCAGCCGGGAAGTCATGTGGGATGGTAGAGTTCCTGTGTCCCTTCACTTTTTTCTTTTAAAAGGCCTTCTTCCAAACTGAAGGCAAAATATACAACTTCGGTTGAAGCCTTGGGGCAGTGTGAACAAAGATTTTGTTTTCAAAGCAACTCGTCACATTGGGGCAACCAGTCAACGTTCACTGTTACATCTGATCCATTCACAAAAGTATTCAGTTGAGGGTGTGTTGCCTTATATACAAGGAAATACTCTAATGCACCCCCTAGTGCCTAATTTTGACAGCAGCTGGATTCTTGTTGCACAGCTTTGTGTGCAAGGATATCTGCAATAGCAGCAGCAACAGCTGCAAATTACTGCTACTTGAACATTCCCCTTAGTGATTTTGTGGTGCATGCCACTTTATCACATTGTATACAAGTTGTATGCACACATGTCCACATATTGCCTTTAATTAGTAGCAATTTGCCACTGGTGATATCATCCCCATCGTGACCCCAAATTGCAAGTAGGATTGTAATTTAGGAAAATAGAAAAAATGCATACGATTAAACCAAATACTTTGAATTTTCAAAAGACGATTCACGAGTGTGCCAAGACATTTCCTATTTGAAGCAAAGGGCAAGATGGGCACCCTTCCTTTGATGTACAATAGTAATTGAAAGTTATTTTAACCCACTGGCAATAGGACACCTAAGGGCAGCAACCTCATTTAGGGAGTGCTTGTCTGTCTTCCAAGATAATGGAATGGCAAGGGATGAAGGAAACCGCCATGCTGCCCCAGTATCTGCCATTCTGTTTGTGCTATTTTGCCCAATGGTAGGGCTGGCCCTGTAAAGTTCATTGAATGGGCAAAGTCGTTCCACCATCCTTATTTTTGCATACCTACTTGAAATAGCTGCTGCTGGAGGGCCACTATGTATCATTATTTTACATGTACAATGGGATTGCCTAAGCTTGAGACCTAAATAATAGTTAAACTAGCTTCGTTGTCATGACATCTGCAAGGAGGTCCGGGTATTGTAGGTTTGTGTTGCTCCAGATGTTTTCCTCTTAGGCGTAGTGGGCCTACGCACAGAATAATAGCTCCAACAGATCCTGAATGGAATTGCTTTGCAGGATCCCATTAGATGAGGTAGGCTTGCAGATTGCTGCAGAGTTTTGAATTTTTGATTAAACTCCTGTGGCAGCAGAAGTGCAGGGATTTACAGAGCAGAATAGCTTCCAGTTCCCCAGATTAGTCTACCCTTTTTCTCATTAACTGGCACTTACATTCTCAGTAACTCACTCTGAGACATTTGCAAGAGAAAGAATATAAAGTTTCATTACTTACAGTTGAACAGATCAGACAGCGAACCGACAGACTGCTTTCAGCAACAGACTTCAACAGACTGAAGAGGGGGAAAGACAGAACAGAGAGGCAGGTCTCTCTTTGAATTCAGAAGCAGGGAAGGAATGATTGGTTAGTATTGGATACACTGACAGTCATGCCAGCTCAGAAAAGTCCCTCCCAACCACACCTACTACAGGCAGCATGCGAGATTGTAAAATATTCCAATACAGACATCTGAAGAAGTTGCAGAGCAGCACACACAAACACACAACCTGACCCATTGCCAACATCTCTGGCTACCCATAAAACAAACTGAGTCATAAACTTGGAAACGCTACTTTTTAAAACTACAATTCCCAGTGGCCCAGGGACCCCAAATAAGTAATCTTTCCAATGTCTAGCCATTTTGATTTTTAAGAAGTGAGATCTAGAACAAGATGTTGCTTTGGTTCAGGGCTCTGGAAGCCAGCCGTGCCATTGTACAGGATACTATACTCCCCTCTGCCTATTTTTCTCATTTTTCCTGAAGCAGAAATCTGTCCTCATTCTGTCCCCACTCAGCATGTAAGATCTCACTGAGGTGATGTGGGGTTCCTCCACCCTCCTCAGCGGTCTTTTCTACTCCTGCAAACCTTGGGGCCCCCTGAGCCTGCCAATAAACTCCCTCTTGGGCCCAGAGAGTGCCATTTTGTCTCTTAAGTACTTGGAGGAAAACTTTAGAGAAGTTACTGCACTGGAAGAGGACGTCACGATTAGTTGCTTGTGCTGGTATCCTATGCATGCCCAGAAAATGGAAACATTACTTTTTAGACTACAGCTCCCAGAATTCACCCCACACGGCCACTGTCTATGCTAGCTGGAAGATTCTGGGAACTGCAGTACAAAAAAAGTAGCTTTTTCTAAGCTCTATGTGTGTTTACCTAGGAGCACTGAACAAAGGTCTTGACTTAGTGCTTGTAGTTAAAGACTGTGGAAACAGAAGACAAGCATTCTTGTGATAGTGAGTTGCATATTTTTGTGAAGCATTTCCCTTTATCAGTCCTGAATCTCCCACCATCTGGCTAAGAAAATCCAAATGTCATAATCTTTCTTCCCTGGGAAGCTCCTCCAGCCCCCCTGGTTGTTTGGGTTGGTCTTTGGCGCACCTTTTCCAGCTTTAACACATTCTTTCTGAATACAGTAACCAGACGTTCGCTGTATTCTAAGTGTGGTCTACCACAGAAATCTGTAACTTCTTTATGATATTGGTAACTTTATTTTTGAATCCTTGCCAACAATTCCCACAGAGACTGTCAATGTTACTTTTTTTGGACTGCATGGCTGGTAGTTGTATTCCAGAAAAAAAAGAGATAATTTGACACATCTCAGTGTCCCAAACATGGTGTTTTGTCTCAATTATCTAATCACTACATCTCCAAGATCCATCTCCTAGTTAATCACTGCCAGCTATGAACCCTCCAACCCGTTAGGATATCTGTAAAGGTAACATCCATGAAATGTGGACTTATTGTGGGAATGCAAAACATTTCTTGGCAGTAGAGGGCAATCAAAGAATGTGTACAAACGAATAAAGACCAAGAAATAATCGAACTCATTGAATGCATACTTCAGGCACCTAATAGGAAATAAAAGACACAGGTTGTAAAGTGATAAAGGTAAAATAAATAGGCAAAGAAGGAGGAGGAGAACTTAATGGCTGAAGGAAGGGGGAGAAGGTGGAGGAGGAATACCCTTGAATGGCTGTGCTGTGTTTTGTCTCAATATATACAGTAGTTGAATGGGAGGGTGGGTTGTCGCTGTTCTCCAATACTGCACGGGACAGTACGATCAAGGCTATCTACTAAAAATATTTTAACCTGGGGGTTTTGTTTGTTTGTTTGTTTGTTTGTTCAAAAAGGCATTTATTGCCCTGATCTTTAGATGCAGTATGTTAACTTCATAAAACTCTTTGGCATCAAGTAAGCAAGAAGTTAAAAAAAAAAACACAGCATGTAAAGAAACCAAACATAGATAAAAATAAAAACAATTAGTTATAAAAATGAGTCATGAATACATTGATTTGAATTTTTTTTTTAAAGCAAGTTCCGTAATATTTACATTATAAACGTATGTCTGTGGGAAGGGGAAGATCTCTAGAGAAGAACTCCAAATATACTTGGCGGATGAACTATGGGAAAAGGGATCAGGTTCTCTCTTGCAGAGAGTAATAGTCCAAGGTAGAGCTTCCAAAGATACGGGATGTGGAACCCCTACTGAGAGACAAGATGATCCCGTGTGGTCAGATTATCTTAGGTAGCCAATGCAACAGAAGTCTTTATAGTTCAAGATTTCCAAATGGACTTTTGCCTCTAGTTCCGCTAACTCTTTTGCAGGACAGGAAAGATGAGAGCAACCTTCGTCATTTTGACTCAGAATCCATGGGGGGGAGGGGTTGAGGGTGTGTTCACAGTGCACCCACATTGCCTCATAGTCATTCTGTCTGATCTTTGAACATTTTGCATCTGGAGAGCAAGATGACTTTCTTCACTGAAGTCAGTGGAAGAAGATCCAGGAGCTTTGCTGGGTGATGACTCTAAGAAGAAGAACAGGATCCGGGTAAGCACAGGCCTAAACCTACAGCAGGGGAGGGCAGAAGGTAAATTTGTAGAAAATAGTCAAGAGTTTCATTTTAACTCCCAATTCTAGAATGAGTCCCATAGCAAAATGACGTTCCACCTGAACTGAGTTTCTGAATCAAATAAAGTATGTGACAATGAGAAGTGGATTTTGTATCCTCTGTTTTGGTGCTGGTGTTGAAAACAAATTTCTAGGCTGATAGTGCATGCAGACAAATTGCATTCTTCACTGTGTTAATCCTGAAGGTCAAGCTACAAAATACTGTAAAGTTTGCACATTGTTAGAAACAAAGCTTTCTTAGGAAGCAAAATATATTTGTCTATCCTAGCATGAGCTTTCTTCACTTCCACAAGTTGCAAAGTAACTTTTTGTTGTTGTTATTTCTTATTAGGGTAAATAATGGACATCATTTGCAAGTCCTATTGCTTCGGCATGGTGCTTTAAAGGAATTACATCCCTGGAGAAAAAACATATTATTTTCTTCTAATTACCAAGCTGGTTTCTTGTATGATTTGACACTAAGTGTTCGTTTTTTGCACTTGGGTCTTGTTGGCATTATATTTTGTTTTTTATAAACAACAAAACTATATCCAACTATGAGAAGCCTGAAACTGGGCTGTCTCTGATGTCCAGTATTAGTATGATCAGAGTAAGAGCTGCCTAAAGTCAACACCGTTAACACAGTTCATCTTCAAAGATGGATCAGAACACCTTATAATGGAGAAATATTTGGATCTGGGTATCTCGAGACAAGATATAGGTTGGTGCCAGATCAACTGCATCAGTCCCTCTTCTAGAACACAAAATGTCAGATGTGTGCCACTATAGTGTGGAGGGTGCTGTAGTAGCTGGACTCGTCTATACTGTGTTCCTCTTACAACTCAGATTTTTTTCCATCAGTATCTTTTTCTCTCCCAGATGTTAGCAGTAGAAACATTTTTGGATTTGATTCATCACTATGGCTGACTTCAGTGGAAGCATGATGGTGAGGTGCTACTGCTTCTCTAGCTTAACCTGATCCCCAATCATTCGCCGGCGGTAGACAGCCAGGAAGATATCGTTGTCTGCAGGGCAATCATAGTGGCAGGAGCAGGATTTGATCACCATCATCTTCCAGACAAAAGAGTCCCCTTCTGGACACTGGAATTCTATGTTGGTGGTGCTGGTGATGTGCGGAGTGCAGCATCGCCCATCAGTGCAGCTGCCGCAGAACTTGGGTCGATAGGAACGAGTGCTGGTGCAGCCCGTGAACTCAAAACGGATGGCTTGACGGGGCTTTCGGTTCTTCGCACACTTCCTTCCCTTCTGAAAAGAAAGTTCAAATTAGGAACTGAATCTCAACTAGGCTGTCTGAGAGAAGAACAGCTGAACATGAGAAGCTGCTTCATACCAAGGGGTAATCCAGCTCACGATGGCCTATTATCAGCTTCAGGGGCTGACTGAGTGGGTCCAAGACCCACTAGAAACTGCAATGACCTGAGAAAAGGGGTGGGAGACGGGGGACGACCGCTTCCCAATTTGTAAAAATGTTTTCTAAAAAAATAAAATTTTAAAATCTGTTGAGATGGACTACACTTCCCTTTAGAGGGAGAATCACTGCTCTCTCTTCTCTCTTTTTTTTGTGTATGGTGTGAGTAGGATGGTTCCCATCCCTGTCTTACACTGACTGGCAGCCACTCAAAAATGAGCTTTTTCTAGCTCTGCCTAAATATTTTATTGTATTTTTCTGTGAGTTCCATTCAGATCTTTCCTTAAGAGAGCTCAAGGGGATGCATGTGGCTTTCATATTTTCCACTTTATCTTCACAACAATCTTCTGAAGTAGGACAGGCTCTGACAGAATGACCAGAGCTTGGAAAAGCTATATTTTGGCTGCCCGCATGGTTGGTGGAGATTCAGAGAGTTGTACTCCTCCAATGTGACTTTTTCAAGCTCTGGCTTCCACCCTCTTGCATAGGCCACCGTGTTGCAGGGAGTCCCTTCCCAGCCAACGGCCACAATACCTTGAGGCTGTTCTCCAGAAGGGCATTGCAATAGCGGACCAGGCACAGCTGGCTCTCCTTCTCCAGTCGGCACCGTGAGTTATTATTGGTGACCCGGGTGGAGATGCCAATCCCGCAGGTCTTAGAACAGGCACTCCATTCGGTTGTTTGTACCAAGCAGTTGTCCTGCAGGCTGTTGGTCATGAGATTAGTTTTCGGCTTGGGTTTGGGTTTGTGAGTTGGATTATTCCTATAAACTGAGACAGGCAAAAGGATTTCCATGAAAGTCAAAGACTTTATATCTTGCCTTCCTCCCAGTAAAAGAACCCAAAATATTTAAAAGACAATAGGATTTCAGCAGTTGCATTTTTAACAAGGTATAACTAAGCCACATGTCACTATGGCTAGATCTGGCATCTCACGGAATGGCACAACTTGTGCACTGGCTTATCCAGGCCCAGAGCTTGGAAACGTTACTTTTTTGGACAACAACTGCCTGTTATCTCCCTTTAGCAAGGACAGTGGCTGTTGCAGCTGGGAGTTACAAGAGTTCTCATCCAAAACAGTAACTTTTCTTAGTTCTGCATGCCACACCTTGTTTGTCCTTATGTGGTTCATAAAGGCTTGAAAGATCAGGGTTTTTGGAGACTTAACTTTTATGAGGACTCTGGTGGAAGCAAAAGGGAAATTGCCCTTCCCACATGCTAGAGTCCTAATCCATCTTCAAGATGAGTAAGAATTTGATCTCTCCAAGAGCTTGCTCATTCACAAAGACAAACAACTGCCCAGTGGCAAACCAGGGGTGTGGGTGGGGAATGCCATATCCAGCTCAGTCCTAGGCTAAGATTCTGATCGGGTTGTGTAGGCAGAATAATATTATACCAAGAGTGTTTCTACACTGCATCATTACAGCAATTTGACACCACGGTAATTGCAATGGTTCTATGTTATGGAATCCTGGGATCTGTGGTTTGCTGAGGTGCTTAGAGTTCTCTTCTAAAGAGTTCTGGTGAAGTTTCCGAACTTCACCGCAGAGTTCTCGGTGCTTACACAAAACAAAAATTCCAGGATTCAATAGGATAGAGGCAGTGGTTGTCACTGACCAGATCCCACAGCCAGCACGATCAATGGCATCTATTGTTTTCATTTATCTGTAAATGCACAAAAATGGCCATTTTTGGAGTAGCAGTTGGAAGATTGAGCACAATCTCGTGTTGAAAAGTTACTTCTGGCCTTGCTGGCTAGGGGCTCTCGGGGCTGCCGTAGTCCAAACCTCTGCTTCTCACATCAGCGCCTGCCCTGTCACCTCCCCCGGCCACCAAGATGTGTGTTACCTGACACGCCCTTCATGTAGCGCTTCTTCTGGCTGCTCCCTTCACAGACCCACTCTTCACAACACTTGTTCTGTGCTTTCACCCGGCGAGGGAATGGGCAGTCAGAGGAAGGCAGCCGCGGCCCATCGGAGCAAAGGGGGACACAGCCAATGGCCCCATCCATGCAAGTGCACTGCAATTTGCAGCTGGGCTGGAAGCTCTCGCCATTCAAATAGATCCTCCCCAGCAGGTCACAGGTGGCCCCTTCATGAGCTAGAAGGGAAAACAAAGAACCTCAGAAGAGAGGAATCTGTTTTATGAGTGGCTGTCCAGTCAGGAGACTTTCCTTCTCCTACCTGGAGATCCTAGGTATTCCCTGGTAGTCTTCTACAATCAAGAATTAACTTGGTTTGACTTTGCTTAGTTTCTGAAATAAAACAAGATGAAGTGTGTTCGGGGTGGCGTGATGGTCTGTGTGGATGGCTATGTGAGCAGAGGTCATACTCCTACAGCAACTATTGGATTTAGTATGTTTTGGTATGTGTACATGCACAGCTAATAGTCATCATGACCAGACTGGGCACAATCAGAGCTAGACAACATTACTTCCAGTCATGATGGCTGTGGGATTTCAATTGCTGTAGTCCAAAAAAAGGAATTTTTCCACACTGTGAGCACAACTGAGTGAATTGGGAAGGAGAAAGAAACATTCGGCACTGGGAGACACAAGCATGTTTGGTATGAAAAATGAACCAAATGAGAATAGGACTGATATTTTGCTGCCAGATGCCAAGGTCAAGATGTGCCCCCCTTTGCTCCAACCAACAGAGGCTAATGAGACTGGCAACCCAAACTTCCTTCAACAGTGGCAAGGGGATAAGGCTCACCACCGAACCTGAAGGCTGCAGGCTAGACACATATGGACTTTCATGAGAAGGGAAAAGACGAAGGGCTCAGGAAAAATGGCTGTGGGGATGCATGGCTACTGGCTGAGTTGGTTGCCTCACCTTGCCTAATGTTAGGGCCAGCCCTGTTGATGCTTAATACAAAGCCTCTGTGAAGGGGATGTTCGGGGCAGCAGTTACAGATCCTCAACCATTCTTTCTGAGCCCCCATGCATTTCCCTGTGTTGAAGAACAGACTGGTGTATGCCACACAAACTATCTTTTCTACCCACCCCCAAATTTATCTGCTGTCTTCAAAGTGTTGAGGGATGTATATTGTTGCCCCATCCCCAGAGCTGAAGTAAGATTCAATGGCCCGTGCCTAGGAATTAGGAAATGACTGCAATGGGCATACTGATTGGACCCTGAACAGTGGGAATGCCAGCAGGAAACACCAGCGTCACTGGGGAAGCAGAGAATAGGTCACACGGAGGAGCGGGCAAAGACCCTGGGCAGTCCTGGCAGACACACTGGAGCAGCAGATAACCTGTGGTGGGCGGGCACTGTGCCAACAGCTTGTGGCACAGCACAATTGAGTGAGTGAGCACAATCTTGGGAGTAGCCGTTGGAAGAATGAGAGAGGCCAAAAGAGGGGCAGCAGATTGAAGCACGGCAGACCTAGTCCTGTGAGCAGCGTGTGCCATTCCTCTTACTTAAAGGAGAATTCAGGGAAGCCCAGCAATGGTAGGTTGGCCTTAAAGAAAATAAGTTTTTCTACAGATCCAGGTTCCAGGTGGGAGCAGTGTGGCTTGACAGTGTCATCTGCCTGAGAGAATACTCTCTCATTAGGCACACGAGTTGATGGGCAAGACACCAGTCCCACTGCCATCTTGATCAGACCTCCCCAAACAGACTCCTTCTCAGCCCAGTGAGACACGAGTTTGGTCTCTTTTGGCTTACAGGACTCTTGCATATGCATCTCTAACTTTGCCTCTGCCATGTATTTCCTCTGGGATGGTGCCTCTGGAGGACAGGCCCCTAACATGCTTGTCAAGATAAGTGTCCCAGAAGGCTTGTCCTATTGTTGCAGGAGTGAAAGGGAGTTCCGACCAACCACAGTGGTACTTTGAACAAGTGAGATTTGCTGGGAGTGGGGGCTGGTAAACCCTTCCTTGAATATGAGTGGCATGGAATGGATATGGAGGGCAATGTCTGATGGTCTTCATAAACCTCTTTCCCAACCACAAAAGCAGCTACACTGCTTTTGCCCAAGCTTACAGTGTCAGTCTGGATGCTGATGCCATCCTTGTCCTTCTCTGGCTCATCAGCTACTTGGGAGAAAAGTGCCTTCTTCACCATCTTTTTTGGCCCTCTGCCCAGGCTGGATTTCACAAAGTCATCACTAGAAGATGTCTGAGGTTCACTCATATCTGTCTCATCTTGAATCAAAGGCCTCTCTACTACTTCCTTGGCAGAAACATGCACACCTTGTACTGCTGGCTGCTGCTCTTTCATAATGTCACTGTTAAACATGGCAGCTGGGTGATAGATTTTGTTTAGAGGGCTCATAATAGCAGCTGTAAGCTGTCTCCTCTCAGTAGAAGCTGCTGCAATGAGTGCAGGCAGCATTCCTATAGCCTGGTCCAAGTGCCTATTTCTTCTACCATACTCATGTTGTAGCAAATGTAAATGTAAGTTGAAGATTCTGAAAAGGACACAGAGAAAGCTGCTGCAGTGCAGGCTTCCACCAGAGCATATCCTAACAGCAAATACTCAGGTGATTTATAAGCAGCTATGTCCACCTTTCAATTGGAAAGAGCCAATGTGAAATAATACCTTCTGGTGTCTGTGCTTGCTTTTAGATTTCATTGGTGCAAACAGATATTATTTACAAGTTTTGCTCTCATTCCAGCCTCTCTCCCTTGGGAAACCTATGGTAACCTCAATCAGGACACACAGTTCTCTGCCCCCACTAACCTTGGTGCCAGAGTGTCTTTATATTTCATTTCTCAAGAAATCACTCCAGGATGCCTGAGAAATAGGTTTCACTTTCACTTCTTCCTCTAGCAAGCAGAAATCTAGCCTTTTGCTTCCTAATCTATAGGAGTACCGTATTTTTCCGTGTATAAGACACCCCCATGTATAAGACGCACCTCACTTTTCTAACCAGAAATTTCTTTCATTGCAAGAAAGTGGAGGGGGAAGGCAGGGATCAAAGCGCTTTGATTCCTGCTTTCCCCCTCCACTTTCTTGCAAGGAAAGTGCTTTCCCCCTCCACTTTCTTTGCAAAAAGCTGCTTTCCCCTTCCACTTTTTGCAATGAAAGTGGAGGGGGAAAGCGATTCCTGCTTTCCCCCTACGTTTAGGGGGAAAGCAGGAATTACTTTCCCCCTCCACTTTCTTTGCAAAACATAGAGGGGGAAAGCAGAGATCAAAGCGCTTTGATCCCTCCCCCCCTCCTTACTTCCATGTATAAAACAACCCTCAATTTTTCCTCTAGTTATTTTAGGAAAAAGTGTCATTTTATACATGGAAAAATACGGTAAATGGGACTCTGAATATTATGAATTATTATAACAGATATATGGAATTATCAAATATGGATTCAGAGATGGTTGGAACTATCTGAATATGGCATTTTTAGGTGCATTCTGGATATTTCTGAATCCGAATGCAAATCCCTAGTTAAAATTAAACAGATTACCACATGAAAGTAACAAGCCAATTAAAAACAATTTATTTATTTATTTAAAATAAATTTACCTCACCTTTCTCCTTAAAAAGGACCAAAGGCGGCTTACACCCATTGAAAGACAATATTTAAAGCTGAAAACAATGAGTGTACAACGGTGGCTTACATAATTAAAAGACCATATATAAAGCTAAGAACAATACCAAAGCCCAATGTTTAAGGGAAGTACAGAAACTCATATCTCTATTGCAAGGCCCTTCCTCAGCAGTCATTTTGTTGCCAAAAGCCCATTTAAATGGAAAGGCATTTCCTGCTGGCAGAAAGGCAACAGAGAAGAAGACAGGCTAGCCTTCATTGGAAAAGGGTTTCAAGTTGCGGAAGGAACTTACCTAAGCAGATGCCACTGTCTCTATGGATTTCGGAGAAGTCACAGTAGAGCCCTTTATGGTGATCACAAGGTTTCCGCAAGGAACACGGCTCGTCCAGCTGCCTGGCACACACTTTGCAGCACCCACAGCCATCCAGCAGAAGGCTGATGCCAGCAGGGCATTGAGGAGTCTGTGAGGGACACTGGCATGGGTATGAGCAAGTCTGGGACGCCACCTAGAGGAGAAACAGAAAACAGCTGTGCTTGAGTTTCATGTGCTTAGAATGTATAAAAGTGAAGACAGACCTTCATCACCTGAGCAGTAGAGAAGCTGCATGGAATGGAGGACAGGACTCTGTCACCTTAACAGTTGTGTGGCAGAAGAAATTTCAGCAGCTGGAACCTGCGTGACAAGGTACAACTACTAATGTTTCATCTTCTGCACAACTACCGTGTTTCCCCGAAAATAATTTTTGCTCCAAAAAAACACATTAGGGCTTATTTTCAGGGGATGTTTTATTTCTTTTTATGTACAACAATCTACATTTATTCAAATACAGTCATGTTATCTCCTTCTGGTTGCTGCACAATGGTGGAGGGCGGGGTTTCACTTGACTGGGGCTTATTTTGGGGGTAGGGATTATATTATGAGCATCCTGAAAAATCCTACTAGGGCTTATTTTCAGGTTAGGTCTTATTTTTCGGGAATCAGTTCTCCATTAAATGTGCCTATCCTATAGACTGGTGAATCCTTAATGGGAGCATCAAGTATTTCTGCATAATATTCTTATAATAAATCAGGACACCATTTAATACTTTCCAAGGACTTGAGAGAATTATATAGACCTTTGCATATTCAACAGAACAGTCACTCCAGGGAGAATTAGTTCTGTAAGCGTGTAAAGTTCAGTGACAACTGTGTGACAAAAGCCCATCGTGAAAAGTTTTCCTCATTCTCTTATCATACTAGAAGCCGAAGTCATCCAGTGAAACTGCATAGTGGGAGAGTCAAGACAGATAAAAGGAAGCACTTCTTTAGCAAGTATTTCACACTGGATTCCCAATGTGGTGTAGTGGCTAGAGTGATGGAAAAAGGACTCTGGAGAACAGGGTTCGAATCCCCACTCAGCTGTGGAAACTCACTGGGAAAGTGGAACTGGTAAAATCACTCCTTAAATGTCTCATTTACCTTGAAAGCCCTGTTAGAGTCGCTATAAGTCCGTTCTAACGTGACAACACAGAACAATAACAAAACTGCAGAATTCACTGCCAGAAGATATAGTGACTATCACCAACGGCATGGCTTTAAGAGGGATGAGATGCAAAGATGGAGGTTAGCACCATCAGTGGCTAGTAGGTAGGATGGCTGTATATCACCTCCATTATTATGTCTCTCTATATTTTTGGGACATGGAAGAAGGACACTCAGGGCCTACTGGGAGGCTTCCCCTAGGCAATGTGTTCGCCATTTTGTGAAAAGCATGCCAAACTAGAAAGGCCTTTGGCCAGATCCAGGAAAGCTCTTGTTGTATGATATAGCTGGAATTCAAATTTTGTTTAAAAAATTGAGAGTATGGTGCAGCTGTTTCATTGAAACAATACAAAGAATGGTAGTAAAATCAAAGCTGATTTACTACTGGAAACAGTAATCACTGTGTTGGGAATCAAAAGATATTTCTGGATGGAGTCCATTTACAATACTCAATCATCCAAAGTAAATGGTCTCACGTCTCTTTATCTGGAAGCCTATAAAAGGAAAAGTTAGTAGTACCCAAGGGGATTTCTCCAGAGGTCACCATATGTGGAAGATGCTTTCTTCCAACTCTTGTAATCCTGGTTAGAAAAATGGATAAGAGGGATACCCATTTGTATTTGATCTCTGTATTTTATAAATGTGTCACTGCTACCAAGGATGCCTGCTCCATCACAAATGAGATAGGGATGTCCAGTGGACACTCTCCAAAACTGGCCACAATATGTATGCAAGGTAAGCTGCTGTGGAATCAGGTGTTCTGGTAGGTACCCAAGTATCAATCCACACAGGTCTATCAAAGCAGTTGTTGTCACGAGTGGCACTTGGAAATGGTTTGGAAGCCAACAAAGCTCTTTAAGCACTGAAAGGACATGGTCCCCACACTTGTTTCCCATTAACATGTATTTTCAAGGATATACCTGTGTTAGTTTCAGCATGTATAACAAAAAGAACATCTGAAGCGCTGTGATACCTCTAAGATTAGCAGACGTGGGGCGTGGCTACATAGTAGGCAAAATATTAAGTGACCCTTCTTGCACCCAGGAAGTAGGGCTTTCTTGAGTGAATTTGTTTTAGTGAATCACAAAGAAGTCAGCAGAGAGACAGGAGGAAATTGCCAATCTGCCCTTGTTAACAAGTTGTTAAGGTGGCTCTACTGCAGCTGTCCAGATTTGCAGGAGGCATGGCTACAGCAGAGCTACTTTAACAAGCTGCAAACAAGGGCTGGCTATGAATTTCCTCCTCTCTGCTGGTTTTCCCTTTGCTTTCTCTCTTTTTCCCATCTCTCAATGCCCCTTTGTTCCTTTCCCTCCACCCTGAACAGAGAAGCTAGGAGAACTAGCTGCTGGTCTCCCATTGCATCGGTTCAAGCAGTCACACCTCATGAACCAATGCAAATGCATTTAATTTTTTAAAAAAGCAGAAGTCCCAGAGGTAGAGGGGGAAAGTACAAATTTCAGGGAAGAGCTCTAGACTGATTTACATTGACTTGTACATTAAGTAGTCAATGGAAAATAATGCAAATCTGGCCATCCCAATCCCAGATCATTTCTTGTTTATTTGTCAATATATTTAGCCTGTATTTCAGTGGGAGTTTTAATGTATTACAAGCCACTTCCTCAGGTGCATGGACTGCAATATTTAGGCCACATATTTATATCCACCATATATATGGTTGTGGAGTTAGGGACCAAGGTGAATGGGATAGAGAAACACATAATGAACTTTCAGAGTGGCATGAGCATCACTAACACAGGTAAAGTTGGTTATATAAGTATCCTGGCAATAGTTAGAGTAATTAACTAATGTACACTATCTGTTGCCTGATACATAATATTAGGCTTTTACTTCTGATGTTTTGGAACAATCACTTTTGCTTTCAGAAAGGAGTTGGTAGGGCTGAGGTGAGAATTTTGCCAAAGAAAATAACTTTTTGGTTATACACAATACTAGAGGAAAACCAATATACAAGGAGTGTTACCCCCCACCCCCAAACTCTATTTAAACCTCTAGGGATATGCTGAATTTTGTGGATATAATCTACTTCATCTCTCTCTCTCTCAAATTACCTTATATATTTCTACTTTTTCTACAAGAGCAATTTAGGATTAGTGACAATGGAGATGGTAATGCTCTGACACCAGCTTTTCTGTGTTGCCATTTCTGATGTCCAATTTGTGCCCATTCATTATCTTACTTAGAGATTGTTTGTTTGACTGAAATGGAGTGTAGAGAGGCACTGGTGGCAGAGGATGGCAATGGTCCCTTCCACTATTCCCTGTAAGTGTAATGTTCAGTGATGGCCCACTCACCTGTTCAGCCTACAAGCCAAAACAAGATTCCTCCTTCTGCCTGTGCCAACACTTCAAGCTGAACTTGGGTACCTCGCAAATTACACTCTCTGAATGTTCTTTCTGCTTCACCTCACCCTCCCACCCTCCTATTCTGAATGAGAAGCCAGCTCTTATTTCTGCAGCTGTTTGATCAGTGAACCACACAGATTTCACCTCAGGGAAAGAACTAACATGGGCAGTGCTTTTCTTTTTTAAATTACTCATTCTAGCATATTCAAGGGGATTAGCTGGTAACTGTGATCAATGCTGGTACCTATTTGGAAACCACATTAAATTTCTGGGACTGTAGGTTCCACTGTAAGAATCACTGTAAGTCTCTGCGTACAGATTTGGGGGTGGGGGAACACATACCGTATTTCATCTCTGCCTTCACTTCCCTGTTCTTCTGTTGCTCCCACTGTGGTGAATTTTAGACTGTAAAATTCTTGGGGCAGAGACTTCTTCCACTTCCTATAGCACCCAATACATTTATGCTACTGTAAGCTAAAACTAAAAAGTTGCTGTTGCACCACAGAAGAAGTGACCCCTCTTCGAGTGACAACAATCTGTATTGCAACTGAATTGTTGTTTTTGAAAAGGAATGTATTACAAGCAATGAGTTATTCATAGTTTTAGTTTACAAGCTAGTTATAATTAGTTTCTTGTACCTGTAATCCTGCACCCAATCTGGCCATGCTGGCTAGGAAATTCTGGGAGCTGTAATATCAAGCTTGGAGCATTGCAGACTATAAGTTGGTACCCTGACTTTTCTGGTGGCAAGTATAGTCTGCAACAAGGCTGAGAAAAGTACATCCCTCCAGATGTTGGATTCCATCTTTCATCACCACAGATTATTGTCCATCCTGGCTTGGGGTGATGGGTGTTGGAATCCAAAAACAATTGTCGGGGTGCAAATTCCCCAGCCCTGATATATACAAAATCTGACCCCCATTTGAAACCCATTGTAATAGTAAGTAAAGGGGACCCTAATTCAAATTTGCTTGTTCCTTCAGATGACCCTGAACTTTGTATGATAGTCAAGGAACCCCTAATAAACTTTGAGAGTAACTCTTCTAAACAGCTACCAATCGAGGGGGCCAAAGCATGATGACCCTTAGACCAGAAGACACAGGACATAACAAAGCCCTTGAAAATTATCTCCTGGAATGTAGCAGAGTGGACATACTGTAAAAGCCAGGAACACTCTTTCAGCAGAAATATGGCATAATACTAGTACAAGAGACTTGGACAGCTGAGAACTGCTGATTGACAGCTATCACTCCTATAACAGCAGTGCAATACCAGATGTGGCCCCAGGAGGCTTAAAGAGGGGGCTCTGAGTTTTAGTATCCACTGCATTGAGGGCAAAGTGCACCTTATTACAGTCATTGAATCAATAGCCGATAGCAATACTCATTAAATGTGGCTCTGTTGGGATATTGGTGGCACATATATAGCTCCTCTCACAACCAAGGAAGATGAATGACCTGGGCCGATCTGGAGCACGATGTCGAAGATCTAATAGCAAATAATGTCACAGACAAGGTCCTTTAAGGGGTGGATTTAACACTCGACTAGGTCCAAATGGCTATCTTCTTTATGCTAAATATAAGGTGCCTATTTCTGATAATGAGGAGGGACACCTCTATACCCATTCCCTCACTCCTCCAAAAATGGCACAGCAAATTATGCTGGCATTTGCCTTGCTAGAATGGCCAAAAGACGGAACCTTTCTGTCTTGAATAGACCCACCTTAGGGGACTAACCAGGGGTTTTTTACATTCATGATTGGAACAAGATGTAGTACTACTGACTACATGTCAGCCAATGAAAATCTGCTTCCTCTTGTTAAGAACTTTCAAATGCTCCACAAGTTTGTGGGAGACCATTTACCACTCCTTCTCTGCTTGGCTCCTTTAGGCTGTCAGACATACATTAAAATCCAGTCTGGGACTTACATAACACCTACTGAGCAACTGGAGTGTTGTGCTAAATGGATGGCCTTGCTTGAGGAGAAGCTGAAGGCAGTTTTAGCAGATGAAGGCACGTTAGAATGTCGTGAAACCATAATGGAGTGGTCAGTGGGGCAAGAACAAATAACCCTGTATTATTACTTTGGTTACTGAACCCAATACTGACTCATGATGCCAGTTTACAAACGAGAAGAGCAAACAAGCGTTCAAAATGGTAGTTCAATATGGAGTGCTGGGAAGCAAAAAAAGGTGCTCACTGTTGCATATTACTCTCATAAGACCACCATAGGGTCAGATATCTCAAGCTTTCATAATCAATTATTTGTGAAAAAGAAAGTCTGTAAACAGATAGTGGCCCAGAAAAAGAAGCTGACATAAAAATGACATATCCTCTTTAGAGTCATTAATTTCACTCAATATCTGAGAAGATTTGGAAGATACATACTGAGCTCTCCTACAAATTTGCTTCACAAATGATAGAGGATCTTCCTGAATGGTCTCCAGTTTCTGTTAACGAAATTAAGTTGTTGATCAATCAATTTAAGACAATATTCTATCTGAACTTTTGAAAAACAATATTGATTGGTGGGCTCCCCCTCTAGCTTTGTTATTTACCTATATTGATTCTTCAGGGCACATTCCAGAGAAATGGAGACAAGCGATAATAATCCCAATTTTTATGAAAAGAAGCAAGAATGATCCAGCCAACTACAGAACAATTAGCTTGCTCAGAATAATTGACAATCTTTATGCCAGCTGTCTGTTAGATTTAAGTACGGACAGAACAAGAACATCTATTGGCTGAAGAGCAAGCAGGATTTAGGGAGGGTAGATCAATGCTGGGTCAGTTTAATTATGCAACATTTAATTCAGAAGTATGTAGCTAAAACCATAGTTTTATGCAGTTTTTTTAAAACCTAAAGACTGCATGTGACTCTATATCTAGAGAAAGACTATGGGAGAAACTTGAGGCTGCATCCATTGATCAAAGGCTTTTATACTTAAGGTGAGCCTCATACTCCAATACATCTTTGAAAATTAGATGCAACAGAATTGTACATCTTGCCAACTCCATTACAACTTCAAAAGCAGTGAAACAAGGATGTGTATTGGCACCACTGTTATTCACTTTTTACATCAACGATGTGATTAGCTGTTTAAATAATCTTGATTTATTTCTCCCTACTTTAGCTGATAGAAAGATTCCTGCACTTCTATATGCCGATGACATGGTATTACTCTCCAGAACGCCTGTGGGTCTCAGAAGAGCCTTACAGGCATTTAGTCTTTATCGTAACAACAACCAGCTGGAGAGCAATTGTCAAAAAACAAAGATCATGTCTTTTTGGAAGAGACCTAAAATCAGGGTCCGGAGTATCAATGGCCATAGAGTAGTGCAGGTTATGTGCTTTAAATAACTGGCTCCAACTCACAGAGTTGCTGTGTATGTAAAATAAAAGCAGGGCAAAACAACCATTGACTCTGGACTCCTTAGAGGAACAGTAGGTTTGAAAATGCATCCAAAACATGGGAAGAATAACTTGGGCCACCTGTTCCTGTCACTTATTTGCAACTGGTTTCTGACGACTTCTGCCATACTTGTATTAGAACTCCTCATAAGCACATTATTTTCAAAAGGTTACACCTCCAGCCAAAGTAAATATTGCATTATGAACAGGAAGTTTCCCATGTACTCTCCAGCCCCCATCTCATCAGGACTACTGCCAAGTCTAACTCCATAGTCTGAGTTTTCTATTCCCTTCCATCCAGTAATTTCCCTGTTAACAATTGCAATCTATTATCTTGTAAGCCCACTGGGATCCATAGTAACACATCTGCCTGTATATTGGTTTCGGCTGCTCCATCCATCTGTTTTCAGCCAGCTTGTGGAACTACAGAAAAGCCAGCTGACTTTACTAGTTCCTGTGAGAACCAAAGCTTGGGTGGGGGGAGCCACATTTTGGATTAGAGTTCCTAGGATCCTGTAGCCAATCTGGCCATGCTGGCTGGAGATTTCTGGGAGATGTCATACCGAAAGAGTAAAATTTCCAAGCTGTGGTGACAACCATGCTTTCCTTGTTCCCTTCATTTTTATTGATAAAGTTCAGTAGTTTTAGATTCTCGACCAGCTGGCTTCCTTTCTGGACTAACTAGCCCTGCCATTAGGCAGTATGAGGCAACTGCCTCAGGCAGTGGGTACTGAGAGACAGCTACTTCAGTCCATCCAAAGTTGGTTTTTTTCCCCAAATCTCCAGTTCTACGATTCTGTGAGTAATCTGCTGGCTGGATAGTTCAGTGGTTTAGGTATATGAGGCTGGGATTTGGTTCCCCAGTGTGCCTCCAGGGAGAAAAGCCAGCCTGTGTGCCCTTGGGCAAACTGCACATTTCCAGAGCACCCCAGAAGAAGGGATCTCACTTGTGTAAACCACTTCTGTGTATTCTCTATCTAGAAAACCCTGGAAAAGGTCACCCTAAGTCATAATTGCCTCAACAGCACAAAACTATTATTATCACGAGTAATCTAACAACAAATGGAGGGCTACACGTTCCCCGTCCTTATCTAGGAAGATACACCTATGTTCCACGAGGTACAACTTTTTGTCCCTCTAGCTCAGAGATACCATCTTGGACTTGCAGCAGCGTCTCAAGCAAAAAGAGGTCTTTCCATCCACCTGTCTCATTCTTTTCTTTTTATGAACTGGAGAGGCCAATGAATAAGCCTAGGACATTCTGCATGCATAGCAGGCACTCTACCACTAAATGACACTTCCTCACTGTATTCAGGAGCAGAGTCATCTCCACTTTATGGGGGCAAAGGTACATCCCCCAGTTCTTTTATACTGCTTAAGCAGATCCAAGATCATAGCCCTCATAGCATGGTTCTGTGCTTGTAAAAGCAAAGCCAACATTGCTATGCTTGTTAGAGATCCTGAGGCTTGAACATGACACCTTCAGTGCACAATGCATCAGCATTAACATGAGAGATTATTCCTCTGTGTAAATGTAAATCTTCACCATCAGGCTGTTTAAATACCTCTATGTCCAACACACACATTCATAAGAACATAATAACAAGCAAAGAGCCATCCTGATTCAGCCTTCTGTTCAAATGGTGGCCAACTAGACATCCATGGGAATCCCACAATCAGGATATGAGCGCAAATGCTCCCCCTAAACATGATGCTGCAAAACACAGTTAGCAGTGCTGTACTGAGTCAGACCATTGCTCTGTCTAGTTCAGTACAATCTCCATTGAAGTTATCCAGGGTTTTATGGTGGAATCCTTCCTTGCCATGGCTGAAGGTAGCAGGGACTGATCCTGTAGCCTTCTGCATGAAAAGCATGACCCTCCCCCCCCCCCCCACTTGCATTGAGCTATAATCTTGCAACTGATATACAGAGAGCTTCCCATACTAAAGTCGCCATGGTCATCCAAGATCCAGGAATTCCATGTTTCATGTACTGTGTGAAAACATTCTTCCTTTTATTTGTCCTGAATTTGCCACCATTGAACCTCAGTGCATTTGTTCAGTTTTTAACACTGCTAGAAAGGAGAAATAAGATTCTCCTTATGCATTTTGTACACTCTGTTCATAATTTTATACCCTCTATTATGTCTTCCTCCCTTAATTTCTCCTTGAAACTGCCACAAATACTGTAAGTAAAAGTAAAAGTTGGTGACATTATTTTATCAATTTTGTTCACCATTTTTGCACATATTCTATCCTTTTCTAAGGGTTTAGCAGCCAATACTGTACATAATATTAAGCATATTTCAAAAACAAAGGCAAGTCCATTCATTCATTCATTCATTCCAATGCAAAGCCATCTGGTGCCACAGGATAGTAGATCTATACATACCCAGCCAGGCTCAAGAGCAAAGAGGAAGAGAGTGATGTTTATGAAGGCCCCAAAGTTGTCAAACATCCTGACCATCTTGTTCTGTGCATCTCTCTTCTTTCTGTCTTTTGGAGTTGTGCCGTACTCCAGCTCATCTTTAAATAGCCTCTTCCAAAAGGGCTGTGCCTTGCACATGAGTGACAAGCTGGAAAACAGCTCAAGTGAGTGCAGCAGAAAATGCAACGAATTCCAGGAAAAATCCCCCTTCTCCTTTTCCTTAAAATTCCTGTGGGCCTGGTGCTGAAGTCTGGGACATAGACATAACATTCCACATTGGGGGTGGGGGTGCAAACATATCATTCCCATTGAAAGACTTTCTTTCCTTCTTCAATCCTAAAAGCTTGTCGACTGAAAAGATTTTGTAAGATTTCTCCTTCTCTTGTTGTTCTTCCTTCTGTCATTCCTAGCACCTCTCATTAAATTTAAGCGAATTTAGCTGAACCTATTTCAAGAAAGGAAGGTATATTGTGCCAATTTTTACCTATCAAAGGAAGAAAAAAGGATGGAATGTTCAGCTTTCTTGAAAGCAATTAGGTACCACCAGCAAAGGTGCCTCAGCCCATGCCAGGGGTGTGAAAAGTACAAAATACCAACATTTTTGCAGGGTGTGCCCACCATTCCAAGTCAACGCTGAGCCAAATTGCTAAGTCATGAAAAAGCCACCAGACCTGTAAAATTGTTCTGGGGTTATCAAAAACATTTTTGAAACATTGCAGGTGGGACTGTGATGTTTTGAAGTTGTCCTCTGTCACATCTTCACAATCACAAGATGTGTCTATAACAAGAAAGTTTCAGCAAACATTTGCATGTGCACACACAACTTTGCAGCTGAGAATCCTAAAGGTCCAATTATAATTCGCCCTTGGTTTAAAGCAGTCTATCCCAATCTTCTGGACTTGAGACTCCAACTTCAGATCCTCCAGCTCCGGATAGCATAGTCATTGTGCTTGATGACAACAAGATGGAGATTGTAGTCCAAGTCAATTAGTCTGTACACCAGGACACCAGGTTAAGATAGTCTCATCTAGAGCATGGCTATATCAGGCTTCCTGTGGAATGGAGGGACTCCTGAACTAGCACAGCCAAATTTTGCAAGGTGCAACATATAATACTTGTATGCCACATATTTTTTTTTAAAAAGTACACTTCACTCTTGTCTCCCAAGTGCACGCATGCACACACAATGTTGCATCACCAGTGACTAGTCCAAGTTTACCCGTTGTTGTTTGGGGATTATGTTATAAGATGTTCAGTGCAAAGCAGAAGAAATATATTGGATTTGTTGCTGCCACCCCTGTCAGTAATGCTATTATAATCATAGCCCCAAAGCTCTGTAAAACAGAAGAGTTTCCACAAAATGACAAAGTACCATTATGGTAGCATTTCACTTAAATCGAATCTGGCACTGTTGCATTTGGGAGCTCCAATGCTTATTCTGCTGAGTGGCCCTGGACACCTGCCTTAAGGTCTGCCCTGATGGCACCACTATTCACTTGGGTAGTCCTATGCCACCCTTAAGTAGTCACTTAGCCAGGATAAGCAGGTTTGCCCAAATGTTTCTTGAGTACTTGTTCTTGATTAGCCATATGACATGATTTTGAGCTTTACCGAAATTTGGAGAAGGGGGAGTTTATAAAACAAGTTCAGAAGACAGAAGACCATTTGGGGTGGGGGAATGAAGCTCCTTGGAGTTTCTATCCAAATTGGACATTTCTGTACCTTCTCCTTCTAAAGCCGATTGGCAAGAAAGAAGTCGAGAGATGCAAATTGCCACCAACTTGAGCGTTGCCTGTCTTTGATCATTCTGAGTCACTCAGACGTAATTCCTGCATCTTCTGCCTTTTGCGAGAGGGGGGAAGGAGGAGGTTGCAGCTCCATCAACCACACCCGCCAAGCAACATTTCCTCCCCGCTTCTTAGAGGTAGAACTTCACCTGCTCATTCATCCTAATGTGTCTTTCTCTTTATTCTGTGCAGCTGATCTTCTTCTGTTTCCAACCCCAGACTTGAAACAAAACCAAATGATATCCAGGACCCTCCTCCCCCTCCTCCCCAAATTGGGAAAAACATGTAAAAAGTCTTCAGTACATACTTTGTCACTGAACAGGTGACTAGTAGTTACCTTTCCCCTTTCTTCGGTACAATAGTGACTTATTCTTCTTGAATAGCGTGGCATTCTTCAAAGCCCTCAAGAATTACAATTTTATGTTAAAACTAGGAGTCTGCTTTCTCAGTGCCTTGTTTTATGGCAGAAGCAGATGTTAATGGACAAACTATGAATGGAAAATCCTTAAGGGTGTGTGAGTCTCACAGCAGGAGCTGCTCAGGGTCTTCTGGGTTTGCAGATTAACTTGGTTTGCCTTTTGTGTTGAATCTTAAAGACTTTAAGCATAGAATTCCTTTGAGGTCTGGTTTCTCAAACGTGAAAGACTGTCTCCATTATTTCTATCCAACACTTAAATGCATTTAAAGCTCTAATTAAGGGTTATCTAAAATGCCTGGTTTTGCCTTTAGTGACCAAAAGTGATTTGCAAAGATTGAAAGTAGTTTCTTTCTCCTTCTGATTGGCTCATGCCACTGACTTTTCGTGCTGTGCAGAAGTCGTGCAACTCTCACCCACACTGGCAGAATTCCCTCTTTGCCAGCAGAAGGTTAGGTAAAGGTAAAGGTTCCCCTTGACATTTAGTCCAGTCGTGTCCGACTCTAGGGCGCGGTGCGCATCCCCGTCTCCAAGCCATAGAGCCAGCGCTTGTCCGAAGACAGTTTCCGTGGTCACGTGGCCAGTGCGACTAGACACGGAACGCCGTTACCTTCCCACCGAGGTGGTACCTATTTATCTACTCGCATTTACATGCTTTCGAACGGCTAGGTTGGCAGGAGCTGGGACAAGCGACGGGAGCTCACTCCGTCACGTGGATTCGATCTTATGACTGCTGGTCTTCTGACCTTGCACCACAGAGGCTTCTGCGGTTTAACCCGCAGCGCCACCACGTCCCTTACCAGAAGGTTACTTTCACTTTATCATAGCCTTCTTTAATCTGCAGATCTGGAGGTTAGGCTTTGTCTCTTAATCCTATAGACCTAGTTTGATATTTATACATCTCAGCTGCAAACAAAAGTAAGAAAAGGGGGGGATTATTAATCTGGGTACCCTGGTGTAGTGGATAAAGTGATAAACTAAGACTCGGGAGACCCGGGTCTGAATCGTTACTCAGATATGGAATCTCACTGGATTGGGGACAGAACTACGGTAGTAAAACAATCACTTAAATATATCACATTTTGAAAACCTTGTTAAGTTCAATGTAAGTTGGTGGTGCATAACATAACAATTATTAACTAGCCACAGGTTCTCCAAAATAGGGAATCATGCCTGGAAAACAAGGACAGTTGGAAGCTGTGAAAATGAGGACAGCAGCTACAATCTTGTACACGACTGTGGATCTCTTGAAAGAAACAAATGTGATCTTAATAATATTAGAATCTTAGAACTGTGGATCATCAGGTCCAGCCTCTGTCCAGGAGGCACAGTGGAGAACTCCCAACCTCTGATACCTAACCCACTTCGGTTTGTGGAGATCAATTCTCGGCATGGCAACAAAGAATGTGCAGATTTGTTCCAGCTCAAAATCTGCTCTGTGATTCATTTTCGTTTACAGAAAAAATGTAGGTATTTTTGTGCATGTTTATTCTTATATTGTGGGTATCTGAAGCTTTTTTGCTAACATTTAGAAATGTATGCAGTGTCTTTTGCATTTTCTAAACACGTAAATTGTAACTGTGTGCCGTCACATCTATTTTTTAGGGTTTTCTAGTTAGTGAGTAGTCAGAAGTGGTTTACCATTACCTTCTTCTGGGGTTGCTCTGGGATTGTGCAGCTTGACCAAAGCCACACAGGCTGGCTCTTCTGGGATTCAGAGTGAGGAAATGAACTCCCAGCCTCTGGCTCTGCAGTCAGATGTCTACCTTCCAGCCAGCTCCTAAACATAAGCATGTTGTCAATTTTTTTTTCTTCTCGTGCAAATCGTTGCAAGCCCAGAAATGTACAGATTTCTGACTATAAATTGCATCTGGTTCTGAGTTAAGTCCAGGAAGTGTGGAATTGAGAAAAAATGAATATCTGACCTTCCCAACAGAGGTATTAAAATCTTGTGCAACACATTTAACATCACTGCTCAGCTGTGGATTTGAAGTTACAGAGCTTTTCCATGTTTTATATATTGGCACATTTTTTAAAAAGAGGGTTTTTTGACCTGGGTTGTAGAAAACAAAGTTATACCAAGGACTGCCCTTTTTAATTTTCTCTAAGACCTACAGTACATTAGAGGCAGAAATCTAGCAAGGGAAACCTCTTCTCACTTCATCTCTAGCCTTAGGAGAACAACACCTGGTTGATTTTTGCTTCATGCAGCTGTTACCAAGGCAGAACCACTATCAGAAACAGGGTGGTAACCAATTTACACCCAAATATTTGAAATAACTGAAAGCCATCATTACCTGAACAGAATGTTCCTGGAATGTGTGATTTAAAAAAAGTGCAAGTATTCTGCTTCTGGCCATTTGATTACTTCTTAAAAATTATTTGTCCAAACTTGAAATAATACAAATGCATGATTAAAAATATCTACATCTGCAGCTCAGCTTTCTCCAAACCTGGAGCCTTCCAGCTATATTGGAGAGTAACTCCTATGCTTGCTATACATTGTGAAAGTTGAAATCCACTGTGCAACAGTAGACCACTCACTGGGAGACCCAAGGAAGTGTCGCAACTCAGACAGGATCCAGAAACCTGACCATCCAATGTGAAGCCTCATTTCACTTGAAATTAAGTATTTTTTGTTTTATTGCCTCGCTTTTAGAGCATCGCAGATGTTACCTGCAAACTCCCAACCTGTATTTTCACATCAGCCTGCACCTGTATCCTGTTTATTTTAAACCATGTGCAGAACGATCAGTTCCATATGCAGCTCTTTATTTTTGCTGCTTGTGCAAGGAGGAATTCACGGACCTCTTGTACAAATGTAAAGTGTAACTGCAAGCTGGACATCACCAGAACAAACACAGAGCAATCCAGGTGCAGAGCAAATAATTTCTGCATTTTCAAACAATCTTCCCCCTGTGAGATGGGGATCATTCCAGTTTCAAGGATGGGTTCAGAAGTTGGCAACCATAGCTAGTATAGTGCCATTGGGTAACCGTAGATTCTGGACTTAATGATCTTACATCTCTCCCTGCCAGCCCCTACACTTCAGCTGGCAATTCGGAATTACGTTGATGATTTCAAAATATGGTAAACCAGCCCTGCTATATTGGAACGGGGTTTGTGTGTGTGTCGTACTCATCCTGCTGAGCAGACCACTCGGTTTCTGCCCTGATGTCCTCTCTTAATGCTATCAACAAGAACCTGACCCAGCTCGTGATCCTACATCTGTTTCAGTCTAGAGCTGCTTCCAAAACAGCAATCTGAGAGTCGCAGGAGAACTGCTGAGATCAGAACTGAGTTCAAAGCTCCTTAAAGAAGAACCAACAGAACTGACTTTGTAGAAAAAGAAATTATTTATGATCATGACTGCCAAGAAGATGAATGAGCCCTTTTCTCTCATACCTCATGTACCCATTTCTCAAGAACACAACAGGTTTTCCTTCACAGCTGGTAGTATATTTGTTTGAACTTTACACACGCAAAAAACAAAACAAAACACCAAGACCCTTTGTGATCATGAAGTCTTCTGACTTCTCTACTTCACCATGAACATAAGCAAATAAGTTTTGTTTATCGTTTTGCCTAATCTAATTTGTTATTTGGGATCTGGTGGGACTCAAACATGGGCAGGGGTGGGCAATCAGCCCTTTGTTTCTGTCACTTGCTTTCTGAATATGTGCCTTCCATGAGTAAGCTAAGTAATAAAGAGAGTTACATTGACAAGCCAGGCAAGGAACGTGGTATAAATCTGGCAAACAACCATACTTCTGAGTCAACCATTCTGGCAGGCTCTGTGGATTTTCCTCATGGAGATATAAAAATATAACAGGCAAAAAGGACAAGGAGGAATAACAATCTTAGAATAACAATCTTAGAACTACAGAGCTGCAAGGGACCCTATGGATGATGGAGTCCAGTCCCTGCCAGGGAGGCACAGTGGGGAATCGAACTCCCAACTTCTGGCTCCGATACCTAACTCACAGAGCTATCCAACCTCTGGCTAAACAACTGAGCTATCTAATGGCAGTGGCAAAGAACAGTGGGAGAAATCATCTTGTACCCTGTTTCACATCTCCAGACTTTTTTCCAGACAGAGGGAGAGATAGAGGGAGAGAGAGCCTCCAAGCAACCCAAACTCCAGAAAAGATCTTTTCAGGCTTTGCCTTTCTCAGACTGTAGGAGAAAAGGAATCTCTGCCCCGGAGATCGTAATTGGCAAAACAGACCCTCCTACAGGGAAAGCTGTGTCAGAAAGATGGTTTACGTTTGTACTGCACAATGAACAGATGGGAAACACTTGTCTTTTGGAGTAAAACTGCTAGAATCCCACAGCTGGCACGACCAGAGATCCTATGGGATTCTGGTACTCAAAAATGTATCTATATCTCATCAAAAACACCAGATCAGGGAATGGTCTGGACTCTAGAGCGATGGGCTGTGAGAGTGGAGTGTGGGGCATAGCAAGCAAATGATGCATCGAAACTAATAAGCTGGTGAGTCAGCAGGATAGAATCCTGCGCTTGGGACACATGTGGTCCCAAGGCTGCTGGGGGCAGCTATAAGGCGCCCTCTCCCAGGCCACATCTGGAATGGTCAGTACAGCGTTTTTGTGTGTCATCAGAAAAGAATGTCTTCCTATTTTTTCACAGCCTCCCATGCACTTCCGACTCACAGCACTGTCCTGCATTGATCAACGGGTGTAAAAGGATGAAATGTTTTCTGTGTGGCCTATCGGTGGATGAATTAAGATCATCACAATGTGGGTTTACTGTGGATCACTAGTTATGATAGCTAACCTACTGGAGGCTGATCCATTAGGCAAACCGAGGCACCGTCTACCTGCCAGAGATAAGAGATGTGAAATGTTGTACTAGTGTGTATGCCTGGTGAGGATACCATTTCAATGGCTAATCACACACCCCTGGAGGCCTCAGGAGATACAACTCTCCATTTATGGTGGAAAAATAATCAGCGAGGGCACAGGGAGCCACAAAAAGGCTCCCATTGCCTCAGTGCAGCTCATGGGCCACACAATTTTCTCCTCTGTTATACAGGAATAGATCCATCCTGAGTGCGCAGAGCCATGTCCAGGGACTGAGAATCCTAAACTGGCTGCATAGCGGCTGGGATAATCTGGCTTGCTGTGAAGGAACTGCCTAGTTATGCATGCAGCTTGTTTGCTCCTGTCTGATTCATCCCCAGATATTCCAGAAATTGTAATTCCAAAAGCCCACAACGCAGCTGGTGTTATAATAAAAATGTTTTTAATTTTCCCCCTTATATTTTAAAAATACACTAAAATATTTGCCCAATAATTACTTTTTAAAAAACAGACCTGAATAATGAAACCATTGGAATGTGATGCAAAGCATACCTTCCTCTCATTCAACCTGCTGTCGCCTCAACAGCCACAAAACAGCACAGGACAATAGCATAATATAGGACACAAGCCAATGCTTGAGCCATGAGATACTCCTCCTCTTCTATTCAGGGAGGCCCACACCTGCATAAATACTAGAAATGCAACTTTAAGAGTCACACTTGCATTACAAAAGGAGTCAAGTTATCCCTTGTAAACCATAATGTAATTGTAATGGTGCTTTTATGATTGCAAAGAAAAAAAAAGAGGAATTAATTGCAAGGAATCAAGTATTTATAAATACTAATTTTCAAGCTCTGAAAACCTCTACAGATGGTTGCATTTTGTCCAGAAGAAAAAAGTGCTCCAAGTGCTCCAGAGTTTTATGGCTGCTTTCAGAATCCTTATTTGCTCTTACACATGTGAATGAATGTGTTCTGTCCCTCTCTCACACACACATAGACACACATAGACATACATACAGGTGCTGCTAAGCATCCACATATCAATCTAGATTTGAATGGAGCACTTACGTCTGCAGAGATAAACAATTATTTTATTAGTATATTCACAATCAGCGTCATCAAAAACATTTTTACTCCCCTCTTCAGCCAGAAAATTTCTCATAACAACTTTCAAATATCCCTTGGCCTCAAGCATGCAATCTAATAAGGCATAAAACAAAAGGAAAAGTGACAAAAAGGACAAAGAAAAAAAAGCAGGGCCACACACTAGTAGAGTTTTTATCATTGCCAGTTGTGATGGAAATAATTCAGATATACCAGATGATTGCCAGCTACTAGGTGACCGGTGAGGATGAGCCAATGGCAGAAGACATACAACAGCTCGGCTTCCGGTTCTCTCCTTCTGTTCCGCAGCCTGATGGAAGGGCCACTGGCCACGTGACCATTTAACTGGTTCCATAAATTTAGAATGCAATCCTTTTCTACGCACACCTCCTTGAAAGTACTTATTTTTGGGTCATCCGTATAAGATTGCAGGCTGCTGCCTAAATGCTCTAGATAAAAACCTGCACAGAGACTGAAGGCAAGCCAGCGAAGGTCTCTAGTTCCTTGTGGTTCACAGGAATTTCCGGCCCTGTCAATGCACATTTCCTGTTCACTAGGGAGGGGTGATGTCCAAAGCAAACAACATTCCTTATCTCAAAAGGAACCACGTTGGCTGCAGAAAAGAGAAGCGAAGGGAGTCAAGACAGAGTTCAGTTATTGGTTATTCCTCATAGATGACTGGAACAAGAGTTACATAAAGTCTGAGAGGCCAATCACATGGACCATTCGAAGCATTTCTTTTTCCTCCTTTTTTATATCAATCTATTTAAATGTATAGTCGCATGGTGTATATATATATATATACACAACACACTGCTGTGCCCGTTTACTTAGTTGTCATTTCAATGAGTATCCTTCTTCCTATTTGTACCAGTTCTGTAGGCTACCCATGCCATCTCATATAAATAAGTTCCTGACCTGTTTCCGCGTCTCCACTGCCCTAATTTTTTTTCCCAATTATAAGTGACATATCAGTAAAGCGGCCTATATAGATGCCATTTTCCTGTCACTTCCAACTGTTTGTCAATGTGCCACCTGGTGGGATATGTCACTAGATAAATGTAGGGCAGCTTTAAAAAGGACTTGAATTGTTATTGAAAAGCGGGGGGGGGGGATTAACTATAAACCACACAAAAGTAGGGGCAATAGTTATAATAGGGAAGACATCAGCTAAGTGATACATTGATAAACTGTTGTGGAGAAAAAATATAAAAGAAGAAGTAAGCAATTCACCACTAAGCATTTAAAAAATAACAATAATAAAAAAGGGGAACAAGTGTGGCAGCCATGACACCCCAAAACACTACCCATTTGCAAAGTAAATAAATCGACAAGAATGTTCACAAACAATAAGGACTGAAGCGATACAGGGATCGGATCATTTTTAAAAGGCCATGCTGACAAGGTGGGGTAAAAAAAGATTGGCTGGCCAAATGAATCGATGTTACTTGTGCACTGTGTGAACAGAAATTTATAAAACGATTTAAATAACTGCAGAATCTATATAATGGGGGTTCTTTTGGCATGTGTGACTGCACCCTCAGATGCCAAGATTGGTGGGCATGCGTAGAACCCTAAGAAGAATGGGGAAAGGACTTCTGTCGAAAGTTACATTCTTACATGCTTCCTTTCATCCTGGAGCCATAAGGACTACAAGTTGTTGCTCATTCCAGAGTTTGATGTGGTCACATTGGCTGGAGCATTCTGGGAGATGCATGAAGCAAAGCGGGGTTAAATTCAATTGTTAGCTCTGCCTACAATACAGCACATTCTAACTACATAACATTAATTTGTTGTTGTTTAGTCGTTTAGTCGTGTCCGACTCTTCGTGACCCCATGCGATCTGTTAAATTCCATTAATGTAAGTCCCATTGATTCGATGGGCCTTCTCTTGCTGGAACCAATCAATAGATCAAGTCCTGAAGTCTTGCAACCATCTGGATATTCCCTCTGCACCACTAGCAAGGACATTAAGGTGTGACTAGACTGGCATTTGTCCCCTGGTTTGGTTTGCCTTGGGCATAGGCTGATTAACTCCTTTTCACAACAACCACATGACATATGGGCAATTGCAAACCAATCCTTCCCTGATCTTTATTCACCCACATCTTTTGGTGTCCCTGTCAAAGGCTTCTGGTTTCAGTGTGGGAAAGATCACTCCATTTTGATTCAGTTCTGGCATGTGTGATCACTGGGATCAAACCAAAGCAAACAACTTACCTACTTCACTAGAAAGAATGGAAGCTGCTTGAACCCACGCTTCAAGATCAAACCAGTTACCAATAAACTGAAAGCTTCCTCCTGCCCCCCCATAGGGGAAACAGAAGAGAATGTAAAGGATATGTAAAGTAGGTTCAATCTAATGCTAAATTTGTTTTTCAGCAAGCCAATTCAGCACTATACCACTTGAAAATATTTTTTTAATTGAAAGCTTCCTCCCCCTACTCTAAAGAGGGGAAGTCAGGAGGGGGCCAAGGGGAGGAATCTTTCTTTCTTTCTCTCTTTGGTTATTTTTTTCTTTCCCCCCTTCTTTTTTCTTTCATTCCTTTAAAGTGAGGAATGGGCTAAACAGGGTCACTTGAGGTGTGGTGTGGTTACCTGCCCCCAAACCACCCATCCTTGCATGTGGATGTGGAGTGACTCAAAGGGGATACTGCACCTCTGTGCAACTCTGTTTATTATTTAAGTACCATCAAGTCAGAACCGACTTAAAGTGACCCTAATAGAATTTTCAAGGTAAGTGAGATACTTAAGGAGTGGTTTTACCAGTTCCACTTCCCCAGTGAGTTTCCATGACTACATGGGGATTTGGATCCAGGCCTCCTGACTACCATGTTTCCCCGAAAATAAGACAGGGTCTTATATTAATTTTTGCTCCAAAAATGCATTAGGGCTTATTTTCAGGGGATGTTTTATTTTATTTTCATGTACAACAATCTACATTTATTCAAATACAGTCATGTCATCTTCTTCTGGTTGCTGCACAATGGTGGAGGGCGGGGTTTCACTTAACTGGGGCTTATTTTTGGGGTAGGGCTTATATTACGAAAATCCTGAAAAATCATACTAGGGCTTATTTTCAGGTTAGGTCTTATTTTCGGGGAAACAGGGTACTAATCCATTACTGTGTCCACCACACTACATGTTGCAGAGTTCTGAATTATTGGTTAAATTCCTTTAGCTGTAGATGGATTCACAGAGCAGAATAGCTTCAAGTTCCATAAAGTAGACAATTTTCTAATTCAGTTGGCACTTTCAATCTCAATAACTCACTCTGAAATATTAGTAACAGAAAGAATAAAAGGTTTCGTTACTTACAACTGAACAGATCAGACAGCAAACTAGCAAACATGACTAACAGCTTCTAGCAACAGATCTCAACAGACTACAGAGAGGGGGAAAACATTCAGCAGAGAGGCAGGGCTTTCTTTGAATTCAGAGGCAGGAGGGAACAATTGTTTAATGCTGGATAGACTGACAATCGCTCCAACCCAGAAATTTCCTTCCCAGCCAAACCTAATAAAGTCAGCATGCGAGGTTGCAGAAACTCCAATACTTAAGCAACCTTAAGTCCAATCCAGCCCGATCCATCTAGTGTCATCTAGTTGCACCCCAGCTTGCAGGATAGGCTTATAGATCATTATCACAGGCTCCCCAATGGAGAAAGCAAGGAAACATAAGTAGTTTGGCATTTTTTAAAAAATCACCATCTGTTCTCAAAAGAAAAATTCTAAAAGGAGCTTGATTTATTATTTTCCATGGGATGCTCCTAAAATATGTCAACAGTAATGCCAGCTGCAAAATTATTAATGTCATGACCTGTGACATCTGCTTTTATATCACTTTACATAATATTATTCTGAATAATACTTCTAGGAGATTCCTCAGTTGGTTGCTTTTAAAATAAGGGCAAAGGGTGAAAAGGAAGTTAACAATCATTTTTCTAGCATTTACTGCTCATGAAAACCTAATGACTAGATTTCCCTTTTAGACAGACAACAGTAACAGTGTAAAAATCACCCACATGCTGTTATGTGGATGAGGCCTTACCCCCATGTTGCCAACTTTTCAACCAGCCTTGCAACTGGCACTTTAAAGGCAGTCTCCCCTACAGCGGTTAGCCAGAGGATTATACATGGCTTGATACAATTAATTACCTGCTAATTTATGCAGATCAATTTAGATGATCGGGCTAGTTTTGTTTGCTTTGTGGCCATTAGCAACTTGGTTCTCATGAATATAGAAAGTTCCCTTATACCAAGTCAGACTATTTATATTTAATGGCATCTTTACTCTGTTCATCAGCCAACAAAGACTTTTAAAGGAGCTGGCAAAGATTCAGCCTAAAACGATCCCTACCCTAGGTTTACTGTAAGACACATAAAAGAAAAGAATCAGAAGGAAGAGGAGGGGAGGGGAGCAAACTCACCAGGCAGATATAGTCTGTTGCAGCAAAAAGAACAAAGAAACTTGCTGATTTGATCTAAAACCAACTGGTTTATGGCATCTATAATTTGTTGTTGTTTAGTCGTTAAGTCGTGTCCGACTCTTCGTGACCCCATGGACCAGAGCACACCAGGCCCTCCTGTCTTCCACTGCCTCCCGGAGTTGGGTCAAATTCATGTTGGTCGCTTCGCTGACACTGTCCAACCATCTCGTCCTCTGTCGTCCCCTTCTCCTCTTGCCTTCACACTTTCCCAACATCAGGGTCTTTTCCAGGGAGTCTTCTCTTCTCATGAGATGGCCAAAGTATTGGAGCCTCAGCTTCAGGATCTGTCCTTCCAGTGAGCACTCAGGGTTGATTTCCTTCAGAATGGATAGGTTTGTTCTCCTTGCAGACCAGGGGACTCTCAAGAGTCTCCTCCAGCACCACAATTCAAAAGCATCAATTCTTCGGCGGTCAGCCTTCTTTATGGTCCAGCCCTCACTTCCATACATCGCTACAGGAAAAACCATAGCTTTGACTATGCGGCTTTGTCGGCAAGGTGAGGTCTCTGCTTTTTAAGATGCTGTCTAAGTTTGTCATCGCTTTCCTCCCAAGAAGCAGGCGTCTTTTAATTTCGTGGCTGCTGTCACCATCTGCAGTGATCATGGAGCACAAGAAGTTAAAATCAGTCACTGCCTCCATATCTTCCCCTTCTATTTGCCAGGAGGTGATGGGACCAGTGGCCATGATCTTAGTTTTTTTGATGTTGAGCTTCAGGCCTTGTTGGACAGCCACTTTGCTTTCTTGTATTTCCTTTTCTTTGGGATGGTTTTTCTTGCTGCCTCCTGTACAATGTTACGAGCCTCCATCAATAGTTCTTCAGGCTCTCTGTCCAACAAATCTAGTTCCTTAAATCTGTTCTTCACGTCCACTGTGTATTCATAAGGGATTTGGTTTAGATTATACCTGACTAGCCCAGTGGTTTTTCCTACTTTCTTCAGTTTAAGCTTGAGCTTTGCTATAAGAAGCTGATGATCAGAGCCACAATCAGCTCCAGGTCTTGTTTTTGCTGACTGTATAGAGCTTCTCCATCTTTGGCTGCAGAGAACATAATCAATCTGATTTCGGTATTGCCCATTTGGTGATGTCCATGTGTAGAGTCGCCTCTTGTGTTGTTGGAAAAGAGTGTTTGTGATGACCAGCTTGTTCTCTTGATAAACTCTATTAGCCTTTGCCCTGCTTCGTTTTGAACTCCAAGGCCAAACTTACCTGTTGTTCCTTTTATCTCTTGACTCCTTACTTTAGCATTCCAATCCCCTATAATGAGAAGAACATATTTCTTTGGTGTCAATTCTAGAAGGTGTTGTAAGTCTTCATAGAATTGGTCAATTTCAGCCTCTTCCGCATCGGTGGTTGGTGCATAAACTTGGATTACTGTGATGTTGAAAGGTCTGCCTTGGATTCGTATTGAAATCATTCTATCATTTTTGAGATTGTATCCCAGTACAGCTTTTCCCACTCTTTTGTTGACTATGAGGGCTACTCCATTTCTTCTACGGGATTCTTGCCCACAATAGTAGATATGATAATCGTCTGAATTGAATTCGCCCCTTCCCGTCCATTTTAGTTCACTGACGCCCAGGATGTCAATGTTTATTCTTGGCATCTCCTGTTTGACCACATCCAGCTTATCAAGGTTCATAGATCTTACATTCCAGGTTCCTATGCAGTATTTTTCTTTGCAGCATCGGACTTTCCTTTCACTTCCACGCACGTCCGCAGCTGAGCGTCCTTTCGGCTTTGGCCCAACCACTTCATTAGCTCTGGAGCTACTTGTACTTGTCCTCTGCTCTTCCTCAGTAGCATGTTGGACGCCTTCCGACCTGAGGGGCTCATCTTCCAGCGTCATATCTTTTAGCCTTTTGTTTCTGTCCATGGAGTTTTCTTGGCAAAGATACTGGAGTGGCTTGCCAGTTCCTGCTCCAGGTGGATGGCATCTATAAAGCTCTCTTCTAAACCTCGGTTTGAATAAATCAGTGAAATGCAATGATTAAATAAATATGCTACGCTCTCCAATTTTCTGGAACCCCTGACTTGCATTAAAACACAAAAATTGTACCATCAAGGCAGAACTTTGGGGCAGAAGTCTAAAGCCCTAATTAGCAAAATGAGCAGGAGCTGAATTACTATATTTTCAAAGAGATGAAGTTCTACACATTACCACCTGAAGTATGGTAAAAGGAGAGAGCCCCATAACAGGGAATCATAAAGTCCAGAGATTAAATTATTGAATTATAATGCTGAATGAATCCTATTTGAGAAGGATTAGAGGTTCAGTAGTGAACCATGCCACAAAAATGAGGGATGAGTAATAAAACTGGCAGATACTGAACTTTCCTCAGTGCTACTAAAAGTATCTCTATAAAGGGCACAGAACAGCAATAAATAAAACAGGAGCAACTTTGTTATTTAAAATAAATAAAGTCATGTTTGTGCTCATTTGTGAGAACTGCGAGGAAAGGAAATATTCTTAAAGTTATGTATTTTTCCATATTGTATGACCCCGGGTCATACAATTGTATGAAACGGGGGGGGGGGGCTAGAGTATGGGTGGGGAGAAAATGTGAAGGCATTTCATCACAGACTATAATGGGAAACAGATTCTTATAGTTTCGTTTAGGGCCTTTAGGCGGCCCACCATCTTTTTTTTGTATCTGCCATTTAATTTTCTAAGTTGCTTCTCCTTTCACAAAAAGGACTTGAGCTGCAATTTCTTCATGATGGACAAAAATATATCTTAACTGGGTATTTTGTTAAAAAAAAAAGCAGTAACAGGAATTAAAATCTGGTTCAATACTCACAACACCTGCAAAGTCCATGTAGGCACCCATCTGAATTTTAACTGAGAGAGTGAGATAGAGAGACACACACACAATAAAATTTCAGAAGAAGCCAGTTGTGGTCAATGATTTCTTCTGCCATAATAATGTTGTTATTTTTTCAGGTGCCACAAAACTCTTTGTTGTTCCAGAGTTCCACTGTCTTCATTTCCATGAGGAAATCTAGGAAGATGTTCCATGGACACACTGTAGACAGAGTGGCCGCTAACACATAACACAAAAGAAAGACATGCATCACCCAAGGGGAGGACAAAAGATGATGGCAATTTGCATAAAACTGCATTATGTGCCTTATGCCTTGCATCCAGTCTTGCTTCATTCCAAAGACTAGTTTCCACCATTGACTGTTTAGCTTTAGGTCATGTTTTTGCTATTTATGTTGTATTCATTACTTATTGTGCCGTTTGTTTTAATTTCTTGCAAACCACCCAGAACAGTGCTTCAGCACTAATGGGCGGTATAGAAATCAAAGTAATAATATATACTGTTACAGCCACCTTAAAAAAAAAGAGGAAATATACTGTATGTGTTTGTTTGTTTGCTTGCTTGCTTGCTTGTTTGGGGGAAAAAAGAGGTGGGGAAATGTGATTTTTTTTCTTGCTTTTCTAATAGCTGGTTCTAAGGCAAAATACCAGTTCACCCCTCCTTCAAAACAGACACACATTCAGAACATTCTTTCCTTTCCAAAGTGGTAGCAAGTGTAGAAGCCATATCACACCAACTCTACACAGGATTGCCAGGCCACAGCATCCCATTCTTTACTTTTTATAGAGAGAGGCAATCAAACACACATGAATCCTATAAAGAGCATAGCAATAAATAATATTTAACAACTTCCAAGTCATCAGTTATTTCAGAAATGTTATTCTTTACATTTATTTCTTCATTATTTTGTCTTGGCTGGTGAAGAAGTAGTATTTTGGTCTTGGTCTTTTGCTTTGGTTGGCGAAGTAGTGAATTCAATGTTAAAATGTTACTCCTAAACTGGTGGTGTGAGGACCACAAACCCAAAGAGAGTTGTTTCTTTTTGGGCACAATGTGTATGTTCCAGGATCTGTGTTTCTGCTGCTAGGACTGAGGACCATGTGTCCACCAGTGGTCTCTCTCATCCCCTCTCCTCATCTGTGACAATTTCAGAACATATATACCTTAGTTCAGAACCTTAGTGATAAGTCTGTGAGCCATGGTGCCAGAGGGGAATCAAATATTCACCTTCTTTATTGTCACTTGTCCTGAGATTTGTCTCCCCCAGCTGGAGACCTATAGAAGTACAGCAATTTGCTGAGGCTTCAACTAGTCTCCTGAAACCTGTCAGCCCTGGTTTATGCTGAATGTAATGAAGACATTCTGCACATGCTCAAAGGCACATTTTCACAATCCTTGTTTTATTTTAAAATAGCATAGTACTAATCTTACTGGCTCTGATACGAGTAGTTCCAGAACTCAGAGATGAATTCAGAGAGTTTCCCAGCGACTGAGCTTTTTGGTACACTATGACTCAAGATCTGGATAGGGCTGTTAATGATAGGACTTCCTCATAGGGACACCATAAGTCAGAAATGATTTCGTGACACATAACAACATCTGGTCCCACTTCCCCCAGCCAAATGTCAAAACCCCCAAAGAAAGCCACTGGTAGCAGTGTTGGTACTTAGAAATCATGGCTGACTGACAGCAGTAGACCATCACAGAATAGTATATTGCCCTGCCCAACTCTTAATAAGAAGGCAAATTCGATCTATTTGCCTGTTAAATAAAGACTTACTGCAGCCTCACAAACTGACAGTCCAATAAGGAGGAAAGAAATCCTGGAACAGAAACATATCATCTTCACCAGACAGCTTCTGTCCCTTCACAACTTGAACTAGAAAACAAAATTTGTCTGAGAAATTACTCTACTAGCGCTGAAGACTGACCAGAAAGGCACAATGTATATAATGTGTGCTAAGTATGAAAAACGTATTACCCTGTGACCATCATTGCAGGATCAGTGACCAAACGAAAAAGAGAAGAGTTCCTGAACCTTTAATATTTGTGCAGAGAAGGAAATTTCAACAGGTGTAGCCTGCACTGAAAATTCTGTCTGATGAATTTCCCCCTTTTAAAGCAATAAAGAAACAGGGTTTAAAGGTGAGTGAGATACTATCCTTTTCAAAATCAGATCACCCTCCCCTACCCCCGTATGTACGTTTGACACAATGATTTTATGTTGTTATTTATTGACTAACAAGGTTGAAAGGAGTAATGATATTTTAAAAGTGTAATTTAAAAGGTGCCCCTGGACAACTGGCCGGTGAGTATTAGAGAGACCAGGGATTGTGCTTGAGTAGCAGACTCCTGAAGGCTCTCTGAACTCAAGCTGTTTTGGCCGACATTACGATTTCACTCAATACTGTATATATATATATATTATTGGAGGCTTTTTCTATCTTCCTCAAAGTTTCAGCTTTTGCCATTGGAAATTTGTCCTTGGGGGAAAAAATGGTGAAAAAATGTTCTTCCTTCCAATTTTTTTGTTTCCCCCCCCCCCTTCCCCCTGAGCCTTCATATTTCTTGCCAGGACACTTGACTCTCCAAAATCTATTGTGGTTTTGGTAATTATTCAAGTCAAATATATTTAACCATATATTACCCTTCCTCCTTTGAGCTGTGCTGTTGTTTTGTGCTGTCAATTCCCATCCCTAGCAGGGTTTTCGAGGTCGCTGACCTGTTCAAGGAGTGGTTTCCGTTTGCCTCCCCCCCCCCCCCCCCCAATCCAGCTGAGTTTCCATGGCCGAACGGGGATTTGAATCCAGCACTGCATCCCACTTTCCACCGCACCGCCTCCTTCTCTCCGCAAAGGATCCCTTCCGGCAACAAGAAGACTTGTAAAAAAAAACGGACCCCACCTGCTATTGCTCCTCCGGGCGGGCAGAGGCCGCTGCGAGCCGCGCCGAGGCCTGCCCGTAAATCAAACGCTCCTCGCCCTCGGCCCGGCCGCTCTAGTCAGACGTGGCGGGGAAGCTGGCGCTGGCGGAGGAAGCGAGAGGAGGGAGAAACGTCGGGCCGCAGCGTGGTGGCGGCGGCGCCGGCGGCGCCGTCGTCGTCGTCGTCAAGAGGCAGCGGAGGCGGCGGGGCCGAGTGGGGGAGGCTTCCCCGTCGGCCGCCTCCTCCCTCCGGTGTCCCGGGGCGGCGGGAGCAGCATGGCCGCCAGCTTGTGGATGGGAGACGTGAGTGCAAGAGGAGGGAGCGGCGGGGGCGCCTCCGGTCCGCGACGGGGTGGGAGGGAAGTTCGCTGAGCGGCCTCGGGAGGAGTTTTTTGGGGGGGGGGGGAGGAAAGGAAGAAGGAAAAAAGGGGAGGCACACGGGACCCCATCCGCCCGCGGGGGCCGCTCCCCGCTTTCCTCTTCTCCCCTGGTCGGTTGCTTCAGCCTCGCCCTGCACTTGGAAGCTCCTCGTGGGCAGAGACCCTTCGGTGGTGGTTTCCCGGACGAGCGTCCACTTCATCCATTGCACGACGTGGTATTTTAAAACAAGCAGGTGTGCATGAAGTCCACCGAGGAAGTGGATCCTCGTCCTGGAAGCCTAATGCCATAAGAAATGTGTTAGCCTTGAGGGTTTGCTGAATGTCCTTTTAGCTGCCTTTCTGGAAATAAAGAAGTTTGTAATTAGTATTATTATTGTTACTCCTGCTGCTCGCTAGTCTTGTCTCTGTTGTTATTAACCCAGGAAACTTTACACCGGGAGCCTTTTCTTCTGCTGCGGCTAGATGTGCAGAAGTAATGCTGTAATTTTTGAAACTTGTTGCTGGGAAATGTAGTAGTGCATCAGGCTCAGATCTTCTAATATTATTGTTGTAGTTCTCCGTTCATATGCCACCTTTCAAGGGCAGGAGACCCTAAACGCAACAAGAGACATAATAAAAGTGTAGAATATAGCAAGAAATGTTTCAGTGCCCCCTAACAATATAAATTAGTAAGACAGCAACAAAGAGGGGCAAGAAAATATGTTTTCCCAGGCTAAAGAAGTAAAGAGTGGTCTCACCTCCTGCATCCCATTAGGGACTAGAAACCTAAGGATACTGAAAGAAAGAATATGCTAACTCCGATTTGGATAAATAAATGTGAATTAATTTACAGAGGGTAAAGACTGTAATCAGGGGACGTGGTGGCGCTGTGGGTTAAACCACAGAAGCCTCTGTGCTGCAAGGTCAGAAGACCAGCAGTCGTAAGATCGAATCCACACAGCGGAGTGAGCTCCCGTCGCTTGTCCCAGCTCGTGCCAACCTAGCCGAAAGCATGCAAATGCAAGTAGATAAATAGGTACCACCTCGGTGGGAAGGTAACGGCGTTCCGTGTAGTCGTGCTGGCCACGTGACCACGGAAACTGTCTTCGGACAAAACGCTGGCTCTGTGGCTTGGAAACAGGGATGAGCACCGCGCCCTAGAGTCGGACACGACTGGACTAAATGTCAAGGGGAACCTTTAACTTTACCTTACCTAAAGACTGTAATCAATGAGTCGTTGTGAATGGAACCTTCATTTTTGGAGCCAGTATATCACAGAGTTCCAGATTCTAAGGGGCACTAGTGAGGGAGGAGTACTCCCATCATGTTCTGTTTGTGGGCTTCTTTCTGATCTTAGGAAGCCCACAGACAATAAACCAATTAAACCTGAACACTTCTTTGGACCTAGAGGGAGTGCTCTGTTCATATGAGTCAGCGCAGTTGGAAGGGAAATGTAGGTTTAGTGAGATGTCCCCCCCCTTTTTTTAGGGTGCCTCATATTTCCTGTAATTTCTTATATCAAGAAGTAAGGTAGTGAAAACCAACATATAAAGTGTTTGTTTTTGTTTGTGTGTTTGTTTTTAGGCAACCTTGGGCTTTAATCAAAGCCACTGTTCCTATAATTTAAAATGTCATCCCTACTGTTAATTACCCCAAAAGAGGTCATTTGGGACTGGCCTGAATGTGATTGTTAGGACAGCAGTACCACCTTAATAAAAATTAAAATTGTTGTTAAAAATTATGGGTTGGACCCAAGACTAGTCTTATTTAGAGTAGAGCTGTTGAAATCCGTGAGACAGATTTATTATGACCAATGTAAGTTCCATTGGTTTCAGTGGATTTGTTCCTGATGGTTTGGATCCAACCTGTTAACTGTATAACCCTCCTGTAGTTTGTTATATTTGTTCATCTAAATTATCAGACTAGGAGTGGGATCACACAGGAAAACAGAGCACTCTGGTGTTATCTATTTCCTGTCGATCACATAACATACTGGAAAGTTAGTTTCACTTTAAGGGGGATCGCACCCTGCAAGTCAGTCCTTTCTGGTGTGATTGGATGTGCGTCTTTACAGCTGTCTAATTGTACCCTTCTGTACGTTGATTGCCATCAACACATACTGTGTTTGAAAAGGGACAAGGGAAAAATCCTTTTCTTGAGAAGTTTAAAATTTTCAAAGTGGTAATCATGTTCGTCTGTTACAGCAAAAACACCCAAGTCTCGTGGTGCTTAAAGGCTTGGCACACTTATTATGCTATAAGCTTTTGTAGACTAAAGCACACTTCAAGGGACACATGAAGTGTTATTCTGAGTTGCAGATAACATGTTTATAATCCCCCTCCCATTCTCAGACACAGGCATATATGCCCATAACTCAGGATTCGTGAATGATCTTTAATCCATGGAAGCATGTGCAACAATAAATCCTTGAGGTGCTTTGTGACAGAACATAGGAAACAAAATATAGGGAAAGAAACAGAGATCCGTGAAGGAAAAATATGCAGATAGTTCTGTTGGATGTAGCAGGTTGCAGAAGGTTGTCTTTTACTTTCCACATCATCCAGAGAGAGGGTGTATCGGAAGACAAAACTTGATTATTGCTGTAATTTGTGAACTTACTTGGTTCCTCTTTACCCTGTTGTCTTTTGTTTCTTGGCTTGTACCAGGCTATGGGAGTGCCAAACCACGGTTGCTCCATGTTTGTGCCCTGCCCGTTTCCCATGATTTTTGTAGCATCCTTCAAAGAGTCAGTGGCTTCATTTCATCAAACACTCTTCTAATAACAGCTGTTCACATGCATACCTCTTTAAACTACCGCCTGCAGGGAATAAGCCTCTCTTAAATGCATTTTAATCGTAGAAATCATATCTTATTATGACCAACCTTCATCTCCCTTTTTTCCCCTCTCTAGCTGGAGCCATATATGGATGAGAACTTCATTTCAAGAGCATTTGCTACTATGGGAGAGTTGGTTCTGAGTGTGAAAATCATTCGGAACAGATTGACAGGGTATTTATTTATATTTTATTTATCTGGTTTATATGTCAATATTAGTTTTCTAATACTGTTACTAGTTAAAAAACATATATAGACATATTGAGAGTCTTCAAATTTGGAATGAGTACTTGGATCATTTAAATCAGCCATTCTCAACCTTCTTTTAGTCTCTATCAGAAACACAATATGAAAGAAATATAGGCCAAATCAGGATTGTATATGTTGCATAACAATCCTTATAACGTGGTATGTGAAGAACTGTTTCTACTCTTTGCCTCTCTTCAAATGTTTCAGGGTCTCCAGGAGGCCACATGGAAAGAATGGCTGATTTAAATAATCAGATATTTTCTGCCAGCCACAGAAATAGGAAGTGCCTCACACTGGGTCACAATGTGCTTTGTCATTCAGGTGCAATGTCAAAAAGAGCATGCAACCAAAATGGCTTTACTTAAGAATTTTCTTTTTTCTCATTTGCACATATATTTATCTATTTATTTAGTAGTAATAGCCAAAACACACTGCAACAGATCAAATAAATTAAAAATTCAAAAATAATGTACAGTAATTACAAATGACCATTACCATATATATTTATATTATAACAATAAATAATCAAGCAGTAAAGTATTGAGTGAAATATACATCTTAATTGAACAACTTAAACTAGGCAGGAAATAAAGTAAATCCTGACATTAGTGTAAGGGTCTAGTGGAGGGAAGATCAAACAGCTCCACATGAAGGTAATGTGGTTTTCCACCGTTAGTCTGCAGACCTCTGGTAGGCAGCCCACAGCTGTCACCTGTAGCAGGCTTTCTCACAATTCTTTAGCTGAGCTTCCTTTCTCCATCTTTTGCCCATCTCTCACTTGGGAAAGTGAAAGTTTCCAGGTGTTCATTCACTCACACATCATATTGTTTTGTCTCTCCCAAAGACAGAGTGGGATGAGGCAAGTCAAGCAAGAAAGGCTTAGCTGTTTGATATAAATATTTCCACAAGCAACCTACTTACAATATATCACCTTTGGTAGCAGATAGGATTGGGGATTCCTTGATCCTCACCTCTGGAGTATGCAGTTGTCACAGTAGATGCAAACATATATTGGGTGGGATCCAACACCATTCCTGTTGTCTGAGTAGAGGTTTCACTTTGGAGAGCTGTAGCTCAGTGGCATAGCATAGGGCATGCACGTGGAAAGTCCTGCATTGAATTCTTCATGTCTTTTAAATTAATCTTTATTATCGGGGGTGGAAATATCTCCCTCTCAGTCTTTGTTCTAAATCAGGGATAAGAAATGTGTGGTCCTCCTGACGTTGTTGAACGTCGGAAGGGCAGTGTGTCCTTTGCAGTGGGCACTGTTGACTAGGCTGATGGGAGTTGCAGTTGAATAGCTGAAAGCATAGGCACCCACAGGACAGTCTTTGTTGAAAATTGTTGACAGTGAGCAAAGACTGTGGTATAGCATCAAATCTTACTTTGCAGAAATGAACATAACATATGACAGTGGTCAGTTCAAAACATAAGGGTCTTGCAATGCTTTTGTTCTTTCAGGATTCCAGCAGGTTACTGCTTTGTTGAATTTGCTGATCTGGCAACTGCAGAAAAATGTTTACACAAAATCAATGGGAAGCCCCTTCCTGGTGCCACACCTGTAAGTAAAATGCATTTGAGATTAGTGATGGTGAGTGTGGAGAAGAACAGTCAACTCCACACCTATGTCAGTGTAATCCATGCCCCTTAGAAGATTTGGTGTTGGCCGCCTCAGTTGCTTTTGATGTTTACCGTTAAATGATTGCAGATTATCTTGATATATCTATTAGTTGTATTGTGAAGCTTCTGACATGAACACAGAAAGTGATGAAGTCCAGAATACACTAAATTGAGAGTAATGTACTAATCTCTGAGATCTTTTTGTAAGTAAATATGCGTAGGAGCTTGTTCTGCAGAAGCAGAGGACCCTGACAAGGATTTTTTTGTTAAAACTTTAAAAAGAACAAGAAAAAAGAAAACCCAGAACACTAAAGAAGTATCTTGTAGCCAAATAAAACTGAAAAGCAGGGTATAAATGTGTGGATGTATAGCTTGTGCGGACATGTCTGTACGGGCGTTGCAGCCATTGGTATACAGCCATTGATGCTTTTTGCCCACTCTGTTAGGCGAAACAACCATCAGCCTTCCTTTCCAAGTCAGAATTAACTGTGATTGTCATTATGTGATTAATCAATTTATTATTATTATTATTATTATTATTATTATTATTATTATTATTATTATTATAGTTCTGAGTCATGAAGTTCTGATTTAGCTAGCCTCAGCCTGTTGCCGCCCCCCCCCCCCAATGTGGGTTGGACTACAACTGGGCACGCAGGTTGGAGCTGATGTGAGTTGTGGTTGGACACATCAGAAGAAAGGCTGCCCTATATCAGCTGTCTGGATAGCCTTGAGTCCAGTTGTTCCTTCTGTCACCGTTTGCTCCTCATATGTAATCTGGGAACAAGGAATATCAGCCTACAGGGCTCTTGTGGTGATTACTGTCTGAAGGAATTTCATGAAAGTGCCATAAGTGCTCACAGTTAGAGCACCACATAAGTCTGAAGTATTCTGATTTACACAAGATTGCATTTTGACACTGCTGTGGTGCAATAGCCATCTTCTTTGCATGAAAGAAGTCACCAGCAACACCAGTAGCAGTGTGCCAGTGGTTTTACTGGCTTCCCATTTTCTTCTGGACCCAGTTCAGGGTGTTGACTTAGATCCACACACATCATACTCTGCAGAGGCTCTCATCTGCCTTTGCCAAATGACCTTAGGAAACTCCACCTGCCCCTGGTGTCCCTGGATACTGTGCAAAGCAAATTGATTTGAGCAGCCCAGAGCTGGAATGCTGTGCTTTATTCTGTACAGTTTTCCTAGTTTACAGGCAAGGCCAGAGGTCCCCATGGCTCGCTGAGGATAATAGGAGTTGTAGTCCAACCCAGCTGGCAGGCACCAGGTTGGGGAAAGCTAATGGAAGGACATGATGACAGGGTACTTTCTGAGTCATTGCCTTTGGATTAATTTTTAGTTTTAACCACACTCAGTCTCCACGTTTTGTGTTTGTCAGTCCTGCTGAAGGAGAGGAAAGCTTGCCCAAAAACCAGTATGGTGAGCATCTCCCTTGTAGAATAGATTTTTTAAAAAAATTGTCTGTAGAAGTTTGTTGGAGGGACAAACTAGTTCTTAGTTCCTTTTTTCTTCTGTTTCAGACAAAGCGATTTAAATTAAATTATGCTACATATGGAAAACAGCCTGATAATAGGTAAGGTGAGATGTATGAAATGGTCACTGTTGTAATTATTTTTGTTTTTGGTAGGAAGGAGCAGAAGTTATGTTTAGTGTTTTCTCCATTATTTGTTATGAAAAATTAATAAAAGAATGAACTACTTCCAGTGAACTGGGAAGAAGGCAATATGTAAATATAACAGTGACAATAATGTAGCAAAATAACAAATGAAATCATACTGAACATACATACGTAGATCTGTCTGACTAAGATAACTCTTTGGATCTGGCCTGATTTTTGTTCTTATGCAGTGCTTTTTGACACATAGTTCGCAGATTGAACTCTTAAGCAACAAACCTGCTTTACTTTTAAATGTAATGGATGAAATCCTGTTGGTGGGGTCCATCTGCGCAATGGCAGTGTTGGCATTGGTGCTGATTAAAGTCTTCCTTTTACAATTTTGGGATGCACATGACTTTGTCCCATTGTGCATGAGCCACCATCACCACCACCCAAAACCACAGAAGGAAGGCTTTAATCAGAGACAATCTGCTGCCGCCAATAATATCATTCGTGTTGCACAAGGCAGAGCTGAGCAACAGGATTTTCAGCCAACATTTTATTTGCCTTCTGTTTGGTTGTGCTTGAGCCTTTCTAGGTCATTAAGGCCATAGTCCAAGACAAAACCCTTAAGATATTTGCTTAGAATTGTATTCTGTCACGTATAATGGACCACTTTTTAAAAAATGTTGATAAAGAGTTGCTACACGGGCTACAAAGAGCCAGTAACCCAACAGACTGTGTTGTGGAGGAGGAAACAGCAGTAGGTATGAGGGCTGTTTATGTGAATGTTATTGGTATCTCAATGCATGTTGCTCCCTTTTTAATAGTTTCAGAGGACTCTCCCTGTTAGTCCATAGTCTGTTGCAGCAAAACCATGAAACTAGTGCTTGTAAAGGCTGTGGCCCAGTTTCCTGTGTTTTCTGTTCATTAAGGGGTAGCAGGTAGTACAAACACTTTTAGTTCTTTGTGTCTGTTAGAGGTTCAGTCTTGACTTGTAAAGTACTTTTCATGTTCTTGCAAAAACAACAACACACACACCTGGACTGATCTTTGTATTCAACATTTCACACAAACTTCAGAATAAGTATAGCTCCTTATTTGTATTTTTTGGTAAGTACAACAATCCTTTGTGCTACTGGAGTAGTCAAATGATTTATTAAAGTACAAGGAAACCTGAAAGTGAAATTAAGCAGTAATTGTTGCTAAAGCTAAATGAAAACCAATGTGGATAACTGTTTGGAGCCCAATTATTTATTCATACCCTGTCTTTCTCCACAAGTAAAGCACCATATGTCGTTCCCATTATTTTATGCCAACAGTCCTGGGTAGCAGGTTGGCTGAGCCCAAGCTTCAGAACCAGTAAGCTTCAGGGCAAACTGAAGATTTGAATCTGGGTCTCTCCTACTGCTAATCCAGTACGCTAACCAGTACATCAGATGCTAAAAACATTTGACTCCCCAGATGTTTTAGACTTCAATTCCCAAACATCTGCTGGGCAAAAGCTCCCACATTCCTGCACTGTTCATTCACACTCATTTTATTAGAGTTCATTTTGCCAGAAACATGAAGTGTTGGATTTTCTACTGACCATTTCTGACTTGCTGATAAATTCTAGCTTGTTGATAAATTTCAAGAAGATTTCAGTGGGAGGTTGTACTACAAATATGGGGACTTCAAGGTTAGTGGTAGAAGAAGAAATTGGATATGTGAAATTGCTGATCTTGCAGTAGCTGATAAGTTCTCTTTTATTCAGTTGTGTTCTCCACTACCAAAGATAGTTATCACTTTCTAAGCTTTAGGCTAATGTAGCTATTAAGTCGGTGACCAGTGAGTGGACCAGCCCATTTGGGAGGAGGGGCTGGATCTCTGCAGTGAGGTCCAGCCCCTCCCCTCCAAATTGACCGGTTCACTCACTGGTCGCTGCATGGTTCTCGCGGTCATCATCCACATCATTGAGCCAATTGTGGAAGCAGCCAGGCCAGCACTTCCCTGCCTCCCTGTGCAGCTGACCACTCCAACAAGGAGGCAGGATGAAGAGTCTCCGCACTCAGCTGTTGAGCAGTCAGCTGCGTGGAGAGGCAGGGAAGCACCATCCAGACTGCTTCCACAATTGGTGTGACAGTGTGGACGATGGCCACACGCGCTGCGTGGTGATCGGTAAGTGGACTGGCTGGTTAGAGGGGGAAGGGGCTGGATCTCCGCAGCAATTGTGGTGCTGCTATTTGCAGCAGCTGTGGAGCCCAACTCTAGTAAATATTACTACTACTTACTGTTTTGAAATGTGGTGTAGTGGATAGAGTGATGGACTCTGGAGAACATGAATCCCCACTTGGCCACAGAAACTCACTGGGGGAGTGCTGCTACGCGTAAAACCACTTCTTAAATATCTCACTTACTTTGAAAGCTCTATTAGGGGAGCTATAGGTTGGTTCTGATTTCACAGCACAGAACACACACAGTCTGTGGGGAAAAATGGATTTTTGGGATATCAGTGTGGTGTAGTGGATAGAGTGGCGGACAAGGACTCTGGAGAGCAGGGTTCAAATCCCCACTTGGCCACGGAAACTCACTGAGGGAGTGGAACTGATAAAACCACTCTTTAAATATCTGACCTTGAAAGCCCTATTAGGGTTGCTGTAAGTCGGTTCCGACTTGGTGGCACAGAACACACGTACTGTTTTGAAAGCCTTGCACAGTGTTTATGTCAAGAATTGCACACTACATACTACAGTTACATTTGTATTATTTCATGTTGTTTTGAATGCACTCTATATCCACATGTGTTTGACATAGGTCCAGTAAAATAATACAATGGCGCAAAAGATCAAATGGCACAAAAGATAGGTGCTTAAGGTGCCTAATAACCCACAAATTACAGGTGGCCCTAAATGGACTAAGCCTCCTATCATTCCCAGCCAGCACCACCATACTGCCTGGAGAGATGATGGGCATTGCTATCCACTACATCTAGCAGATAATGGGTTGAAGAAAAACTATTCTCTCCTTTTAGCTTTAAGGATTGTCCCTCCAAGTGTACTAGGCTAGATTCCTTAATGAATGTGATGAGTCATAACAAAAAAAACACTTGCTAATTTAGTTTGGTTGATCATTATGAGAGTTAATTTTCTTTCCCTTATTTCTTCCCCTTAGCCCAGAATATTCACTGTTTGTTGGAGATCTTTCTCCTGATGTAGATGATGGAATGATATATGAATTCTTCGTAAAAGTATATCCATCGTGTAGGGGCGGCAAAGTAGTTGTGGACCAGACAGGTGTTTCCAAGTAAGTATCTTCCCCCTTACTTCTGCATCTGGTTTGGGAAAGGACAGGAGGATGTCCATCTGAATGTAAACATGTTTCTTAAGATGCCATGTGACTGTCATGGAGCCCCAAGGTATGGTTCCCTTCTTTTTGAGATGGAGGCATATGTGTAGGTGAGGAAAGCTGCTCTGTAAAATTCAGGTTTTTGACTGCATTTCCCATGATTCTGCCTCGAGGAATTCTCAGTAAATTCTTGGAACTGGAGTCCAAAAAAATCCCAAAGTTCTATCCCTGATAAAGGTATATGTGGACCCCCAGATACTGGGGTGTACTTGCACTATCCTTCACCATTGGCTATGCTGGCAAAAAGATAACATGAGTTGCAGTCACACAGTATCTGGAGGGCCACAGTTTCCTACCCCTGCATCAAGGGAATCCCCAAAAGGAGCACAGATTCTGAGCTACTCACAGTATCACCTGTTCTTTAGGACTCAACCACATAGCTGAAGTCTGCAGGTCCTTCCTCTTTCTTTTCATAGAATCACTGTTAGAGAAAATCGTTGGGCTAATCTTTGCATGCAGGAAATCAAGAATGTACACATCCCAAACAGGTGGTTGTTCAGCCTTTCCCTGCCAGTAAAGGAGAGCCCTCCAGTCCCATTAATAATTAATTCCAACGTGGAACTGCTCTTACCATTCAGTACTTTTTCCTAAAGTTCAGGCACGTTCTGCCCTCCTTAAATTAAATTCATTAGATCTTTTCTGAAGCAACAAAGAGAAAGTCTTCACTCTCTTCTGTGGTGTGAGAGAGTGCTCTTAATATAAAGATTATTATTAAAATTATTTTTTACATTTGGCTGTATAAGTTGGGGGTGGGTTGGCAGGTGTCATCATGATCCTGCTGTCTCTTAGAAGGGGATTTGCTCACCTTTATCTTTGTTGTCTTCTGCTCATTGTTTCTTACTGGCTGTTTGTCTTTTGACAGAGGCTATGGTTTTGTGAAATTCTCTGATGAATTGGAACAGAAAAGAGCACTAGTAGAGTGCCAAGGCGCCGTTGGTCTTGGTTCTAAACCAATACGTTTGAGTGTTGCTATACCAAAAGCGTAAGTATTGCTGCAACTGTGTGGTTTAGCAATTTGTGCTGGATTGAATTTGTGCTGGACTACAATAGAGTAGGGTAGGGAACTCTCTAGGCTAGCGTAGAATCATAGAATTGTAGAGCTGGAAGGGATTCCAGTGGTCGGCAAGTCCAGTCCCTCCCAAAGTGGGGAAATCCACAGCTGAAGCACCCCAGGTGGCCATCTAAAATCTCTTTTAGAACTCCAGTGAAGGAGAGTCTACCACCTTACAAGGCAACCCATTCCACTGTCAAACAGTTTTTGTTATCAAGAAGATCCTCCTAATATTTCAGCAAAATCTCATTTATCATTATTTGAATCCATTACTTTAGCTCCTATCATCTGGACCTACAGAATGTATGTTTGGGTCATTTTCTACATGATGGCTCTTCAGATATTTGAAGATGGCTATCGTATTGTCTCTATCCTCTCCAGGTGAAACACACCCAGCCCCTCAATAAATCCTCATGTTCTTATTTTTTAACCCTTTAACCATCCTGCATACCTTCCCTAGGACACATTCTGCTTTGTCAACATCCTTCTTACATGGTGTTACCCAGTAAGGATGAGGTTTGAGAAAGCAGAATAGAATGATATGATAGTTTCTCTAGATCTAAACACTATATTACTGTTCATGCAGTCAAATATTTGAGTTATTGTTTTGTTTTGCTGTCACTGTTGGCTCTTGTTTAGCCTGTAGTCTACCAAGACCCTTGTTGTTGTTGGGCTACAAAGAATCATGTTGTTTTGTTAATGTTTTTGATGTTTTGACTGATATAATTCTCTGTAGTGCTAGAGCACTCTCTGAGTGGTTGACAACGTAATTATGTAGATAACATTTTGCTTCCCAACAAGCTGGGTACCCATTTTGCTGACCTTGAAAGGATGGAAGGCTGAGTCAACCTTGAGCTAGCTACCTGAATCTGTCAGATCAAACTCAGGTTGTGAGCAGAGGCTTGACCACAGTTCTGCAGTTTAACCACTGTACAACTGCCAAGCCAGGAATCACATATCTTACCTTTTGCATCTGCTTTTTCCTGTTCAAATGTGGAATTTCACATTTTTCCCTTTTGAATCACATTTGGTTTGGTTTGATTCAGTTGTCCAATCTATTACATTGTCCTGATTCTGTTTTCGGAGGTATTGGCTACCCCTCTCAGTTTAGAGTCATCTGCAGATTTGATGAGCATCCCCTTCAAGCCCTCATTCAGATTATTTACAAAGATGGTGAAGACCACTGAGCCCTGGGCAGAACCCTGTGGCACCTCACTTGTCACTTCCAGCAAGATGACAAGACGTCATCAGTGAACACTGTTTCGGTGCAGTCTGTCAGCCAGCTATAAACCCACATGGTCCAGCCTAGATTTTACCAGCTTGGCCACAATAATATTTTGAAGCACCATGTAAAAGCCTTGCAAAAATCAAGGCACGAGATATCCACAATTTACAATACAAATTTCGTCTGGTGTGACCTGTGTTTGGATACCCATGTAGATCTTGGAAATTACGCTATTCTTTCCTAAGGGCTCACAGACAGACTTCTAAATTACCTGTTCTGGAACAATAACCTGATATCAGTGTCAAGTTGACTGGTTAGTAGTTGCCCAGAGCTTCCCCCTCCCCATTTTTGAAGAGAGTGATGACATTTGCTCACCTCCACTCTTTAGGGACTTCACCTGTTGCCCAGAAATTCTGAAAGATTGTAGACAGAGACTCTGAGATTATATCTGCAAGTTCATTTAATACTCTTGGGTGGAGTGCATGTGGCCCAGGAGATTTGAATTCATTTAAAGAAAAAAAAACAACCAAAATGTGTAGCTTATATACCACCCCATAGTGCTTAAAGCACTTTCTGTGTAGTTTACAATTTTTAAATAATACAGGCTACAAATCCCCCCGCCCGTGAACTGAGTATTCATTTTATTGACCTTGGAAGGATGGAAGGCTGAATCAACCTCGAGCCGGCTGTTTGATCCGTTGGTATCGAATACTGACCATGAGCAGAGTTTTGGCTACAACTGTTGGCTCTTGTTTGGTTTAACCACTGTGCCACAAGGCTCTTAAAGTAGATAGATGTTTCCACATCCTCTCTTTATCTATCTTGGGCAGTACCTGCTTTCTCCTTTATTCTGCTTGCACTAGGTTGAGTACTGCTTACCTTTTGAGAGAAGACAGAGGCAAAGTAGATGTCTGAAAAATCCCTTTTTGTTGTTTTTAACTTAATTTTAAGTCTGAGCTAATTTTGAGCTTTGACCTTCCTATATTTCTTTCTACAAATATTGGTACTCCCTTGTAACCTTTTTCAATGAGAAGCTGCTCCTTCAGTTTCCTATAGTAACAATAATTATGTGCCATCAAGTTGATTCTGTCTTATGGTGACTCTTTCTAGGGTTTTCCATGTATATAAAATTTAGGTTTATCATTCCTTTCTTCTGGGGCATTCTGGGACTGTGCAGCTTGCCCAAGGCTATACAGACTAGCTCTTCTCCCAGAAAGCACTGTGGGGAATTGAGCTCCCAAGGTCTAGCTCTGTAGCCAAATGACTAACTCACTGAGCTGTCTGGCATACCCCCTTTAAGTCATCTGAATGCTCCTTATACAGCAACTTTGGGTATCTTTGGGTATCTCCCACTTTTAGGTGACCCCCATGTTGCTTTGTTATAGGAATTCTTTGTGATTATGGCTTTGTTATCTTATCCTTAAACTCCCATTCATTGTGGATTCCCTTCTCTTTGAGTATTTTGGACCACAGGTTGGACCCACTATTTCTTTTAGGTTTTTTCTACCCTAAATTCCAGAGTGCTTGTTGTACTATTCTTAGCTTTCAGTTTTCTCAGTATAGCAAATCCCAAGACAGTATGATCACTTCCATCCAAAGCTCCCTCTCGTTCCCCCTTGTTGACCAGTTCTTCCTAGTCATAGTGAGGACCACATCCAAAGCTGATCTGCTTGCTACTTCTTCTACCATCTGGAAAATGAAGTTGTAAGCAAGGCAACTGAGGACTTCATTGGACCTTACAGTCTTAACAGATTGAACTTCAAACAGCTATCAAAGTAACTGACATCTACCATGATTAGTGGTTCTCCTCTTGGAACCTTTGGTAATCTGAGTCTGATTCGTAGGTCTACAACAGATCCCAATGGTGTTATTGCTGTTTAACTTTTCTTTGATTTTTATCCAAGAACTCTCCATCATCATTGAACTCCTCACAATTCTGTACATCCTTTATATACTTTGCTACTCCTCACCCCTAACTGGTTGATCTATTCCTATTGAATAGTTATAACCTTCAGTCACTACTTCCATTCATGAGTCCTATTCTCATGCCTTAGTTTTTGACAGATGGAGGACTCCCGCTGGAAAGGAAGAAAGTCTTGATTCCACCTGCATTGGATACTAAGCTCTACCATTAAATCTTAGCTTAAATTTCTCCCTTGAATATTTTGGAGTTGTTGTAATTTAATGTCCCCCCTCCCTCATGTTCTTTCCCCATAGTAACCGGTTGAAGACGGTCGAGTACAATCAGATGTACAACTATAACTACAACCAGTACTACCAACATTATCAGAACTACTATGCCCACTGGGGGTATGATCAAAACACAGGCAGCTACAGCTATAGCTATCCGCAATATGGCTACACGCAAAGTACCATGCAGGTAAGGGCAGAAAATAAATCTGAAGGTTTGCTAATTTACTATGAAGAGGTCCTTGAAGTTGCAGTCTTAACAAACTTTCTTGGAACTATTCCTATGGGATGCAGTGAGACTTTTGAGTAAATATGCACAGAATTACACTGAAGGTGCTTTTGAACAAGGAGAAAAGAACTTTATTTGCTTTATTTTATCTTTTTACCTTGCCTGTTCTTCAGACATACAAAGAAGGCAGCTTACAAACCATTTTAATAGTAAATATTAAAGCAACTAAACATGCAATTAAAATGATTAAGCATATTATAAATTATAGTTTTAAATAAAAACATTTAAAACAAATTTAAAGTACATTTAAAAAGAAATAACTCCCCATTAAAAATCCTCCCTTAGTAGCCAGTTACTTACTAAAAGCATAATCATCGTCATCTTAGAACTGCAGAGCTGGAAGGGACCCTATGGATCATCAAGTCCAGCATCTCTGCCTCCCAGTTGAAGGACAGCAGGGAGAGGTCAGCCTAGTGGCATATCGTAGCCCTGTTAAGTCTTTTACAGGAGAGAGCTACTTTTCCTATGCATTCTTTATTATGCATACACAGAGCACAAAGATGGGTAGTGTATTGTCATCTAGACATTGTTGGACTACAGCTCCTTTCCACCACATCCAGCATGGTGAATGTGACAGATTGTGGAGATTGTATCCAGTGACACCGGAAGGCCTGGATGCTGACTTATATTTCATGACTGTGATTGGGTTCATTATAAGATAGGGGCAGCTCTTGTTTTTGGGCGGGAAATAACCAGGAGGATTCAATTTGAACGTTAACAGGTTTATTAAACTTAACATCCGGAGAATCAACAATGACTTCAGTAGGTTCGAAACAACTTAGTTCGGGAAGATGCCCGTAAGAATCTGGTAACACATTTAAAAGAGAATTGTCCTTTATTGTGGAGCCGGACCAAAACACTCCTTGTCCGATGGTTTCTGCAGAGGTGCGCTCCTCACGGCACAGATCGTGCCACAACACGGGTGGCGTGCCCAGTCCCCCTCAAGTGGCGGTTTGTTGAAAGACGGCGTTGAGACGGATCACCCTCCTCCAGTGACCTTGTCCCCTCGGAAACACCACCACAGTCCATTCTGACGTCTCTGTTACAGTCACTCCTTCCTTCTTGGTGCCCGGGTCTGGTAACAGGCCTCCCACTTTCAAGTTGGGAAAATCCTGTAGTAGATCGCGCGCCCTTTTGTATTCCGCTTCCACTCTTTCTTTCATCTCCTCTATTCTAAAAACTCTCTCTCCTCCCTCCTCCTTTTTATCTTCCTCCCAAACAGGCAATATTAACTCCTCCCCTTCCTTTCCCTTTCCTTCCTCAACTAAGCAAACCTCTGTCTTTCTTCCTTATTCACTTTATCAATCACCCCTTCAGTCCCCTCCTTTGGTCTTTCTGTTATAGATTCTTTCATTTGAGGAGACGGCGCACTCTCATCACCTTCCACATAACCTACTCCTCCTTCACAATGACTCACAACTCATTGGTGCTCCCATAAGGTTTGCAGAACATGCTGTGGCTAACTGCAGCTAATGAACAAGATACCAGGGGCACATATCTGTTGCTCAGTTGAGTATAGGACCAGATACATGACTCAGACATGTCCTTGTATCTCATCAATCAACCGCAATTAAAGGGCAGTAAGTTATGCAAACCATATGCAAATATGAATATGAAACACTTACTGAATATTTAAATTATACTCTATTTCTAAAACTAGATGCTTAAGGTGGCTAATAACATTTAATATAATTTAAAGCAAAATTAAAGTAATGAATTAAAGCAATTTCATCTGAAAGCTAACTTCATAATACTTGAGTGACTGCAAGAATCTTGTTTAAACTACCATGTCTTTTATGTCTGAATAGTTTAAATTACTGTGTTGTTGTTTTTTTTAAAAAAACTCAAGATCAACCCATGCTTTCTAATTCTGCCTTATATTTATTAGTTTATTTCATTTGTATGCTGTCTTTCTCCTGGTGAAGGGGCTAAAGGTGATTCACAAATAGATAAAAATAGATGCAAGAAAAACACAATAAATTACAAAAGTAAGAAACTGTTAAACCTATAATAATATTTAAAAACTAATAAAAATACTGTGAAGACGCAGCAAAATCATACATATCTATGCCCCCACAAAGCCCATACAACTTTCCACTGCAAGACTCCTTTTTTCTGTCCAAATTAATTGTCTTGTTTTAGTAAACGATTGCTTAATCTTGAAACTGGTCTGGTTCGAATGTAGCAACAATATAAGCAAGGAAGCATATGGCTCTGATCTCCTCTTCATCCTAATGCTTGCTGCCAGAAAGAACCTCTCAAACAAATCCAAAACCAATGGAAAAGGTTAAAAACAAAAGGGCCCTCGTTTAGCTACATGGAGGAAGCCAAACTTTTCAAGGAAACACACCTATTCTATAGTAGCAGTGATAAAGAAGTCTCCCAGTTGTCTCATAATTTTTATTTTTTTATTCTTGCAGACATATGAAGAAGTTGGTGAAGACGCATTAGAAGGTAAATATTCTCATTATAATCCTGAATTTGCATTCATGCAGATCCTGATGTACCCGAAGCTAAAGATGTTCAGGAAATTGTGAAAGCCAGGAGAAAAAACCTGGGTAGCTTTCGGATCTGCGGAGTATGAGATCTGATGGTGGACGTTTTACTCTAGTCCTGGATTTTGGTCCAGTGGCTTACTATGATAGCATACATTAACACTTCAGGTATACTAGAAGCGCCTAAGGGAAAACTGTTTCTGCAGATAGAATCTCAGCAAAATTCTATTCTATTTAACTCATTTTTATTTATATCTCATGTTCTTGCCAGAGATCTTAGGTGGCTCACAACTGAGCCAAATGCATGTAATGCGGTTTATAGGCTTAAATGCATTTCTTAAGTAGTTTCATAAAAGAGTTTTTATTGCTCTTTTGTCAGAACATTGAAAAAAATGCTTCATATGAATATGACTATATTGAACTGGCTTGAACAATCATAACTCAGCATACCTAATTAGAAAGTGAAAGTAAACAAGCATTTCAGCTGTACTTCCATCCCCTTCACATTAAACTATTAAGTCTCTATTAACCATATTTTCGAGTTTCATCAGTCCACAAAACCATGATGGCCAATTCAGAGGAAGCAAGGATTCTAAACCATAATTTTAGGTTGGCTTACAATGTCTGTGGTAAGCATAGCATCCTAGTTTGCAATTACAGGAAACTTGTACAGTGGTGCCTCGCTAGACGATTGCCTCGCAGGGCAAGGAAATCGCTAGACGATGCCTTTTTGCAAGCGCTACTGCGCTTCGCAAAACGATGTCTGTCTATGGCGATTTTCGCTAGACGATGAGGTTTCCCCATAGGAGTGCGCCGACTAGTGGTCAAAAGCTGTCAGTGCAGCTGTCAGTGCATTCCTATGGGGACCCTCACTCGCTAGACGAGGTTTCCCTATGGGAAATTTCGCAAGACGAGTGCCTTTTCCCTTGGAACGCATTGAAGCGATTTCAATGCATTCCAATGGGAAAACGTGCTTCGCTAGACGATGTTTTCGCTAGACAGCGATCCTCGTGGAACGGATTAACATCGTCTAGCGAGGCACCACTGTAATTAGAAACAACTTGATTGGATCATAGGTTCTGTAAAAGGGCTGCTTACACAGAACACAATGTGCTTGTTGAATACGTTGTTTTTGTCCAAGCCAGCTTTTGTTTCATTTGAAGCGTTCATATTGTTATAACCAGAGACTCACTCATGTAGGCTTCTGTTTATTTACAGACCCAATGCCCCAGACGGATGTAGCTGAAGCAAACAAACAGTTCATGGAACAGAGTGAAGAACTCTACGATGCCTTGATAGAATGTCATTGGCAACCTTTGGACAGTGTTTCTTCAGAGATTCAAGCCATGTAATTGCCTCATTGCTCCCATGCCATCTCCAAGTGACATGCCAGTATGCCTGGAGCTGCCAAGCACACAAAACCTGGAGCTGGAAGAAGGACTGCTCCACTCCTTTCCTAGAGACTCCAACTCAAGATTCCAGAGGATGGCTTGTGGCAATTCCTGTATGCACTGAGTAGCAGAGGAGTGTTGTGGTCACTTTTATTCATGATGAAATTAGAACTCAGATACTTAGTTTTTCTTCTTTTTTGACCTTGAGACAGACTTATTAATCCTTGTCAAGGAGTTGTAATTTATAAACTTAAAGAAAAAAAGGTGTGGTGGAAAAACTTTTACTTCTGTGTATATACAATAAAAAATATCTTTTACATAGGAGGCATGATTTCTGATGTTCTCTGTGGTAAAAATGGGAGAAAGAATCACCAGTGCTGATGTATGGAGACATGCTGAGAGCATTGTTATTGTTTTCTAAGACAATCTTGTCCAAAGTGACTACAAAGCAAAACTACACTTTGAGGAAACAAACAATTTTACTGGGTTGTGGGTGGGGTTTGCATAAATCATCTGTTCAATCTCAAAGTACGTACAAAACTCTTTTTGGTCAATAAGTCCCTCCTAGTATTTTGACAAAATCTCATTTACATTAAGTCATATCTGTTACCTACACAATGCATATCTGGGCCGTTTTCCACACGACAGCCCTTCAGATATTTGAAAATGGCTATCATATTGTGTCGCAGTCATTGTTTCTCCAGGTGAAACACACCTAGGCTCCTCAACCATTCCTCATGTGCATATTTTTGAAGCCTTTTACCGTATTATCTCCCTCTGGACACATTCTGCTTTGTCAATATCCTTCTTAAACTGTGGTACCAGGAGTGAGGTTTGAGAAAGCAGAATAGATGCTGGTCACGTTTACTCCTTTGCAGTTGACATCTCCAGTCTCTAAAGCCATCTTCTTTAAGCTACCATTCACAAGATGTGTTTAGGCTACAATTCCCAGCCTTCCTAGAAGATAATAGGAGTTTCCGTCTAAAATGGGGGTCTCCAAGCTACGGCTTACGGGCCATATCCAGCCCACCTTGCCTTTTTATCTGGCCCAGGCATAGGAAGAGGAGCGAAGCCTGATGTAAGCGATCCCCCCACCCTCACTTTGCAAAGACAGCGGGGGTGGGGGATCGCTTCGGCCCTAGAAAATGTGTAAAATACATGATGTGGTGGCCCTCACACCGAAAAGGTTGGAGACCCCTGGTAACAGATTGGGAACGCGGTGGTTTCGGAAAGGCTGTTCTCAGGTTTCTTGTGTGTCAACACATTTATCGTTTCATTGAGTCTGGTGCCCTGGCCCTGAATCGCCACTGGGAAAAGTTATTTTGGACTACAGTTCCCTCAGTCGCCAAGCAAACATGGAAACAGCAGCACTGGATTGGGGACAGAGGGAGTTGTGGTGAAGAAGTCACTTTCCAAAGAGCCCCCCCCCCCCTCAATAAAAAGACATTAATGCGTTTTGCAGTGTTGGTTGAGGAAAGGATGCACCCCAGAGGCAGAAGCAGCCTGCTGTTCATAAAGCAGGACGGGCAGCTCCTCTCATAGACGGCCTCCGATTTTAGAAACGAAGACGCACGGAGCCAAAGAGCGCCGAGGCCTCTTTTAAAAGCGAGACTGCGCTGCCCGCAAAGGACACTGCCGGAGCACGCGAGGCAGAAACCGAAGCAGGCCCAGAACGGCGGGAGCGTTCTCGGGCCCCAACACGGAGGCGCCCTCTGGCGGCGGGCGAGCGCCCCTTCCGTCCCCGCTCGCCATCGCTCCGCCAAGCCGAGGCAAAACGCCACCTGACGGGCGAGAAGGGCAGCGAAGCCCTTCCGGCTCCCCCCCCCCCCTTTCCTCTTTCCTCACCAGAGGCAAGACGGGGGGAAAGGCGCCAGCGAGGAGAGGGCATTATCTGTGCGGGAATTGTGGGGGTTGTAGTCCATGAACACTAATCTCCCTACTTCTGGCCGCCACGTTCCCCAGGAGGCGGCGCATGGAACTACACTTCCCAAGAGCCTCCGCCACGCGCCTGTGGGTAACTCTGCCAATCGGAAGCGCCGTGAGCACGACGTGGCTATAAAAGGCCGAGTGGGCCCGGGGTGGTCCTTCTTTTTCCCCCGTCGCGCTCGTGGTTTGAGCGGAAGCTCGCGGCTAGGAAAGGGCGGCTGGCGCGGCGCGGGAGGGAGGCTGTTGAATCCGCCGCCATCCTCTTTCCTCGCCGGGGCGTGGATTCGTGATCCCTTCCACGGAGCTTCCTGGCGTTCCATCGCGACCCGGGCAGGATCGGACCGCGGTGCTCCTCGCCCTTCGCGAGCCTGGCGTCGTCGTGCAACGCGGGGGGCGCGTCGGGCTGTGGCCTTGTTGACCAGGGCGGGTCACCACCGAGCAGGTGGGCGAGGAGGGCACCGGAATGAGTCCGAGGGTGCCTTTTGGCTCCGAATCCGGTCTTTCCCTGGCCCTCTTTTCCTTCTGAATCCGGTGGGCTAGCTAGGAAAGATCCCCGGCACTCGAGGGAGGGAGGAAGGCAGGCGAGAGTCCCCTTGGCCGCCTGCCTTCTCCCAGCCATGGCCCGCGGAGGCTGCTGGGCGCCGGTTCAGGCCACCTTGCCCGGGGTGGTCCCTTCGAGCTGGCTCTCAGAGGCCCAGCCCCCTCGCCTGCCCCCCCCCCCAGTCATTTTAGGGTGGAAGAAAGATTCGGGGTTTGTGGTCCAGAACCTTCAAAGCCTTTTCAGGTATTGAGTGTTCAAGGCAGAGCCACTCCTGGATGGAGCCCTTCCTTGTGCGGCTGATGTGTGTGTCCTTTTGTCCTAGGCAGCAGTCCGGAGGCCCGGCGCCAAAGCTAATCAGAAATGACTTGGGAATCGGGAACGGCCTTCTTGGCGTTACAGGCTGAGGAAGAAAAGATGTCCCGCCCTACCGAAGGCCTTGGGAGGATCACCCAAGCCCTAGTTTTAGGCTTTCTTTCGTAGTGGCACTGTTGTTCTGGGCGATCAAGTCGGAACCAACTTATGACGACCCTGATGGGCTTTCCAGGTAAGTGACATTTTTAAGGAACAGTTTTACCAGTTCCACACACCCCAGTGAGCTTCCATGGCTGAGTGGAGATTCGAACCCAGGCCTCCTGTGTCTATCACTCTATCCCTGACCTCACACTTGAAATCCTCACAGTGGCATTAGGGAGGCTTTTAAAGGCTTTTCCTGGGAAGGGGTGCCAAGTCACTGCGTTGTAGTGGTTGGAGTTTGTGTTGGGACTGGGAGAGTGTGGTTCAAGTCCCCGGCCCTTCCACCAGCCATGATACTCTCACTTGAGCCTGTCAGTTTCTCCCTCAGCCTCTCTACTCCTCACAGTGTTGTAGGGGGTAAACTGGAGAGAAGATTCTTGAACGATACTTAAAGTTCAGTGAGGAGAAATGTAGGATGAGGTTATAATGTCATCAGTACACCTTGTTCTGCATGATGCTACTTGGAAACCACCTGCTCTTATTTATTACATTTGTATCCCACTTTTCTTTCAAGAAACACAAGGTGACAATCGTGTTCCTCTGGGTTTCTATCCTCATGTGAACCCTGTGAGGTAGATTAGCTGGGAGGTGCTGACTGGCTGGAAGAAGGGCTGCAGCAGAGTTTCCTGCTTTAAGAGAAACTTGGTCTTCAGTTTGATTAAATGATAAAGGATTTCTGCCCAGTCACCAGAGGAGAAAGCTGATTGGATCTGATGTATGCTTCTCCATTAAAGTTGTAGGATCACCATAGAAAGGTTGTGTTAACAAATGGAGTAGGGGTGTAGAATGACTTCTTGGTAGAGTACCTAAATGTAGAAAATTTAAGTAAAAGCTTGCATTCATTAGTATTAATCTTCAGTCAGAGGAGAGCTCGGTACTGACACACCACTGTGGCTGTTCTGTAGAGTTTTCTAAGTGCTTTAGGGGAATTTTCCTAGGTTGTAGGGCAGGCTGCTGAGGAGTGGGGCCAGACTCCTTGTCTTGAAAAGGCCACCGTCCCTCTAGGATATTTGCTTGGAAGATCCACTCCTGGCCCTATCGAAGCTGCGTCTGTCTCTTGTGGCTGATGTGGTCAAAAAGGTGCCAACAGTAACTTTTTTTCCTCGACGGTCGCTGTTCAGTTTGCACGGCTGTAACTGTCCAGCAACATTCTCAGGAAAATACATTGATGCTTGGTTTAGTTATTTCACACTTCTCTCCCAAAACTGGACCCCCATTGATGTTGTACATCTCAAGCATCCAGACTAGGCAGGAGGAGGGGTTTCCAGATGAAGAGCGAGAGTCATTTAATGGTTCAATTTTCAAACTGAGATTTTACAGACATGTTTTCAACTTGCCACTCAGCCATAAATTGCTTACTGGGTGATCTGAGGCAATCGGTATCTCACAGCTTAACAAACCTGGTTGGTTCTTGTGAGGAGAACATGGGTGGGTTGTTTTGAGGAGAACATGTGTAAGAACTTAAGAAAACACTCCTTCTAGTGTTAAAGTTTTCTTAAAAAATAAGCCCAGGAGACAAACATGTATTTCAAGTTCAAATTAGCTGTGCCTAACTTCAGAATGAAGATGGTAATGCTCATAGTGCACTTCATAGTCACAAATTTGAATATCGAAATTGATGAAGATTCTCCAAAAGATCCAGAAGCTTGAAGATTGTTCCAATAGTGGATACATTACAGTAGGACAATTAGGGGCAGCTAGGGTAATTCGCTTACACTGAATTATGATTCAGTGCTTTATTACTATGTTATGGGGGAAACCCAGTTTTGATATCATTTTAGCAACAGGCAACACATTGTTAGTTAATTCTCTGTATCACTTCCTCAGCAGTTAATAGAAGTACTTCTTGATGTGTGAATTAAGCAGGGGAAATGGTTAACACTCTTATGGGAAAAATGCATCTGATACACAGAGCCACTACCATAATTATTTTTGAAGAAGAAGCTGTGTTAATCTGTGCAAGCATCTCGGACAAAGCATTATATTATGACAGCATAATAGTATTGCTTTCCATCTTGTTCCATCTCACTACAGTCCCTTTCAAGGATGACGAAGATAAGACAGTGCTGCACCTGTGAGTTGAAGATGGCCTTCTCAGGATTCTGTTCAGAGCACAGGTCAGAAGACTTTGTGTGGGTTTGAGAAGTAGTTGGTCTGATCTTTTTACTTCCCTTCAAAGTTCTGCTCCCCTTGCTGCATCTTTTAGTGGACTGCATGTTGAACCAAGAGCTTTGGCTTACCAAATGGCCACAGGGTCTCCAACAACATGCAAGAACAAGATGGGAGGGACTTTGACATCTCCGGCCCTTATTAGCTGTGGATGTCACTCGACTCTCCTACATGCATGTCTTGCAGCAGCTCATAGATCTGTAGACACCCTTTTTCTAAAAGATTAAGGCAGCCCAGGTTTTCTTCAGCTACTCAATAACTCCTTTGGGTTTTTTTTTAAATCAGATATGTCAGAAACCAGTATCCTATTGAAGTTGAATAGGCTCGCAATGACACTGGCAAAGGTATTGTACATGTTTTTTACATCAATATGTGTGCTACTTTTAGAAGGCAGTGGGATGGGGGAAGGTGTAGAATAAGCAGTAACCTCCCTATCCCTTTCCCATCAGATCTGAATATGGATCTTATGGTCAAAAAGGAGGGAAAGTAAAATGAAAGCCGGCCCTTACCTCTTTGCTGGAGAAAATCCTCCACTCAGCTGGGCTGGCTTGAGACAGTGCTTTGTTTTTGATGCCTTGCCATTCCCAAGGAACAAAACATGACAGGTGATCACAATGGATTCATTTTGTATTTATTGAAGTTTTCAAAATTCCGTACTTCTGAGGGGGTTCGAGTGATGGACATGGTCCTCCATCTTCTTTTCAACCCTTGCTTATGAGATAAGCTAGTTTGTAGCCAAAGTTCGCCAAAGATCATCCAGTGAATTTTATGCCAGGCTTGAGTCTTGAACCCTGCTTTTGCTCTTTATTTATTTCTTTATTTAACTTATATGCCTCCCACTCTACCCAAAGGTCTCTGGGCGGCTTACAACAATTAAAATACAATAAAAATACAATAAAAAGATAAAACAATTAAAATACAGTTACAATCTTGAGATCCAGCAGTGGTGAATGTATAGACTTTGGAAGTTATTGGACTGCAGTTATTTTCATTCCTCAGCATTGGGTGTGGCTGCTGAAAGTTGCATTCCAAGAAGAGTTACAACAAACAATAAATGAGTATTGTAATAGAGAAAAACGTCAGGATAAATAAAAAGATGTATTTACCACAAAAAAAGGAAGATTAGGAATGCCAAATATTAGTAAATATGTTGCAAACCAACTAAGAGTTACCACAGATATAATCATATAAAATAAGGAGATAATATGGAAGGATATTGAATTATAAGAATTTATATGGAATGGGGGAACTACACAAAAATTATTGGTATAAAAATTTTCAAAAATTAATAGAAAAGATTCAGAATCCTTTTATAAAGAATGTAATGGCGATTTGGAATAAATGAAGATAGATATTAAGTCCTGGAGTATCTCGTTTAACTTCAATTAAATTGGAAAATTTCCCAACAATGGGTTGAAGGAGTTGACAAGTGTTTTAAAAAGAAAACAGACACATAAATGGGAAGAATGGGGGGGGGGGAATAAAAACTAAAGAACAAATAACCAGTTTTGCAGAAGGAAGCCTAAATTGGTTAAATTTAATACAGTTGGGAGTGGTAGCTAATAGAGTGAGAAATTTAAATTGGAGGATAGAAAATTGTCTAAGTTTGAAGAAATTGTAAAGAATTTGGAAAAAGAAACATGAGTTAATGATAAACTGACTTCAGAAATTAAGTTTAAAAAGGAGAGATAAAGAGTAACAGATTCAATAAAACGGGTCCCCAACCCCCGGTCCGCGGCCCAGTGCCAGTCCGTTACCTTGGTAGGACCGGGCCGCAGAGACAGATCTCCCCCCCGCACGCACTCTCCCCACGAACGCCACCCCCCCCCCCGCACACACAGGTGCCCTGAGTTCGGAAAAGGTTGGGGACCACTGCATAAAACATTGAACTAATTTATAAAAGCTGTATTGTGTAAAGGTAAAGATAAAAAAGGACAATGAGTATAGGTATTTTCGGAAAGATTTTGGGAGTGGATAAAGGAGAAGGAAGATTATGATTGTAAGCAAAAGTATGTAAGATATAATGTTCCCAGCATTTTGTGTTTATGTATCAAGTAGGTTTTATGTCTTAGTAGTACCGTGTTTTCCCGAAAATAAGACAGGGTTTTATATTAATTTTTGCTCCAAAAAACGCATTAGGGCTTATTTTCAGGGGATGTTTTATTTTTTTCATGTACAACAATCTACATTTATTCAAATACAGCCATGTCGTCGTCTTCTGGTTGCTGCACAATGGTGGAGGGCGGGGTTTCACTTAACTGGGGCTTAAGAAATCAAGGCTGCCTGCCCTTTTTCTTTTTAGAGCAATTGGTTAGGTTTAAAGACAGTAGTGACTGGCTCCTCATGGAGAGAAGGTGGCGAATAAATAAGTAAATGCTTACTATAAATTATGAGATTGCACTATCAAGAATTTTTAATAATTGTTCTTGTGGTTGTACAGGAGTGGTGATGCAGACTGGTGAGCTTCTGTTTTTCTGAAGGCGATTCTCAAGGCGAGTGGACAGTTGCAATGACCTCTTAGGTAATGTAAGGTTCTGTTACCAATAGTAGAAAAGGGTATCTGATCTTTATCGCTCTAAATTGAGCTGAATTAGGCAGTAGTTCAATAATTGCCTTATAATAGCTTTGCCTGCACTGGGAAGCATGTAATTGGTTGCTTGTGTTGAGTGAAACACCACCTTTGTTTGGTCTGTGATGACTTGTTTCTTTAATGGTGACAGCTGGATGAATCCTGCGGATATGGGGCTGAGACCAAACAGATCACGTTGGTGGGAGAGTAGGACATCTGCTTTCTGTTTTAGCTAACTGCAGAGCCTAAAAATTATGACTGCAAATAATGAAATATTTCTTTTAGGTCTTCAGATACACCTTTGAATTTGCCAAGGATACTGAAGAAGTGGAATTATCAGCAAAGAAGCAGTTGTTACCAAAATGATTTAGTTTTTGTAATTGTATGGAATTAAAGCCTAGTGTATTAAGATTAAGCATTAGTATATTTAATATCTTTATGCACTAACTTTGGTATGTTAGCAACAACATTACACTTGCATACGTAAGAGGAAGAAATACGCACAAAGGAAGATCTCAACTGAAAATAATCACAAATGTATGGGGAAAAAAGCTCAAAGAGAAATGTAATCTGATCCTCAGGGTCTTTTCTTTAATAAAGCTGTTTGGTAATTACTGCACCAGTAACTAACTTGTCTGTGTAGTGATTCTGGTGACAGGGATGGGCAGGCTTGAGGGGCCCATCCTGGTTTTTTTCCCCCTTTCACTAGGGCCCCAGGATTCTCTGTCCAGATCCAAATGCAGAGGACATGTGGTTAGCACACAGTCTGTGCCTGTGCCTTTTTTAAAGTGCCAGAACTGACCACTGTTTTACTTCACTCCTGGATGAGCCAAGCATTTCTCATTTAAGCAATGTAATCAAGGTGGTAAAAGTCCCACCGTTGCTATGCAGCAGTTGTGATTTGGAGACTTGGTCTAGGACAGGGTCTCCAAACTTTTGACTGTGAGAGCCACATCGGATATTTGCAACATTTTTGAGGGCCGAAGGAACGCGTGCCTCCCCTGTGTGAACGGGCTGGATAAAGTGGCAAGGAGGGCTGGATGTGGCCCACAGGCTGTAGTTTGGATTCCCCTGGTCTAGGAGATGGGTCTGCCATTCAACCCTGCCCTGAAATATTTTGATTTCATGTCAGAATTTTATTTTTTAAAATAAATTGTTGATACTTTCGAAGAAGGGCAAGTCAGATTTGTGAAGTTCGCATTGTTCCTGTCTCCCATGAATTTAACAATATTTAAATGGCATGTTCCCACATGACTAAAATGCTTGTAAAATGTACAAATTGTGTTGGTGATGAGAATCCTAATTTTCCTAACAGTAGGAAGAGCTTGCAGGTGACACATTAAAATGAATTCTTTAACACCAAATATGTTATTAAAACATTAGAGAAAAAGCAGCATAGACCTCTGTTTTAAAACTGCATATAGACAACACACAAATTGTCTATAAGTGTTGGAAAGGCCCTTGAGGTAACATGGAGCCCTCTCCTGTGGTAACAGCCCATGTGTATGCACATGCCACCAAGTCAATTCCCACTTAACTACAACCCTTTCTAGGGGTTTTAAAGCAGATAATCCACAGGAGTGGTTTACCCTTCCCTTCTAGGGGCATCCCGGGACTCTGCCGCTTGCCCAAGACCACATAGGCTGTCTTTTCTCTCAGGAGGCACAGTTAGGAATCGAACTCTGAACCCTTGACTCTGCCAGATACCTAAACCACTGAGCTATCCAGCTAGCTAACAATTCCATGACTAAGTTTATTCGCTGTTTATTCTCCAGCCCTTTCTCTGTAAGTGCTGCCCCTGTGCCACGGTTGCTCAACATGGACACACACACATTCTCTTACAGGTGTGGGTCAGAATGGTGGTGTGTCCCTGATAAAGGCGTATTTGGGGTGCTCTGTGGGGGCACAATAGCTTTCCTAACTTGGCTGGCTGTAACCAGTTCACTCTTCCATCTTCTGTGGCTCTGGCTTCCCCACTTCTCCAGCTGATGTTCTTTTTTGTACCCATAGCCTCCTGCTCTGCCCCCTCCCCTGAAACACTCCCCCCCCCCCCCCGCCAGCACTCATGACCAGTGCTAGCCTCCTTCAGCGGACTCCCATCTCTGGCGGGCTGCTCTTCCTACTGGTCCCTTGTGGCTCTGGGGATCCCCATGGTGGCAGGGGTTTGGCTCTCACAGATGTTCCTGATAGACCAAGGTTCTTGGCCTCCATGCTGCACCAGCTAGATCACCAAAGCCCCTCTGGTTGATTCATGGGGGGGGGGGTGCATGGAGGTTGGCCCATGCTGCCTCCCAACCCTGCCACAACTGCATCTCTTAGTCTTGGCCCTATGACTGCACTTCGGCTATAACGTTCAGACGCCTTGATAGGCGGTATTTCTTAAAAAGCTCTTCAGACAAACAAAAAAGAGATTCAATGCCATGGTGCCTTAAAGACGGATACCTTTTATTGTTAGCTTTTGTGAATCAAGTCCACTTCCTCCTATCAACATTATCTGTTACATAAACATTTATTCTGATTTGTGATGGTAGTAGCTAGAATTAACATAGCACGAGACTAGAAAAGACTGAAGACTATGCCCAGAGAAAAAGGGCGCATTTGAGAACATCCCCCTCTCCCGGCGCACTGTAACAAGAAGGGTTGAGGACATTGCGGAAAATCTGGAGTTTCAGCTGAAGAACAGAGCAGTTAAATTTTACTGTTTTACACTGGCTCTGGATGAGAGCAGCGATGTACATGACACTGCCCAGCTACTCATCTTCTTACGTGGGATCACTGCAGACTTCAAAATAACGGAGGAGCTGGCAGCCATGCAGTCAATGAAAGGGACAACAACAGGGAGTGATTTCCTAACGGAGGTAGATGCATGTTTGGACAAGTTGGGACTGAAATGGGACAAACTTGTAGGTGTGACAACAGATGGTTGTCCAAATCTGACGGGGGGAAATATTGGACTTTTGAAGAGAATGCAGGATAAAGTGACAGAAATCAACCCTGAGTAGAAATTAACATTTTTGCATTGTATTATACATCAGGAAGTGTTGTGTAGGTCAGTATTAAAAATGAACCATGTTGTTGATGTTGTAACTAAAACAGTTAACTTCATCAGAGCAAGAGCACTGAATCACAGACAGTTTGTTGCACTTTTGGAGGAAAATGAGTCTGAACATCGTGACATCAGCTACCACTCAACTGTCAGGTGGCTCAGCCTGGGAAAAGTGCTGAAAATTTTCTGGGACTTGAGAGAGCAGATCTGGGAGTTCAGTGTGAAGAAGGGAAATGACATCCCTCAGCTTTCAGATGCAGACTGGCTGGTAGACCTTAGTTTTGCTGTAGATGTGACTGCTCAGATGAATGAACTGAATGTCCACGTCGACTACAAAAAAACTTACCTCGACGTCGAGATCTACTTCGAGCACGTCTTCGAAGGATCCTACGAAACAAAAAAGATAATCGTCTAAGGATAAGAAGGACAAACCTAAAGACCATGGCAAGCAGATCCCTCCAATTTCGGCGTCGTTACCATCTCCGATTTTAGAGGACTCGTCTCGGGATCGGGAGTCCTTTTCGGAAGCCACTGCCTCTCTTCCACCTCGGCAGTTAGAAACTTCACCTGGATCTCCGACTCCAAGCCAGCTAGTGCGCACTGTCACTAGCCCGGCTACTGCCCCTCAAAGCCCTGTCTCTACCGGGCCGGCATCACCGGCACTTTCGTTGCCGGCATCTTCCTCTTCGAGGGCACCTTCTCCACCTCGGAAGAAGGTTGCTAAAACTAAACACCTCTCGCCGGATCAACGCCGAACATCTCGACGTGAGGTGGTGGTTCTACCCCGGTCTTCTCGACGTCGACACAAATCAAGGTACGACGACCCGATTTATGTCGAGGTCGATCGTAAGGAGTCCCGTCGTCGACGTGACGACTCGGACACCGATTCGTCGTCGAGCGGGGAAGACTATCGAAGGAAGAAAAAGATTTGATATGTCTACACGTCGTCTTCCTCCTCCTCTTCTTCGTCTCCACCCCGACGTCGATGTCGAAAACATGTCGACGTCGATACCAGTCCAGTTTCTAAATGAGTGGACAAGAGTAAAGACATACCTCCAAAGACCACACACTCGACGTCGAAAATGGCACACTCGAGAACTCACTCGACCTCCGTGCCTCCAAATTCAGAATCTGACAATAGAAGACATAGAGGAAAACATCCTACACAATTACCTTCTGATATTGATCAGGATGAGGCTCTCTCCTCCGATGGATCGTGCCACGGAGATGAAGTTTCCTCTCAGACCTCGGGAGAAACACCTGTAGGGGGAGAACCCTTGGGGTCAAATGCTGGGGACCCTCACCCATCCTCACCCTCAGAAGACTTCTCTTCCTACGTCCAGATGATTTCTAGGATGGCGAAGACTCTGAAAATGCAAACTGTACAATCTTCCCCCCCATCTGAAGATCTCATATTTGGGGACATCAATCAGGAAAGAACTCCTCCACTTAGCTTAGCATTTATTCCAGCTTTGATGGAGCTTATCAAAGAATCCTGGACTCAACCATCTACTTCTGCTCCTGTTCCTCGCAGGACAGAGAACTTATATCGCACCCACGGGGATGATACTACCTTTCTGGCAAAACACCCGATTCCAAATTCCTTAATTGTTGAATCAAGTTCATCAAGATCATCAAGAAAGTCGCATGTCACCCCCACAAATAGAGAGGGTCGAAAGCTGGACGTGCTGGGTAGGAAAATATACTCCCTTACAACTTTTTTGCTCCGTGTGACAAATTACCAAGCTGCCATGGGGGCTTACCAGAGGCAACTTTGGTCAAGAATACTCCCTGCCCTTCAATCAGCTCCAGATGACACCAGGCAGGGATTCTTGAATACATATGCAGAAGCTCTCACCGTCTCTAAACACCAAAGGTTGGCTTCCCGCCATTCAGCAGATGCTGCTTCGAAAATACTTACATCTGCCATCACCCTGAGACGACACGCCTGGCTCAGGTCTTCAGGTATTATAGAAGATGTTAAAACACGTGTCGAAGATCTACCCTTTGATGCGAAGGGTCTCTTTAACGAGAAGACTGATGATAACCTGGAGAACCTGCACAAGATAAAAAAGACAGCAAAATCGTATACTATTCAACAGCAACCTAAATACAAATACATTGCTGCCTCCCAGGAGAAAGCTCACAAGAGGAGAGGTCTTAGGAGCCAGAGATCATGCCATGTATTCTTCATAGCATGGAATCATACTGGGAACACGTGAACTCCCCCAACAAAAGACTGTGGCCTCCATCAGCCTGGGACTGCCACTTGACACAACAGGTGCTCCAGCTAAGACTGGGCCCTGCATTTCTTTGCAAAATACCTTTGTTATATTCTCCTCCTTAGGAAAAAAAAAAGAGAGAAGGCTGCAGGTAGCCTTCTCATTTGCAACATATCAAAGCTCTGGTACATGCCATCACTGCATCGCACGATAGGCAGCAACTGGCAGAGAACAGCGGCAGCTTCATTGGCACAAACAAAATCCAAGGCACACAGGCAGGTCACAATTACCACCTGGCCGATCAGTGACATCTCTAGAGAGGGCTGAGGAAAAGAGACACACCTTTTTTACTGCTAGGAGAAAAAGTCAACCATCTATAGAAGGGGGGAGGGGAATTGTGCAACCAATGAACCACTTGTGTTCCCCTCCAAAACCCAGTCTTTACAATGGCTGATCACACCAGGGCATCTACAGACTATTTTGTCCTTGATCTGTTTTAGCTCCAAGACAGCTGTTTTTCAACATGGGAGGTGATTTTCCAGTCTCTTAATTTTTTTGGGGGGGGGGGAGGGATGGGTGTGGCCTGCTGAGGTCAAAGGAATCGAGAATGGTCCCAAGAACCTCAGTGGCTTCCTGCTCTAATCCACAGGTTAGGAGCCTCTTTTTTTTTTGCTGGGATATTCTACAGCCCTGGCCTCCCCCACCCTGCCTGAAGAGGAGGGAAAAATCGAGGTCTAGAAAGTCAAGGAGGTAAGAGGGATGGCTTGTAGACAAAGGGCCTTTTCAGCAGCTGCCCCCAGACTATGGAACGCCATACCGACTGAGATTCGTCTGGCGCCGACGTTGATGATGTTTCAGCACCAGGTCAAAACCTTCCTGTTCCAGAAGGTTTTTAATTAAAATAATATCAACTGTGGGTCCTGATGGCAATTTTTAGAGTAGTATATTTTAAATTATATTTTAATTGTTTTATCTTTTTCAATGCATTCAAATTGTTGTAAGCCACCCAGAGACATTTGGGTAGTGTGGGCGGCATATAAATTAATTAAATAAATAAATAAATAATAAACAGTCAGGGGTATTCCCTTGCATAGCAACATTTCCTCAGGGATATATTTCTTAGTCATCAGGTTTGCTAATTAAGTCTGTAACCTTCTAGTGACAAATCATTAGACAATGTGAAATTGAATGCAAGATTTGTAGATGAAGAAAATCATGTACTCTAGCAAACAGATGTCTTCCATGAATTATAGGAACATCTCTACGAAATACATGATAAACGTATTATGCGGTTTTGCCTCGAGAGTTTGTCTTTTGTTGTGGTTCATTTTAGGTTTATTTTCTCTTGTGAGGGTGCCCAGAATAGTGGCTTGCCACTTGATGGGTGGGGAAGAAAACCGACCAACCAACCAACCTTTTCCAAGAAAGAAGGAGACACGAACTGCTTGATTTGCTATCAGGCTGCAATGATTTCGTAGTTCAAGGGGTGTTGGAGCTTTTCTTAAAATTAAAAATACCATCAATCCAAGCAGTGATGCTGAAATAACCGTTTCCAGCCTGCCGAGGAGAGATGCCCTGGACACTGAATTAATTGAATAAAACACTTGCTGCCTGGTTGCCAAGATCTCTGTTAGGGACTAAGGTGTGTGGAGAGACACTAGATTCATCATTCTTTGCAGTTTCCCTTACTTTCAGCTATGAATGGACCAGTCCATTCATAGATCTTCCTAAGCATCTTTACCCCTTGATCTAACACATTATTGTATATATTTTACAGCTTCTTTAAACCTAGAATGTACCGGCACTGTTCAGCAAATGGCTGACTTATCCATTGCCTCCTTTGAGGTCAGCTTCTATATGACTACTTTCTGTTCCCTGCATTTTATAGCATACCAGGGAAACCTGCTGCCTGTGGGCCTAATCTGGTCCATGGAGATTCCCTGTCCATCCACAGAGATCTATAGGCAGGCCCCACCCCAGGGGCTCCGCTCCTTCTCTAAGTCCCACTTCTGAAGCTCCCTGAAGGGAATCCTTGCTATCACTGATAGCCAGGAATTTTCTTCCTGATTTTGCTGCTTCCTTCCACTGGAAGAAGAATGAAGGAGAAGGCTGGTCCTTGGCCAAAGCACAAGGTGACAAAGTTCCATCTAGCACGTCATCTGGGGACCCAGTGACATCAGGAGGGGAATTCATGATGTCTTCTGGTCCATGGGACACTGTGGGTCAGGATAGATCCAGCTCTTTCCCACCTCTGATTTAATGTCTGGATTTTAATGTTGTTCTCATCCTGTTGAACACTAACACGGAGGTGATTTTTAATTTAGAAAGAGGAGTTATAAGTACATGCATTGCCCTATATACATTAATGAGGCCCAGCGAGGTGCGGCAGAGAAAGAAAATGGTCCCCATACTCTTGAAATATGTCCACTTCCATTTTAGATGAATCACCAATACCATAGGTTTTCTGCAGAGAGCAACATCATCTCTTTGCCACCTTTTAATCTCAGCACCCCCATAGACTGACTTGAAAATTACACAGATGGATTGCTTCTACTGTTCTCACAGTTTTTTGAATTAACATGTTCCTTGGTGGGAGTGTGTGTGTGTGGGTTCACCAGAGCTTTGAAAAGTTAGGTTTTGGTCTCTAACTCCCAGAATCCATCAGTAAATTGAGAGACTTGTAGTTCAGGCACATAACATGTGGGAGCTCTGAAAGACACCCACTGAGTTTCATGGCTGAGTGTGGATTCGAACTAAGAGCCCTCTCTGCTCTTTTATCTCACTTGAACCATAACCTGACACTGCTGTACAGCTTGAATGTCATGTGGACCGGTCATTCAGATTGCCCTTTCCCAAGGCAAGTCACAAGATATGAAATACCATCTATCATAACATGTGGGGGCTCTGGAAGACACCCACTGAGTTTCATGGCTGAGTGTGGATTCGAACTAAGAGCCCTCTCTGCTTTCAATTAGTTTTGAACCTGAAATAGACCAAAGAAAGGTGCAGAGAGTATAAAAAAGCTTGCTCCTGAAGAAGGCTTCACTGAAACGCATTGAGCCAGAGCTTTTTAACGACTTGTTTAAAGAAATACACAATAAAGAGCTTGTTTCTATTTTCTACATCCTGAGACATAATCTGTTCATACTCATTGGTCACAAAAGTGACCTGGAGACAGAGGAAAAAAAGGTTGGGTAACAAGACGCAGAGAAATTGGCCACTTAACCATCAGCAAAGTACATTGAAACATCAGCTAAGAGCAGAAGGAACATGAAAAAAGCTTCCTAAATATTAAGCTTGGGAATCTACAAATCACTGAAAAGTGGAAAAATCAGCCCAAGTGAACACTGAGATGGGATCAAAAGCAAGCAACCACCCATCATCTACTCTGAAGTGCAGGCATAGGAAAGGAAAAAGAAATGCTGGTACTAGCAGAAGGCAGCTTACTGCTTCTGGAAGGATGGATTGGAGAAGAAAACTCTTATGTAGCCTTGCTAACTGTGCATTTTGAAATGAGTGAAGGTTGAGGGAGCCCTTTTGTTCTGACAGCAGATCCGTTAAATGTCATTAAGCAGCAACATATGCCAGCAATTCGAGTGTTATGGGAGGGAGTTCCAAAGTCTGGGAGCAGCAACAGAGAAGGCTCTCTCCTGTGTCCCCACCAGATGCACCTGTGAAGGTGGCGGGCTCGAGAGAAAGGCCTCCCCTGATGATCTTAACACTTGAGCTGGCTCATAATGGGAGATACGGCCTTTGAGATCGCTTGGACCCAGACCGTTAAGGGCTTTGTAGGTTAAAACCAGCACTTGGAATTGTGTGTCCGGTAACTGATTGGCAGCAACAGTTTGTTTTCTTCTCTCTTGGATGCTTGCTCAGCTCCTTTACCTTCTCAACGTCCTCCTCTTTGGGGAATGTTTGCCTTCTGTCCACTGCCCTAGCAGAGTCACTTCAGCTGCCTCCCCTCCGGCCCACCCACCCACTGGCAGCTAGCCTTCTATCCCTTCTTACTTGCTGACAGGAAGAGAAGCCATCAAGCTTTTCTTCCACCCCTGTTGCAGACTGTGGGGTGCAGTAACCATGTTGTGCAGCCATTCCCCCCTAGCCTGCTTGCCGGCCTACTGGCAACCAGTCTTCTGCCAGAGATGCATGGGCAAAGACTTTCCAACCAGGTGGTGGCTGTGCAGGGACAAACTGGTCCCGCTTGCCTCCAGGACAGTGGCTTGCAACATCCTGCTTTGCAACTTGTTGGGAAAGTGCTTAGCTAAAGAGACAAAGCTGGCCAGGCTGAAAATTGACATCAGCTGAAGTAAGCTTGTTAGTGGCATATGATAAGGAGCATCTGCCTCCAGCTCCCTTCATATTCCCAAACTTGCAAGGCCTTTTTCCATCTCTGCATCATGGGGATATTGGAGAAGATCTAGCTACACAAAATGGAGGACAGAAAATCAAAATGGAAGACAGAGAGAGAGTGCCTCAAAATACTGGGCAGAGCAGGGTGATAGATATTCGTCCTTAGATACTTCATGCTGATGCGGCCGCTGGTGCAAACATATTTCTAATAAAATAATTAGAAAGGTCAAAAGCACCATGGAGTGCAGGGGAACATGTCTCTCCACCCCTTCCTCCTAAAACTGGCTGAGATTAACATAATTCCCAGCAAGACAATGGGAGGACCATGATTGCTGCCTTGATTGGCATCTCAACAAGAACCTGTTCTGGCAGTCACAGCAGATCCCCCCCCCCCCCACACACACACACACTGACACTCTGAGGGCCTGGACAGGTAGGGTGGACCAATTCCTCTATGCTAATGAGCTTCCTGAATTGTTCATTAACTACCATGCCTGGGAGAAACAATGCAAACCTATTGTGAGCAGATGTTTCCCCATGATGTCCCCTAACAGCTGTGCCCAAGTGAAACAATACAGCCAGTGATAATCCCATAGAATAGTGCCAGACTTCCGCACCCCAAACCCTTTGTCTAGAATCCATTCTATGGCCAGACAAACTGCATTCCAAGCCTCAGACACCCTCCCCTCTTCTATGTACATCCTATAGAATCTTTTTGTTAACTATTTCCTGGTCACATATGCTGTACCCCAACCCCTGATTCCGGAATACAGAAGGTATAAAAACCCCTGCCACCGTTCTTCAGCGCAGACATTCTACCTCTTGCTTGGGAGAAGCTGTCCTGTCAGGCTACTATTTCTTTATCTGATATATCAAATAAACAAAAGTCTTTTTTAATTCTCTCTCGAGTCAAGATTTATTGGCAATTAATTTTGACTTGGAAAGTCTAGGGGCTAGCCCGGACTCAACAATGCTACCAATAGGACTCTGAGAGGATTTAAGTGGGAAATCCTTGTTTCAGAAAGATTGGCATGAAGAAGGCCAATTCCATGCTAGGTATTATTAAAAAGGGGATTGAAAATAAAACAGCCAAAATTATAATGCCATTGTACAAAACAATGGTAAGGCCGCACCTGAAATAGTGCTACAGTTCTATTTTATATTTATTTATTTTATTTATTACATTTATAGCCCGCCCATCTAGTCATATAGACTACTCTGGGCGGGTAACAACATATCATGTAACAATTTAAAATCATAACAATATATTACTAAATAAACAATGATCCAAGATGGAAGAAAACACAAAATAACTAAATTCAGATGGTGGGTGGAGGGAAGGCTTGCTTAAACAGCCAGGTTTTCAGTTGGCATTTAAAGATGCCCAGCGACGGGGCCATGCGAATCTCAGGAGGGAGGCTGTTCCAAAGACGAGGAGCCACTGCTGAGAAGGCCCGGTTTCTTGTTTTTTCCTTCCGGGCCTCCCTCGGCGTTAGGCTCCTCAGCCTCACCTCCTGGCTAGATCGGGTGATACGGGTAGATCTAGGTGGGAGAAGGCGTTCCGTCAGGTAGTGAGGCCCTAAACCGTTTAGGGCTTTATACGTAAGCATTAAAACTTTGAAATCTACACGGAACCGAACGGGCAGCCAATGCAAGGCAGACAGAGTGGGAGTAATATGTTGATGTTTCCTTACCCCACTGAGAAGTCTGGCTGCCGCATTCTGCACCATCTGGAGTTTCCGCATAGATCTCAAAAGCAGCCCCACGTAGAGAGCATTACAGTAGTCTAATCTCGAGATTACGAGCGCATGGACCAAAGTGGTGAGCGACCCAACATCTAGATAGGGACGCAGCTGGGCTATCCGCCAGAGATGGAAATAAGCGGTGCGGACCACTGACGCTACCTGGGATTCCATGGCAAGCGCCTGGTCCAGGTAGACCCCCAAGCTGCGCACCTCACTCTTCGCGGTGAGAGTCACTCCCCCAAAAGAGAGGGAGTTTCCTAAACCGCTGATGGTAGGCCCCCTGACCCTCAGGACCTCCGTCTTGTCCGGGTTCAGCCTCAGCCCATTTTCCTGCATCCATTGCAATACAGACCCCAGGCAGCGTTGCAGGGACAGAACGGCATCCACTGTAGTTGGCAAAAAGGAGATGTAGAGCTGGCACGATGCTCCACACCCCCTGATAACCTTGCCCAGCGGCTTCATATAGATGTTAAACAGCATTGGAGAGATGGTCGAACCCTGAGGAACCCCACAATTGAGGCTCCATGGGGCCGACTCATGCTCCCCAAGCTGAACTCTCTGAGGACGGTCCCCCAGGAAGGACCGGAGCCAGGCCAACGCCTGACCACCGATTCCCAACTTGGAGACCCTCCTCAGGAGGATACCGTGGTCGACGGTATCAAAGGCGGCTGAGATATCGAGGAGGACCAACAGAGAAGTTTTTCCCCTGTCGGCCTCCCTCAAGAGGTCATCTAACAGGGCAACCAATGCCGTTTCTGTACCATGGCGCGGCCTGAAGCCCGTTCTAGTCGTTGCACCTCAAAGAAGACATGGTGGAACTGGAAAAGCTGCAGAAGAGAGCGACGAAAATGATGACTGGGCTGGAGCACCTCCCTTATGAGGAAAGGCTACAGCGTTTGGGGGCTCTTTAGTCTAGAGAAAAGGCGCCCGAGGGGGGACATGATTGAAACGTATAAAATTATGCAGGGGATGGATAAAGTGGATAGAGGGAAGCTCTTTCCCCTCTCATGCAATACCAGAACCGGGGGACATCCACTCCAATTGAGTGTTGGGAGAGTGAGAACAGACAAAAGAAAATATTTATTTACCCAGCGGGTTGTTAGTCTGTGGAACTCCTTGCCACAGGATGTGGTGATGGCATCTGGCCTAGATTGGACAGATTTCTGGAGGAAACATGCATCACCGGTTACAAGCCATGATGGGGATGTATAATCTCTAGGCTTCAAAGGAAAGTACCTCAAAATGCCAGATGCAGGGGAGAGGGATCAGGAGACAGGGATCTAGTGGCCTCGTGGGCTCCCAGAGGCCTCTGGTGGGGCCACTGTGAGATATAGGAAGCTGGACTAGATGGACCCTTGGCCTGATCCAGCAGGGCTCTTCACATGTTCTTGTCTTCATTGATGCTTCTGTCACTGCATCTACCCTCACAGAACACAATGCTCCAGCATCCAGTGGCAAAGTTGACTGTTCTCAAAATGTTCTTTTTCTCCCTTTTGGCAAGTTGTGGAAAATATCTCCTAATGTCCACTCCACCCCACATGTGACTTTAGCCCGAGTTCAAAACACTCCGTCCCTCCGCCTGTTTATTCTGGTCGTGGGAACTGGCTCTCTGTATGAAAATATTATTCTTCCATAGCAAACCTACCACTTGGTCTGCTATTTCAAATTCACTGTTCCTCACATTATTTCTAATGGCTTCCAAGTGTCGATTGGACAGTGTTTATTTTCTAAATTCATCATCCTGTTTAAAGTTGCAAACTGAATCAGACTCTGTATTAGAGACAAAGTTTTCCCACTCTCCTGCAGCAAGTTCAGTTTCCACAGTGACAGGGCCTTCTTTGTCTGAGCTTTCAGGAAACAAAATCAGGCTTCATTTGAGGCCCAGTTAATTTCTCTTCATGTTGTTATTGCCCTTTGAATCAATCACAGATTTGACTTTGGGCCTGTAATGGCCCCCTCTTGAGAAAAACAGGGGCATCCGGTTCAAAATAAACGGATATAAAAAAACTTTTTTCTGCTTCTCCATTTAATGCAGACTTTTGCTATAGAAATGTCTTTTCCGGTCTCTGTAACTCTCTTGTTAACAGAATTCAAAACCCAACTGTCTAAAACGTCTCTCTCTCTCTCTCTCTGTGTGTGTGTGTGTGTGTGTGTGAGAGAGAGAGAATATTGCGTGTGTGAGAGAGATCTTTATTTTTCACCAACAACTTAATGTATTTTGGAAGCTGGAACAGAAACTAATCTAAAATCATTAGATCGTTGTTTCTCTCTGCTGCTAGCCTCAGCTCCAGAGACTAACAGCAAAAACAGCAGTTATTTTCAAAACAAAAGGATTGCTTAATTTTTAGTTGTATTCAATCAATGATCACTCTGACTGTGGCTGAAGGGTTCTGTATTTCTTTGGGAAAAAGTCAGGACCAAGTTTAAATCGAGCAAACACTGCTTATTCTTCATAACATACATCTCTCTCTGATGGTAATATATTCTAAATCTCAGCTAGCATTCCCTTTCAATAAACTAGGAATAAATTTCAAGTCATATGCTTAATTCACTCCCCAGTTTTGAGGAGCTATTTTGACGGGAATGTAATAGGGAAGTTTGGGATAACAAAATTAGATTTCAGTTAATTTGTCTTCGTATTGTTTTTGCCCTCTGAATCATTTACAATTTTGACTTTGGGGCCTGTAATGGCCCCTCTTGATAATAACAGGGACATCCTGTTCAGAATACACTGGGATGTCAAAAACTTTTTTTCTGTTTCTCCATTTAATGCAAACTTTTGCTATAAATATATCTTTTCTGGTCTCTGTAACTCTCCTGTTAACAGAATTCAAAATTTGGGAGCAGTGCACATGGCCAACTGTCTAAAACGTGTTTGTGGTAGGATTCCATTTGGTGTTGAAGGGGAGAAATGAAATAAGTAATTTAACTTCAATGGTGTGCCCTAAAATAGTGCTTTAGTCAATATTGGAAGTTAAGCAGTCGGGTAATTAGAGAATTAGTGTCCAATTTGTTTATAGCAGCAAGATTACCCACCTATAGCCAAGAACTGGAAAGCAGTTCATAGATAGCATTTTGTGAAGGGAATATTATAGGGATGTTTGAGGTAACAAAATCAGGTTTCATTTGAGGAACAGTTAATTTATCTTCATGTTGTTTATGCCCTCTGAATCAATTACAGGTTTGACTTTGGGGCCTGTAATGGCCCCCTCTAAAAAAAATACAGGGGCATCCTGTTCAGAATACACTGGGATGTTAAAAACCTTTTTTCTGTTTTGCCATTTAATGCAAACTTTTGCTATAGAGATGTATTTTTTGGTCTCTGTAACTCTCTTGTTAACAGAATTCAAAATCCAACTGTCTAAAACATGGGGGGGGGGGAGGTAAGATTCCATATAAGGTCATTTGGCAGGGCCTGCTCTTCCAATGTTTCCAATTTAATCTAAAGAGGGTATATGCAGTTCTTGCAATGGCTGGTGAAGGGGAGAAATGAAATAAGTAATTTAACTTGTGTTTCCTAAAATAGTGCTTTTGTCAATACCGGAAGATAAGCAATTGGGGAGTTAGAGAATTAGTGTTCAATTTGTTAATAGCAGCAAGATTACCCACCTATAGCCAAGAACTGGAAAGCAGTTCATAGTATTTTGTGAAGGGAATGTTATAGGGAAGTTTGGGATAAGAAAATCAGGTTTCATTTGAGGCCCAGTTAATTTTCTTCATGTTGTTTTTGCCCTCTGAATCAATTACAATTTTGACTTTTAGCCTGTAAAGGCCGTCTCAAGAATAACAGGGGCATCGTATTCAGAATACACTGGAATGTCAAAAACCTTTTTTCTGTTTTGCCATTTAATGCAAACTTTTGCTATAGAGATGTCTTTTCTGGTTTCTGTAACTCTTATTAACAGAATTCAAAATACAACTGTCTAAAAAATGGGGGGGGGGATGTTGTAGGATTCCATATAAGGTCATCTGGCAGGGCCTGCTCTTCCAATTTTTCCAATGTAATCTAAAGAGGGTATATACAGTTCTGGCAATGGCTGTTGAAGGGGAGAAATGAAATAAGTAATTTAATTTCAATGATGTGTCCTAAAATACTGCTTTTGTCAATATTGGAAGATAAATAATTGGGCAATTATAGAATTTCCCTAATTTGTTCCTGCTGCCTGGCGCTGGGTTGGGAACTTTTCTCTATCTGCCTTGGGTTCTTATTTTAACATTCAGATGCCTCTGGGCCAGCTCCTTTTGGATAGCCCCAAACAAATCTTCTCAGTCTATCCACTGTTTTAGCAGATTCACATGCAATACCTGTACCTTTTTTTTTTCTTGTCTGGCATCTTGATCTCATAGTCTACAGGACTAACTTTCCTTAGTATCTCATAAGGCCCCTGCCACTTGGCAAACAATTTCGCTGAATCATTTGGTAGAAGTACTAACAACCTGTTGGCCTGGCTCAAACTGTTGGGGTTTCACCTTTTTATCATACCTTCCTTTCTGCTCTTTTTGGGTGTGTCCTAAGGATCCTTTTGCTAAGCTGGTCGCCCACTGCAAGTGTTCCTTCACTACTTTCCTTGGCATTCCCTTTAAATTCCTGTTGAACCGTTCTACCAACCCGTTTGTCAGGGGGTGATAGATGGCAGTCCGAAGTGGTTTAACCCCAACATCTGCCACATCTGTTTGAATGTGGAACTCAAGTTGGTCCCTTGGAATGTCAGGACCTCTTTGGGAAATCCTAGGCTGGAGAAGACTCCTAACAGTTCCTTAGCCAACACATTTGCCATCGTGGTGCGTAGGGAATAGTCTCTGGATATCTAGTGGCATAATCAATTATTACCAATATATACCTGTGCCCTCCCGTTGACCTGGATAGCAGACCCACTATATCCAGAACTATTCTATCGAATGGCTTATCCACCAATGGCATAGGTATAGTCATCCCCCCTGATGGGGGTTTGGGCTGGGTTAGTTGGCATTCTGGACACGACTGACCATATTCTTCCACATCTTTCCCCATCCGTGGCCAAAAGAACCGTTGTTTAACCCTTGCTAGAGTTTTGGCTGCTGCCAAATGACCAGCCAGGGTAATATCATGGGCTAATCGGAGAACCAAGTCCCTCAGCCGGCTGAGTAATACCATTGCAGTAGTTTCCCCTGTCTCGGAATGAGTTACCTGGTACAACACTCCCTTTCGCATATCAGACCCTTGGCTCCCCTTTCCAATAGACCCTTCTGGCACTGCTTTGGCCTGAATGTCCTCGGGTTCTGGGTCCTCTTGTTGTCCGCTCCATAACTGTGCTCCTGACACCTTGAGTCATTCTTCCTCATAACTCACAACTTGTTCTCCTAAACGTCCCTTTACTTTGTCCTGAGTGAGGTCTGCTATACCTGGCCAATCTCACCCCAATAACATAACAAAAAAAAATCGAATAAATAAATAAATAAACATCTGATTTAATCCTGGCACTACCCCAACCTCCATGTCCAATTGTTTGCCCCCAATCCTGACTTGAGCCGATGTGAGTGCATACGGCAGAACATCCCCATATATGCACTTCACCATTAAGGTGTTGTCCAATCTGTCCCCCCGTAGCTGTCGCACTGAAGTCTTGTTGCACCCTGTATCCACCAAGGCCATTCTCACCGTCCCACTCACCTTGACCTCAGCCACCCAACCCGGTTTCCAGTCCTATGGGAAACTGCAGCAGCAGCAGGTTTAAGTTTGTGATTGAGGAAAACTTTTAATGTACATACTTCATTTTTCCTAAACCGACTGAAAATTCTATGTTCCTTACCCCTGTTCACCAAATATGCAAACTCGGGTGAAAAATAATGCTTTGTGTTTCATTTTATTAATTGTTTAATATAACAAAATATAACGAAAACATAAATGACAACTAGAATCACAACTCAGGTATACAGTGTAACCCGCCACCATCGGGAATATAAATTTATATATATATAAATATATTCATATCAATATCTTTCATCTTAATTTACATCATGTGCTCTGTCTGTTCCCAAAAATATAATGATTCTTGTGTTGGGATATAACCTTTATGTTTTGTAAAGATGTATTCTATATAAGGGTTTCAAATCCCACTAAAACTATTTTCCTTCAAAAATTCTTTTCTAAGATTCATTTTGCAAGTTAATTTATCATTAATAACTAGGTTCCACATCTCATTATACCATTCTTCCAACATCAAATGATCATTATTTTTCCAATTCCTTGCTGTGAGGGTTTGTTTAAACTGGACTTGGCTTCTCCTAACCTATCTATGAGGTCACTTATTTCGGGCACAGGATACGAATCAAATTTCGACACCACATTAACCTTCCTATAGTCTGTGCAGAACCTAATGCTGCCATCAGTTTTGGGTACCACCACAGGGTAACGGCACCAAGGGCTATGAGATGGCTCAAGAACCCCTAACCTCAACATTTCCTGAACCTCCTGCCCTATCACCTCCCTCAATTGTCTCGGCCCAGATGGCCCTGCAGATCTTCCTGCTACTGCTGGAGGGGTTATTATAGGGTGGTGTGTCTTATCAGTTCTTCCAGGTAATTTGGAAAAGACTCCTGGGAACTCCTTCTCTAATTCCCTAACTTGTTCCTCCTGCCTGGCGCCACGTTTGTATCTCCAAGGGTCGTTCCTCTGTTCCTTTTTGCTGGCAATTGGGACACATCTAGCAACTTTCTGGAGCTTCCACCCATGGGCGGTTTTGTCTTCTTGTTTTTTGCTACTTACCTCCTCAAGATCCTCGATCAGTGAGTTGTTTTCTTCTCCCTGCAAAGCAAATGGGAATGTTAGTTGGTGGCCTCTTTCTTTAGCCCGCTTTCCCTTCTCCTGTGGGACCCCCACCCCCACTTTATGGTCTCAAGAGGCTCCTTCAAAAAGTGCCACTGCTGTGGCAATAAATTGCTCCTTATAGACAGACATTCCCTCTGCCTTTTTTTGTCTCAGGGTGAAGCCATCTTGTTTTGCAGATGGAGGACCCCTGGAGTATCCAGCTGGCTCTCCTGAACGGCCTGGGTTTAGCAAACCCAGAGGTCATCCCGGGTGTCATGGAGATGCTGGACAGGGCCCTCGCCCAAGACACCGTGGAGGAGGAAGCTAGTTACGTCAAAATCCTGGAGGCCACATATTCTGCCCTCACTGATCATGAGAGTATCTGCTTCTGAAATATTGTGTGTTTGGTCCATTATTCCTTTGAATTCTGGTGTGCATGAATTTGACGTGCAAACGTGATGGAGTATTTTCAAATCCTATTGGAATTGCAGCAGCAGTAGGTTTAAGCTTGTGATTGAGGAAAACGTTTAATGTACGTACCTCATTTTTCCTAAACCGATTGAGAATTCTATGTTCCTTATCCCTTTTCACCAAATATGCAAACTCGGGTGAAAAATAATGCTTTGTATTTTATTTTATTAATTTTTAATATACTAAAATATAACAAAAACATAAATGACAAATCGAATCACGACTCAGGTATACAGTGTAACCCACTACCATCGGGAATAAATATATATATATCAGGTTGCTTATTTTGGACACAGGATATGCATCAAATTTCGACACCGAATTAACCTTCCTATAGTCTGTGCAGAAGTCAATGCTGCCATCAGGTTTGGGTACCACCACAGGGTAACAGTGCCATAAATGTAGCAGGGAAATAAACTATGAACTGGCTACCACTGCAATTGTAGTTACCAACTTACCTTCTTTCCCAGCCCTCAAGAAACCCTAGCTTTGAATGTGGGAACTAAGGTTCCTAGGCCCTGCAGGTTGTGAAAGGAAAAGGCTGGGAATTTTCATACATCTAAAGGAGAAAGTCATAGGACGCGGCCTCCTATATTCCCATTCTCTTTTCCTGCAAAACTGGAGTACACACAGCCTCAGGTGTACTTTTTTAGTTGAACTGTGAATTCTGGGAGGCCTCTTCAAGTTCCTTCTGTCGCTCCTCCTCCTCCACTTTCTTTCTTTGCTCTTGGGGGATAATAGCTCTCCTGAGAGATCTCTCCTCCAGCTCAGCGTCATCTTCCTATGTTGTTGCAAAGTTAGCTACCTGTGAGGAAGAACACAGATCGTTATGTGCTTTGCTGAACTGTGCACACCCCTTTTCCAATTCGCTTCCCTTGGATCCTCACCACTTCTCTGCACCAGAAAATATCCCAGACACGAAGGGAAAGGGGAGCACTCATATGTACCTTCTCCAATGCCACTGAACACAGCATGAATCTGAACCCATGTACAGGGTTTAACTGCCAGCATGTGCCCGGAGAGAACTAGGCCAAGTTGGTAGTGTTTCCACTACTTACAGCAACTCAAAATGTTTGTCCAGCATTTAAAGCAAGCACAACAGCTGTACTATATGTTCTTCTAAACTGGAGATGTGTGTGTTGCAGTTCCCTTCCTGTGTCATAAACCGTTCTGAACCAATGGGGACAAAATGGGCAACCTGGGGATTACAGGGCCAGGCCCTACGCCATGGCCAAGCACCTAGCAAGTTCCATAAAGTAAGTATCACAGGCAAACCCCAGAATTTTCAGTTGCAAGAAAATTGGTTTCCGTAGAGGTGTGCTCCTCACCGCGCAGATCGTGCCACAACATGGGTGGCGTGCCTAGTCCCCCTCGAGCAGTGGTTTGTTGAAAGACGCGTTGGGACGGATCACCCTCCTCGAGTGACCCTGACCCCTCGGGAACACCACCACTGTCCATTCTGTTGTCTCTGTTATGGTCACTCCTTCCTTCTTGGGAGCCGGATCTGGTAGCAGCCCTCCCACTTTCAAGTTGGGAAAGTCTTGTAGTAGATCGCGCGCCTTTTTGTATTCTGCCTCTCCTCCTTTTTTCATCTCCTCCCGTGGTATTCTGAAAACTCTCACCCCGTCCTCCTCCTTTTTATCCTCCTCCCATACCGGCAATGTTAACTCCTCCCCTTCCTTTCCCTTTCCTTCCTCAACTAAGCAAACCTCTATTTTCATTCCTTTTTCCTCATTTACTTTATCAATCACCCCTTCTGTTCCCTCTTTTGATCTTTCGGTTATTTTGGGGTACTATGTAGCTCTCACTCGGCAGCTAATGATGGCTACACTTTCTCTGGCATCATACAGGCCACGATGTTTCTTCGTCTGAGACAACCTTCTTGCCCCCAGACACAAAACAAATCCTATTTTCAAGCCTCTGCTTTTTATTTTCCTATCACCTCAGATCTGCTCTGACCCTGGCTTCCACTTTTTATCCACCAGTGCTCCCTTATCTCTCAGAGCCTTGGATTTCAAGCTAGCCACTGGGTCTCTCAAATCCTGAGGTAAACAAAAAAGAATTTTTCATTTAGAGTCGGTTCCCTATCTTTAGTTCCCTCTGATCTGCATTCAGAAGCCCTGCCACTAAGCTTTTCCACAAAAGCTCTAGCAGGTCACCCACTTCTTCACCACAGACCTGTGACTAAAAGGTACCCACGACTCCAGAAAATTCACCCTTAAACTTTGGCTTTACTGGATTATTTCGTATCCCGCCGCTGAACACCAATTGTGATGTTTGCCCTCGTGGCCCCTGCTTGTTTTTCCCTCACAAAGGCTCACGTTGCGTTTTCTTCTTGCTGCCACGAGTGGATTACTTCAATCCACAATATAAATGACATTTGTCAGAACACTTGATTTGTGAACAGAAACAGAACTTATTTATTGTAGTGAAGCAGATTGAATAATAACAGAAGTTTCTCAGATGCACATTATACATAAGCAAATCATCAACAGTTCTCTCAGTACATAACTTCTTTTCTCTTGCTATATCATTACTACCTTCTCTACCTATTTTCCTAATCAGCTCTATCTCTCTCAGTATCTGTTCCCTCTCTCTCTGACTAACCAGCCCTATCTGACTCCTCCTTCTCCCGCCAAGCCTCATGTAGCTGCTGATTCCGCCTCTCCGGCCCTCTCATAGGTTCATTCAAATCAGCTCATGAATATGAATGGCATGAGTGACGTGGCTGGAAATTTTCATACATCTAAAGGAGAAAGTCATAGGATGCGGTCTCCTATATTCACTACCCCATTCTCTTTTCCTGCAGAACTGGAGTACACACAGCCTCAGGTGTACTTTTTTAGTTGAACTGTGAATTCTGGGAGGCCTCTTCAAGTTCCTTCTGTCGCTCCTCCTCCTCCACTTTCTTTCTTTGCTCCTGGGGGATAATAGCTCTCCTGAGAGATCTCTCCTCCAGCTCAGCGTCATCTTCCTCCGTTGTTGCAAAGTTAGCTACCTGTGAGGAAGAACACAGATCGTTACGTGCTTTGCCGAACTGTGCACACCCCTTTTCCAATTCGCTTCCCTTGGATCCTCACCACTTCTCTGCACCAGAAAATATCCCAGACACGAAGGGAAAGGGGAGCACTCATATGTACCTTCTCCAATGCCACTGAACACAGCATGAATCTGAACCCATGTACAGGGTTTAACTGCCAGTATGTGCCCGGAGAGAACTAGGCTAAGTTGGTAGTGTTTCCACTACTTACAGCAACTCAAAATGTTTGTCCAGCATTTAAAGCAAGCACAACAGCTGTACTATATGTTCTTCTAAATTGGAGACGTGTGTGTTGCAGTTCCCTTCCTGTGTCATAAACCGTTCTGAACCAATGGGGACAAAATGGGCAACCTGGGGATTACAGGGCCAGGCCCTACGCCATGGCCAAGCACCTAGCAAGTTCCATAAAGCAAGTACCACAGGCAAACCCCAGAATTTTCAGTTGCAAGAAAATTGAAGTGTGAACTTTGCCTGTGACTCAGAGCTAGGAAGGCTTCAGAGGATGGATGGGTGTATGTCATCTTTGCATCTCTAGAACCATCTGGTACAGCTTTCTCAATTTGAAAACAAACAAACAAAACAAGACACATCAAAACCTTTCCTCTCCCTCCCCTTTTGGGGGTTTATTTTTCTGGGGGTGGATGTTTTACTGAGGAAGGGCGCTCCGAAAGGTTGCAAAAACAGACTTTGGGGCTACCTGTGGCCTGAAGGCTTAAAGATTTCCATTATGGTCATAGGCAATAGACAGACTTGTGGCAAGGAATCTAAGCCTCCAGGGAATCTCCTCCCTCATAGTAGAGTCCAATCTGGGAAGTGACATCCTGGGCTTCTAGAGCTGGAATCCTCACAGTCCGTCCACAGATTGGTGGTCAGTTTAACACCTGCGGTGGAAGAATTTCTGCTGGGAGAGACATGTTGGCGAGACATGTTTGTTGGAGAGACCCCAGGAGTCAGGGCTGGCCACACCACAACCCGGTGGGGGGGGGAGGAGGGATGGAGCCCTCAGTGGTCATTCTTGTCCTTTTCCTGCCAGTGAACAAGAGGGTCTCAGTGGGGTCCTCTGCCTCCTCTGCCAAAATGGCTTGGCTTGCCAACAGTGTGTGTGAGGGGCAGTGGTTGTTCTTCAGCTTACCCTGTCTTTAGCCAGGGAGAGGCAGATTTGGGGCTTCCAGGCAGCTGGTTTAGGGTGTCCCACAAAGGCACTCAGTGAGGAATTGCTTGCCTTGTGCCCTCTTCCCTGCCCAGGAATGGGGAGAGAGGGGCTTGGAAGAGAGGCTGCTCCATGCCTAAATAACTGGGATGCCTTTGTCTGGAGAGCTGCCCAAAGCCACGAGCAGTGGCCATGATCCTATGGCACTGGAATTAAGGGTTATTTGGACCCCTTCCAGATCCATCTAAATGCTAGTGAGGGAATCCACGTGGAGGAGGACAGGGCTGGTCATGGGGCTCTAGGTCTACCAGAAGAGGTTGAGCAGTTCCTCCTCATTAGCATACTCAGTATTAAAGTAATGAATATTGACAGTGTACCAATGTAGAACCAATGTCTTACTGAAAACCTGTAAGTCCAATGCATGAAAAAGGAAAATATGTCATCAAAAACCTGGGCTCTGTATTTTCTCTGTTGCAAATAAATCAAGTCATGAACTCTCTCACGTTACTTTCTCTTACAAGCCAACCACATTCCTGGTCCTGGGAACAGAAAAAACCAAACTCATTTCCATCCTAGCTGACATCCAATGAGCTAAGAAATGTATCATTTCATCTTCAGCTGGGCCGGTTGTCTTGAAAGAAGATTATATACCTGCTAATGGTCTTTATTTTTGTATAAAAAGCCCACCTGTAAGTTAACCCTTTGGAGCCCAGACTTACATGCTAGCTTATGGGTGTTTTCTCTGCTAGCATCCTAAGCAGCCTTTCCTATCTCTGGTAGGTAGTAAGGTGAGTGAAACATAAGAGAGAAAGGGGGAGCCTGCAGCCTGTCAAGCACTCAATTCCTACCTTATTGCCCCTTTGTCTAGATGTCAACTCTGTGGTTCACTCAGGCAACCGTGTTAGCCATGACTAAATTATGCCCGTCTACAGCAGCAACATCAGCACCAACCAGGTTCTGCCCAGTGCCAGCCGGCAATACATGGCAGACTTCACTGTCCGTGCCCTCACTGATCTCCTCTACGTCAAGGTGAGGCTTGGGCAGATATGGATAAGTGGGAAAAGACACATTTGGGAAAGTGGAAGTGTGGCCATACCTCTACTGATAGCTACAATCAAGAGGGGTGGGTGGGTTCCAGGACTGTCTTCAACAGAGATTCGTGGAATGTAGACAGAACAGCTATATCTAATAGTCTGTTCCTCTTTCCAAGGACAAACTGAATGTGATAATGGCAAACCCATGTGAAGACTTGGGTCTCTAGTCCATTGCATGCCCATAAGGTAGAGAGACGGGGTGGGTGTGCCTTGAACGGCACTATGGTTGGTCTAAAGAGAAGAGATGGGTCGTCTTTCTCCTACCTTGAGGGCAGGGATTAGATCCCCGGTTGATTTTCTACCAAAGACACCTAGGCATCCCTCATGCCTGTGGAATCTCCTTTCATTAACTGGCCATGAGAGCTGTAGTCTAAGATCTGACATGGCCGTATCTTTAACATAAGCAAAAGGAATAGCAAGTGACAGTGGAAGGACCACAAAGACACACATTTGTGGGAGGAGGGAATAATCCCCAAGGGAAAGTGGATTTTTTAAAAACAAAAAATGGAGAGGGGTGAGAAAAAAAACAGAGCGGAGATGGATGGGTAAATAGGAAGAAGTCTGCACGTGCTAACAGCCACACGTATCTCTAATATGTACCGACATGATAGCCAGGGCCCTCATCAGGTCTTGAACTGCCGCTCCCATGATCGGTATGGCCTGGCGAGTCTCCAGACACTCCCAATATTTTGCAGACTAGATATTTCCCATTAATGGTATTCCACCCAAGCCTGTGCCGCTTGTAGACAGAGTGTAGATTAAATGAGTACATTAAAGGCGATATATATCCCCTGCCATTCACATGTGTGGCCTATGATAATAGGATTTCCTCAAAGATGCATGACTCAAAAGTTAGTATCCGCATTAAGCCATTGACCAAGGAAGCAAGCACATCAAAAGTAAAATGTGTAGTGAGGAAAAGCACATGTGCAGTTACAAAAGGATATCTCGCATCACTTGAGGGAGCACCCTTTCTAAATGTGGACTAAATGTGCAATCTGATGTGACTTTCAGCATGTCAGCAAGTTGCATCTACTTAGGGCAACCCTAATAGGGTTTTCAAGGTCCTCAGTGAAGCTTCCCTAGCCAAGCAGAGATTTGAACCCAAGTGTCCTGAGTCCTAGTCTGACACTCTGTCTTTTATATTGCTTTTTAAACTAATTAACTATGTGCTAATAACTTGATTTTGACATATGGAGACTCTTTCCAGAGTTTCCTAGGTATGGAGTACTCAGAAGTAGTTTGCCCTTCCCTTCTTCTGGGGCAATGTGGGACTGAGTAGCTTGCCCAAGGCCACCCAGGCTGGCTCTTTTCCTACAAGGCATCAAGAGAACTGAACTCCCAACCCTGTGTTCTGACTCACTGAGCGATCTAGCCAGCCCACTTTAAGCTTTGTTGTTGTTCTGTGCCATCAAGTCAGAACCAACTTAGAGCCACCCTGATAGGGCTTTCAAGGCAAGTGAGATATTTAAGGAGTGGTTTTACCAGTTCCACAACCCCAGTGGGCTTCCATGGCTGAACGGGGATTCAAACCAAGTTCTTAACTATCCACCACACCACACAGGAGGTATCCCCACTGCCACCTTCAACCTACATACAAGTATTTGGCTGATTCAGAAGGCTACTGGGTGTAGAGTTCCCCACAGCATCTGTGCTTCAGGCTTGCTACATCGGGTACCACATTTCAAAAGGAGATGCAATATACAGGGATTTGCTGACAAAAAGATACTAATGAGATCCGATTGTGCATACTGGGCAACTGGCACTATGACTCTGAATGGTTTCTCCCTCCCTCCCTCTCTGTTCCCCAAAGCAGATCACACGGACTCAGTATCAGAACTGTCTGATGGCCTCACTAGCAGACAGCAATACTGCAGCTAGTGAAGGCCAGCCGCCTGAGACTGCCTCCAGCATTAAGAAACCTGACCTCCTGAGGCCAAACTAGGGCTCACTCCGCTTGTTGTGAAACAAAGACGAAAAATCTGCCCCAACGTGAGGATGGCTGTGTGTCTTTCAAATGGGCCTTGTGGACTACCTTGCAAATGCATGTCTGCTTTTCCCATCAGAGGGAGCTGCCAGATTATTCCTTTGTAGTTCTTGATTTTCCTCAGGATTTCAATTTGAAATTCAATTTGTACCCTGCCCATCTTGTGCCACTACTCTGGGCAGCTCACAGTCAGGACATCAACATCAACAACATCAACAGCGGTATAAGTTGAAACATTAAACAAAAAACCCTCCCAAGCCTAACTACATAAAAAATTCTACACTAAGACTATAAATGGTGGTGAAACCATAACAATCAGCCTGTGAACCACGGCCCATAAAAAAGTTGCAGAGATCAACATTAACAAGGGTTAAAACTATGGAAAGCTTGAGTGAAAAGTCAGGTCTTTACTTTTTTCCTAAAGCTGAGGAGGGAAGTGGCCTGTCAACCTCCCCAAGGAGGGAGTTCCACAACATGGCAGCCACCACTGAAAAGGCTCAGTTCCTAGTTATGGATTTCTGGGCCTCCCTTGGGGTGACCACCTGTAACAACATAGATTGGGAGCTGAGGGTGGGATGGGAGGTCTCTCTGAGAGAGAGGTGCTCTGTAGCAAGGTCTTAAACTGTTTAGGGCTTTGAATGTCAACATCAACACCTTGAACTTGGCTTGGAAGCATACTGGCAGCCAGTGCAAATGCGCCTGGACTGAGGAAATAGAATTTTATTTAGATGTTCCAGACACTAGCTCGGCAACCACATTTTGCACTTGCTGCAGCTTTCAAACTGGAAGCATGCAGCACCATGTAGAGAGCATTTCAATAGTCTATCTTCAAGATTACCAGCACGTAAACCAGTGTTATTATGGACTACCCATCTAGATAGGAGTGGAGATGTGTAATCTGCCTCAGTTGTAAGAAGACAGATCTGCCCACGGTGGAGATCTGATTCTCCATGGAGAGGGCTGGGTCCAGGAGCAGACCAAGATTACAGACCTGATTCTTCAAAGGAAGTGTGAAAAGGAGGCCAGGTGAAAGGCCTCCTGATTGATCGTGGTCCCCATCTAAGAACATCTTGTCAGGATTCAATTTCAGACTGTTAGCCGTTGTCCAGTCCATAACTGTAGTCAGGCACCATTCCAGGGTCTGCACAGCTTCCTTTGTCAAAGATGGAAAAAAGGGAATAGAGCGGTGTGTCATCAGCATACTGATGACAATGTACTCTTAATGAACTCCCCCAGCAGCTTCATATAGATGGGGAGACGATCGATTCCTGTGGGACACCACATTGTAGAACCCATGGGGACGACACAGGAATCCCCAAGCTGAACCCTCTGGTACTGGTCATGGAGGAAGGACTGCAGCCAGTGCAATGCTGTGCCTCCAATCCTCCGCCCTAACAATCAGTCCAGGAGGATACCATGGTTTAAATGCTAAGGGCATCCATGTAAAAGAATCCTGCTCGCTTGGTGAGGATATATTAGAAATGTCTCTGTGTGAATGCTTAAAACTGTGCTTCTGAGTATTCTAATGAGGAGAAACCCAACTGGCTCAATAATTTTGAAACCACATTGGTTTTAGAAATGGAAAGATTTGTTGCTGCTACTATTGACGCTTGAAACTGTTGAACTACCATTATTAATGCACAAATTAAAGTATTTAGTTTTGAAATAAGGCAGAATGGTATGTAGGGTGTTGCAATTGACCCCTTGTTGCATGTTTTCCATTGGCTTTATAGACTTTGAAATTATATTCTGCAGTCTGGCATATTTTTTTTACTCAATTAGCTTGAAATCCCATAATAAATTTGATAATAGGAATGGCCCTTCCAGCATGTATGAAAACTACTGGTTTGTAGAATAGTGTGTGCCCTAACAGAATCTCCTCTTTATACTGATGGAGCAAAAACAAAGAAACAAATAAAAAAACCCACATGCATATTCAACAGAATTATCTTTACACAGAGCCAGTATTCCTTTGACCACTTCCAAATGTACTTCTTTAGCAAAATACTATAGAAACCACTGGCTTCTCATCTCCCATGGATAATGGGTTTTGAGAAATGCTTTTAGATGCCTTTAAAGTTTCTTGAAGCAAAACCCACAAAAATAAGAGTAAGGGTGCAACTAGACAGTCAGGTTATCCTGGACTGGATTGGGCTACATCACTACATACATTCTTCAGATTGTGGTGTGCCATTCAGCACAATCCTTGCTTCCACATACAAGCGGTGGTTTGGGACAAGAAACCACACTGCTTCTCAAAGCAACCCTATTTAACTTATCCCTCCCTTTCTGCATCAATTCCCCACATCCTTTTCTGTCTCTCCCTCCACAGGGAAAACTGGATTCCCCCCCCCCCCTATTTTTTGATAAATGACATATCACTTCATTGGCTTGCCAACCAAGTGGCATAACACTGGATTGTAAAGAGAAAGCGGGACGAGATTGCTTTCCATGTCTTCTCCTGTAGCCTCTTCTATGGGGAGCAGGGGAAAGTTGGACTGTTTTGTTTTGTTTTGTTTTATTTTATTTTATGAAGTACCACATTTCATAAAGCAAGACCCTTCAAGACCACAATATAGATATTAAAGACTGTCATGATCAGACATGCTACTAATATGTCTGGGAAATATAAAGGAGTGCAGACATGCATTCAGAACATCAATCCACGGGTGGAATATGTGCCATGTACTGCTCATTCTTTGAATCTGGTTGGACAGCAAGCTGTCAGTATCTGACTATGTGCTTCAATTTTTTTTCCCTATGGTTCAGACACTATTTGATTTTTTCTCTTCTTTGACCCTTCGTTGGTCTTTTGCTTCTAGAGCATCTGAAACCAAATGAAAAAGGACAGGTACTTTTCTTTAAGCAGCTGGGAGACACTCGCTGGTCTAGCCATGCTAATGCTGTTGAAGCTTTGCAACTGAACTACTGCAACATTACTGAATGTCTCTAAAATATGGGAAATGATCCATATGAAAATTATGACACACAGCGCCCAGTGATATCGCTTTCTACAAAAATGAAATTAGAAAATATCTTCATGTGCATCATATGGAGCAGGATTTTAAATCAGTTTAATAAAACAAGTGTCTATTTGCAATCAAGTAAGCTGCACTTGGACATTGCAACCAACATGCTTGAGTCACTTGTGAAATATGTTCAGTTTCAGAAATGAGTTTCAAGACATGGGGAAAAAAACAGCTAAGACTATCCTGCCTGATAGTGAGTATAAAAGCTTAATAGAAAGTGGAAAACATTTTTTTTATGAGTCCAGGACTGAAGATGTTGTTCTAGAAGGAAGCAGAAAGTTTCAAGTTTAAACAATTCACTTGTCAATTGTCTGCATGAAAGAGGAGAATGATATTCTTCAATAAACAGCAAGTTTTGCTTTTTGGATGACTTGGCTTTCATATCAGTTCAACAATGCAGAAAACATGCATTTACTCTACAGCAAGCTTATACCTACAGATGAAGATGTTGCTTTCCAGAATTTACTACAATGCTGCCTTTCCAGCAGCAGCAGCAGAAAAAAGGACAAAGATTATCCAAACAGTGCCCAATGTAGCAAATTCTTGCGAGAAAGAAACATCATCCCAGTCTACCCAAATGTCGATACAGTGGAACCTCTACTTACGAACTTAATCCGTCCCAGAAGATGTTCGTAAGTTGAAACGTTCGTAAGTCGAAGCAAAATTTCCCATATGAATGCATTGAAAACCGATTAATCCGTTCCGGCTGTTTTTTGTTCTTATGTAGAGGCGCTGTTCGTACGTCGAAGCATTTGTTCCCATAGGAACTAATGCAAAGCCGGTTAATCCGTCCTCTACCACTAGGGGGAGAAATTTTTTCTTTTTTTTCCTTTTAACCTAAGATGACTTAGGTTTTAAAAAAAGGCAGGAAAGGAGGGAGGGAACACCTTTTAAACAGAACACCTTTAAAACAGAACACCTTGAAAAGCACCTTTTCAGCCAAGCCAAGCACCTTTTAGGTAAAAAAAAGGCAGGAAAGGAGGGAGGGAGGGAACACCTTTTAAACAGAACACCTTTAAAACCAAGCAGCTTTTAGGTTAAAAAAAGGGCAGGAAAGGAGGGAGGGAGGGAGGGAACAATGGGGAAAAGAGGAAAGAAAGAAGGTCATCACTGGGGCACACAGACCCCTCAGACAAAGGTTTGTGCTTTTAAGCACAAAAAGAGAGAAGACAGAGAGAGAGAAGACAAGGGGGGGAGAGAGTTTGGAGTCTAAAACACATGCTAAACCAACACATTTTAACAACAACATTTTTAAACCAAGCAACTTTTAAATAAAACACATTTTAAAACGAAACAAGCAACTTTTAAACACACCCACCAACACCTTATAAAACAAAAGAGAGGCCACTTAGCTTTCGGTGTCTTCTGGAGCACTGTTTCCCAACCTTTTCCGGTCTGCGGATCGGCTGGGGAAGGCGGGGCACCCCGCGCGTGCATGCGCAAACAAGCATGCGCGCCCCCTTGAACGGGTGAGTGCGCCCGCGCGCGCGAGCGCCACCATTTTGCGCGTGCGCGCGGCCGCTCGCGCACATGCACAAATGACAGCGCGCGCTTGTGCGGGCCTGCGCACACGCGCAAATGGCGGCACAGCGCTCGTGCAGGCATTCCGGAGCGCGCGCGCAGGCGCAAACGGGCTGCGCAGGGGTGAGTGCGCGCGGGGAGGTCTCTCTCACCGGCCCGGTCTGGGCCAGGTCAGGGACCGGCACCGGACCGGGGACCGGGGGTTGGGGATCGCTGTTCTGGAGGACATCACGGTGACTTCTAGCTGGAGGATGGTGAGATGGTCATCACTGTGAGGTAGAGGTCCCCTCCTCTGGGTCATCTTCTCCAGGGGTTCCCTGTCACTGTCTCTTGGCTGCAGGCTCCATCCTGGTGAAAAACCTGTCCAATTTTGTCTGTTTCATCCTGCGCTGCAGAATCTTTCTGAAATGGCTGACCACGTTGTCATTCACCATGTCCATAACTCTTCCTGTCACAGTCCTGTTTGGGTGGTGCCTCTCAAAGAAGTCCTGGCACTCGGTCCATTTCTTGCAGATGGATTTGATCTCCTCGCTGCTAACCTGCGCTGCCTCTTCCTCTTCCTCAGTGGAAAGCTCCTCCACAAAAGCCTTCTGCTGCTCGGTTTGCAGTTCTGCAAGTTCTTCTGTGGTCAAGTCCTCTTCGTGGTCTTCAACCAGCTCCTCTACAACCTCTTCGTCGACATCCAGACCCATGCCTTCACCCATGGAGACGATGTCCCTCACCACCTGTGAATCAGTCCCCTCAGTGCCACTGTCTGTGACACATTCTGGAGACAGTTTCTTCCAGGCTGAGTTCAAGGTCCTAGTTGTGACATCTTGCCAGGCCTTGTCGATGAGTCTGACGCTGTGGAGGACATTGAAATGTGTCTTCCAGAACTCTTTCAGGGTCAAGGACGTTTCCTCGATGATATTGAAGCACCTGGTGAAGAGTGCCTTTGTGTACAGCTTCTTGAAGTTGCTGATCACTTGCTGGTCCATGGGCTGCAGAAGAGGTGTTGTGTTGGGGGGGAGGAACTTGACCCTGATGAAATCCTCGTCGATATCATCCACCAAGGATGGGGGGTGTGCCAGGGCGTTGTCCATCAGCAGAAGGCACCTCTCAGGAAGCTGGTTGTCCGAAAGATATTTCTTGACAGTGGGTGCAAACACTTCATAGAGCCATTCCATAAACAGCTGCCTTGTCATCCAAGCTCTTGAGTTGGCCGTCCACATGACAGGCAGTGTGTCCTTGTTAACTTTCTCTCGGTGGAATGGGCGAGGAGTCTGGGAGTGGTACACCAGCAGAGGCTTGATCTTCAGATCGCCGGTGGCGTTGGCATAGAGCAAAAGGGTCAATCTGTCCTTCATGGGTTTGTGGCCTGGCATTTTCTCTTCCTCCTGAGTGATGTAGGTTCTCCTGGGCATCTTCTTCCAGAACAGCCCTGTCTCATCGCAGTTGAAGGCTTGCTGGGGGAGGTAGTCTTCTTCCTTGATGAATTTGGCAAAGTCCAACTTGAAGGCTTCTGCAGCATCATGGTCAGAACTTGCAGCCTCCCCATGTCTTGTAACGCAATGGATGCCACTTCTCTTTTGGAACTTTTGAAGCCACCCCCTGCTGGCTCTGAATTCTTCTTGCGCTGCACTTCCGGAGGGGTTTCTTTCTATTAAATCACTGTGCAGCTTCTTCACTTTTTCACAGATCATGGCTTCACTGATGCTCTCCCCTTCCAGCTGTTTCTCGTTGATCCACACCAGTAAAAGTTTTTCCACTTCTTCCATCAGGGGTGGCCTTTTCTTTGTTAGGATTGTGACTCCTTTTGCCACATCAATGTGTTTCAAGACATCTTTCTTCTTTAATATGGTGCCGATGGTTGACTTTGCCATCTTGTATTCAGCAGCCAGTTCCGTCACACGCATGCCAGCTTCATGCTTTTTGATGATGTCCTTTTTCGTTTCAATGGAGATGATTTTTTTTTTTTTTGCCTTTGCTCTGTTCTTTCTTTGGAGCCATGACTATGTACTGTTCAGCACACCACAGTACACAAACCCTAAAAGCCACAGAATCCAGCAACCATTATTCCAGCACAGACCCCCTCATCACAAAAAGAGAGCATAGAGAGAGGGGGGGGGGAGAGACTTGAGTCTAAACTCCATTTTAAAGCCTGCCTGCCTGGCTGCCTGCATCTACAACCACCACAGCCCCTCACAGAATATTTTCTGATTTTAAAAGAGACAGACTTTGGAGCCACATTTTAAACCCACACATTTTAAAACTAAAGAGAGGTCACAGTACACAAACCCTAGAAGCCACAGAATCCAGCAACCATTATTCCAGCACAGAACTCCTCATCACAAAAAGAGAGCATAGAGAGAGAGAGAAGACAAGGGGGGGGGGGAGAGACTTGAGTCTACAGTAAACTCCATTTTAAAGCCTGCCTGCCTGCATCTACAACCACCACAACCCCTCACAAAATATTTTCTGATTTTAAAAGAGACAGACTTTGGAGCCACATTTTAAACCCACACATTTTAAAACTAAAGAGAGGTCACAGTACACAAACCCTAGAAGCCACAGAATGCAAAAATAAATAAATAGATTTTACATTTTAAAATTACTGTACAGTCTACTTTTCACATTTAATTTTAATTTAATATTAAAGTCTACTGTAGTTTTCACATTTTAAATCCACACTGCAAGACCCATCAGAACACAGAAACATAACCCCCCCACCTAGCCCTACCCCCCCAAGCCGCAAAAAACCCTGTACAGTACATTAAATACAGTGTACTCACCCAGAACAGGCAGTCTCTCTGTTTTAAAAAAGAAAGTCAAAAATCCAAAAATAAAAAAAACCAAAAAAATACAGTCCGTACAGTACAGTACTAGGCAGTACCAGGCAGTACTGTACAGTACCAGGCAGTACCAGGCAATAGGCAGTCTGAAGACTCTCTCCGTATCCACTCTCTAACCACTTGGATGAGCGAGGTAGCAGACAAGCTCCCTCTTCGCTGGCCAACGATTAACTGAAAGTTCAAATTTCGCGCTTTCTCCGCCTCCCCCGCGTTTTTTTTTCCAGTTCGTAAGTTGAAGCTCCGTACGCAAGTAGAAGCAAAGTTTTGCGGACGGAGCTGTTCGTAAGTCGAATTGTTCGTAGGTAGGGACGTTCGTAAGTAGAGGTTCCACTGTATAGCCTTCTGTCTCCACTTGACATTACATGTCTCTGTGGCTAAAGAAGAGGGTTCCTTTTCAAAACTAAAGCTTGTAAAATCAGTGTTACGCTCTTCAATGAAAGAACACCTTAACAAATTAACAATACTGTCAATTGAGAGTGACATTTTGAAGCAAATTGATTTTTTTGAAGACATCATTGGTGAATTTGCAAAAGCAAGAAAAAAATGTAAATGTTGTTTTTGATTTGAAACCTCCTAATACTGCCTTTAACCTATTTGTGGTAAGAGCAGTCCTACCAAAAGCCATTCTCCCTGCACTGTGTGCAATGCACGTCTCTGCATTGTTTATCCATATTGCCTGAACTCAGTAAACGGTCTTATCCCTGTTGGATCCCCAGTTCCATTTTGAGCAGCAAATTGACATATTTGAAGTCTTGATTGTGGCACTGCAATAGGAAGTAGCCCTTTAGCCTTTTGGCGCCAAGACTCCTATTTTTATTGCAGGTTTTTCTTTGGGTGCACTTTTTGTTTTCTAGTACCGAAGGCTTGCTTATGGTCATTAGCCTGACTTTCTTTTCATTGTTATGTTGTTTCTTTGTTTACCTAAGCATTGTTCACTTATTTACTGCGACCAAGATTACCTTAGTGAGTCAATCTTATTTATGTTATATTACATTCTTCATGTTGTGTGACCTATTTAGGTGGGAAGTAAGGGAGAGGGAGGAAGGGGGGTATCACTATTATATTTTTTTGCCCAAGGCCAACCAGAGCCTTGAATCGGCCTTGGGTGTTGCTTGTCGGTGGACGAGATGACAGTTTAGGCCTTCCTTGCTCTTCTAACCACAGTGTACTACAGAGAGAGAAAGGTAGTATAATAGCTTCATATTCCAATCTCCTGTGCATATTTATCTGCAAATAAGCATAATTGAACATAGAGCTAGACATGTGCAGGATTGGGACATTAAGCTACAGTTTTAAACACACACAGGTGCAAAAACCCATTAAAGACAGCAGGATTTGCTTCTAGATAAGTAAAGTTTAGCATCATGCATGAGATAAATCCTCGGTGGGAAGGTAACGGCACTGGCCACGTGACCACGGAAACTGTCTTCGGACAAACGCTGGCTCTATGGCTTGGAAACGGGGATGAGCACCGCCCCCTAGAGTCAGACCCGACTAGACTAAATGTCAAGGGGAACCTTTACCTTTACCTATGAGACAAATCGATGCTTTGGAGATTGTTTGGATAGATTCCCTGTAGGTTAGACCATGCTGACTAAGGGATTCTTGGAGTTGTAATGAAAACACTAACTTTTCTAAGCTTTGCTATTGTCAGACTGCTGTGAGGTAATTGAAATGTAGCTATTCCAGCACATGTCGCCATTTCTCTTGCTTCCATCATGTAGTCATTTTCTTCTTTGGCTTGAAGAAGGTTGTTTGGATCTGGCCTAGAGTGCTTAATAAGTCAATACCGAATCTGCCATTTCTCAAGGTTGAGATTAGCTGGATGGAACTGGGTTCCCACCTGCCATAGGAAGGTCAGTGTGAGCTGCACCGAGCACAAACTGCTTTTGCAAAGAACTGCATCACTGCTGAGTCAGCAAGCAGAGACTGGTTTGACAAGGTCATCCGCTGTCTAGAAGAGAACCATCCGGTGGATCTCCATGAATCAGCAACCCTGGAAGATTCTGTGGGCTGACATTCCATGCCACAGAGAAATACTCTTCCTCCCAGCCCCAGCACATCTCCTTGCGATCTGATAGGATGTCAGTCTTTAGAAAGCAATGCACAGAGAGTGAGAGAGAGAGAGAGAGAGTGAGAGAGAGAGAGAGAGAGAGAGAGTAGGGGACATAAGAGGGCAAGGATTTGTATTCAAAGTGCATGCTAATTTATATGTATAGCTTCAATTTAAATATAAACAGGGATGGGGACTTGAGTCACGGGACTCACTGTCAAGTCCTACTTAAGTCACATCAATGACGTGACTTGGGGGGGGCGTGTTCAATGACTCGGACTCAACTCATGACTCAGAACCCACCCACCCCTTCCTTTTTTTCTGGGGGAAAAAGCTTGTTCTTAATAGGGACTCAGACGTGGGGCTTGGGGCTTGGGATGAAAGACTTGGACTTGGAGCTTGGTATGAAAGACTTGGACTCAGACTTGAGACTCAGACCCAAAGACTTGCCAACATCCCTGAATACAAGCCATCTCACCACAGTGAAGATGCTGTCTGCTGTTCCGTTTGCTGCCAAGTTATGAATTGGCAATGAGCAAATTCAAGGCTGCTGGGTTCTCCTTTCCTGGGAGTTCTTTATCTTTAAACCAAGCAAAGGTTTTCAAACACATGGCAGCTTCAAACAGAGGACTGTTCTCTGACCGCCTTCAGATAGAGACTGCCTTCTGTAAAGTAGGAAGCATGGCCACTTTACCTGTTCCTGTGAAACATAGATCTGCCATTAGGAGTCGAGCATTGCTGGGCACCTGGCAAGAGCCATACCCAGCAGAAGAAGTGGCTACCAGTGTCCCAGTTATGTCCCTGGCCTTCTTTAGAACCTCTGCCTGCCTCCTTGCCCTCTCTAAAGATGGAGAGGGAAAAAGAGCAGCATGCCTGGCCCCTGTACTTATATCTGCAAAAGAGAGGCTTCTGTGGAGATAGAAGTACTGTATGTTTATGGGCCACCACATAGTTTGGAATCATCTGCAAATCTGGGTTCCAAATTGTATGGAAGCTGTTATGTGAAAAGGTCTTCCTGTCAGATTGTGTTGATGGGGCAGAGTTCTGGAGCACACGCAGTGCCGGGGGGGGGGGGGGGGAGAGAATGGCTTCTTCCTCTCCTCTCCCCACTCTGTTACTGGATGTTCAAAATTTAAATAACGTTGAAACAGAAGTATTCTAAGTTAAGATCCTATTCTTAAGTCTTTTGTTGGCGAAAGAAGCCTAGAAAAAAACTAACACGTTAAGGAAACTGACAGTTAACCGTTGAGAGCACATGAAAGGAGCAGCAAAATTTCCAAGAAGACTTTCATCTAGAAAGCCAACTTTCCAGCCCAGTACAACTGGATCTGGTAGAAATTCCCTCCATCCTCTCCAGCCAATTCTGTACTGGGCTTCTGACATACTTAGTAATTTTCACGTCAGCTACAGAATATGGTTGTTTCATTCACGGGCTCACTGCATCATAGGTTTTGAAGTCATAGGTTTTATTGCTGTATCATAGATTATGTTGCTATACATGCATTTTTATCCTTTTTTGTAAACATCTCGTGTTTTGTACTCTTAAAGCTATACAAACTTATGCTTTTGTGGTATTGTGTGAATGCAGAACGCTCGTTGTCCTGAGACTTTCACTAAAAACAAAAGAATAATTTTGGGTGAATATGTATCAGTCTAGTACATCTGTCAACTATTTCAAAACACAAATCTACATTAATATATTTACATAACTTGGGTCTGTGACCGTATGATAAATAATGAAAGAACATAGGCTATGAACAAATCTATTTAGATTGGCATGAACTCTGATATCAACAGATCACAGCTTTAAAAAGTAAGATACATTTAGATTTTATTGTTCAATTAAAAGAACACAAATCTTGTGTTATACTGAGTAAATATCATAATTTCAGGGGAATACAAAATCACAAATTTAAAAGGAAAAGGGCAGGGAGAAATATCTGCCAAATTGGCAAAATAGTAGAAGGAATAAATACCAGCAAAATAAATATGCAAACATGCCCAAAAACTGGCAAACTAGTACGATGAGTATGTGACCTCAAAAGGAAAAGAAAGCACAAGAAACCTGATAAAACTTACTATACATCTAGTATAACCAGGTGCTTTTCTAGTGGCTGCTTGTAGGCCAAGCTGGGAGGTTATCCCTCCCCAAAGTTTTAGCGTGTTTCCGGGCCCCGCTCCCCCTCAGGGCATGGACTGCCTCTGGGCTTTTTGAAACACAAAACAGGCCATTTTTTATTCTCTGCTTTGGATCTGATGCTCAAAAAAACTCTCTGTTGTTGAAGCAAAAAATGGGCCTATGTGGTCTTCCTCTGTAAACCTTTTTGAGAAGCAGGAATTCTTTTCCGTGAAGCAGGGTAGGAGAACATCCCCTGAGAGCCAAACTAGGCTAAATGCATCTGTAGAAACCACAAATCAGAGTTTTGAGGTACAGTAGATTCTAATAGGTATGAGGGAGCAATTTTCATCACATCCACAACAGGTTATTATGGACTCTGCATGCTCAGGCACAAGTAATTTACAGTCAACAAGAATTATTAACTATTGGCAGAGAAGGCTGCAACTTTGAACCGAGGGTCTCAACTTACAACATTCCAGCTGAGCTCTTTAGACGGCCTGCATATCCGTGGGTTACTCCCCCTGCTCTCCCTGTCAAGAAGAAAAGAACACGGAGAAAACGCAAGCAGAAAAGAGGTTGCAGGGCCGGATGACGAGTGAGGCTAGGCAAAAATTCTCACAAGCCTGCATTGCCAAGTCTTTTCGTTTCAAATGTTAGATCTCTACCCAACAAGATTGAGGAGTTGGAACTAACTATCTCCCTGCAGAAAAATATTCGGGACTGCTGTGTTATGATCTTTACAGAGAGGTGGCTTGACTCTTCCATCCCAGGGGAGGTCATAGACTACAAGGACACAGAGTCCATTGGGCAGACAGGACGATTGAATCTGGGAAGAGCAGAGGTGGAGGGGTTTGTGTTTACACAAACAATAACTGGAGCACAGATGTTAAAATAATGGACATCCACTGTTCTCCTGATGTGGAGTATTTGGCAGTGAAATGCCGCCCCTTTTGCCTGCCTCGAGAGTTTAATGTTGTTATAATAACTGCAATATATATACCTCCTGATGCTAACATAACCACAGCTATGAGTTGTTTGTTAACTGCTATCAGCAAACAGCAGCAGGCCTACCCAGATGGGGTGCTGGTGGTAGCAGGTGATTTCAATCAAGCCAATTTAAAGACTGTTCTCCCTAAGTTTTATCAGTATGTAGACTGTCCCACTAGAGGGAAAAATACCTTGGATCAGGTATATAGTAACATCATGCATGTATATAAGACGAAGCCATTGCCTAGTTTGGGACAGTCAGATCATATATCTCTGTTTTTGATTCCATCATACAGACCTGTTAATAGAATCAGACCATCAACTAGAGAAATACAAGTGTGGCCAGTGGGTGCATCTGAGCAACTCCAAGATTGCTTCAGGAGCACTGAATGGGCACTGTTTAAGGAGGACAATGTTGATACCTATACCTCGACAGTACTGTTTTATATCAAAAGCTGTATCGATGTTGTTACTACCACCAGACAAGTACAAGTGTTTTCTAATAACAAGCCTTGGCTAAATAGAGAAGTGCGCCTTTTACTAAAAGCCAGAAATGCTGCTTTTCATTCTGGTGATGTGTTACAGTTTAGAGAGGCCAGAGCTAAATTGAAAAAGGGTATCAGGGATGCCAAAGCTATGTACAGCCGGAGGATTGAGCAACATCTTGAGAGCTCTGACACTCGTCGGGTATGGCATGGCCTGCGACAAATCATGGGGCAAAATAACAAAAACAGTCTGTTTAGCAGCAGTGATTTTTTGGCTGAGCAGTTAAATCAATTTTTCAGCTGTTTTGAGGTGGAAACAGGAACAACTATTATTCCAGCACCTACTATCTATAGTACATCACCAGAATCTACCATCGACAGACAACCACTACTACTGCAGATTTCAGATGTGAGACGCGCTTTCCAGACTATTAATGTTCGAAAGGCAGCTGAACCAGATGGAATCATGGGACGAGTTGTTAGGGGCTGCGCTGCAGAATTAGCTGGAGTTTTTACGGATATTTTCAATCTATCCTTGTTGCAGTGTTCTGTCCCCACTTGCTTGAAGACATCTATTATAGTGCCAGTCCCCAAGCAGTCAGCTGTGGTATCTCTCAATGATTATAGACCAGTAGCTTTAACATCTGTTATTATGAAATGTTTTGAGAGATTGGTGCTGGATTATATTAAGGCTAGTCTACCACCTTCCTTGGACCCATGGCAATTTGCATACAGGAGAAATAGATCTACTGAAGATGCTATGTCCATTGTTCTGCATACTGTACTGAGTCACTTAGAACAACAGGGAACTTATGCGAGGCTGTTGTTTGTGGATTATAGCTCTGCTTTAATACCATTCTACCCAATAGGTTGTTTTTTAAAATGATCAACCTGGGATTACCTCAGAAGATTTGTGTGTGGGTAAAGGACTTTCTGACAGATAGGCCACAGTATTTATTTATTTATTTATTTATTTATTTATTTATTTATTTATTTATTTATTTATTTATTTATTCGATTTCTATCCCGCCCTTTTAGACAAAGTCTACTCCGGGCGGGTTCCACCAACCATTATAATTAAAACAGTTAAAAACAATTCAAAACAATAATGATTAGTAATGCTCAAGATGGGAAAACAGAAAATTATGATAAAAATAAGAATAAGTCAAGTATTGACAGGAGGGAAGGCCTGCCTGAAGAGCCAAGTTTTTAATTGGCTCTTAAAAACACCCAGCGAGGGAGCCAGGCGGATCATTGATGGGAGGCTATTCCATAGTTGAGGGGCCACTGCCGAGAAGGCCTGGTTTCTTGTTCTTTCTCTCCGGGCCTCTCTTGGCATTAGGCCCCTCAACCGTCCCTCCTGGCTATGGCGAGTGATTCGGGTAGATCTAGGTGGGAGAAGGCGATCTGCCAAGTATCGAGGTCCTAAACCGTTTAGGGCTTTATACGTCATCATCAACACTTTGAAGTCAATGCGGAAGCGAATGGGCAGCCAATGCAAGGCAGCCAGAGTGGGAGAGATATGCTGGTATTTTCTCACCCCACTAAGGAGTCTGGCCGCCGCATTCTGCACCATTTGAAGCTTCCGCATCAATCTCAAAGGTAGCCCCACGTAGAGCGCATTGCAGTGGTAAGTCAGTAAGGATGGGATCTCACCATTCTTCTACCGTGGTACTAAGTACAAGAGCTCCCCAGGGCTGTGTGCTAAGTCCCTTCCTCTATTCCCTGTACACACATGATTGCACCCCACTGTATAACACCAACGCAATTATTAAATTTGCGGACGATACAACAGTGGTGGGGCTCATAAATAAGAACAATGAGTCTGCTTACAGAAAGGAAGTACAAGGGTTGATACTCTGGTGTAAAGAAAATAATCTTACACTTAACATCAAAAAAACTAAAGAACTCATAATTGATTTTAGGCGGAAGAGAAATGTACATTTACCACTGTACATAAATGGCGAGGAAGTGGAGAGGGTTGGTAGTTTTAAATTTCTGGGCACTTACATCTCAGAGGACCTCTCATGGACTATAAATGCCAACATGCTAGTGAAGAAGACACAGAAGAGGCTGTATTTCCTGAGAATGCTCGGGAAGTTAAAGTTATCTCAGCATTTACTTCTGTCCTACTATCGTAGCACCATTGAGAGTGTCCTAACATATGGTATTCTTGTATGGTTTGGGAGTAGCTCTGTAGCGGACAAAAAAACTCTACAGAGAATCACTAAAATTGCCCAGAATATCATCGGGCTCCAGCTATCAACCCTGGATGACATCTTCACATCCCGCTGTCTGAGGAAGTCACACAACATCCTTAGAGACTTTTCCCATCCTGCTTACAACTTCTTTGAACTATTGCCGTCTGGCAGAAGATACAGAACAATTAAGACTCGGACCACACGTTCTCTGAATAGTTTTTATCCCAGAGCTATAATTGGACTTAATAATGAACTTAAAGACCACCAGTAGTGAACAGTTGGACAGTGTTACTTAGCCTGCGGTGTAGATGTTTGTATTTTTAGTGGGTGGGGGGTGTTTGGGGATTTTTTATGTGTGTGCATGTGGGTCTGGTCTCTGGGTGTCTGTGTGAATTTCGTTGTATGTGTATACTATGTATAGACTTACAATGACAATAAATTTATTTGATTTGAGGTGAAGAGGAGAGATTTAATCCTCCCCACAGTGTGATCCTCATAAAAACTGCACACGCACACACCCACACCCCAAAAAACTGCTGTGGGCTTTAGAGAAGTAGCTCTCTCTGGCATCATCCATGGAAGGAACATCAACAATAAAAGTCAATGGCTAAAAAGAGAAAGATACAGGATGAGGTGTGGAAACAGTAAAAGGCTAGGAGTCAGCAGTCTCATAGGCCACAGTATTTTTGTGTTCCTCACCCTGGGGCTGTTCACTGATCATCTAGCCTGGATCCATTTCAGTTGGGGTTCAGGTCACGTCATGGGATAGCTTTGGTCGCTCTGTGAGATGATCTTCTTAGGGAGGCCAATCGGGGGAGTGTGACCCTATTGGTTCTCTCAGTTTTCATACCGTAAACCATGGTATCCTCCTGGACTGATTGTTAGGGCGGAGGATTGGAGGCACAGCATTGCACTGGCTGCAGTCCTTCCTCCATGACCAGTACCAGAGGGTTCAGCTTGGGGATTCCTGTGTCGTCCCCATGGGTTCTATAATGTGGTGTCCCACAGGAATCGATCGTCTCCCCATCTATATGAAGCCGCTGGGGGAGTTCATTAAGAGTACATTGTAATCAGTATGCTGATGACACACCGCTCTATTCCCTTTTTTCCATCTTTGACAGAGGAAGCTGTGCAGACCCTGGAATGGTGCCTGACTACAGTTATGGACTGGACAACGGCTAACAGTCTGAAATTGAATCCTGACAAGATGTTCTTAGATGGGGACCACGATCAATCAGGAGGCCTTTCACCTGGCCTCCTTTTCACACTTCCTTTGAAGAATCAGGTCTGTAATCTTGGTCTGCTCCTGGACCCAGCCCTCTCCATGGAGAATCAGATCTCCACTGTGGGCAGATCTGTCCTCTTACAGTTTGGCCTCAGGAGGTCAGGTTTCTTAATGCTGGAGGCAGTCTCAGGTGGCTGGCCTTCACTAGCTGCAGTATTGCTGTCTGCTAGTGAGGCCATCAGACAGTTCTGATACTGAGTCCGTGTGATCTGCTTTGGGGAACAGAGAGGGAGGGAGGGAGAAACCATTCAGAGTCATAGTGCCAGTTGCCCAGTATGCACAATCGGATCTCATTAGTATCTTTTTGTCAGCAAATCCCTTTATATTGCATCTCCTTTTGAAATGTGGTACCCGATGTAGCAAGCCTGAAGCACAGATGCTGTGGGGAACTCTACACCCAGTAGCCTTCTGAATCAGCCAAATACTTGTATGTAGGTTGAAGGTGGCAGTGGGGATACCTCCTGTGTGGTGTGGTGGATAGTTAAGAACTTGGTTTGAATCCCCGCTCAGCCATGGAAGCCCACTGGGGTTGTGGAACTGGTAAAACCACTCCTTAAATATTTCACTTGCCTTGAAAGCCCTATCAGGGTGGCTCTAAGTTGGTTCTGACTTGATGGCACAGAACAACAACAAAGCTTAAAGTGGGCTGGCTAGATCGCTCAGTGAGTCAGAACACAGGGTTGGGAGTCCAGTTCTCTTGATGCCTTGTAGGAAAAGAGCCAGCCTGGGTGGCCTTGGGCAAGCTACTCAGTCCCACATTGCCCCAGAAGAGGGGAAGGGCAAACCATGTCTGAGTACTCCATACCTAGGAAACTCTGGAAAGAGTCTCCATATGTCAAAATCAAGTTATTAGCACATAGTTAATTAGTTTAAAAAGCAATATAAAAGACAGGGTGTCAGACTAGGACTCAGGACACTTGGGTTCAAATCTCTGCTTGGCTATTGAAGCTTCACTGAGGACCTTGAAAACCCTATTAGGGTTGCCCTAAGTAGATGCAACTTGCTGAAAGTCACATCAGATTACACATTTAGCCCACATTTAGAAAGGGTGCTCCCTCAACTGATGCGAGATGTCTTTTTGTAACTGCATATGTGTTTTTCCTCACTACACATTTTACTTTTGATGTGCTTGCTTCCTTGGTCAATGGCTTAATGCGGATACTAACTTTTGAGTCATGCATCTTTGAGGAAATCCTATTATCATAGGCCACACATGTGAATGGCAGGGGATATATATCGCCTTTAATGTACTCATTTAATCTACACTCTGTCTACAAGCGGCACAGGCTTGGGTGGAATACCATTAATGGGAAATATCTAGTCTGCAAAATATTGGGAGTGTCTGGAGACTCGCCAGGCCATACCGATCATGGGAGCGGCAGTTCAAGACCTGATGAGGGCCCTGGCTATCATGTCGGTACATATTAGAGATACGTGTGGCTGTTAGCACGTGCAGACTTCTTCCTATTTACCCATCCATCTCCGCTCAGTTTTTTTTCTCACCCCTCTCCATTTTTTGTTTTTAAAAAATCCACTTTCCCTTGGGGATTATTCCCTCCTCCCACAAATGTGTGTCTTTGTGGTCCTTCCACTGTCACTTGCTATTCCTTTTGCTTATGTTAAAGATACGGCCATGTCAGATCTTAGACTACAGCTCTCATGGCCAGTTAATGAAAGGAGATTCCACAGGCATGAGGGATGCCTAGGTGTCTTTGGTAGAAAATCAACCGGGGATCTAATCCCTGCCCTCAAGTTAGGAGAAAGACGACCCATCTCTTCTCTTTTGCCCAACCATAGTGCCGTTCAAGGCACACCCACCCCGTCTCTCTACCTTATAGGCATGCAATGGACTAGAGACCCAAGTCTTCACATGGGTTTGCCATTATCACATTCAGTTTATCCTTGGAAAGAGGAACAGACTATTAGATATAGCTGTTCTGTCTACATTCCACGAATCTCTGTTGACGACAATTCTGGAACCCACCCACCCCTCTTGATTGTAGCTATCAGTAGAGGTATGGCCACACTTCCACTTTCCCAAAGGTGTCTTTTCCCACTTATCTATATCTGCCCAAGCCTCACCTTGACGTAGAGGAGATCAGTGAGGGCACGGACAGTGAAGTCTGCCATGTATTGCCGGCTGGCACTGGGCAGAACCTGGTTGGTGCTGATGTTGCTGCTGTAGACGGGCATAATGTAGTCATGGCTAACACGGTTGCCTGAGTGAACCACAGAGTTGACATCTAGACAAAGGGGCAATAAGGTAGGAATTGAGTGCTTGACAGGCTGCAGGCTCCCCCTTTCTCTCTTATGTTTCACTCACCTTACTACCTACCAGATATAAAAAGTTACGTTTAAAAAGTAGTTTGCTCCTGTTGTTCATTGCAGTGGCCGAAATCTTGTCATGCAGTTACTTAAATGGTGTAACTTGGCATACTGACATCAGTTAAGAAATCTCCACAGGAATTATTTGTTGCATACTGAGGTGCATGACCTGGGATGCTACAGATAATGCCTAAGGCGATTTACTTTCAGTTGGCCATTCAATTTACGTCTTTTGTGTAACTGTGCAACAGGATTTCAGCCAGTGTTTGAAAAGCAACATGTTAGTCATTACTCATTGGAATGTTGATACAACTCCTCGTGCTATGTGTTCTTTTCCATTCATTTCTGTTAATCGGGAAGAGAGACTTAGGATTGATAAGAGAATGGTATGAAATCTTAAAATGTTCCTATCAAAATGCCTGCGGAAATACCTTGATATATCCTTTAAGAATGGGTATGTTCTGGGCTGACAAGTTGATTCCAACTCATGGCTACTCTGGTAGGATTTCCAAGGTTTCTAAGTGGGATATTTAAGAGGTGGCTCTACCAGTGCCACACACAGCCCAGTATATTTTGATAGCCAAGCTAGGATTTGAACGCAGAACTCTTGAGTCCTAGTTCATCACTCGATCCACTACACTACACTTGCTCTCACCCTTTAAGAGAAATTTAATAACTAGAACATATTGCTTATTACAGTAATAAACTTACATCAGTTCTACGCTTAAGCTAGTTTCAAAATAAAACTTTGTTGCACCCTTATTATCCAGAAAGATGACTAATTAACAGGTGCTACTTGTCACGTGTACATCCAATGTCTCCTAGGAGCCCATGCTCTCCTCTAACTTCTCTGCCTTGAGCATTTCTTTACCAGTTAATAAAAGGACATTTGTTCAGATTCCATCAGAGTCTGTCAACATTCACAAGTTCTCAGACACTGATTTTGACAGATGAAAAACAGTGAGTAGGAGCAGAGTTGTCCTACAGACTTAAGGAACCTCCTAACCAGAATTTATTTTAAAAATTACTTCTTTGGACTGCAACTCCCAGACTCCCTTAACCAGCATGGCCACTGTCTTTTTGTCTTCCTCACAAAACTGGGACCCAAGGCAGCTTACGATAGGATTAAAAAGCAACAAAATAAACTCTCTCTTCTGTGTGAAGAAGTGAACTTGTCAATGAAAGCTCACATTAAAATATAGCACTTAGTCTTGAAGGTGCCACAAACATATTTGTCTTCTTTATTTTGTATTTTTATTTTGTTTTTGCCTGATATGCTAGCATGGCTACCTCTTCTAAAAGATTAAACTCAGTCCATTTAAAGTACACTCCCACAACCTCACTTTTCATGATAGCTTTTTATGAAAGACAACTGGAGGATGGGAAGAAAGGAAAGGCACAGAATTCTGAAGGTGTTTCCACTTTGTTATCATGCAAGCCTCCTGTCTCATCCATTGAATTTTTATTGCCATCTTCCACTTCTAACCTTCCTGTGTTTCCCTACCATATCCTCCAGTCTTTTTATGTTCACAGTAAAGAGGAAAAACTACAGTATCTTTTGACTAAGTCATCTACCTAGAAAGTACATGGGGTTCTATTGGACTGGGCTAGCAGTTCTGGCACCCTGACTATAGAATTCTGGATTATTTGAAAATTGTCTCCTAGTGAAACCACTAGATGGCAGCAAATCAATATCTGATATGAAAACACAGCTTACAAAGAGGCTCAGGAACCAAATGTCAAAAAGTGGCAAAATTTGTATTGAAAACAGATCCCTGCTCCTCTGCTCGTGCAATGACTTGCATTCCATCACCAACACATTGGCTTTTCTGCTGTTTAGCTTTATTTGCCTCTTGCGTCTTGGCCAGGGCTAGCAGTTGGTCACCAGCTAGTGTATCCAACGATTTATTAGTTCGATTTCATTTTTCATGGAAGACGGAGGCATGGGGAGTAGCCCCTGCTTGCCAGTTGCTCGAATAATCCGTTTTCAGTATTTTCCTGGCTGAAATCCTATTGTGCTTGGCATAGTGTAACGTTACGCCTGCAGAAATTCATGGGGAGTTACAGCAAGGCAATGTATCTAGTTGCACAACTGGTTGGAAAACTAAAGGCACAACTCTACCCGTGTAACTGCCTCCCAAGTGTGATTTCCACCGTGGTGGAAATTTTGCATCAGCCTGTGCAACTTCATGTTACATGTATCTAGTTGCACAACTGATAACTGCACAGGCAAAGTCACGCAACAGGATTTTGGCCACTGGCGTGTATAGGAGGCAAGTTGGAATTAGAAATAGTTGGGGAATCCATATTTTGCCATTCAGGAAGACCACCCTCCCTCCTCTCTTGTCCTTTAGCTTTGTTCATTGATCAAAAGCCAGGCAGCGGTTCAAGGATAACGTAATAGTTGCAGGTGCTTTTAAAACCAGAGCTTGGAAAAAGTTACTTTTTCAGACTGCAGTTCTCAGAATCTTCCAGCTTCCATGGCCAAAGGCTGGGGGAATTCTAAGATTTATAGTCCAAAACAGTAACATACCAAAAATATTTCCCACTCCTGCCCTGAATGGTAAAACTAAGGCTTCATATCTCATGGTTCTGAATAAAGAGCTGATTTAAACTGGAGTATCGGAAACTGCCTTATACCAAGCTAGACCACTAGCTCAGTGCTGCCTGCACAGACTGGCAGCAGCTTTCCAGGGTATCAGACGGAAATCTTTTCCTGCCCTACCTAAAGATGCTGAGGATTGTGCCTAAGTGTGCCACATATGTCCTTTGTCACAGATGGTTTTATAGATTCCCAGGCAAAGGGGGGACTTGATTTGCCCACCCCCTTCAACCCCCCTCCCAAGCTGTTGTTGTTGTTTAGTCGTTAAGTCGTGTCCGACTCTTCGTGACCCCATGGACCAGAGCATGCCAGGCCCTCCTGTCTTCCACTGCCTCCCGGAGTTGGGTCAAATTCATGTTGGTCACTTCGATGACACTGTCCAGCCATCTCGCCCTCTGCCGTCCCCTTCTCCTCTTGCCTTCACTCTTTCCCAGCATCAGGGTCTTTTCCAGGGAGATTTCTCTTCTCAAGAGATGGCCAAAGTATTGGAGCCTCAGCTTCAGGATCTGTTCTTCCAGTGAGCATTCAGGGTTGATTTCCTCCCAAGCTAGCTCAATGCAAAAAATATTTTGGCAGCTCACTGAGGAACAGAGTGCACCAAGCAAGAACACTTCGGGGTTATTCTTGTTGCTGCCCTCCTTCAGCATAAATGGGCTTACAACAGGGACATTGGAGCTCAAAGAGTGGGATGTCCCTCTGCCTACAAGGCCAGCTAGCACCACCACCTCCCTTCTCTCCTGCCACCTTCCTCGTGCAGGATGAAGTTGATGAAAACCCACCAGGGGCTCAGGTAGCAGTTATAAGGAGGGATGGAACTCTGGAGGGAAAGGGAGTCACAGATTACCTCCTGGGAAAGATGAACCCAAGGCCATGACCCCGTAATAGGAAAAGGGTCCGTTTTCAAACTTCATGTTCTCCTTGCAAGCTTCTACCTCCACCTTCTCCTGTAACAGAAAGGCAATTTTAATGAGTTAGCGTTTATTAAATTAAACTTTGATTGATTGATTGATTGACTGACTGACTGACTGCCTGGTTTAGGTATTTGAAATCTTGAATAGTGTTGTTGTTTTTATTTGTGAAAGAAGGTATGTTAAAAATCCAATCAATCAAATCATACTTGTGCTTGAACTTTAAACCCTGCTCTTTCACAGAAGGATCAAGCTTGTAATACCTGCAGCCTCAGATGATCCAAGCTATGAATAGATGACTCCCATGAAGCCTAATAATGACCGTGAATCATAATGACTCACATTTCAGAGTCCAATTAATACAAACGCTAGGGTAACATGGCTGTCAGCATGTTGGACAAGGAAGAGGGAGACCTGGATTCAAATTCCCACATGGCCACAGAGCGCTTGGGTGTCCTTGAACCAGTCGTATGTTCTGATCCAAGCCTACCTCCCAGGATTGTTATGAGGATGTAATGGTGAGAGAACCACTTGGAGGAAACATGAGATATGAAATAAATAATGTAAAGTTCTTTGTAGGCTACCTTGGGTCTCTCTGCTGTGAAATGGGCATAGAATAAAATAAGCCAGTGAGAAAATAAATAAACATCAGCAAAAGATTGAGTTATTTATTTTATCTAGCAAGATGGCTCGCATGCCGGTGCTGCGCACGTTCAGGTGTCCTATGTGGGAGGAAACAGCCTTTCCCATAGAGCACTACAGGAAGTGCAGCCTTAACTTTTAAGCTGGTCTGTAGCAGCAAACGACCAACAGAAGACAGAAAAGGAAAACATTGACACTTCGTTCTTCTTTTCCAGGTTTGTCCCAAACTCTGGCACTTTTCCAACTTAAAGTCTGGTTACTCCTGAGCTTGGATAGTTTTAAAGGCTTTCTGCATGAAAATCTATACATGTTTTGATCACTTTCCTCTTAACAGGTGCATTTTGCACATAATTTTGCCTAACTGACCAACATTGGCATGAAGTTTTGCATTTTTGAGTGTAATACGTTTTAAAGATGGCATTCATGAATGTATATTTGTGTGCAGTGTCCCTAAACCGTGCACGTTAAGAGCATTTTTGTAGTCCTTGTGGGATGAGCGAGCGCTTAAAGTAAGAAGTGCAAAATCACCTACATTCATGTTAAGACACTAATTGGACCAATTCCTCCCTCTTTGCAGGATGCAGGGCATGTGCTCTTTCTTGGCCGGTGGGCAGATCTACAGAGACTGCACAACGTACCTGCAAGATGAGGATGAAGTAATCGGCTCGTTCACCCCTTTCATAAAGGTAATGGTGGGGGGACTGCTTGTGCTCCTCATCAAATCCCAGCTCACAGATCACATCCCGGTGTTTGAGGAGACGCAGCAAGTACTTTTCTGAGAGGAGACTTGGAGAAAATGGCATTACCTCTGCAAGATCCAGAGAGAGAACAGGAGTCAAAAAGTCACCCAGAGCTTGGAAAAGTGATATGATATATGATATGATATGATATGATATGATATGATATGATTGATTGATTGATTGATTGATTGATTGATTGATTGATTGATTGATTGATATCTCAAATCCCAGAATCACTAGCTGAGGGCTTCTGAGAATTGTAGTTCAGAAAGCATAGAATCATAGAGTTGGAAGAGGCCTATAAGGCCATCGGGTCCAGTCCCCTGCTCAATGCAGGAATCCAAATCAAAACAGGACAGACAGTTGTCCAATTTTCTCTTGAATGCCTCCAGTGTTGGAGCACTCACCACTTCCTGAGGTAATTGGTTCCATTGTCATACTGCTCTAACAATTAAGACATTTTTCCTGACATTCATCCTAAATCTGGCTTCCCGTAGCTTGAGCTCATTATTACGTGTCCTGCATTCTGGGATGGTCGAAAACAGATCCTGCTCCTCCTCTGTATGACTACCTTGCAGGTAGGCAGCCCATTCACACAACTTGCATTATCTACTTGTGGTAAGAAGAAACATTTTGTAATCTCAGTGGCCATTCTGTTTGGGGATTCTGGGCGTTGTGGTCCAAGAAAGTAACTTTTCTAAGAGCTGGAGACACCAAGGAGAACTCAACAAAGTGGAAGATACTTGCCTGAGAAAACACTTCCCCAAAGGAGATGGTATTATTCAGACATCACTTCTGCCTTCACCTCTCTGCCACCCATGGATCAGACCACTTCCTTCTGGCCCCTGTGTCTGCACAATAAAATGGCAGCCAGCCAATAATCCCCAGTGGATGTGGGAGATTTATACCTGTGGAGAGGAATTGACCGGCAACGAAGAGGAGGTGAGGCAAGATCTTTGCTTCGTAATTGCCCTTGAAGACAGAGAAATCCCACTTCCTTCTGCTTCTTTTAGTATGATTGTCAGCTGCAAAGGAAGAAGGCAAAAAGGCTAGTCTGCAGTGCCAGCGATGCCAAAGATGATTGCAGATGGGGCTGTGTGCACACTGCACTGAGCAGAAAAAGGATGCAAGAATCTTACAATTACAGGTTTCAACCAGAAGGACGCCAGTGTTTCTAGTGCTCATGAATACTGAAGGAAATTGAAAATGCATGGTTGCAATCTGCAGATGGCTCAGAAATGAGAGTGTAATTTAAATGAACCTTCATGTGTGGAGGAGGTAGAACTCCAAGGCTTTCCACCTTTCCCTGTCATAAATCCCTTCTTAATTTGGAAGCAGAGTCCGGAAGGCATCAGAATCCTCTCTCCCAGGCACATGAAGCTCCAGCTAGATTAAACTTCAGATTCTGAGCTGTCTGAAGGTAACAACTATTGTATTTCCAAAATTTTCTCAGGGTTCATGAGCACTAGAAATACATGTGTTCTTCTAAAGTCTATGAGATTCTGGTTTGTGTTTTCCCCCTCCGTTTCCACACTACACAGCATGTACATATTCCAGTAACAGGTTGGTTTTCCCTTCTAAGCACTGTGTTTGTAATTTATAATATTCTTCTGTGACCGACATAGTACATTTGGAATGAAAGGAGCACTGCATTCGTTCATTTTATTTATTTGTTGAATACATTTATACCCCACCACTCATTACCAAACATTTCCAGGGGGGTTGATTGGAGGATTACATCTATATCTTTATTTATACTTGTATCCTGCTCTTCAGCAAGTTCCTTGGTCAGCTTAGAAAGATTTAAAAAGGACAATAAAAGCACATTTTAACACATTGACACAAATACATTTAAAATAGCAGCATGAAAGCAATCTGCAAAATTTAAAAGCATGAAGAAATAATGATCATCCCTGGCAGTGGGAAGTGGTACGTATTTTGAAATGCAGATGCTCTGTTGTCATTCATTCCCCCAAGAGATGTTCAAAACTGCTATGGGCTATTTGTGTGGATTTCTTCAAAGTGGCTACTCCTACTACTGGGAAGAATTAAATAAATAATTACATGCCATCAAGTCGATTCTGACTTCTGGCAAACTTTCCTGGGGTTTTCTAGGCACAGAGCACTCAGAAGTGCTTTATTTCTCCCCAAGGATTGGGGACACAAATTGCAGGACTTGCTATCAAGTCAAACTTAAGTCGCACCAGTGACTCGACTCAGACTCTACTCCAGGGTTTTTTTCAATGTCTCGGACTTGTCTCAGAACCCTCTCCCTTTTTTCGGTGGGAAAAAGCTTGTTTTTAATAGGGACTCTGACTTAGCACTTGGTACCAAAGACTTGGACTTGGAACTCAGAGCCAAAGACTTGCCAACATCCCTGGTGAGTCCCTTTTTCTTGGGGGTGTGCTGGGGCTGTGTAGCTTGCTCAATGCTACACATCCTGGTTGTCCCAAGGTCACAGTAGGGCCATGTTTGATTAGGACCATCTAAAACAGCCTAGCCCAACTTGGAGTCCTCCAGTCAGGTTACACTACAGCCCCCAAGCATCCTTATCCAGCAGGGCCAATATCCAAGCATCCTTATCCAGCAGGGCCATGTGCCGGCTGGCGATGACATTGAGAGGAAGAAGGGACTGAAATCCCAAATTTATTTATGTACTGTAATCTAGCCAGAAGCTAGCGAGCTAGTTCAGGGAGTTAGGCATCTGGAGCCAGAGGTTGGAAGTTCAATTCCCCATTGTGCATCCCAGCCTCCCCGCTGTCCGTCACTGATTATGTCTAGACTAAGCTCAGGCTATTGTGGCGGATAAATGGAACTGAGGGCTGAGGCGGGCGGAGCATGCGCGATAGGGGCAACTCTAAACTTGTTACTTTTCTATAAAAGCTCTAGAAGATTCCGAGAGGACCAGCGCAGGCGCTGTCAAAACCCTATTGTGTGCATTCACAGAGGCCACGATGAAGAAATGGCTGATAATAATTTTTTTAAAATAAATAGAATTTATGATATCATATCTTAGAAACGTCTTATACCGTCCAGTGCATTAGCATCAGTTCTCCTGATGCTACAGTTCTCCTTTATCATTTATATAATACTAGCAACCTATGTTTTAACCCCTTAAACAACCCATCTTTCATCACACAGGCCCTATTTAGGCATGAAACCTGCACGTGTGGTGCCAGTCATGGTGGGGGAGAAGAGCTCACACGTAACCTCTACCACCACCTTCCCAATCCATTCCGACGTGACGCAAGGAAGATTTTTACCTGTTCAGTGTGAAGACCCGTGGAGTCACTTTTAGAAATGCCTTCTGCTGAATTCTACAGCACTCCCATGATGGAGAGCCCTGCCTTATCAGGCCTGTCTTATGCAGACCGGCTATAAGAACGTTCAGTCAAATGCACTCCACTCGGTAGCCCTTCTGACTGAACTACCAAACATTTGGGTAAGAGGGCATGAAATGGGGCTTATGTGTGACCCCCATCACCCATTGAGCACTTCACACATACTGTCTGTATAGACTCTCACTCTCCTCCCCACAGATTTGCCCCATTACCTTGCTGCCATCTTCAAAATCTTTTTTCCCTCACCATTTGCCCTCTTCATAACATTTCTAACAGATTCTTCAAAAGTAACCCTCCCATCGCCTCCTTCCATTTCCTCTTAACCAACCACCCCCAGTATGTGTATATACTTTCCACTAGCCATTCCACAGCTTTCAGTCACTTGTCATATCTGCCAAACACAATACTTGCCGTATTATAATAAAATGCTACACAGAAACACCAAATGTTTAACAGCTTGAGTAATATTACACTCCATCCTAGCACGATGGTAGGGTACTTAGAATGCTCTTGGAAAGACCTAGTGCTTTAGTTTGGTGGAATGTGCTAAATAGCTCACCAAACGACAAACCCTAGGATGGCAAAAGGTGGAGTCATGTTAATCAAAGCAGTGTGCTGTAGTGGTGGAGTACACAGAAACATTCTCCATGTACAGTATTTTCAGAGTTGAAGCTGTGAGGCCTGATTTTAAAAGCAGAACAGAAATGTGCAGAGAGGATACGTATGGCTATGCCATTGCAGTAAACAGATTCACCTGCGTAAGTCCCTCAGCTTAGTGAAGGACACTAACGTTCACAAGATGTTTGGGTTTCCTTGAAGCACAACAATACTGCAAATCCTTCACACTTTGTAAGTGCACTGGACCAAAGGATATTGCAGGCACATCTTTGATGGAAACAAATATGGGTGGTGCGGGGAAATGTCCATTATTTTAATCTTCATGCATTTCATGGAGGGAATGGGTTTCTTTTCTTTCTTCTTTTAAAACTTTCTCTACAATTCTTTTAAATAGGTCTTGCTATAATAGAGCCGAAAGCTGATTTGCAAATAATCGCTTATCGGGAGTGGGAAGTGGAATAGGAGGATTTAAGACCAAGCTGTGCATTTCATACCATTAATTGAAACCCTCTGGGAGATAATGTGTTCCTTCTCCTATCTGAACCCTCTAAGCTGCTATTAAAATCATCCTCTCCTCTCTGCTTTTGGCGGACAGGCTTGGGATGAGATTAAGGCAGCAGCCAGAGGAGAGGAAACCAGCTTTGCCTTTTCCTCCTTGTCTTCCTTTGTGTCGACAAGATTTTTGAAAGGGGTTAACGGGCAGCCCAAGATGGAAAGCCGCTATATACGTACTAAGTCAGTTCTCTGTTTGCTCCATCTGGCCTGGTGTTGTCAGCACTGAGCCACAGAGAGATTCTCCAGGACTCAGGCAGGCGTTTTTCCAGTTCTGATTCAAAATGCCAGGGATTGGACCGGCATGCAAAGGACTCTCACTAAGCTGCAATTTATTTATTTATTTATTTCATTTATATCCCGCCTATCTGGTCAATTATGACCACTCTAGGCAGCCTTGGCTGCACACTGAGCCAGAGCCAGGCAAAGGACTCTGCATCAATCACAGTCCCCTGTACAGAAGCTGAGTGGGTGAGCAGATCAATCTTAGGATGGGATCAGGTTGGGAAATCGCGCTCAATTTGGACTGCTTGTGGCACAGTCTGAGGCAAGCTCTTGCAATAGCAATCCAGCTTGACCCTGATCTGTGACCAAGTTGGACCTCGTTGATCCAGCAGCAGGGCTAAACATCTTGGGGGCTGAGGTGGAGTGATTCCTTCACAGATGGAAGGATCACTTAAAGGAAAGTTGCTTTTGACAAAGCCACCCCTTCTGGTGCAATCAGACACTATCTTTTCTTGCCATCTGATCACACCCTTTCTTCAGCACTGGTAATGGGACAGCATCTTCCACCACTTCTGTGGATGGCTGGCTAACGTAGGGGCTACAAGACAGGCTGGGTGACACAAACATCTAGGGATAGATTAATTAGTCTATACCTTGCTTGTGGCTGTTTTGCACGTATGAGCCATAACTCTCCTCCATTCTGTTTTCACATTGATCAGCATTTTCCCTAAATACAAAAAAATAAAAATTAAAAAAAATTGCATTCTTTTGCATACACATTTTTTCTTAATATATACTTCAGAACTTTTAATCATTCTCACACCTTTGTTCACAGATACATGCAGTAACCAATACGTGCTTACTGCATGCAACTTTCCCTGACATACATTTTTGGATACAGTTTTGGGATCCAAGAGCTGCATCACAAAATTCAAATAAGTATGCAGCCTAAAAAATTCTTATCTTTTGATCCACAGTCTTGGCAGTATGTTCAGCCAGTTCACTTTGAAATGGAGGCCAGATTAAATGCTCCCTCATCCCTCTGACCTCCCGCAAAGGGGAAAGACCAGAATGCTCAGGAGGAATCAAGGCGGTGGGAGAATTCTGCTCTTGCTTTGCAGTATCTGGCCTCTGAGGAAGCTTCTTCAATCGATCTAATGATAGGGCTGGCCCTGATAATCAAGAATCTAAGAAAAGAGCCCCCCACCAAGTCAGGTTATCTGTCTTTCTAACCCAGTATCAGAGACCATGATATATCCTGATATATCACTCAATGCATCACATGATATATTATCATAGACTCATACAGTTGGAGAGGGAGTGGTAGACCATTCACTCCAACCCCCTGTTCAATGCATGAAAACCTCAGCTAGAGGCTCCCGAAGAGATGGCTATGCAGCCTCCATGTTCAGTTGTATTTTGTTTTTAAGTGGATGCTCCAGAGGTTAAATCTGAGGCTTTCTTCATGCAAAGCAGAAGCTAATGCTTCTGTTCTTGTTATGTGCCACCAAGCTGCTGCTTCTGACCTGCAGGGATTTTAAAGTATATGAGATGTTTCAGGAGTGGTTTATCCTTGGTTTCTATGGATGACTGGGGACTTGAACCAATATCTCCTGACTTCCAGGTCAGTCCTCTCACTGGCTCTTATGTCTTCCTCTGCCCTCAAATAAAACGTGTTACCATTCTTCATGGTTTTGAATAAAGAATTATCTGCCTAGACTGGAGACCCCTTTCTCAGGATTTCTGCCAGGACTGCTTTCTCAGCACAATTTAGAGTTGCTGGATATCCACCTTGAGTACTTTGGCAAAACACAGCAGGCTAGGTGTTATTATGTTATTGGGAAAGGGCATATTTTAAGCATAATTAGCCTTTATTTGATATCATCATGTTAGCAAGTTCAATCCCAACAAGACAGAAGTGCTCCTAGTCAATCTGTGGGCAGATCAGGGAATAGGGATTCGCCTCATATTAGACAGGATTAGGCTTCCTGTGGAAACCCAGGTTCAGAGCTTGGTGAGGCTCCTGAATTTAGCCCTGAGCCAGGACGCCCAGTGTTCGGTAGAGAACAGGGCAGTTAAATGAGCCTGGTGGTGCAGTGGTTAAACTGCTGTGTAGGCATCCTTCAGTCTTGAGAGACTATGGGAACATGCTCTGAATAGAGGTCTTGGAACAGCATCTAGTGTGGCTGAGAAGGCAACAAACTGCTGTCCTGCAGCCAAAACTGTGCCCATGACCTGGGGTTCAATCCCAGGTAGCCGGCTCAAGATTAACTCAGCCTTTGATCCTTCCAAAGGTGGTAAAATGAGCACCCAGCTTGCCGGGGGGGGGGGGCAACATATAGCTTGCATAAATAACTTGTAAACTGCCCAGAGAGTGCTTTAAGCGCTATGGGGCAGTCCATAAGCAGCACACTTTGCTTTGCTTTTTAAGCTGGTCCACTAGCAGTGTCCATTCGTGGAGATGTCTGATCCGGCTACAGTGACACCTGTTGTAGTGACATCCTGTCCAGATTACTGCAATGTGGGGCCAACTTTGGAAAGAGTTTGGAAACTTCAGCTGATTCAAAATGGTGCAGCTGGACTGCGGACTAGGGCTGGCTACAGGGAACATAGAGTTCCCCAGTTTTAACACCTTCCCTGGCTGCTGCTCCATTTCTGAGGCTCTCTTCTAAGTACTAGTTCTGGTCTACCAGGTCCTCCACAGCTTCAGTCTGGGTGATTTGAAGGATAGCATCTCCCTATAAGGTCTTACCCATGTTTTTAAATCTCTGCAGCAGCCCATCCTCTGTCTCCAGAAATTGGGGGGTGGGAAGGCTTCGTGGCAGAGCTCACACTTGCACTCTTAGGGCCACCTGCAATGAGGATCCAAGAAGGGTCTGGTCACTGGCTGCTCCCAGGATTCAAGATGCCCTCCCCTCAGTGGGCAGACAGAGACCTCTCTTTTAAAGCATGTTTTAAAAAAGTGATCAGAACGGACTTTTATTGCAGGAAACTGTGTATTCTTCAGTGTTTGAGTCCTTGTTTTTCTAAGTCTTTTTTTTTTAAATTAGCATTTTAAAAATATTGTGTTAAATTTAATTGTTTTTCAATGTCATAATTTGTTTTTAGTTGTGTGTCATGTGCCACCAAGTAACTACTGACTTACAACAACCCTGATAGGGCTTTCAAGGTAAGTGAGATCTTTAAAGGGTGGTTTTCCCAATGCCACTCCCCAGTGAGTTTCCATAGCCAAGCAGGGATTTGAAACCAGGTCTCCTGAGTCCTAGGACATCACTTTATCCACTACACCACGCTAGGAATCCCTGTTTTTAACTATTTATGAGCCACCTTGGAAGAAAGAGGGCATAGAAATAAAATAAAATAAAATAAAGCAATCTGTAGCTTGTGGCTTGGCTCACTTTCTTAAGTGATTCACTTTACTACACATGTACTATGGATTTTTATTCTTATTGGGACTTGTGGCTTCGGTGTGCCACATCTTTAAAAAAAGGTGCTTAATTGCTTGATGCATATGTATGTATGCAGTTGGTTCATTTTCTTCTGTTGTTTGTTCTGTATGTACAGTCCCATCACTACCACCACCATTTTCTTATTATGGCCCCACTGTAGCCTGGATTGCCTTGTGTATGGAGGGCTGGGGCTAAGACCAGTTGCAGCTGATATTATGGGATGGCAAGGAACCTCCAAGCCCATTCAATAGTTGTATATCTGAGATGCATCTTCCCTACCCCCGGGGCCTCCAGGAGAAGACTACAAAACACATCATCCCCAGCCATCACAGCTGAGAATGACCGTGGTTGTAATCCGGAACAACTGTAGAGTCCTGATGTAAGGATGACTTCTTTAAGTTAACCAAGTTTCTCTAGTGGGTTTTGCCCTAAAGCAGTGGTCCCCAACTCCCAGAAATCCTGGCCAGCAGAGGTGGTGGTGGTGAAAGCTTCTGGGAGTTGTAGTCCAAGAACATCTGGAGGCCCAAGGTTGGGGACCACTGCCCTAAAGAGTAGGTAAGCTCAGGTCACAGAACATTTGTATTCCACACAACTAATTCAAAATACATACTATACATATGATGATTTGGGATGGGATGTTAAAGGTAAATCCTCATCTTTTAAAAAACTGAATGCTTGTCCAGATATATATCCTGGTTATCAATGCCTGATAACACCCCAGCTAGCCTTCTGGAACTTTTGACCCTTGACTGATTCCTTGGCTTCTACAGACTGAAATCTTGCAGGCGAATTCAGTTGTCGTGTATCACGAGACAAAGCACAGCAAAGGGTGGAGGAGAAGGCCAGGAAAGGAGTCTGCTTTTCTTTTTACTGAAGACGAAGAGAAGCACAAGGCATCATGAGTCAGCAGCAAATAAGGCTTCTTGCCTTTCCACTGTATGAGTCAGCACAGTGACGCACCTTTGCGCATCACAATGATGTAGTATGACAAATCACCAGGCTTCTTAAGTGAAACAAGGTCTACGTGGGAAATAATTGGTTGCAATTCAAGTATGATTTTAAAAAACACACCTGGTTTTAAACCCCCTGTTAATATTCCTTTAAAATAGCAATACTTGGCCTGCTTTAATTAGTGTTGCTTTAACTCCTGAGGAATCTCAATCACAAATTGTATTTTAAACTTAAAATTTGTCAGCTAGTGATTTCATCTTCCACACAACACTTATGCAGAAAATTTAAGATGCACACTTAATACATTACAGTTACATCAGAAGGACTTCTGAAGAAACATGCTTAGGGATATGTTAGAAGGGTGGCTTCCATAAAACTATTTTCATTCACAAGCTGCTCCTTCCCATTGCAAAACAACCTTAACATAGGCCATGTCTTGACAAGGAGTTTTATCCATCCCTACTCATGAGTCAAGCACAGATATGTTTCTAAATTATCACTGGAGTCTCGGTGTGCATGTCACTGACTGCTGGGCAGAATCCGAACTCCAGTGCTGAGTCAGAGTTGCTTCTCCCTCTGTTACTTTCCAAACGTAATAGACTTTCCCAAGTGGTGGGGTTACCTGTATATTTCCTCCCGCTGGACAATCACGAAGAAGCTTCCCAGGACAATTTTAGGCTCAACAGGAGGGAATCCATGGTGTGACAATCCTCATCAGTTTCCTGCTTCCACCTTGGCAAAATTGCTTTTACGCTGTTTTTCTTTTTTCCTTTTTCATGGATGTGATCCTTCTAGTTCAGTTATGGGGTTTATGGAACATGCTTTTCAAATCTGAAGAAAGATCTTGCATAAGCCTCTCCTCATGAAAAATCAGTCAAACAAAAACATCTGTTACTCTGTACTGGATTGATACTGAGACCACATTTAATGTATCCATGTATTATGCTCCTGTTTTGGTTATGTACCATATCCATGTTTAGTGCTGCAGCTGTGGGAGCCTGTTGGCTCTCTTCCCCTTACCTCTTGACCACCCTGATAACACTTGGTTTATTCTCCACTGCAGCCATACCTGTACACTCATCTATTTCTTAGCCCACTTCAAGCATCTGCCATAGCCTTACTTACAATGATCATGCGTTCATAAGCCAATTAATATGGTGTCATATGCTTTTTTTTTGTTTGCCATCTTCAGGAAGCTACCTGAGAAGTACAATACAATTTATGCTTCTTCTGCGACTCTAGGTCCCCATGGTTTGAAGATCACAGTTGTGTGGGGCAATCCCACATGTGGTCTACTCAGAAATAAGCCACTATGAGCTCAATGGGTCATTCTCCCAGACACGGTGGGCGGTGGCGCAGTGGTAGCTCACATGCTATGCATGAAAAAGGTCCCAGGTTTGGTATCCTACTGATCTTACCTACGGTAAGGCTGAAAGGAAATTTTCTCTGACAACTTGGAGAGCTGCTGCCAGTCAGAGTGAGCAATAATGAACAAGATGGACCAGTAATCTGACTCTGTATAAGATAGCTTTCTCCATTAAAGAACTGCTGGATAGCACAGTGGTTTAGGTCTCTGGATGTGGAGCCAGAGGTTGGAAGTGTGATTCCCCCACTGGGCCTACTTGACAGGGGCTGGATTCAATGATCCACAGGGTCCCTTCTAGTTCCGCAGTTCAGAGATGAGGATAATTCCCTTATACTTATTTATATGTTGTCTATAGTTCTAGACAATACCAAATGAAAACAAAGGCTGCAAACACAGTATGTCTAAAGACATATCTAAAATTCTGCCCTAACTACCACAAGGTACAGGCTGCAACAGGATTTAATACACCTCAAGGAAATTGGCAGCATTTAAGAAAATTTCTCTGATGCACATAGAAGAGGCTACATTATGTGAATTTTTTTTTTTTACAAACACCCCTCAAAGGAAATGTCATAACAACCTTTAATATTCTGTCTGCCAGCTTTACCAGAAAATGGAAAGAAATTAATTCTTTGGTGATCACTGGCATTAGGGTAGTTTGAGGAAATTGTTTTGGACTACAAGAAATCCCCAGCCAGCATGAAAAGAGAGAATTTATCTTTAATAAAATACAACTTCGCAGCAGTTTGATTATTTGGGGAATAGAAGGTACTAAAGAAACATCTTACCTTGTGCATCAACTGAATCCTTGATAAATTTGTTTGGTATTTTAGTATTCCTACCTGGTGGGGTTGATGTACAAGTGGGCAACCTTGCGTATTTTTGGGTAACTTCCTGGAGGACTGAGCCAGGGTGACTCAGTGTTGGGAGGGATACCAGGCAGGAAGACTTTCCCCAGCCACCAGCATATTGGCCCCTGGAACCTATCCACACAAGTAAAGTCTGGGTAGTACGACTTAGTGGTTTGTATGTATGTTGACACATGTATGTATAGGACTGCAAATTCTGTGAAAAGAAAGCATTGCTCACAAATATTTTTCATTCTTCATGCTGCAGGGATTTTATTTGCTTAGCCATTCCACCTTTTCCACCACTCCCTTTCTAGCAATGACCATTAAAGGACACCCGATTTGCAATTTAAAAATGTTTATTTTGATATAAACTATATGTTCTCTACTATCAAGCGTTTGTGGCAAAACATGTGCATTAATTCCAACACACTCACAGCACCACAACAGCAATCATCCCTCAGAAACGTAGTGGAGGGAACGGTTACATAACAGACCTGCTGTCTCTTATCCATTTTAGGTAGACGTGACACTTTCATGAAACTGCTATTTTTTCCTTTGTCTACAACTATGTTCAAGTTTCTTTCAAATAAACACAAAGCTACATCAAAGATTGCATCTAAAATAATTTACAGATGCCTCTCCTGATGCCAAAAGAAAAATCAATGCATTTATGAACTTTTCTTGACATTCTTGCAACTGATTGTCTTGCTATGCAGGAAGAGGTATACTGCAAACAAACTGGATTACTCCTGACCCATTCCCCCAAAGTGCAACAAAACAAAAACACACATTTATTCAAATCATTTTCCTGAATTTGCCCTGCTTTCTATTGAATTCTACTAAAAAGGAATGTTTATCCAGACTGCTAATTGGAATGTCTGGCAAGTCCCCTCTCCTCTAGGTGGCATGACTACAAACACCTACCAAGGAGTAACCTCCATTGAACTCAATGGATTTACTTCTGAGCAGATACATATGGAACTCTAATGCTACTTCTGTGCTATGCACTGCACACCAGGGGGCATGTGCTGTTTATTTGAGTAATGATGATCTGTTCATGGCAAACGTAACCCGCTACATGATGCACTTCAGTGCCTTCCTATTTGTTCATAATAATCCAGCACAATTAGCTACATGTAAGTCATGTGGAGAGTTGCCAACTTTTTTCTGGCCCAGCTCCTGTGCTTTCAACAGCTCAACAGAGAGGAAAGTGAAAGGGGAACATTTCTTCTGTTACATGAATTTATAATTCTATTTAATAATAATTTATTATTCTATTTAAGGTATTTATACACCACCCTTTCTTAACAAGATTCCTATACACTATACGCAACCATTAAATTAAAATAGAAATTCCATAGTAAGTCATTTGAAATCTCGTTTACATCAGCGAATCAGTTTTTATTTTTACGTTTCCATAAGGTAGGCATCTGTTAAAGGCACAAAATCATGGCCAGTAAAAAGCAGGCACACCTAGCCCCACTGACTTCAGGGATACTAAGTTGTTAATGCAGAAGAGAGACACATTTTGTAGTTTCATCCTGTGAATTCTGTAGTCATAATAATCTGAGAATTAAGAATGACAATTTCCCTATACGTATTTTCAAGAGGAAAGTGCCACTGATCTTAGAATACCATGCAAATGATGCTCAAAATCACCCACTGTTTTCTCTTCAATCATCAGGAAGATGGCTTTAGAACACTGGACAGATATCACTTATGAAAACATTTTGTGCTTTTTCAGCTAGAACACTGTGCAGTTTCAAATGTCCTTGTTCAGCCTAAGAAAGTACAATGTATTCCTGTTATATAATTAGAATTCTACACTAAAGCCTCTGCTAAAAGCATAAAGAGCAATTATTGTATCCTTATTCTGCAGTGCGATTCATGCCAAAACCTTGGTGAAATACAGCTCACTATGCACAACATGGAGATGTCTTTACCACATACAGTACATCCAAACCTGCTGGATGCAAAAGATCAAGAGGGCACAATATCTACTCAAGACTGCGCCCCAAACGGCTACCCTGTGGAAATCAAATGGCAAAGAAAAATCACTATTTATGTTAAAGGTGCTATTTTAAAAATTCCCCAGCTGCTCACTGGCAGAGAGGGGAGCAGACCTCAGCCCTCATGTGCCGTGACATTTCTGGTGAATTGCCACTTACGATCAGATTCTCAACATGAGAAACATATTCCTTCTACTCCTTCTGCTCTGTGCATTCAAAAACAGCAGAAACACCTAACTCCGATCAGAAAGTGCTATACAGGAAGTTATGGAAAAGTTCTGTTACAATCATTGCTGGACAAGTTCCCCTTTCACTGCTCTTAAGGCATAAATCATTCAAAAGAGCATGAAGAGGTCTTTCAAAATGCTTCTTGGCTTGGATGCAGCTCCTCAGAAATTTCTCCATGATGGATAATGGAAGCTTTCACGTAGATGAGGGGAAAATTAAGGCAGTTTTCCCAAAGCCATGTCTCTGCAATTTAAAAAGGATGTCAAAAATAAAAGGAGAGAAGTGGAAATAGGAAGTCTAGCATGGCCACCAGCCTGCTGGGATAAAAGAGACGCCTTGATCAAGAGACAGCAACGGAATCAGTGATGGAGACCAAACCGGTCCGACAATTATCCGCCCTTCATATCACAGAGTCTGTTAGCTAGAACAAGTGCCTTCAAGTTAGTCTTCAACAGACACACATGGAATCCACCCCAGCAGTGCAAGATACAGCGTGCTCCTCTTCTGATGACAGATTATCGTTACTGAAAGGTTCATTGGTTCAGCCAGAGTTCAGAAAGGACAACGGCATTATTTGGGGGGGGGGGGGCGGGGATGACACTGGCTGGTTTACAAATTATGCAAGCTGAAATATGTCCAGGTTTTGCAGAAACTGGATGGTCTCCTGGGCCAGAGGGTGCAATATGTTTAGATGCAATCTGAATTTCCGCAGAACAGATGGACGCTTTTCTCACTGCTTAAGGACCAAATGACACAGAGCCCTCTCACCTTGTGCTCCTTGAGGGAAAACTACTTTTTTGGAATACAACTCCCAGAATCCACCACCCAACATGGCTACTGGGGGATTTTGGGAACTGTGATCCAAAAACATATTTTTTCCAAGCTCTACTGAAAACTCACCCCCTTGTTCCTGGGATCCTTATGGAGGCCCCAGAGAGACTGCAGCCAAATGCAATATACATAATTATCCTGAGGGTGGCAATGGGCCAGTTTCATTCACCATAAGCAGTGGGGCTCACGTTTGCATCCTAAAGCGATCCTTCTTGGGCCAATTCCCATGTTCATTTCACCCTGTGTTAGCCACACACAGGCTGTGTTCCATGATGTTTTCTGGACCAGGAAGGCAGCATACTAACAGCTAATTCTGGATGATTGAAAATGATTTTTCTCCCAGCCAAGCAGGTGATAAAACAGTATGGCTGGAAAGGCAATATGGCGTGACCTACCAATTCTGTTATTTGGGGGGAAAGTATATGATTAATTTGATCTTCATTATCTTTGAAAATTCTCACAATACAAATTAGTTATGTTAAAGAATGAGTCAACTAGGACGTTACTAATGAATGAATCTTGAATATTTTAATTGCTGTAAAAATGTGACTTTTATTTTGGAGATAGGTAACCAGACACAAAGATTTTGATAAAGAAAATATAAATAGTTCTAAAAAGGCTTAAAGTTATTGGGTATATTAAACTGAGAAAGGAAAATTTAGAAATAGCTTTAGTGACAACTGGGAACCATTTGTTCAGTTTCGGATAGGGAAAGGTATAAATATTAATCGATTCAATTCTTCAAATGAATTAAAATGAAAGACTAATTGGAACTCTATTTGAAAGTGCAGCGCAGAGACTCTTAAATAGAAGAGTGCGTGGTTTAGCCACGAAATATATTGTAAGGCCACTGGTTGCTGTATTGCTAATTACATGTTTTTTCCGGTGATCTGGACTATTTACAGGAGCTCTCTCTCTCTCTCGGCTGGTACTTCACACTACAAGGGCAGCGTCTTAAATTGCGGAATTCTTATTTGTATATATATATTTTCAAAATGCCCGCGCGCGGGGGTGGGGGGCGGGGGCTGGGATTTACAGCTACCTACGGCTGGACGCCTGGCTCGCCGCCCATTCCCCCCCCCCCCGTCTCCATCCTGGGCTGAAACGGCCGTGAGGGTCAGCCGCCTCCGAGCCGGGGCCACGGCCAGCTCCCGCCGGGGGTGGGTGGGGGGTGGGGGGGTCGAACTGGGGAGGCCTCCCCGGCCCCCAGCAGGAGCCGCTTCCCCCGCCGCTCCCGGTGACTCAGCAGCCGGAGCCCTGCGCGCTGCCCGCTTCGCCCGGGGCGGGGGGGGGGCGGCCGTCGAGCGCGGCAACGGGGCGCCCCTCCGGCGCAGGCCCTGCCCTCCTCCCTCCTAGGGCCGGGGGCCGGGGGCGGGGGCTGCCCCTCGGAGGCTCCGGCGGAAGGGCGACTCGGGCGGCTCCGGGGCTCCGGCTCGGGCGCGGCGCTTCTGGCCGCCCGCCCAGGGCACGCAGCCGCCCAGCCCCAGCGCCGAGGCCAGCAGGGCCGGCGGCCGGACCTTCTTCGGCCGCCGCAGGTGCTTCCTCAGGCGCGGCCCGGGGGCCGCCAGGTGGAGCTCGGCTTGCGCCACGCCGCTGCCCAGGCGGCCCAGGCCCTCGGCGCGGTGGGCGAGGCGCAGCTCGGCCTCCAGGAAGACGCGGTGCAGCTGAAGGACGCGGCTCTCCAGCTCCGAGACCAGCCGGCGACGGCTTTCCGCCTCCAGCAGCCGCCGCCGGGCTTCGGCCAGCTCCAGCGCCCCCCGCACCGCCGCCGCCGGGAGCGCCGCCGCCGAGGCGCCCGAGCCCGCGCCGCCCCGGGCCTTCGCCACGCCTTCCCGCCCCCGGCCGGCCGCCGCTTCCTCCGCGGGCGCGGGCTCGGGGGGCGCCATCGCTCGGCCTGCGGGGGGCGCGGCGCCGCCGGAGAAAGCCCAAGCGAGAGCCCCCGGGCGCGCCCAGAGGGGGCCTCCCCGGCCCGGCGTCTCCAGGCTCCGGGGATGGAAGGGAAGGCGCCGGCCGGGCTCGGTCCCTGCCAGGAGAGCGCGGCGCCCCCCCCTCCTCCTCCTCCTCCTCCTCCTCCGGCTGCTCTCCGTCCTCCGTGCCGGCGGGAGAGGAGCCGGCGCTCCGCAGCGCTCTTATAGCGGGACGGGCTGGAGGGGAGGGGAGGGGAGGGGAGGGGGGGGTTGAGAGAGGCTGCCGCGAGCCAGTCATCGGAGCGGCGAGACCGTCGGCGGGCAGCGAAACCCCGCCCGGTGCCCACCCAGCGCCATCCGACGCTCAGCCCCGCTTCTCCCCCCCCCCGCCCCCCGCCTCTCTCCCCTGGCCTTCGGTAGCCGCGGCGTCGCCATCGCACACCTCTGGTTCCCTGTGATCGCCCTCCACGGGACGTCTACTCACCCCCCGCCCCCCCCCCCCGATCCCCTTCCGCAGCACCTCCGCCTGAAAAGAAGAATCAAGCACACCCCATGGATTTCTCTCTGCTCTTTCCACGCTTTCCCCGAAACTCTCAGGGCCGCCTTTCCTCCAACACAGGGTCCAACGGAGTGCGACTACTCTTTAGCAGCTGCTGTTGGTTTTTTTCTTCTTTTTAATGCCCTGCTTACAAATATGCTGGATGCTGCAAGGACAGACACGTTTTCACATACTGGGAGAGCGGGAGGAGACGGGAGGAAAGAGAGATCAGGGTTGCCAGATGAACAGCCCTATGGGGTGCTGAGCTTGGGATACTGAAGGTACACCTAGGCTCCATGCTGTCCCGCCCTAGACTGTCCTCCCTAGACATATATATGCCTCTTCTCTCTGAGACTGGCAGGCAAGCAATAACATTAGCCAGACACATGCTCTGTAAGCAGTCAGGATTAGACTAGGCATCCTTCAGTCTCCAGAGACTATGGTAAGGTGCTCTGAATAGAGGACTTGGAACAGCGGCTAGTGTGGCTGAGGAGGCCAATTCGAGAGTGACAATCCCTTCCACACTGAAGACAAATACAATCTGTCCCCTGTCCAGCTCCCTGATTTTGCTGGGTTCAGGACTGCCTCTTTGCCTCGGCCTGCTGGACAAGGGTCTCTTCAAACTGGGAGAGGCCATGATGCACCGCCTCCCTCCAGGCTGAACGCTCAGATGTCAAAGTTTCCCATCTGTTGAGGTCCATTCCTAAGGCCTTCAGATCCCCTTGTATCGCAGCTGTGGTCTCTCTCTGGGGCGATTTCCCTGCACTAATTCTCCATACAGGAGATCTTTTGGAATCCGACCATCAGCCATTCTCACGAAATGCCTGAGCCAACGTAGACGTCGCTGTTTGAGTAATGTATACATGCTAACAATTCCAGCTCGTTCTAGGACTACTCTGTTTGGAACTTTGTCCTGCCAGGTGATACCAAAAATGTGTCGGAGACAACGCAAATGGAAGGTGTTCAGCTTCCTCTCCTGCCGTGCATGAAGGGTCCAGGACTCACTGCAATACAGGAGTGTGCTCAGGACACAGTCTCTATACACCTGGATCTTGGTATATGCCGTCAGCTTCTTATTAAGCCATACTCTGTTTGTGAGTCTCGAGAACATGGTAGCTGCTTTGCCAATGCGTTTATTCAGCTCGACATCTAGGGAGTGTCAGAGATTGCTGAGCCAAGGTACACAAAGTCATGAACAACCTCCAATTCTTGTGTGGAGATGGTAATAGAGGGAGGTGAGTCCACGCCCTGGCCCATGACTTGTGTTTCCTTCAGGCTGATTGTTAATCCAAAGTCTTGGCAGGCCTTGCTAAAGCGATTCATGAGTTGTTGGAGCTCTTCAGCAGAATGGGCAACAACAGCTGCATCATCAGCGAAGAGGAAGTCCCGCATGCATTTCAGCTGGACTTTGGTCTTCGCTCTCAATCTAGAGAGATTAAAGAGCTTTCCATCCGATCTAGTCTGGAGATAGACACCTTCTGTTGTACTTCTAAAGGCGTGCTTCAGCATGACAGCAAAAAAGATCCCAAACAGGGTCAGTGTGAGGACACAGCCCTGTTTCACTCCGCTTCGGATGTCAAATGGATTTGATGTTGAGCCATCAAAAACTACAGTGCCCTTCATTTCCTCATGAAAGGACCTGATGATGTTAAGGAGTCGAGGTGGACATCCAATCTTGGGAAGTATTTTGAAAAGGCCGTCCCTGCTAACCAAATCAAAAGCCTTTGTAAGAGCTATGAAGACCCTCGCCTCCGGCAAGGCACCTGGGAAGGATAACATCCCTGCTGAAGTGCTGTAAAGAGATCATCACCACTGAGCTGTATGAAATCTTTTGTCTTTGCTGGAGGAAAGGACATGAAGGATGCAAACATCGTCAAATTGTATAAGAACAAAGGAGACAGGGGCGACTGCAATAACTACCGTGGCATCTCTCTTCTCAGCGTTGTAGGGACGCTGCTTGCCCGTGTTGTGCTGAAGAGGCTCCAGGTGCCTGCAGACGGAGTCTATCCAGAATCACAGTGTGGATTTTGAGCTAATAGATCCACCGCTGACATGGTATTCTCCCTCCAACAGTTGCAGGAGAAATATATATACTGTTGCTTATTATGACACCCCAGTACTGCTTATAGGCCACAAAGAGTGGCTGTTGACATATATATAACCCAACACACACACACCCCAAATAAAGACATACTGGCACCTTAAAGACTGCTAGGTCTATTTCCATGTGAGGTTTTGTGGATGAATTCTGCTTCCTCAAGACGCCTTGGTCAGTGTACTTTTACTACCAGATAAAGGAAGAGGTGCTCACGGGATTTTCTGCCTTAGGTGCCAAAATCACTAGATGGACTAAAGGTTTTCTGCATCATGATGGGGAAGCACCATGTGCCATTTTGTCTCAGGCAGCAAAATGATTAACTAAGGCCATTTTTTAAAATGATTAAAAAATTAACCTACACACATAACTAGTTCAGGCAGATATCCCAGGCCGAAACTGTCCTGGGTTGTCCTAGGTCTGATTAAAGTAAATCTAGGGACATCATGCTAAGCACAGTTTTCAATGAACACAGTGGCACACGCGTACACACACACACAATAGCCATGCATAAGATTGCAGTACCAAGTCACTGATGAGCTTTCTTTGATGATTTAAAACTACAATCCTATGGATGCTTACCTGACTAGGAATAAACCCCATGGAACTCAATATGACTTCCTTCTGAGTAAACACATGTAGGGTTGTGTTTAAAATCTCCTTATATTTACAGATGAATAAAGCAGTAGTCCTGAAGAAAAAGTACACTTCCTTGTTTACAGATTAAATCTGACCATTACCTATGATAAATGACAGTAATTTCTCACTTATTCACTTCCTATCATGGCTTCATGTCATAAATCCATTATTCCAGTCCCTTCTAAAAATGGACTTCTCATCTGAAATGAGTTGCAGTCCAGGAAAACTTATACCAAATAAAACTTATTCATCTTTAAGGTGTTATGGATTGTGTGCCCTTTCCTTCCAAAAATGTGTATATGTACTCTATATGTGTGTTTAAATGTCACCTTTATGTTAATATTAAGTTGGTTATACATTTCTGATTTTATCTGTTTTGAACTCTCATGGCTTTCTAGTAAGCATCGTTGCAGAATGCTGGTCTGTATGGATTTTAAATAACGCTGATTGGTATTTCCAGATGCTCTTGATGAGGCAGACAGTTTTAGAATTATACTGGACACTTAAACTGTCCTGATAATTTTTCTGGAATCTTTATTATAATACATGAAATCATTACATGAGGTTGGCTAAAGTTTTGGGGCTCGCTACCACCAGTAGGCTGAGGATTCCTAACTAGAGATGGGCATGAACCTCGGTTTGGAGGTTTGTGCCAGTTCGTACGTGCGGCGCCACAGGGACCACACATTCCCTTCCCCTGCTTCCAGGGCTGGATCCCCACTCGCCAGCCAGCACGCGTGCCTCCCCACCTTCTCTTTGGCTGTTCAGCCAGTTTCCGGCAGGCACATGGGCTTCTCTGCCCCACCTCCTTGGCTGATCGCCCATTCAGCCAAGGAGGCAGTGATCAGCCAAGAAGACGGGTTCTGCCAGGGACCAATCGAACAGCTGAAGAGGAAGAGGAAAGGCGCATGAGTTATTGGCTGGGGAGGCGGGGGAAGGGAACATGCAGCACCTGTGATGCTGCACATACAATCTGGCACGAACCTCCAAACCAAGGTTTCTGCCCATCTCTATTCCTAACCCTGGGAAATCTAGGTTCTTGCTTACATATAGAGCCTGCACATAAGCAATACCCCCTCTCCTGTTCAGACCTGGTGCTTAAACCAGGACAAATATGATAAAAGAGTGGGGGTTAGGTTGTTTTCCTCTTAACGTGTTCACAACACTCGGTTGAATAATGCACTCCGCCCTCTGGCCGTTCCATCATCAGGCAAATATTTTCTCTAATCTTGGTTTTAATATGGACTAATGTTTTCAGTGTTTTTAATATAGTGTTTGTATAATATTCCCCTCTAAGTGTGTTCATACAGAGAGAGAGAGAGAGAGAGAGAGAGAGAGAGAGAGAGAGAGAGAGAGAGAGAGAAAGAAACTATACCAAAAACAATTAGAATATACACACATATATCTGAAAGCCTGCCTTACCGTTAGGCAGAATATACTGACACAGAGAGACTCACAGAGAGAGAGAAACACACAAACACATTTTCTGCCTAATAGTAAGGCAGGTTTTTTGGCCATTTGCAAAATCCCAGTGTCCCCGTCTTGCCATCACCTCCTCCCTGAAAAAACACGGCTACTGCAAGCTTGAGTCAGCTACATCCATCGCTGTCAACATGGCATTGTGTGAGTTCAGAAAAGGTAAAGGATGAAACCTTGGTAACTTCCCAGAGGAGGTGTTTCTATAGAGATCCATGCAAGGGAAAGGAAAAAACCAAACAAACCCACAACCATTGGTCCAAGGGAGAGGAGCCACTGAGGGAAGAGAACATCATTGATTACCAGAAACAGTTGTATGCTTATTAAAATTATTTCTCACTCAAATGAAGAGCCTCATTTGCTTCGAGGTGGGCACATGGTCCAGGAATCCTGCTGCAAAGTAACCCAGACACACCAGATGCAAAACAACCGCCCTGCAACCCTAAAAGATTATCTAGAAATCCTTCAGTCAATCTTAGGTGCCATGTTGGCTTGTGTGAAAAAAGGTTAGTTTTAACTGTTACTCTTGCCATTGTTGTTAATTCTTTTAACAGAGCATGATGGGGGTTGCAGAATTTGCACATGGTCAAAATGGGGAAGAAATGATGAAATGTTCAAAAAAACCAAACCACAGGCATGGTTCCATTATGGGTTGCATCTAGAGAAAGGGGATGGAGTTGGTTGGCTAGTCTCAAGAAAGATGAAACATTCTAGCTGAATCTTAGAAGCTCCTGCCATATAGGCACTGTTTTTGTTTGTTTGGCTTTTTAATCCCTCACACCCCCAGGTGGTCCAAATGACCCTGTTCTCCTTCAATATGATTAAACGGATCACATTGCTTTGCCATAGAAAACGAGGCTGGCGGGTATCCTGGGCATTCTTTGAATTGCAGCATCCATCTGCTAGATGCTGCACCTGATACTGCAACGTGTCTGCCGATCCTGCGATTACATAAGGCTTTATTAATAAGGCTTAAATTGGGAGGGGTAGGCAGGAAATCAAGGACCTGCTCGGAACAAGACAGAGAGCTCCATGGCAGCCAAATGTCACCGCTGACTGTATGGTGCTCAACAGAAGGCAGCATCGGCTGCCTACCTAGTGGGAGTGGGGGGTCCGGGGGGGGGTGCTTTTGGGATTTTGCTGTCGGCAGTTCAGAGCAGACACAGAATATTTCAGGGTATGTTTTGGGTCTTGTGGGCTTCATCCTGGCTCTTTGCTCATTTCACCATGTATTTTAACAAAGAATAAAGAGCACCAGACATATCTCTGTTTCTTAAGAGGTTTTTGATATACTAAACACACACACTTACAAAGAGACACAGCTTAGGGTTTGCTTTAAAATACAGCTCCCTCCTATGGTTCCTGGAGAGCCAAACACCTACACAACCAAACTGATGAAGGCTTCGGTGTAATTCCAAAGCTCACACATTACTCGGTGAATGCTAGGTAGTCCTAACAAAGATTTTGGGGGGAGAACAGCATTGCTTTGAAAAAATATTAGCTGCAGGCACTGTGCATAGCATGTGCCATTTGAGAAGACTCATCACTCCCGCTTTATACAGACAAGCCGTGCAGTATGATTTTTCTATAAAGATCCCTAATGTGAGACATATATGTACACAGATGTGTGTACATATACACACATCCTGTAAAAATAACAAAAATCTTACTTCTTCAGAATTCATGTAATTCATATGGAAATATATACAAATTTAGAGATCCCACTGAAGTAAGTGTCTTTTAATTTTAAGAGTACAGGAGGACCGCAGCATCCCCGGGGGATTGGTTCTAAGCCCCCTCCCAAGGACGCCGAGAAATGCAGATGTATCAAATGCTATACATGGCATGGTCTCTGGTGCCCTCTACTGGCCACTTCTGGTAAATACACCCTGAAAATACGTATCTAGATACATATTTCTGGGAGGTTTTATTTAGTATTTTCAGTCAGCAGATAAGTGAATCAGCAGATACTGATCCTGCGGATAAGGGGAGTCCTACTGTATTACATAGTACTGTATACAGTATACATACAAGATCACACACCTAGTTAGTTAACTGATGGATCATCTAAAATTTATGTGAGCAATCAACTAAAATCCAGACTGACAAACAGTACCAATATTAATGAATATACTGATCAACTAAAATCCATTCAGTTGATTATTCGTGTCAATCTTGTCATTTTCTTCTAGTGCAGTGGTTCCCAGTCTTGGGTCCCCAGATGATTTTGGACTAAAATTTCCATAAGCCCTCACTGTTAGCGGTGCTGTGATTTCTGGGAGTTGTTGTCAGAGAACATCTGAGGACCCAAGGCTGGGAGAACCACTGTTCTAGAGGATGCTTCCATGATGAGGTTTTTAGAAACACACACACAGAGAGAGACAATTACCGCTGGGGTTGCAAATGCTGCTTCTTTTCCTTCCCCCATTAGCTGTCCTCACAGTGAAGCGTTGGAAATTTAGCTTCAAACATCTCCATTTCTAGATCTCAGCTGAGCATCTCTGCTAAATTAAAAGCTGTCAGCCAGCCTATATGTCCTGCAACCTTTACATCATGTCCTCTGCTGGGCCTATGCTGTCATTTATTCCTATAGTGCCAGAATCTTCCTGGTTAATCATACTGGCATAAATGGAATACTATAAATCGCAATGGTGGGTTGTTGCTAGTCAATGAGTCACTACTGGTAGTCCTCATTGTGCACCAAGTTGGGCAACAAGGAACACAACTGATGAGTGTTTAACTAGTGGCAATTTGTTCACACAGTTTATAACATTGGACTTATGCAAGTATATATAATCAACAGGAGGCTGACCAATAACATCTGAACATGAATGGAATGCTTGCTTGGAAAATTGGATCCAGAAGAGAAGGCATAGTGAGATAACTGTGTGTGGTCATTCAGAGATAAAGGAGATCAGGAATAAACTCATTTCTGGGCTGTACATCAGTGGCTAAAGGCTTTTAAGTCTCACCAGCAGACTGTTTTATTCTAGTCTTCTGTTCATAACTAAGCTACCAAGGTGCATCTGTTTTTTCAAAACAGTGGAACCCATGAAACTTTCTTCCACATGTGCTTCTTTTCTTGTGCCAAGCTCCTGCTTGAGAGACCTGGGAGGTCCATTTTTTTGACATTTTATTTTGAACAAATCCTGGTTTACTATGATGAGACCGCTCAAAGACCTTTGAATAATTTCCTCACTGCTAGCGAGCTATAGCATGTACTCAAGCACTCCCTCCCAAAGCCATGCTGGTTGGGGAAATCTGGGAAATATGGTTTTTAAAGCACCAAAAAGCTTTTCCACATTCTGGTTTCCTGCTCTGTCATTTGCTGTAAGGCTTCCCAGTATCTTTGACAAGTGAACATTCCCATCTCTCTAAAAAGAGAGATAAAATATAGTGATACTTTCTCTTTGTGAAGCTGACACATATACTAACCAGTATATATTTCTGCCTTGTTCCTTCCATTATGCTCTTTACTACTGCATTATCTCAACCCTGCAGTGCATAGTGTGAGATGCCAAATGCTATGTACCGTGTTTCCCCGAAAATAAGACAGGGTCTTATATTAATTTTTGCTGCAAAAAAACGCATTAGGGCTTATTTTCAGGGGATGTTTTATTTTTTTCATGTACAACCATCGACATTTATTCAAATACAGTCATGTCATCTTCTGGTTGCTGCACAATGGTGGAGGTGGGGCTTATTTTTGGGGTAGGGTTTATATTACGAGCATCCTGAAAAATCATACTAGAGCTTATTTTCAGGTTAGGTCTTATTTTGGGGGAAACAGGGTATGGTCAGGTCAGGACCTATTGTAACCAGTCTGCCTGATTCAGCTTTTTATGCATTTCAGCCGGTTGGTAGCAGATGCCCTTCCAGACCAATTTTATTCCTGGCAATCAGACAGATTCAGAGAATGTGAATGTTCTAGGCACGGTGAGCTGGTGTGACCGAATCTGGCTGCATATTCCTTCTTTTATTTCTGCTGCAGAAGATGACTGCAGCACAGAGAGAAGCATGCTTGAGAGCAACCAAGAGATGTTCCCAAGATACAGAACACATCACTGACATTATTATGGCACTTTTGTGTGAGCACACTCATGACATGCAAGGCAGGACTGAGCAGAAGGAAAGCTAGTTCTGCTTGCTGATAGAGCGAGATGTAGCAATGCACAGTATTAACTGACTGGCACACGTGGCATCACTAAGCAACCTCCCCATCTGCTTGGCTTATTTTAAAATATATCTAGAGAGAGGGAGACAGCTTGTAATTTTTAAGAGAAGAAGTGGAGACAGCCACAAGAAGAAGATGAAGGTTGCAATCATATGAGCCGGCTATCCAGTGTTTGGTGTCTTCCAGGTGCCCTTGACTACAACGTCTGTCATTCATACCTATTGATTTGGAGTCAGGGGGGAGCTGTAGCTCTACACAGCTGAGGGGTCGTAAATGGGAGAAGGCTGCCATAAAGACTTACTTGTTGGGAGTAATTTCCATCGAACTGTACAAGACATAGGCCTGAGTAGATAATTGCTGGTATTGACTTATAAAGACCTTAAGGATTTGGGACCTCAAGGAGCATCTCTCCCCAAGATTGTCCATCCGTAGTACCCAATCCAGTCAGGTTTTGCACTTGCATGTAGCCACCCGTAGAGAGGCCCAGAAAACGACCACCAGGAATCGGGCCTTCTTGGTGGCGGCTGCGACGCTACGGAACGTGCCTCCTGCAGATATATATGCCAGGTTTCCTCCCTTCTGGCCTTCAGAAATTGGGTGAAAACTATATGGTTTGAAGAGGCTTTCAGAAACATCTTACCCCTGTGACATCCTTGTGATTCCATGAAGTGGTTATTGTTTTGATTTGCCATCCAGGTTTCTTTTTCTTTAGATATTCAGGGTTTTAATGTTCTTCTGGATCTCACTATTTATGCTTTGTGATTGGGGATGGGGAGTTGGGGCTTGTTTTTAAAGGTTGCTAGCCGCCCAGAAGAGTGCCTTGGCACTAGATAGATAGATAGATAGATAGATAGATAGATAGATAGATAGATAGATAGATAGATAGATAGATAGATAGATAGATAGATAGATAGATAGATAGATAGATAGATAGATAGAAAGAAAGAAAGAAAGAAAGAAAGAAAGAAAGAAAGAAAGAAAGAAAGAAAGAAAGAAAGAAAGGTCTAGAATTATTAATAAAAGATAGACATGTGTAGTACACTAAAAATAAGAAAGGAGAGACAGCCACCTAAAATGGTAGGTCGCCAGCCATTTTCTCTTGTTACATGTATGTGCCCCACCTTCTAGCACAGAGAGGTTGTGGGGATTTGAATAGAAGGAATTCATTGGAGATGGATGGATATAACATCTATTTGCAAGGACTTTCAAATGTTATCCTTTGGAACCACCGCAACCACCATCCCCCACCCAACATGGCCATTTTTACCAAAATCTTGCCAGAAAGGTAACTTTTTCAAGCTTACCTACCTACCTACCTACCTACCTACCTACCTACCTACCTACCTACCTACCTACCTACCTACCTACCTACCTACCTACCTACCTACAGACACACACACACACAGGCTGAGCATAAGATGAGTGTTCATAGCATTAGGCCTTCAACCAATTTAGTGGCCAGTGGGAGATTCTGGGAATTATAACCCTTAAAAGTAACTTGTCCTAGCTCTGGAATGCCATTTGAACTGCGTACCACAAACCCCAATATATAGTACTTTAGGTCGGCTCTTTGGCTACCAAAAAACCTACTGAAAATTGAAAAACACTGTGTATAGAAATATAGCTGTAGCACTGTGACTTCTAGAACGTGCCAGAATTTTGTTCTCTTCCACCTCAGTGTGCAGAACAGATGTGTAAATCAGCAGCTGGCTCACCCTATGCCGAACATGCTCTCAGATCTCTTACCAGAGTGGCATCCATCTGGGAGCTCAGCCCCCAATAAGCAGCCTTGACGTCAGCAGCTGCTGCCTTAATGCGCTGTTGACTGCACAGCTCTGGCTGCTGGCTAATAACACTGCCTCTCTCTCTAGGATGCAGAGCATCACTCAGGCTCTGAATGCGTCTACAGCTATCTCAGGTCACCGTGCACAACTGGCAGCGAGCAGTTTCAGATTTCTGGTGTGGTAGGGTAGCAGCACTGAAGAAAACAAGCAAATAGAGAACATACACAGCTAGCCAGTTTCTCTCACTCACTCCATGTGTGTGTCTGTCACACACATATCCTTTCATATCTATGTTCCTCCCACATTCAAAATGTCAGAGAGAAACAGATATGGAGGCCAAAAAAATAGGACCTTCATAGAGCTTGGGAACATTACCCTGCATTTCCATGTACAGAAGCCACTGATCTTGAGGGTCAGTAGCAAGGGTAGCCGAAGTCATTTCTTCCCCAGAGGCAAGGAAGACGACGACACCCCCTTCCATTTCATGTATAAAAGCCAACTGAAGAAAATAATAACAACTCACTGATATTCTGGCACTGATGATGTGGGTCAGAATCCTCTACTGAATCTGAGAGCACCAGCTAGCTGAAAGGATGGAGGGATTTCCTCCAAACTCTTCATGCTGCTCCCCACTCCACTCTCATAGTATTTGCCACCTAAGGCAGCTGCCTCATTCGGCCCAATGACAGGGCCAGCCCTGGTTGGTGGCATCCCCACAGTGAAAATTTGGGACAGGTGCCCATGTTCCTGCTCAATAAAAGGAGCAAGAGGCTAGAGAGAGTCCCCCCCCCAAGCAAAATATGGCTGCCTCATCAGATTTAGAACTAAGTTCAGCAAAAGAATTTACCACTGATAGAGATAAAGGTAAAGGTAAAGGTTCCCCTTGACATTTAGTCCAGTCGTGTCCGACTCTAGGGGGCGGTGCTCATCCCCACTTCCAAGCCGTAGAGCCAGTGTTTGTCTGTAGACAGTTTCTGTGGTCACGTGGCCAGTGCGACTAGACACGGAACGCCATTACCTTCCCCACCGTGGTGGTACCTATTTATCTACTCGCATTTTTACATGCTTTCGAACTGCTAGGTTGGCAGGAGCTGGGACAAGCGACGGGAGCTCACTCCGTTGCGTGGATTCGATCATACGACGGCCGGTCTTCCGACCTTGCAGCACAGAGGCTTCTGCGGTTTAACCCGCAGCGCCACCACGTCCCATACACTGACAGAGATAGTTACCGGTAAAACCATTACATAGGATGGCCACATGAAAAGGAAGCTGGGGCTACTGTATATTTAATAGCTGTGCGGAAAAGAGAATTTCAACATATGTAGCTTGCCATGCAAACTCCAACAGCTGAAATTCCCTCTTCTACACAGCTGTTAAAGGTACAGGAGCCCTGGCCCTCTTTTCATGTGGCCACCCTGTTAAGTACCTGGCTTCCTGTAATACCAAGTCCTTCAGTTCACAAAGTATTCCATTTAGGATGATCCCACATATATTATTCCCACACACATTTGGGGAAATGAGTCACTATTATTCAGGAAAAATATAGTGACTCATTCATACGGCAGCAAGAGTCTTGAAGGAATGAAGCACATGGATTTCAGATCTGATCCATAACACAAGCTGGACATATTGTATATCTGTATGTTGTGTCATACTATTGCTGCCCTTAACACTAATTTATTACTGAAAACCCACTGGAAGTGGCCTTCGGTGCTTTCTTCAGAAGTACATATATGATCCACCTAAAACACGTTGCTGCCTGAGGTACCTCCACAAGTTATTTTTCAGCCATGCCACCCTGGTTCCAGGGCATCACTTAGTTTATGATGGCAATTGCTTTTGTGGACTAGAGTCCAGTAAATTAAATGCACAGAATGCTAACTAGGAAGCAACCAAATTTGAAACATGTGGGTGTGGAATGGGGTGAATGTTATAACCAGTGAGGTCCGAGGGAGACAGAATGTCTAAAATACAGACTGTGCTGATTAACATCTTAAATATATGTAAAATAATTAGTCCTCACTGAAAAGGAAGTTTGGATAAGAACTCAAACATCCTAGCAATCAAGACCCTTATTAATTTACATTCAGTTCCAACCTGCCACCTAGTGGAGGCAAAGCCCCGATTCTTTTTCTTCTCTTTTTATATTGTTTTCTAGAACTTCTTTCATCTCAAAAAGATCTGAAAGCTCTTTACTGGCTGGGTTAATTAACTGGGCTCTACTACAAAAAAAAGATCAGCATCGTTGTCTCCCTTTGATAGGCACAGATGCAAAACTATGCAAAGATTATGCAGCCAATTTCCCCTCGGGATCAATAGCAGAGTCCAGAGCATTGACTATTGCTTGTTCAGTTGAGAAAGCCCTTGAATGATCTTGGGTCCATTTATACGGTTGTTGCAGGGATAAACTGGAACAGCCCAGGAGGAGCTTAGAACTAACTATATATGCTGCCTTAAATTAGACACCTTAAAAGTTGGACTCGAATGCAAGGGACCCGAGTTCAAATCCCTCTTCAGTCATGAAACTCAGGAGATGACCTTGGGCCTACCACATTCCCTCAGTTTGACTTACCTTACAGGGTTGTTATGAGAAGCAATGGGGAGAAGAAGTGTGCACACCATTTTGAACTCATTAGATGAAAAGTGGGTAATAAATGTAACAAGTAAAAATCTAAATAAGAAAACCTTCTTAGGTATATCAGCAGCCTATGAAGACCCCTAATTACCCTTACTATGAGCCACCCATGCCCAGGGGTAAAACTCATGCCCCTCTCTCTTAATTCAGAACTGCTACTATTACGCAACACTAAGTCATTGTCTTACTTCCTAAGCCTATAAGACTTGTTTGGTGTAATAGGGCCTACAGCTGCCTAAATATGCATACAACTAGACACACACAGTGTTTTTTTTCCAAATGTAGACAGCCAACCTGAGACATTCTGATGGCTCCGAGGCCAAACATTCAAATGACCCCCTAAACATATGCAAAGTTGCAGGAAACACAACCCTTCAGGAAAGGTTCCTGCTATGGTATTGCCCGTGTGCAGCTTCAGCTAACAATGTGTGAGCACAAGGGTTGCCCAAGAGATTATGCCATACAAACCGGATCTGATTTTCTCTTATAAGGTGGTGTGTGAAGAATTGTTTCCAGTCTGTGCCCCCCCTTCCAATGCACCACGCCCCCCCAGGGGGGGCATATGGCCCCATTAAGAATGGCTGCCCTGGCCTAAAGGTACATTTGCCATTGTCTGCTTCATAGAACCATAGCCCTATAGACCTGCAAGGGAGCCCAAGGATCATTGAGGCTAGCCCCCTGTCAGGGCAGGAAATCCACAGCTAAAGCACCCCTGATAGGTGGCCATCAACCTCTCCTTAAAAATCTCCAGTGAAGGAGAGTCCACCACACTGCAAGGCAATTAATTCTATTGTTGAATGGCTCTCACTATTAGGAAGTTCTTCCTAGTCTTCCGTTGAAACATCCAGATGTTTGTTTCTTTGTTTTAAAATATCCCTCCCCAATGTCTTCCCCCCTATAGTTACAGATCTGATAGAGCATCTGTTCGCTAGGGATAATTAATCCTAAAGGTGGAAAACTATGAGGTTGAAATCAGCTATTTATCTCAGAATATAGGACCTTGTTTACCCACAACCATGCAGAACCAACACAGCTTGCTGTATACAGAGTTAAAAGCCAATAACAGCTTGCTGTATACAGAGTTTAAAGCCTATTTTTTCATAAATTGCTACTCCACGCTACCATAGAAGCTACGTACTACAAAGGGTAGGTTAATGAGTAACCACAGAAATGTTAGCATGCAAAAGTCATAATATTGAAAACTACTTACTTCCAGCCTTGCAGTATTAGTTCCAAAAATAAAAGTATTTGTTCCAGAAATATTATTCATACTTTGAAAAACCATTTCAGTGTTTAAAGGAAAGCCAACCTCTCACACAGACTTGGAAAGGAAGCTGGCAATGTTTGCATGAAACTGCCCCTAAGCAGAGCCATTTACAACTCATCTACAGTTTTATATCAAGGAAGTTCTCCTCTGAATCAATTAACACAGAATATAAAATAGTGAAATCTTATAAATCAGTGAATCAGGTCTCTGGCTGCAGGGCCAGAGGTTAGGAGTTTGATTCCCCACTGGGCCTCCTTGACAGAGGCTGAACTTGATGGTCTATAGGGTCCCTTCCAACTCTGCAGTTCTAAGATGATGATATTCTTTACTTATCAGGCAACAGAAATCTTAAATTCAAGGGTAAAAGTCTGTTTTTCCAGAAGCTGTTGGTGTCCCTGTCCCATCAGACTCAACCAGTTGTCAAGAACAATAAAAACGTAGGGGCAAAACATTTCCAAAGAGCTACAGTATCCCTAATCCCTGCTTTATTTTCTAAAAACAAGCCTCAAAAAAGTTGGCAAAAGACTAACTGCCCAATTTTTCCTATACATGTCTACTCAGAAGTAAGCCCCGCAAGCTCCCCTATTATGGGTTGCAGTGAAAACCTATAATTCAAGACAGCTGGTGCCTCATTCTTCCACTTTAGGATAAGGGCCCTTCCTGATGATGCTCAGGCGGTGGATTTACCAGAGGTTCGTAGGAATAAGACAACAGCCTAAATAGTGCAATCCTATCATTCTTATTATTGTGCAGTGGAGCTTGCCCTATATTTATTGTATTTAAGAAATGCAGTCTTTATGAATATAAACTGATCGTACACTTTAAAACAGAAAGGTTTTTAAAAAAAAACTTGTTACAGTTTAAAAACACAGAGCTCTAAAAGCTGACTGGGAATGTGTCACAAAACCCCGAATTCCAGGTCAGAAAGTCCTCTCCTTATCAATGGACTGCTTTCATCTATCTTCAGGCAAATTAACTTCTGTTTTTCCTGGGTGCCACTGCAGAGAAGCCTACTTTGTATATATGATGTTTGTCTTGGTATTCACTACAAAGCTCATTTTGGCTGAATCCTGAAAACTTGTTCTGGCCAGCACGGCAGATCACCAAGGGTCCTCCTTTTTGTTGTTGTTGTTTAGTCGTTAAGTCGTGTCTGACTCTTCGTGGACCCCATGGACCAGAGAGCACACAGGCCCTCCTGTCTTTCACTGCCTCCCGGAGTTGGGTCAAATTCATGTTGGTAACTTCGCTGACACTGTCCAACCATCTCGTCCTCTGTCGTCCCCTTCTCCTCTTGCCTTCACACTTTCAACAACATCAGGGTCCTTTTCCAGGGAGTCCTTCTCTTCTCATGAGATGGCCAAAGTATTGGAGCCTCAGCTTCAGGATCTGTCCTTCCAGTGAGCACTCAGGGTTGATTTCCTTCAGAACGGATAGGTTTGATCTCCTTGCAGTCCAGAGGACTCTCAAGCGTCTCCTCCAGCACCACAATTCAAAAGCATGAATTCTTCGGCAGGTCAGCCTTCTTTATGGTCCAGCTCTCACTTCCATACATCGCTACTGGAAAAACCCATAGCTTTGACTATGCGGACCTTTGTCGCAAGGTGATGTCTCTGCTTTTTAAGATGCTGTCTAGGTTGTCATCGCTTTCCTCCCAAGAAGCGAGGCGTCTTTTAATTTCGTGGCTGCTGTCACCATCTGCAGTGATCATGGAGTCCAAGAAAGTAAAATCTGTCACTGCCTCCATATCTTCCCCTTCTATTTGCCAGGAGGTGATTGGGGACCAGTGGCCATGATCTCTAGTTTTTTTGATGCGGAGCTTCAGACCATTTTTTACGCTCTCCTCTTTCACCCTATTAAGAGGTTCTTTAACTTCTCCAATTTTTTGCCATCCAGGAGTGGTATCATCTGCATATCTGAGGTTGCTGATATTTCTTCCGGCAATCTTAATTCCGTTTTGGGATTCCTCCAGTCCAGCCTTTTGCAGGATGTATCCCGACAGGGCAAAAGACAAGCAGGACCTTCAGCAAAACGCTGCAGTCAGGAGCCCAGGGTTACAGTCAGTTGACGAACAGTATGCGCTTCCACTCCATACCTGCAACATCCTGAGCTCACTTAAGTATGTTCTCTCCGTATTTAGGAACCCTTAGAAGTTCTTCCGCTAAAGGGCTGCTCTTGAGCTTTCCCTGCCCCTGCTGATACCTTTCTCTTGCGTGCAGATATAGGAACTTTCGGCTTATACAAAGACTGCCTCTCTTGAGTTGCCCAAACGTATGACACTGGAATATTTTTTGCATATCACAAACGTGCGCCTCACGGTGAGGAAATTCTGATCTTGGCCAAGAGCCCTACCTTTACCATTAAGCAATTGGAATGCATCGATGATGATGGGGATTTTGGACACCGTGTTCCCAGGTCCTGCGAGAGGGAAAGGCAGCAATGTTTAGGGGCGGAGTCAGTTTCCCGAGTGGGCAGGGCGCGGCGGTATTCCTGCCTCTCCAGGGGACGAATTTGCTTTCTGGAGATGTTTGTCCCACTAGGCAGCCCGTCGCGTCACGTGGTTTCACCTGGGCTGAGGTGAGGGCGGGGCCCTCGACGCCGTTTACCTGGCTGGGCAGGTAATGCTAAGGCGGGGCAGGAGAGGGCTGATCCTGGGGCCGGGGCCGAAGGGGTCCTCTTGCGGTGGTGGGAAGGTTAGGGAGACCCCCAGGGAGACCTCCGTGGGCAGGGCCCCCCCAGACCTGCCTCCAGGCGCTGCCCAGGTGTGAAGGGGGACCCGGCTCCCTTCGATGCCTCGCTCATCGCCCCCTCCTTCCGCCCGGATCCTCCCCTCCCCGTCGGTCGCGTGGGTCCCTTGCCTTCTCCCCCCCGTCCCAGCCTCTGGGGAATCTTCCTCGCTCTGACGCGCAGGGAAGGTTGGGGGCCGGACTCCCTTTGGGGCCGTCGGCGGGCGAAGGTGTGGCAGTGGCGCGGAAGGGTCGCCGGGGATGCGTTCCAGGTAATCCTTTGGCTTTTGCTGTTCTCCCTAGAAAGTACAGAAACATCCCTTTCGCCTGCCATTACGCCTGCCGTCTCTCTAGAGATCCAGGAAAGACTTTTAAATGGCTTTGCCATTGCACCCTTTAAGAGGATGATCGAAAGTTTTTCTGCTTCCCGGAGTTAAAATTAATCTGATAACGCACTTCTTAATCCCAACGCAGGAGTTGCTTGCCTGTCTCCCCACCCCTTTTCCAGGCGAGGTGTTTGGAAGTACTATTATTTATTTAATTGAGATTGCACCTGGGAAAGAAAGAGCAGAGTGGCATCCATAACATAGCTGTTGAAGTTTTAGATTTGACAGTTCAATTGTGTAGTGCTGTCTGTCGGCCAGCGTTCGGTGGGTCTACAATCCAGCCTGTAGTTGTAAATAAAAAAGAATCCTCTCTATTCCAGTGTGATGTTCCCACATTGGCCAACTAGATGTGTTTAGGGAGATCGTCAGCAACAAATGAGAACACTGATACCATTTTGTTCGTGGTCCCCTGCAATTCTTATTGAGGGATGTACCCTCTATGGCAAGGGCAGTATTATATCTCCACATGACTAATAACCTAAGGATATCCTCCTTGAATTTGTGTGATCTCCATTTTAGAACTCCTGAATTAGTGGGAATGGCTACATTTTGTGGACAATATACTCCTCAATCCATCTAATTCAACTTACTCTTTAAGTAAGTTGAATTAGATGCATCTAAAGCAAGTACTCTTTAAAATATGTCAACAGTCAATCATTTTTTCCCCGCTCTCTCTCTCTTCTGTGAAGAAGGCATGCCACATATGTTGAATTGAAAGTTGCATTCCTAACATTTCTTTATTCCAGTTTTCTGCATGCTTCCTGGAATATGCAGAGTAACTACTTAGTATTGCCCCTGTAGCTATCATTGGGATCACCTGGATTGTATGGCATATGCAACTGTGTTGTGTTCATTTGCATTTAAGACAACTTGGGATATGGCCTGTATGAGTATGTGGCCTTGGTCCTACAAGGCATTGCTTAGCACTGGTTATTTTATTTACAAATGCTGTTGAGGAGTAAAGTGGATAGTTATTGGCTTGGGCAGTAAAGTAGAGAGAGGACATTACATTAATAATGGAACAGATGTGTAATCTCATGGGCAGTGATAGTAGGGCTGGTTAGAGGTAATTCCATCAAGGATCTTTTTAGGTGACAAAGAGCAAGGGTTTGGCCTGATAATTCCAGCCTGATTTGCAAATTGGATCCAACAGTGAGATCTGTTTGTTCAACACATTCTTGCCTCATTGCCTATTTTGTAAGTCACCCTTCCTCCAGCAATGCTAAATACCTTAACTGTTCTGATGCTCAAGGACACCCTGACTTGAGCTTAGTTTAAGTTGTACCTCATTACCCTTGCAAAGCCCTTAATTCTCCCTATGCATTTATGTTCTTCTGGACATTCCTGTATCATAGCTGTAAGTAGTGAGTGTGTTGAAAAGACTGTTCTGCTCAAGCATTTGTCTGCCCACAGAACTACAGATTGTTTCCTCTGAAGGAAATTTTATTTTTATTTTATTTGCACTGATTCGCATTTGGTCTTCAGTGTGTAAAACCAGTCTAAATCACTGCTCACTCCAGCTGTATGTTCTATATAACTAGCCCTGCCATATGGCAGAGTGTGGTAGCCACTTCCAATAGCAGAGGTGGGATATAACATTGTGATGATGCCATGGCTGTTGCTGCCGAGACCCCTGCTATTACCCCTCTGCTGGGAAGACCTGTGTATGCCACATGGCTTGTCCTGATCCCCAGACTGCCCGACTGCCCTCTGGTGTGAAAGAAGATGCTGTTCTGTAATTAGTTTAGAAATGACAGGTGTGAATACTAGTACGTAGGTGGGAGATGATGGGACACCCTCGCTAACCATTTCCTTCTGTTGGAGAACAATGTTGCGTATGTTGTATGGCCTGCCTGTCCTGGGGCCCCAAACTGTTGTTGGGAGCCATGGGAAATATGTTGTCCTGTTACTATTGCCGAAGCAAGATTCAGCTTCCGGTCCAGTCATTTTCGATAAGTTTAGCCGACAGCGACTGAAGAGGGAGCAGTCCAAGTCTTTTGCTTCAAGCACCAAAACACCTATATTTCTTGCATAAGTATATGTTTGTAGTGCGAATCTAGAAACATTGTTAACGTAGCTGCAACTAGGTTGAAGAACGCATTAACTTTTCTTTTAAATTTAAGAATAAAATTGCGTATGGAAGCAGCAAAATCAAACTGCAGTGGTTGTTAACCAGTGGGCAAAAAAAATTCCTACACAATCTTTGCATTGCAGTCTGAAAGGCACTTTTACTAGAGAGACAGCCCCATTAACACACTAGAACTTATTTCTGAGTGAACATTTGTAGGATTCAATCTCGGTGAGTTGGCTGTATGCATGAGCCTTACTGGGCAGGACAGTCTGCAGACAGGAGATTGATTGATTTAAAGCATTTATAGCCCATCCTATACCACAGAATCTCAGGGCGGCTTACAAAGCCATATAAAACCATTTAAAAACATATGGTGTTTAAAACAATTAAACTGTCCAGAACACAAAATCAACATGTTAAAACTTTAAAGCCATTGCATTAAAATCTATGCAGGCCACTATTCTCAGTACTCAAAGGCTCTAATAAATATGTTTTGGTTTGGCACTGAAATGATGCCCGTGTCAGCACCAATTGAGCCTCCAAGGAGAGGGCCTTCTACAGTCATGGTGCTGCGGCCAAGAAAGCCCTACCCCAGGGCTCCACATAATGAACTGTTCTTAATGGTGGGATATGGAGGAGGGCCCCTCAAGCAGATCTAAGTGAGCGGTCAGATTGAATGTTACAGGGAGAAGTGCTCCCTCTTCCTATATAGGGATGTCGTCTCAGGGAAAGTGTTGTTTATTGTGGTTGTACAATTTAGCTCTGATAATCTAGGCACTGGGGTTGTATTCTGGCCACACAATTTAACCCTTGTGCAAGGCCCCCTGCAAGAGTAAATTGCCCAAAAAATAATCATGGAAATCCCAGATCTAAATAAAATCTCCATAACCTCATTTATTGGTTTAGAAGTAGTGCTGTAACTGAAATAGAAACACAGTGCATCTTCTCAGAGTAGGGAAGACTTGTTGTGATCAGGTGATCTGTGTGCCTGCTGCTCAGTTTGCTTTCCAGGTGCTAAATGTTAATATGTAAGCACATGCAGGCCCCTCCCTTTCTTAAAATATTTTAAAAATCCTTCAACCTCAAAGTAGACATGGACTGACTGTACAGCTGTTCAAGTAGAGGGCTATTCTCTGTAGAGTAAGACACAGCCACCCTAATGCCACAGCATTGTGCAAGTACAGCGATTAATAATCTGTGCACAGTTCAGCATACTGAACATCCTGACTCTAGATTTTTAGCCCTTAAGGCTTCAAAAATATGCTAGAAGGTGTGTCAGTAATGCTGCTGAAACACTAGAATCCAGCTAAGGGATTGTCCATGAAGTGTGTTGTTTTTTTAATAGCCATTTAACCAAAAAAAGTAGCTTCTCCTTTTGAAAATGCATCCCTTTTATCACAATATTGCTATGTCTTGCTTTTCCCAGGTCACATGAGATACTGAGACACATAATGCCTACAACAGAGCATTTAATTCTGTATTTTTTTAATTGCATAAAGTAAACAAATATAAATAGATCTGTTTAATTTATGAAAGCTTATGAAGATGCAGAGGTTTTTTTATGTATATCATTTGCACATAGTACAGGCAGGTTTAACTTTAATTCATATTTTGATGATGGAGAACTAGGGTTTTCCCTCTTACATGCCTAAAATGTGCATAATCTGAAAGAAAGTTTCCTCAAGCTGCAACCCTATGCCTTTTTGTTCAGTGCTAATGAATTCAGTGCTGATGATCTGGAGGTAAGCACATATGGGATGGCAATTTGAGGGTCAAATAAAAAGGTTGTTCACAAATTGAATCAGTTGCATCCTGAAACACCTTATGTTCCCTCATGATTGGGGAAATCAGCAGCTTAGGGTTTGGGCCCCTATCAGAAACCTTATATAGTCCAGGATGATAACACTGAGCCAGATCATAATAAGTCATTGTGCATGGGTTTGAGGCATTCAAAAACAAAAATACAGAAAACAAAAAGAAAAATATATTTCTTAGTGACATCATTACCCTTCTTCCCTCCAGTGAGCTCAAAGCAGTACACGTGGCTCTTCTCTTGCCCATCCCTGCCCTTGCAACAACTCTATAAGGTAGGACAGGTCAAGACAGAATGACTTGCCAAAAGTCAACCAGTGAGTCTCATGGCTATCTCCAGTTCCCAATCCACCATTTTAAGCACTACATGACTCTCTTCATATAGATTTATGAAATCTGTGTATTTCAATCTCTGTGTTATGAAAGGGCCCAAATTAGAGCAATCTTTTTCAAGCTTAATGTGTCCTGAGCCACTGATGTTTTATTAACTAAACAAAATAACACTTTGTTAACAAAAGCAAAACACCAGCATTGTCATAAATGCTTTGCTATCATCCAGGTACAATTACAGTCTCTTACCTTGTCCACATTGCATGTTGTGTTTTGGTTGGATTTGCAAAGATATTACTGCAGTCCAGATTTTGGAATTTGTCTGATGGCCAACATCTCTGGTTTTTGCATTAATGTAACATACTATGGTGAGCGTCTGCAAACTTCACCACATACAGTTTCAGTATCATAGCATCTTCATTGGCTTCCACTTTGATTTTGGAAGCAGGTCAAAGTAGTGGTTTAGGACTAAGATATCTGAGCCGCCCAGAGTAGACTTCGGTCTAGATGGGCGGGATATAAATTAAATAAATAAATAAATAAATATCCTTGGATATAAATCAACATTTCACTTCTGTCTTTATCTGAGACTGTGTTCCGTGTCTGTTCACTCTCCAGAGTGTTTTGCTGTACAGGGTACAGCCTTCTTGGGAATAATTTCTAGCTCGACACTTTCTTTTCCAAGAACCCTGCTTGGCTTTTTCACTCCTAGTTAGTTATTCAGACATAATTTGAAGATACAACTGTTTTAAAGCAAGTCTGGGAATGGGCAAATGTCATGTGCTGTTACGTTACTTCATCTGCCTGTCTGCTGGATTTGCATTCAGAGAATCTTTTGTTGTTGTTTAGTCGTTAAGTCATGTCTGACTCTTCGTGACCCCATGGACCAGAGCACACCAGGCCCTCCTGTCTTCCACTGCCTCCCGAAGTTGGGTCAAATTCATGTTGGTTGCTTCGATGACACTGTCCAACCATCTCGTCCTCTGTCGTCCCCTTCTCCTCTTGCCTTCACACTTTCCCAACATCAGGGTCTTTTCCAGGGAGTCTTCTGTTCTCATGAGATGGCCAAAGTATTGGAGCCTCAGCTTCAGGATCTGTCCTTCCAGTGAGCACTCAGGGTTGATTTCCTTCAGAATGGATAGGCTTGTTCTCCTTGCAGTCCAGGGGACTCTCAAGAGTCTCCTCCAGCACCACAATTCAAAAGCATCAATTCTTCGGCGGTCAGCCTTCTTTATGGTCCAGCTCTCACTTCCATACATCGCTACTGGAAAAACCATAGCTTTGACTATGCGCACCTTTGTCGGCAAGGTGATGTCTCTGCTTTTTAAGATGCTGTCTAGGTTTGTCATCGCTTTCTTCCCAAGAAGCAGGCGTCTTTTAATTTCGTGGCTGCTGTCACCATCTGCAGTGACCATGGAGTCCAAGAAAGTAAAATCTGTCACTGCCTCCATATCTTCCCCTTCTATTTGCCAGGAGGTGATGGGATCAGTGGCCATGATCTTAGTTTTTTTTTCTAAGTGTTTTTTTGTGTAGTGCTTTTATGTGGTGTTTTTCATTGTCTAGAGGCCATGGTCAAGTGATAGAAAACAGCATGTAAAAAGCTTAAAATAACTTTTGTGGCAACTTTTCCTGCCTCCAAATCAGGTTCTGCTACCCTTTCACTCAGTCCTGGAGGTATGGACTGCGATACGTAGAATCTTTGCAACAGTTAGTGATGACCTCTGAAGGAATGGAAGAAGTACTGCTATAGTTAGATGACTATCTTCACCAGCAGATGTTGGCTGAAATCCTGTTGCTTAACACAGTAAATTGTTCTGGAGTTGGCCCATTGAATCAGTGGGTGAGTCTATGACTCTGTAAGTTCCACTTATTCAAATGTGTCTACTCTAGTTACTCTAGTTGCAACTTACTTTAATATATTAAGTCACAACTAGAATAGGCCCATTTGAATCAATGAACTTGCAGAGGAGTTGACTTACCAAATTCCAACTGATTCAGTGGGCCTATTCTAGTGTCACTCACTAAGCTAAGCAACAGGGTTTCAGCCATTATATATGACAAAAAAGAAACATAGAGACCAAGTTCACTGTCAGTCCACTACAAAGGCTTCTTACAGGTGCCTCTTACATACCTGTCTTTATTTTATTCTATTCTGTTCTTTATTTTGTTTTTGAGAGAGAGAGAACACTATGCAGAAAGTATCTCATGTATTATGTCTTATTTTAATGACTGGGATAGAGAGGGTTGCCTTTGGATTTCCTTCCCTAGGTATCAGAATGATTTAGGCCACTCCTATGGAAGAAAATTTTTTGATTCTAGCATATTTGATCTGTGGTCTTAGGAAAATAAAAATTAAGCTTTCCACCTTTACTGCTCAAAAGAAATGTGCTTTGTTCTTAGCTTCTGAGAAGACCCATTTGGGATTTCCCAACTATCTGAATATACTTGGGGGGGGGGGGGGATAGCTCCAAGCAAAGCAAAAGTAGCACTTCACTTCTTTCCTGTGAAGCTAATACAATGTTTTTGCAAATATTTTATGAACAAAACTTCCTGGTTTTGCCTGTTTGTTACAACAGTGAGTACTTCAGAAAGCCTGAAGAAGGGGGGAAGGGGGCATGCTGGATCTGGGGCATTGGAATCTCCTTAGCTATCTTACAGACTTTCCTAGAAGTGGCCAGATGGAGCATATAGGCATGGAATATTATTTCCTTGTATCCAATCCTTTAAAAAAATCAGCCAAGACTGGTCTATGTTTTGATTATTCAGTTTTAAAATGGTCATCTAGAAGATTGTCCTAATGAAGGACAGCTAGCTGCCCAGCTTGCAAGTCAAATCTGATCTCCTCAGACACCTTCAGCAAACCCTTAGTTTGCTAAGGCATTTAAATCAAGATGCAGAAGGAAGTATCATGCTTTCTTTTGCAAGGACAGGAAGCAATGACACACTCGTGGCAGTTTGCATATGCAGTTTACTGCCTTGTTGTCTCTTATGTATTCGAGAGACAGAAAGCAGTCATTTCCTGAGTACATGAGTTTCATACCTGGGAAGCCATTCCTGCCTCTTCATACTGTCAAAAATGGATGAACCCTGGGCAAATAGTTTATTTGTCCTGGAATTAATTGGAGTTTCTTAGAATTCGTAGCATTTGCACTAAGTCACTCACATGTACGTTCTCTACAGCTGACTAGAAACTTTAACATCTAAAATATGGATCGGGTAATATCTTTATTGGAAGATCAAATAACTCCAGAGATGACCTTGGGAGCCCTTAGGACTTTTCATTAGGCTGGGCATTGCAGAACTTGAGGCAAAAACAGAAAAGTTCCAAAAATCATTGGGGCCAGATCAGCAAGAAGTTAAACTAAGGTTCCAAGATGGAGAATGCAGACTTGAAGAATCCATTTGAGGTGGAATAGTGTCAAGTTTCACCTCAGTGATATACAATGTCCTTTCTCATCAGCTATAGCCGTATGTCAAAGGGCGTGGCTGCTGGTTTTGGGTGGGAGCAGTAGCACCAAGAAACATGCCGAGCCCTATATCAGAAAATTTGCAGAATAATTTTAGATGACACCACACAAAACACTCAGCTGAAGCCAAATTACAAGTAGTGCCTTGTAATTGAAGGAAGAGGGTCTCCTCAGTGTGGTACAATCTCAGTGATGGTAAATCGTCCTTTAGTGCTATAGGCACCTGATTGGCTATTTGTACTAATTTTTATAGCAAATGTATGGGTGGAAAGTCAAACTTACCGCTTATTCATGTCTTAATGTCAGAACCTTTCCAAATGCATTTTGTCATTATTTTATATTACCCACTTACATAACATTAAGGAGGAATCTTCTTCAGAAGCTTGGCCTGGTGACTGCTCTCTTGAATGATTGTGTGAAATGAGGTGGGCAAAAGTATGCTCTCCAAACACTGCTGGACTGGCACTCCCTGTTCCAGCATCCTCTCTTGGCTAGGACCGATTGCAGCCAGTAAGCGACAGAAACATCTGACAGAATCACTCTGGAATTCTTTACACATGCAAACAGTGGCTGGTTCTTGTATGATAACCTCCAATCTTTTTCCTAAGTAAGCTTTGAACCTTCTCTGAATGTATGCATGAATCAAGGCTAGCTTTCTATTTGGGCGGAGTGCGTTCTTTGCTTCAGGCAACTGATTTTGGTGCCTTGAAAGGGTAGTAAATTGCTAATGAACTGTTGTATCTTTGTGGCCAAAGACAAACATTTGTGGTTATTTCTTTCCCTGGTGATACAATCATCTGACTCCCCTTGGTTCCTGGTCCCTGTAACTTGATAGGCACAGTTTGATGCTCCATTTTAGGCAGCCATGCATCTTGGGTAAGCTCTGCTATCTTGTTCTCTTCTCTCACATCCTTGCTAAGCAAGCTATTTCATGTGTGGCTTTTGGCTTATTCCATCCTTAGTGTGAACACATTCCACATTGCCCCAAAGAAAAAAAAGAAATGGAGGGCTGCCGTCTGAAAGCTCATAAAAATAGACACTTCTCCTCTGAAAAGTAAGGCCTTGGGAGACACTTGTATTGAAAAAAAATGTTCTGAAATATACAGGAGAGCCAGTGTGATAGAATGGTTAGAGTGTTGTAGAGGACAACATTTAGGTAGCTGTGTGGGGTTCAGCAAAAACGAAAGTATTGTGACATCTTTAAGACTAACCAATTTGTTTCAGTGTGAGCTTTCATTGATTTCAGTCCAGTTTTTTTGGACACGCTCTGGAAAATGTTCTTGTGTCTTAGGTAGATCCATAAAAGCTCACATTGCAACAAATTGGTTAGTCTTAAAGCTCATGCTCTCTCTCTCTGCTGCCGTCTGTTTCAGATTTTAAATTTGTTGGGAACAGAAGTCTTATCTTTTTTCTCTCCCAGCTTGCCTGACTCTCCTTGGTTGAAGTCTTCATTTTTGTCTCCATGAATCTAGGAACTTGTGAAATGGATGAAGTATCTGTTTAGAGTCTCCGTTAATCCCAAAGAAGGCGAAGTGAAAGGTATGTGACATAAGAAGTTGAGGAGAAAATCAGATAGAGGACATGGGAATTACAGTGATACCTGTATGCTGGAGTGGAGGTACTCTTGAGTCACAGCTCTGAAACGGGAATGATGCCTTGAAAATCTGGGGGGGGGGGGGATGTGTCAGCGGTAGACTGGACCTATCGTGGAGCTCATCCTCCTGCTGCTGGCATGTGCCCCCTCTCTTGTTTGTTCAGAGCCAATTCATCACATGAGGTGAAAAAAACAAACAAACCCACATGTACTCTGTTATTAAAACAAAAAAAGTGAGATTCTTTTCCTAGGCAATCCTGTTTCTGCCCTTCACCAAATGTAAAATCTTAACCTTGTAAAAATGAGACAATCAAAGCTGATTTGCATGATTCTCTTATCTTGTGACATTTTGTGATATTTCTTCTTTTGCATAACTTTATTCAATGTTAAGTTTCCATCTCTGCTTTGATCACAGGACATCCCTCCCCCACTTCTTCAGAGCCTTCGGCAGAAGCCATTCCCAAATTGGGATAGGGTTCAAAGGATTTTGGTACACACCCTATAGCAGTCTTCCTTGCCTTGTCCTCTCTGTCTGTCTGGTTGTTCTAACTACCAGCATTCCTGTCTATTAACCATGCTAGCTAGAAGTGAATGGAGTTGAAATCCAAAATACCTGGAAAACACCTACCCTTTTCAGAAAAAAAGGGTATTTTTAAAAGCTGAGAACTCTCTAGAGCAGGAATTCAGCATGACACCAGAAGCTGGAGCTGGTAAACAAGTCTGAGAATTGTTCCTTTCCTTCTGCCCATGGGCATGCCAATGCACTTTCTATTTGTGTGTTAGTCTGATTTTTTTTTTTAGTGGTTCAATAAAGGCATCACCCTACTCTTGCATTTGTGTGGCTCACAAACTGATTTCTATATCCATAAAGGTGCAAAAGCTGCTTTTACATTAAAAATAATGAAAGCTGACATGCTCATGGATGAGAACTCTGCATCTGACATAACATTATGTGTGTGTACAGTATTGACATAACTCTCTATCAACTCATTAAAAAACTTATTTGCTTCTTTCTGACATAGACCCTAGTCCACGAAAGTATTATTATTTATTTAAATCTATATGCTATACCTTTGTACCAGAGAGGATTGCATATCAAAGTATAAAAAAACTAAAAGTGTTTTGCAAAATGTAAATATCAACAGTAAAATCAAGAGCTTAAAATTATTACCCAGCATTTGAAACTGTATAATTAAATGTTTAATGCCTGTGCAAACTGCTGGATAGCTCTCTTAGGTCTCTGGCTTCAGAGCCAGAGGCTGGGAGTTCGATTCCCCACTGTGTCACCTTGACAGCGGTTGGACTCAATGATCCATAGGGTCCCTTCCAGCTCTGCAGTTCTAAGATGATGATGAACTATGCAAATGAAATGGTCTTGACCTAGCACTAAAAAGAATACAGTTTTGGTGCTAGCCATTTCTGCTATAATTAACGTCTTTTGGGTGCTTTGAGACTCTGTCAATCTGATTACAATATGATCTGATATAATCCTTTTGTGTACCCTGCTCCCTACCCCCCCCCCCCCCCGGCCAAACAGGAGTCCAAAGGCTGGCGAGTCATGCTTGGAAAGAGACAAGGGCATCGTGGAAACCTAACTGACTACCACCAGCCTGCTCCAGATGTTGCTGTCTCCCAGAAGATCAACTCCCCTAAGGCAATCAACATTAGCCTGGAGGCCTTCAATGGCTCCACACCTGAGCTCAAGCAGTCTCGCAAGGCCATGCGGGATCGGAAGTCCTGCAAAGCTGATCCCAAAGATTCCAATGGCAGAGAGGGAGAAACAGCAACCTTTATCCCTGGCACTGCAGAGACCCCCCACACCATGTGCTGCCCCACTCTGTCCCAGGCCTGGAATGCTTACAAAAAAGTCTTCTGCTGTATTGTGACTTGTGGGGGCTGTTTCAGGGACTGCAGAAGCAGCATCTCATACCCATATAATGAGTCATTGACAGAGGACACCAAGAATCGGGAGTGCAACGGGCATTTGTCAAATAGTCCAGAGAACAGCTCCCGCCCTGAAAATGATGGGAAGCAAACCAAAAAAATCCCAGTGGGTAGCAGTTTCAGCTACCCAGATGTGAAACTGAAAGGGATCCCAGTCTATCCAAACCGGAGCCCTAGCTCGTACACAGACACTGATTCCTGTTGCAAGGAACCTCTGTCAGAAAAGAGCCCCTGGACCAGTGTAGAGAAGCAGAACCCTCCCAGTAGCCAGCGAAACTCCGAGGAACATTATTCCTTCCATGAGTCAGATCTCGAGTTCGGTGAGCTGAACAGTTCCATGTCAAGTAGAGACATTGATGTCCTGATCTTCAAGAAACTAACTGAGCTCTTCAGCGTCCACCAGATTGATGAGCTGGCCAAATGTACATCAGACACGGTTTTCCTGGAGAAGACCAACAAGATCTCAGACCTCATCAGCAGCATCACTCAGGACTATCACTTGGATGAGCAGGATGCTGAATGTAGACTGGTCCGGGGGATTATTCGCATCAGCACACGCAAGAGCAGGGTCCGCCCTCGTGTCTCTGTCCCCACCCTTCCAAGTCCGGAGGAGAACAGCAACCGGGGCAACCCACCTGATAGTGGCAATGAGACCATGTTGGCTTCTGTACTCACCAGTGAAGAAGGTATGTATCAATCTCCATTCCATATGGAGAGTAACAGGAGAAAGAGAAGAGTGCCAGAAAGGGATCACCGGAGTGATGAAAGGATTAGAGTGCCAATTTTTTTCAGGAAAGTGTGTAACATTTCTACTTTTTCAGTTGAGTGGGAAAAGGTCAAGTGACCAGAGGGAGGAGAGGAGATTTCGGAGGGGCTTATAAAATTATGGTGTTGAGAGGGATAGATTATTATGAAATTAAGTCCCACAGTCACATGGCTTGGCCAGAAGATCAGGATTAACAAAATGAAGTAGTATTTGAGACAATGTCTGATTAACATCTAGAATTCCTGCAACAAATGGCCACTACCTTGAAGTACCTTTACCTTCACAGTGAAGCAGCCAATAAGTTCCATTGCAGAAGACACTTTGCTTCCTCCCAGGGTTTCATCCGAGGTGGCCCATGGATCAAAGGCACATCTCCTTCTCTTTGCTTCATTCTTCTTACCTTCCTATGTCTTCTAGTGTCTGTATGTCATTTCCTTTTCCTTTTCAAATCCCATTTCTTTACTATTTACTATTTAAACAAGGAAGAGCTTGCCTCCCGATGTTGTGGGTGCCCCATCGCTGGAGGTTTTCAAGAAAAGATTGGACAGCCATCTGTCCAGGATGGTATGAGGTCTCCTGCCTTGGGCAGGGGGTTGGACTAGAAGACCTCCAAGGTCCCTTCCAACCCTACAATGGTTCTATGATTCTATAAGAGGCAGACCAGAGGCAGCCCTTTAGGGCTTCCTCACCTGTGCTTTCTGTGTCTTTGAACCTTCAGCAGTGAGGTGTAACAAACTCTTCCCACTAAAGCCAAAGGGAGTGTTTTTCCAACTCTAACTGCAGTGTGTTGTAGGGGCAATTTGGAGCAGTTGCAACTAGAATGGGCAGCATTATCCCTCTCCTTGTAGTGCAACCACCCTAAAATCCTACCGTGTAGCAATTAAGCTTTAGATAATGCCTCATTTTTGGCTCTCTGGCTGCAAAGGTGGAGTTCTACAACACTTTGCACCGGGATGGGCAAGCTGAAGGAACAAAGGGGCCAAATGTGTGACCCAGTCCCCTCTGTGAGCAGCATAGAGTTTGGAAATTGCCATTTGTATACCTTCATTTTTAAGGCCGATAGAAATTGCCCTGTCTGGATCAGACCAAAAAATGCTTTAAAAACTAGGCCAACACCCCATTCCCAGAGTGGACAATGAGAGATAACTTTGGAAGTGCTTGGACAGGACTCAAGTGCAAAGACTTCCACACTTGTTCTCCCAGAACTGGCACTGAGAGGCAGACTGACCCTATCTATGGAGATAAAACAAAATCTTACTGACAATTGATGCTTATGTAAATTCAATCTTTAATCTCAGTGGCAAATTCCTGCTAATCAGTGGAGAGCTGGTTGTATTCCTGGATTGCCTGCTCAAGAATGCTGTCAGCACCTGCTTAATTAGTGGCAGTTTGCAGCTGCAATCTGGAAATTGAGTCATGGTATCTGGACTTCTTTCTTATTAGGTTGAAACGTTTCGCTATTCATCCAAGTAGCTTCTTCAGTCTGAGGAGAGTTGGTAGGCAACCACGTGGTTTCACTTCCCCCTGGTCTGAATAGGCTCCTTAGTTGGACAAAGGGTGGGAGGGGGAGGTGAGTGAAAATCCGACTTCTGCAGTCCTCTGCCCGTTGTCATAGGTCGTTAACAGTTGTTAGCAGTGGTCTTTCTGGTGAGTGTGGTCCTGATCTTTCTGGGGAGGTATAAAGGGGCAGCATGATAAATACCCTGTTTCCCCGAAAATAAGACCTAACCTGAAAATAAGCCCTAGTATGATTTTTCAGGATGCTCGTAATATAAGCCCTACCCCCAAAATAAGCCCCAGTTAAGTGAAACCCTGCCCTCCACCATGGTGCAGCAACCAGAAGATGACATGACTGTATTTGAATAAATGTTGATGGTTGTACATGAAAAAAACAAAACATCCCCTGAAAATAAGCCCTAATGCGTTTTTTGGAACAAAAATTAATATAAGACCCTGTCTTATTTTCGGTGAAACACGGTAGGAGACAGATTGTATCTAAAGCCTCCATCCCTGTTGAATGAGAGATTTTCTATATGCACATATATGGCCTCCCTGACCCCTCTCTCAAACCACCTATCTTCTCGGTCCGAAATGAGTACATCTTGGTCATCAAATAAGTGTCCAGTTGCCATGACTCAACTTCCAGATAAACTCACCTGATGACTGTGAATCTTCACAGGTATTTGCAGCTGCAACTGAAGACAGTTTTGCTGATGTTAACATAGACCACCAATAGAATTCTGGAACCGTCTTAGCCATTAATAAATAGCTTTATGACTGTGTCCCTCTGCAGACATCCTGTGTGTCATTGCCTATATATTGTATGAAGATTGAGGAAGCAGGAGCTTTCTTGTTGAAGGATCTTCTCCGTTGAAGGGTCCTTTCCCACATCAGAACTTCACGGCTCCTTCCCCCAGCTGTTTCACACCAGGGCTGTTTTGTAAAAGACTGTGGTAGTTACAGAGCCAAACTTTAACTGGCAGGGTAGTGTAACTGTTTATTTGTCACTTTTGATGGCTGTACTCAATTATCAGAGATTCTGTGCTGGTTGCTAATGAAAAATAGCAGGAGAGAACAGTTGCCCTCATGTCTTGTTCCTGGGCTTTCCCAAAGCAGCTAGGAAACAGGGTAAGGGACTAAATAGGCCTTTGTCTGATCCAACAGGGCTCTTCTTGATTTGGACTCTGTCTGTCTTGGTAGTCTTTCTGCCTTTTGAACTGCATGCTTCTTCCCAGCTCTCCTGCATTGCTGAGGGGGGAGGGGAGTCTGGCCAAAGAAGCTAATTTACATTTTTAAATAAATAATAATAATGGTTTGTTTTATAGGCCATCTTTCTCCCAATAAGGGGACCAAAGGCAGCTGGTTGCTACAAGAGTTTTTAACAATTGACAAATGGATTTAATTTTCTTTCGTTGAAGTTTTTGACTGAAGCCCACCTTGTGCCTTCTCGCCACCAAATATGTTTAAAATAAACTTGGGAGGTATACTGGGGATACCTCAAAACATGTCAAAATTTGCTTCCATGCCCCATAAGGAGACTCTCTGAGCAAATTATTTTAAAATTAAAATTTGCATGGTATGGAGTGCAGGGTGTGTATGCACAAAAATACCCTTAAGAGGGACCCTGCAGTCAATGGACCATGAGCTGTGCTCCATCTAAGGTAGCTCACCTTTGCCTTCGATGGATCACGTAAATATGGGAGGCAGGCTTTTTCTGTCTCTCATACCATTACATGATCTTCTGCTCATCAGTAAAATTTTACTTGCAGTTACTTCATAAGGAACTTGTTTGTTGTAAGCATATGATGAACTCTCCCATAGCAGCCAGATTAGAGAACTAGGCAGATGTGAGCAACTTGAGTCAGAATCCCAAGCCAACCCTGGATTTGCATTCCAGATTTCTATCTCTTGCCCTCAGTCTTCTGTCTGGAGAAATAATGCCAACGTAATTTGCACGATGAGAACTGATGAAAGTGAAAGGGTCGATTATGAATTGAAATAAGTGTGTTCGCTTGCGTAAGGTTCACATGACACCAAGACTGGCCCTTCTGCTCTAATACATCAAAGATAGTGAGCTAGATAGCTCAGTGAGTCAGGCAGTGGGAGTTCAATTCCCTGCTGCGTCCTGTAGGAGAAGACCTAGCTTGTGTGGCCTTGGGCAAACTATAGGAACAATGATATCAGCTGCCACCGCCCCTGAGGTTTCTCTGGTCCCTCTTGAGTTTAGCTGTGTTCCACACTGTAGAGGGGTGAAATACATTTTTCACTAGCGCCAATACATGATGAGATATACCTCTTGTCATACACAGACTGTGAAATCCTCTTGCTTAGTGTTGTAGGTCACAGTTAATGTAGTTTCATTGAATCAGTGGAACTTATGGAGGAGTTGCCCAACCAAATCCCCACTGATTCAGTGGGCTTACTTCAGTTGTGATTTACTGTGCTAAGCAACAGGATTTCATCCAGAGTATTTGAGAGTGTATGGCATTGAATGAGCAATTAAGACCCATTACTTTTATCAAAAGCCTCCTTGAGGTGGAAATGAAAACTACTGGGCTCCAGTAGTTTTCTCTTTACTGACTCCTAACAGCACAGCAGAGGAATAAAACTGAGACTAACCCCAGGGATTTGACAGAGAGGAGAAGTGAGGAAGAGACTAAAGCATAGGGAGACCAAGGAGACAAAGGAAGAGAGTTATATATTAGTGGTCTCTGAAGACACTCTTCACCAGTGGATCTGCAAAACCACTTTCAGATTCTTTAAGAGGAGTCTGACAGACAACATGCAGAGGAAGACCTGTAGGAGACCTTGCAGGAAGACATGAGAGAAGATAAAACTCTGTCAAGCAGAGTCACTGAATCCACACTCTACAAAAAGAAGAAGAGAAGAACGGTTGTAGTAAGAAACTCCTTGCTACATACAAAAAGGATCTTAGAATTATTGTAGATCACAAGCTGAATATGAGCCAACAGTGCAATGTGGCTGCAAAAAAGGCAAATGCTTTTTTAGGTTGTATTAACAGAAGTATAGTCTCCAAATCCCATGAGGTACTAATTCCCCTGAATTTGGCACTGGTTGGGCCTCATCCTGAGTAAGGATGCCTGTAGCTCAGTGGTTTAGGTCTTTGGCTGTGGAGCCAGAGGCTGGGAGTTCAATTCCCCACTGTGCCTCCTTGGCAGGGGCTGGACTCGATGATCTAAAGGGTCCCTCCCAGCTCTTCAGTTCTAAGATCATAAGATTATTATAAATTCAGAGGACGGCAACAAGGATGATTAGGGGATCAGAAACCAGGACCTATGAGGCAAGATTGAAAAAAACTGAGCAGGTTTAGCCTTGAGAAAAGAAGACTGAGGGGAGATGTGATAACATTTTTCAAATACTTGAAATACAGTCATCCAGAGGAGGGGCTGGACCTGTTCTCAATCACCCAAGACTGCAGGACACAGAATAATGGGCTCAATGTACAGAAAACCAGATTTTGGTTCAGCACCAGGAAAAATGTATTGTTAAAGCAGTATGACAATGGAACCAATTACCTCGGAAGATGGTGAAGGCTCCAACACTGGAGGCATTCTAGAGAAAACTAGACAACCATCTATCAGATATACTTCCCACTCTATTATTCTATGAGTCTGTGGATTCTTGATCTAGATCAATACTAGAGATGAGGGCTTCATATATGTATATGAATGCTAAGCCCCCCCGGCACAGGTGGCTGGCCTGACTATCTCCCACCCCCAGACCCTGCTGGACTACTTCCTGTGTATGGCCAGCATCCTCCTTTGCCCCAATCATGACAGTAGCTCAGCTGCCGCATCCCTGCCTCCCTCCTCGCCCAGCCACTCCGGCAAGGGGGTGGGAGGAGGAGTCTCTCTGCTCAGCCGTGGAGTGGCTGGGCAAGCAGGGAGGCGGGATTGCGGCCACCGAGCTACTGCCGCGATTGGGGCAAAGGAGATGACACCGGCCACGCGTGCCGTGCGGTAAGTGGTCTGGCAGGGTCTGGGGGGTGGGAGATAATCAGGCAGGCCACCTGTGCTGGGGGGCTTAGCATTCGTATACAACTATGAAGCCCCCATCTCTAATCAATACATCTGTTGGTGTTTCTGGAGTCTCCTTGGGGGCTGTGGCTGCCCTAAAACTTCTTGCCTTTCAGAATTTACCTCTGGACCATTGACGAAAGAGACAACCTGGCATAGAAATCAAATACACATTTATCAGAAAGCAATGATCTGTTGCAGTTCACTGTTATGCACCTATAGAAAATGTGTACTGCACGAAGATGGATTGGTCACACGCAGTAGAACATGTAAAATGGTCCTGTGTGGTAGGCTACGTGTCCCTGCAAATTTCTCCCTTTCCTTATTTTTCTTCCAGATTTGTCTGTTCAGATATCTAAAGAAACCACAGCAGATGTGAAAGCCAGGAACATGAGGTGTGGGGCATATAGTCATGCAGGTAAGCTTTCTTCATAAACGGAATCTAGCTTTTGTTTGGGAAGAGTCAGGTCATAACTTACCAAAAGAGTGATATGAGACTCAGGAGTGGCCTGAAGACACTTCTAATTCTGCTACCTAGGAAGATTGTTCCAGGACACTATTAATTGTTAACTAAAATGCATTTATACTGAAACAGTTGGGTGATTATTTATTGTGTCATTATTTACAGTTCATACAGTAAATCATTTTGTGGCATGGGAGAATGGGGCTGTAACCGCTAGCCCCAATTCTTCTGTCCTGGTTCTGCTCCTAAAGCTTTTGCAGGGGCTTTTGTCAAGGAAGTGGTCTGTGACCGCATAACCCAAAAGAAAGTGTGGGCAGTACCTGTATTAGACCATCAAAATCCCACAAACACACCCACTTTCAAGTCCTGTAGGATGCTTCATCAGGCTGGGCATTACAGAGGGTTGCGGATGCAAAAGGAGCAGAAAAATAAAATAAAAAATTGTCAGGGCCAAATGTTAAGGCCAGGTTCTCTGGTTCAAAGTAAGCTCCAAAATGGAGTCCGCAATCTTGTAAAACTAGCTTGAGGTAGTAGCTTTCTGGTTTCACCTCAGGCAATGTAGATTTCATTTTCTTTCTAGCTGTAATAGATAATGGGCTGTCTAGAACTTCCGCTTGCACAAGGGGATAATGAATATGCTGCTGCAAAAACAACAGGGAAGAGCAACTATGCATGCAACGGACTATTGTTTATGCACGGCATAAACTGAGTTTCTGTCCAGCACTTTTCAGTATTGGAAAGTTTGCTTTCCCCTCCCTGCACCCTCAGACTTAAACATCATGGTAGGCTACTAGAATATGAGGAGAAAAAATTATTCTCTTTGAATCCAGCAGGCAGCAGCAAAAATAAAGAAAGGACTCAAAACAAAACAAAAACCAAAGGAAAAAAAAAGCCTGGAAGAAACTGAGGATTGGGGTGGGATCCAAAAAATAATCTCAAGGAGGCAGGCTGTCTGGCAGCAGCAAAAATAATCCAAAGAAATGTATGAGGGAGAAATCCCCCCAAAAATAAAAAAGGCAAAAAAAAAAAAAAAGGACCTACAATAGAGACATGGCTGGCAAGCAGGCAGCACTCGAAAATGGATGGTTTCAGGAGCAAAGCACACAGTAATTCCACCCAGAAGGAATGACAGAAGCAAAGAAAGAGCACTCCTCATTGGTTTCCAAGCCCTTTTACAGATTCAAAATCCCACCTCCCCTCAGACATTCTGATTGGCTGCTGACAGCCCTTGTGATGCTATTGGATGAAACCATTTTCAGGTAATTTGAGATGGAGAGGGGGCTGATAGTTTCCATGAAAGAGGGAACTCAAAAGAAACAAGGAACTTTCATGAACCCCTTTTTCATAAACACAAATCATGTTTGAAAGCATGTAAATGTGAGTAGATAAATAGGTACCACCACGGTGGGAAGGTAACGGCGTTCCGTGTCTAGTCGCGCTGGCCACGTGACCACGGAAACTGTCTACGGACAAACGCTGGCTCTACGGCTTGGAGACGGGGATGAGCACCGCGCGCTAGAGTCGGACACGACTGGACTAAATATCAAGGGGAACCTTTACCTTTACCTTCGGCAGTTGCTGCAAGCACACAAATGACATGAAAGAGAGCTTCAATTGAGTTTTGAGTCTTTTGTTTAAATGTGAAAGGCCGTCCCCTATTGACTTACTCTTTCAGTGCTGTATATAAGGAAGGAGGAAGTATAAGTTAAAAGGCAAATACTTTTATACAGATTTTTGCATGTTTGGCTTTGTTTGACTTTTTGGTTTTAAACACCATTAAAGCAAAATAAGAGGCCCCTACGGATGAATTAAAAACATTTAGATTTTTGTTGTTGTTTAGTCGTTTAGTCGTGTCCAACTCTTCGTGACCCCATGGACCAGAGCACGCCAGGCCCTCCTGTCTTCCACTGCCTCCCGGAGTTTGGTCAAATTCATGTTGATTGCTTCGATGACACTGTCCAACCATCTCATCCTCTATCGTCCCCTTCTCCTCTTGCCCTCACACTTTCCCAACATCAGGGTCTTTTCCAGGGAGTCTTCATTTAGATTTTACAGTGCCATAAACGTCCCATCACTACCCCTAACACAATAGATATTTCCAATTATGGGCGTGCTGACCTGTTTAATATATGCAAAAGCATTTGTTGGTAATGTTATTTTTTTTCTGCTAGCCATGGAGAGAGGCAAAGCACTGTACAAGGTATGGAAGCTCTGCTCTTGAACTGCTGGAAATGGTGCTCCATGCTCTACTGGCTTCTGATGTTTCTCATGGTGTTGCCTGCATGTTTTCAAGCCTGTTTGCATAGCCTTAAGGGCTGGGAACTTGCTCTTATTTTTAAAATGGTAGCTGAGATTCTTCCGATTCTGAGTTCTGTCCTACATACAAATTTCCCCAAAAGCAGAATACTTGGGTGTGGGAAGGGGGACCTCTAGAAATCCTTGCTGTGGAGTGCAGGTTGTAGTCTTAGGGGCAAACTAGACATTACAGATATCATGTCATTACAATTGAAATCTTTCTGGAGTTCCTAAGAGGCAGTCTGTACGGAGCATAATGGGCAAGGAGACTACCAGACTCCTAACGTGTTGTTCCTCTCACAAAGCTATGTTGCGGCCAGCCACTTTCTCCTTCTTCACGAAGATGTTTCATGTCTGATGGAAACTTCGTGATTCAAAACACCTGAGAGGCCTTTTTTTAAAATTATTTTTGCTAAAGCCCCCAGAATTCGTGAGGGAATTCCTGTAGGCTTCTGGGAGGTGGATATGGAAATATGAAATGAATATGAAATATGAAAATCCCATGCTTACTTTCATATCTGAAAATTCGGACTTAAAAAGAAAGGACATGCTTATGTCCTGATGGCCAACCATTAATTAAATGTGCCCTATTAGCTTGAAAAAATATCCTGCTGTGACAATAACATCTACTCTGCACGTCCAGGGCCGGTGCCAGGCTTTTTTGTGCCCTAGGCAAGACTAACTACTTGCGCCCACCCCCCCAACCAATTTTCAAAAACAGACAAATTGTAGGAAAAACAAAGTACAAAAGTTGCAATTGTGAAAATTTTATTTTAAAAAACTGAGAGAACAAGTAATAGAATAGTCTTCAATTTTCTTTCTCAAATACAAAACAGTTTTAGCACACAAATCATTTTGAATAATCCTATGAACTGTAGTCTCTTAAATGTTTCTGTTTTTGCCACATCAAAATCTCATTTTGCGTGCCTTTTCTTTTGTAAATTTTGTCACTGATTCCTTCAGGTCAATGGCTGATGCTTCGGCATGTTCAATTGATATAGTTGCCAAACCAACTAGTCTACTTTGCAGCATAGTTGAGCGTAAATATGTTTTTATAAGCTTGAGCTTTGAGAAACTGCGTTCACCACTAGCCACTGACACTGGAAGTGTGAGAAGGATCCTTAGAGCAACAGAAACATTAGGCACACTATCCAGGAGTTTTTGTTGCACTATGAAGAGAAGTACTCCTTGTGGTGGCATAGACTTTGGAAGTCTTCGAGCTATTGCTATAAGTTCACAGCACAGATCTTCAGCATCAATATCTTTGTTTCCATTGTGCATCAAGGATTTTTCCAAATTCTTGCAGGCCTTAAGTACATCTTCAGTACATTTTTTTGTTGATATTGTATATGTCATACAGGAAGCTGAACAAGGAATTATATTGGTGCAACTGTTGGAATCTCTCTTCAACAGATTGTATGGCCATGTCTAAGACAGCATAACAGAAACTTATTTTGAATTTCTGCTTTGGATCTTGTGGTGCCTCCTCTTGTGCTTCATACTCAAACTGCTTTTTTGTTCTCCTTTTTCTAACTTGTTCTGTCTCAAAGTCTGGTAGTATTTCTAGCTCCTTTGTAATCTCAGTAGCATCCATCAAAACTTATTGAAAGCCCGCATCACACCTACAGTCCACAAGGTAATTCTTAGTCACTTGCAATTGGCTTGTAGCTGAATTTAAATCATTTTCCTTATTTTGTAACAGCTTGCTTGTAAAATTAATTTCAAAAAGAATGTTGTACCATGTAACAAGGGATACCACAAATTTGAACTTACAAATTGCATCAGCAAGGGCCTTAGCTTCAATTCGAGAAGTATTTCCAGATAAATTCTTTAGGCTTGTGTCATCAAAGATCTCTATTAAAGCATCATATATACTACCAAGATGATATCTCAGGGGTTTTAAAGCATTGATCTGACTCTCCCATCTCGTTTGACTCAGTGGCTTAACAGTTATGCCTGATACATGGCTAGTTAGAATTTGCCAATGCCGAGTCGATGCAGAGAAATAAGTATAGATCTGTTGAATCAAACTGAAGAAACTTGTTGCTTCCAGACATTTAGCGGCATCATTGACTACCAAGTTTAAAGAGTGTGCATTGCAGGCCACAAAAAAGGCACGTGGATTTATGTCTAGGACTCTCTTTTGTACACCATTTTCTTTGCCTTTCATGTTACTCCCATTATCATAACATTGACCACGCAAATCCTTAATTGGTAATCCCATTTGCTCAAGCTGTCCAAAAAGAGTTTCTGTTATAAAGGCACCTGTAGTTTCCTTTAGTGGAACAAATCCCAAGAAATGTACTTTTATCATGACCTCAGGTTTGAACATCTCAGGATCTGATGGTTTGATCACATTGACAAAACATACAATCATTGTCATTTGTTCAGTATGACTAACATCAGGTGTGCAATCCAGAATAACTGAATAGTATTTGGCTGACTTTATATCTGCTAAAAATTTCTGCTTTATAGCACCTGCTAGAAGTTGTATAAGTTCATTTTGGATATCTTTTCCTAAGTAGTGAACCATCATTTCTTCATTTTTAACTGTGCGCAAATGTTCATTCATGATAGGATCAAAAAGGGCTAAATATTCTACAAACTTCAAAAAAATTTCATTGTTAAGCACTATACAACTTTTCAGTAGTACCACGGAATGCCAAGTTTTGCATGCCCTTTTTCTATGAAATGACCCCTGGGTTGCAGTACATAGAAAAAAATTATAAGACTTTATAAATAATTATATTCCATAGCACTGTTGTGGTATTTATCTTAACATTTTAAAATATAAATTTTCAGTTTCTTTTTTCCCCTAAGAAACTAGTCTGTATAAAACTGCCTCTCTCAGGTCAGTTCTGCACTCCTCTGAGTTCAGTTCTGCGCCCCTCTGAGGTCAGTTTTGCGCCCCTCTCAGGTCTGCGCCTCGTGGTAGCTCCGGCCCTGTGCACGTCTTCCCTTTTCTAAAGATGGGTTATCTGTAACATAACAGCTTGGCCCTCAAAAAGGGAACCTGTCAATTTAAGTGGGATGCAAAGAATCTCAGGGTTCTATTATGCTTACTAAAAGGTCGGTTCTAGCCCTCATAGCTGCAGACTTCTGAGAAGGCTCCTCTGCTTGCATTGGATTATAGGGCGTTGTCATCTACCTCTAGCCCTACTCTCTTCAAAGATAACACCTTTTCCTTCCTTTTCTCAGGTACTTTAAAATAGGTAGGTAAACACCAAGACTGTGTTTTTTTCCCCCGGTGAAGATTCTCACTCATCCAGGTGTGGTTATCTGGAAGTTGAGTCATGGCAACTGGACTTCTTTCTTGTTAGGTTGAGACGTTTCGCTACTCATCCAAGTAGCTTCTTCAGACTGACAAGAATATTTTGGTTTTTGGTTTCATTTTTTACAAGGTCCAACAAATCAAGCCAGATGTTTGACATTCTGAGAGACTGACATAAATTTAGAATTAAGCGATTAAATGCCTTTAAACCAGAGGTGGGCACCCTTCAGGCTTCTTGGATTGCTCTCATTTATTAGTAGAACCCAGGATCCCCCACTATCTCTATCTGCCAAGAGCAAAACATGAACTTAGAATTAAGAATAGAGTGCCTCTGAGCATATTCTGGACTTAAGCGTTTGCTTTCAATAACACTGCTGGGCTGGGCTGAGCTCACAGTCCTTTCACAGAAAAATCCATTCCTTGATATCCACCTGAGTAAGGTGGGGAAAGTCATATTGTTTGTGCTGTAGTGGGAGTTGGAAATTTTGCAAATCCACTGCAAGTTACCCAGTGTTCTAGCAATAGATTCTGATCCACTTGGGCCCACCCCTTGCTTAAAAAAAGGTCACAGTCTGTGTAGTTCTCCCTCACCCGATCCAGCCACCTATTGTTCTTAGGGTCAAATTGACGGCTATGTGCTGAGCCACTGGTATATTTTATCTGTGTTTAAAGACACATAATTCTGACAACAAAAAAAGCCTATCACAGGCTATGCTTGCTGGAGTGTTTTTGGGAATTGTAGTCCAAAAAACTAACTTTCTCAAACTCTGCCTAGAATAGCTTGTAGTTGAGCCACGTTGTCTAAGCTTGAAGTAATAATGGTCGGTGCCATTCTTCAGTATTATGTGGGATCTTGTGCTTGCTGTAAAAAGGGTTAGGAACAATTTATCCATCTGCAATGGAGGAGCTCAGGATTTGGCTAAAAATGTTGGCCATCGTTTATTTGGCTTTAAAGTGAGTTGTTGGGACTACATTAAAAACATGTAGAGAAATCTTAGTCAGCAGAGTGTTGATCAGGATTTCTGTAGTCTGTTGAGCTTTTGTGTTCCTTCTCTATGGCAAGCAGAAACAAGATTTTTTTAAAAAAATTATTAAAATCCATTTTACGTAAATACAAACATCCCTTTCTTCTATATCATGACTGTACAGTACATTATGAATGGATGCCATTTCTAGAAGAGAAAATTTTAGGGTCTCTACTTATTATTTTGACAGACTACATCTATAAATTTGTACTATTTCAAATATCTTTTAAATCACTATGGGTGGTGAAGGGGCACCTGGTTAGTGTCATTTTTGGTGCAGGCAAAATGTCATATTTGTGTCCTGTAACAGACTTCCCCAATACGGTGACCTCCACATGCATTGGACTACAACTCCCACCATCCCCAGCCAACATGCCTAATGGTAGCTGTGTTGCAACACGATGGAAAAGCACCATATTGAGGAAAGCTTTTACATAACAATAGGCTTCACAGTTCAGCCTTGTGGAGGAACATGAACCAAAAGGAATTTGTCCAGTTCAATATTTAAAGTTTCCCACGTTATTTTGTTCCCTACAAAAATTTTGAGTGGGCTTTTGGAATGCAGATTCTATAGACGCCTAGTTACATTCAAATGATCCAACTTTATGTATTCACCTGGCTTTGCTACCTTGTGTGTATCATTCAATGTGGCATATTTTAAAAAAGCATTTCCTTTTCTCCACCAACCCCAGGATCTCCACTGAGCAGAGGCTCTTCTTACCAAGAGACAGAGACCGATTCATCTGGAGCCCCTCTACTGAAAGTATATTGCTGAGAAGTCTAATTATGGGGTGTGCAGGAGCCAATGAGGCCGTTGGGCAAGTTCCTGTTTTGTAAACGATGAGTATGATGCCACTTGATTTTGTCTGTACAGTCTTACATTTTAACTTGAGATTTAAAAGACCCTGAAAGAGAGGTGGCAAAGATGTACTCTAAAAGCGAAACAGCAAAAAATAGACACTGGTCCACAGCAGGAATCAGTGGTACCTTTTGGAGAATGACGGATTCTTTTGCAGTCTTTCAAGTTTGATTCTGCTGTAAACTTGCTTTCGGATAATCACTTGGTGCCTTATTTTCTCTTCCAGTACTCAAAATATTAACTGCAATATCATGTAGCAATGATTTTTTCCCCATGTGGCCTTCTGTGCGTTCATTCCAAAACCAAAGGCCAAAGGACTTGAGAACTCTTGCTTTACAAGATCTTGTCTTGAATTTCTTCAACATGATGGTGCTTGATGATTTTGAAGGCTTGTTCTCACAGCTGCCATTTCTGTGGGTTCTCGAAGCGCCTTATCTACTCTTTGGATACGCTGCGTCTTGAGAGCAAGGGATAGCAAGTCAGTCTTCAAGCAAGATGTATTCTGGGGCCATCTTCCAGAAGATTGCAGCTAATATAATCCAAGCCAGTTGGAACCAGCTGCAAATGAACTTGGCAAGACCTGGCTTTTTGTGGACCGTTGTCCGGTTGTTGTAGAACATTGCTTCAGTTAACTGCCAACCATCATTCAGAGTTAAATATTACAATTGCAGTTAGTTCCATATTAGTCACTGGGCAGAATCAGAGTAATTGGGTTTTGGATTGCAATTGACTATCCTAGGATGTAGCTTCAACTGCAGCTGCTAGTTCCTCCTTGCTAATTCTGTTATCTCTCCCTTCCTCACCAGAGTCTTGGCCAGTAAGATAAGGAGCTGGTTTATACCCAAACAAATCATAGTTTTCATTGTAAATGGCACGTTCCAAAATGCCTTGAAGAAACTCCCCTGATAAGGATTTCTTTTCCTTTTATGGGAAGGAACAAGGAGTTTTGAAATAGGTGAGAAGGAATTTGCTTTATATCTAGAAAAACAAAGTGGTTTAAAATCTATCCAGTTCTTTTATCTACTTCTGAAGAACAATGAGAACTGTAGTTGCAGTGATCATCTTAGCTAGCTCATTAGTTCCCAACATTAAAATACCCAGGGCTCCTCAGCTGAGAACCATGTATACCTGAAGCCAGTTTGAAACTTGTTTTTAAATTTATAGTGCAGTTGTGCCAGACAACTCCTGACAAAGGACATGCCTTTCATGAAAGCTGTGCCTCTAGCTTTGTGCCTCAGATCAGTTTTGCTTCTGCTTAAAATAACAGAAGAGACTGAGGTATAAAATGAACTGTTCTGCAATTGGTTTTGGTTTCACCAACCTCCAGATTTCATCCACCATCACTGTATACTTAAATGTGGTCTGTGGAGCTGAATCTGTACATAAATGTGATCTTTCTTGGCACTGCTTAAGCTTTAGAATAAAGTCGCTTGCCACTATGAGAAGGACACCTAAGAAAATGAAATGTACATAGTGCATATATAATAGTACAGCATTGTTGTTTGATGGAACCCCACAAAGAAAAAATAAAGGAGAGACTTTCCTTGCACCTGAAAGGCACAGTCCCACCCAGCAGTGATGGTGGATGTTCTGACATTTGTGTGTTGTTTGTTGCAGTGCCTCAGAGCTCATGGAAACCATTAAGATCCTGGTTTCATTACTTAAGAGTAGAGATGGGCACGAACCGGGGGGGAAAAACACGAATGGGGCTGGTTCATAGTTTGGTTCGCGGATCCCATTTTGTCAAAATGAAGCACCAAACTCTTTTCTGCTTGGTGTTTTGTTTTTGGCAAAATGGATGCCCCGCCCCCTTCCCACTGTCCCAGTTGCCTACCTACCTGGTCCTGCCACCTCCTCCTCTTCGTCCTCCACCACTGCCCTCTTTAGAGACAGACAGCCCGGCTCCTGGCTATAACATGAAATATATTGTCTGTCTTTTTAAAGTATAGGCATTATTTCCGATTTGTACCTATATAAATAGATTAGAATACACAAATTTGATGCAAATGTGTCCTCTTGTTGTCCCTTCCTCCTTTTAGAGGGTGAAGGAGTGATGTGTAAGTGTCCACAATGGTGGAGATTATCCCTCTCCCCAATTCCAGGAGGAAAGTTGTGCTCTGAAGTTGCTCTAACTTCCACAGAAGTACTATGAAAGAAAAACCCTAATTCCCCCTTTTCAACTTTGGGAGGAATACTGGGCCTTGGCCCACTTACCAGAGCAGGAACCGCATATCCCCTCCGTGGACCTCTCTTTATGTACAGCAATCATTTTCTGATTTCAGGTTTTTGACTTTCTTTATAAAGCACCATATTCATTCTTCTTGGGTTAGTGTGTGCTTTTGAGCAGCTGTTGCTTCAGTGCCTCTTGCAGCCACTGCTGTTGCCATCTTATTGAACAGCAGCTGCAAAAGGACACCACCAGGACTTAGATGGTCGTAGATTCTCATCTCCATATTGTGCCATGAAATTTGCTGGATGACCCAGAGCCAGCATTTCCTCTTATTTTAACCTACCTCACAGGCTTGTTGTGAGGATAAAGTGGGGAGAACTGGAGCAATGTAGACCTCCTCATGTTTATTGGAGGGACGATGAAATATAAATGTAACTAATAAATGAATTAGGGTATACATAGAGGGAGGGAATAATTGCCCTATAACCCTGCAACAGAGTGAACAGCAAAGGTGAGCAAGAGCTGCTATTTTGTTTGTCCATGCCTTTTCTTTAAAGTAGTGTGCATTTGTTGAAGGAAATGCAGCAGTTTGGTCTGAATGTGGCCAAGATGGGTTAAAAATCCTTTTGCCTTTGTATCAGAGAACTGATAGCTTCAGGGGAATTAAGAGGTTAGAATGTGCTGGACTTGAAGGACCAGTTCTCCCAATGCTATGTTGCTAGAAGGAAAATCTACTCTGTCACCACGAGAGAAGAGAAATTCCAGGCTTTGTCCTCCAATCTTCTCCACCCCTTCTTTCTGTAACTATGCTTGGGCTTGATGTCAACATCCTGCAGAAATATGGTGGCAAAGTACAACCTCATCATCTTGAATTGCATGTGGGGGTTGTGCTTCAATGCTTGTCAATTTTTTTTAAAGGACGATTTTAGACTGACTCTTTTGGATGCACTATTTTTCTTGACGTGAGGGAAGAACACATTTGTCTTAAAGCAAGCTGAGTGGGAGTACCTGGATCAGGGGTACCATTCCCCACAAGAAGAGCTAATTTGCATGGCCTTGGCCTTGGGCAGGCTACACAGCCCCAGGATGCACCCAGGAGAAGGAAATGGTAAACCACTTCAGAGTATTTGATACCTAGGAAATCCTGGGAAGGGTCACCATACGTCAGAATTAGAGATGGGCATGAACTGCTGGTTTGGTGGTTCAGCACAGTTCGTTTCCCGGGCAAAAACAGGTCATTCGTGGTTTGGTGCCCATGTTGTCCTTGTCTGTTACCACTGTTGTTCATGCTGCTACATTATTGTTGTTGGTATGCAGTGTGTGTGGCACGGCATGTTGCCTTTTTTGTGTTAAATGCTCCTTCCTTGGCTATCTTTCCTTGCTTTTATTTATACCCTTATCTCCCCTTCATCAACTATCAGCAATCTTTTCTGTTGAGCCTGGAGGTACAAGGGCCTGGTGCACCAACAGAAATTTTATACTAGGAACTTCTATTGTTCTTGCACCTCCTCTGCTTCCAAGGGCTAGTAACTCATAATAACTCATAATGGCAAGCTACCATTATGATGATAAGCATTATTGTTGTGACAAATTCGCAAAGCCTGGAGGAAAAAAAATCTTGTAAAATAAAGGACCTGGTACACCGAGATACTGTAAAACCAGAGTATAGTAGTCACAGGAAATGCAAGTTATGGGACTTGCAAATGCCATCTCGAGTCATGTTAACAAAGGGTATTGCTGGCATATTCATCTTAGAAGAGACATATTCATCATTGACCAACATCTTCTTGCATAACGTTATGCCCATGCAAGCTGAGGATTTCATTAGCCACAGGCTTTTATCGTCCATTAAAAGTTTCATAGTCTATTGTGAGGGTTCAAACGTTACCTCCTCTGGTTGTGACATAGACACAAGAGGCCTTTTAGGTGCAAAATCCAAACTAGGTTTTATTGGAACATTAAACAATGCAGCTTTAGTGTCCAAGTCAATTCTAACATCGTCTCTCGCTGCCAATGGGTCCCACGAGGGCATCCAAACATCTTTGGTAAAAGGGTTTAACTCAACCTCGTTCCACGGTCCTTTCGAAAAGGGGTTACTACCATCGAGGTCCCAAGGATCTGTTCTCGGATCTAATAGCGGTAGGGTCTCCTCGTCTTTCCCCTCGGGATTGAAGGGGTTCTCCTCTCCAGATACGGGAGCCCACGGTCCAACAGAGTCCCTCTCCTCCAGGCTTCCTCCAGTCTCCATACCCGTCTCTCTTCCTCCTCTCTTTCCACGGCTTCCTTCTCTCTCAATTTACGACGCCATTCCCGCGCCTCGGATTCCCCCCAATAAGAGGGTCGTGGAGGCAGACCTCTCCTTCTCCGGTAATCTGCCTCCTCCCTTGGGACCCGGACCTTTTCCGACCTTCCAGTCCAAGGATCTTTCACCCATTTTAATTCCCAGCCTCCCGGTATATCATCCCTTCCTCCTTTTATATCCCCTATTCCCGCCTCCACGGTGGTTCTGCCCCTTTCTTCGTTTCCCGCCATTTCCCTCTCAGTCTGAGTGGCTACTGTCAGTTTAGGCAAACCCCGTTCTAACTCACGGGTGTCCACTCCCCGTTGTACTGTCTCTACTTGAGATGTCTGCGGATCTGTTTGCGCCTCCTGTTCTTTCCTAAGGGAGGACGACACTCCAGCGAGGGCTTCTATCCCCTCGCCTCGCGTCTCACATCTATACATACAAATTCCCAGAATTGCTTTGGATCTCTTCTACCAGGCCTCGGGATGGAGATTGGGAACCTTTAATGCCCAACAATCACCACCACTGATCCTGATCCCCACCAGCTTGCACAGGTATAAGTTTACACAAGAGGATTTTGGCCACTGTTCAGTTTCTCTTGATTTAGTTTTTTTTTTAATGTGGTTTTTCAGGACCAGTTATAAAATTTACAATAATTATCACCTAAAACAATCCATTTCAAAATCAAGAGTAAATTGGCAACCCCTAGAAAACTGACCTGGGAGCCAAGCACATTTTCTATGAGGAGGAGGTGCACAAAAGCAGGGTTAACCACTAAGAAGGGCCTGTATCCACCAGCCTGACTCTCCATATCTATGTAAGGCGCATCAGTCCTTGTCTAATCGATATGACACTAAAGGAAAGGCATTTGGAAGGAGGACGAAAACAGCAGATTCAGGCACTCGCAATTATAGATGATGTTTCTTGTAGGGAAGAGCAATGCAGGCTAGCTCCTTGTAACTATTCCTTCTCTGGCCATTGCATCTGGCCAGGTTGATTTATCCCATGTCGTAATGTTCTTTTTGGGAATTAAGGATGCAGCATCTCTTTCTAGATGGTCCCACTCTGTTATGTACTAAGCGGTCTGAGAAAGGATGGCTGCTTCAGAAGCATCCTAAGATAACCAATATGTTGCTGTTGAACAAAGAGCGTAAACTCCCCCACAAGGGCTTGCCTAAATTAGATCACAGCCTAATAATACAATCCACTTACTTGGGAGTAAGCTAGACTGCACTATAGATTCCTGGGCTTGTATTCACACTACAGTTCATCAAAAGCAGATTATAGCTTGGAATCTTATATCTCATCTATCCTTTTTGTTCTGGATGTCTGGAATTAGGCTGAGAAGAAAAGTAATATTTCAGAATAATCCCATCTGAACTTGAAATTTTCACACAAGCAATAATCCTTCTGTGGCAACCTGCTTCATCTTTGATGTCTGAGCAGCTCACTAACCGGAATACAGTGTGTTTCCTCCCAGGACTGACTGAAGATATTTTGCTGCCTGAGGCAAAGGCCAGAGTTTGGGTGTAGCTAATAAAACCTAACTGGTAATTCCTTTTGCAATAACCATTACTGTACATAGTTAGTGCTGATATATTGCAGTAAATTGCAACACATGGGATTGGAAGTTTGGATGTGATGATTCATAGGGTCCCTTCAAGCTCAGCAGTTCTAAGATGATGATGATTAGAATCCCGCCCCCATGCCTCCTAGGAGAAGGGCCAGCAAGGTCTATCAGAACATGTTTGAATGATAGGGTTACCAGTCTTGCCATCTTTGTGGCCTTGGGCAAGCTGCAGAGTCCCAGCAGACTACCAGAAGGCAGGACTGATAAACACTTCTGAGAACTTTACACCTAGTAGGGTTGCCATAATTAGCTTAACAGCACAATTACTAATTATGACGCAGCGAAGCGACATTAAGATCGTAGTATAACAAGGACATACTTAACTTTTGCCATATACAGGTAACTATTTGGGTTACTTATATAGCTACCGTATGTGTTGCCTCACTGCTTAGGTATGTTTGTTTTGTATCAGAAGGCAACAACTTGTATCATTTTAATATTTTTAAAAAATAAAGTAAAATTACTTTACCTTAAAGGTAAATAAATTAAAAGCCCAACTATTTTGAAGAACAAGCAACTGAGGATTCTTTAAAAAATGCAGATATGACAAACATGGCAACAAACTACTCTGGGGCCTTGAAACTGTCTTCAAGAAGTAACTTTCCAAGCTTTGCAAAAGATGAGAAAACTGACCATTCTGGCCACTGAATTCAGTGCTGACAGGTAGTCAGTCCCTTCCAGCACATCTGCGAGCAGCAAGTTAGCTCAGGGATGCAAGACGAGTTAAATGAAACACAGCATTTTATCTTGTAAGAATGCTATTCCACTCCCTGCCTCTTGGCAGCTGCCTCAGTACTGCTTAGCACTAGGGCCAATCATGCTGCTTCCAGGCCAGCAATGTTTGAATATATACTTTTACAACAGACTTGGCTATTTGGAAATACTGTCAAAGAATAAACACCACAACAGTTTCAAAATAATGATTTGGAACATAGAAAGCTTCCTGATATTGCATCCAGATGAAGGGTCCATGTAATCAACACCAGGGATGTTGGCAAGTCTTTGGGTCCAAGTCTCAAGTCCGAGTCTTTGGCACCAAGTCCTGGGTCCCAAGTCCAAGTCCCTACGGAAAACAACTTTTTTTCCCCAGAAAAAAGGGAGGGAAGGGTGGGTTCCGAGTCGAGTCAGAGTCATTGAAAAAAACCTGTCAAGTCCAAATCAAGTCACCAGTGCGACTTTAAGTCTGACCTGACACTGAATCCCACTACTTGAGACAACACTGGCAGGCAACATCTCTGCAGGTTTTCAGAGTGAGTTTTTCCAGTCCTTCCTACAGATAGATAGCACAGGCTGAACCTGGAATCTTCTGCATACCATCAATGTGCACCCTGCCATAGCTCACTACATTTCTTAAGTTTGTTTAAGATGTTAATGTGGAGTGTTTTCATCTCAGAAATTCTTCCAATAAACCTGTCTAGAATTTTTATTGCCCTTGTTTTGCAGAGGCAGGGCTTAGTCTGGGAGAAACAAATGAACAGAATCCTGAAAAATCTGATTGAACCAGCTTTGAATATCCAACTTCGTTCAGATCAACATTCCTGAAAGCAAAAACACTTCCCATTGCTAAACTAAACAAGTCCATTGCTAGATTAGTAGCTGGAGAAGGGAGAGGTCTGATTTCTATCAATGCTAATTAATTTGCAAATATTTGATAATGATAGATTTTTCTACCTTTGATCTCCCACAAGGGCATATGGTGCTCCTGGCTCAGGCGAGATCTTCTAAACCGTGTTGGCAGGATTGAGCAATAACTGGTTCGCTTGCATGGAATTCTATGTAAGTCAAAGGTTTGGCTTCCCAGCTGTGTAAACATAGTTGATCCTCCAGTAAAGGTGTTATCTGAACAACAACGGCTTTTCTACGTTAAGTTCATGACTAATTTTCTTAATCTAAAGAGAAAGTTCTGATCCGCTTTAGTATGTTGACTCTTTGCACAGTTTAGTTCCTATGTCATAATTGCAAACTGCAGCGTTTGGGAATAACTAAATATGTGTTTATATTAATTCTCTTTCCATCCTATCTTTCTTCCAATGAGCTCAAGTATACATGCCTTTTCTGTTTCCTACACTGTCCTCGTAACGATAGTCTTGTGAGGTAGACCAGGCTGAGAGTGAGTGCCCCATGGTTACTTAGTGATTTTTTAATGGCTCAGTGGGGAACTAGATCTGAGCTGTCCCAAGACCTGGTCGAATATAACACTCCCCACACTGGCTGGCTCTGGCTCACTTTCCTAAACCTGCACCTAACACAAACTGTATAGGAAGATTTTATTGTAAATTGCCTTGGAACTCTTCTACTGAAGGTTGATATAGAAATGTTATTGCGTGATCCTTCATGGGCTTAGTCTGCCACAACCTCTGACTAAATGTACATCACATCAGATGCCAGTGTTTGATGCTCCTGCAAAAACAAAAGAAAACGAGGCTGTGTGAGGTGATAGAAAATATCCCAAACTTAGAAAGTGGTAGGTACATCCCAGACCTTGACAAAGTTACTTTTTTTTTCTGTTTCCTATTTAATTTGATCGCATTTTCTTCCTATCCCACCCCATCATGTCCACTGTATATAAACCTGGAGCCCAGATATTGTATTGTGTTTGTCTGAAAGAAATAGATCGTAATCCATAAAAACTCACACTGAAATATATTTTTATTTTTAAAGGTGCTACAATATATAATATAATACATAACAATAATACATCCTGGCTGGATTATTCTGGGAGCCGCAGACCTAAAAACCAATTTTTTTCTAAGCTTTGTACCTTATCATAGCTGAAATCTGCTTCTAGGAATTTTGGTTAGTTGACTAAGCCTGAAAATGTTAGAAGGCACAGCCCACTGACTCCAACACCCTTCGTTCTGCTCTTTGTTACAGGCCACCGTTCTTGTGGCCCAGCTGGACGCAGCAGGCAACTACAATGGTCACCTTTTACACTCTCACAATAATACATTTTTATCCAATCTGTTTGATGACTTGCTTGTCAATTATGGGAAATCATACTCATTGTAAAATTTTCTCACCATCCATTCCCAGAGGGTGGCAGCACTACCATTATCAGCTGTATTCCTAGTGCAGAAGTGCGCACCACTTCAAAATAGATGTTTTAACTTTAAATGAATATCCATCCAGGCCATCAATTGTAAAAAGATGGCAGAAAACACCTACTAGTATAGAAATACAATTAGTTTTCCAGGCTTTTAACTTTTTTACTTTATGTAGGAATTTTAGTATAAAAAGTGCTACTTAGAATGGAAATTACTCCTTCAACAACTAAAATTCCATAGCCCTCCAGAGATTACTTTTATTGCTGACTTTTTAGCAAAGTAGTTCCTTGGTTGATTCTATGGAGTAACTATTGTTACTTCTTTGAAAATCTGAAAGCTCAAAACAGCCGAATCTACCGTTCAGCTTATGATCACAGTCACAATCACAACAGAGCTCAAGCCATTTCTTGTAATGGATATGGCCAAACCTTTTCTTGAAGCAGGTTCAGCCATTTGGGGGAGGGACTGAAGTTGACAAAGAAAAGTCAGACTCAGGAGCCATATACAACGTGGTTTTATGAATTTCTCTGCAGTGACCACACTGTCAAGATGGTGAGGGTTCAGTACACATACAGGGTGTCAGATTGAGGAAGGCTGGTTTTTATTATCGTCACTGTGATTTCCATCACAATTACCTTCTTTTCATTTGACTACCCAGTCTTAGTTGTTGACAGCCTTAAAACTGAAATGATTGACCTTATTGCTAGAGTACTGATCCAGGCAAGACGAGACATGCCCATTCTTTTTATACATTTGCTTTCTCCTCCCATGAACTCCCTTATCTACTTGACCCAGATGACCGAGACAGTGTGAGGAGGGGGGATTTAGTTCTGAAGACTGCATGTTTTATTTACCTATCAGGAAGGCAGCCTGGCCTTAGCTCTTATCTGGTCCTTTTTAATGTTGTCTCATTGTAGAATCAAAGGTTCCACTTAACACATTTCGATCTGGTATTGGCATAACTCTTGCTTACAGGGCACTCCCCTCTGTAATGTGCGATTCTCCCCTATTTCACCACCCCAGAAGAGCAGACTTCATATTTCCTCCCTTTCCAATACACATAGGTAAGTTTCTACCAGAACACAACACTCACATCAAAATTCTCTTTTTCTGATTTCCCATTCTTCTGTTTTGAGCCTGCAGAAAACACTGCTGGAAAGTGGATGGAAGATGACAGTGCTCTAAAAACCACCACTGCTGCCACCACGAAAAAAACACACAACATACTGGACATAGGTTGAGGTCCATTCTCACAGAGCCTGTTTGTTTTCAGAGCAAGAGGACACAGTAGGCTGTTTGCACTAAGCCCACACAAGGTCCTCGTTCCTGAACATTTTGATCTCTGATGGCAGCACTGCCTCTATACCACTCCGCAACGGTGGCCTTATACCAAAGAAAGCAGAGCAGGACCTCGGCTCGTGCAGGGGGTGTTTCAAAGTCCAAGCCACTGCTGTGACTTTGACAGCTTAACTTTTATTTCCACTAGCAGAGGAGGTCCCCCAGATATAGAATACAATCCTGTGCCTGCTTAATGCAAAAGGAAAGTCTAAGTTCAGTGGAGCTTTCTTCCCAGTAAATTGGTATAAATTAGTACAATTAATGACTGTAATTATTACAGGAAACCTTCCTCTGTAAAAGATTTCTTGAAGCTTCTTCAAATCAAGGTCAGATGGCCATGCCGGCTGGAAGCTTCTGCTAGTTAGGTGAGGTAAAAATATTTGAAAGAAAAAAAAGCCAACTCTCATCCAGTTTGGTTTTCTTTGTAATCAGGTTCAAAAACAAGGCCAATCAATTCCATTAAGAGAGAGAGTTGTACTGTAAAAAGCATGTGTCCCTCATCTATGAATCTATTGTTGGGTGCTTGTATAGTTATAGAAAGGACAGGCTACAAAGGAATATAAGAAAACTGCCTTATACAAAACTCCAGACTGCTGGACCATCTAGCACAGCTGTGGAGTGGACTTGGGAACTTATACTTATTATTAAATAGAGAAGGGCATGAATCAGAAAAATGGTGATTCATTTTGATTCATGATTCATCAAGGTCGACGAATCATGAATTACAAATTTACATTTTTTTTCTGACAAATTGACAAATCAATTCATCAATTCATTTTTGAATGTTAATCCCTGTAAAATGGCCCCCAAAGCACCTAGAAACACCACACTTTCAGGGAAGCTTCCCCAGACTGTCCTCTACAAGCCCTGCAAGTTTGGTGAAGTTTGGGCTTTGGATGTCTTGAGTTATTCAACCACAAGGAGGGCCCCTCCAGGAAAGTTCCTCCCAGGCACCTAGAGATACCGAATCACAGAGAAGCTTCTACTGACTCTCCTCTACAATCTCTCCAAGTTTGGGGTTCAGTCTTCCAAGTTATACACCCACAAAGTGCATCCCCCACTAGGAAAGTGCCCTTTGGCAGCTGGCTTGGGGGAAACGGTGCCTTGGGAGCCATTTGATAGTCAAACGAATTGGCAAATGAAAAATCACTAAAAATTCATTGACTTGTGATTCGTTGGGGGCATTGATTTGTACACATACAAATTGATGAATTAGTGATTTTTGAATGAATTTGGTGATTCGTTTTTTAATTCATGCCCAACTGTATTTTATTCAGCCTTTGTGGCCTGTAGATTTCTCCCCACAGAGAAGTTTGTTTTCTTGTTTGTTACATTGTAGGCTCTACAATGGAGGGCCATTCCTGCTATTATAAGGTGTGCATCTTTTAAAAAGTAAATGGCAGGAATCTGGATGGAGGGAACTTTTAACCCTTTGCCCCCATTACAGTCCTGGTTGCAAAGCCTTTACCTACTTTTTCTTTAGAACTCTTGGTGCAATTGCTACTTGTTGAAATGGTCTGCCATGTTTCAGTTTAGTCCTAATATTAATCCAGTTGAAACAGAGAGGAAATAGCCAGAGATAATTTCTGTCTGTCTTTGCAAGTGCCTGTATTTCATGGTCTGCTGCAGCATCTTGTAGCAGACCCTGAAATCTTTCCTTGTATTTTAAATCATGCTCTTTTCAGCTAGAAATTTCAGAGATTCTATCTGGAACCTTCTGAGTACAAACCATGTGCTATACCCACTGTGCTATGGCCAGTGGAACTAGGGCAGGCAGAGTTGAAGCCTGGGACTTTCTAAGATGACGTCACCTTCCACCTCCTGCAAGTCTTTCCTGTTTCCTCAAACCTTGGCTGTGTCGTGCTTCCCCTTGCTGAGTCAGCTTCAGAAAAGGAGGAAGACCTCATGCAGCTGGTAGAGGCTAGCGTGGACAGGGAATTCAGTGCCCCAGTGATATATGTTATTCCAGAAGCTTCCGGAGACAGTATAGTCAACAGGGAAATATCAGAATGAAGTAGATGTGAGGTCCATTTTGTCTCAAAGAGAGGTGCAGATTGAAGAAATTAGAACAAAAGAACAGCCAGCATTTCAAAGCTCTCTGAGTGCTGATAGGAGATATCTGGATGCCAGAGAGAGGTTGGGTGGGAGCTATAACTGTGCTATCAGCAGAGCCTTTGTGGGAGACAACATACAAATTCAGGCCTTGCTTGTCCAAAATACCCAAAATGGACCAACAATGATCTCACCTCTGCTTACTCTCTGTTGTGAAGGTGACTGATCTATTTCAATGGGACTAATGGCTTGATCCATTGACCGTATCAACCTCCTACTTTGTGGATTAAGGACTGGCTCCAGGCAGTGCAGACTCACTAAAACACAAGCTTAGGAACAATACAGTTTTGCAAGCTATCCCTGTTGCAATATAAAGTAGGTGAAGGTGGATTCATCTTGAATGGACAGTTAAGAGCATTAACTTTACAAAAGACCCGCTCCTCATTTGTTGATGCAGCTGCCTGCATTTTTGGATTCTGCTCAGGGTAGGGGAAAAGCTTTGAGGACTGTCATAATAAATGCCTACCCTTCCAAATTTATGACTACAACACTGGCCCTGGCTCAGGTTGGGTGTGGGAAAAGAAGGAATTAGAAGATTCAAACATAATTCCAAGTTGGCATGCCTGCTATTGGAAATGGCTTCTCCCATGGTGATAGAATGGGTGGGAGCAATTCAGGTGGAAAGAACCATTATTTTGTTTGCTCTTTGACATGTTTGTATTTTAAATCAAAGCCGAGTCTCGATATTCCAGCACCTGAACGTTGTGCTATGCTGTGAGCACAAACACACATTCAAACAACTGCACATGCCTAATTTCCACCCCCACTCTCACGTACACTAGGAAAACAATGCAGTTCCCATCACCTGCTATAATGAAAAACCTATCTGTTCCAAGTTTTATAAAGGGGAATGACCGCTTATAAACCAAACTTGGCTCTAAGCCTAAAGCTGTGGACTCTAATCATTGAAGCCAGTGGAACAAAAGGTATTTCTCCCTGATGACCTTGCTTTTGCAATTCCCTGACTGCATACGAAAGACTTTGGATGAGTAATATGGACCCAAATATGTTCCTGTTTACATATCTCATCTGAGGTCAAAGAAAGCCCTGTAAAAACCTCCATAACAAGGTGTCCACAAGAACAAAGAACGTTTATTTAATTTAAACATGCAGAACTATCATCTGGCATTTGAAACATGAGCATATTTTTGGAACACTCTTTTACACATAGTAGACCAACATTTAATTTAAGATATTGTTCCCATCAGTTTCAAAATATCCTGTTTACAGCACCATGCTTATTAACTGTATTTTGCTCTTCTGGATGGAAAATGTAATGAATTTGATGTGAATGTGTTAAAATTATTGCATTACTGTATTTCCCAGTTCAGGCCATGATGATGCCTAGCCTCCAGCGGGAAACAAGAAATAATGCTAGTTTAAGATACGGGTATCAAAGCAGGCAGCATGGAGACCAAGACAAAACTCTGTAATTTAAGTGTGAAAGAATAAAATGTCTAGAATTAGCCTGCTAGGAGCAAAGCCTTCCAAATTCCCTGCCTGTTAACTCCTCATCTGCAGATCTGTTTACAAAGCTACTATAGTTGACAGTACAAAAATATACGTACATGGAAACGGCAAGGTCCTGCTTGTCACTGAGTATTTTTAATATAAATAATACCCAATGTAGTGTAGTAGTTTGCAAAGTGACCATATGTCCTATTTTAGGGAGAGCAGTCTTCCATTTGAAGGGCTGCCAGAAGACAATCCTCGGTGTGGAAGTGTCCTCCATTCGAAAGTCCAAGTCTGATTTAAAAAAAACGGTAACAGTGAGATCAGCAACCTGGAACTTGCCTAACAATACTTGGGCAGCAGACTCAGCAAGCAGACAAGATACCTGGTCATAGTCTTCCCAATCAAGCAATGTACTTCTGTTTAAATTACACATAGAATAATTGAGGGGTCTATAAGGTCATCTAGTCCAACCCCCTGCTTAATGCACGAATCCAAATCAAAGCAGATTGGACAGATGGTTGTCCCAGATGGTTGTCCAATTTTCTCTTGAACGCCTCCAGTGCTCAGCACCTGCCAAGGTAATTGGTTTCATTATCACACTGCTCTAACCAATATCCTTCTAATTTTCAGCCCACTCCACTCTCGTGCACACAACTCTGCTCCCCCCTGCATGCACAATTTCAGGCCCCCCACAGCGTTCTGTCACAAGTGGAACCAAGGGGCTGGAAACTATCACTGTGGGTGCACGGAGGAGGAGCCCTGCATGGAGGGAGGTGGAGTTGTGGTCTATCACACAGCTGCGCACCTTAGAGGGTACCTTGGCTTTAAGAGTTTACATTTTCCCTGATATTCAACCTAAATCTGACTTCCTGTAACTTGAGCCCATTATTATGTGTCCTGCACTGTGGGATGACTGAGAACAGATCCTGCCCCTCCTATTTATGACTACCTTTCACGTATTAGAAGAATGCTATCACATCTACCCGCAATCTTTTCTCCAGGCTAAACATGTCCAGTTCTTTCAGTCTTTCCTCGCGGAGCTTGGCTTCCAGTCCCCTTGGCATTCTTCTTAAACTGTGGTGTCCAGATCTGGACACAGTACTCAAGATGAGGCCTAACCAGTGCCGAATAGAGGAGAATTAGTACCTCACGGGATTTGGAGACTGTGCTTCTGTTAATGCATCCTAAAATAGCATTTGCCTTTTTTGCAGCCACATCACACTGTTGGCTCATATTGCTTGTGGTCTACATCAATTCCAAGAACCTTTTCACTCGTAGTAGTATTATTACGCCAATATCTCCCATCTTGTAACTGTGCATTTAGTCTCAGGTGTAGAACTTCACACTTGCCCGTTAAATGTCATTCTGTTGTTGATACAAATTATGTCTCATTATATATTTGTACAAGCTTAATTTTGCAGTTTTATCCAAACGAGTGTCTTATTTTGCCCTCCTTTTTGTGATGTATATCCTCTTCTCTGATAAACCACGTTCAAATCCCTCATAGCGAGGCGATGGATTTGGGGGGCAGCACGGTATTGCCTACCTAACAGGGTTGATTTGATATTTCAGTGGCAGAAAACGGTTAAGGGTTCCACCATCAGTTATTTGGAAGAAGGGCACGACATAATGTACCTACCAACCACCCACGTAGCCACGTGCAAGACTCAACTCTTTTAAAATAAGTTTACTTATTTTACGTAAGTTTACGTAAGTTTGCGTTGTTTACGGACAACAACGCCAATCACGCCACAACCTTCCACTCTAGAGCGCCTGACGCCGCCGAGTTTTCTGGAAGTTCCCATCAGGCAGTTCGCAGGTAACCACAGCAACCGACGCCAAGCCAGGAGTCCTGCGGACGGTCTTTGACTACCTTTGGACGCTAATTGGAGGAGCCTGGTGCCAATTAGCCCATTGAGCTCGGCGATTGGTGGCCGGCCTGCCGGAATGGGTGGGGCAAATTCTCTCCTTTCCGCTTCCGGACACGGTACTGACAGTGCGTGTTAGTAACGGCGAAGAGGGGTCGGTGTGGCTGCCGTGGAAACTTAAAGCCGAGGCAGCCGAGCAGCCAGCGATGGGGGCCAGCGGGGAGGACTCGGCTGAGAACGAGGAGCGCTTCGACGGCATGTTGCTGGCCATGGCTCAGCAACACCAGGGCGGCGTGCGGGAGGTAAAATGGAGGGCAGGCGAGCGAGCGAGGTGGGCCCTGGTTCTTCCCTCCTCCGTCCCGGGGTGGCGTCGGAAGCCTCCCTTCTGGGACCCACCTTGCCCCTGTCCCGAGGTAGCCGTGCTTTTTCTCCTCCACCGGCATAACCCTCTTTCCCTCTGATTGGCAATAGCCGGGAATTCCTCTCATGTCGTGGGCCTCCCACAGGCTTCTCGGGGACCACGGTGAGGGCTGTGCTGGTTCACTAGACTTGGGCCCTGGACAAGCGGCTGTGGAGGCAAAAAAGAATTGCCTTAATTCATAGAAGAAAAAAGGAGAAAAGACGCTATTGGATGTTGCAGGAACGTGATCTTCGTGTTCAGAACGTTTACACTTATAATTCGTTTTCAAGTGCAATAATTCTTTGATAACTTCTCCAAATCAAAGAACGATAAGAGTGTGTCTTTTTTGTGTAAATAGCCTTGAGGATGTGAAGAACTCATCCAGTGCTTGAGATTCTTACATTAAAGCCCTAGAAATCTTGGTTTTGCACAAGTCATGCAATTCATAAATTGCATGATTTTGTACAAAACCAGGAAAATTCTGCACAAGTTCAGATCTCCAGAGGTGGATGAACTGCATCCAAGTGTATTAGATGGTCTAAGAACCCTCAAAACCACTGTCTATTGTTTACTTGGAATCATGGAGGATGGGTGAAATACCAGTTGATTAGAGGAGGGCTAACATTGTCCCTGTCATCCAGAGGAGGAACCTGGGAACTACAGACCACTTGACATCAGTCCCAGGGAAAATTCTGGAGCAGATTATAAAACAGTCACTCTCACTCTGCCAAGCACCTTGAAAACAATGAAGTGATAACTAGAAACCAACATGGATTTGTCAAGAACAAATCCTGCCAGACTAATCTCTCATTTTTGACTGGTAAACATTGGGTATGCTGTAGAGCTAGTGTTTCTTGACTTCATCAGTGCTTTTCCCATAGTCTCCCATGATATTTTGATTAGCAAGTTAACTAAGCATGGGCTGGATAGAACACAGTTGGTTACAGAATCATACTTGGAGAGTGCTTATCAATGGCTCCTTCTCAAGTTGGGAAGAGCTAACAAGTGGGGCCCTACAGGGCTCAGTCCTGGGCTGGTGCTCTTCAACATTCGTATTAACTTTCTGGATGAGGGGGTGTAGGAAATACTTATAAAATTTACGGATGACACAAAATTGGGTGGAATAGCTATTTTGGAAGACAAACAAAATTCAAAAAGATCTTGATAGGCTCAAACACTGGACTGAAAACAACAGAATGAAGTTGAATAGGGATCAGTGTAAAGTTCTACAAATAGATATATTTGTTTCAAGATCGGGGATACTTGGCTCAGTAACACTGTGAGCAAGAAGGATCTTAGAATTATTGTAGATCACAAACTGAATGTGAGCCAACAATGTGATGTTGCAGCAAAAAAGGCAAATGTTATTTTAGGCTGCATTCACAGAAAGGTAGTCCCCAAATCCCATGAAATACTAATTTCTGTCTATTCAGCACTCAGTATTTTGTCCAATTTGGACACCATAAGCGAAGAAAGATGCCAACAAACTGGAACAAGTTTACTGCTGGGCAGCAAGGATGACTGGAAACCAAGCCCTGTGAGGAAAGACTGAGAGAACTGAACATGTTTAGCCTGGAGAAAAGAAGACTGAGGGGAGATATGGTAGCATTCTTCAAATACTTGAAAGATTGTCATCCAGAGGAAGGACAGGATCTGTTTTCAATATCCCAGAGTGGAGCACAAGTTACAGGAAGCCAAATTTTGGTTGAATATCAAGAAAACTGTCTTAACTGTTAGAGCAATGCAACAATGAATGCAATTATCTGGGGAGGTGGTGAGTGCTCCAACACGTGTTCAAGAGAAAATTAGACAACCATCCATCAGACATGGTTATGCAGGGCCTTATAGGCCCTTCCAACTTCATTATTCTATTATTTTTAGGGGCCCCTGCAAATCCTGGTCCCCCTCACACCCAATTGGGTTTTATTTTAAAAATATTTTGAAGACCAGAAGGCACAGGGAGGCGTTTTCAATTAAAAAAACAACAACACCTTTTATATGTGTAAAAAATTGTTTGAAGTGGAGGTATAGGTCCTTCAAGGTCCAAGAATGATTGTATCCCCTAGACTTTTTTACTTGTCTCCTTACAAATTTTCTCTTCAGTTTAGGACGTATAATACTATGGATTGTTTTGCTCTAGATAAAAAGGCATTAGGCAGAACACATTAAGGCCACTCACCTAGGTATCGCTATAGTACGGTAAGCTTAATAATAACATTGGCCATAATCCTGTTGCTTTGTGTAGTAAACTGCACTAGATTAGGCTCATTGAATCAACAGGGATTTAGTGAGTCAGTGCTTCTTTAATTTTCATTGATTCAGATGGGCCTATTCTAACTGGCTTACTTTGTTGAAGTAAGTTGCTATTAGAATAGGCCCATTTAAATCAACTAAATTTACAAGGGAGTTGACTCAGTAAATCATAGTGCGATTTACTATGCTAAGCAACAAGATTTTCATCATCATATCTTTAAAGAAGGGGCATATTTATTACGTGAAAAAAGCAAAAAAAGGTCTGCTGGCTGGGAGTAGCATGAAAGAAGACCCACTTTCCCTGTCTCTTCTCCTTGCAGCTTGTGAACACATTTTTCAGCTTCTTGAGGCGCAAGACGGATTTCTTTGTAGGAGGAGAAGAGGGTGCTGCTGAGAAGGTATCTTAATTTACTCATGACTTGGCTTATGGAGGGGTGATAGTACTTTTTTTCTTTGACTTGCTGAACTCTCAGATTCCTGCAGGGTTATTTCGTGGCTGTTATCTACCATAAATTTTCTCTTGATTTGCTGCAATTGGGTGATGTCACATTCAGATGCTGAATCCTTAAAGCAGCAGAAGAGGCTATGTTAAGTAGTGTTCCGCCTTGTCCAAGCAATTTTATATCTATATAGATGACACCAGTACCAGTTTGCTTTATTGTTTTGTCTGGAGGTGTGTTGGTGTTCAGCTGTGCTTTAACCAGAGGCTAGTTTGAAAAGTTTGTGTGCTGGAATGGACTAATTTAACTCTGGCAGACACCACAGGATCAATAATTCCAGTTTACTCTATTTGTCCATTCCTAGAAAAGCTGTAAGTCCACTTTTCCAGCAGTGACCGTTTAGCCAAATAGCAGTGTTTGCCTAACCTAAATGTGCAGAATGCTGCTGGTAATCTTAAATACCGTGTGATTGTTTGATACCTTTGCTGATTTGGGATGAAGTTATAGATTTGACTACCTTATTTTTAGAATTCGTATGTAATCTGTCAGGTGCTATAAGGAGATCAGAGAAAATCATATTTTCTGACAATCTTTAGGAATTAATTTTTACCCATTCTTCACAACAGATAGGCAGATGTTATAGGCAAAAATATTTAATTTATATACTGATGTGGCATAGACCCTACATAAACTAGAGATTACGTTTCTTCCTGTACTCATAGGCTGAAATCATGTTGGTTAGCATAGTAAGTTGCACTGGAGTAGGCCCATTGAATCATTGGGGATTTGGTGAGTCTACTCCCCCTAAATTCCATTGCTTCAAATTGGCCTTTTCCAGTTACAATGTGCTTTAGCATAGTAAGTTGCAACTAGGGTAGGTTCATTTGAAACAATGGATCTTATGGGGGAATTGATTCACCCGATGGCCACTGATTTAATGGGCCTACTCTAGTGTGTCTTACTATGCTAAGCAGCAGCATTTTAGCAATTACCACCTGCTCTTGAACCTTCAGTATTGGCCCATACTTTTTGTCCCAAGGAGTTCAGTCAAAAACAGTTTCTAAAACTTGTACAAGAAATGGGGAAATACTTACTGCAACAGACTCTTGATTCGCATAATAGGGCTTCTGGATCTTACAGAATAAGCCAGGGGATAAAATTTAACTGGGATCCAGGAGCCTTTGGTTCTCCAGTCTTTTGGGCTTCCCCTCTAAGACATCTCAGCCATTGTGTCAATTAGCAAGGAGCTGTGGGAGTTGTACCTTCAAACAACTGAAGACCCAAGGATTCCTTATCACTGATTTAATTTTTTTTTAATCAGGGTTTTAGAATAGTTTTCCCCTGAATCATGGCATATGGAGGAAACCACTGTCAGTTATAAGAAAACAGATGTGGAAGTAGGTAGTTCATGCCTAAGAATGATAAGAAATATTGCAGTATATAGAATCATTTCCTGCTTTTTATGCTAGTAAAATGAGTTTGGGGCTTTAGTAGAAATTCAAAATTGTAGGATTATAATAAACCTGCAGATCCCATGCTGGAATCTAGGTTCTGCATCATGTGAAGGAGCCATAGATTTCTGTCTGTATGTCGGATCTATGCCATTCAGGTACAGCCCTGTTTAAAGATACCTCCTGTCCTTTACCTTTAGAAAAACAACAACACAAAGATAGTAGAGAAGGTCAGCATGATTTTTCTTCAGTAGACACAAGACTCCAACGTATCACTGTCCAAAGGGCATGTGTTACCAATTTCAGTGCTTCTGTTCATGGCCTTCAATTGCCACAGCAGTTATGAAGGTCACCCAGTAGTAGAAACCCTTGAAATTCAGCCAGTTATGCAGTCAGATGACTGCGTCACCTCTTGGAGCAAACATGTAGAGCCCTGACCCTCAGTCTGTTACTTCAAAATTGTGGACAAAGGTAGCCCTGTTCATTCCACCCTGTGGACTGTTGGAAGGGAACAGATAAGTCATTCAAATAACTTTAAGATTCACAACTCTTAATGTACCTCTTGCTAATTTCCTAATTGCAGAAGTGTAAGAGTTTGGAGTGAATCTTTTTATTTCTATAGCTAAAAGTATGCACCTTGTGCCGTTCGTCTCATGTGGATAACTGTTGCTTAGGAAACAAGTATTAATGCTGATCCTCTTTACTAATTTTTACATCAAATCTTGGGACAGGGAGTTGAGCATGATGCTTATCAATGTTATCTTTCTTCTAGAAAAGTTTTCCTCCCTCCCCCTCAGCTTGCAGTTCCAGCTGCAACTGCAAGCAGAAATAAGAAATATTTCCAAGAAAACAAAGCCACTTTACAGTAAGCAATGTGTAAAATAGTATATCATAAATGTTTGTATTTTTCCATCAGTTAATCACAGAGACATTCAGCCGGCACAATATACTGGCTCAGAAAGCGCAAAAAGAGAAGAAAGCCCACCAAGAGGCAGAGCAGCGTGAAAAAGCAGAACGTGCTGCTAAACTTGCCAAAGAAGCAAAAAAAGAAGACAGTGAACCAAGGATTAAAGAGCTCACGGAGGAGGAGGCAGAAAGGTTGCAACAGGAAATTGACCAGGTGTGACTCCGTTTATCATATCTGCCATTTACATGGCAATAGAAGACTGAGTGCCTTGCTTGTGATGAGTTTGTCTCATTTTTATTGCATACTTCCTTTAGAGAACTGTAGAAGTGTCAGTGCTGATATGATTTTGGAGTATCTCCTCTTTTGTGTAGCTAATGGCACAGTTTAGCTATATTTTGGACTTAGGGTGCTTTGCAGGCCTTCATATGCTGACTATCTGTATGGAAATGGACCACATTACATTCTGTCCAAATGATGTATTGCTACTGCTTCGGTTGAATGCAACAAGTAGGGGACAGCCTAGTGCTGTTGATAATAAATAACATGAAACATGCTTACCTCTCAACTAAAACTGTATTTTTTCCAAAAACAGAAGAAGGAGAAGAAAGAAAATGAGGCCCAGGAAGTCAAGTCTGCTGAGAATCCAATGGAATCGCCAGAGTCCAGCAAACAGGTAATATGTTCTTGGAGGTTTTGTAGTTGTAAATAGGTAATTTGTTCCCACCTTAAACATCCGTTATTTTCAGATGGTTCTTCTCAGCTGAGATCCTGATATGTAGCTCTGTGGGTGCAATGGTGATGATGATATCAGCAGTGGCAAATTGTCATTAAAAGCTTCCTTTGGCGATTTCTGGCTACATATGGCTCCATTACATTCTGAATGAGACACATGCACAGTGATACCACCTTTAGTTAGAGATGATTTGCCAGTGATTATGTTATCACTGTTGAGCACATGGAGCTGTGCAACAGGATTTCAGCCCCTATGTGTTTGCCAGAACATATGGAAATGTTTGGGCTTTATATGAGTAGGCATTCAGAAGAATTATCTAACTTTATGATTGATAATGAAGTTGAAATTGTTAACAAATTTTCTGTACCTTGGTTCAGTCATCAGTCCAAATAGATACTGCAGCCAAGAAATCGGAAGAAGACAAGACTTGAAAGGTGGCTATGGAGGAATTAGAAAAGATCTCTAAGTGCAAGAATGTGTCATTGGAGACCAGCATGTACATCATCTACATGCTGGTTTCCAGTTCCCCATTACTAGCTTCATTTGTGTCAGAAAGGATCTGCAGCACTTGTGGAGTAGAAGGATCATCTGACAGGATAGTTTTGTGGTCCAGAGTATGCCTTATTGCATTCATAGTCCTCATATTATTTGGGGATGCTCTTTCAGTGTCTTCCCCCCATGATTACTATGTACAGATGTGAAAGCTGGACAGTGAAAAAAGCTAACAGGAAAAAAATTGGTACATTTGAAATGTGATGTTGGAGCAGAGCTTTGTGTATCCCATAGACTGCTAGAAGGACAGATAAGTGGGTTGTAGATCAAATCAAGCCAGAACTCTCCCTAGAAGTGAACACGACTAAACTGAGGCTATCGTACTTTGGGCTCATCATGAGAAGGCAGGGCTCACTGCAAAAGTCAATAAAAGCCGAAAGCAAAGGGGAAAAAAGGGAGACCAAATAAGGGTTGGATTGAGTCAATAAAGGAGGCCACAGCCTTGAGTTTGCAAGAGCTTAGCAGGGCTGTTAACAACAAGGCTTTTTTAGAGGTCACTAATTCATATGGTCACCATGCATTGGAAGCAGCTTGAGGGCATGTAACAACAGTATGGAGGCACTGAGGTGCTTTTGGATTGGGTTGGTGCTAAAAATCCTGTGAAGCACAGTCTTTGAGGTTCGGTATCTCTTAAGTAACAATTTTCATAAGGATTGTCAAGTTAAAATATTGTAGCAAAACCAGCATATTTATTGTGATATACCATTACATTGGTACTTCAGGTGTGTGTAGTTGATGAGAATAAGCAGGCAGTGAAGTCAAAAAGAAGGTGAATGCTGAAAGTACATTTCTGAGTTTGCCATTCACTTAGTCTCAGACAATAATTCTATTTCTGCCACTCAGTATAATTCTTCAAACGTCTGGTGAGGTGAACTGTACAACATTACAACTTATGCTGTAATAAATTTCTTAGTCTTTGAGATGCCACAAAGGTTATTTGTTGGATTTTTAAGCAAGCTAACCTTTTAAGAAGTTTGAACTATGTGTGCCCCAAACGTTTTTGAACTATTACTTATATAGGTGATACAGTGGCAGAGGAAATTTATTTTTTTACTGTTTTCTTTGTATCTGATTAGGATACAGATGAAGAAGAAGAAGAAGATGATGAGAAGGACAAAGGCAAGCTTAAACCAAACTCTGGGAATGGAGCAGATCTTCCAAACTACAGGTGGACACAGACCCTTTCTGAACTGGATGTAAGGACAGATTTGAGAACTTGAGGGGTTTTACCTAGGGGCAGATGGGTTATATTTGTTGTAGCTGGGTTGAATCACTCAGATAATAAGCAGTGAGTCTAAGGAAACATTCCATCTCTTGAATGTTGACAAGAGGAAAACAAGGAAGGTGAATATCACTGGGAGTCAGTCAGTCTTCCTGTTCTCCAACTTGACAGTAGCTGCTTTTTATGGCACCAACTTTCAATACAGAAAGCTGTTCCAGATAGGAAGTGGACTGAAACTCATTATCACAAACACAGATCTGTACCTTGTCCATAGCAGAGGCGTATGTATGAGAATTCAGTACTCCCTCTTGCTCTGCTACCCTTTGTCTAGCTGGCCATCCCATTCAAGGTGAACTTCAGGTTAAAGGGAAAAGATGTGGTGGTCGACATACAGAGACGGCATCTGAAGGTGGGCCTGAAGGGCCACACTCCTGTGATTGACGGCACGTTATACAATGAAGTGAAGGTGGAGGAGAGCTCCTGGCTAATTGAGGATGGGAAAATTGTCACTGTCCACTTGGAGAAGGTAATAGCAAAGGATTTTGCATTTAGGCATATTGATACTTTTGCCAGAGTTTTAAGTTCCTGCATATACTGTCTGCTTTGTATCTAGAGGTGATAGTTCCTGAAGAGAGGAGCTTCAAAATTTAGCCAGCAGGCTAACTGCTAATTCACATGTGCTATCGTATTCTGATAAGCAACAGAAATGGAATGTTACCTGACAGTCTCTGATCACTAATAAATAGAAAACACAATGTCCCAAATTCACATGCCCCATTCAAGAAAGGATACCCAGTTTGCCGTAGAGGACAGAGTTATGAACTAGAACTCTGGAGACGTACGTTTGAAAGCCTGGCTGGCCATGAAGAATCACGGTGATTGAGTGTAAGGTGGAACTGTTAAAACCACTTCTTGCTCAACCTTGAAAACCTTACTAAGGTTGCTATAAGTTGTTTCTGAGTTGATGGAACATAATGCACATTCAAGAAGAGACTTTAATTTTAAAATGTTTAATTTTGCTGTATCTTACCTTTAGATTAACAAGATGGAATGGTGGAACAAGTTAGTCCAAACCGACCCAGAACTTAACACCAAGAAAATTAACCCAGAAAACTCAAAAGTGAGTGTATCTTTTACTTTCAAAGTAAACAGGAGCACTGACAACCAACCCTTTGTGCCCGTTTTGCAAACTTTGCTATATGGCAATTGAAGCATAAACCTAGCTGCTAGTTCCGACTTGAGTAAACTCACAGAATCAGTGAGATTTACGTAGCGTTCACTTACCATTCAACAGTCGATTTAGTGTGTCTACTTGTAACAAACACGTTGATTTATGCCTTAATCATTTGCAGTTCCTGGCTGAATCAAAGATGTTTTGCCAAACTGGCTACATTAAAAGTACATTTCTCTAAGGGGGCAGATACTCTTTCTTTTTCAGACTGTTGCCAACAAGGAAGAGTTGATGTTACCAAGGGCTAAGCAGGTGGTGCCTACCCAGCTCTGGACCTGTGCTTTGCAACATATACAGGAACTGCTGCTACATGGGTGGGAAGTGACTGAAAAGCAGTGGTCAGAAAAGGAAGGGCTAGGACAGGAAGCGGTTTCAGAAATCTTGGCACTATCTTGAAGTCACGTTTTGTTTTTAAGTGTTTTCTGCTGTGAATATTTTTGATGGGTTTTATAGGTCACCTCATAATGTGGGTCTGCGCTGTAGGAATATGGACATTCTTTAACAATATTTTTTTTCCATTTCCAAGCTATCTGACTTAGACAGTGAAACCCGCAGCATGGTGGAGAAAATGATGTATGATCAGCGGCAGAAGTCCATGGGGCTTCCCACATCTGATGAGCAGAAAAAGCAGGACATACTAAAGAAGTGAGTAGGGCAAATTTGAGTGCCTCTTGGAATATATATGAAGAGGAAGAATGAGTTTTCTCTCCCAGTAACTGCTAGTTATCTCTACAAAGTCATCTGCAGGTCAGGCGCTGGTCTTAGTCCAGCAGATAGGGCACTGTAGGTACTCATGGGCCTGGCAGTACCATCTCAGCTTGAACCATGATGTGATGTCTCTGACTCTAATCTCCTTGTGCCTCAAAACCAGATAACGTAACTTTCCCCCACCCGCAAATACAGGGATCACTGCTTTTATCAGTTTATTGCAGTGCTTGGCAGAGAGCTGCTCAGAAGCTTCTGTGAGTAATTCCCCTATTAAGGCCACACAGCGTGATGCTCTGTGCTCTCAGGTTAGAAACTGGCTAATCAAAGGGCACACAGCTGCTCTTGAGCAACTCTTAGCATCTTTGGTGGGACAGGAATTACTGTGCTGTAAGCAAGTGAGAGTTGCAGTACAAAGCAGCCCTCTTCATGGCTAAATTCCCGAGACAAAATCTTAATATTGGCAGGCATTAGATAAGAGCACTCACTTCTGATGTCTGTAGAGACTAACTTAAATCACTGGTATTCCCTAGATCCGGTGCATTGCTGATGTACTGAGGTGTAGCACTATCATAAGATACGTGGCAAAATTATAAGGAATATTTCTTCCTCTTCTAACATTTGCACCATAAAAGCCTTTTACAGATCCATTGCGTTGTATTGTATTATTTACTTACGCAGTAATTTGTTTTAATTCATTGAATTATTTGCATTTATGTGTAGGCATTGTGCACATTGCACTATTGGGCAGTATGTGAGTTAAATAATAAATAACATTCTCTACATGTCTTGCACTTACAAGAAATGGCAAGGAGACTGATTCCAGCTTATCGTTCAGTTTTGTCACATCTCAGCTCTTTGAACATTTTGGGATTTATTTATTTGTCATTTAGCTCTGAAACTTTACCCCTCACCCTCTATTAGACAAAATTTTCCAGCTTCACTGTTTCCCATTCTCCTCCAACTCCCAAGAATGTGTGTTCAGGAGAGAAAGTGTGGCCATATGCCTTTACGTTAAGAGTGTGGGCAGAGCTGTCCTGTATCACAGAGGTCCCCAACCTCTGGTCCGCGGCGTGGGCCGGGCCGCCGAGACAGACCTCCCACCCCACCCCACCCCGCACTCACTCACCCCCACACAGCCCCGCGTGCGCTCCAGCACGCCCGTGCGAGCGCCGTGACAGAGAGCGCTTGTTCGCGCATGCTCGCGGGGTGCCCAGCCTTCCCCAGCCGGTCTGCGGACCGAAAAAGGTTGGGGATCGCTGCTGTATCAGACCAAATGCCTATATTGCCCAGCACTGGGTTTCCAAAATTGGCCAACTAGATGTCTCTGGGAAGCCCACAAGCTGGACATGAGTGCAGCAGTCTTGTGTACCCTAGCGCCTGGTATACATAGACATGCTACCTGTAATACAGTTCCTGAAATATAGCCATCCTACCTTGTGGTGTCCCTCAGTTTTTCTAATTCTGTTTTATAGTTATCTGTGTTGATGGCCATTGCTATGTTCTATGCAGGTAAATTCTGTTGTCTGTGATGTGCAAATGTTATCAGAATGAAATTTGTTTAGCCTTCAGCAGATTAATGCAGTGCCAGCCAGAATCCTGTTGATAATTTATATGTGCATACATAAATAGTGAAACTCGCTGAAACAAATTGCCACTAACTAGCGAGGCACTGGCTGCTCTATGCGGTGCACATCCAGTTGCACGACAGGCACACCTGGCAGCAGTTCACTGTAGTGAATTATGCAGCTTAACTTACACATGCATAAATCACCAGTGGGATTCTGGCCATCATTTCTCTGCTGTTGCTTAACATTTTGGGCAGCTGAACTTGCCTGTCTACCTTGCCCAGCTATATAACCCATCTAGCGGAATAGCCTATAAGATGGGAAATCAACGGTATAGTCTTATAATAACTCATAAAATGTATGTGTATGTAATCAGCTTAGTATGCATTGTTTTTCTATTTCTTGAAACATTTTCATCTCCCTCTTTTGTCTTGCTCTGAGTGTTAATGTGTCTTTGTTCCCTTCTCCTGCTTCGGATGAATGGGTAGCTGGATGGGAACAGAATTGTCACAAAAAACGATAGTGAAGCTTGCAAACCATACGAAATCTCCTGCCTAAGTTGTGATCTGATGCTGCTGAATTATCATTCCTGACAAGATCATGGTGGGCAGGGTTTTGAAGTCAGAGCAGATCTTATCAGAAGAGTCTGACTTCTTACCAAGATTTCTTTGAAGTCATCCTTCACTCAGTAGCATTCTTACTGTACAAACAAAAATTGTGTTCGCACAAAATGGAAAGCTGTTTTTATAAGCCAGGTGTGATGTGTCTGACCTGGAGGTAATAGTTCCCAAGGGCACATTTGATTAATTTGCAGCTGCTCATTTACAACTGTAGTATGTTGTAACGGGGCAATTGTATTGATATTAATAATGGGACGGTTGATGAAGCACCGTATGCCATGATCCGTGCAAAGCCGCAATAGAAGTATGTTTGTTCAGACATGGGATTTTATGCAACGCAGCGCCTGTTTTTTTTTCCTGGTGTGGTGATAAATTTCTTCGGTGGCCACCTCTTGTCCATATCAACTGATTATCATTGTCTTATAACAGGTATCTTCTCTTTTGGTAATTTTTTCTGTTTGGGTGTATTTTTTATGTAAGATATTATGTAGTATATACCCTACTTAGAATAGAATCATTTCCAGTGAGACTCACAAAACTCCCAATCATGCAACATAAAACACAGTGTGAAACAAACAATGGCATTTTACACAATAAAGCAAAGCAATAATGATAGTAATAAAATGCTATAAATAGCATTTCAACAACAGTAACACAGTGCTGACTCAACAGGTCTGCATAAGCATTATAATCATTTTTACCTGACACCTAGAACTCAAGAGTTGGCACAAGACATAGTGTCCTGAAAAGGGTATTATTTAACTTATATGTGACATAGCTTTGCTGGTATCTTTCTAGCTGTCTTAACTAATGCGTGCTTCTCTCATTCTTACAGGTTCATGGAACAGCATCCAGAAATGGATTTCTCCAAAGCAAAATTCAACTGATATGCTTTCCCCTTTTTCTTTCCCCCCTCCCCCATTAAGTTTTAAAGTTTGAAAGCAAAGCCCAAGCAGGGAGAGTATGTACTTTCCCCTCAGCCTTGGAGTGCAGTGAGTGCTCATATCATCCTAGAGTGAGCTTTTCACATGAAACAAAGCTGTGTTACTTAATCCATGCAGCGTGCTGTCTAGGCTTCTGGATTTGTAACAGTACTACCAGTCATCTGACACCTGTTTTATGTTTGTGTACAGACTAGTATGTCAGATATAGAGAGAAGTGAAGTAGAAGAGGGATTGATAATGCAAATAATGCATTTTCCTTGAGTTTCTTCTAGGGTTAGTCCAACACAGTGGTTCCCAACCTTGGGTAACCCAGGTATTTTTGGACTACAACTCCCAGAAACCCCAGCCAGCATGACTGGTGGTGAAGGCATTTGCAAATTGCACTCCAAGAACACCTGGCTTACCCCAGGTTAGGAACCACTGGTCTAACAGATTTAGGAGGCTATGCTTGGTTGCAGTTCTTTAAGAATCTGAAGAGGTACTCTACCTTCACCCTCCTTTGCTCCCCAGTTTTTGCTTTCAAGCTGAGGATCAGAAATCTTCCCTGAAACACCCTGTTAGCACTCCCTCTAGTATTTCTGTTCTTAAACAGGCAACTCCTGCAGAATGTTGAGTGTAGTAACGCTTGGGAATGGAGTCTCAGAAAAAATACTGACAGATGAATCCATGAGTGCCTCATGCTTGTTGTGCCTCCACTGTAATTGCTAGCAGGGAGATCTAGTGTAGGAGTGATGTGTGTTGACCCTTGTGCATACACCTGTTGAGACATTATGGTGAAAGCAAAATTTTTGCATGACATATCTTTGTATCTGTCAGTATTTTTTTAAAAAAGCTCCAATGTTAAGATTGCAAATATACAGGCATATACTTGAAGGAGTAGTTTGCCATCTAGACATGATTTGGGTGAATCAGAAAGATATAAAATTCTTTGGACCAGTGCTGAAATAAGCCACGTCAAAATCTGGTATGTTGTTGCTACTTCCATCATAGCAAATCTGTCTGTCATGATCTCTTTCTTGTTCTGTCACACCTTGATTGTATGTGTCTGCCTCGGAACACTAGAGGTTTCAGTTGCAAACATGCTTTGGCCTTAAAAAGAAAGATCTAGGAATTGACAGGCTCCCTTGAACACCTCACTCATTTAAGGAAGTTGATTTACATTCTATACTTGCTGTACCAAAGATAAATTGATCTGTGAGAACTGTGAGTCCTGACTCATTGCAGTCTACTTGGACCTGGTGCCCTATAGCAATGTTGGACTGCAACTATCACTTGAAACCAGCATGGTCATTGGCTACAAGGATGGAAGTTGGAGTCCAACATATCTGGAGGATGCCAACATGTGAAAGACTATCCTGTTATATTTACACTAACATGAAGCAAGGTATTCTGTTGTTAGAAGAAGTATATTGGATGGCAAGTGGATCTTTGGCTTGTTGAAACTACTTATCCTCCTGTTCCGTAGATATTCCCCTTTCAGTGCTGGATATGCCAAGCAAGAGCCATCTGCATGTTCTTTTCCTCTGTTGCTTAAAACAGCTTATATTCTGCATGTACAATTAAAAAGATGTTGTTTCCATGGGTTGTTACTCTGGGAGCTCTGTTTTTTTCCTGTCTACCAAAATAACCTAGGAACCACTGTGAGGTGGTTGGCAGCTTGAAATAAACTATTCTGTACCTTACTTAACGTTATAATACAAGTGTTTGTACAGTCTTCATTTTCCTCCAGTTGAAGAAAGAGTAGTACCATTAAATGCAGTGGGCAGCCTGATGATCTCCAAACGTTTGAGACTACAGTTCTTATGACAATGTTAGTGTGGGGGTAGGGAGGGTCTAGGGGTAGAATTCCAGAACATACAGAGAGCATCAGGTTGCCTTAGTATAGATTCTTCTTCCAGTATGTTAAACATGCAAGAGGACAACCTTATTGCTGACTTTTCAGTAAGCTGTAGGCTGTCAAATGATACACATGCTTCAGCAGTCTCCCCCCATGCCCCCACATCCTTTCCTGAACTGACAGGGCAACATTGACCTCTTTCATCAAGTACTTTGACTATTCTGCAACTGCAAGATTCAGCCATGGGACAACCGGGTTGATGATATTTGTCATCTTCTGAACTTTTCAGAGGCCTTGATTGTCCACTGATCCTTGCTTCCTGGCACCCAACTCAGTTTCTTCCCGTTGCTTTTATAGCTCGTAAATTATGTGTAGGGATTGATCTCTGCGTATCTGATTATCCTTTCTTCTCTTTGCTGACTAGCAGCCTGTAGTGTGAGATCCAAAGGGACCAAACATTCTGAAGGAGAGGGGAGGTAGAGGGGCAGGTGCCTTAAGTTTTGCAGAAAGGTAGAATATCCATTAAAGAGAGTGTGGGTAAAGGAAATTAGGGTCCTGCTAATGCTGAGGATCTAACGTTGCCTTTATGTTTTCTCTGTGCCTCTTTATGTGTTAAATTAATTACAAAGGTGCCATGAGTGTAAGCTCTGCTGTACTTAGTCTGTTAGGTGCACTTTGTAGTGAGCTTATTAATTCCCTCACCCCCTTTTATCAGCAAAGAGCAACTGTCTGAGTTAAGCAAACAACCTACAGGTAAATTGACTTCCAGGTTGCTTGTTCCAAGGCTAGAACTTAATGAGCTCTTTTGCCACTGGGTTGTCTTTGCTGGGCTGTAAACGATGTATGTTTACATCTTGGCAGTGACCCCACCATATCCTGAAATCCTGATTACACACCTGAAGCCTTGGTGCCATGGTACAGCCTGGGTTAATGACTTTGTTTATACTGATAAGGTCAATCCAGATAAAGATAGTCCTCCAAGTCCCGAGTCTCCTGGCCCTGGCTGGCACCTTCATTGAGAAAACCTTTCTCTGTGCCACGTGAAGACTCGGCTTTTTCCCGACCAATCGTTTCAGGACTGACTTTGTTTTTCAATGAGCTACTGGTGCTTGTCAAAGGGAGGTCAAGGCTGTTGAGAAGGGTGATTTCATTCACCTTTCAGGGCTGTATAAGAGGAGTGCAGAAAGAGCAGCCATAGGAGGAGCTATAAAGTGACAAAAAGGTGCCCATAGCAGTGAGAAGCCTGCACAAGGACCAGGTTTGGAGCGAAAAGCGCCTATCTTACAAGTTCTGGCCAGCACACCCTGCTCTGACGTGGACATGGAGTGTGAGAAGTGCACATGCTACCACAAAGAGAACCAGAATGCCATCCTGTATGCCCTTCTGAGTCAGAATTTGAGTCACTACAGGGACAGCCATGGTCCTTCTCAACAGCACTGCTTGTGCCATAAACGCCGCACTGTCTGTCTCCAGACCCCTCAAGTTACCTGCCAAGCAGCTTCGAATGTCTTGGTGAAGACCATCAGCTTCATGAAGAACTTGCCCTCCTTCCAGCTCCTGCCTTGGGAAGACCAGCTCTTGCTGCTAGATAGCTGTTGGGCTCCCCTTTTCCTTCTGGGGCTAGTCCAGGAGATGGTCACCTTTGAGGTGATGGAGACACCAGCTCCCAGTATGCTAGAAAGAATCCTCCTCAATGGCCAGTGCAAGAGACCGGAGCTGCAGAGAGCGCAGCCCACCCTAGCCAGTGTACAGCGTCTCCAGTGCTGCTTGAACTCTTTCTGGAGTCTGGACCTGAGCCCTAAAGAGTATGCCTATCTAAAAGGAGCCATTCTTTTCAACCCTGGTAAGTGCTGCTGTACTCGCACAGTAAGAAAGCCCTGTGTCAAGGGTTGTGCTTTAGAAATCTAGCAGAATGAAAGATGCAGAGTTGCACCCTCCTGTAAACAATGATAAAATGTAGGAACTTTTCCAAGAGGTTGTAACCTGATACATTTTTTTTATTGATTCAAAGTTTGTGCTTTAGTCTATTGAGGAAATTTGCATACAGTTTTTTTTAATTAAAACAATATCATTTATACTAACCTTGAAGTTCTTTTTCCGAGTCCCAGGGCTTATGTAGCCCCCCCAAAACGCCATCCATCCACCAGACAGCAGCATTAGCAGCCTTGTCAGAAGCCCAGGGTTCAAGAAGTACCAGACCAGTGTTTAAGAAAGGGAAAAATCTGAAACGATTTCTTCCTTTTCTTAAAGCCAAATAGCTGCTAAGCATTCCCTGGAGTTACAGGTTGCTAACAGATGTGTTGGAACACTGGGAGAGGAGAAGGAATGGAGTGGAATGCTGGACAAGGGCTGACTGCCACCACAAAAGGCAGTATTCCACTCTGCAGTATCTTGTACTATTTTCCTTTTATGTTATGCACACGTGTCCTTGTGGTAAGGATAAGTTTAGAGAGAGCATTGCTCTTGCGGGTGGGAGAATGCATCTTCGAAGATGATGCCTTCGATTGGTACTTTTTATACTTGCTTCTTTTAGGTTCTTTTAAAATTAATTATTGGGCAACATATTTGAGTTGATTTAGACGTTTCGATGATTAAAAAGTGTGCTGCTTATATACTGCCCCATAGTGCTTAAAGCACACTCTGGGCGGTTTACAATTTAATTATGCAGGCTACACATTGCCCTCTCCCCCTCCCCCCCCCAGCAAGCTCGGTATTCAATTTACCAGCTTCAGAAGGATGGAAGGCCGAGTGAACCTCAAGCCAGCTACCTGGGATTGAACCTGGGTCGTGAGCAGAGGTTTGGCTGCAGTACTGCAGTTTAACCACTGCACCATGAGGCTACGATTAAGCACTAGAACTCTATCTTTTCATGTTACACTAAATCCAGCTAATCTGAGTGATCTGTTCTAGTATTGGGATAATTCATCCACCTATAAAATATAATTTTACGCTTTCTTTCTTTCTATAGCGCTACACTTACATCCCCAAAGCATAAAGAGCTGTTTTATTTCAAATCCCCACTCACGCCATCTTCCAGTCATACTTTACACATGCTGCTTTAACATCTTTTCCAATCTTGCAGCAGGCAGGTACTAATCATGCAAATAGCATAGTAAGGATCTGTTTCCTACAGTCACAGACCAATTAACAATTGTAGTTATTGGGTTCAGTAGTATCCCTTTCTACTCCAAGGGAATCAAGGCAGTATCTGGTTTTTCTCAACTTCCATTTTGTCTTCAGAACCACCCTGTAAAATATGTTAAGGCTGAGCAATGTGACTGGATCTGGGTCACCCAGGTAAGTGCCATAAGTCAGTGGGAATTTAACCGGGATCTCCTGAATCCTGGTCTGTTATTAAACAGACAGATGTGCAGTTCTGGCTCTTCAGAAACTCAGCTGGTGAATTTTGTAAGGGGAAAAAAATCTGCACAGTTGTCCATCCATCTCTAATGGCTACATCTCAGATATTGAAAACCTCCAAAAGTCTTATAGCTATGAAAAAATGTAGGCAGAAATTTCATATATATATGAAAGCTAAACAAATAAGTTGCACGTAAGCACCTAAGTCAGATTTATGAACATAAAAAATACCGTAAACATTCTCTTTTCCAGGACCTGCAAGTTATAGGGGTCTGATGCACCAGCAGAAATTTTTAATAGGAATTTCCATTGCTTTTGCACCTCCTGTAATATAAAATGCCCATGACTCAGAATCTGACAAGCTGCCAGCCATGGCGATAAGCACAGTTATTTTGACTAAAAAGGTTAGAAATCCAGCAGTCTGCACTGCCTGTAATTTCGAGAATAGCAAATCTCAGAAAGAGCAAAGTGCTAACATAATAAGGACAGCAAATGCCACCTCTAGTCATACTAGACATTGCAATGTTTAACTTTGTTTTACTTCCTTTGTTTTACTTCCACACTTGAACTGTCAGCTATGAAGGAGATTTCCTTTTGCTAGGCAGTTTTTATGTACAGTGACATTGCTTGGCTGCAGAACTGGCTAATTGTTTTACAGTAACGTTTAGAAAACTGCTGCTCAAACCTCATTTGTAAAATGCAGCGTTCATTTCCAGGGCTGCTTTTTCTATATCCCCCTTAATTATTTTAACAGTCTATACACACTCAAATCACATTTTGACAGGAACAGCTGGTCCCGACCCTCTTTGTTGCCTCTTTCCCTAAATGAAAAGCAACAGGTCTACAGAGGAAGTGTTTCTGCTTGTGTATAAGCTCCTGCAAACAAGAGTCGTCCAGGGCTGGTCCAGAATCTACACATGAGGAGGAATGTCTCCTTTGTATTCCTTGTGCAGAAAGCAACAGCCGAGGAGGAGGGGCCTCGGTCCTGCTAAAGACATGCAAATATATCTTGATTACAATTCATGCTTTGGAGAAAAAAAGGCAATGGTGGAAAGATCCTGGGGTTTAGAAAAATGTCAATAAGCAGAGCTTCCCTCATTCTTTTGGCTGCCCCATAAATCCGGTTTCTGCCCCACCTTTTGCCTGCAATGAGCGCTTTATTGTCTGAGTGCTCTTGGCCTCAGAAGAAAGAAGTCAAGGGGCACCCGTGTCTACGGTGGAGAGTGGAAGACCTTGAGTGTTGAACTGCCAGGGATGTTGGCAAGTCTTTGGGTGTGAGTCCTGAGTCTGAGTTTTTGTACCAAGCCCCAAGTCTGAGTCCCTATTAAAAACAAGCTTTTTCCTCCATAAAAAAGGGAAGGGTGGGTGGGTTCTGAGTTGCGAGTCCAATCTGAGTCATTTGTTGGGGGGGGGGGAACCTCCTGAGTTCAGTTGCCAATGCGATTTAAGTCCAACTTGACATCAAGTCCTGTGACTTGAGTCCCCATGACAAGGTTTAGTGGCCGTTTGCAGTTCAACAGCTTCTAGAATGCCACACATTCCCCGACCTCTACTCAGCCTCCAGGCATTCTTCCATTTAGTATGTTCGAACGGCCAGACCTGTTGAGCATCAGCACAAGAAATCCATCACTTGCCTTGCAATAAGAGGCACATAAGAAGGCAGTGCATTTTGGGAATGTTCCTGCTCTGACGTGCCATTCCTTTAAAGCACAGGTGGTCAAAGTGCAGCCTGTGGGCACCACTTTAGCCTCCAGCACTCCCAGGGATTGTCTCCTACATCCTCCTTGCTTGAATGTATGCCTTAGGAAGTCCTTAGGATGCAATGTTGCATGTTACGGGCTCTCCAGCAGCCCTGAAGCCCTCAACCCCCAACATGTGTTTGTATTTTTTTTAAAAAAATGGTGGCTAGAGGGCACAAGGGAGCGTTATTATTCTTTTAGAAGAGGTAGTCATGTTAATCTGTGCAAGCATATAGGCAAAATCCAAAGAAACAGAACAAAGCAAAAAAAAAGAGAAAAACATATGGCACCTTAAAGACGATTATATTTTAATGTGAGCTTTTGTGGACAAGTCTATGAACGCTCACATTAAAATATAATAGTCTTTAAGGTGCCAACAATGCATCTGACTGACTGAAAATCTGTGACTCCAGCACTCCACGGGAAAATCTAAACTGTGGAATTTAGAATCTAAAGGGCCTGGGAGCAAGGCAATACCTTTGCCTGCAACCAAAAAGAACTGGGGGCACCAAGAAAGCTTCCTTTGAGAAGGCCAAGCCCTCTTGAACTGAGAAAGCCCACTATCTTGTCAGCATCCACCCAACGTCATTCCGTGAGAGTATCTGGAATGCCTTAAACATTCCGAGATGGGTCCAGGGGGCTATCGTTCAAAGGAGATGCTACTTTGGGAACAGATCTTGGGCCCTGTGATATTTTTCAGCTTAACGGACTTCATGGATTTTTTGTGAGTTTAGAATGGGGTTGTGGTCAGAGTCTTCCAAAATAAAAGCATAACTTAATTTTAGCTTGTTTCTGCATTTGACTATGTCACACTACTTTTGTGGCACTTGCATTTCTCTGTGGGGCTGAAAAAAACTAATTCTGTACTGAAGACTTCACTATATGGTTTGGAGACTTTAAGCACTTATGACTAAAACAGATTGGTTTATTCATCCCCAAATATTACGATGAGCTCCTCCCTGGCTCATTCTACAAGCTGCCAATGGAAGACATTAGATTGGCAGCATTATTATATGCTTGACTAAGTTAACAATAATCAATGTGACTGGCTGATTTATAAGTTAGAGTAAATTGTGTGTTATTCTTTTAAAAACTTTTGAAAATGTAGCAAGAACAAGTTTAAAAAAATGGTTGGAGTTTTAAATTTTAATTTTAGTTATATTTCTGGATGTATTTATAAGATAATGAAACTGAATACATTTGAATGCACTTAGTAACTTTGCATAATTTTGTCTGGTTCTAGCTGTCCAAATCATTTGGCATTTTTGTGGAGTCAACATTTAATTAACCTGGATTTCCTTCTCTGTTCCCCTCTCAGATGTACCTGGTCTTAAGGCTTCCTCCTACATCGAGAGCCTCCAGAGAGAAGCTCAAAGAGCACTCCAGGAAGTCTTAGCACTTCTCCATCTGGAAGACCAAGGCCGTTTTGCCCGCGTCCTGCTGATTTCCTCTTCCCTGAAGTCCATCCCTCCTGCCCTCATTACTGACCTTTTCTTCCAGCCCATAATTGGCAACACAGACATGCTCGAGCTGCTTTCAGATATGCTGCTCATGAAATAGTCTCCTTGGCTGCAAGATCCTCTGGTGGAGGTAGCTTCTGGAGTCACTCACCACACACTCAGCTTGGCATTAAATTCCAAGAAGCAACAGAGCTCATCTGTATCATGCAGGAGATGAGAACAGCCTCCTCCCAATGATGTGTTTGTAGACAAAGAGGCCGCTGGCTGCCAGGCATCTCTTTGCACATGCCTCAGAGCACTAAAGGACAACTTCCAGCCCACTCTTACTGAACTACTTGCAATCAATTCTACTTAGAGCAGAGGAAAACCGCTGCACTGGAGCAGCATTGCAAGTTCTGCCCAGGGTAATGGTGCATCCCAGTAATAATACCCATTGCTACCCACTGTGTAACAGGGGTACTGACTAAATGGTTTTTTCAATCCATCTACAGCTGTAATGGGCAAAAATACATTGCACACTCATATTGGTTTTAACTGTTATTATTTCCCTTCCCCATCTGCAGAAATACTGGAATTATATTTTGATGCCACTGCAAGATTTCACTCTTACAGATTCCGTGCCCTCTCTTCCAGACTCACAACACCCAAGATTTCACAGTGAGAGCAAACAGTGTCTCTTTGTAATCGAGATACTTTCTGAAATCCATTTCATCCAGATAGTTTGCTTTTTTAAAAAAGCTACTGCAACTAAATCTACATAAACAAGCGATGTATACAAAACCAAATTCCATTATCATTTATTTTGGTTTCTAGGTGCCAATATATTGTCCTTCCAAAAGGCAATGGCAATGACTCTCAGAAGTGTCTGATGTGAGTTAATGTTAGGTGTTGGTTACCATTGCGTCTAAGAACCTGAATGTCCTATCTTGTAGATTTATTGGGGCAATTTCTCTTTGTATCTGCCAGTTAAGTGGAGAAGAAAAGGCCTCTGAGTATATGCAAATGCTATTTCCTGATTTCTCTCTCATATTTGTGTTGAGTTATAAAAAGGGCAATGATACAATAGGAGATACAACTGCTATCCTGTTACACCATTTGGTGTGAGCTGCTCTGATACAGTGAAGTCTTTGGTTTGACTTTGGGGGCTCTTTATTACTATTCAGCTTTTGCTTCTCGTGACATTGGAGCCAGAAAGCTTAGTTCATTATCCAATCTGTTCCACAGCAAATTTCCTCAGACTTCTGTTCTCAATATGTGTTTCTCAGTGGGACAGCATCTCCTGTCTTCAGTTTATAATGCCATGTGCATACTTGTAACATCTTCGCACATATTTGTGACATCAGTATTTTGTGAGTGTGCTTGCTTGTAATTTGTATGTAATAAGATATGCTAAGTTATTATTTTTTTAAAAAAAATAAGAAATAAAAGTATTGTGCAATGTGTGCAATAGTTGCAGTTGTTGTGAAGCCCAAACTGATTGGAATTTATAAATCTTTAAATATTTTTAACACCATGGGTCTTGTTCTAAGCACCACACTTTAAGAAGTATACAGACCAACTGGAAGCAGTTCAAGATTGGGCAAGGAACACAACTGGTATACAGATCAGAGATCCTGGGAGCAGTGGTTGAAAGAGAAAGTGTGGGCCTAGATCTATTAAATTACAGGACAGCCTTTGGCTGAATATTAGCTGACTACTTCTTAAGAGTTGCTGCCTGGATAACTCAGTGAGTTAGATGTCTGGGTGTGGAACTAGAGGTTGGGAGTTGTATTCCCCACTGTGCTTTCTAGGAGAAGAAACAGCCTTGGACAAGTGTAGCCTTGGACAAGCTGCACAATCCCAAAGGCCTCCAGGATAAGGGAATGGTAAACCACTTCTGAGTAGCCTCTACCTAGAAAACTCTGGAAAGGGCTGTTATAACTCAGAAATGACTTGACAGCATGCAATTATTATTACTCAACATTTAAGAACAGATTGGGACAGGGACTAGCCTGTTTTGCAGATCTTCAAGCAGAGGTTGAATACCTAGCTGCCTGTTGAGACTGGATGTGTTTAACTGAGCAGAAGGTCAGACAATGTGCAAAATCCTTGCTCCCCCACAAGAATCTGATTAACTTCCACTTGCTTCCACAGGCTAGTATCCTATCACCTAAACACACAGCAGAAATGCAATCACGTAAGTACCCCCACTCCAGAAGGCTTCCATTGTGTGCCCATTCTCACACTGGGTGCAAGATTTGTCATGCAGCTGGTCATGTGACAGGAAGCCTGCCAGAACAATGGGTAGTGCTTATGCAATTGCCTTTCCAGTCCTTGTTTAGGCAATCCAGTAGTGGCCACAGTATTTTTTCTGTTGCACCTATTGTTGATGCATACTGAACGTCAGTTGCTGCCAACTGACTAGACATCACCTAACTACATCTGACTAGTAGGGAACAGGCTGAAAGTACACTTAGTCTGAAGTAGCTTAAAAAGATAGTAATCAATAGATTTGCACTGAAAACCTATGAGGATGCTTTTTGCAAAGTATATTTTCTAAGCAGAAAGCTTATGACTTAAGCTGAAGTTCCATACCTGTCATATGAGACGTACCTGCCCCCAGGGCATACAGAAAAGCCATGTTCATGATGATACTTAATTCAGAGCACCCTGGAATAAAGGAGGGCAACAAGGATGATCAGGGGGCTTGAAACCAAGCCCTATGAAGAAAGACTGAAAGAACTGGGCATGTTTTGCCTTATAATCATAGAATAATGAAGATAGAAGGGGCCTACAAGGCTATTGAGTACAACCCACTGAGGGGAGATATGATAGCACCTTTCAAATATCTGAAAGGTAGTCATTCAGAGGAGGGGCAGGATCTGTTCTTGATCATCCCAGAGTGCAAGACATGTAATAATGGGCTCAAGCTACAGGAAGATAGATTTAGGCTGAGTATCGGGGAAAACCTCTTAACTGCTAGAGCAGTACGACAATGGAACCAATTCCCTCAGGAGGTGGTGAACACTCCAACGCTGGAGGGGGTTGGAATAAATGGCCCTTCCAACTCAATTATTCTATGATTCTCCATTTCATGTAGCCATTGTCTTTTTCACAGTATACAATAGGAATTACCTTGCTTTAAATCTATACAGTTTCCAAATATCTGCTAGTATACATCAGACTGTTTTGTTAATTTTTTAACAGAAATGCTAGGATTCAAATCACCAAATCCCAAACCTATTATGGACTTGTGGTCAGGCAAGAGTGAGACAATGGCACTTTGAATATTGTCAGAAGCACAAGGTTTTGGTTCTGTTTCATATAATAAGTTATAGATATTTATGTTCACACCCACAACAACAGTGCTCATAGTCCTTCTTATAATCAGAAATTCATGAGCTGTGCTGCTAGTATTCAGGAAAGCACATACTGTAAAAAAATGCTAATCTTACTATCACTACACAGTTCTCTCATTTCCCAAAATGAGCCGCTCAGGACAAAGCTATACTGGTTGAATTTCTTCCTGTCACACAGGTGCTAAAGAAACAACATCTCTGACCAGCAAATAAAACAAAACAAAAAGTGCATGTTGAATCCCAGATTGCAAAACAAACAAAACCTGAGAATTAGGACTCAATATTAATTCACTGAAAGTTAAAGATTAGAAATGAGGGTGTTAATTAGCTGCTGTTAATGCTTAAACACTGAATTAGCATTATAAATACAGTACTGTTTTTAAAATGAATAGCGGGACTTCGAGAGAACAGCACTGGAGTTGTCATTGCTGATACCTAGTATCACATTTCTTATTAGCCTCTTCAAATATGTTCTTTTTGCCACTTTGGAATTGCTTTCTCCAACCCGATTCCACCACCACTCCTACCAATGAAGTACAAATCTCAGAATATCACCAAGAAATAAGGATGGTGTTATAACATGTACGGAGATTATTAGCATGGATAGCAATCTGCACCCCAACATGGTAGCTCATCTCATTCATACACAACACTTTCCATGCCTATTCTACAACAAAGCCAGTAAACTATCTAATAATAAATTTCTCCAACAAAACATAGTTCTAGTGAAAGTACATAGTTAGCCTCCCTACACATCTTCAGAAGATCAGTAAAAAATTCAAGGAGGCCTTTGGCAACATCCTAGGTTAATTTTTGAGAACTATTTTCTATTGCAGTTATTGGCTATTTTATTATATTACTGGGTATTTTGTTATTAAGTTATGGTTTATATAATTTGGTGCACCTAAGCCACCAGAGGGCAATCCTTTGTCAACTTCCTGTTTTTGTTATTATCTAAGCATTCTTTTATTATTTTAGTTTGTATATTTTGCTTAATTATATAAACCACCCTAAGGGGTATTTCACAAAGTTGGGCGATCTAGAAGCTCCATCCATCCCTTATTTTCCTACTGGCTGGCTGTCCACAGTGAAATTCCTTCCACGTCCACAACTTCCATAGTATATTCTCCAGCTGAAAACTAAAACTGGCTTCCAGTCTCCTACAGATAATGTAGCAGAGAAACACTTCCATTTTTTTTTCATTTGGAGCAAAATCAGAGAATGAAGGAAGCTGGCATGAGGGAGAGGAGGATTGTGGGGAGAAACCATGCAGCCATTTCACTCCCTCTTGCACTTGCTGGTCTTATTTCAAAAACACATTTTAAAACTTTTTCTAAACTATGTGAGTCTTTTAAGATTGGAAACCAATGTGTTAAAATATATGAATATTCCACAGACATTTTCAGCAAGTTGTAAGGGATGGTAGTGGTACAAATTAGGCCTAGTAAGTAGCCTTCTCGGCAGAGGAAAATAATTGTTTTTGAAAGGTATACTTTTAATCACATGGTTTATGTGATGTTGCAGAAAAAAGTGTGTGTCCATGTTACAGAACTAAGCCATTTTTCTTAAACTGCTGACTCAGGACTATAAAGTTATATTCCTGCTCAGAACGATAGTTGTCGGTCAGATGAAGAAAATTAAAGACAGCAAAAAAGACCAATGTGGCTTTATAAAAAATGTGGCTTTATAAGAGAGGGACTTGAAAATAAAAAATTACACTTATAGGAGGTGGAAGGAAGGTCAGGCTACAAAAGAAGAGTACAGGCAAGCAGCAAAGAACTGCAGGGATGGTATTAAAAAGGTAAAAGCTGAGAATGAGCTGCAGTAAAAACAATGCAGTAATAACCAGAAGCCAACATGGATTTGTCAAGAACAAATCCTGCCAGATTAATTTTATATCTTTTTTTGATCGCGTAATCTCCCTGGTAGAGGGTCACAAGCTGAATATGAGCCAACAGTGCAATGTGGCTGCAAAAAGAGCAAACACAATTTTAGGATGCATTAACAGAAGTACAGTCTCCAAATCCCATGAGGTACTAGTTCTCCTATTCAGCATTGGTTAGGCCTCATCTAGAGTACTGTGTCCAGTTCTGGACACCACAGTTTAGGAAGGATGCCAACAAACTGGAGCACATTCAGAGGAGGGCAACAAGGATGATCAGGGGACTGAAAAACAAGCCAATCTGTGAGGAAAGACTGAAAGAACTGGGCATGCGTAGCCTTGAGAAAAGAAGACTGAGGGGGGATATGATAGCAATTTTCAAATACTTGAAAGCAGGATCTGTTCTCAATTGTCCCAGATTGAAGGACACACGATAATAAGCTCAAGCTACAGGAAGCCAGATTTAGGATGAATATCAGGAAAAACTGACCACTAGTCAGATCTGCTTTGATTTGGATTCCTGCATTGAGCAGGGGGTTGAACTCGATGACATTTTAGGCCCCTTCCAACGCAATTATTCTATGATTCTAAGGCTGTGGTAGAAATGCTAGGCGATGTTTCTGGGGCAGAACCCAGAATCCATGAAAGGAGGCATCTCTTTTATACCCAAAAGGTCTTGCATCTAACATAACTAATACGGTAGCATAGAGTAGATCTTGGTCATGGACCCAAAGCAGAGAAGAAACATCCAGCCCCTGAGTAAGAAAGGAAGGTCTGACCACTAGAAAACACAGGGGGGGGGGGAGGGAGTGACACCTCCCAGAGCAAAGAGGGAGGTGGACTTCAGTATTCCCTTTTTCATTCACAGGATTCGACTATCATGAATACTACACATTTGGAGAAGCAGAACAAGAATAAGCAGGGGAGCCATTCCTTCAGTCCAGCACAGTGCCTTTTTGTCAGTGGGGAAGGGAAGGTTTGGCCAGGGGATGGCTTTCCTGGTTCAGCTGCCAGCTTTCGAGCTGAGAACCTGGAGCCCACCGTTGAACTGGAGCTCAGCTTTCTAGCTCCCAAGTTGGAAAGGTGGCTGGCACTTTGTCCCATTTTCTAATATTCTTTCTGATTTCATCACAACTTGCACATTGCCTATGTTTCTCTTAGTGTCTGGGTGACAGAGATGAGTAGAACCCAAAGCAGAGAAGAAACATCCAGCCCCTGGGTAAGAATGGAAGGCCTGACTAGTAGATCACACAGTAGGGTGGGTGGGAGTGACACCTTCTTGAGCGAAAAGGGCAGTGGGCTTCAGTATTTGTTTGCTTGCTTGTTTAATTTGCAAGATTCAGATGTCATGGAAGCCCTACCATTGGAGACAAAGAGCAAGAATGAGAGGCAGAGCCCTTCCCCCCGTCCAGCACAGTAACTTTTCCTTAGTGCAGGAATTGGGAAATTCTGAGCAAGCTGTCTTTCCACGGAACAAGAAATGGGTGGTATTTTTCACACTCCCAGTGTGACCCTTCCTGAAATCCCCATGGCTTTTGGCAGGTGGGGACAGAGTACAAAGCGTAGGAAGCAGAAGTTTCACCTCTGACATCTCTGTTTAAAATCATCAGAGATCATGGGGCTGGAAAGGGAAAAAAAAGTTTTTTTTCTTTTATGTTTTGGAACAGTGATGGGATCGGTGATCTGACCCATGTATAAGTGCAAATGTCCGGATGCCCTCTTTTCCCAGCAGGTAAACATCTACCATTTAGTTACAAAGGGGATGGTGGAAGAGGAGATTATTGAAAGAGCCAAGGAGAAGATGATGCTGGACCATCTTGTGATATAGTGTATGGACACCAGTTGCCAGACTGTTTTGGACAACAGCTTTGGCACAACCAAGTAAGGCACTGAGGTGTAAGAAGAAGAGGCCAAAGACGGACTGGGGCTGCAAACACCAAATAGCAGGTCCTAGGGTGGGCAACTGTGGAGAGTCCAGGGACTGCAGCCTCCCCGCCCCCCCCCCCCGCCACTTGACACAACTGGGAGTTGTGGAAAGAAATAGCATTTAGTAGAATATCTCCAGTCTCTGGGAGCAGGAGTTTTCATTTTCTGCTGAAGAAATGTTTGTCCCTCAATTGGGAGGGATGACTTCAGAGGGTTATGGAAAGCCTAAGTGGCCCGCACATTTTCTGCAGGATACATAGTTCCTGCTTGCTGCCTCCAAAAACATTAGTTTCTTTCTGTGTGTAACATGGTGTCCATCGTGTGGATTATTTTCCTTTTTCTGGATGCAGGTCTATGCAGTCTCAATAACTTTATAATGGGAAAAATTGTATCCTTAATAGAATGAGAGACAATTATTGGGGGCAGAAGGACCCACTATCCTGCATCCTCAGGGTAAACATACTTGTTCCTAGCCCCAGCTATGTGAAATGGTTTACTTTTTCCACTGGTATCAATGGGCAGCTCTCCCATCACTGGGAACATGTAAGCATCGCTTCTTAAAACAAGAAGGGATTTAGCCAGAATGAGATGGTTCTTTGTGCACTTTGTAGAGACATATCTACATGAATATCTTTGCACACATATTCTCACTTCTCCATTCCTACTCCCACTCAGTTGTTTTTCCAACATTTACTCAGGTACAGTGGTGCCTCGACTTACAAACGTCCCGACTTATGACCAATTCGAGTTACGACCAGCTCCGGCCGCAAAATTTTGCTTTGACTTGTGACCGGCGCTTCGAGTTACGAACGGGAAAAAAAAGGCGGGGAAGGCGGGAAATTTGAACTACTTTCAGTTAACCATTGGTCAGCGAAGATGCTGCTTCTCTGTACGTAGCTCTTTCACCCCAGCGGTTAGAGAGTGTGGGTTTGGAGAGAGACTTTGGACTGCCTAGTACTTGCCTGGTACCGTACTGTACTGTACTGTATTTTTTGGGGGCATTTTTGTTTTTTAAAATTTTTGCTTTTTGGATTTTTGCTTTTTGACTTTCTTTTTTAAAACAGAAAGACTGCCTGTTCTGGGTGAGTACTGTATGTACAGGGTTTTTGCAGCGTGTTTGGTTTAAAAGGTGTTGGTTTAAAATGTGTGGATTTAAAATGTGTTTTAGACTCCAAAGTCTCTTCTCCCTCCCATTGTCTTTTCTCTCTCTCTATCCTCTCTCTTTTTGTGCTTAAAAGCACAAACCTTTGTCTGAGGGGTCTGTTTGCTGGAATGATTGCTGGAATGGTGTTTTGTTTTGTTTGTTGTTTTTTTGTATTCTGTGGCTCCTAGGGTTTGTGTACTGTACAGTACTACTGTGTGGTGTGTGGTGTGCTGAACAGTACTCATGGCTCCAAAGAAAGAGCAGAGCAAAGGGAAGAAGGAGATCACCTCCACTGAAGTGAAAAAGGACATTATCAAAAAGCATGAGCATGGCATGCGTGTGACTCAACTGGCCTCTGAATACAAAATGCCAAAGTCAACCATCTCCACCATATTGAAGAAGAAAGATGTCTTGAAAGAAATTGATGTGGCAAAAGGAGTCACAATCATAACAAAGAACAGGACACCCCTGATTGAAGAGGTGGAAAAACTTTTACTGGTGTGGATGAATGAGAAATATCCACAGCGTGATAAGACATGGGGAGGCTGCAAGTTCTGCCGCTGCAGAAGCCTTCTAGTTGGACTTTGCCAAATTCATCAAGGAAGAAGACTACCTCCCCCAGCAAGTCCTCAACTGTGATGAGACAGGGCTCTTCTGGAAGAAGATGCCCAGCAGAACGTTCATCACTCAGGAGGAACAGAAAATGCCAGGCCACAAATCCATGAAGGACAGATTGACCCTTTTGCTGTGTGCCAACGCCACCAGCGATCTGAAGATCAAGCCTCTGCTCGTGTACCACTCCCAGATTCCTCGCCCATTCCATCGAGAGAAAGTTAACAAGGCCACACTGCCTGTCATGTGGAGGGACAATGCAAGAGCTTGGATGACAAGACAGCTGTTTCTGGAATGGCTCTATGAAGTGTTTGCACCCACTGTAAAAAAATATCTGACAACCAGCTTCCTGAAAGGTGCCTTCTGCTGATGGACAACGCCATGGCACACCCCCCAACCTTGGTGGATGATATTGATGACGAGTATGACTTCATCAAGGTCATGTTCTCCCCCCCAACACAACAGCTCTTCTGCAGCCCATGGACCAGCAAGTGATCAACAACTTCAAGAAGCTCTACACAAAGGCACTGTTCACCAGGTGTTTCAATATCACTGAGAAGACGTCCTTGACCCTGAAAGAGTTCTGGAAGACACATTTCAATGTCCTCCACGGCGTCAGACTCATTGACAAGGCCTGGCAAGATGTCACAACTCGGACCTTGAACTCAGCCTGGAGGAAACTGTGGCCAGAATGTGCCACAGACAATGGCACTGAGGTGAGTGATGCACAGGTGGTGAGGGACATTGTCTCTATGGGTGAACACATGGGTCTGGATGTCAATGAGGAGGATGTAGAGGAGCTGGTTGAAGACCACGAAGAGGAGTTGACCACAGAAGAACTTGCAGAACTGCAAACTGAGCAGCAGAAGGCTCTTGTGGAGGAGCTTTCCAGTGAGGAAGAGGAAGAGGGAGCGCAGGTTAGCAGTGAGGAGATAAGATTCATCTGCAAGAAATGGAACAAGTGCCAGGACTTCTTTGAAAGGCACCACCCAAACAGGACTGTGAGAGGCAGAGTTTTGGACATGATGAACGACAACGTGGTCAGCCATTTCAGAAAGGTTCTGCAGTGCAGGATGAAGCAGGTGACATTGGACAGATTTTTCACCAGAATGGAGCCTGCAGCCAAGAGACAGCGACAGGGAACCCCTGGAGAAGATGACCCAAAGGAGGAGACCTCTACCTCCCAATGATGACCATCTCACCACCCACCTGCCTGTCCTCCAGCCAGAAGTCACCTCTACTGTACCTAAGGAGACCCCTGACGGAGATGTCACCGTGATGTCCTCCAGAGGACACCAAAAGCTAAGTGATCTCTCTTTTGTTTTAAAAGGTGTTTGGTTTAAAAGGTGTTGGTTTAAAATGTGTTGGTATAAAATGTGTGGGTTTAACATGTGTGGGTTTAAAATGTGTGGGTTTAACATGTGTGGGTTTAAAATGTGTTTTAGACTCCAAAGTCTCCCCCCCCCCCCCGTTGTCTTCTCTCTCTATCCTCTCTCTTTTTGTGCTTAAAAGCACAAACCTTTGTCTGAGGGGTCTGTGTGCCCCAGTGATGACCTTCTTTCTTTCCTCTTTTCCCCATTGTTCCCTCCCTCCCTCCTTTCCTGCCCTTTTTTTAACCTAAGTCATCTTAGGTTAAAAAAAAGTCCCCCCCTAGTGGTAGTGTACGGATTAACCGCTTTTCCATTAGTTCCTATGGGAATGAATGCTTTGACTTGCGACCGGCGCCTTGAGATACGACCAAAAACATCCGGAACAGATTAATTGTGTTTCAATGCATTCCTATGGGAAATGGTGCTTCGACTTACGACCATTTCGAGTTACGACCATCTCCTGGAACAGATTAAGTTCGTAAGTCGAGGTACCACTATTGTGTTCATGGGGTGATTATGGGCTGTTCTGTTGTTTTGTTCTTCTACTGCCGAAAGCGTTCTTTTCTACAAATCACTCCTGTGGCTTTGATTCTAGCCCCACAAACAAAAGAAAATTCTAATTGGTAATGGTATATTAATAATAGTCAGTAGGTTTCCTTCCACCTGGAATAACTAACTAGGACAAGAAGAGCTGGAAGGAGAGATAACCCCTTAAATCAATTTGTTCAGCTCTGTAATTTGTATGGCTGAATCAAATTGCAAGGTCCAGTTAGAGTGGATCTGTTGAAGTAGAGGGGCTTACATCTGTGTAGACTTAATAAGTTGTGTTTATTCAGTGGATCTGCTGATGCTGGAACTGATTGTTGGATGTAATTTCAAATGATTCTGCATCAGGGGCTGTTTTGACACTTTGACATAGTGAAATGAACTGAATAGAATTAACCAATTAATTAATTTTATTTAAATTCATGATTGTGTATAATATATGTTAGCTTTAATCTAACAGGTGAGCTTGCCTTTATGGCTCTTGGGCAACTTATGCATTCATTCATTCATTCAATTTATATACCACTCATCTAACAAATTGCTACTCTGGGAGGTGTACAAAAATTAAATGTACATTATATAATAATATAAACAATAGACTATCCCAAACATAAATCATTACCCAAAACAGGAGACAAAACATCCAACTTCTGGTCCTCATGTTTATTAGGGGTAGAACTGAATCAATTCCAGGCTCTGTTCTGGGTGGTGTCTACGATGACTGAATTAGGAAATGAACAAATGAGTTGTGTCATTTCCATGTGTTTTGTAGAGATTTTCCACTTGTCTGGAGATTTGAGGAACAGAAGAGGGCTTGTTACAGGACTCCTTGATAAGTTTCAGTGAGGAAGGAATAAAACCGAGACAGAGAGGTGAGACCTGGACCAGGTTGATGTACTCATAGATCTTGTTGGACTCAGTCGGACAACCTCAAGGTCCATGACTTTTGCTATGTGGAGGACCAGTTGGGAAAAGGATGAGAAGTCCTCCAAAGGTGAGAGAAGATGAGCGTCCATGGCACTGGAGTCCAGCAGGGGAGGTTAGTGGTGATTTGTCCGGTGGTGCAGAGTCAGAGGCCTCAGTGTCAGAGGATGGGTGAGATAGTCCCAGAGAGGGATATAAGTCCTATGTGGAGGGAGAATTATGTCTGCAGCTTGATGTCAGAGGCAGGAGATGAGCATCCTCCAGCGATAGGGAGAGGCACCTAGGCTTAGGCCTGGCCATACCCTGATCTGGGTCGGGAGGAGGTTGTGTGGGTGGGTGTGGCTTGGATCATCCAGGTGGGTGTCTCTGAGCAGTGTCAAGTGAAGCAGTGTCGAGCAGTTCAGCCATGGTGAAGGCCAAAGCATATGTCTGGACAGCGAGTGTCCTGGAGACCTGGGGCTTGCATGTGCCAACTGCAGAATTGCAGTGACTTCAGCCGAGGTATTTCCCCATTCAGGCAACTGCCTGACTGGAGGGGATGGCACATGGCCGGAAAATGGGAGAGAGGTTCCCTCGTCTACTGATGGGGAGTCCATGCAGACCATCTCTTTCCATGGCTTCTCCAGGATTGGGGAAGGTAAAGCAGCCTTGTCGACTGATGGTTGCACTGTCCAGGCATGTTTGTTTTTGTGGCTTGACTACACTAAAGAAGTTTTTTTTTCTTGGATGTTTTAGGCAACTGGACCATGGTTGCGGTCAGACTCAAAGTTGAGCTGAACTTTGACGTTGATACTGAGGGTTTTGGTTTAGAGGCTGACTTAGATTTAGGCTTGAACCGGGCCGGTCTCAATGTCAGTGAGGGAGGCACTGGTTCAGCAGATGGGATGGGACCATGAGGTTGAAGAGTTGAAGTCAGTTCCATAGTTGATGACTGGGGAGGTTGGGAGAGCCTTCTCAAAGGAAGGATCTGAGCCGCTGCTGGTGAAGGTTCAGTGCCGGTTTAGTAAGATAGTTGCAGGCCTGGCATGAAGAAGTCTGATGTGCCTCTCCCAGACAGAAAAAGCACTCTGAGTGGCCCTCTGAGAGAGGAAACTTGTTGGGGCAAGAAATGCACCTCTTTGAAGGGGCCCGAAGGGGCCATAAAATGATGGGAAGGGAAAGGGGTGGTGAAAGGGCGAGGGAAATTAAAAGTCTCTCTCTCTTTTTGTTTTGTTTTTAGGAGAATTTACAATGGATGAAGAATGGAAAAACAAAGAAGCTGAAAGGCAGGGGAAAACAGTAATGAAGTAGGAAACGGAGCTCTGCTCGTTGAGAGATGAGACCTCAGAGGCAGCAAAAAAAGGAACTGAGGCACTCTCCAGTACAGGCAGAGCATGTGCACTGAGCGGGCGGTCCCAACGACCACATGCTAAAGCTCTAGAAGATTCCAAGAGCCTCTGTACAGGCACAGAAGAGACCCTATTGTGTGCATTCACAGAGACCACGAAGAAGAATGTAAAAAGGCAATAGACTTAGAACCAACCAAAAAAATCTAAGCCTAAATCAAAACCCTTACAACAGAAAGAATGGTGATACTGGATCTTAACGTTCTGGAACAATTCATGGGACTCAGAATCTCATGTCCAAAGCCCACCAAAAACCAGCACAACCAAGTCATCTCCATAACAAACCAGATGTCTCCAAATCGAGCAATCCCATTACAAGGACCAGTGCCTCGTTTCCAGACACTCACCATTCTGACATTACATCTCAGATACCAGTCTCTACAGTCTGAAAAGTCGCAGATAAAACCCATCATCTAGATTAGTCCACAAAAGCAATTGCCATCATAAACTAAGCAATGCCCTGGAACCAGGGTGGCATGGCTGAAAAATAACTTGTGGAGTTACCTCAGGCAGCAACGTGTTTTAGGTGGATCATATATGTACTTCTGAAGAAAGCACCAAAGGCCACTTCCAGTGGGTTTTCAGTAATAAATTAGTGTTAAGGGCAGCAATAGTATGACACAACATACAGATATACAGTATGTCCAGCTTGTGTTATGGATCAGATCTGAAATCCATGTGCTTCACTCCTTCAAGACTCTTGCTGCCATATGAATGAGTCACTATATATTTTTTGAATAATAGTGACTCATTTCCCCAAATGTGTGTGAGAATAATATATGTGGGATCATCCTAAATGGAATACTTTGTGAACTGAAGGACTTGGTATTACAGGAATCCAGGTACTTAACAGGGTGGCCACATGAAAAGAGAGCCAGGGCTCCTGTACCTTTAACAGCTGTGTGGAAGAGGGAATTTCAGCTGTTGGAGTTTGCATGGCAAGCTACATATGTTGAAATTCTCTCTTCCACACAGCTATTAAATATACAGTAGCCCCATCTTCCTTTTCATGTGGCCATCCTATGTAATGGTTTTACCAGTAACTATCTCTGCCAGTGTATGGGACGTGGTGGCGCTGTGGGTTAAACCGCAGAAGCCTCTGTGCTGCAAGTTCGGAAGACCGGCCATCGTATGATCGAATCCACGCAACGGAGTGAGCTCCCGTCACTTGTCCCAGCTCCTGCCAACCTAGCAGTTCGAAAGCATGTAAAAATGCGAGTAGATAAATAGGTACCACCACGGTGGGGAAGGTAATGGCGTTCCGTGTCTAGTCACACTGGCCACGTGACCACGGAAACTGTCTATGGACAAACACTGGCTCTACGGCTTGGAAATGGGGATGAGCACCGCCCCCTAGAGTCGGACACGACTGGACTAAATGTCAAGGGGAACCTTTACCTTTACCTTTATCTCTATCAGTGGTAAATTCTTTTGCTGAACTTAGTTCTAAATCTGATAAGGCAGCCATGTTTTGCTTGGGTGGACTCTCTCTAGCCTCTTGCTCCTTTTATTGAGCAGGAACATGGGCACCTGTCCCAAATTTTCACTGTGGGGATGCCACCAACCAGGGCTGGCCCTGTCATTGGGCCGAATGAGGCAGTTGCCTTAGGTGGCAAATACTATGAGAGTGGAGTGGGAAGCAGCATGAAGAGTTTGGAGGAAATCCCTCCATCCTTTCAGCTAGCTGGTGCTCTCAGATTCAGTAGAGGATTCTGACCCACATCATCAGTGCCAGAATATCAGTGAGTTGTTATTATTTTCTTCAGTTGGCTTTTATACATGAAATGGAAGGGGGTGTCGTCGTCTTCCTTGCCTCTGGGGAAGAAATGTCTTCGGCTACCCTTGCTACTGACCCTCAAGATCAGTGGCTTCTGTACATGGAAATGCAGGGTAATGTTCCCAAGCTCTATGAAGGTCCTATTTTTTTGGCCTCCATATCTGTTTCTCTCTGACATTTTGAATGTGGGAGGAACATAGATATGAAAGGATATGTGTGTGACAGACACACACATGGAGTGAGTGAGAGAAACTGGCTAGCTGTGCATGTTCTCTATTTGCTTGTTTTCTTCAGTGCTGCTACCCTACCACACCAGAAATCTGAAACTGCTCGCTGCCAGTTGTGCACGGTGACCTGAGATAGCTGTAGACGCATTCAGAGCCTGAGTGATGCTCTGCATCCTAGAGAGAGAGGCGGTGTTATTAGCCAGCAGCCAGAGCTGTGCAGCCAACAGCGCATTAAGGCAGCAGCTGCTGACGTCAAGGCTGCTTATTGGGGGCTGAGCTCCCAGATGGATGCCACTCTGGTAAGAGATCTGAGAGCATGTTCGGCATAGGGTGAGCCAGCTGCTGATTTACACATCTGTTCTGCACACTGAGGTGGAAGAGAACAAAATTCTGGCACGTTCTAGAAGTCACAGTGCTACAGCTATATTTCTATACACAGTGTTTTTCAATTTTCAGTAGGTTTTTTGGTAGCCAAAGAGCCGACCTAAAGTACTATATATTGGGGTTTGTGGTACACAGTTCAAATGGCATTCCAGAGCTAGGACAAGTTACTTTTAAGGGTTATAATTCCCAGAATCTCCCACTGGCCACTAAATTGGTTGAAGGCCTAATGCTATGAACACTCATCTTATGCTCAGCCTGTGTGTGTGTGTGTGTGTCGGTAGGTAGGTAGGTAGGTAGGTAGGTAAGCTTGAAAAAGTTACCTTTCTGGCAAGATTTTGGTAAAAATGGCCATGTTGGGTGGGGGATGGTGGTTGCGGTGGTTCCAAAGGATAACATTTGAAAGTCCTTGCAAATAGATGTTATATCCATCCATCTCCAATGAATTCCTTCTATTCAAATCCCCACAACCTCTCTGTGCTAGAAGGTGGGGCACATACATGTAACAAGAGAAAATGGCTGGCGACCTACCATTTTAGGTGGCTGTCTCTCCTTTCTTATTTTTAGTGTACTACACATGTCTATCTTTTATTAATAATTCTAGACCTTTCTTTCTTTCTTTTTCTTTCTTTCTTTCTTTCTTTCTTTCTTTCTTTCTTTCTTTCTTTCTTTCTTTCTTTCTATCTATCTATCTATCTATCTATCTATCTATCTATCTATCTATCTATCTATCTATCTATCTATCTATCTATCTATCTATCTATCTATCTATCTATCTATCTATCTATCTAGTGCCAAGGCACTCCTCTGGGCGGCTAGCAACCTTTAAAAACAAGCCCCAACTCCCCATCCCCAATCACAAAGCATAAATAGTGAGATCCAGAAGAACATTAAAACCCTGAATATCTAAAGAAAAAGAAACCTGGATGGCAAATCAAAACAATAACCACTTCATGGAATCACAAGGATGTCACAGGGGTAAGATGTTTCTGAAAGCCTCTTCAAACCATATAGTTTTCACCCAATTTCTGAAGGCCAGAAGGGAGGAAACCTGGCATATATATCTGCAGGAGGCACGTTCCGTAGCGTCGCAGCCGCCACCAAGAAGGCCCGATTCCTGGTGGTCGTTTTCTGGGCCTCTCTAGGGGTGGCTACATGCAAGTGCAAAACCTGACTGGATTGGGTACTACGGATGGACAATCTTGGGGAGAGATGCTCCTTGAGGTCCCAAATCCTTAAGGTCTTTATAAGTCAATACCAGCAATTATCTACTCAGGCCTATGTCTTGTACAGTTCGATGGAAATTACTCCCAACAAGTAAGTCTTTATGGCAGCCTTCTCCCATTTACGACCCCTCAGCTGTGTAGAGCTACAGCTCCCCCCTGACTCCAAATCAATAGGTATGAATGACAGACGTTGTAGTCAAGGGCACCTGGAAGACACCAAACACTGGATAGCCGGCTCATATGATTGCAACCTTCATCTTCTTCTTGTGGCTGTCTCCACTTCTTCTCTTAAAAATTACAAGCTGTCTCCCTCTCTCTAGATATATTTTAAAATAAGCCAAGCAGATGGGGAGGTTGCTTAGTGATGCCACGTGTGCCAGTCAGTTAATACTGTGCATTGCTACATCTCGCTCTATCAGCAAGCAGAACTAGCTTTCCTTCTGCTCAGTCCTGCCTTGCATGTCATGAGTGTGCTCACACAAAAGTGCCATAATAATGTCAGTGATGTGTTCTGTTATCTTGGGAACATCTCTTGGTTGCTCTCAAGCATGCTTCTCTCTGTGCTGCAGTCATCTTCTGCAGCAGAAATAAAAGAAGGAATACGCAGCCAGATTCGGTCACACCAGCTAACCTCGCCTAGAACATTCACATTCTCTGAATCTGTCTGATTGCCAGGAATAAAATTGGTCTGGAAGGGCATCTGCTACCAACCGGCTGAAATGCATAAAAAGCTGAATCAGGCAGAGTGGTTACAATAGGTCCTGACCTGACCATACCCTGTTTCCCCCAAAATAAGACCTAACCTGAAAATAAGCTCTAGTATGATTTTTCAGGATGCTCGTAATATAAGCCCTACGCCAAAAATAAGCCCCACCTCCACCATTGTGCAGCAACCAGAAGATGACATGACTGTATTTGAATAAATGTAGATTGTTGTACATGAAAAAAATAAAACATCCCCTGAAAATAAGCCCTAATGCGTTTTTTTGCAGCAAAAATTAATATAAGACCCTGTCTTATTTTCGGGGAAACACGGTACATAGCATTTGGCATCTCACACTATGCACTGCAGGGTTGAGATAATGCAGTAGTAAAGAGCATAATGGAAGGAACAAGGCAGAAATATATTCTGGTTAGTATATGTGTCAGCTTCACAAAGAGAAAGTATCACTATATTTTATCTCTCTTTTTAGAGAGATGGGAATGTTCACTTGTCAAAGATACTGGGAAGCCTTACAGCAAATGACAGAGCAGGAAACCAGAATGTGGAAAAGCTTTTTGGTGCTTTAAAAAACCATATTTCCCAGATTTCCCCAACCAGCATGGCTTTGGGAGGGAGTGCTTGAGTACATGCTATAGCTCGCAAGCAGTGAGGAAATTATTCAAAGGTCTTTGAGCGGTCTCATCATAGTAAACCAGGATTTGTTCAAAATAAAATGTCAAAAAAATGGACCTCCCAGGTCTCTCCAGCAGGAGCTTGGCACAAGAAAAGACGCACATGTGGAAGAAAGTTTTATGGGTTCCACTGTTTTGAAAAAACAGATGCACCCTGGTAGCTTAGCTATGAACAGAAGAGTAGAATAAAACAGTCTGCCGGTGAGACTTAAAAGCCTTTAGCCACTGATGTACAGCCCAGAAATGAGTTTATTCCTGATCTCCTTTATCTCTGAATGACCACACACAGTTATCTCACTATGCCTTCTCTTCTGGATCCAATTTTCCAAGCAAGCATTCCATTCATGTTCAGATGTTATTGGTCAGCCTCCTGTTGATTATATATACTTGCATAAGTCCAATGTTATAAACTGTGTGAACAAATTGCCACTAGTTAAACACTCATCAGTTGTGTTCCTTGTTGCCCAACTTGGTGCACAATGAGGACTACCAGGAGTGACTCATTGACTAGCAACAACCCACCATTGCGATTTATAGTATTCCATTTATGCCAGTATGATTAACCAGGAAGATTCTGGCACTATAGGAATAAATGACAGCATAGGCCCAGCAGAGGACATGATGTAAAGGTTGCAGGACATATAGGCTGGCTGACAGCTTTTAATTTAGCAGAGATGCTCAGCTGAGATCTAGAAATGGAGACTTTGAAGCTAAATTTCCAACGCTTCACTGTGAGGACAGCTAATGGGGGAAGGAAAAGAAGCAGCATTTGCAACCCCAGTGGTAATTGTCTCTCTCTGTGTGTGTGTTTCTAAAAACCTCATCATGGAATCATTTATTTTTATTTATTTATTTATCTATCTATCTATTTATTTATTTATTTATTTATTAATTAGATTTCTACCCCGCCCCCCTAGACAGTGTCTACTCGGGGCGGCTTACAAATAGCATAAAATATCATAAATATCATAAAATCATCCTCTAGAACAGTGGTTCTCCCAGCCTTGGGTCCTCAGATGTTCTCTGACAACTACTCCCAGAAATCACATAAATCACTAAAATTCTGGAAATTTTAGTCCACAGTCATCTGGGGACCCAAGACTGGGAACCACTGCACTAGAAGAAAATGACAAGATCGACACGAGTAATCAACTGAATGGATTTTAGTTGATCAGTACTGTATGTGCATTAATATTGGTACTGTTTGTCAGTCTGGATTTTAGTTGACTGCTCACATAAATTTTAGATGATCCTTCAGTTAACTAACTAGGTGTGTGATCTTGTATGTATACTGTATACTATGTAATACAGTAGGACTCCCCTTATCCTCAGGATCAGTATCTGCTGATTCACTTATCTGCTGACTGAAAATACTAAATAAAACCTCCCAGAAGTATGTACTGTATCTAGATATGTATTTTCAGGGTGTATTTACCAGAAGTGGCCAGTAGAGGGCACCAGAGACCATGCCATGTATAGCATTTGCTACATCTGCATTTCTCGGCGTCCTTGGGAGGGGGCTTAGAACCAATCCCCCGGGGATGCTGCGGTCCTCCTGTACTCTTAAAATTAAAAGACACTTACTTCAGTGGGATCTCTAAATTTGTATATATTTCCATATGAATTACATGAATTCTGAAGAAGTAAGATTTTTGTTATTTTTACAGGATGTGTGTATAATATGTACACACATCTGTGTACATATATGTGTCACATTAGGGATCTTTATAGAAAAATCATACTGCACGACTTGTCTGTATAAAGTAGGAGTGATGAGCCTTCTCAAATGGCACATGCTATGCACAATGCCTGTAGCTAATTTTTTCAAAGCAATGCTGTTCTCCCCCCAAAATCTTTGTTAGGACTACCTAGCGTTCACCGAGTAATGTGTGAGCTTTGGAATTACACCGAAGCCTTCATCAGTTTGGTTGTGTAGGTGTTTGGCTCTCCAGGAACCATAGGAGGGAGCTGTATTTTAAAGCAAACCCTAAGCTGTGTCTCTTTGTAAGTGTGTGTGTTTAGCATATCAAAAACCTCTTAAGAAACAGAGATATGTCTGGTGCTCTTTATTCTTTGTTAAAATACATGGTGAAATGAGCAAAGAGCCAGGATGAAGCCCACAAGACCCAAAACATACCCTGAAATATTCTGTGTCTGCTCTGAACTGCCGACAGCAAAATCCCAAAAGCACCCCCCCCGAACCCCCCACTCCCACTAGGTAGGCAGCCGATGCTGCCTTCTGTTGAGCACCATACAGTCAGCGGTGACATTTGGCTGCCATGGAGCTCTCTGTCTTGTTCCGAGCAGGTCCTTGATTTCCTGCCTACCCCTCCCACTTTAAGCCTTATTAATAAAGCCTTATGTAATCGCAGGATCGGCAGACACGTTGCAGTATCAGGTGCAGCATCTAGCGGATGGATGCTGCAATTCAAAGAATGCCCAGGATACCCGCCAGCCTCGTTTTCTATGGCAAAGCAATGTGATCCGTTTAAATCATATTGAAGGAGAACAGGGTCATTTGGACCACCTGGGGGTGTGAGGGATTAAAAAGCCAAACAAACAAAAACAGTGCCTATATGGCAGGAGCTTCTAAGATTCAGCTAGAATGTTTCATCTTTCTTGAGACTAGCCAACCAACTCCATCCCCTTTCTCTAGGTGCAACCCATAATGGAACCATGCCTGTGGTTTGTTTTTTTTTTTGAACATTTCATCATTTCTTCCCCATTTTGACCATGTGCAAATTCTGCAACCCCCATCATGCTCTGTTAAAAGAATTAACAACAATGGCAAGAGTAACAGTTTAAACTAACCTTTTTTCACACAAGCCAACATGGCACCTAAGATTGACTGAAGGATTTCTAGATAATCTTTTAGGGTTGCAGGGTGGTTGTTTTGCGTCTGGTGTGTCTGGGTTACTTTGCAGCAGGATTCCTGGACCATGTGCCCACCTCGAAGCAAATGAGGGTCTTCATTTGAGTGAGAAACAATTTTAATAAGCATACAACTGTTTCTGGTAATCAATGATGTTCTCTTCCCTCAGTGGCTCCTCTCCCTTGGACCAATGGTTGTGGGTTTGTTTGGTTTTTTCCTTTCCCTTGCATGGATCTCTATAGAAACACCTCCTCTGGGAAGTTACCAAGGTTTCATCCTTTACCTTTTCTGAACTCACACAATGCCATGTTGACAGCGATGGATGTAGCTGACTCAAGCTTGCAGTAGCCGTGTTTTTTCAGGGAGGAGGTGATGGCAAGACGGGGACACTGGGATTTTGCAAATGGCCAAAAAACCTGCCTTACTATTAGGCAGAAAATGTGTTTGTGTGTTTCTCTCTCTCTGTGAGTCTCTCTGTGTCTGTATATTCTGCCTAACGGTAAGGCAGGCTTTCAGATATATGTGTGTATATTCTAATTGTTTTTGGTATAGTTTCTTTCTCTCTCTCTCTCTCTCTCTCTCTCTCTCTCTGTGTATGAACACACTTAGAGGGGAATATTATACAAACACTATATTAAAAACACTGAAAACATTAGTCCATATTAAAACCAAGATTAGAGAAAATATTTGCCTGATGATGGAACGGCCAGAGGGCGGAGTGCCCTCAGGTAGCAGATGCGGAAGAGCGAAAACAGCAGCAGCTCCCCACCCACCGACTGGTCCTTGGGGTCATTCATTTCTCTTAGAGGACGGAGCTGTTTGGGCCACACAGTCTATCTTGCCCCCTCATCAGTGGGCCTGCTGGCTGGAGGGGCTATTGTCCCATGACAACCGCCGAAGTAAAATTCAGCTGCCAGTTTAGTTAGGGGTGAACTACTGAACTCAGTACGTGGAATGTGTGTGTGTATGTATTTAAAAGGTGACTAAAAAGAAATCCCAACATTTTTTGCTGCCTCAGGCAGGACTAGAATCTTGAATCCAGTTAAATCTCCATTCGTTCACCTTCATCCAGTCTATTAGTAACATCAACTGCCAGTTTAAAGCCAAAACAGTTTCTCTGGCATTAGATGAGAAGAGAAACCCTATACAGGCATTATTCAACCGAGTGTTGTGAACACGTTAAGAGGAAAACAACCTAACCCCCACTCTTTTATCATATTCGTCCTGGTTTAAGCACCAGGTCTGAACAGGAGAGGGGGTATTGCTTATGTGCAGGCTCTATATGTAAGCAAGAACCTAGATTTCCCAGGGTTAGGGATAGAGATGGGCAGAAACCTTGGTTTGGAGGTTCGTGCCAGATTGTATGTGCAGCATCACAGGTGCTGCATGTTCCCTTCCCCCGCCTCCCCAGCCAATAACTCATGCGCCTTTCCTCTTCCTCTTCAGCTGTTCCGATTGGTCCCTGGCAGAACCCGTCTTCTTGGCTGATCACTGCCTCCTTGGCTGAATGGGCGATCAGCCAAGGAGGTGGGGCAGAGAAGCCCATGTGCCTGCCGGAAACTGGCTGAACAGCCAAAGAGAAGGTGGGGAGGCACGCGTGCTGGCTGGCGAGTGGGGATCCAGCCCTGGAAGCAGGGGAAGGGAATGTGTGGTCCCTGTGGCGCTGCACGTACGAACTGGCACAAACCTCCAAACCGAGGTTCATGCCCATCTCTAGTTAGGAATCCTCAGCCTACTGGTGGTAGCGAGCCCCAAAACTTTAGCCAACCTCATGTAATGATTTCATGTATTATAATAAAGATTCCAGAAAAATTATCAGGACAGTTTAAGTGTCCAGTATAATTCTAAAACTGTCTGCCTCATCAAGAGCATTTGGAAATACCAATCAGCGTTATTTAAAATCCATACAGACCAGCATTCTGCAACGATGCTTACTAGAAAGCCATGAGAGTTCAAAACAGATAAAATCAGAAATGTATAACCAACTTAATATTAACATAAAGGTGACATTTAAACACACATATAGAGTACATATACACATTTTTGGAAGGAAAGGGCACACAATCCATAACACCTTAAAGATGAATAAGTTTTATTTGGTATAAGTTTTCCTGGACTGCAACTCATTTCAGATGAGAAGTCCATTTTTAGAAGGGACTGGAATAATGGATTTATGACATGAAGCCATGATAGGAAGTGAATAAGTGAGAAATTACTGTCATTTATCATAGGTAATGGTCAGATTTAATCTGTAAACAAGGAAGTGTACTTTTTCTTCAGGACTACTGCTTTATTCATCTGTAAATATAAGGAGATTTTAAACACAACCCTACATGTGTTTACTCAGAAGGAAGTCATATTGAGTTCCATGGGGTTTATTCCTGGTCAGGTAAGCATCCATAGGATTGTAGTTTTAAATCATCAAAGAAAGCTCATCAGTGACTTGGTACTGCAATCTTATGCATGGCTATTGTGTGTGTGTGTACGCGTGTGCCACTGTGTTCATTGAAAACTGTGCTTAGCATGATGTCCCTAGATTTACTTTAATCAGACCTAGGACAACCCAGGACAGTTTCGGCCTGGGATATCTGCCTGAACTAGTTATGTGTGTAGGTTAATTTTTTAATCATTTTAAAAAATGGCCTTAGTTAATCATTTTGCTGCCTGAGACAAAATGGCACATGGTGCTTCCCCATCATGATGCAGAAAACCTTTAGTCCATCTAGTGATTTTGGCACCTAAGGCAGAAAATCCCGTGAGCACCTCTTCCTTTATCTGGTAGTAAAAGTACACTGACCAAGGCGTCTTGAGGAAGCAGAATTCATCCACAAAACCTCACATGGAAATAGAACTAGCAGTCTTTAAGGTGCCAGTATGTCTTTATTTGGTGTGTGTGTGTGTTGGGTTATATATATGTCAACAGCCACTCTTTGTGGCCTATAAGCAGTACTGGGGTGTCATAATAAGCAACAGTATATATATTTCTCCTGCAACTGTCGGAGGGAGAATACCATGTCAGCGGTGGATCTATTAGCTCAAAATCCACACTGTGATTCTGGATAGACTCCGTCTGCAGGCACCTGGAGCCTCTTCAGCACAACACGGGCAAGCAGCTTCCCTACAACGCTGAGAAGAGAGATGCCACGGTAGTTATTGCAGTCGCCCCTGTCTCCTTTGTTCTTATACAATTTGACGATGTTTGCATCCTTCATGTCCTTTCCTCCAGCAAAGACAAAAGATTTCATACAGCTCAGTGGTGATGATCTCTTTACAGCACTTCAGCAGGGATGTTATCCTTCCCAGGTGCCTTGCCGGAGGCGAGGGTCTTCATAGCTCTTACAAAGGCTTTTGATTTGGTTAGCAGGGACGGCCTTTTCAAAATACTTCCCAAGATTGGATGTCCACCTCAACTCCTTAACATCATCAGGTCCTTTCATGAGGAAATGAAGGGCACTGTAGTTTTTGATGGCTCAACATCAAATCCATTTGACATCTGAAGCGGAGTGAAACAGGGCTGTGTCCTCACACTGACCCTGTTTGGGATCTTTTTTGCTGTCATGCTGAAGCACGCCTTTAGAAGTACAACAGAAGGTGTCTATCTCCAGACTAGATCGGATGGAAAGCTCTTTAATCTCTCTAGATTGAGAGCGAAGACCAAAGTCCAGCTGAAATGCATGCGGGACTTCCTCTTCGCTGATGATGCAGCTGTTGTTGCCCATTCTGCTGAAGAGCTCCAACAACTCATGAATCGCTTTAGCAAGGCCTGCCAAGACTTTGGATTAACAATCAGCCTGAAGGAAACACAAGTCATGGGCCAGGGCGTGGACTCACCTCCCTCTATTACCATCTCCACACAAGAATTGGAGGTTGTTCATGACTTTGTGTACCTTGGCTCAGCAATCTCTGACACTCCCTAGATGTCGAGCTGAATAAACGCATTGGCAAAGCAGCTACCATGTTCTCGAGACTCACAAACAGAGTATGGCTTAATAAGAAGCTGACGGCATATACCAAGATCCAGGTGTATAGAGACTGTGTCCTGAGCACACTCCTGTATTGCAGTGAGTCCTGGACCCTTCATGCACGGCAGGAGAGGAAGCTGAACACCTTCCATTTGCGTTGTCTCCGACACATTTTTGGTATCACCTGGCAGGACAAAGTTCCAAACAGAGTAGTCCTAGAACGAGCTGGAATTGTTAGCATGTATACATTACTCAAACAGCGACGTCTACGTTGGCTCAGACATGTCGTGAGAATGGCTGACGGTCGGATTCCAAAAGATCTCCTGTATGGAGAATTAGTGCAGGGAAATCGCCCCAGAGGGAGACCACAGCTGCGATACAAGGAGATCTGCAAGCGGGATCTGAAGGCCTTAGGAATGGACCTCAACAGATGGGAAACTTTGACATCTGAGCGTTCAGCCTGGAGGGAGGCGGTGCATCATGGCCTCTCCCAGTTTGAAGAGACCCTTGTCCAGCAGGCCGAGGCAAAGAGGCAGTCCTGAACCCAGCAAAATCAGGGAGCTGGACAGGGACAGATTGTATTTGTCTTCAGTGTGGAAGGGATTGTCACTCTCGAATTGGCCTCCTCAGCCACACTAGCCGCTGTTCCAAGTCCTCTATTCAGAGCACCTTACCATAGTCTCTGGAGACTGAAGGATGCCTAGTCTAATCCTGACTGCTTACAGAGCATGTGTCTGGCTAATGTTATTGCTTGCCTGCCAGTCTCAGAGAGAAGAGGCATATATATGTCTAGGGAGGACAGTCTAGGGCGGGACAGCATGGAGCCTAGGTGTACCTTCAGTATCCCAAGCTCAGCACCCCATAGGGCTGTTCATCTGGCAACCCTGATCTCTCTTTCCTCCCGTCTCCTCCCGCTCTCCCAGTATGTGAAAACGTGTCTGTCCTTGCAGCATCCAGCATATTTGTAAGCAGGGCATTAAAAAGAAGAAAAAAACCAACAGCAGCTGCTAAAGAGTAGTCGCACTCCGTTGGACCCTGTGTTGGAGGAAAGGCGGCCCTGAGAGTTTCGGGGAAAGCGTGGAAAGAGCAGAGAGAAATCCATGGGGTGTGCTTGATTCTTCTTTTCAGGCGGAGGTGCTGCGGAAGGGGATCGGGGGGGGGGGGCGGGGGGTGAGTAGACGTCCCGTGGAGGGCGATCACAGGGAACCAGAGGTGTGCGATGGCGACGCCGCGGCTACCGAAGGCCAGGGGAGAGAGGCGGGGGGCGGGGGGCGGGAGAAGCGGGGCTGAGCGTCGGATGGCGCTGGGTGGGCACCGGGCGGGGTTTCGCTGCCCGCCGACGGTCTCGCCGCTCCGATGACTGGCTCGCGGCAGCCTCTCTCAAACCCCCCTCCCCTCCCCTCCCCTCCAGCCCGTCCCGCTATAAGAGCGCTGCGGAGCGCCGGCTCCTCTCCCGCCGGCACGGAGGACGGAGAGCAGCCGGAGGAGGAGGAGGAGGAGGAGGGGGGGGGGGCGCCGCGCTCTCCTGGCAGGGACCGAGCCCGGCCGGCGCCTTCCCTTCCATCCCCGGAGCCTGGAGACGCCGGGCCGGGGAGGCCCCCTCTGGGCGCGCCCGGGGGCTCTCGCTTGGGCTTTCTCCGGCGGCGCCGCGCCCCCCGCAGGCCGAGCGATGGCGCCCCCCGAGCCCGCGCCCGCGCCCGCGGAGGAAGCGGCGGCCGGCCGGGGGCGGGAAGGCGTGGCGAAGGCCCGGGGCGGCGCGGGCTCGGGCGCCTCGGCGGCGGGGGCGGCAGCAGCGGCGGCGGCGGTGCGGGGGGCGCTGGAGCTGGCCGAAGCCCGGCGGCGGCTGCTGGAGGCGGAAAGCCGTCGCCGGCTGGTCTCGGAGCTGGAGAGCCGCGTCCTTCAGCTGCACCGCGTCTTCCTGGAGGCCGAGCTGCGCCTCGCCCACCGCGCCGAGGGCCTGGGCCGCCTGGGCAGCGGCGTGGCGCAAGCCGAGCTCCACCTGGCGGCCCCCGGGCCGCGCCTGAGGAAGCACCTGCGGCGGCCGAAGAAGGTCCGGCCGCCGGCCCTGCTGGCCTCGGCGCTGGGGCTGGGCGGCTGCGTGCCCTGGGCGGGCGGCCAGAAGCGCCGCGCCCGAGCCGGAGCCCCGGAGCCGCCCGAGTCGCCCTTCCGCCGGAGCCTCCGAGGGGCAGCCCCCGCCCCCGGCCCCCGGCCCTAGGAGGGAGGAGGGCAGGGCCTGCGCCGGAGGGGCGCCCCGTTGCCGCGCTCGACGGCCGCCCCCCCCCGCCCCGGGCGAAGCGGGCAGCGCGCAGGGCTCCGGCTGCTGAGTCACCGGGAGCGGCGGGGAAGCGGCTCCTGCTGGGGGCCGGGGAGGCCTCCCCAGTTCGACCCCCCACCCCCCACCCACCCCCGGCGGGAGCTGGCCGTGGCCCCGGCTCGGAGGCGGCTGACCCTCACGGCCGTTTCAGCCCAGGATGGAGACGGGGGGGGGGGGAATGGGCGGCGAGCCAGGCGTCCAGCCGTAGGTAGCTGTAAATCCCAGCCCCCGCCCCCCACCCCCGCGCGCGGGCATTTTGAAAATATATATATACAAATAAGAATTCCGCAATTTAAGACGCTGCCCTTGTAGTGTGAAGTACCAGCCGAGAGAGAGAGAGAGCTCCTGTAAATAGTCCAGATCACCGGAAAAAACATGTAATTAGCAATACAGCAACCAGTGGCCTTACAATATATTTCGTGGCTAAACCACGCACTCTTCTATTTAAGAGTCTCTGCGCTGCACTTTCAAATAGAGTTCCAATTAGTCTTTCATTTTAATTCATTTGAAGAATTGAATCGATTAATATTTATACCTTTCCCTATCCGAAACTGAACAAATGGTTCCCAGTTGTCACTAAAGCTATTTCTAAATTTTCCTTTCTCAGTTTAATATACCCAATAACTTTAAGCCTTTTTAGAACTATTTATATTTTCTTTATCAAAATCTTTGTGTCTGGTTACCTATCTCCAAAATAAAAGTCACATTTTTACAGCAATTAAAATATTCAAGATTCATTCATTAGTAACGTCCTAGTAGTTGACTCATTCTTTAACATAACTAATTTGTATTGTGAGAATTTTCAAAGATAATGAAGATCAAATTAATCATATACTTTCCCCCCAAATAACAGAATTGGTAGGTCACTCCATATTGCCTTTCCAGCCATACTGTTTTATCACCTGCTTGGCTGGGAGAAAAATCATTTTCAATCATCCAGAATTAGCTGTTAGTATGCTGCCTTCCTGGTCCAGAAAACATCATGGAACACAGCCTGTGTGTGGCTAACACAGGGTGAAATGAACATGGGAATTGGCCCAAGAAGGATCGCTTTAGGATGCAAACGTGAGCCCCACTGCTTATGGTGAATGAAACTGGCCCATTGCCACCCTCAGGATAATTATGTATATTGCATTTGGCTGCAGTCTCTCTGGGGCCTCCATAAGGATCCCAGGAACAAGGGGGTGAGTTTTCAGTAGAGCTTGGAAAAAATATGTTTTTGGATCACAGTTCCCAAAATCCCCCAGTAGCCATGTTGGGTGGTGGATTCTGGGAGTTGTATTCCAAAAAAGTAGTTTTCCCTCAAGGAGCACAAGGTGAGAGGGCTCTGTGTCATTTGGTCCTTAAGCAGTGAGAAAAGCGTCCATCTGTTCTGCGGAAATTCAGATTGCATCTAAACATATTGCACCCTCTGGCCCAGGAGACCATCCAGTTTCTGCAAAACCTGGACATATTTCAGCTTGCATAATTTGTAAACCAGCCAGTGTCATCCCCCCCCCCCCCAAAATAATGCCGTTGTCCTTTCTGAACTCTGGCTGAACCAATGAACCTTTCAGTAAGGATAATCTGTCGTCAGAAGAGGAGCACGCTGTATCTTGCACTGCTGGGGTGGATTCCATGTGTATCTGCTGAAGACTAACTTGAAGGCACTTGTTCTAGCTAACAGACTCTGTGATATGAAGGGCGGATAATTGTCGGACCGGCTTGGTCTCCATCACTGATTCCGTTGCTGTCTCTTGATCAAGGCGTCTCTTTTATCCCAGCAGGCTGGTGGCCATGCTAGACTTCCTATTTCCACTTCTCTCCTTTTATTTTTGACATCCTTTTTAAATTGCAGAGACATGGCTTTGGGAAAACTGCCTTAATTTTCCCCTCATCTACGTGAAAGCTTCCATTATCCATCATGGAGAAATTTCTGAGGAGCTGCATCCAAGCCAAGAAGCATTTTGAAAGACCTCTTCATGCTCTTTTGAATGATTTATGCCTTAAGAGCAGTGAAAGGGGAACTTGTCCAGCAATGATTGTAACAGAACTTTTCCATAACTTCCTGTATAGCACTTTCTGATCGGAGTTAGGTGTTTCTGCTGTTTTTGAATGCACAGAGCAGAAGGAGTAGAAGGAATATGTTTCTCATGTTGAGAATCTGATCGTAAGTGGCAATTCACCAGAAATGTCACGGCACATGAGGGCTGAGGTCTGCTCCCCTCTCTGCCAGTGAGCAGCTGGGGAATTTTTAAAATAGCACCTTTAACATAAATAGTGATTTTTCTTTGCCATTTGATTTCCACAGGGTAGCCGTTTGGGGCGCAGTCTTGAGTAGATATTGTGCCCTCTTGATCTTTTGCATCCAGCAGGTTTGGATGTACTGTATGTGGTAAAGACATCTCCATGTTGTGCATAGTGAGCTGTATTTCACCAAGGTTTTGGCATGAATCGCACTGCAGAATAAGGATACAATAATTGCTCTTTATGCTTTTAGCAGAGGCTTTAGTGTAGAATTCTAATTATATAACAGGAATACATTGTACTTTCTTAGGCTGAACAAGGACATTTGAAACTGCACAGTGTTCTAGCTGAAAAAGCACAAAATGTTTTCATAAGTGATATCTGTCCAGTGTTCTAAAGCCATCTTCCTGATGATTGAAGAGAAAACAGTGGGTGATTTTGAGCATCATTTGCATGGTATTCTAAGATCAGTGGCACTTTCCTCTTGAAAATACATATAGGGAAATTGTCATTCTTAATTCTCAGATTATTATGACTACAGAATTCACAGGATGAAACTACAAAATGTGTCTCTCTTCTGCATTAACAACTTAGTATCCCTGAAGTCAGTGGGGCTAGGTGTGCCTGCTTTTTACTGGCCATGATTTTGTGCCTTTAACAGATGCCTACCTTATGGAAACGTAAAAATAAAAACTGATTCGCTGATGAAAACGAGATTTCAAATGACTTACTATGGAATTTCTATTTTAATTTAATGGTTGCGTATAGTGTATAGGAATCTTGTTAAGAAAGGGTGGTGTATAAATACCTTAAATAGAATAATAAATTATTATTAAATAGAATTATAAATTCATGTAACAGAAGAAATGTTCCCCTTCACTTTCCTCTCTGTTGGGCTGTTGAAAGCACAGGAGCTGGGCCAGAAAAAAGTTGGCAACTCTCCACATGACTTACATGTAGCTAATTGTGCTGGATTATTATGAACAAATAGGAAGGCACTGAAGTGCATCATGTAGCGGGTTACGTTTGCCATGAACAGATCATCATTACTCAAATAAACAGCACATGCCCCCTGGTGTGCAGTGCATAGCACAGAAGTAGCATTAGAGTTCCATATGTATCTGCTCAGAAGTAAATCCATTGAGTTCAATGGAGGTTACTCCTTGGTAGGTGTTTGTAGTCATGCCACCTAGAGGAGAGGGGACTTGCCAGACATTCCAATTAGCAGTCTGGATAAACATTCCTTTTAAGTAGAATTCAATAGAAAGCAGGGCAAATTCAGGAAAATGATTTGAATAAATGTGTGTTTTTGGTTTGTTGCACTTTGGGGGAATGGGTCAGGAGTAATCCAGTTTGTTTGCAGTATACCTCTTCCTGCATAGCAAGACAATCAGTTGCAAGAATGTCAAGAAAAGTTCATAAATGCATTGATTTTTCTTTTGGCATCAGGAGAGGCATCTGTAAATTATTTTAGATGCAATCTTTGATGTAGCTTTGTGTTTATTTGAAAGAAACTTGAACATAGTTGTAGACAAAGGAAAAAATAGCAGTTTCATGAAAGTGTCAAGTCTACCTAAAATGGATAAGAGACAGCAGGTCTGTTATGTAACCGTTCCCTCCACTACGTTTCTGAGGGATGATTGCTGTTGTGGTGCTGTGAGTGTGTTGGAATTAATGCACATGTTTTGCCACAAATGCTTGATAGTAGAGAACATATAGTTTATATCAAAATAAACATTTTTAAATTGCAAATCGGGTGTCCTTTAATGGTCATTGCTAGAAAGGGAGTGGTGGAAAAGGTGGAATGGCTAAGCAAATAAAATCCCTGCAGCATGAAGAATGAAAAATATTTGTGAGCAATGCTTTCTTTTCACAGAATTTGCAGTCCTATACATACATGTGTCAACATACATACAAACCACTAAGTCGTACTACCCAGACTTTACTTGTGTGGATAGGTTCCAGGGGCCAATATGCTGGTGGCTGGGGAAAGTCTTCCTGCCTGGTATCCCTCCCAACACTGAGTCACCCTGGCTCAGTCCTCCAGGAAGTTACCCAAAAATACGCAAGGTTGCCCACTTGTACATCAACCCCACCAGGTAGGAATACTAAAATACCAAACAAATGTATCAAGGATTCAGTTGATGCACAAGGTAAGATGTTTCTTTAGTACCTTCTATTCCCCAAATAATCAAACTGCTGCGAAGTTGTATTTTATTAAAGATAAATTCTCTCTTTTCATGCTGGCTGGGGATTTCTTGTAGTCCAAAACAATTTCCTCAAACTACCCTAATTCCAGTGATCACCAAAGAATTAATTTCTTTCCATTTTCTGGTAAAGCTGGCAGACAGAATATTAAAGGTTGTTATGACATTTCCTTTGAGGGGTGTTTGTAAAAAAAAAAAAATTCACATAATGTAGCCTCTTCTATGTGCATCAGAGAAATTTTCTTATATGCTGCCAATTTCCTTGAGGTGTATTAAATCCTGTTGCAGCCTGTACCTTGTGGTAGTTAGGGCAGAATTTTAGATATGTCTTTAGACATAATGTGTTTGCAGCCTTTGTTTTCATTTGGTATTGTCTAGAACTATAGACAACATGTAAATAAGTATAAGGGAATTATCCTCATCTCTGAACTGCGGAACTGGAAGGGATCCTGTGGATCATTGAATCCAGCCCCTGTCAAGTAGGCCCAGTGGGGGAATCGCACTTCCAACCTCTGGCTCCACATCCAGAGACCTAAACCACTGTGCTATCCAGCAGTTCTTTAATGGAGAAAGCTATCTTATACAGAGTCAGATTACTGGTCCATCTTGTTCATTATTGCTCACTCTGACTGGCAGCAGCTCTCCAAGTTGTCAGAGAAAATTTCCTTTCAGCCTTACCGTAGGTAAGATCAGTAGGATACCAAACCTGGGACCTTTTTCATGCATAGCATGTGAGCTACCACTGCGCCACCGCCCACCGTGTCTGGGAGAATGACCCATTGAGCTCATAGTGGCTTATTTCTGAGTAGACCACATGTGGGATTGCCCCACACAACTGTGATCTTCAAACCATGGGGACCTAGAGTCGCAGAAGAAGCATAAATTGTATTGTACTTCTCAGGTAGCTTCCTGAAGATGGCAAACAAAAAAAAAAGCATATGACACCATATTAATTGGCTTATGAACGCATGATCATTGTAAGTAAGGCTATGGCAGATGCTTGAAGTGGGCTAAGAAATAGATGAGTGTACAGGTATGGCTGCAGTGGAGAATAAACCAAGTGTTATCAGGGTGGTCAAGAGGTAAGGGGAAGAGAGCCAACAGGCTCCCACAGCTGCAGCACTAAACATGGATATGGTACATAACCAAAACAGGAGCATAATACATGGATACATTAAATGTGGTCTCAGTATCAATCCAGTACAGAGTAACAGATGTTTTTGTTTGACTGATTTTTCATGAGGAGAGGCTTATGCAAGATCTTTCTTCAGATTTGAAAAGCATGTTCCATAAACCCCATAACTGAACTAGAAGGATCACATCCATGAAAAAGGAAAAAAGAAAAACAGCGTAAAAGCAATTTTGCCAAGGTGGAAGCAGGAAACTGATGAGGATTGTCACACCATGGATTCCCTCCTGTTGAGCCTAAAATTGTCCTGGGAAGCTTCTTCGTGATTGTCCAGCGGGAGGAAATATACAGGTAACCCCACCACTTGGGAAAGTCTATTACGTTTGGAAATTAACAAAGGGAGAAGCAACTCTGACTCAGCACTGGAGTTCGGATTCTGCCCAGCAGTCAGTGACATGCACACCGAGACTCCAGTGATAATTTAGAAACATATCTGTGCTTGACTCATGAGTAGGGATGGATAAAACTCCTTGTCAAGACATGGCCTATGTTAAGGTTGTTTTGCAATGGGAAGGAGCAGCTTGTGAATGAAAATAGTTTTATGGAAGCCACCCTTCTAACATATCCCTAAGCATGTTTCTTCAGAAGTCCTTCTGATGTAACTGTAATGTATTAAGTGTGCATCTTAAATTTTCTGCATAAGTGTTGTGTGGAAGATGAAATCACTAGCTGACAAATTTTAAGTTTAAAATACAATTTGTGATTGAGATTCCTCAGGAGTTAAAGCAACACTAATTAAAGCAGGCCAAGTATTGTTATTTTAAAGGAATATTGACAGGGGGTTTAAAACCAGGTGTATTTTTTAAAATCATACTTGAATTGCATTTCTTGTTTCACTTAAGAAGCCTGGTGATTTGTCATACTACATCATTGTGATGCGCAAAGGTGCGTCACTGTGCTGACTCATACAGTGGAAAGGCAAGAAGCCTTATTTGCTGCTGACTCATGATGCCTTGTGCTTCTCTTCGTCTTCAGTAAAAAGAAAAGCAGACTCCTTTCCTGGCCTTCTCCTCCACCCTTTGCTGTGCTTTGTCTCGTGATACACGACAACTGAATTCGCCTGCAAGATTTCAGTCTGTAGAAGCCAAGGAATCAGTCAAGGGTCAAAAGTTCCAGAAGGCTACCTGGGGTGTTATCAGGCATTGATAGCCAGGATATATATATCTGGACAAGCATTCAGCTTTTTTAAAGATGAGGATTTGTCTTTAGCATCCCATCCCAAATCATCATATGTATAGTATGTATTTTGAATTAGTTGTGTGGAATACAAATGTTCTGTGACCTGAGCCTACCTACTCTTAGGGCAAAACCCACTAGAGAAACTTGGTCAACTTAAAGAAGTCATCCTTACGTCAGGACTCTACAGTTGTTTTGGATTACAACCACGGTCATTCTCAGCTGTGATGGCTGGGGATGATGTGTTTTGTAGTCTTCTCCTGGAGGCCCCAGGGGTAGGGAAGATGCATCTCAGATATACAACTATTGAATGGGCTTGGAGGTTCCTTGCCATCCCATAATATCAGCTGCAACTGGTCTTAGCCCCAGCCCTCCATACACAAGGCAATCCAGGCTACAGTGGGGCCATAATAAGAAAATGGTGGTGGTAGTGATGGGACTGTACATACAGAACAAACAACAGAAGAAAATGAACCAACTGCATACATACATATGCATCAAGCAATTAAGCACCTTTTTTTAAAGATGTGGCACACCGAAGCCACAAGTCCCAATAAGAATAAAAATCCATAGTACATGTGTAGTAAAGTGAATCACTTAAGAAAGTGAGCCAAGCCACAAGCTACAGATTGCTTTATTTTATTTTATTTCTATGCCCTCTTTCTTCCAAGGTGGCTCATAAATAGTTAAAAACAGGGATTCCTAGCGTGGTGTAGTGGATAAAGTGATGTCCTAGGACTCAGGAGACCTGGTTTCAAATCCCTGCTTGGCTATGGAAACTCACTGGGGAGTGGCATTGGGAAAACCACCCTTTAAAGATCTCACTTACCCTGAAAGCCCTATCAGGGTTGTTGTAAGTCAGTAGTTACTTGGTGGCACATGACACACAACTAAAAACAAATTATGACATTGAAAAACAATTAAATTTAACACAATATTTTTAAAATGCTAATTTTAAAAAAAGACTTAGAAAAACAAGGACTCAAACACTGAAGAATACACAGTTTCCTGCAATAAAAGTCCGTTCTGATCAGTTTTTTAAAACATGCTTTAAAAGAGAGGTCTCTGTCTGCCCACTGAGGGGAGGGCATCTTGAATCCTGGGAGCAGCCAGTGACCAGACCCTTCTTGGATCCTCATTGAAGGTGGCCCTAAGAGTGCAAGTGTGAGCTCTGCCACGAAGCCTTCCCACCCCCCAATTTCTGGAGACAGAGGATGGGCTGCTCCAGAGATTTAAAAACATGGGTAAGACCTTATAGGGAGATGCTATCCTTCAAATCACCCAGACTGAAGCTGTGGAGGACCTGGTAGACCAGAACTAGTACTTAGAAGAGAGCCTCAGAAATGGACCAGCAGCCAGGGAAGGTGTTAAAACTGGGGAACTCTATGTTCCCTGTAGCCAGCCCTAGTCCGCGGTCCAGCTGCACCATTTTGAATCAGCTGAAGTTTCCAAACTCTCTCCAAAGTTGGCCCCACATTGCAGTAATCTGGACAGGATGTCACTACAACAGGTGTCACTGTAGCCGGATCAGACATCTCCACGAATGGACACTGCTAGTGGACCAGTTTAAAAAGCAAAGCAAAGTGTGCTGCTTATGGACTGCCCCATAGCGCTTAAAGCACTCTCTGGGCAGTTTACAAGTTATTTATGCAAGCTATATGTTGCCCCCCCCCCCCCCCGGCAAGCTGGGTGCTCATTTTACCACCTTTGGAAGGATCAAAGGCTGAGTTAATCTTGAGCCGGCTACCTGGGATTGAACCCCAGGTCATGGGCACAGTTTTGGCTGCAGGACAGCAGTTTGTTGCCTTCTCAGCCACACTAGACGCTGTTCCAAGACCTCTATTCAGAGCACGTTCCCATAGTCTCTCAAGACTGAAGGATGCCTACACAGCAGTTTAACCACTGCACCACCAGGCTCATTTAACTGCCCTGTTCTCTACCGAACACTGGGCATCCTGGCTCAGGGCTAAATTCAGGAGCCTCACCAAGCTCTGAACCTGGGTTTTCACAGGAAGCCTAATCCTGTCTAATACGAGGCGAATCCATATTCCCTGATCTGCCCATAGATTGACTAGGAGCACTTCTGTCTTGTTGGGATTGAACTTGCTAACATGATGATATCAAATAAAGGCTAATTATGCTTAAAATATGCCCTTTCCCAATAACATAATAACACCTAGCCTGCCATGTTTTGCCAAAGTACTCAAGGTGGATATCCAGCAACTCTAAATTGTGCTGAGAAAGCAGTCCTGGCAGAAATCCTGAGAAAGGGGTCTCCAGTCTAGGCAGATAATTCTTTATTCAAAACCATGAAGAATGGTAACACGTTTTATTTGAGGGCAGAGGAAGACATAAGAGCCAGTGAGAGGACTGACCTGGAAGTCAGGAGATATTGGTTCAAGTCCCCAGTCATCCATAGAAACCAAGGATAAACCACTCCTGAAACATCTCATATACTTTAAAATCCCTGCAGGTCAGAAGAAGCAACTTGGTGGCACATAACAAGAACAGAAGCATTAGCTTCTGCTTTGCATGAAGAAAGCCTCAGATTTAACCTCTGGAGCATCCAGAATTTTTTTGGCTGCATACTTATTTGAATTTTGTGATGCAGCTCTTGGATCCCAAAACTGTATCCAAAAATGTATGTCAGGGAAAGTTGCATGCAGTAAGCACGTATTGGGGAAATCTGTGAACAAAGGTGTGAGTATGATTAAAAGTTCTGAAGTATATATTAAGAAAAAATGTGTATGCAAAAGAATGCAATTTTTTTAAAAAATTATTTTTTTGTATTTAGGAAAAATGCTGATCAATGTGAAAACAGAATGGAGGAGAGTTATGGCTCATACATGCAAAACAGCCACAAGCAAGGTATAGACTAATTAATCTATCCCTAGATGTTTGTGTCACCCAGCCTGTCTTGTAGCCCCTACGTTAGCCAGCCATCCACAGAAGTGGTGGAAGATACTGTCCCATTACCAGTGCTGAAGAAAGGGTGTGATCAGATGGCAAGAAAAGATAGTGTCTGATTGCACCAGAAGGGGTGGCTTTGTCAAAAGCAACTTTCCTTTAAGTGATCCTTCCATCTGTGAAGGAATCACTCCACCCCAGCCCCCTAGACATTTAGCTCTGCTGCTGGATCAACGAGGTCCAACTTGGTCACAGATCAGGGTCAAGCTGGATTGCTATTGCAAGAGCTTGCCTCAGACTGTGCCACAAGCAGTCCAAATTGAGCGCGATTTCCCAACCTGATCCCATCCTAAGATTGATCTGCTCACCCACTCAGCTTCTGTACAGGGGACTGTGATTGATGCAGAGTCCTTTGCCTGGCTCTGGCTCAGTGTGCAGCCAAGGGCATTGCAGCTTAGTGAGAGTCCTTTGCATGCCGGTCCAATCCCTGGCATTTTGAATCAGAACTGGAAAAACGCCTGCCTGAGTCCTGGAGAATCTCTCTGTGGCTCAGTGCTGACAACACCAGGCCAGATGGAGCAAACAGAGACCTGACTTAGTACGTATATAGTGGCTTTCCATCTTGGGCTGCCCGTTAACCCCTTTCAAAAATCTTGTCGACACAAAGGAAGATAAGGAGGAAAAGGCAAAGCTGGTTTCCTCTCCTCTGGCTGCTGCCTTAATCTCATCCCAAGCCTGTCCGCCAAAAGCAGAGAGGAGAGGATGATTTTAATAGCAGCTTAGAGGGTTCAGATAGGAGAAGGAACACATTATCTCCCAGAGGGTTTCAATTAATGGTATGAAATGCACAGCTTGGTCTTAAATCCTCCTATTCCACTTCCCACTCCCGATAAGCGATTATTTGCAAATCAGCTTTCGGCTCTATTATAGCAAGACCTATTTAAAAGAATTGTAGAGAAAGTTTTAAAAGAAGAAAGAAAAGAAACCCTTTCCCTCCATGAAAAGCATGAAGATTGAAATAATGGACATTTCCCCACACCACCCATATTTGTTTCCATCAAAGATGTGCCTGCAATATCCTTTGGTCCAGTGCACTTACAAAGTGTGAAGGATTTGCAGTATTGTTGTGCTTCAAGGAAACCCAAACATCTTGTGAACGTTAGTGTCCTTCACTAAGCTGAGGGACTTACGCGGGTGAATCTGTTTACTGCAATGGCATAGCCATACGTATCCTCTCTGCACATTTCTGTTCTGCTTTTAAAATCAGGCCTCGCAGCTTCAACTCTGAAAATACTGTTCGTGGAGAATGTTTCTGTGTACTCCACCACTACAGCACACTGCTTTGATTAACATGACTCCACCTTTTGCCATCCTAGGGTTTGTCGTTTGGTGAGCTATTTAGCACATTCCACCAAAGTAAAGCACTAGGTCTTTCCAAGAGCATTCTAAGTACCCTACCATCGTGCTAGGATGGAGTGTAATATTACTCAAGCTGTTAAACATTTGGTGTTTCTGTGTTGCATTTTATTATAATATGGCAAGTATTGTGTTTGGCAGATATGACAAGTGACTGAAAGCTGTGGAATGGCTAGTGGAAAGTATATACACATACTGGTGGTGGTTGGTTAAGAGGAAATGGAAGGAGGCGATGGGAGGGTTACTTTCGAAGAATCTGTTAGAAACATTATGGGGAGGGCAAAGAGTGAGGGGGGAAAAAAGAGATTTTGAAGATGGCAGCAAGGTAGTTGGACGAATCTGTGAGGAGGAGAGTGAGAGTCTGTAAACCTATACAGACAGTATGTGTGAAGTGCTCAATGGGTGATGGGGGTCACACATAAGCCCCATTTCATGCCCTCTTACCCAAATGTTTGGTAGTTCAGTCAGAAGGGCTACCGAGTGGAGTGCATTTGACTGAACGTTCTTATAGCCGGTCTGCATAAGACAGGCCTGATAAGGCAGGGCTCTCCGTCACGGGAGGGCTGTAGAAGTCAGCAGAAGGCCTTTCTAAATGTGACTCCACGGGTCTTCACACTGAAGAGGAAAAAATCTTCCTTGCGTCACGTCGGAATGGATTGGGAAGGTGGTGGTAGAGGTTATGTGTGAGCTCTTCTCCCCCACCATGACTGGCACCCTTCACACGTGCAGGTTTCATGCCTAAATAGGGCCTGCGTGATGAAAGATGGATTGTTTAAGGGGTTAAAACATAGGTTGGTAGTATTATATAAATGATAAAGGAGAACTGTAGCATCAGGAGAACTGATGCTAATGCACTGGACGGTATAAGACGTTTCTAAGATATAATATCATAAATTCTATTTATTTTTTAAAAAATTATTATCAGCCATATCTATGCCTATCACCTGGTTACTACTGCCAACAAAGTTTAAGAAAAGTAGAGGCTGAAGACCAAGAAACCATAAACCTTTCACACAACATTGCTTTGATTCTTAGTGTTACATGTGATGCCATTTAGAAGCAGTGGGAGAAAAATCCTTAGTGGTTGGGATTTGATATTGCTAATGCAGAACACAAGAGGTTTGATGTAGTGTGAGAAAAGAAAAACAACCCAAGAAGAAGTGGTGGTGGTGGCAAGTGCAGATGAACAAACACAAATTTAAGAACACACTGGATCCTAAGAGTCTGAGTTTGGCACCTGGACTGTCAACAAGTGAGGTCACTCCTCTTGCTGATGCTCCTCTGGTTGACCAGATGTCTCTCTGGCTAAATTTAATTCATTAATTGTGTGTCATCACATCAATTTTGACTTATGGAGATCCTTTTCAGAGTTTTCTAGGTAGAAAGGACACGGACGTGGTTCTCCTGGGACTGTGCAGCTTTCCCAAGACCACACAGGCTGACTCTTCTGGGATGCACAAATGGGGAATTGAACTTCCAACCTCTGGCTCCAGATGCCTAACTCCCTGAACTAGCTCGCTAGCTTCTGGCTAGATTATAGTACATAAATAAATTTGGGATTTAAGTCCCTTCTTCCTCTCAATGTCATCGCCAGCCGGCACATGGCCCTGCTGGATAAGGATGCTTGGATATTGGCCCTGCTGGATAAGGATGCTTGGGGGCTGTTGTGTAACCTGACTGGAGGACTCCAAGTTGGGCTAGGCTGTTTTAGATGGTCCTAATCAAACATGGCCTGACTGTGACCTTGGGACAACTGGCTCTGTATTTGAGGCGCAGAGCTTTGAGGTCCAATCAAGCTTCAAGTATCTTCTTTAAGAGAACTTCAGCAATGGAATCTCTTCTGCTATCAGGAAAGAATGTAGCATGCAAATAAGGGTGTGTGTCTCCATAGGAGATGGGTTTATGACACGTGTTCCCCCAGTCTACTATGAACAGACCTTCAAGTAAGTAGATGCAACAAGTTTTTGCCCAGAGGCACAGAGTAAATAGAGTTTTCAGGGAACACTGATGGAAGGAAGGTTTGGATTTTGTGCCTCAGAAGAAGGCAAGATGAAGATATTCTTGTTTCTGCTCACTTTCCCATTGCTAGCTAGTGCTCGCTCTAATAATACAGTAATCATAGGCATGAGGTTGGAGAACAGCACCAAGCCAGGGACTGCCATCTTAGAAAATGGCATCATTCAAGTGGTAGAAGGAAGCAGAATCCATCTTCGAATCTATGGGCAAGGCATCAATGAACTCATCTGGCAGGTTGTCTATTTTGGTGAGATGCTGGCTTCAGATACAACCGCTGGTGTTCCTAACAAAGACGCCTGCCGTGAAAAGACCAGTGACTTGCGGGTGCTTCCATATGCTTTCAATGTACGAGAAACATCTGCAGTGCTGCCTGTGATTGTCCAGACTCTGCGAAAGGAAATCCACTACAAGGACTATGTAGTGTGCCTTGAGGACAATCCTGAGCAGCCACAGCATCAACATGGGGACCACGATTTGTTCCTCCGTGTAGTGGAGGAAGAGAAATTGGACCTTCCTCTCTGGCTTCATATTATCTTACTCATGGTCTTCCTGGGACTCTCAGGTATGTTCAGTGGCCTCAGCCTAGGCCTGATGTCTTTGAATCCCCTGGAACTGCGCATTGTGCAGAATTCTGGCACGGACAAGGAGAAGAGATACGCTTCCAGAATTCAGCCCCTCCGCGAGAAGGGCAATTACCTGCTGTGCTCTTTGCTGCTAGCTAATGTCTTAGTCAACAACTCTTTCACCATATTGTTTGACATTCTGGTTGGCACCAACGTGGTGGCTATTGGCATCTCAACTTTTGGCATTGTCCTGTTTGGGGAGATAATCCCACAGGCTGTCTGCTGCCGTCATGGCTTGGCAGTGAGCGCCAACACCACCTTCATTACCTGGGTTGTCATGTGGCTGACATTGCCAGTCTCTTATCCTCTCAGTAAAATCTTGGACTGCATATTTGGTAAAGAAATAGGCACTGCCTACACCCGAGAGAAACTGTTGGAGATGTTGAGGGTGACACAGCCCTCCACGGGCCTGGGTAACGAAGAGCTGAACATCATCCAAGGAGCCCTGGAGCTGAGCACTAAGACAGTGGAACATATCATGACTCCATTGCCTGACTGCTTCTTGATCAACACAGAAGCCATCCTTGATTTTGACACAGTGACAGACATTATGGAGAGTGGCTATACCCGTATTCCCATCTATGAGAAGGAAAGGACTAATATTGTGGATATGCTGTATGTCAAGGATCTTGCCTTTGTTGATCCTGATGACTGCACCCCGCTGAAAACAATCACCAAGTTTTACAATCACCCAGTGCATTACATTTCAAATACTACCTCACTAGGTGCTGCGCTTGAAGAATTCAAAAAAGGTAACCAGGTGGTGGATCCAGGGTCAGGTTCCAACATTTTTCTGCAGCTTAGCGCTTTAAGAAGCACCTTTCAAACAGGCAGAACTGTGATCTTTAGGACAGGTAAAACTGGCTTAGTGGTTTAGGTATCTGGCAACCGAGCCAGTGGTTAGCACATTATTAATATTCCGAAACACCAGACACAGTCAATATTATAAAAACATTGACTGGTATTATATAACAGACACAAGTTTTAACCAAAAACCTAAGTATCAGTTAAATATCAGTGCCGTATGTACACTGTTCGTAATATTATTGTTTTTTGTAGCTCTGATGGTGTGATTTCTGAGATCTGCAACTTATTGTTGTTGTTGTTGTTGTTGTTGATAAAGGGATTGGCCATCATCCGTTATAAATGATATTAAAGAGAGTGGTAACATTTAACCCAGAGTATTTTGTATAAAGTGTTGGAATAAATGCAGTGTTCTGTGATAAAAAGATAGAAGTGCCACTTTTAAGCTAAGATGCTATAAAGTGTATTTGTTGAATATACTGCTAAAAAGATTTTACAACAAAGTCTTAGTGAAAGCCAGTGTCATATAGTGGATTGAGCATCGAACTAGGACTCTGGAGACCTGAGTTCAAATCCTTGCCCAGCCATGGAAACTCAATGCAGGCTGCCAATGATAAATCACTCCTTGAACATCTCGCATATCTTGAAACACCTAAACTAGAAGTAAATTAACATCACCTAACAAAGAAGATGAAATCTTTTTTTTTATTTTAAAAGAACCAAATAGAAATTGTTTATTGTTACAAGTGTTGACAGAACAAGCAATGTTGTTAACTCTTTTTTTGAAATATTTTATTAATACAACATAAACCAACTACCACACAAAGAACTATAAAAAACATTTAAAAAAAACCCAATAAAAAACAAAAAGATACAATTTCACAAGTGCCCCCATCACCTTCAGGACTAGCATTAAACTTCGTTCAATCCATTTTCCCTCCAAAATTTCATTGTTTCTTCCCTCGGTGTATACCCCTTCCCTCTCCGAAATACATATTCCAAAAATACATTCCATGTTTTCTTAAAATCATTATTTTTCAATTGGCCTCTTCTTATTTTCATATCACATGTCAGTTTATCATTAATTGCCATATCCCATAATTCTCTATACCATTCCTCTAAACTAAATTGATTATCATTTCTCCAGTTTCTTGCGAAAATTAATCTTGCAGCCGTACTCATTATTACTATTAAATCCTTATTTTCTTTCAACAATTGATCCTTCTTAATCACATTCAATAAAGCAGTTAACGGAGACATTTGAATATTCAATCCAGTTATTTCAGATATTTCTTTAAAGATTAAATTCCATTCTTTCTTTCTTATTTCACATAACCACCACATATGTAAATATGTCTCCTTCTCTTTTTTACACCTCCAACATAATGTTGACACACTTTTATCTATTATATTCATTTTAACTGGCGTTAAATACCACCTCCATATTACTTTATAACAATTTTCTTTTATCCTTACTGACATGTTCTTCATAATTCTTTGATCCCATATTTTATCCCATTCTTCACCTATTACTTCTTTATCCAAATCATATTGCCATTGCATTTTTAATCCTTGTGTACCCTGTTCAGCTTGCGTTACTAGTTTATATATTTGGCTTACAATTCCTTTTCTTTCTATCTTTTCCTCTGATTTCAATCTTTTTTCTATAATCTCTTCAAATTTTGTCATTTTTCTACCTTTCCCTTCTTCAGTATTCCATTCACTTGTCCACCTTTCTAATTGAATTATATTTAACCATGAAATCCCCTCTCCTCCTAATACCTTTTTTATGTCTTCTTTATCTCTTATCTTCTCTCTCCAATCTTTTAATCTATTTATCTCTTTACTTTTTAATATATTCTTAAAGTTTTTTAAATTTTCCGGAAAATTCCTTAACTCCACCACCTGTGATAAAGGGGAGATCGGTGGACTCAATAAACCTCTAAATTTTTTCCAATTTTCTAACATATTTTTAAGGAAAGGATTATTAATCTTTTAACCTCTTTTCCAATTTTTTCTTTAAACAATATACCCTCCACTCTTTCTTCTTTACCCTCCATTTCTGTTTCTGTCCAGATTAAATTTTTATTACCCTTAATTATATCTGGGATATGTCTAAGCTGATTTGCTATATAATATAATTTTATGTTAGGTAATCCAAGACCTCCCTTTTTTTGTGTAACATACCATAATTTTTTATTAATCCTCACTTGTTTATTTCCATTACAATAACAATTTATCATTATCTGCCACTCTTTCAATTGTTTTTCTGTAATCTTTATAGGAAGCATCCAAAATATAAAATTCAATTTAGGAATTATTTTCATTTTACGTAATGCCACTCTACCAAACCATGAAATCTTTAATTTCTGATATTCTTTTATCCTTCCGTTTATCTCTGTTTTTAGTCTATCCAAATTTATTTTAATTATTTCTTGTAAATTCCAAGTAATATTAATCCCTAAATATTTCATAACATTTCCAATTTTACCTTCAAATATTATTTTCATTTTTCTTTTCTCCTCATCTGAGTGATTTAACAATAGACATTCTGACTTTCCCCAATTTACCCTTAACCCCGTTATACTCTCAAATTCCTTCAAATGTAATTTAAGCCTTTCAATTGTTTCAACTGGATTTTTAACTATTAATAATGTATCATCAGCCATTTTCTTTGTTATCTATCCCTCTAATCTGTTTATCATCTCTAATTATCTGTGCCAATAATTCAGTTATCATTGTAAATAGTACTGGAGATAAGGGGCAACCTTGTCTTGTACCTCGGCCTAGGTATATTGTCTCAGTTATACCATCATTAACTATAACTCTGGCTGTATTCTGTGAATAAAGTTGGTGGATTATCTGCCTAAAAATAGGTCCAAACCCTAAATAATTGATTAATATCTTTAACGAATCCCATTCCACTGAATCAAATGCTTTGAATATATCTAACGATATTACTCCAGCTTTAGAATTGGTTTCTTTAGCTAGGTGCATTAAGTTAAGTACCCTTCTCATTAAATCTGACATTTGCCTACCTGATATAAATCCATTTTGATCTTTTTCAATATATTTCCCCATAAAACTATTCAATCTCTTTGCCATTATTGCCGTGAATATCTTAGCATATTGATTTATCAGTGATATGGGTCTATATGCTTCCATATTTATAGGATTTTTATCTGGTTTCAATATTAAAACAATAAGTGATTATCTCAATGATAGTGGGATTTCTTCTCCCATTAATATCTTATTAAATAACTCTTTTAATTTTGGTATAAGAATCTTTTTAAATACCTTATAATACTCTGGACCTAATCCATCTGTTGAAATCTTTAAAAGATGCTTCTTAAAAGCATCATCTGATGTGATCCTGGCTAGCCACAGTAATATAAACAATATTTGTCCCACAGGGAAATCTCACCTGGCCATTGTCCAAAAGATGACAGAGGATGAGCATCCATATGAAGTGTTGGGTGTGGTGACCTTGGAGGATGTCATCGAAGAGATCATCAATTCAGAGATCCTTGATGAATCAGATATCTACAGTTAGGTTCATCTGCCTCCTTGTCTTGTTTGTAGAAAAGAACAGTGTTTGTGAGTGCATGTCTATGACTGAGGGCTGGAGAGCGAGACAGTGAGAACGCAGGGACTACTAGAACATAAAGAATTTTAATTAGTGGAGACTAATCTACCACGAGGGGGACATGGTGGCGCTGAGGGTTAAACTGCAGAAGCCTCTGTGCTGCAAGGTCAGAAGACCAGCAGTCGTAAGATCGAATCCACGCGACAGAGTGAGCTCCCGTCACTTGTCCCAGCTCCTGCCAACCTAGCCATTCGAAAGCATGTAAAAATGCGAGTAGATAAATAGGTATCACCACGGTGGGAAGGTAACGGTGTTCCGTGTCTAGTCGCGCTGGCCACGTGACCACGGAAACTGTCTACAGACAAACGCTGGCTCTACGGCTTGGAAACGGGGATGAGCACCGCCCCCTAGAGTTGGACATGACTGGACTAAATGTCAAGGGGAACCTTTACCTTTAATCTACCATGCCTTTCCTTTTTCCAAGCCCACCTGTAGTCCTTGCAGCAGAGGTAAGGTGGGCACAAGCTGGCTTGGCTACCACTGCTACAGTGTGAAATACTTTGGGGAGCTTGATCTTGAACAGTTATTTCTAAAACTATACAAAAGACCTGGTTCTAGTAGATATGACGTCAATTCTGAGACCATGATTTCTTCCTAGATAGTTGAGTGCTTGGCTAGATAGCTAAATTGGAGCAAGCTGGCTTAGGTTCAGTAGGATTGCATAAGGTTGCGTAGAGGTGTGTGGTATGCCATTTGGTAGGATCCTTGCATCCACATGACATACACATCTCAAATGATCCTAATGGGCATGCCTCCCTTTAAAGGGAAAGAGAGAAATCCCTCCCTCCCCCCCCTCCCCCTCCTTGCCTCCTCCTATCTCTTCCTCCTTCTGGGAGTAAGCTTTCAATTTTTAATTTTTTTCCTAAAAGGTACAGTGCATACATACTGTCCTAAAAGGTTGTTATAGGTTTTTTGGGCTGTTTGGCTGTGTTCTGGAGGTTTTTCTTCCTAATGTTTCACCAGTCTCTGTGGCCGGCATCTTCAGAGGACAGGAGTTAGAACTCTGTCTGTGTTCTCTGAGTTCTAACTCCTGTCCTCTGAAGATGCCGGCCACAGAGACTGGTGAAACATTAGGAAGAGACACCTCCATAACACAGCCAAACAGCCCGAAAAACCTACAACGACCATTGGATCCAGGCCGTGAAAGCCTTTGAGAATACATTGTCCTAATAGGCTTAAAAAAAACCACTTTGCTCCTTCCTCTCCCCCTCCATGGAAGAGAGGAGGAGGTGTTTCATTTCCCAATATTATTAAGTGGCTAAGCTGTCTTAAGGATATTGGGAACTTGGGAAATTGAAGGTGGATGGGAAATTGAAGCAGGAAATCATCCACTTCAGTTTTATCCCAGTGATCACACCTGATGGAACAGAACCAAAATGGAGCAATTCTAAAAAACAGTAGTCCCTGACAGGGACCCAAAAAGGCATAGGTAGGAACACTCTGGGACTGGCTGGTTCACTCTGGCACCTACGTCATGAGGTCACCAGGAAAAGAAGTAAGCAAACTCATCCCCAGAGTGAAGCAACAGCAGGACAAATCCCCATGTAGTCTCACCCTCAGTTAGATATCCGGTTGTGGAGTCAGATATCTGGTGCTGAATTCCCTCAATGCCTCCCTGGAGAAAAACCAGGATGTGTAGCGTTGAGCAAGCTACACAGCCCCAGCACACCCCCAAGAAAAAGGGACTCACCAGGGATGTTGGCAAGTCTTTGGCTCTGAGTTCCAAGTCCAAGTCTTTGGTACCAAGTGCTAAGTCAGAGTCCCTATTAAAAACAAGCTCTTTCCCACAGAAAAAAGGGAGAGGGTTCTGAGACAAGTCTGAGACATTGAAAAAAAACCCTGGAGTAGAGTCTGAGTCGAGTCACTGGAGCGACTTAAGTTTGACTTGATAGCAAGTCCTGCAATTTGTGTCCCCAATCCTTGGGGAGGAAAAAAGCACTTCTGAGTGCTCTGTGCCTAGAAAACCCCAGGATAGTTTGCCAGAAGTCAGAATTGACTTGATGGCATGTAATTATTTATTTAATTCTTCCCAGTAGTAGGAGTAGCCACTTTGACGAAATCCACACAAATAGCCCATAGCAGTTTTGGACATCTCTTGGGGGAATGAATGACAATGGAGCATCTGCATTTCAAAATACCACTTCCCACTGCCAGGGATGATCATTATTTCTTCATGCTTTTAAATTTTGCAGATTGCTTTCCTGCTGCTATTTTAAATGTATTTGTGTTAATGTGTTAAAATATGCTTTTATTGTCCTTTTTAAATCTTTCTAAGCTGACCAAGGAACTTGCTGAAGAGCAGGATACAAATATAAATAAAGATATAGATGTAATCCTCCAATCAACCCCCCTGGAAATGTTTGGTAATGAATGGTGGGGTATAAATGAATTCAACAAATAAATAAAATGAACGAATGCAGTGCTCCTTTCATCCCAAATGTACTATGTCGGTCACAGAAGAATATTATAAATTACAAACACAGTGCTTAGAAGGGGAAACCAACCTGGTATTGGAATATGTACATACTGTGTAGTGTGGAAACGGAGGGGGAAAACACAAACCAGAATCTCATAGACTTTAGAAGAACACATGTGTTTCTAGTGCTCATGAACCCTGAGAAAATTTTGGAAATACAATAGTTGTTACCTTCAGACAGCTCAGAATCTGAAGTTTAATCTAGCTTGGAGCTTCATGTGCCTGGGAGAGAGGATTCTGATGCCTTCCGGACTCTGCTTCCAAATTAAGAAGGGATTTATGACAGGGAAAGGTGGAAAGCCTTGGAGTTCTACCTCCTCCACACATGAAGGTTCATTTAAATTACACTCTCATTTCTGAGCCATCTGCAGATTGCAACCATGCATTTTCAATTTCCTTCAGTATTCATGAGCACTAGAAACACTGGCGTCCTTCTGGTTGAAACCTGTAATTGTAAGATTCTTGCATCCTTTTTCTGCTCAGTGCAGTGTGCGCACAGCCCCATCTGCAATCATCTTTGGCATCGCTGGCACTGCAGACTAGCCTTTTTGCCTTCTTCCTTTGCAGCTGACAATCATACTAAAAGAAAAGTCAGCAGCAGAAGGAAGTGGGATTTCTCTGTCTTCAAGGGCAATTACGAAGCAAAGCTCTCGCCTCGGCTCCTCTTTGCTGCCCATCGATTCCTCTCCACAGGTATAAATCCCCCACATCCACTGGGGATTATTGGCTGGCTGCCATTTTATTGTGCAGACACAGGGGCCAGAAGGAAGTGGTCTGATCCATGGGCCACTATGAGTGGCAGAGAGGTGAAGGCAGAAGTGATGTCTGAATAATACCATCTCCTTTGGGGAAGTGTTTTCTCAGCCAAGTATCTTCCACTTTGTTGAGTTCTCCTTGGTGTCTCCAGGTCTTAGAAAAGTTACTTTCTTGGACCACAACTCCCAGAATCCCCAAACAGAATGGCCACTGAGATTACAAAATGTTTCTTCTTACCACAAGTAGATAATGCAAGTTGTGTGAATGGGCTGCCTACCTGCAAGGTAGTCATACAGAGGAGGAGCAGGATCTGTTTTCGACCATCCCAGAATGCAGGACACGTAATAATGAGCTCAAGCTACGGGAAGCCAGATTTAGGATGAATGTCAGGAAAAATGTCTTAATTGTTAGAGCAGTATGACAATGGAACCAATTACCTCAGGAAGTGGTGAGTGCTCCAACACTGGAGGCATTCAAGAGAAAATTGGACAACTGTCTGTCCTGTTTTGATTTGGATTCCTGCATTGAGCAGGGGACTGGACCCGATGGCCTTATAGGCCTCTTCCAACTCTATGATTCTATGCTTTCTGAACTACAATTCTCAGAAGCCCTCAGCTAGTGATTCTGGGATTTGAGATCTCAATCAATCAATCAATCAATCAGTCATATCATATCATATCATATATCATATCACTTTTCCAAGCTCTGGGTGACTTTTTGACTCCTGTTCTCTCTCTGGATCTTGCAGAGGTAATGCCATTTTCTCCAAGTCTCCTCTCAGAAAAGTACTTGCTGCGTCTCCTCAAACACCGGGATGTGATCTGTGAGCTGGGATTTGATGAGGAGCACAAGCACTCCCCCCACCATTACCTTTATGAAAGGGGTGAACGAGCCGATTACTTCATCCTCATCTTGCAGGTACGTTGTGCAGTCTCTGTAGATCTGCCCACCGGCCAAGAAAGAGCACATGCCCTGCATCCTGCAAAGAGGGAGGAATTGGTCCAATTAGTGTCTTAACATGAATGTAGGTGATTTTGCACTTCTTACTTTAAGCGCTCGCTCATCCCACAAGGACTACAAAAATGCTCTTAACGTGCACGGTTTAGGGACACTGCACACAAATATACATTCATGAATGCCATCTTTAAAACGTATTACACTCAAAAATGCAAAACTTCATGCCAATGTTGGTCAGTTAGGCAAAATTATGTGCAAAATGCACCTGTTAAGAGGAAAGTGATCAAAACATGTATAGATTTTCATGCAGAAAGCCTTTAAAACTATCCAAGCTCAGGAGTAACCAGACTTTAAGTTGGAAAAGTGCCAGAGTTTGGGACAAACCAGATCAAGCCTGGAAAAGAAGAACGAAGTGTCAATGTTTTCCTTTTCTGTCTTCTCTTGGTCGTTTGCTGCTACAGACCAGCTTAAAAGTTAAGGCTGCACTTCCTGTAGTGCTCTATGGGAAAGGCTGTTTCCTCCCACATAGGACACCTGAACGTGCGCAGCACCGGCATGCGAGCCGTCTTGCTAGATAAAATAAATAACTCAATCTTTTGCTGATGTTTATTTATTTTCTCACTGGCTTATTTTATTCTATGCCCATTTCACAGCAGAGAGACCCAAGGTAGCCTACAAAGAACTTTACATTATTTATTTCATATCTCATGTTTCCTCCAAGTGGTTCTCTCACCATTACATCCTCATAACAATCCTGGGAGGTAGGCTTGGATCAGAACATACAACTGGTTCAAGGACACCCAAGCGCTCTGTAGCCATGTGGGAATTTGAATCCAGGTCTCCCTCTTCCTTGTCCAACATGCTGACAGCCATGTTACCCTAGCGTTTGTATTAATTGGACTCTGAAATGTGAGTCATTATGATTCACGGTCATTATTAGGCTTCATGGGAGTCATCTATTCATAGCTTGGATCATCTGAGGCTGCAGGTATTACAAGCTTGATCCTTCTGTGAAAGAGCAGGGTTTAAAGTTCAAGCACAAGTATGATTTGATTGATTGGATTTTTAACATACCTTCTTTCACAAATAAAAAAAACAACACTATTCAAGATTACAAATACCTAAACCAGGCAGTCAGTCAGTCAGTCAATCAATCAATCAATCAAAGTTTAAATTAATAAACGCTAACACATTAAATTTGCCTTTCTGTTACAGGGGAAGGTGGAGGTAGAAGCTTGTAAGGAGAACATGAAGTTTGAAAACGGACCCTTTTCCTATTACGGGGTCATGGCCTTGGGTTCATCTTTCCCAGGAGGTAATCTGTGACTCCCTTTCCCTCCAGAGTTCCATCCCTCCTTATAACTGCTACCTGAGCCCCTGGTGGGTTTTCATCAACTTCATCCTGTACGAGGAAGGTGGCAGGAGAGAAGGGAGGTGGTGGTGCTAGCTGGCCTTGTAGGCAGAGGGACATCCCACTCTTTGAGCTCCAGTGTCCCTGTTGTAAGCCCATTTATGCTGAAGGAGGGCAGCAACAAGAATAACCCCGAAGTGTTCTTGCTTGGTGCACTCTGTTCCTCAGTGAGCTGCCAAAATATTTTTTGCATTGAGCTAGCTTGGGAGGAAATCAACCCTGAATGCTCACTGGAAGGACAGATCCTGAAGCGGAGGCTCCAATACTTTGGCCATCTCTTGAGAAGAGAAATCTGCCTGGAAAAGACCCTGATGTTGGGAAAGAGTGAAGGCAAGAAGAGAAGGGGACGGCAGAGGGCGAGATGGCTGGACAGTGTCATCGAAGCGACCAACATGAATTTGACCCAACTCCGGGAGGCAGTGGAAGACAGGAGGGCCTGGCATGCTCTGGTTCATGGGGTCACAAAGAGTTGGACTCGACTTAACGACTAAACAACAACAACAGCTTGGGAGGGGGGTTGAAGGGGGTGGGCAAATGAAGTCCCCCCTTTGCCTGGGAATCTATAAAACCATGTGACAAAGGACATACGTGGCACACTTAGGCACAATCCTCAGCATCTTTAGGTAGGGCAGGAAAAGATTTATGTCTGATATCCTGGAAAGCTGCTGCCAGTCTGTGCAGGCAGCACTGAGCTAGTGGTCTAGCTTGGTATAAGGCAGTTTCCAATACTCCAGTTTAAATCAGCTCTTTATTCAGAACCATGAGGTATGAAGCCTTAGTTTTACCACTCAGGGCATATTCGAAATATTTTTGGTATGTTACTGTTTTGGACTATAAGTCTTAGAATTCCCCCAGCCTTTGGCCATGGAAGCTGGAAGATTCTGAGAACTGCAGTTCTAAAAAGTAACTTTTTCCAAGCTCTGGTTTTAAAAGCACCTGCAACTATTACATTATCCTTGAACCGCTGCCTGGCTTTTGATCAATGAAAGGAAGGACAAGAGAGGAGGGAGGGTGGTCTTCCTGAATGGCAAAATATGGATTCCCCAACTATTTCTAATTCCAACTTGCCTCCTATACACGCCAGTGGCCAAAATCCTGTTGCGTGACTTTGCCTGTGCAGTTATCAGTCGTGCAACTAGATACATGTAACATGAAGTTGCACAGGCTGATGCAAAATTTCCACCACGGTGGAAATCACACTTGGGAGGCAGTTACACGGGTAGAGTTGTGCCTTTAGTTTTCCAATCAGTTGCTCAACCAGTTGTGCAACTAGATACATTGCCTTGCTGTAACTCCCCATGAATTTCTGCAGGCGTAATGTTACACTATGCCAAGCACAATAGGATTTCAGCCAGTAACATACTGAAAACGGATTATTCGAGCAACTGGCAAGCAGGGGCTACTCCCCATGCCTCCGTCTTCCATGAAAAATGAAATCGAACTAATAAATCGTTGGATACACTAGCTGGTGACCAACTGCTGGCCAAGACGCAAGAGACAAATAAAGCTAAACAGAAGAAAAGCCAATGTGTTGGTGATGGAATGCAAGTCATTGCATGAGCAGAGGAGCAGGGATCTGTTTTCAATACAAATTTTGCCACTTTTTGACATTTGGTTCCTGAGCCTCTTTGTAAGCTGTGTTTTCATATCAGATATTGATTTGCTGCCATCTAGTGGTTTCACTAGGAGACAATTTTCAAATAATCCAGAATTCTATAGTCAGGGTGCCAGAACTGCTAGCCCAGTCCAATAGAACCCCATGTACTTTCTAGGTAGATGACTTAGTCAAAATATACTGTAGTTTTTCCTCTTTACTGTGAACATAAAAAGACTGGAGGATATGGTAGGGAAACACAGGAAGGTTAGAAGTGGAAGATGCCAATAAAAATTCAATGGATGAGACAGGAGGCTTGCATGATAACAAAGTGGAAACACCTTCAGAATTCTGTGCCTTTCCTTTCTTCCCATCCTCCAGTTGTCTTTCATAAAAAGCTATCATGAAAAGTGAGGTTGTGGGAGTGTACTTTCAATGGACTGAGTTTAATCTTTTAGAAGAGGTAGCCATGCTAGCATATCAGGCAAAAACAAAATAAAAATACAAAATAAAGAAGACAAATACGTTTGTGGCACCTTCAAGACTAAGTGCTATATTTTAATGTGAGCTTTCATTGACAAGTTCACTTCTTCACACAGAAGAGAGAGTTTATTTTGTTGCTTTTTAATCCTATCGTAAGCTGCCTTGGGTCCCAGTTTTGTGAGGAAGACAAAAAGACAGTGGCCATGCTGGTTAAGGGAGTCTGGGAGTTGCAGTCCAAAGAAGTAATTTTTAAAATAAATTCTGGTTAGGAGGTTCCTTAAATCTGCAGGACAACTCTGCTCCTACTCACTGTTTTTCACCTGTCAAAATCAGTGTCTGAGAACTTGTGAATGTTGACAGACTCTGATGGAATCTGAACAAATGTCCTTTTATTAACTGGTAAAGAAATGCTCAAGGCAGAGAAGTTAGAGGAGAGCATGGGCTCCTAGGAGACATTGGATGTACACGTGACAAGTAGCACCTGTTAATTAGTCATCTTTCTGGATAATAAGGGTGCAACAAAGTTTTATTTTGAAACTAGCTTAAGCGTAGAACTGATGTAAGTTTATTACTGTAATGAGCAATATGTTCTAGTTATTAAATTTCTCTTAAAGGGTGAGAGCAAGTGTAGTGTAGTGGATCGAGTGATGAACTAGGACTCAAGAGTTCTGCGTTCAAATCCTAGCTTGGCTATCAAAATATACTGGGCTGTGTGTGGCACTGGTTGAGCCACCTCTTAAATATCCCACTTAGAAACCTTGGAAATCCTACCAGAGTAGCCATGAGTTGGAATCAACTTGTCAGCCCAGAACATACCCATTCTTAAAGGATATATCAAGGTATTTCCGCAGGCATTTTGATAGGAACATTTTAAGATTTCATACCATTCTCTTATCAATCCTAAGTCTCTCTTCCCAATTAACAGAAATGAATGGAAAAGAACACATAGCACGAGGAGTTGTGTCAACATTCCAAGGAGTAATGACTAACATGTTGCTTTTCAAACACTGGCTGAAATCCTGTTGCACAGTTACGCAAAAGACGTAAATTGAATGGCCAACTGACAGTAAATCGCCTTAGGTATTATCTGTAGCATCCCAGGTCATGCACCTCAGTATGCAACAAATAATTCCTGTGGAGATTTCTTAACTGATGTCAGTATGCCAAGTTATACCATTTAAGTAACTGCATGACAAGATTTCGGCCACTGCAATGAACAACAGGAGCAAACTACTTTTTAAACGTAACTTTTTATCTCTGGTAGGTAGTAAGGTGAGTGAAACATAAGAGAGAAAGGGGGAGCCTGCAGCCTGTCAAGCACTCAATTCCTACCTTATTGCCCCTTTGTCTAGATGTCAACTCTGTGGTTCACTCAGGCAACCGTGTTAGCCATGACTACATGATGCCCGTCTACAGCAGCAGCAGCAGCGCCAACCAGGTTCTGCCCAGTGCCAGCCTGCAATACATAGCAGACTTCACTCTCCGTGCCCTCACTGATCTCCTCTACATCAAGGTGAGGCTTGGGCAGATATCGATAAGTGGGAAAAGACACCTTTGGGAAAGTGGAAGTGTGGCCATACCTCTACTGATAGCTACAATCAAGAGGGGTGGGTGGGTTCCAGGACTGTCTTCAACAGAGATTCGTGGAATGTAGACAGAACAGCTATATCTAATAGTCTGTTCCTCTTTCCAAGGACAAACTGAATGTGATAATGGCAAACCCATGTGAAGACTTGGGTCTCTAGTCCATTGCATGCCCATAAGGTAGAGAGACGGGGTGGGTGTGCCTTGAACGGCACTATGGTTGGGCAAAAGAGAAGAGATGGGTCGTCTTTCTCCTACCTTGAGGGCAGGGATTAGATCCCCGGTTTATTTTCTACCAAAGACACCTAGGCATCCCTCATGCCTGTGGAATCTCCTTTCATTAACTGGCCATGAGAGCTGTAGTCTAAGATCTGACATGGCCGTATCTTTAACATAAGCAAAAGGAATAGCAAGTGACAGTGGAAGGACCACAAAGACACACATTTGTGGAAGGAGGGAATAATCCCCAAGGGAAAGTGGATTTTTTAAAAACAAAAAATGGAGAGGGGTGAGAAAAAAAACAGAGCGGAGATGGATGGGTAAATAGGAAGAAGTCTGCACGTGCTAACAGCCACACGTATCTCTAATATGTACCGACATGATAGCCAGGGCCCTCATCAGGTCTTGAACTGCCGCTCCCATGATCGGTATGGCCTGGCGAGTCTCCAGACACTCCCAATATTTTGCAGACTAGATATTTCCCATTAATGGTATTCCACCCAAGCCTGTGCCGCTTGTAGACAGACTGTAGATTAAATGAGTACATTAAAGGCGATATATATCCCCTGCCATTCACATGTGTGGCCTATGATAATAGGATTTCCTCAAAGATGCATGACTCAAAAGTTAGTATCCGCATTAAGCCATTGACCAAGGAAGCAAGCACATCAAAAGTAAAATGTGTAGTGAGGAAAAGCACATGTGCAGTTACAAAAAGACATCTCGCATCAGTTGAGAGAGCACCCTTTCTAAATGTGGGCTAAATGTGCAATCTGATGTGACTTTCAGCAAGTTGCATCTACTTAGGGCAACCCTAATAGGGTTTTCAAGGTCCTCAGTGAAGCTTCCCTAGCCAAGCAGAGATTTGAACCCAAGTGTCCTGAGTCCTAGTCTGACACTCTGTCTTTTATATTGCTTTTTAAACTAATTAACTATGTGCTAATAACTTGATTTTGACATATGGAGACTCTTTCCAGAGTTTCCTAGGTATGGAGTACTCAGACATGGTTTGCCCTTCCCTTCTTCTGGGGCAATGTGGGACTGAGTAGCTTGCCCAAGGCCACCCAGGCTGGCTCTTTTCCTACAAGGCATCAAGAGAACTGGACTCCCAACCCTGTGTTCTGACTCACTGAGCGATCTAGCCAGCCCACTTTAAGCTTTGTTGTTGTTCTGTGCCATCAAGTCAGAACCAACTTAGAGCCACCCTGATAGGGCTTTCAAGGCAAGTGAAATATTTAAGGAGTGGTTTTACCAGTTCCACAACCCCAGTAGGCTTCCATGGCTGAGCGGGGATTCAAACCAAGTTCTTAACTATCCACTACACCACACTAGAGGTATCCCCACTGCCACCTTCAACCTACATACAAGTATTTGGCTGATCCAGAAGGCTACTGGGTGTAGAGTTCCCCACAGCACCTGTGCTTCAGGCTTGCTACATCGGGTACCACATTTCAAAAGGAGATGCAATATACAGGGATTTGCTGACAAAAAGATACTAATGAGATCCGATTGTGCATACTGGGCAACTGGCACTATGACTCTGAATGGTTTCTCCCTCCCTCCCTCTCTGTTCCCCAAAGCAGATCACACGGACTCAGTATCAGAACTGTCTGATGGCCTCACTAGCAGACAGCAATACTGCAGCTAGTGAAAGCCAGCTGCCTGAGACTGCCTCCAGCATTAAGAAACCTGACCTCCTGAGGCCAAACTGTAAGAGGACAGATCTGCCCACAGTGGAGATCTGATTCTCCATGGAGAGGGCTGGGTCCAGGAGCAGACCAAGATTACAGACCTGATTCTTCAAAGGAAGTGTGAAAAGGAGGCCAGGTGAAAGGCCTCCTGATTGATCGTGGTCCCCATCTAAGAACATCTTGTCAGGATTCAATTTCAGACTGTTAGCCGTTGTCCAGTCCATAACTGTAGTCAGGCACCATTCCAGGGTCTGCACAGCTTCCTCTGTCAAAGATGGAAAAAAGGGAATAGAGCGGTGTGTCATCAGCATACTGATGACAATGTACTCTTAATGACCTCCCCCAGCGGCTTCATATAGATGGGGAGACGATCGATTCCTGTGGGACACCACATTATAGAACCCATGGGGACGGCACAGGAATCCCCAAGCTGAACCCTCTGGTACTGGTCATGGAGGAAGGACTGAAGCCAGTGCAATGCTGTGCCTCCAATCCTCCGCCCTAACAATCAGTCCAGGAGGATACCATGGTTTACGGTACGAAAACTGAGAGAACCAGGAGGTGAGAGTGATTAGACTCCGAAAGTGAGAAAAACAATTAAAAGTAATTTGTCATCCCCTTTCTGAGCCTTTTGCAGATATACGGAAAATCGTTTTGGCTATTATTATCTGAGTGGAAAAAACAAGGCTCTTTTTTTCTGAAGTTGGTGGTTTATCTTGGAACTGGCAAGTATCCAAACTCATATCTTTAAGAGTATAGAAGAACTGCATAACTGTACCATATTTTTCAAACAGTGCCAAGTCACAGTTACAGCTGGGGAGTGAGAGTAGAAATTATAAACTTTACTTTCTACATAACAAGAAGCTCTTGGGAGTTACAGCCATAACCGAAACACAGTCTGTGGAATACAAATCTGCTTTTGTTTTTCTTTTCTGTTTATTTTGGCATTTTGGTATTTTGGTACTGGGCTTGCTGCCAACTAAGTTGAAGATTACAAACGTGGAATACAAATTTGATACATAATATCTGATCAAGAAACTCGGGGAGTCTACAGCCAGACGGAAACATAAACTGTGGATTACAAATTTGTTTTTTTTCTCCTTCTTTTTCTCTTGTTTACCTTGGCACGGTGGCTTGTTGTTATATCAATTGGTGGATTACAAATGTCGTGGATTTGAGAATACAAAACTGGATTACAAATTAACTCCCCCCCCCCCCCCAACTCCTTGGAACTATATAACTGGAAATTTATAGTGGTGAACTCCTGGACTGTGTCTGATTTTGTTCTACTGATTTGGGAGCTCTGAACTTTAGAGATTAAGGAGATAATAGCACCATCTGCTGGAGATTTAGATTATAGCAAGTTCTTGCACGTTTTTTTCTCTCTCTCTCTCTCTCTCTCTTCTTCCCTTTTTTTCTTTTTCTTTTTTGTTTAATCTGATATATTGGAACATATATCAAATTTGGGAATTCCAGATCTGTTAAACCTGTGAAATTAATTATATTTAAAGGAGCTAATATTACTAATATAGTTTTGTTACACTAATAGGTATAAAGATAAAAACAAAGATATATGAATTTATTTATTACGGTCGGGTGACCAGCTCATAAAACATATTTATGGTTAAAATATACAAAATGCAGTTTAAAAATGTACAACCAATTCATAAAACATATTATGTGGCTAAAATATACAAAATGCAGTTTAAAAATGTACAATCAGTTTGTAAAACATATTATGTGGTTAAAATACACAAAATGCAATTTAAAAAAGGTGTACAGCCAGTTCATAAAACATATTATATGGTTAAAATATAAATATTTCCTCCCTTCGGTTGGGGCCACAACATTTCTCTACGCTTGACAGTAAACCACCCTCATGTTAAAACCAGTCGACCTGTGAACTCAGGAAACTATAAGGGAGCGCTGTGCCATTGCTGCTGCACAAAATTTTGCTGCAGAGCATGTAATAAGGGAGTCTTGATCAGAAAGAAGTAGCTGGATGTAAAATTCATCAGGTCTCCCTGGATATCTGAGAATGATTGGGCTCAAGAGGTTAGTGCGTAGATCTCTATAGAAAAGACAATACAGTAAGACATGACCTACAGTTTCCACTTGGCCATCATTACATGGACACAGGCAATCCAAAATAGGTATATGTTGAAATCTTCCTTCCATGAGTTTAGAGGGTAAAACATTAAGTCTCGCTAATGTAAAGGCTCTTCTGGTCTTTGTTGACATAGTGCTCGTCAGATATGAAGATATTGTAAAGGCATTATTAGTAACAACACTGTATTTGCCCAACTGGCTCATATGCTCTTGAAGTTCTATGTCCCAGGTTCTTTGTTTGAGTGCTGCTTTAGCACCGACATGCCCCATCGCCAAAAGAACATTGGTGGAAAAGCCCATTTGCCTTATTTCTTTTGTAAGTTGTAATTTCCATTCTGATTGAAAGGAGTAAAAAAGTGACATCTGTGCCAAGCCTTCTGAAGAGAAGAGAAGCTTTAGCCAGTAATTAAACATGTGGACTTTGGCGCGTGCTCTTATGGCGATTAGGCCAGCCTCTAAACGAAGGGCTACATTAGGTGTACAGGGGGGTACAGTCAGAATAGATCTCAAAATTTTAGTTTGAACTACCTCCAGAGGACGTAGGTCAGATAAAGCAAACAATTGACACCCGTAGAGCATTTGAGCAACAACTTTAGCCTTGAAAACCTGAACGGCTGAGGGGATATGGTGACCCCCTTTGGTGTGAAAAAATCTTGTTAATGCTGCTGCACTTTTGTGAGCATTCAGTGCTGCATGCTTTATGTGGGGGGGCCAGGAACCCGAAGCATGAAAGATTATGCCCAAGTATTTATAGCTGGAAACCTGCTCTATGGGATGACCATTGATAGCCCAATTGTGCTTTACTCTTCTTCTACTGACCATGAGAACTTTGGTCTTCTGGTAATTAATTACTAACTGCTCTTGATTACAGTAGGAAGAAAGCCCCCTCAAGAGTCTTCTCAGTCCCACACATGTTAATGAGAGTAGGACCGCATCGTCTGCATAAAGCAGCATTGATACATGACGTGAGTGTAGTTTGGGGGGATGAAATTCAGGCTTAGCTAAATCTTCAACTATGTTATTAATGTAGAAGTTAAACAAGGTGGGAGCCAGTATACAACCCTGTTTGACCCCATTGAAAACTGGGATTGGATTGGATAGAACTCCAGCTGAATTACAGAGGACTCTCAGATGGGTATTTTCATACAGTCGTCTCATTAGCAGAAGCAGTCGTCTGTCTATGTTCGTAGATTCAAATTTGGCCCAAAGTTTATTTCTTGGGATAAGATCGAAGGCGGACTTAAAATCAATAAAGGCTGCATACAGGGCGCCTCCTTTGGGGGAGGAGTATTTGTGAGCTAGGTGTTGTAGGATGAAGCCCTGATCCAAGGTAGACTTCCCTGACCTAAATCCTGCCTGCACATCAGTCAATATATTTTCTACTTGAAGCCAGTCCGAAAGCCTCCCCAGTAGATATCTTGCATACAACTTACTGATTGTGCTAAGTAGGCTTATCAGTCGGTAATTAGCAGGGTCTCCTCTATTGCCTTGTTTAAATATTGGTACTGTAATGGCTAATCCCCAGTCCTCTGGAATACACATTGTATAATTAATCCAGGAAAATAGGGAGGCCAGGACTGGAGCCCACCAGTCCAGGTTGGCCTTTAACAAGTCTACTGGGATATAATCAGCACCAGGGGCTTTACCCGATTTTGTTTGGCAAATTAAGGAGGAGATTTCACCTGGGGATACCGGGGGCCAATATGGTAAATTTTCGTAAGGTGTAAACGAATCTGAAGCACTCTCAGGATACATTGCATAGATGCTCTGAAAATACTGTTCCCAGACCATGGGGAGGATGCCACAGTCGGGTTTGGGGGAGTAGTCCCGCATGCCCCCTGCCACAATCCTCCAGAAGGAGGCTGAATCCTTAAGTTCGGATGCGAATATCAGTCGTTCCCATATCTCTCTCTGAGCTTGATACTTTTTCCTCCTAATCAAGGCTTTATAGTTTTTCTTGAGTATAAACCAGTCTGGAGGAATCTTAGCCAGCTTCCGTGTTTTGTACCACCTGTATAGGGCTATTAGATCATGTTTTGCTGTTTTACATTCTGCATCGAACCAGGATTTAGAGTGGACAGCTTGGGAGGGTCTAGGCTATTGGGTTCAGGCAATGAGCAGGCTGATGGGCTTTGTGGTGATCACCAGATAATAAGATAGTAAAGAGTCTCTTAGCAATAGATTAAAGAAGTCAGCCACACACACAGATGGATGTCTGCCAGCAGTACTCCTGGTGGGCGACTAGTAGAAGAGGCAGAATAACACAGAATGGGTTCCCAGTGAATTCTGCCCTGCCCCCAGGAGACTGTCCTTTTATTAACATTACAAGGTCACAGGTAGTGACAGCATTACAGATAGTAGACAGGGTTCAGATAGGACAATGGTTACATCATGTTATTAGGATTGGTCTGGGGAAAGGCAATTAATCAAGCCCTCTGATTGGCCTAAGGAAAGGCCTCTATGGCAAGCTCTCTATGATAATGAGAAAGAGGAAGAATGGTGGCAGCTCCTCCCCTCAGAAGCAGCCACAGGATGCTAGGAGAGTTTTCTCTCACTAGAACACCCATGTGGCTTAGCAACCTTGGGAATGGCACCCCCACACTAGGCTTTGACTTTCTGTATGTCAGATAAGGTTGCAGATGATTTATCAGCCCTTTATAGGTCTCTAGGGCAGCCGAGATTGAGTCAGCTGATACAATGGAATTACCGAAGGAGGAGAGGGGCTCAGTTAATAGTAACTGTCTTGTAAGGGTAACCATTTCTGTGGACCATTTTACTCGGGCAGCTCTTATTTCAGCTGTCCATGGGAGGGAAAATTCGCTGTCTGCAAATACTTTAGTGGCTCTGCAGTTGATTGATACAGACAAAGGGAAGTGATCACTCTCAGGGCGGCATTCCACCCTGAAGTCACATATTAAGTCTGCCAGATCCTTGGAGATCATAATATAATCAATGGTTGAGGCTCCCATTGGTGAGATAAATGTATACTCCCCTGGCCTGTCCCCCTCAGTGCACCCATTTAGTAGGGCTAAATCCAGGTTGTTGGCCATCTGCATTAAACATAGACCTGCGTAATTACAACCTGGATCCTTAGACTGTCTTGGGAATAGATGTCGGGAGGGGATACAGTCCGGGGGGATCATATGAAATCGAGCATAGATAGCCTCATCATTTTCTCCAGTCCTAGCATTAAAATCCCCTAGCACCATTAAGGAAGCTGTTGGATATAATAAAACCAGGCTATCAATATAATCTGTTAGTTTTGCCCAGTGGTCTTTGGTCTGGGAACGAGCTGGCTGCGGGGGGATATAGACATTGATAAGCAACAAGGATTGTGTAGTAAAATGCAAAATGGCCGCCAGTGCTAGGTTACAGCTGGGCTGGAGGTTTACAACTGATATCTGCATCTTCGTTGTTGTAAGGATGGCCATGCCACCTTTTAACCGGCCACCTTTTCCACCGGGATCTGCTTTAAGGGTGTGAGTTGCAAAACCATCTAATATTAGTTCCCTTTGGGACCATGTCTCTTGTAGTAATAAAATATCAAAATTTGAGACATATTCTATAAAGGCAGTACCCCCAACCTTGGCTTGCCAGCCTGCAATATTCCAAGACAATATTTTTACAATAGACTTCCTGTGATGAATTATTCCACGTTCATGGGTTAAGTGCTGTGGAGTCTCCTTATCTATACCACACATTGGAGTTGACTCCTGACTGAACGCTACGTTATGCGCTACCTGATTGTATAATTCCGCTTCATCTGTAGCACTTATATCCATGACGGTTAAAGGAAGTACCTGTGGAGAGCTATCAACCCTATGTCAAATCATTTTGTTTTGAACATAATTGCCACCACTAAATTGGTACTTCCAGGCCTCGTTAAAATTTGGGACTGCTTCAAAGTTTTGTTGATCTATGCTCATCTGATTGGCAGTGGATCTCCTCCTCATCTCATTGTTTCCTCTAAATCTTCTCCTTTTATTTGTTGTATACCTGCCTCTGTTCCCTATGAGGACAGGAATAGGGATGCCCACAATGGAGTCAGAGTTCGGAGGCCATTGGCTAACAGGTTGTTCTTTGGAGTGCTTGGTGTGCGGGCTCTGAGTGCGCCAGCCAGAAGGGACAGGGTCAGCAGACGTTCGGTGTATGTCGTCCTGGGGTATATACTTGAGCTGGTTGCTGTTTCCATCTTGCTGTCTTGTGTCGTTCTTTCCTTCCGGTGCTGTGCTGTTGGCTCTCTGATCCCTTTTTGGTTGCTTATCATTTGGATGTAAATTATTGATGTCACGCTTCTTCTTTGGCCTGGTCGTGGTAGAGTCTAATAATTTGAATAGGGGATTGAATTTCAGACCCTTGGCTTTCTTGCCCTTATGTTTATGATCTGCTTTGAACTTTACTGTCTTGCACTTGGTTTTCCTTTCCTCTGTTATTTCGGTGGGTAAAGTCGCCCTGGGGAGGTTAGTCACCTTCTTTTTACCAACTGAAGGTCCCTTCGCTGTGTGAGCATCAACTCCCCTTATTAGGGGCTCTGTGTTGGCCGACAGGTCCTGAATTAAGGGCCCTCTGTTGACTGACAAGACCTGATTTGAGGGGTCAGATTTGGTACTGACAGCTTTGGGGGCAATGGGGCTTTTACAAACTTCTGCCGAAGGGCCTACACAGAGGAGCAACTCCTCCAGGTTCAGGCTGGCAATTCTGTTTATAGTTCCTGGAGATAGATTGTAATAGTCTGTGTGCCCCGGGACATAAGTGGAGTTGTCTTCATTTGTCTGTGTTGCAGGATCTTCCAGGGTCATTGAGGAGTGTTCAGTTTTTCTCAGATGGCCCAACATAAGAGTCATAAGTTGTTTGATTTCTTGGAGTGTATTTCTAATTTCCACTAGGGATTTCTGCATCAAGCCAATGTTGTCTTCCCTAGCTGCGGTTAACTTATCTTGATGTGTTTGAATGACTGTGGGAGTAGCTGTAAAGAAAGTTAAAGGAGTACGAACCTTTGACTCTAATGTAGTAGTTTTGTAAATGGGTACTTCTGTAATGGAGGACTCTAACCAGGGTGTTATTGGGCTCCCTTTGAGGTTAGCAACAGCTGGGCCCTTCATTGGGCTCCCTGATAATATGATGGGGGGGGGACATAAAATCGGATTTCCTTAAATTGCCGAAGTCCATACACACCGTGTTATTAAGCTGGGTGGTGTTTAAAAGCTCACCTCCCAGAGTCTGGTCATCCTTGAGAAAATATTCTGGTAAATCTATTTGTGGTGTTTGAGATGTTTCCCCATGTGCTGGGAGGTGATCACCTTTGTTCTCTGATACAGGAGCTGATGAGGGAGCTACCCTGGATTTGGAGGGCTCTTTGGATATCAGAAAATCTGTAATTTTGGGTTGTCGCGCCTTCCCCATTACCGGGTTATGTTCACCCCTTTCAATTTGGTTAGTGATATATCTTTGGTGGAGTTCCAGAGGGGAGATGGAGGTAATAACGTCTCTATTCCAAAGCTGCTTCTGGTACAAAGCTGTGGTCTTCCTGCTTCTGTGTATATCGGATATAGGTGTAATGGTAATTGGAGTGGTTTCCTTAATCCGATGCAGCACCGGGGGAGAAAGAGTCAAGTCCACCTCCAAAGATTCTGCCAGCTCCATATCAACCAAACTTCTCTAGTCCTCAAGGCCGTCAAATGACTAGCAGGAATGTCAGGAGAAAGTATCAGCCTGTTTTGTATCGTGGTTTTTTTTTTTTAATGTCCTTATCACCCAGGCCTGAAGAATTAAAGAGCTTCTGCTAGTCTTCAAGATATGAGGCAGCCAGGAGTTTCTCAGTTAGATAGTGAGGAATGGCAACAAATGACAACAAATACACCCGGCTCCTAGACACATCAAGGCAGCCGAAGGAATAAAGTAGATAAAGTGAAGTAATTAAAGTGAATAAGTGAAGTAAAATAAGGTAAAACCTGCGGAGCCTCTAGATAAACGCTGCGAACCGCACCCTGCCGGAACCGGAAAACAACAAAGATATATAGACAGTGATAGTAGGAAGTTATATATTTACTTATTTATAGTTTTGAAGACAGATAAATTTAATTGAAATTATAATGGCACAGAGGGGGAAACAGGCTGGAAAAGGGAGTCCCCAAATTGAATCAGGTGCCACAAAGCTGATGACAAACGATTCTGAATTAAGACAGATGGAACAGAGAATGCAAGTCTTTTTTTCATCTGAACTGGACAGACATGCACAACAAATTAGACAAGCTATACAAGCTTTAGACAAAAAAGTAGAGGACTTGGGAACCCAAGTGAATGAGAATCAACAGAAAATCCTGAAAAACAAGAAAACCATCTTGAAGCTAACAAAGCAAGTTAATACGCAAGAAAATAGGCTGGCTGAATTGGAACACAATAAACGGGAACAAAACTCAAAAATAATACAGCAGGAAAGAACCCTGACTTATCTGGAGATCGAAAAGGCCTCATATATACTACGCTTTCAAAACATAGAAGAAGAACGGGAAGAAGATTTAAGAGCAATTATAACACAATTACTCATTCCTATTGTAGGACTGGCCCCTGAAGAAATAAATCAGAATTTGGACAACGCATGGAGATCTTCAACTATTTATACAAGAAACAACCGTAAACCGAGAGAGATTCACGTAAAATTTTTAAGGAGCTCGTTTAGAAATCAAGTTTTGGCAAACTTAAAAGAGAAACAGCTGGTTTGGAAAGGTCAAGATTATAAAATATTGAAGGACATTCCCTGGAGAGTCAGAAATAAAAGGGCAGATTATAAACAATTAACAGAATTTTTGATGAAAAAGCAGATTAGCTATAGATGGATCATCCCAGAAGGTGTGCAATTCTACTATCAAGGTCAGCGACAATATACAGTGGTGCCTTGACTTACGAACGCCCTGACCTACGAACAATTTGACTTACGAACAGCTCCGGCCGCAAAATTTTGCTTTGACTTGCGGCCGGAGCTTTGACATACGAATGGAAAAAGGCAGGGAAAAGGGGCGGGAAATTCAAATAGACTAACTGTTGGTGGTGAAGAGGCTGCTTCTTTGTAGCTCTTTCGCCCCAACGGTTCAGGAAAGGGATGTGGCGGCGGCAGTGGGGGTCCGGCCGGTAGGCGAGGACGCATTCCAGCCGGGCTCTACCTCCCAGAGTCTGGCCGGGAAGCGAGCAGCATTGCTGCCTGGAGGGAAGGCTGGGGCTCCGGAGGAGCAGGATGCGGCCGGCAGGCGGGCGAGCGCTTCCCGGCTGGGCGAGCACTGCTGCCCAGAGGGAAGGCTGGGGCTCCGGATGAGCAGGAGGCGGCGGGCGGTGGAAGCCTCCCAGCAGCGGCAGTGGAAGCACGGGAGGCCTCCCAGAGGGCTCCCGCTGACGGCGATTTTGGCGGCGGTGAGCCCGTGCGGCTGCGGAGAAAGGCCAGGTGGGCTCACGGAGGGCTCCCGCCGACGGCGGTTTTGGCGGCGGTGGAGCCCGGGTGGCTCAGCATGGTCAGGAGGCTTCAGAGGAGGCTTCGTGGTGAGGTAAGGTGCTGCTTTTTGCATTTTCTAAACTGTTTTGGGTGGCTTTTGCAGGGTGGGATTGGGCTGGTGGGGTTATTTTTATGTTTAATTTGTTTTGTTTTTTGCAGCCCCAGGGGCTTGCAGTGTTTTATTTAAAAAAAAAAATTGGTATTTTTTTGAAATGCTGGAACGGATTAATCCCGTTCCCATGCATTTCAATGGGAAATGGTGCTTTGACTTACAAACATTTTGACTTACGCATGCCATTCTGATACGGATTAAGTTCGTAAGTCAAGGCACCACTGTATAAACACTACGCATAAAGCAGAGGCCTTCTTGGACAGATATGGAGGAAGAAGGGAGAAGAAAAGAAAAGAGGAAGAAGTTCAAAGGAGAGATACAACAGAAGGCAGGAAATCTGTAGACTCAGAAAAAGCCCAGGAAAGTGAAGAAGAATCTGAGGAAGAGGAAGAAGAAGAAGAGGAGGAGGAGGAAACCAAAGAGGCAACAAAAATCTAAAGTAGCACAGATTCAGACCAGACTGACAAGGAAGAGGGAGGACTACGGAGGTAGTAAGCAAACAGGAAATGTCTAAAAACCAGCTGAGACTAATCACTATTAATGTAAATGGATTGAATGCACCTGGAAAATGGAAAAAAATATATCATCAGCTTAAGAAACTGAATTTAGACGTTACATGTATACAAGAAACTCATATTTTAAAAAATGACTTGAAATATTTGGAAATGCCAAAATTAGGGAGGCTATTCGCTGCATCAGACAACAAAGAAAAAAGAGAGGAGTAGCAACATTTATAAAAGAGGATCTGAAACCTAAACTAATTTTTGCATCACAAGATGGAAGAATATTGATGGTAGAAATTCAAAGAGGGAGGGGAAAAACATTGATAGTGAATATTTATGCCCCAAATAAAAATCAAGATAATTTTTTCAAAGAACTACAAAAAGAATTGGCAGATAAAGAATACAAAGATATTTGCTGTGTAGGGGACTTCAATGCAGTTCTAGATAGAAAACTGGACATAAACAGTCAAACGCTAAGAAAAGGGAAAAAAGAAAGAAGGACTATATTATCGAAAACCTTCCGGTCTATAGCAGAAGAGTTTCATTTGGTAGATGCATGGAGAGCAACACATATAAAAGAGAAAGATTACACAATCTACTCAAATTCGCATAAGACATGGTCTAGAATAGATGCATGCTGGATTCCAATAAGCTGGATAAAAGTGATGAAGACTATAGACATATTACCAAGAACTTTTGCTGATCACAGTCCAGTTATTTTACAACTGAATATACAAAATAAAACATCGTTCTGGAGAATGAACACTAGCCTTCTGCAAAATGAAGATTTTAAGAAAGAAGTGATGCAAGAAATGTCTTGGTTCTTTAAGGAAAATAAAACTCCAGATGTACCAATGAGAGTAGTCTGGGATGCAGGAAAAGCAAAGCTAAGAGGGATAGCTATAAAGCATGCAGTAAGACAAAAAAAGGAAAAAAATACAAAAATACAAAGAATTAGAGAAAAAACTACAGTGGTGCCTCGCTAGACGATGTTAATCCGTTCCGCGAAGATCGCTGTCTTGCGAAAACATCATCTAGCGAAGCACGTTTTCCCATTGGAATACATTGAAATCTCTTCAATGCGTTCCAAGGGAAAACTCAGTCGTCTTGCGAAAATCTCCCATAGGGAAACATCGTCTAGCGAGTGCGGGTCCCCGTCGGAATGCACTGACAGCTGCACTGACAGCTTTTGACCACTAGTCGGCGCATTCCTATGGGGAAACCTCATCGTCTAGCGAAAATTCCCCATAGGAGACCATCGTTTTGCGAAGCGCAGTAGCGATCGCAAAAAGGCATCGTCTAGCGATTTCCTCGTCCTGTGAGGCAATCGTCTAGCGAGGCACCACTGTATTCCAGTTAGAACAGCAGTCAAAACAAAATAGCTTAACTGAAAAACTAGTAGATAATATGAAATCAGTACAACATCAAATAAATCTATGGTGGATGTCAGAAATGGCAATGAAGATAAAACAAGCGAAACAATTTTTTTTTAAAAAAGCAAACAAACCAGGCAGATGGCTTGCCTATAGACTGAGAAAAGAACAAACAAGAAATCAAATTATAAACCTTATAGACCAGGAAGGAGAGACTAAATGGGAGCAGAAGGAAATAAAAAAATTGTCAAGGATTTCTATCAAGCGCTATACAAAGAACCAGGAAAATCAATAATAAAGCAAAGAGAATATCTGCAGAAGTTTCAGTTAAAGAAATTATCTAAAGAAAATAAAGAGATCTTGAATTCCTCAATAACGATGTGTGAAGTGGTGGAAGCTATTAGAAAACAAAAGAATAATAAATCTCCAGGAAGTGATGGAATACCGGCTGAATATTACAAAAACTTTGAAGAAGTTCTAGGTTTACCCTTTAAAGAATTAATAGAAGAAACAGAAATAGAAAAAGAAATACCCACTTCATGGAAAGAAGCAATAATTTCAGTGATACATAAAGAAGGTACTGATCAATCAGTAATCCAAAACTATAGACCAATTTCGTTATTGAATGTAGATTATAAAATTTTTGCATCAATATTAGCAAATAGATTGAAAAAGGTTTTGGTGCAGATAATTCATCAGGACCAATCAGGATTCTTACCAAAAAGACAAATGAAAAACAACATCAGGATAGTATTGAATGTCTTGGAATACTATGAAGTCAACCCTGAAAAACAGATGGCACTAATATTCTTCGATGCAGAGAAGGCCTTTGACAATATGAACTGGAATTTTCTGCTGACACAGTTGCAATTAATGGAAGCTGGAGAACAGTTTATAGGAGAAATTAAAGCAATATACAGTGGTGCCTTGACTTACGAACTTAATCCGTATCAGAATGGTGTTCGTAAGTCAAAATGTTTGTAAGTCAAAGCACCATTTCCCATTGAAATGCATGGGAACGGGATTAATCCATTCCAGCATTTCAAAAAAATACCAAAAAAAATATAAATAAATAAAACACTGCAAGCCCCTGGGGCTGCAAAAAACAAAACAAATTAAACATAAAAATAACCCCACCAGCCCAATCCCACCCTGCAAAAACCACCCAAAACAGTTTAGAAAATGCAAAAAGCAGCACCTTACCTCACCACGAAGCCTCCTCTGAAGCCTCCTGACCATGCTGAGCCACCCGGGCTCCACTGCCGCCAAAACCGCCGTCGGCGGGAGCCCTCCGTGAGCCCACCTGGCCTTCCTCCGCAGCCGCACGGGCTCACCGCCGCCAAAATCGCCATCAGCGGGAGCCCTCCGGGAGGCCTCCCGGGCTTCCACCGCTGCCTGGCCTGGGCTCCGCCACCACTGCCCGGCCGGGATGGGTCCTCGCCTCCTGGCCGGGATCTGGCTCCCGGAGGGCCTCCACTGCCGCTGCCGGGAGGCTTCCACCGCCTCCTGCTCCCGGCCGGACCCCCACTGCCACCGCCACATCTCTTTCCTGAACCGTTGGGGCGAAAGAGCTACAAAGAAGCAGCCTCTTCACCACCAACGGTTAGTCTATTTGAATTTCCCACCCCTTTCCCCTGCCTTTTTCCGTTCGTATGTCAAAGCTCCGGCCGCAAGTCAAAGCAAAACTTTGCAACCAGAGCTGTTCGTAAGTCAAATTGTTCGTAGGTCAGGGCGTTTGTAAGTCAAGGCACCACTGTATTCCAAACAAGAAGCAAGAATCAAAGTGAATGGAGAGCTGACAGAAACAATTCAAATTGAAAAAGGCACAAGGCAAGGATGCCCGCTGTCCCCTCTACTGTTTATTCTCATGTTGGAAGTCCTGAATCAACAAATAAGAGAAGATAAGAGAATCAAAGGGTTAAAGGTTAAAGAAGAATTCAAAATCCAAGCTTATGCTGATGATCTAGTAATAATCTTAGAAGAACCTACGACGTCAATAGAAACATTAGTAGAGACAATAACTGAATATGGATATATGTCAGGTCTTAAAATAAATAAACAAAAAACAAAAATTCTGATGAAAAATATGACAAAAGAAGAAAAAGAAGAATTACGAAAACAGTCCGGATGTCAAGAAACGTGCAAGGTTAAGTACTTAGGAATTAATATGACAAAAAAACAACAACACAAGTACATTAATGAAGGACAATTATATGGAAGTAATGAAAGAAATCAAAGTAGATTTGCAAAAATGGACTAAACTCCAATTATCCCTAATGGGTAGAATAGCCGCAATAAAAATGAATATACTACCAAAACTAGTCTTCCTCTTTCAAACAATTGCAATATTATTAAAACAAGACTTTTTTTAAAGAACTGAATAAGATAATGACCAAGTTTGTTTGGGATGGGAAAAAACCAAGAATAAAACTTAAGGCTCTTCAGGACAATAAACAAAGAGGAGGGTTTGGTCTACCAGATTGGATGAATAATTACAGAGCAGCAGCTCTGTCCTGGGTGAGAGAATGGGTTACGCTACAAAATCAGAGACTTTTAAAAATTGAGGGACATGATTTAAGACTGGGCTGGCATGCCTACCTATGGTATCAAGATGATAGGCAATGCAAAACATTTAATTTACATCTGATCAGGAGAGCTTTATTATGGGTCTGGAAGACAGTTAAGGTACAACATTACAGAAAGATACCATTATGGGTAGCTCCATTAGAAGCGTTCTCTGATCCGGCAAGAACACCTCAAGGGACAAACGGGAGATATGCCGAGATATTAGATAGTGATTTTAATCTAAAGAACAAAGATGAACTGGCAGAACAAGGTATTATCTTAGACTGGTGGTCGATAAACTTGTTGAAATCAAGATATGTAAAAGATAAAGCTATAGGGTTTCAGAAAGATAAAATACCTTTGGATAAGGGGTTGCTGGATTCAGAGGAAAAATTGATTAAAGGTTTATATAATACTTTAATGGAGCAAAAAATGGAAGATGAAATTGTGAAGGATTGCATGGTAAAGTGGGCTCAAAATATAGGACATAATATAGAATTTAGTGCCTGGTCACAAATTTGGGAATGAAATATTAAAATGACTAAATCTATAAATCTAAAAAAATATATATACAAAATGTTTTATAGATGGTATGTAACACCAGAGAAATTAACAAAAATGTATAAAAATGTTTCTAATAAGTGCTGGAAATGTGAAAAGAATGTAGGGAGCTTCTATCATATGTGGTGGACGTGCAATAAGGCCAAGGACTTTTGGAAAATGATTCATGAAATGATAGAGAAAATTTTAGGGGTTAAAATTGCTTTGACACCAGAAAGCTTCTTATTGAATATATTACCAGCTACACTCGAAAAAAACAAGACCTACTTGACCTTACACCTGATAACGGCAGCTAGAATTGTATATGCCAGTAAGTGGAAGACGACAAAGGTGCCGACAAAGAAGGAATTTATTGAGAAGATTTTGGAACTAGCAGAAATGGATATTTTGACAGATACACTAAATGACAGACTGGATAATAATAAATGGGAACCTCTTTATACCTGGATGAAATCTACATCAACTTAAGTAGAATAGATTAGATCAATACTATGTTAGAGAGTATAAAATAAGATTAAATGAATGGAACATATTGTAATAAATCACTCTGGCTGCAACGGATAGAAAAGTAGAAAAAATACAATAAAATATTATTTAAAAAATAAATCTCTCCTCTTCACCTGTTGTGGATGTGATGAAAATTGCTCCCTCATACCTATTAGAATCTACTGTACCTCAAAACTCTGGTTTGTGGTTTCTACAGATGCATTTAGCCTAGTTTGGCTCTCAGGGGATGTTCTCCTATCCTGCTTCACAGAAAAGAATTCCTGCTTCTCAAAAAGGTTTACAGAGGAAGACCACATAGGCCCATTTGCTTCAACAACAGAGAATTTTTTGAGCATCAGATCCAAAGCAGAGAATAAAAAATGGCCTGTTTTGTGTTTCAGAAAGCACAGAGGCAGTCCATGCCCTGAGGGGGAGTGAGGCCCGGAAATACGCAAAAACTTTGGGGAGGGATAACCTCCCAGCTTGGCCTACAAGTAGCCATTAGAAAAGCACCTGGTTATACTAGATTTATAGTAAGTTTTATCAGGTTTCTTGTGCTTTCTTTTCCTTTTGAGGTCACATACTCATTGTACTAGTTTGCCAGTTTTTGGGCATGTTTGCATATTTATTTTGCTGGTAGTTATTCCTTCTGGACTGCAAGGAGAACAAACCTATCCATTCTAAAGGAAATCAACCCTGAGTGCTCACTGGAAGGACAGATCCTGAAGCTGAGGCTCCAATACTTTGGCCATCTCATGAGAAGAGAAGACTCCCTGGAAAAGACCCTGATGTTGGGAAAGTGTAAGGGCAAGAGGAGAAGGGGACGACAGAGGATGAGATGGTTGGACAGTGTCATCAAAGCGACCAACATGAATCTGACCAAACTCCGGGAGGCAGTGGAAGACAGGAGGGCCTGGCGTGCTCTGGTCCATGGGGTCACGAAGAGTCGGACACGACTAAACGACTAAACAACAACAACAACAATTCCTTCTACTATTTGGCCAATTTGGCAGATATTTCTCCCTGCCCCTTTCCTTTTAAATTTGTGATTTTGTATTCCCCTGAAATTATGATATTTACTCAGTATAACACAAGATTTGTGTTCTTTTAATTGAACAATAAAATCTAAATGTATCTTACTTTTTAAAGCTGTGATCTGTTGATATCAGAGTTCATGCCAATCTAAATAGATTTGTTCATAGCCTATGTTCTTTCATTATTTATCATACGGTCACAGACCCAAGTTATGTAAATATATTAATGTAGATTTGTGTTTTGAAATAGTTGACAGATGTACTAGACTGATACATATTCACCCAAAATTATTCTTTTGTTTTTAGTGAAAGTCTCAGGACAACGAGCGTTCTGCATTCACACAATACCACAAAAGCATAAGTTTGTATAGCTTTAAGAGTACAAAACACGAGATGTTTACAAAAAAGGATAAAAATGCATGTATAGCAACATAATCTATGATACAGCAATAAAACCTATGACTTCAAAACCTATGATGCAGTGAGCCCGTGAATGAAACAACCGTATTCTGTAGCTGACGTGAAAATTACTAAGTATGTCAGAAGCCCAGTACAGAATTGGCTGGAGAGGATGGAGGGAATTTCTACCAGATCCAGTTGTACTGGGCTGGAAAGTTGGCTTTCTAGATGAAAGTCTTCTTGGAAATTTTGCTGCTCCTTTCATGTGCTCTCAACGGTTAACTGTCAGTTTCCTTAACGTGTTAGTTTTTTTCTAGGCTTCTTTCGCCAACAAAATACTTAAGAATAGGATCTTAACTTAGAATACTTCTGTTTCAGCGTTATTTAAATTTTGAACATCCAGTAACAGAGTGGGGAGAGGAGAGGAAGAAGCCATTCTCTCTCCCCCCCCCCCCCGGCACTGCGTGTGCTCCAGAACTCTGCCCCATCAACACAATCTGACAGGAAGACCTTTGCACATAACAGCTTCCATACAATTTGGAACCCAGATTTGCAGATGGTTCCAAACTATGTGGTGGCCTATAAACATACAGTACTTCTATCTCCACAGAAGCCTCTCTTTTGCAGATATAAGTACAGGGGCCAGGCATGCTGCTCTTTTTCCCTCTCCATCTTTAGAGAGGGCAAGGAGGCAGGCAGAGGTTCTAAAGAAGGCCAGGGACATAACTGGGACACTGGTAGCCACTTCTTCTGCTGGGTATGGCTCTTGCCAGGTGCCCAGCAATGCTCGACTCCTAATGGCAGATCTATGTTTCACAGGAACAGGTAAAGTGGCCATGCTTCCTACTTTACAGAAGGCAGTCTCTATCTGAAGGCGGTCAGAGAACAGTCCTCTGTTTGAAGCTGCCATGTGTTTGAAAACCTTTGCTTGGTTTAAAGATAAAGGACTCCCAGGAAAGGAGAACCCAGCAGCCTTGAATTTGCTCATCGCCAATTCATAACTTGGTAGCAAACGGAACAGCAGACAGCATCTTCACTGTGGTGAGATGGCTTGTATTCAGGGATGCTGGCAAGTCTTTGGGTCTGAGTCTCAAGTCTGAGTCCAAGTCTTTCATACCAAGCTCCAAGTCCAAGTCTTTCGTCCCAAGCCCCAAGCCCCACGTCTGAGTCCCTATTAAGAACAAGCTTTTTTCCCCAGAAAAAAAGGAAGGGGTGGGTGGGTTCTGAGTCATGAGTTGAGTCCGAGTCATTGAACACGCCCCCCCAAGTCACGTCATTGGTGTGACTTAAGTAGGACTTGACAGTGAGTCCCGTGACTCAAGTCCCCATCCCTGTTTATATTTAAATTGAAGCTATACATATAAATTAGCATGCACTTTGAATACAAATCCTTGCCCTCTTATGTCCCCTACTCACTCTCTCTCTCTCTCTCTCTCTCTCACTCTCTCTCTCTCTCTCACTCTCTGTGCATTGCTTTCTAAAGACTGACATCCTATCAGATCGCAAGGAGATGTGCTGGGGCTGGGAGGAAGAGTATTTCTCTGTGGCATGGAATGTCAGCCCACAGAATCTTCCAGGATTGCTGATTCATGGAGATCCACCGGATGGTTCTCTTCTAGACAGCGGATGACCTTGTCAAACCAGTCTCTGCTTGCTGACTCAGCAGTGATGCAGTTCTTTGCAAAAGCAGTTTGTGCTCGGTGCAGCTCACACTGACCTTCCTATGGCAGGTGGGAACCCAGTTCCATCCAGCCAATCTCAACCCTGAGAAATGGCAGATTCGGTATTGACTTATTAAGCACTCTAGGCCAGATCCAAACAACCTTCTTCAAGCCAAAGAAGAAAATGACTACATGATGGAAGCAAGAGAAATGGCGACATGTGCTGGAATAGCTACATTTCAATTATCTCACAGCAGTCTGACAATAGCAAAGCTTAGAAAAGTTAGTGTTTCCATTACAACTCCAAGAATCCCTTAGTCAGCATGGTCTAACCTACAGGGAATCTATCCAAACAATCTCCAAAGCATCGATTTATCTCATAGGTAAAGGTAAAGGTTCCCCTTGACATTTAGTATAGTCGGGTCTGACTCTAGGGGGCGGTGCTCATCCCCGTTTCCAAGCCATAGAGCCAGCGTTTGTCCGAAGACAGTTTCCGTGGTCACGTGGACAGTGCCGTTACCTTCCCACCGAGGATTTATCTCATGCATGATGCTAAACTTTACTTATCTAGAAGCAAATCCTGCTGTCTTTAATGGGTTTTTGCACCTGTGTGTGTTTAAAATTGTAGCTTAATGTCCCAATCCTGCACATGTCTAGCTCTATGTTCAATTATGCTTATTTGCAGATAAATATGCACAGGAGATTGGAATATGAAGCTATTATACTACCTTTCTCTCTCTGTAGTACACTGTGGTTAGAAGAGCAAGGAAGGCCTAAACTGTCATCTCGTCCACCGACAAGCAACACCCAAGGCCGATTCAAGGCTCTGGTTGGCCTTGGGCAAAAAAATATAATAGTGATACCCCCCTTTCTCCTCCCTCCCTCTCCCTTACTTTCCACCTAAATAGGTCACACAACATGAAGAATGTAATGTAACATAAATAAGACTGACTCACTAAGGTAATCTTGGTCGCAGTAAATAAGTGAACAATGCGTAGGTAAACAAAGAAACGACATAACTGAAAAGAAAGTCAGGCTAATGACCATAAGCAAGCCTTCGGTACTAGAAAACAAAAAGTGCACCCAAAGAAAAACCTGCAATAAAAATAAGAGTCTTGGTGCCAAAGGGCTAAAGGGCTACTTCCTATTGCAGTGCCAGAATCAAGACTTCGAATATGTCAACTTGCTGCTCAAAATGGAACTGGGGATCCAACAGGGATAAGACCGTTTACTGAGTTCAGGCAATCTGGATAAATCATGCAGAGACGTGTACTGCACACGGTGCAGGGAGAATGGCTTTTGGTAGGACTGCTCTCACCACAAATAGGTTAAAGGCAGTATTAGGAGGTTTCAAATCAAAAACAACGTTTACATTTTTTCTTGCTTTTGCAAATTCACCGATGATGTCTTCAAAATCAATTTGCTTCAAAATTGACAGTATTGTTAATTTGTTAAGGTGTTGTTCTTTCATTGAAGAGCGTAACACTGATTTTACAAGCTTTAGTTTTGAAAAGGAACCCTCTCCTTCAGCCACAGAGACATGTGATGTCAAGTGGAGACAGAAGGCTATATCGACATTTGGATAGACTGGGATGATGTTTCTTTCTCGCAAGAATTTGCTACATTGTGCACTGTTTGGATAATCTTTGTCCTTTTTTCTGCTGCTGGAAAGGCAGCATTGTAGTAAGTTCTGGAAAGCGACAACTTCATCTGTAGGTATAAGCTTGTTGTAGAGTAAATGCATGTTTTCTGCATTGTTGAACTGATATGAAAGCCAAGTCATCCAAAAAGCCAAACTTGCTGTTTATTGAAGAATATCATTCTCCTCTTTCATGCAGACAATTGACAAGTGTGTCAATAATTACATTATAAGTTTAAACTTAAAACTTTCTGCTTCCTTCTAGAACAACATCTTCAGTCCTGGACTCATAAAAAAATGTTTTCCGCTTTCTATTAAGCTTTCATACCCACTATCTGGCAGGATAGTCTTAGCTGTTTTTTTTCCATGTCTTGAAACTCATTTCTGAAACTTTGAACATATTTCACAAGTGACTCAAGCATGTTGGTTGCAATGTCCAAGTGCAGCTTACTTGATTGCAAATAGACACTTGTTTTATTAAACTGATTTGAAATCCTGCTCCATATGATGCACATGAAGATATTTTCTAATTTCATTTTTGTAGAAAGAGATATCACTGGGCGCTGTGTGTCATAATTTTCATATGGATCATTTCCCATATTTTAGAGACATTCAGTAATGTTGCAGTAGTTCAGTTGCAAAACTTCAACAGCATTAGCATGGCTAGACCAGCGGGTGTCTCCCAGCTGCTTCAAGAAAAGTACCTGTCCTTTTTCATTTGGTTTCAGATGCTCTAGAAGCAAAAGACCAACGAAGGGTCAAAGAAGAGAAAAAATCAAACAGTGTCTGAACCACAGGAAAAAATTGAAGCACATGGTCAGATACTAACAGCTCATTGTCCAACCAGATTCAAAGAATGAGCAGTACATGGGACTTATTGTGCCAGTGGATTGATGTTCTGAATGCATGTCTGCACTCCTTTATATTTCCCAGACATATTAGTAGCATTGTCATATGTCTGATCATGACAGTCTTTAATATCTATATTGTGGTCTTGAAGGGTCTTGCTTTATGAAATGTGGTACTTCATAAAATAAAATAAAACAAAACAAAACAATCCAGCTTTCCCCTGCTCCCCATAGAAGAGGCTACAGGAGAAGACATGGAAAGCAATCTCGTCCCGCTTTCTCTTTACAATCCAGTGTTATGCCACTTGGTTGGCAAGCCAATGAAGTGATATGTCATTTATCAAAAAATAGGGGGAGGGGAATCCAGTTTTCCCTGTGGAGGGAGAGACAGAAAAGGATGTGGGGAATTGATGCAGAAAGGGAGGGATAAGTTAAATAGGGTTGCTGTGAAGGAAAGCTGGAGGAAAGTGAGCCGTCCTCGACAATAGAAGTGACAAAAGAGGGAAGGGGAAGCTGTAGGACTGAGGCATCAGAGGAGAAGGGAATCTTAAAAGAGGAAAAAGGAAAGATAGAGGAGATGAAGGGGAAAGTAGAAGTCTGCCTGGTAGAAGAAGGAGAAAAGGGGAAAGGGGAGGAGCTAAAGATTTCAGTATGGGAGGAGAGTATAAATGTTCAGGGAGAGAGGAGGTTCGTTAGCAGATTTGAAGAAGAGGGAATGGGGAGTAAATAGGAGAGAGATAAAAGAGAGATGGAGACAAATTATGAAAAGGCACGCGGTCTTCTAAAGGATTTTCCGAACCTGAAAGTTGGAGGGTTGCTGCCAGATCCTGAGCCAAAGAGGGAAGGAGAGACAGTGTATGAGACCCAAGAGTGGACTGTAATCGTCTTCCCGCGGGGACAGGGATGAGGCAAGAGAGTGATAAGACCGGATCCAACGTATAATAAACCACCTAAAGAAGGAGACTGGGCGAGGCATCCATGCTGCGGCACCATTTGCGCGGTGAGGAGTGCCCCTCTACGGAACTCCACCGATCGCAAATGCTTTGGCCCAGCACCCCAATGAGCTATCCAGACTTTCAAAGAGAGTTGGCCTCATCTAGTTACGGGCCGTTACCAGATTTATCATCTTTTGACCCAGTTGAAATAGTTGTCGAGAAACCAAAGATTAATAAAAGCGAAGTTATGAATATTACACACAAGTCTCAGTCGTTATTTCCTGCCAAAAGTGAGAAACTGCCACAACTTTCAAATGAACCCGATCACAGTTGCTTTGAGAAGCAGTGTGGTTTCTTGTCCCAAACCACCGCTTGTATGTGGAAGCAAGGATTGTGTTGAATGGCACACCACAATCTGAAGAATGTATGTAGCGATGTAGCCCAATCCAGCCCAGGATAACCTGACTGTCTAGTTGCACCCTTACTCTTATTTTTGTGGGTTTTGCTTCAAGAAGCTTTAAAGGCATCTAAAAGCATTTCTCAAAACCCATTATCCATGGGAGTTGAGAAGCCAGTGGTTTCTATAGTATTTTGCTAAAGAAGTACATTTGGAAATGGTCAAAGGAATACTGGCTCTGTGTAAAGATAATTCTGTTGAATATGCATGTGGGTTTTTTTAAAATTTGTTTGTTTTGCTCCATCAGTATAAAGATGAGATTCTGTTAGGGCACACACTCTTCTACAAACCAGTAGTTTTCATACATGCTGGAAGGGCCATTCCTATTATCAAATTTATTATGGGATTTCAAGCTAATTGAGTAAAAAAAATATGCCAGACGGCAGAATATAATTTCAAAGTCTATAAAATGGAAAACATGCAACAAGGGGTCAATTGCAACACCCTACATACCATTCTCCCTTATTTCAAAACTAAATACTTTAACTCATGCATTAAGAATGGTAGTTCAACAGTTTCAAGCGTCAATAGTAGCAGCAACAAATTAATCTTTCCATTTCTAAAACCAATGTGGTTTCAAAATTATTGAGCCAGTTGGGTTTGTCCTCATCAGAATACTCAGAAGCACAGTTTTAAGCATTCACACAGAGACATTTCTAATATATCCTCACCAAGCAAGCAGGATTCTTTTACATGGATGCCCTTAGCATTTAAACCATGTTGAAATACTCAGCAGAATTAGGGAATTGCAGGCTATACAACAGATCAGCTTTCTAAACAAGTTCACAAATACAGTCCACAAAATGTAATAGCTTTCTGGGAGCGAGCAGAATATTAGAGTGTTCCATGCTTTTTCCATCAGTCAGTTCACTCAATTGCATGCAGTTCTTCCTCATCTGTGGTGAACAGGTCAGATACTGAATACAAGCACTTATGTATGCATGTGTGCATAGGCCATAAATCTGTAAATTTTGATTTCTCTCCATTTTTCATTTTGCTGACCTTAAATTTGTTTAGTCCCACTTCTGTCAGTCTCTGGCATTTTTTTTAAACAGACTTTTCATGTATTTATTATCCTTCCTTCCTTCCTGGGATGAGGACTCAAGTTATAGGACTCGCTGTCAAGTTGGCCACCGGTGACTTAACTTGAACTTGACTTCGGGGTTTTTTTCAGTGACTTGACTCAAGACTTGGAACCCACCCACCCCTCCCTTTTTTCTGGGGGGAAAAGCTTGTTTTTAATAGGGACTCGGACCTGAGTCTTGAGACGTGGGACTTGGTACCAAATATTCAGACTTGGACTCAGGGCTTGATACCAAAGACTTGGACTTGGGACTCAGACCCAAAGACTTGCCAACATCCATCCATCCATCCATCCATCCATCCATCCATCCATCCATCCATCCATCCATCCTTCCTTCCTTCCTTCCTGTTTGCTTGCCTTTGCTGTGCAGCTCTTATTTTATTTATTTATTTATTTATTTATTTATTAGATTTCTATACCGCCCATCTAGAACGTGTCTACTCTGGGCGGTTACCAATCAAATTCACTATGTTCTCTTAGTATGAGAAGAGAGAAGCAAGCAAACTTGATTGCCTTTTTAGCAAGCAGCCACTGTACCATTTCAGTAACAACAACAGTCTTTATTGAGCATTCATCCAGAAAATAGGACTATGAACAGTAAAAGAGAATGAGAGTTGTGAAGACATGTAAAATAGATATGAATACAAGCAGTATCAGTTCACTTGGTGCAATTACATACAATGCAGAATGAAAGGTCCTAGGTAGACATTTCAGAAATTTACAGTATTTTTCTTCCTGCAATGCGCACAGTTTTATGGAACTCTGTTTGTCTTTTCCCCCTTAGATAAATATTCAAACTAGGCAGATTCTTGATTTAATCTGGGTAGGCAGTTCTTACATTTTAAGCTATTGTTTCCTAGTCCAATTACAGAGATCTTGCGATGATAAAATGAGATAACTTGGGCACCACCTTTCATCATCACAGGGTTAAATTTAACCCAAGGGCTTCCTGTTGCTGACTTCCATGGTAAAAGGCTTGCCTTGATGTGTCAAGAGATTGTGCTAAGATAAATCACTTTTTCTTAAGGTATTCTAGCATCTTTCCTGTGGGGAAGAATTTGCAGCAAACACACACATAAAATAAACAACCACATAAAAAGTCTGTTTGCATCAGTTTGTACACATCTGGGGCAAGGGGAGAAGATTACAAGATTAATTTAACTCAGATGCGGCCTACCGCTTGCTTTGAAGGCTTTCCAGTTTCCCTGGGACAAGCAGGTAGTTCCATGCGTAAGAAAACATCACAGAGGGATTACTTTTAAATCTGGGTCAAAGCAGCCTGTCATCATTCAAGCAAATTACTACTGATAATAAGGTGGATTTTTGTCTAGCTCAGGACTTGCTTTAGTGGGGGCATATTTAGCTATGGTCTGAAGCAAGGGTGGTCCATTTGTGGCCTTCCCAATCCTGCTGGTCTGCAGCGCCCATCATCTGAGCAACAACTCCTATTAGCTCAGACAGCATAGGGAATGATCATGGATGATGGGAGTTGTGTTCCAGCAGCACACAACAGGCATCAACCAGCAGGAAGGCTGGTTTACACCGACTTGTTCCAGTTCTTCAGTGTTTCAGGCAGATGTATTTCCTTACCCTATTCGGAATCTTGGATTAAATCTGGGACCTACTGCATGGAAATTATGTCATTTATTGCAGGGCAGTCCACACATTTCCAGATGGCTGTGCTGGTTGAAGATGACAGGAGATTCATTCTAATCATCTGGGGAAAGCTGCAATATGCAGTAATATTCTTCATTGTCATCCTGACTCTTAACTGAGCATTCACCAGTATAACCCACAAGAGGGCACCCTTGTCTTCTTGAAGAAGAAAAAAAATCTCTGGATTATTATCCAGATGTAATCCATTTTGGCTCTTGTGAAGACCTTAGAATAAAATTATCATGTTAGACGTCTCCATCAACATTCCAGTCATGTAAGCATATTTGTATTTATTTTATAAATATTTATTTTTATTTATTTGGTTTATTTTAATTTATTTTGCTTCAAACTTGTAACCTGCTAATTGAGAACTGCTTTGCTTTTTGATTTCGTCTTACACTTTTTAGGTGTTAACAACCACTGGAACTATTCCCAAGAATCTTTCTAGTCTGGGCATTGCTGATAACTGTTTTTGACAATGTCAATATTGATGCCTGTACTGAAAAGCATCCTAAAAGTCTGTGAATGCTAGTGTTAAATCATTGTTGTTGTTTTTTTAAAGCACTCTGTAACTGAGTGGCTACTTATGCATTGCTGAGAAAAAGGAAATGCATCACAGAAACCAAACCAAAGCAAAACAAAATAAAAAGAAAAGAGAGCACTGGTCTGCTTTAAATTTTCCTCTGCTAAACATTTTGGAAAAAAATAAAAAAGATCTTGATAAGCTCGAGTACTGGGCTGAAAACAATGGAGTGAAATTTAAAAGTTCTTCACCTGGGGGGGGGAAACGTATGCACAATTACAAGATGGGGGATACTTGGCTCAGTAACACTACAAGCAAGAAGGATTTTGTTATTATTGTAGATCACAAGCTGAATATGTGCCAACAGTGTGATGTGGCTGCAAAAAAGGCCAGTGCTATTTTAGGCTTAATTAACAGAAGTGTAGTCTCAAAATCCTGTGAGAACCTATGGATCACCGAGTCCAGCCCCCATTCTTCTCACTGTGCTTCATAATGTGTGGAAACAATTAGAAGGTGCAAAAAGAGGCAGCAGGTATATTTATGAGAACAACTAGAAGCTGCTTGTGAACAACTGGCTTTCTGAGGGCACATCTGGAAGTTGCTCAGGAGCATGTGTACAACAGACAGCTGTTAATATTCCCTTAGGCGACCAACAAGCTCTCTTGAGAGAACAACTGGAGATGCAGAGGAGCATGTGAAAGAGCAGGCAGGAGATATCATTGGCCTGGACTGATTTCTGAAAAGTGATCAAGTGGTCCTGGATATAGCAGAAGAGCTTGTCATCACTATGGAAATGAAGTGGGGACATGTGCCTGATCCTTGCAAAGTGAAAACTCTGGTTATATTCTGAGATTGGGGTCCAGAAACCTGGGACATGGATGTGTTAGATTTGAGCAATGACGAATAAACCAAGGGAGATATGGAAGAGAGTGAGGGGACTTGGGTCGCACAAACAAGACCTCCTGTGCCTGACAAATCAAAGGGCCCCCCAGGGGTGGCACTCCCAAAATACCCAAGCGGTAAGGGGATTATAGTCCTCAAGAGGTGACTGAGACTGCTGACAGTGCCGTTGTGCCAGGACAACTGAGCGATTTCCCCCCTCCCTTTTCTTCTGACCAGCCATGTTTGATCACCTGCTGATTCTGAGACCTCATGAGGCACTTAAATTAAAAAGGTGATTAGAGTTCTTCGAATCTTCCATCTTCTATTGGAGTTCTTCTGTTGATCGTGTTAGGGACTGGATTTTTTGTTTGATGCTAGAGCTCCATTTGAGCAATTTCTGAGAGAAAAAAGACAGTAAGGATTCCAGAGGCTTCAGGAAAGTTGCCCATTCTGCTGTTGCTGTTTTCAGATAGTTTCTTCATTCAGCTATGATGTCAGTTGCTGGCTGATTCCCACTTTTGGTGAGCTTTTTTGAGACCATACTTGGGCCTTCCTCGTCTAACAAGTCTGTTAACAACCATCTGTCTTTGAGGCCAAAGAAAGTCGTCTTTTGCAGTGTTAATGGCAGACAGTATTCCTGTATCATCAGGTTTTTTGTTAATTGATGTCTTTGTGTTGATGTGCTACCTAATTTTTGAAAAATGAGACAATGAGTGATCAGATCAAGTGACCATTGTTATGAGGGGATGTTCCCCCATGTGAAAATCTATCAGTTTTGTTTTCCTTGTGTCTCCCAACATTCTTGTTCTGTCCAAGTCTGTTTTATAAATGGTTACCAAAAAAAAAGAAAAAAAAAGGAATTTGTGCATATTTGGGTATTCATTTCTAATGTACCTATCTTTTAATACTTTTTTAAATGTATGTGGCTTAATGCATCTTCTCCATTGACTAATGCCTGTTTGTGCATGTTTTTCAAATATATTCTTTTTAAATCAATCACATTTAATTAAAAAAAGCAAAAAAATAAAAATAAAAAATCCTCCCAGTTAAAGAAAGTTGAAGCATACACACACATTTTCATCTCACAGAGCTTTATTAATTAATTAATTAATTTATTTTATTTATTCATACATACATACATACATACATACATGCTGTCCAACTAGTGGACAACCCACTACTCTTGGTGGCTCCCAAGAAAATAACATAAATATAAATTAAGATAAACTTGAATCTGATACACTTGTTAAGCATTAGCTCAGCCTTCCTGTTCCTGCTCCATTGCTAGCTGGGACCTTTCTGAGAAAACAGCTTAGGCAGAGATTGTCCTAGTTGAGTCTCAAAGTCTTCTAATTTAAGCCTTACTCCCAGGTGCATCACCATGATCATTATCATCATCGTCTTAAAATTGTAAAACTGGAAGAGAAGTTTGTATGGTGCCTGCAAGATAGGTGAAACTTCCAGAATGGGGAATTATGGTATTTGTAGTAAAAAAATAAATAAATCTGAAAATCCCATCCCTAAATTAGCTTTTTGCTAAACAACCTGGATATCCTAGGTTAGAGCCCTGATGGCAACAGAGATTCAGAAGGTGGAGGTAGCCACCTCAGACGGCCTCACAGCTTGAGAGACCACCCTGGAGAAGAGCAGAGAGGAAATGCAACCCCATTTTCTGGTTTGTAAATCCCAGTCTGAAGAGGAACCAGCATTAGGTTTCTATCAGAACCAGCACCAGTAGCCAGGAGGTGAGTGACAAATCCCTCAGGGGATAGAGATTACAGAGAAATAGCTGCCAGATCTCTTTGCCATTTTGAGAAGCAGGAAGGGAAATCTCCCATGGCCTTCTAGCTTAGGTCCAAGATGACAGCCTGGTCCCAGCACCATTCAGCCCAGCCCTGGAGTTGATGATTGACATATTCTTGTGTGAATGAAGGAAATAATAAAAGAAAGGGTTGAGCCAGCAGAAATTCATAGCCTTTCTAATCTTAGCAGCTTAATGGGTCCCACCCTCACCCGCCACCAAACCACTGACAGGGAAGCCTTTGTTGAGAGGAAGTGCCATGGTGTCTGACATGAGCTGGTTTGTCAGGGAGAGGCAGATCCCTGGATGGATGGACGCCAACAGACAACCTTGCCATTACCGACTGATCTGTGGGGTAGACTGTGTCTCCATAGGTCTGGGTGTGGTTTGCAAAGTCATTCTTTGCTGTACAGTCTTCATTTTTGAAGCCTGTTCTGGCTGATTGAATGCACTGATGTCACCATTTGCCAGGTGAAAAAAATCTTACACCAAATGGAGTTTTCCTCACTACATTTTATTTACATGTGACACCTGAAAACCTGTGGGAAGTCAGAGGTTGTTGTATATGCAGTTCTCTCAGCTCCAGTTTTACCAGACGAAGGGGCACCTGAACAATTCAGGGGTCAGGCCTTCAAAAACAGAATCAAGCAATGTCGTGATTATTCACCAGAATGAATCACTGGTTGCAGTTGTGAAAAATATAATCTATGTGCTACCCATGTTGGGTTGGGTTGGTTTTAAGAAAACAGCATGCTGGATAGCTCAAGTGAATTAGACATCTGGCTGCAGAGTCACCAGTTGGGAGTTCAATAACTTGCTCTGCCTCTGAGGAGAAGAGCCAGCTTGTGTTGCCTTGAGCAAGCTGCACAGTCCCAGGAAGACCCCAGAAGAAGGGAATGGCAAACCACTTCTGTGTATTCTCTACCTAGAAAACCTTGGAAAGGGTCGCCATAACTTGTAATCAACTTGATGGCACGTCACTATTATTCAAGCTGCATGCTACATTTTAAGATAGGAAAATATTGCCCTAAAGCCTGTGTGTACTTATTTTCTTTACTAATTTTCTACTTAATCTATATTATTCTTACCTTCTCTATTTATCGTATATGGTTAATTTTTTGTGTAGCCTATTTTAGTTTGTAGCCATGAAGAAAGGCTCAAAACTAAATAGTCTGAAGTGCATCAGGTTTATTCCAGTTGTCTTCTGGCATCTTGAAACTTAGTCTGCATTTGTTTTTATCTATTGATATTCTGGGCCAATCCTCCAAACAGATGGTGCTAGAGAATCCTTCCTGCTTGCCCCTTCACCTCTGAAGATCTGGTTCAGTTTAGGTAATCCCAACCAACACTACAAGTTTACACTGAGGAATTGGCATTGAGTGCCTCATTTATATCTGTATCTTCCCTTCACTACCAGGTCACTGTGCTAAACCCATCTTGTGCTAGTTTTTTTACTCCCAGTTAAGTCCCTTAAATCACTGATCCAGTTAAACTTCAGAAGACCACTTTTATTTACCCTCTCTGTATTAATGGTTCTAATTCTCCCTTGGCTGTTCCTGAATAACTGCTTCACTGCTTGACCCAAATCACCTCTCTGTGAATTGAACACCTTAGCTTTTGAGCAGATGTGGATTAATCACTGAAGAAGCTATATTAAGAAGACCTTCCAGATAGTGTGTACTTGGCGGTACATATTCAGCCTGATAGAGGAACCGAATGCCTTGGGAAGTGATAGACTCTCCTTTGTTATTTTTTCTGGGTTTTTGTGTAAGTAGAGGCTGGATAGCCACCTATCAGGGATGCTGGAGCAGATTTCCTTTATCATCAAGGGATTGGACTAGTTGACCTGATCTTTGGGGGTGTCTTCCAATTCTCTGATGATACAGAGTTGTGGTCCAGCCAAATTGAAGATACGGCATTTTTACATAATCATGTAGCTATTTACTAGCGAATCCATTTAAAATTTTCATTCTGTTCATTTATGCACAGCTTGCTCCAACAAGAGGTCATAAATAGCTAAAAAATGGAAACAGAATATATGAAACTTTTAAAAAGAATATTAAAAGAGCCCTTTCCCATACAGGAGACGTGGTGGCACTGCGGGTTAAACCGCAGAAGCCTCTGTGCTGCAAGGTCAGAAGATCAGCAGTCGTAAGATCGAATCCACGCGACGGAGTGAGCTCCCGTCGCTTGTCCCAGCTCTTGCCAACCTAGCAGTTCGAAAGCATGTAAATGTGAGTAGATAAATAGGTACCACCTCGGTGGGAAGGTAACGGTGTTCCGTGTCTAGTCGCACTGGCCACGTGACCACGGAAACTGTCTTCGGACAAACGCTGGCTCTACGGCTTGGAGACGGGGATGAGCACCGCGCCCTAGAGTCGGACATGACTGGACTAAATGTCAAGGGGAACCTTTACCTTACCTTCCCATACAGGAAGCACTGCTGCGAGTGGCTGCTGAGTGTTTTTTTTTTTTTTAATGGATTGTTGTACCTTAACTGCATTGAATGTGTTTTGGTGTTGCTTATGTTTTTGGGTATTATCGTCACTAATCCTTTTAGTATTGTATACTCATGGTTACTAATCTTAAATACTGAATTTTAATTCTTTTTAAGAAGAAAATCAGGTTAAAAATATTTTAAATAAATAAAATAAATAAATATCCTCACTGCTGATCCAGAAGACAAGAATACGGACCTCATTAGAGTGATAGCTAAGGAAAGCAGTTTTCATATAATGTGATTGTTGAAATGTGGAACCTGCAGCAAGAGGTAGCAAAGGGTGGGGTTTTTGGTAAAGATTTTTTTTTTTTTTACTTCTGTAAACCTTTGGGTTCTGCTAGAGCTGCTTTGGCTAGCATCCTTTTTTTGGATGGCCCTCATTTAGCTACAGTCCTGTTGGCACTAACCATTTATATTTGCTGTTAAACAGAGTGTGTATGTTTTATGTGCCATCAAGTTGTATCTAACTTATAGGGTTAGTGAGATATTTAAAGAGTGGTTTTACTAAGTACTCCCCCTCCCAGTGAATTTCTATGGCCAAATGGGAATTCGAACTCACATCTCCTAAGTAGTTAATTACTTTTCATAATGTGAATGGAGATACACAACCTTACAACAGTAAGAGGTGGGAGAATCACAAAAACTGGACAACAAAGATAATGGACCAAATCCTATTGGGTTTGCACGGCATACACCCAATATTGCTTTACTGGTACGTGCAGTCATTCGAGCTCTCTGATGCCTATTCAGACATACTGAGGTTATGTACTCAGTTGTGGTCCTGGCTGCATGAGAGCCATCCAGAAAACTGTGGAAAACCGCTTGTGCAATTTCCTGCAGTATTTTGCAATAGGATTCTGGCCATAGTACTAGATTTTCAGTTTCTCCAAGTACAGAAAGTACCTTAGCTGAGATAATGTGGGCTTTAGCATCTTCATTCAGGTGCTGGAGAAGGCATTTGATTATATCTTTAAAGAGTACTTAACATGTAACTTATTACGGTTCCTTGACCAAGGATTTTTTGAAATCTATATTAAAACTTAAACATGGGATGTAAGGATGCATCTTTGCTATTGTCATGAATATCTCTTACTCTTTCTTGAAATTTAAAATTTGTAGTTAACAACTTTGAGGAAGCAATTAATGGAGTGATGAAAGATAGATTCTTCTCTGTGGCTCTCTCTACATGTTCACAATTATTAACCTGACATACTAAACTGGCTATACCCATTTCAATACAGAGTCATTGTTAAAGCGGTTGAAAAGACATAGATGTGTCTTGTCTTAACAGATAGAATACCAGTCTCCTAATCACTTTGTGAAATGATATGAGTCCTAACTTCTTCCTCCAGATGTGGAATTTCTGATTTCCAAAAGGTTAAAAACAGGCTTGGCTTCTAACTGTCCTCCTGGTTCATTAACAACCTTGACTGTATCTCTTATTAATAGCTTTTTCACAATGCACCAAAGGATGCTCAGTGGCTATTTCTGTCGACTTCCCTAATCTATTACTTGTGCTGCATTCAGCCTAGCAGCTTGTGCCAGGCAGGCTTTTGAGTACAGCTCTTGGCAGAGCATGTGAAGTATTTATGCTGTGCATGTAGGCAGGACTGGCAGAGCATCCATTGGCACCAAGGGGAGATTTCTCTCTTAAAGCAAACACCAGTTTCATAGCATTTATGAGCATTTATAAAGGGTGGGATTCCTGAAATCTTCAGATCCCCCTACAAAGACATATTTAAGGCCACAAGTAGTACGTCCCAATGGCAAATCTGCTGCTACTATTGTTATGTGCTATTAAGTCAGTTCCCGCTTATGGCAATCCTAATAAGGTATGGGATTCCCAGTGTGGTGTAGTGGATAGAGTGATAGACTAGGATTCTGGAGAGCAGGGTTCAAATCCCCACTTGGCCATGGAAACTCACTGGGGAAGTGGAACTGGCAAAACCACTCTTTAAATATCTCACTTACCTTGAAAGCCCTATTAGGGTCGATATAAATTGGTTCCAACTTGATGGCACAGAACACAAACACACACAATAGAGTATGTGAGATGTGCAAGGACTGGTTTAATGTTGCCACCCCAGTGAATTTCCATGGCGAGCCAATAATTTGCTCTACTTACATCTGCTGTACCCAGTGTGGCATAGTGGACAGAGTGATGGACTATGAGTGTGGTTACACTGGATAAAAAAACGATATGAATTGGGTTTAGCATGTTTTGAATAAGTTTTTAAAAAGTGACTACATAACACACATGGAAGCGCGGATTGTTTTGATAGGGAATTGTGTTACTTTGATTGGAAGCGAGCTATTTCTGCTGGAGGGTTGTTTGTTTTAACTTGGATGTTAAATTAACGGATTTTGAATTGTTTTGGCATGTGTGAATGCCTCTGTCAGTGTAAATTGTGTCTGTGAGGTCTACCACTCACTGGGTGTGCTTTCTGTGCTCCCTCTCTCTCTCTGTGTGTGTGTGTGTGTGTGTGTGTGTGTCAGTTTCAGCTGCCCCTCGGCCTCCCACTTTGCAAGTCTTGTCAGTTTCAGTCCCTGCAGGGTGCCCCCTCCTGTACTAGAGGTATAGGCCAGTTTGTGAAAAATATATAACATTAACTGGGAGCCAGTGTGAGGGGGAAAGTGTGCCCTCCTTCCAAGCCTTGCTTCCCTCTCTCTCTCACTGTGTGTGTGTGTGTGTGTGTGTGTGTGTGTGTGTAATAAATAAAAAATATTAAAATAACACTGAAGCAAGTGGCCAGTAGGGGCGGGTGATGGGCGGGCACAGGACAAAGCTTTGTTTGCAATGATTATAAAAGCCCAGGTAGCCCCTTCAACCAATATACAACACAACTTAAAAATAGATTTAAAGTTTTCCCAAGAGGATGCACACACTGGCCCAAACACCATGTGACTACCATGTGACTTTAACCCAATTTCAAAAACACCAATCCAGCTATCGATTCATTTTCATACTATAACAACAGTTTTAGGACTTGGAAGACCTGGGGTCGAATCCTTGATTGGCTATGGAAACTCACTGGGATGGCAGAACTGGTAAAACCACCAGTAGAACTGGTAAAACCACGCCTTAAATATTTACATATCTTGAAAGCCCTATTAGGGTTGCTATAAGTCAGTCCCAAGTTGACAGCACATAACACACATATAACATATCTGCTCTAGTTAGGTTTTATACTAGTTTAATTGACATTGTTTCAAAAAATCATAGAATGGTAAAGTTGAGAGGGACGCCTGATCTAATGCAACCCCTGCTAATGCAGGACTCAAAAAACCCTGAGAAACAGCTATCTGTTTAAAGTTCTCCAACGGAGGAGAGTCCACCACTTTTTTTGAGGTATTCTGTTTCACTGTTGTATGGCTCTAATAGTCAGGAAATTCTTCCTAATTTTTAGATGGAATTTCATTTCTCACCATTTGAATTCACTGGTTGAGGCCATATTCTCTGGAAGAGCAGAAAACAAACGTGTGCTATCTTCCATGTGATACTTTTCCTATCTGAAGATGGTTGTATTCACCCATGAATCTCTAGAATGATGGATAAGATCTTAATGGTAAGAGCTCTGAAAATTCTGTATCCAACTTCTGTTACTGAGAAACAGAGTGGTGTAGTGCAGCCATTCTCAACGGGGGCCATAGAGAATGGGGGCCATATGGTCCCCTGGGGGGCCTTGGCACATTTGAAGGGGGCCATGAGCTGGAAACAGTTCTTCACACACTATTTTATAAGATTCATTATGTGACTTATAGAATCCTGATTTGACCTCTATTTCTTTCATATTGTGCTTATTACCATGGCCAAACAATGGCTGAGAATTACTGGTCTAATGAATAGAGTGAAGGGCTAGAACTCAGGAGACCAGAGTTCAAATCTCCCATGCAGACTCATTGGGGTGCAATGGTAAAATACTCCTTAAACATCTTAATAGTAATAACTGTGTGCTGTCAAGTCAGTTTGAGTTATGGCAACCTTTTCAGGGTTTTCTAGATAGAGAGTACTCAGAAGTGGTTTGCCAATGTCTTCTTCTGGGGGCATCCTGGGATGGTGCAGCTTTCTCAAGACCACGCAGGCTGGCACAGTGGGGAATTGAACTCCCAGCTTCTGGCTCTGCAGCCAGATACCTAAACTGAGCTATCCAGCCAGCTTTTTAAAAAAATATTTTACATACCTTGAAAACCTTCTATGGGTTGGTATAAGTGAGATGCAACTTGATGGCACAGAGTAACAGACAACTCCTGCTGCTACAATTCTTAGGGTTTCCTGGGGCCAAGGGAGTGTCTACAATACAGACGTCTGCACTGTTGTCTTCCTGTGCATTTTGACTCTGTAAATAAATGCTTGCCTAAACATTGCCTTTTTGCTCCTTGTCTTCCAGAAAACTGCAGTAGTCACCTAGAAAGGCAAAGTAACTTGAAGACTAAGCCTAGTGCAGAGCATTAAACAGGGCTGGGCCTAGAATACATGTATCCTGGCTGAACAGAATGTAAGGTCTTGGAAGGTTACATTTTAGGACTACAACTTCCTTTACAAGCCATTGAACTTGGGGGCAGGGAAGGTTAAAGACACTCTTACCACCTGTTGTTTTAAAGCTCCTCTACATGCAGTAAGTAAACTCAACAAACAATTGGTCTACAATTTCCAAGCCATTGGTTGTGTTGACTGGGCAATGATCTGAGTTGTACAACTCAGATCACTGCACAGTCAATACAACCAATAGCTTGGAAACTGTAGACCAATTGTTTGTTGAGTGTGTACACACACACACACACACACAAAATTTCCAAGCTATCTTCCAGCCAGTGTGGCATAGTGGATATAATGTGTGACTAGTACTTAGGAGGCTTAGGTTCAAAACCTGCTCAGCTGTGCAGAGTCACCAAGGGGTGACAATGGTAAGGCACTCTTTGAACATCTCCCATACTTTCAAAATTTGAGTAAAGTCACCATAAGTCAGAAGCAACCTAGCAGCACATCAGAACAACAATATGTAGAAGACAGTGGAAACTGATTTTCTGCAATTGCAGAGCGTGGGCTGTGTGTGTTCTTCAAATTACAAGAAAGAAGAGGTTCTTCTAACTATTAGGATGACCTGTTTGCCGTTAAAAGCTGTTAAATAGTGGAATGAGCTGCCTTGGAAGGCGGTGAATTATCTTCATTTGAGGTTTTTAAACACAGGCTGGATGATCATCTGTCGGTTGTGTTTTAGGTGTAGTTTCCTGCACTTCAACAAATGTCAGTGGCTTTTGGGTCCTTCATCCTCTACAGTTCTGTGATTCTGTGATTTTTTTTAAAGAGTTACTCCCTTTACACCCTGGGCTCGGTTGGAGGAATCTGCTAGTTTGAATTTCCTCCACATTCATATTTTAAGATGTCAAGTTCTTCTGATTCGTAAATTTTGGTAAACAAATATGAAATAAAATCCTCACACAGCCCTGTTGATAATGATTAGGATATAAACTGTTGCTCGTGGCAATTGAAGGTCACTGAACTAGTTTTCAAATATTGTTGCAGTCACTCGTTGGACGTAACATTTGCTGTGCTCAAATCAATGGCTGAAATCCTGTTGCTTAACATAATAAGTTGCACTGGAGTTGGCCTACTGACTCAGTGGAACTTGCAGAGAAATTGACTCTCCAAACACCCACAGATTCAATGGGCCTACTCTAGTGTTATATACTGCACTAAGCAGTAGTATTTCAGCCAGTAAATATAACCAGTCAGATTAAATGTTTCCTGGAAAAGATCTCAGCAGAAACTATTCTTCTAAGACTATTGGGAAGCTGTTGGGGGCACATGATCATCCTAAGCTCCTCCACAGGTCTGGTGTGATATAAGTTAGCCCACACAAAACAGGTAGCTGTAGCACTCAATAAAAACTGTAGAATACTTGAAGCCACGCCTAGTTGATAAAATCTGTTACCTAGCAGGCATTGCACCCAATGACATATGGAGAGAAGCAGCAAACTCAAAGCATCTCCATCAAATGCACATCCACTACCATCCTGCCCCTCCCACATGACAATGAAAGACTTTTTTTTTCAGAACATCTGTAAACCTTGAAGGAACAGCAGAGAATGCAAGGGGTGTGATATGGAAGGAAAGAACTACCCACTTCTTAAAATGAACAAAACCTCAAGGAAGTCAATGGGAACTGGGTTACTTAGAAGTCCATGTGGACATGTGTGTTATGTACCACCAAGTCACATCTGACTAACGGAAACCCTAATAGAGTTTTCAAGTTATGTGAGATATTTAAGGAATGGTTTTACCAGTGCCATCCCCCAGTGAGTTTCCATAGCCAAGCAAGAATTTGAACACAGGTCTCTTGAGTCTTTAGTACATCATTCCTTCCACTCTCACACTTGGAAATATATTACATGAACTTCCATGCCTTTTTTGACATCTTGAAAGATAACTTTTTAAAAAAACCAACATTTTATGTTTGTACACATGGAAATAGCTATACTAGAATAATGTGTGTGCGTGCGTGCGCATGCATGTGTGTGTGTGTAGGATTTTTTTTTTTAAACACCATGGAATGTCATGGAATCTAATAGCAATAACTCCACGACAAGAGGTATGTCATGGATCTTGTACAAACTCCCAGAACAAACAACATATGGAGCAAAATATGGCTGCATTTGGAAGTGTCCTTAATGTGAAAATTAATAGCAGCTTCCTATATAGGGGCTGGCTGCAGAAGAAAACACACTCACCTCTGAGAAGGTTATTGTGTTATGCTGGATCATTCTAATCTGTGACCACAGTGTAGAAAAGTTAACTTTTATGACCGCCGCTCCCATGATGGTTGGGAAATTCTGGAGATAAAGTCCAAGAAAAATAACCTTTCCAAGCTTTGGGTTTACCCCAGTCCATCAAGTTGCAGGAGAGTAAATCCCATCTTCTCCAGCCAATGGAGCAAAGATAGACACATGACATCATATAAGAGCAGTTGTTTCAGGCTGGAAATAGCTTATCAGTGGGACAGGCTGCCAAGCAACTGCTCCCAAAAGCTCCACAACCCCTTTGTGGCTGCCTACTCCATCCAACAACAGAGCCCTGCCAGTCGGAAAGAAGGACAACACACAGACGGGCATCCCAGGGCTCTTCCAGAAGGAGTTCATGCTTTTGTGAGCCTAGTGAGGAAGTAAATAGACAAAATTTGCAGAGGCCTCAGAAAACCTCGAGGAAGGCCAGCCTTCGTTTCCTTGCTTTTCTAAGGAAAATTTGGTTGCAAAAAAGGGAAAGGCAAAAATGTAAAGATGCTAGGGCTGTCTCCAGGTTTGAGGGCATGCTGGCAAAGCATCCTCTAGTAGGCACAACATCTTCTTTCGGTGGACCCTGATAGGCTTCCCTTGCTTGCGTGGCAGTGCCCGAAGCAGCTTCCAGTGGCTGGATCTGTTCATAATGGAAGACCAGTGGATTCAGCCACATAGAGAGGCTTCTTTCTGTGAATCACCACTATGGCAGCATCACGGATTGCCGACCTCAATAAGATTAACTAACCCCTTCTTGGCAGTGTGCCAGCCTGTAAAATAAAGGTTAAGAAACGTGTCGTTTGGGATGCTCTATAATGGCATGGGTAAATGTCTTCAACTGGCATTATGATAGGTCTAGGTACCCTATTGGTTTCCCACAGCACCTCAGAATGTTGTCTGACCAGAGGCATTTTGTGGGAGATTAAGAAGGGGACTAGAACACTGCTTGTGATGTTTTGGAGTTCTGTTACTTCTCTGCTATCAAGTTAGAACCAACTTTTAGTAACTCGAATTGGTCTTTCAAGGTAAGTGAGATATTTAAGGAGTGGGTTTACTATTTCAACTCTCCCAGTGATTTTCATGGCCAAGTGGAGATTTGAACCCTTGTCTCCAGAGTCCTAGTCCATCATTCTATCCAATACACCAGTCATTCTCAACGGGGGCCATATGGAGGGGGGCCCTGGCACATTTGAAGGGGGTCACAGCCTGGAAACAATTCTTCACACACCACCTTTATAAGGTTTATTATGCAACTTATACAATCCTGATTCGGCCTCTATTTCTTTCATATTGTGTTTATGATGGTGGCCAAAAAAAAAAAGGTTGATGATGGCTGCACTACACCACACTATCAAGTTCTCACATGGATACTGAGACTTGTAATCATAGTGGGGAAAGTCATGCTTCTGGAGACTAGTACAACTGACCATGCAACATAAACTTTTCATAGCAGCCTGAGGAATTATCCAGGCTGGAACAGGACTTCGGAGCTGACACATTTTCCCCTTAGTATGTAGCAAGCAGGCAGGATTACGCCAGCTTTACTTTTTCTTATGTTCTCTCTGTGTGTGTCTTTTAAGCCTCAAATTAGAATGAATCCCAGAGCAGTGATGGCTCGTGGAATGAGCAGAACCTCGAAGACTCACCTCAAATGGGGTAGGAGCCCTTGTCCCCCAACTTGGTACATGAGCTGTCAATGTTCGAGAGACATCCACTGCAATGAATATGGCAGGTGCAACGGTTTGGAGATCCACTCCACAACAACTCTGGTTCCCACCTTGTAAAAAGGGAAAAACCTGCCCTCTTCTAACAACATTTTTAAAAAGAAAGCAAGAGGACCTGTTCCCGTCCACCTGCTTGACACGACAGGTATGTGTGTTTAAGAGGGTGAATGGGTTCTAAGAGATCGTGGTGATGGGGAGAGAAGTACTTACAGCATAGAAGGAGCTCCCCCGCAAGGGCATCAACCCTTGAAGCTTGTTACATCAATAGCACCCGATTCCCTGAGATTTCAGGCCAAAACCTGAGGCCAAGGGATGGATCCTTGTGATGTCACATGATATCACAGGAGTGAGGGAAGGCAACCAGGTGTTGGGGTGGAGCACATTTTGCACTGAGCCTGTGTACTCTGGCACTGGCTGAGAATAATAGAATCATAGAGTAAATGAGTTGGAAGGGGCCTATAAGGCCATCAAGTCCAACGCCTCGCTCAATGCAGGAATCCGCGTCTAAGTATATGGGTGGACATGGGTGCCCAACCTTTGAACCTTTAAAAATCTCTCTCACTCACTCACTCACTCACTCACTCACTCACTCACTCACACACACACACACACACACACACACTCAAACTTTGTCCTTATTCAGTAATGTTTCCCTGAGATTTGTCTCCCCACATGGGGATCCAGAGAAATATAGCAATTCCCTCAGGTATCAGCTAGCACATTAGATGACTGTAGCTGATCCGAACTTAGCAACACTGCTGAACATAATCAGAAATATTACAGCCACTTACATGTAAAGGTGGCAGTTAGTACGGACTGGGTTGGGGAGGGGGCTGTGCTACAGAGACCCAGTGCCAACTACTGGTGTCGTTAGCAGGCCTGAGGACTTCAACCCGATCGCCTTTGGTGCAGCCAAATTCTTTCTGGCCTGCTCTGGTGTCTCGGGCGTCAGCAAGGAGTGAAGTCCGGGACTATATCTGTCCCTGACAGGTCAGAATGGAATGTAGAGGGGGTGCCAAAAAAGGGGCCCTCTCGCTTTCTCTCAGTCACCTCTCCTCTTATGGAGAAGAGAATAAGGGAAGGCTGGAGGGAAAGCCTGGGTGCTTCCCAACCACTGGCTGAAAAGCTCCTCTTATGGAGAAACAAGGGGGAGCCCTCGATGTCAGGAGGGACTTGTGAGAGATTCTCCAGGCCTTCCCCACAGCTTAATACTAACGTAGAGTACCGGTGACGTAGAATGACAGTGCCTCTGCCTGAAATTTTACACAGACGAATCTCCTAGCTCCACCTTGTATCTTCCCCAGGAAATGGTGCTCCTGTTTTATATGGATACATAGACTACACTCTTCACCATCCTAACAAAAAGGAACATAAAACACACTCTTCACCATTTGAATGAAAGGAATCAAGATGTACCCTAATCACTAGGAATGGAAAGATTGGCTACACCTTAACGGCCAGTCCTTTTTTTTTTTTTTTTTTGCATGTGCACTCAGAACATTTATAAGGTAGCCTTTTTCAGCTTGAAACCCTGCAGATTTTTGGAGTACAACCACCACTGTCTTGTGCTGATGAGGATTATGGGAGCTGTAGTCAAACACAACAGGATGAGATTGGCTTAAGTGTGGCTGGGCTAAAGGATTAATACTTTTAATGCAGGCTTTCTTTCTTTAACTTTAATTCTACAATCCTTCCAGGGAGGCAAGGTCACTATGTGCCTGTGCAGCTTCCCTTGCCATTGAAGAAATGAAAAAAAGAGCAAGTTACTTTCCACCATCAGTTCGGAGGGGACCATACATCAGCCTGAAACAATGCAGTCCTGTGTCTTGCAACATTTGCTTATTTTGGTTTGCTCTAATCGTAGAAGGCCTTAGGTACCCTGACAGAAAAGCAGTCTATCAAGCAGTGTATATAAACGTGTATTATGTGCTGTCAAATCATATCCAACTTATGGTAACCCTAACAGGGTCATCAAGACATGTGAGACCTTTAAATAGTGGTTTTATCATTGCTTCTTTCCAGTGAATCTCTGTGGCTGAGCAGGGATTTGAACCCACATCTCCTGAGCCTTTCTCCATCCCTGTCCATGACACCACATGGCTCTTAGTATATACGTACAAATAAAGAAATAACTTTATTCACACCAACAAAATGTGAGTTTGGACTGGTCTGAGAGGGTACGAGAGAAGGAACTTTGCAAATTTTATAGTGAGAAGTATATCCTATGTATCTATGTATCCATATGAAACAGGAGCACCATTTTTGGGAAAGGTGTTTTATGCATGTTCTAGGATCTGAAACTGTTTATGCTTACGTAAACCTACACAAGGATAAACATATACAGGCATACACAAACAATCAGACCAGAAACCAAGATGATCGCTTCCTATACTCCCGACTCCTGAGCCTTGGGAACTCCTTGACAGGCAGGAATCCATCAAGTAATGCTTTTCCCAGTCTAAAAGATTATGTAATAAGGGAAAACTTCAACAGCCCAAATTTTGTCCCTCTTGTGGCGCTTAAAGTATAGAAGCCATGCTGCAATGGGGGAAAAAAAAAAGAAGGGTAGCTCTCATGTCAGTAACAGACCCATAGGGTCCCCATCAGGAAGTGATTATTTTAGAGCCTTAGACTGTGGTCACACTGGCAATTTAAATTGATTTCTGTTCAGAAGTTTTAAAAATTAGGTTCAAGTCACATGGTATTTAAACTGGTGGCCGTGTTCACATACACTGAATAGAAATTGATTTATTTCTGATGATATAAACTGTTTTTGGCGTCTACACTGCTGAAGTCAACCCATTCCCTTTCTGTTTTAGGAGCATGATTTTGATTGTTTATTTTTCCAAAAAAGTAAGTGATACATTAATAAATTGAGTGTCTAGGAGGTGCCACCTGGTGTCATAATGGTCGCTAGAAGCCAGCTCCATTTATTTTCTACCCAATTTCCGCTTGTGCAAAATCTAGCTATATTTTGTACCTCCCTGCTGAATTGAGTGGGTAGTGATGCCCCATGTGCTCAAATGGTAGTCCCAGCCCTGAGTCTGCCCTCTGAAATACAGAACTCACAGCAACTCAATAAGAGAGCACCACGTTTCCCTGTGTTTCCTTCCTTCCATATCCCTCAGCTTTTCCTTTGCTCTCGTTTCCTCAATTTCCCATGTCTTCCTTCTTGCTTTCTCTGAGTCACTGAACCATGATGCTAGTCAGGGGCAATTCTTGCCAGCTGGATTTAGATTTCTCAGACAGCTGCTTGGAGCATAAATCTACTGACATTTATGGAGGCCTTAATTCCATCAGAAAGAAAGGGGAGATGTGGGAAGGGCTCTGCGCATGACTCAGAGACAGCCAGCATCATCATCACGCTCAGCATTCAAGAAGGAATGTTTCAAATCCTGTTTGTCTTGTCTCAATTATTATATTGCCCAGATCCAGCCCAGCTCCTGTGACTGGGGTGCTGGATTTGCATAGCAGTGGGTGGTCTTCTGTCCACATTAAGCGAGTAAAACTCTTGGGCTACAAAGACCCAGAAGGCTAAGGGAAGTTTAATGGGGGAGGAAAACACAAAACAGTCAAACATTGTGGATTCTGACTGTGTTCAAGGTCACAGAGATGAGAATGAGGGATTTTAGATCGCAGGCAAAAACCATCTTGCAGTGTCTCATCAATATAGCATAACAGTCTTGAAGCAATATAATCCCCCCCCTTTTTTTTTGCTCAAGGGTATTTCACAATTTTAAATATTTATAGCCAGAAAAGCCTTTTAGCATGGCTTAAAAGAATGGTATACAAATATAAGATGAAAATATTTACTTGTTCTCACCACAGTGTTCATAACAAATGTTTCCTTAGCTACAAAATGGCCACTGATGTCAACAGGATTCTCCTTCCTCTTCAGCAGCTTTCTCATGACTACTGATACGGATGGAACCTATAATCCCCTTGGGCAGGATAGAAATGTTTTAATGAACCAACAAACTAATGAACTAGCTAAAAACAAATACCAGGATGTATACATTGAAAAACCACCATGCTCCCAATAACGTGGAAACGTTCAGTTCCTAGTTTCCAACAGAAAAGTAGTGACTGGGAAATGATAGAAGCAAACCATCTGGAACCACCTATGTTTTGAAAACTGAGTAGGATAAAAGAAAAAAGAAAAAGAAAAACATTTAAATTGAATTGGGGTCTCATTCTACACTTACTTTGCCTACTCTGGCCTGGTGATCTCTCAGACATTTCTCATCACTCAACTGGGTGCTGCTTTAGCAAAAATGGCACAAATCACAGCATACATGTGCTTGAACAAAGCCTCCCCTCCCTCCCTCCCTCCCAATGGGAAAAGCTGAGATGATGATGATATGATGATGATGATGATATTTCAGAACTGCAGAGCTGGAAGGGACCTTATGGTTCATCGAGTCCAGTCCCTGTCAATGAGGCACAGTGGAGAATTGAACTCCCAACCTCTGGGTCTACAGCCAGCGACTACAGCATGGATGACATTCTCCCTCACCATCTAATTTTTCTCACTGTCAGGGAATTTTTATTTGTTTAATTGTGTGTTCCATGGGTCTCCTTGTGGTGGGAAGGTCTAGAAGAGGAGAACTGGAATCAAAGTGGCCATTGAGCCTTTCCAATAGATGCAGGAAACGGGCAGAGGGCAGAGGGCTGAGCTTCTTGGAGAGACAGGCACCACACCTCATAGCTCAGGCAGTCCTTCTGCCATCAGCCACAAACCATCAATTAAAGAGTTCAAGAAACTGTTCTTATGGTGATTCTTTGTCTATTAAACAATATGGATTTAATTGGGAGGCATCTGCCTTGCCAAACAAGATGGGTCGTTGGTGAGTTGTGAACGTGCGAGAAATGTCTGGAGAGTCAATGGGCTTTTCCCGATTTAATTTCCGCTTCTGGGTGATGAGGTCACTAGGCTGACTGGCGTTATGCCTTCCATGGCTAACTCTGTCTTTTCACACTCAGGCAGAGAGGTTGATGTTCAAAGTAAGTGAAAGAGTCAAAGAACAGAGAAGCATCTTTCAGAGCTTTTCAGATGGTGCATTTCAATAGCAAACACCAAATGGTTATTTGTAAAGGCACAGCCGGGGGGGCGGGAGGGAGTCCTATTTTGGATTACAGCTTCCAAATTCTATGAGCCCAGTATGAGCAGCGACCATGCCAGATAGGGCATTTTGTGGACTGTTGTCCTAAAAACAAACTTTCCCAAGCTCTGTATAAAGGCTGCATAAAAACAGCCAAACTCTTGGCCAAAAGAAAAAGGACCTAAATCCACACTGACGTAATACATTATTAGGCTAATGGAAAAGGTCACAAACCATTGTGCAGCTTTTTTGAGTTACCTGGGATTCTTCCATTACTCAAGAAAAACTGGGCGTGACAGGAGGTGGGAACCAGGGAGGAAAAGGCTGGCTGATGTTTAAGCAATGGAGTCTCCATATGATTGCAGTCTCGATCAGTTAAGAGTGATCAATTAAAATGGAAAGTGGGAGGCTGCAGACACTGGAGTTACACCATATCAAGAACAGAGATGGTTTCAGGTACTTGGGATTCTCCCTGAGGGCTTCTGATAAGCTTGCACAATATTTTGTGATCTTCCTTTCAGTGGGCCTAACAAGAAAAGATACTGCTTTGTTACGGCTCATAAAGACTATTCACTTTTTGTGTAGAATCTTGACATTATTCTCTTAGGCTGGGACTACACTAGCAAGCCAAATCAGAGTGATTCAGCTTTTCTGAGGTTTGAGTCGCAGCCTATTTTATGCTTCTCTTTGGATTCAGTGATCATACAGAGAGTGCAGGCTGGTTCGGTGCCTGTGTCCACACTGGCCCCTCAGTCTGATGTAGCCTGATTCGTGCCATAGCCCACCTTCTTTTGATCTTGTCCTCTGCTGATCCCTGGCTCTCCTTTTATGGTTCATTGTAAAACGGGTGAGCCATTTAAAGTGTTTTACAGCGCTAGAGAAAAGGGCAATTTTCCAAAGTTCTCCATATTATGCAGACACATACACACCTACCACAGAAACAAAGCAGTCTGCTGTAGTTTGACAGCGTTGTTTCTATTTCATATCATTTTATCTCTTTTTATTGACTGTGCAGAAGTGATCTGGTGCTAAACTAATATATAATTGTAGTAAAAAGGTGATTTAGTACTAAACTCTGCAGTTCGCTTTTTAAAAAATTAAAAAATATTTTGGGTGACTAGGGAGAAAGATTACAGAGGTGGGTGGGTGTTCCCATTGCCATCATGTCCAGCTTAGTATGTCATGAAAATACCCAGCCACAGTCATGCCTCCTCCATCTTTCTGGAGAATAAAACATCTGATCACACAGGCAAAAATCCATTTGAATCATTCCAGCTTGAAAACAGTAAAAGCCCCCCAGCGACAGAGGAAAAAACCCTCTGCACTGGAAGCAAGAAGGGCAGACTGATTCAAACTGGCCTTTGCATCATATGATTAGTAAAATTAAAAGGCAAATTCATGTGTTTTACACCTGCAGCAAATTCCACAGTATTTGACCATGTCGTCACAGCCTTAGTTCAGGCAGGGATAGAAGGGGGATCTAGTGTACTACTAGATCTCTGGGTGATCCACTGTTACAAAATAATCACAGTTGTAAGGATTTTTCTTATTTCATTTTTCTGCTAGTAAGAAAATGATACACATTCAGTTATATTGCAGAAACGAAGAAATCATGAGGCAGATTTTTGTGCAGAGGAACTAGTGAGAATTCTGCTCAGTTCTGGCAATCACACCAACTTCCTGGACTTGTAATTCTTTGATTTTGAGAGCTTATCCAGGTGGTGCCAGATGACTGCAGATCTCACAGGGATTTCTGTCCAAACTCATTCATAAAATTCCTTCTCTCCTCTTCTCTCTAAGAATGAGAAGAAACCAACATATTTCTAAGGAAAGGAACAATAACATTTTTTAAAGGTAGAGAGGAAAAATTGAAAGGGAGAGGGAATTTAATCAGTCAACAGTTAGGTCTGTAAAGGAGAACAAATGCTCCATCGGAAGAAGCCTAAGTGCATGCTTTTTTTTTTGCATCAGATTCTGCCCGGTGGATTTTAGCATACTATTTAAAAAATTAAGCAGACCCCCTCCCCCAAAAGTCTTGCCATCTCTGACTAGTTCATTGCAGATAAATGTAAGTATGATATTTTAAAACTTCCACCCCTTTTTAAAAAAAACTTCCACCCCTTTGCATAGTGCAAAGTGCCAGCGCAACCCGACAGAAAAATTATGCTGGTTCCTCTTCAGACTGGGATTTACAAACCAGAAAATGGGGTTGCATTTCCTCTCTGTTCTTCTCTGGAGTGGTCTCTCAAGCTCTGAAGCCATCTGAGGTGGCTGCCTCCACCTTCTTAATCTCTGTTGCCATCAGGGCCCTGTCATTAGGCACAGTGAGGCAGAGGCCTCAAGAAGCAGTAGAACTTGACAAGTTGCTTTTTCAAAGCTATTACTCCCGTTAACCACTACAGTGTTTGAACAGTAGTCCATTATTGTTATTTGTTACTGTACTGGAAAAACAATCACCTAATGTTACTTATTGCACTGTTGTTACTTTTCTGTTACCACTCATAATTTTTTTTTTTAAAAAAGCAACACCTTTGGATTTAATTGCTGAAAATAACTAGAAGGTCTGGGGCATGGTAAAAATGGTCCCGGAAGCGTGAAAGTTGCTCACTCCTGTTCTAGAAATACTGTACTGCACCTGCACAAGTGAAGTGGACTTGAAGGCAGCAGATTAGCATAGCGAGTACGGATGGGTGAGAATTTCAGACTTTACCAGACTTTCATTATCTTTATCATGAAAACCACTTGAAAATCTGAAAACAGGAGAAAGAAAAATGTTCAGATTTAATGTATTATGAGTTTTTATTTGAAATTGAGTGTATGTTTCCGTTGCTAGTTATTTTTCCTTTTTATTCTGTCTTTTATTTGTCATAGTACAGTATTGTTTATTATTAAAATAAGTTATTTAAAAAAGAAAGAAAATGGTCAGATCTCCCCATCTCTGGCAGAGGACCGGTTCTCTCTCTCTCCTCTCTCCCTGCCCTGCTTGCATCCTCCAGCACAGAGGAACAATAAGAGAGAAGTAAGGTTAACCCTTCTAAGTCCTGCCTGGACACCTGGAGAATTCTGGGGATTGCCATACAAAAGGAAGGTCTCTTTAAAAGAGCTGTGAGACATCCTCTCCGCTTCCTGAATGTCTTCATTTCAACCGCTGTACAAAGTAGGATCTTCTAAATGGCACCCCCCCACACACACACACCAGCCATTTCCCCATCAGTCTTATCATGGGCCAGATGTTACTTTGACAAGTTCGTGCAACAGATATGAACTTCGCTTGTGCAACATACTGTTCAGCGAGCAGAGTCCTGCAACCTGAAAATGCTGGTACTGAAGATGTTCTTTTATTCCTCATACCCTGCAAGTCCTGACAAGGAAGGAGCTTGTGGAAGGCCTATACACGATGCGCCTGCACCCCACATATATGTTCTTTGTGGCAGGGGGAGGGAATTCTTTAGAGCCAACATGCATAATCGTAGCTAAGTCACAGCTTTTCAATTAAGTGAAAAAAGTATGTGTGGACTGTACCACTTCAGACAAAATTTTGCACTGAAAAACAAAAGAGCCTTCAAGCAAAACTCTGGTGTGTCAAGGAGACACTGTTTCACTGATAACTAGTCTTCAATTTGCAGTACATTTTTATTTGGAAGAATGTTTGTTTGTTTGTTGCATTTCTATGTAGCTTTTCTCCTGGTGAGGGGCCATGTTCAGTCATGTGAGTTTCCATATAACTGGTAACAGGCCAGACTAGAGAGAGGTTTCCTGTTCTCCCTATTTCAGTTGATTTTTCAAGTGTATTAGTAAGTTAAAAGATAATTTCTCAATAACAACCTCCTGGGAGATGTGATGATATGTTTGTGTAAAACGTGCATTCTTAACATTGGCTCCCTATGTGTGATTGGACTACAAATCCCATCAGCACACACTATTAAAAATGTACTGACGGTCACTGTAGTCCGCAGCATTTCGGCACTACTGCTGCCATGCTTAAGCTGATAAAGTCAGTTGAAGGGTTTGCTGAAAATGCAAAAAGAATGTCCGATTTTGGGTTATATTCATGGACCTTATTTTGGACTTTGCTACAATTTTTGTGTAAAGTTCGTCAACATGATAGATGAGGTTCTACAAAAACTCCTCTCTTAGGTAAGGATTTCAATAGGGTAATGAATCCCACATTGGACACACAAGGCCCATGTGCTAATCTCTCACACCATAGGAATTTCCAAAGTGGAGGGCAGAACGAGAGCTGACAGATTTATGGCAGTTCTTTAATCCAACACAGTGGATGGGAGAAGGAGGAGACTAATAGATTCATTCCACCAAGGATTAGTCTGGCTCATGAATCAATATATAACATCAAAAGCATTGGAAACAAGTCTTCTTCCTTAAGCAGCACAACCCTATGCAAATCTTTCAGAGTGCAATGGGATTTACTCACATTAATGCTGCTAATGGCAGTGTAGCATAATGGTTAAGCACCAGACTAGACATGAAATTAAATGTGTGAATACATTTAATGTTCCGTCCTGCCCAACAAATGACACAGCCATAGAGGTTTGGAGAACACTGTATAGAAACTGGGTACTTAGTCTGGTGTAGCGGATAGAGTAATGGACTAGAATTCAGGAGACCTGGGTTCAGTTCCCTAACTCTTCCATGGAAACACACTGAGGGGTGGAGCTCGTAGAACTACAGTAGTCCTTAAATTCCTCACTTATTATGGAAACCACATTAGGTGGCAATACTGTAAGTCTGTTCTGACTTGACAGCACATAACAATAACCTATAGAAACTATGGTCCATGATGAGGGAGAGGATTAAAACTTTTCCCTACCATGGTTCTACCTTCAACCCCTCCTCCCCAATTATTCTTGGAAGGTAACCCAGCATGTTGTAATGGTTAGACCTGAATTTGGGAGATTTCCTTTTTTGTTTGTTTGTTTGTTAATTAAAGTAAGTGGCATATTGAAAGAGCAATGCATCAACTTTGCATAGTATCAACCTAGCATGTCTCAGTTAGGGAAACATAAAAAAAGAAAATGAAGGTAGATAAGAGGGTTCTCTCTCCTCCCTTTTAATGTCATAACCCACTTCTTATCTCATAGGGTTGTCACCTCAGAGAACATCACCCACAGCTCCATCTGGGTGCCCAGGAGTGTGCTGAATCATGCCCCCAAACCCAGAAACCTCTAGCCCTGTACCAGAAAGAAGTGGGACAGCTCTTAAAGGGGCAGGATCCGTCAATCTAAGTAGAAACATGTGTGGATGACACAATTTGGTTCAAACCAAACCATACCAACAGCGATCCAAATACTGATCTATATACCCGTCTGGACATGCCTTTACAGGTGTGTTTGGTAAAGATGCAAGAGAGGTGTAACTTGGTACCAACAAGTGACTCATTTATTCAGTGTACAACTCTCAGTTTTGCAACAGTCAGAACTGCAGACCTGACAGTAACAATATCTGTCCTGATTTTTGGACTTTTCTATTTCTCCCTGCATACCTGCTAGCCTGACAAAGAGTTCTGCAGGATGAGGAAGCTTCCACATTTTTGTGGCCTGTTTGCTGGTTTAATAAAGGAACTACATAATGCATTTTGAATGTTTATTTCCCAAATCTTCATAGCTATCTTTGATTTCACTTGTTCATGTGTTATGATATAGCAGATCAACAATTTCTTTTTGTATTACATAAGATACAGCAAACAAAAATGGGATTTGTTTCCTTGTGGCTGAAAAATATGGGAATTTTGCACACCCATGACACACTTTGAGAGATAAGCAGATGCTTTCTTTGGCTCTGCTACTGGCTAGATTCTCATGGCTTGGATGATGTTTGTTTCTGTTGTTAGGCACCAGTGTGGTTTAACAAGCCAGGGACACACCTTAACAACTGAGTTCTGGAACTTCACCCTGAAGAAAATATTACAAGACATAAGTTCATTGTCATTTGTTCCATGTCTTCCAGAAGTATCTCTTTCATAGGTATAGTATTTTAGTTCATTGCTATCTGTGGACCAGCTTTTGGAGCATATGTCATGTCTCCACCAAACCACTGAAATGTACCTAACTTGCAGTTTAGAATACTATTACCACCTATGTTACAACTACATAGCTGGTAGTTGTAATAATGTGAGCCATAAAAGCTCACACATAAACAGATTTGCTACTTCTTAAATTGCGACAATATTTTGCCCTTGTATCTAAATCTGGGTATGGCACATGTTATATGGTAGCAACTCTGAAGTCAATGAAGAAGCTGAGGCCTGAAATGTGTCAAGTGGAAGGCACTGCTTTGTTGACCAGGCAAAGCTTCGAAAAGTTACTTTTTTTTTCAAATACAGCTCTCAGAACTTCCCAGTCAGAATGACTGGTGGCCAGTCTGGCTGAAGGATATTGTCAAAAAGCAATTTGAACAAGCTCTGAAATTAACCCATGGTCAGTAGACCCCAGAAAACCTTTGTAAAGCAATCAGGCAATATTTTATCTTGCCACTGAAAAGAGCAGGAGTCGTTTTCCTTGAATCAATCAAGGCCAAGCCTACCATTGGGCAGAAGGAGGCGGCCACTTCAAGCGGAAGATACTGAAAAGAATAGGGAAGAATGACAGGAAGATCCTGGAGGATATGCTGCAATTCCTCAGCTAACCTACTGCCCTCAGATGTGGTGAAGGATACCATCATCATTGCTGAAACACAATCCAATTGTTAATCTTCAGCTTCTGTATTTGGAATGGTGGTGGTGGTAGGACTGTCATTTTGTCTGTTACCTGAGGAAGCAAAATATCTCATGATCCTGATGGAAATGCCATCCTCAAATTAAAATCCTCTCAGGAGAAAAATTGCTGTTAGATCAACTTAAGTCTGTGGTGAAGATATGAGTCCTTTCTTCTATGAAGTCTGCGTATGCTGTATGTGTGGGAGTTATTCTGTGTTCCCCACAGTGAGGCTTATGTTGAACTACATAGTCAGGAGTGTGATGTTTCACTGTCTGGAGGGCATATTAGGGTTAGCCTCCACATGATGTCTACCTACTGAGGGGAAAGTGAGAGCAGCCTCTGCCTGAGGTCCTTTCCTTGCCACCTGAACTTGAAATGCAACACTGCTGAGCAGATGAAGAAACTGTGGTTCTTCTGCACAGCAGCCCCCTCCACGATAAACAACATATCTTAGTGGCAAAAGTTAAGAATTGTCTACCTATAGGCACTGGTATTTTAAATATGAACACCAAGATTAGTGTAACTGGGCACATTTCCTCTGCGGTGACTTTTAAAAAACCTCAGTTCTACCTAAATTCTTAGCACTGTCTCAAGCCTGTAGTTCCCAAAGATCTTTGGGGGGAAATCATAAGTTAAGCCATTCTGCACTGGTTTCATACCAGTGTAAATTTCTACCAGTGATGTACCAGTGCGAACACATCATTTCTGAGAGAAATTTTCTTCTGTTTAATTTTAAGCCAAAGTGCCCCCCTGAAGAAGGGAAGGGTAAATCATTTCTGACAGAGAGAGTAACTGGGTTAAACTCACTTGGTGAGACTGAGTATTGAACCCAGGTTTCCTCAGTCCTCTTAACTGTTATTTTTCTCAAAGAAAGTGCTCAACCTAGTAGAGGTAGAATTAAGGAGACAGTGAGGGGACTATAACCCAAGAAAGATAAGGAAGTAGTATGGGAATCCCAAGTTACTTTAAACGAATTCAAATCTCCAGGGCTAAATGAACTGCATCCAAGGGTATTCAAAAAGCTCCAAGATATGATTTCAGACCGCTTTTCGACAGTCTTTCAGAATTCTTGAGAAGAATTGTCAAAGACTGGACCTGGGCAAATGTAACTACTCAAATATTGTCCTCCTCTTCAAAAGAAAAGAAAAGAAAAGAAAAGAAAAGAAAAGAAAAGAAAGAAAGAAAGGAAGAAAAGAAAGAAAGGAAGGAAGAAAGAAAGAAAGGAAAGAAAGAAAGAAAGAAGCCGCCCAGAGACCTCTGGGTAGTGTGGGCGGCATATAAGTTAAATAAATAAATAAAATAAAAGAAAGAAAAAAAAAGAAAAAAAAAGAAAAAAAGGGGGGGAGTAGATCTGATCAACTACCAGTAAGTTTGATGTTGATACCAAGAAAGATTGTAGATCATAACATTGAACAGTCTCCATATATAAGCACTAGAAAGGAACACTGCGATTACGAACAGCCAGCATAGTTTTCTCAAAAACAAGTCATGCCAGACTAAACTTATCTTTAAAAAAAAAAAAAAAATAGAGTCACAGGCTTGATAGATGAGAGGAATGCTGTGGTAAAAATACTGTATTTTAGCAAAGCTTTTATAACCACCACCTCCATTATAGCATGGGGCCAAGCTGGTCAAATATGAACTAGATGATGTTACTGTTCAGTGGATTTGTAGCTGGTTGGTGACCAAATCAGAAAAGGCTTCACCAACCACTGGTTATTATTCTGGAGAGGAGTGACAACTGGGCTGATGCAGTTTTATCCAGAGCGTGGTATTGTTCAGTATAAATGACTCAGATGAAGGTGTAGAATGGTTGCTCATTAGATTCGCAGGGGCAGCATCAGAAGACAGAATGAGGCTTCAGGATGACCTTGACAGATTGGAGAACTGGGCCAAAACAAACCAAATGAGTTTCAACAGGTAAAAATCAAGAATGGATGCTACCGTCTTGGCAGCAGTGCATCTGAAAATAATCTAGGTGTCTTGGTAGGTCACAAGCTACACATGTGCTAATGGTATGATGCAGTGGCAAAAAAACAACCAACCAACCAACCAACCACTAACGCATTACAAGGCTGCACCAGCAGAAGTATAGTGTCTAACTCAAAGGAAGCGACAGAACTGCTCTATTCAGCTTAGGACAGACCTTAGCTGGAGTGCTATGTCTAGTTCTGGGTGCCACAGTTTAGGAAGGACAAACTGGAACGTGTCCAGAGAAGGTCAACCAAGACAGCAAAAGTTCTGGAAACCAAGACCTATGAGGTACAGTTCAAGGAGCTGGATATGTTCAACCTAGCCCTTAATGGTTTAGGACCTCGATACTTGTCAGAACGTCTCTCCCACAAAGTGGCCTGCTCCTCACCTTCCGTGATGTTAACAATAGTGACACCTAAGGAAGCCAAAAGAGCTAACACCTTGAACCATGCTTTCTTGGTTACGACCCTTTCCCTCTGGAACAATCTTCCATCCCTCTCAGTTTTTAGGAAATTAATAATAACTGAATTATTTCAAGCTGCTTTTTTTAGTGCTTTAATAACTGAGTTCAGATGTCCACATTTGTTTTAAATTTCTTTAATTCTATTTAAATACAGATACTTAAGCTAGTGACAGGGTTTTGTTTATTTTATGGTATTCATTGTATATTGTATTGTTGATTTTAATGTGATTTGATGGATTGTGTGTTGGAGTTTTTACAACTTTGCATGCTGCCTCCAATAGGTGTGGCTAGGAGGGATGTTTCTGGCTGGGAGGTATCTTGAATTCATTGAAAACCCTGCCTCTCTGCTGAGTGTTCTTTTCCCCTCTGTAGCATTTGTTGAAGTCTGTTGCTGAAAGCAGTTATTTTTTGTCAGTTGCTGTTGATCTTTAAGTAATGAAACTTTTTATTCTTTCTACTACAAATGTCTCAGAGAGAGTTATTGAGAAAAGGGATGGACTATTCTGGGGAAACTGAAGCTATTCTGCTCTGTGAATTCTTGCACTTCCGCTGTGCAGCTAGAGTAATTTAACCAAAAATTCAAAACTTTACAACCTTGTGAACCATTAGAGAATGTCTGCACTAATGGGGTGGTAACAAACAAACAAACAAATATTGTGACATGAGAGCTGTCATGTCGAGGAAGGAGCAAGCTTGTTTCCCGGGGTTCCAGAAGGTAAGACCCAATAATAAATTCCTATTACAAGGAGATTTCAACTACACAATCTGACGAGGGACTACATTGAAAAGTGGTGAACTCACCTTCATTGGAAGTCTTTAACCAGGGGTTAGACAGCCACCTGTTAGGGATGCTTTCACTGCAGATTTCCTGCTTTGACAGAGCACTGGAGTCAGTGACCCTTGGGGGTTTCTTCCAGCTCTACAGTTCTATGATTCAGTAACTTTGTGCTGTGCTGGCTTCCCAGTACCGGCAGGTCTGTTGCATCGGGAGTCACCATCCTGGCCTGTTATGTGTATGTCCCACCGAACCATCTCTCAGCTGCAATGCCTTTTCCCTCCCTGCAGATCCCCCATCTCAGCTGCCTCACAACTGCTAAACTGGAGCTGTTTCTCTTGGCCTGGGACTCAGGACATTTGGCTGGATTGTGCAAAAACACCAGTCTAGTTTGGCAAGAGGCAGCTGTTAGTAATGGCTTGGGACCAGCTACTGAGCAGTGGAAAATACCAGGAGCACCCTTAATGACAAGCACAAGCTGGGAATCTTGGGTTGTCGTTGTGGTTCATCAGTGAGTGGTAGGAAGAGCTGCATGTGTCCTGTGTCTTTTTATATTGCCATAGGAAAAGTCACTGGGTGCTTTTTCAGCTCTAGAAAAAATCCTTCTTTTGGACAAGACCTCTTTGTATTCCTGACATAGCATGGCCATCTGGGGATTTTGGGAGCTGTAGTCCAAAACCAGGACATCTTCCAACTCTGTTTGGGGAGGTCAACCTTAAGCGTCAGTGGCCCAGGGCATGTGAGCAGTGAATCTCTTTCCATGGCAGTGTGATGAGACACCTCCACTGCTGAAACCATTAGGCAGCCAGTGTCAGTGGCTGTGCTGCTGCCTCTGATCCCGCCACTGAATCGTTTTAACTTGCAACTAACTTTACACACTTTCTTTCTGTATGTCCCACTGCATTCTGTGGCCAAACCCTTTGTCTAACACTGTGTGTGTGTTTTGTACCGTCAAATCAAAACCAACCTATAGCAACCCTAAGAGGGCTTTCAAGGTAAATAAGATACTTAAGGAGTAGTTTTACCATTTTCACTCCCCCCGTGAGTTTCCATGGCTAAGCGGGGATTCAAACCCTGTTCTCAAGTCCTAAGTCTAGCACTGTAGAAGAATTCATTTGAGAGAGTGAGGAGCAGAATTTTGGAAAAGTTACTTGTTGGACTGCAATTCCTAGCATCTGGAGGCAGCATTACTATTTTGGGAATTGCAATTAAAAAAAAAAAATTCTCCTGAAAATCCAGCAAGGAAGGAGCAGAAATTGCAATTAAGAAAACAACGAGGAGTTGTGTATTCTTGGAATCACATACAGCAACAAATCAGTCAGCAACTTGGCATCTTCAATCTTCAGATTCAGGGTCTCTGATGTTTCTTTTAATAGTCACAATTTCCTTCACTAGTCATTGAACATGCAGTTCTTCAAGCAACCTTTCAGAACCAATATTGTGTCAGCTGCTGGACTAAGATTGAGGAGGCCCCAGTTCAAATCTCCACTTGGCCATGAAACCTATGAGAACATCTTGTGCCAGCCACTTTCACCCAGCCTAAATTATCCCACAGGATTGTTGTGAATACATGGGGAAAGGGAAGAACCAGGGCTGCCATTTTGGGTACCTTAGAGTAGCATTAGAGAATCTGTAGCCTCCAGAGGCTGATGGATTGTAACTCCCATGATTCTTCAACATTGGCCATGCTGGCTGGGAAGTTGCATTCCAACCACATCTGGAGGGCTACACACCAGCCCTGCCTTAGAGGAAGGAAGGGGAATGAATATCTTTCAGGTTCTTCCATGTAAGGTGTTTACTCTGGAATTTCCCTCAGTTCTTAAAGAGTGTCCACATGATCCTGTCTTCAAATCATGTGTCTCTTATGTTTTTTTCCCTGCATTTTCTCCCTGCTTCACTCACAAAACCAGACTATCATGGGAGACATAGGAGAACAGTGCAATTTCTGCAGGAGTGTACACTGTCTTTTGTTTCACCCTTCCATTGCATTAAAAAAAAAGAGGATGTGTGTATGTTTGGGATGGGTGCAGCAGCATTTTCCATGGTTGAGGCTCAACATCAGGCCTCTTTATTTTGGCAAACTTTGACATTAGCTTCCAGGAGGCACCATTTTAGCAATATGCGTTTGTTCTTTGTTTTCCAAAGGAAGAGTGTTGTGGCACAGTGGTTAAACTGCTGTACTGCAGCCAAACTCTGCTCACAACCTGGGGTTCAAACCCCGGTAGCCAGCTCAAGGTTCACTCAGCCTTCCATCTTCCAAGATCGGTAAAATGAATACCCGACTCACTGCTGCTGGTGGTGGTGGGCAATGTGTAGCCTGCATAATTAACTTGTAAACTGCCCAGAGAGTGCCTTAAGCACTATAGGGTGGCATATAAGCAGCATGTTTTGCTTTGCTTTTTCAAAGTGTATTTTCAAATTGCACTTCAAACCCTGGTTTTTGGCCTATATTTCAAAAATATAAACATAAGTCAGGCAAGACTATTTAACAAAAAAATGTGCTTTAGAATTTTTTTTTTAAATTCACCAACTATATAAAGAAGTAAACAAATAAATAAATAGCCAAAATTGATGCTTACATGTGTCGTTACATCTTCTTTGGTTGTTCCAAAAAAAATCTGAATGAATGAAATATAGCAGGACATACACACAAAAAAAGAGTGTAAAGCTAGGTGCAAGTGAAGACTAATCAATGTATCTGTAAGAACTGCAAATCACACTCTGCCCTCTGAATATCAAGTTATTCAACCCAGATGTGTAAGGCTGTGGCCTGTGGCTACTCAGTGATTTGGAAGAGGTGTTCTGTACATGGTCTAAGGTGCCAGTATCACATTTTGATTTCCAGGGCTGAACCTTGGCGTTGAAATAGTTTCCTGGACTAGAGAGACCAGGCTGCTGAAAGAAAAGCTTGCTTGCTGTTTGCATAGTCACACCCGTGTTTTTCTAAACATCTCATTCATTCCAGGGCAGGAAAAGGTGTATATTTAACACTGTACAAATTCATCTGTCTGAAGAGAAATAGTTCAATGAATCCTGTTGCCGTGTGTGGGATACTTGATCTGCTTGAGCTCTTCCATCCCTTCTGGGCTCTCTGGCTAATCTGTTATCCATTCCTGTGCCAGAGGTGTTCCGAGAAGAAGAAGAATTGCATTTAGAGCCACAGTGGGACTCTTTGACTTTCCAGATGTTTTTTAATTATATCTCCTTAGTATTGGCTCTTCTGGCAGGGGTTTCTGGAGCTCCACAATATTTAATAATCCTCATCATGTGCTGTCAAATCAATTCTGACTGATGGTGGCCCTGTTCAGGGTTTCTAGGGAGAGAATACTCAGAAGTGGTTTGCTTCTGGAGGTGTTCTCAGACTGTGGAGTTTTGACCAAGGCCACACAGGCTGGCTCTGCTCCCAGGAGGCACTGTGGGATATTGAACTCCCAACTGCGGGTTCTGCAGACAGATCTCTGAACCACTGAGCTGTCCACCTGAGGGCTGAAAATTCCCCTGACTTAGACGTTTGTAAGAAGGGCTTGCAGCCAGTGCTTAGCTTTTGTGCAGGGCAGCCAGCCAGCCAGCCATTCCCATTTCTGTGATACTCCATTCCATTCCTGTATCTCTCATCATTTTCCATTCCTTCTCCCCCCCCCACACACACACAAAATAGGCAGGCAGAGCTCCATGCTCACTGAACCTTGGGCTGTTTGGGTGGGAGGTGATTTTGTTGTTGTTATCCCGTAAGGTTGTTTTGTGTTGTTTGTATCTGCAAACATTAGGGCTTTGCTGAACCTGCTGATGGCTGCCTCTTGTGTGCATTTGCTGCCTCGTTGGTTGCACAAGCATTGGCACTTGCCCAGAAATAGAAGGACTGATGACCACATGGAAGCTTTGTATTCAGAGACTGTGCATGTGAGGAAAGACTATGGGCCTGGGGCTTTCCAGAGCTGTTTGGTTGATGATTGTGGAAAACAGAGTGTTATAGTAGATGGACATCGACTAGGATGAGGGGAGACCTTCCTATGTCCTTTGCAACCTCCATTAAAACTCTGAAGAGTCCCAGAATCAGCCACCCCATCTCTTTTCTCCATCCTTTAACACATGCTTCTCCCTTACCCCTTCTATTTTATGGCACTAAGGTCAATAAATAATATTGTATTTAAAAGAGTGAGCTATGAATCAGAACAGAGACAGGCAACATCCACTAGAAATGGTGGGGTGAGAAGTAGGATCACCAGCAGATTAGTACATACTAATCATTTCAGCTGTTTCTCTTTCAGGTTTGTAGTGTTTTCCCCCACCCACCCCAAGGAATTTAAAAGCAGACTGTAGTGTGTCAGTAGTTGCTTAAGATTAGAGGGTTGTCTGTAAGCAAGTGCAGGCCTGTCATCCCGGGTTTAGCCAACTGAAGTATTCTTGTCAAGAATGGGTTGAAGATTGTTTCTGATGGTGAGCCACCCGCATGACCCCTCTCCCATGACAGCAACAAGAGATCGCTCCAAACAAAAATGTTTTATTAACAGAACAGAAGGTTAAACAAGCTTGGCCAACAGGGCCTGGCCCGACTGCGTCAACTAGATGCTTAAATTCTCATGTCCCAGTCCTGGCCAACCCCCACAACTCTCTGGCGGGCGGTTCTCTTAAGCATAATGGAGGCCTTTCTCCTCCACTAACTCCAGCACCCCTCATAGGTGAGCCAGGCATGGGGTACCATGACAAGAGTGCTGGATGGAGGCAGTCCCTGTAAGCGGGTGGCATGCGCACCAGCACTGGCCTGGTCATCGGCTCCCCCAGCTCCTCCTCCTGGCCTGCATGCCTGGTAAGTCTTGGCAGTGCCACGGTCAAAGGACAGGTGGACCTGGCTGGCTGTGTCTGAAGCACAGGGTGGAAGGGGAGAGGTGCATGGCTCTAGGGGCTTCATCTCTGGATGGGCTGGATGGTTCTTGGGTCTGTTCACAGTGTGGAGGTTAGTCTTGGCCTCATCAGTGGCAACACCAGGCTTGGTACCGATTCCTGGCTCAGTGAGCTTTGTGGTGTCATGCCTTGTCTTAAGGCACACCGGCCACCTCTCAAGTGGGACTAGCAGGTGCACCCAGCCGCCAGTGTCAGGGTTGTGCCCGTGGACAACCCCCCAGCCATCTTTTGAGGGTGCTGCTCTCAGAACCACCTTCTGTGCCTCACATGCCTCTCAGTCTACGGTGTCCACACAAAGATTCTCCTCCTCAGCCGCTGTCCCTTCCTTAAGTACCAGCCCTACTGTCACTGCACCTGCCTCCTCTAGGGCACTTCCCATAGCTGCACCATCCCCACCTCAATCTATTGGGGAACTGCATGTTGGGAACGGCAGTGCTTGGCTTGCTGGGGTGGGAAGCCCACCTGCCTCATGGGAGGGGCCTTGGCTGGCTTCACAATGATGCACGTGAGTGGTCTCAGTTATGGACTGAAGGTGACAACTAGTGGTATTTGGTCATTTTCTCTTCTGGGTCTGTCTTGCAGTAGGTTCTTTAATCGTATTGGATGGCTATTATAGTCTGAGAAATGCCTTTTGTAGATCCATGAGTTTGGAGCCTCTATCTTGTGAGTCTAAGCAGATGTGATTATATCTAAGGGCTTGGCTATAGACAATAGATTTTGTGGTATGCTCAGAATGGAAGCAGGAGATGCACATGTATGTGTATCAGTCAGTAGGTTTTCAACACAGTGTGGTGCAAAGCTGTCCATGTTCTACCTTCACGTTGGTGTCCAGAAAGTGCACCTGTTGTGTAGGTTGGTCCAGGCTGAGGTTCATGTTAGGATAGAAGTTATTGAAGTCTTGGTGGAATTTCTCCAGGGCTTCTTACCTGTGGATCCAGATAATAAAAATGTCATCAGTGTACCTCAAACAAAGGAGTGGTTTTTGGGTGCAACAGCTAAGAAAGCATTGTTCCAGATCAGCAATGAATATATTTACATATTGTGATGCTATACAAGTACTCACAGCAGTCTCATTAATGTAGAGGTAGATGTTGTTGTCAAAGGGCACCCTCTCCAATCTGCCCATTTTGACCCTGTAACATCAGAGGAAGTGATGCTGGTTGGCTGTAGACCTACCACCTCTGTGCTCAATCCTTGCCCTGCCTAGCCAATAAAAGTTGCCAATGGGGTTATGGTGGATTGGGTTGTGAACATTATCAACTCCTCACTCAGGGAAGTAGTTCTTCCCTCCCGTGTAAAGAAACTATCATCCAATCCATTATCAAATGCCCACAGTTGGCGATGGATGGTCTTAACTTTTGTTTAATTGCCAGCATTCCTTTTATGGGCAAGGTGATCAAGCAGGTGGTGACTAAGCAGCTTCAGACATACCTGGAGAAGGAGGATTGTCTTGACCCATTCCAGTCTGGATTCAGGCCGCAAAGGGGTACTGAGACGACTGTGGTTGCACTGCATGATGACCTTTTAAGGGAGGCCAACAGGGGTCATCGTACCCTGCCTGTTCTCCTTGATCTCTTAGTGGCTTTTGATACTGTTGACAATGGTATCCTTCTGGACAGGATCTTGGAGACTGGGATTGGGGGCCTAGCATTAAACTGGCTCCAGTCCTTCCTTGAGGACCGTGTCCAGAGAGTTCAGCTTTGGGATGAGTTGTCAGCCCCTTGGACCCTCAATTGTGGAATGCCCCAGAGTTTCTCAATATCCCCAATGCTGTTTAACTGTTTGTAAACCAACCAGAATAGTTGCTTCGGCACTAATGCAGCAGTAAGTAAGTAAGTAAGTAAGTAAGTAAGTAAGTAAGTAAGTAAGTAAGTAAGTAAGTAAATAAATAAATAAATAAATAAATAAATATGAAATTGTTGTGTGTGAGCACAAAGTCCCAGATGGTGGTGATTAGGTGGGCTGTGTTCTTATTTTGAATGGTATTCCTGATGGCCTGTAGTCTTTCTCTGTGTGGGACATTAGTGCATCCAACGTGGCTAAGATGGTGTTATCAGGGAGGTTATGAATGGACTGTAGTTTTCTCAGAAAGTCTATAGTGTCTCTTACATAGCTAGGTGCATAGGTGGCCTATGGTTTGTGGATGGAGTCCAAGTATCCAGACACTCCAACAGTGATGATACTAATGCTTGACACAAGTTGCCCAGTTTGTGTATTTTTAGTAGAAGGTGACTGTCTGAGGTTCTTGTGGTGTGTCAGCCAGGATTTGGTTATGTATATTTCTAGGGAAGTCTTTCATAAGGTTTTGTCATTCCTTTTGGTATTTGGTAGTTTGTTCTGTGGTTAAGAGTTGGTAAAATGTGGAATTGGACAATTATCTCTCAGGTTCCTCCTGTGTGTAGCTCAACCTGTCCACCACCACAACAACTCCACCTAAAAATGCAATAACCTGTTTCAGAACATTGTAATCTACCTAGACATTCTTTGAATGGCCTGAAAACCACAATTTTGGTGGAAAAAAAACACTACAAAACAAGACTTAAAAGAGAAACAGTAGAGATATGTAAGGTATGTGCAGATGCTGGAGACCTTCTTGAAAGGATGGAATATCAGTCAAGGGTTTTTAGGTCATCATTACCAAGCGTGAAATCCTACATCGATTCATACAATTTGCCTCTTGTGTCAACTACACAGTTGTTGTCTTCTAGACTGATAATTGACATCATTCACAGCCTGGTAGTCTTTTCTGTTACTAATGGACCATTGTCACTATCCGTATCCCCACCTGGTCATTGGACCTTGTATAAATATGAAAGTCGCATGGTCTCATTGCAATGTCTGAGAAAGTGGATTTAATCCACAAAAGCTCACACTAGAATATAGCAGTTAGTCTTTAAAATGCCACAGTGTTTCTCTCCCTCTCCCCCCGCTCTCTCTTTGTCTGATATGTTTTTACACACTAACATGGCATTGGGATATTAGCTTCATATAAATGCTTTACATTATTAAAAAAAAAAATTCTACTATTTTGCACCAAGTTTAGTGCTAGATCACCATATCACTACATTGATATATTAGTGTAGTGCTAGATCACCTCTGCATGGACAAAAGAGAGAGACGAAAATCAATATGAAATAGAAACAATTCCAACAAACTGCAGCAGACTACTATGTTTCTGTTGTGTGTTTGTACATTATGGAGAACTTTGGAAAACAGTGCCTTTTCCCTGGGACTGTACAGCCCACCTGCTTTACAATGAATGATAAAAGAAGAGCCAAGGTTTGTCAGAGGGTGGGATCAAAAGAAGTGGGGCTATGGGCTGTGGCCCAGGTCAAATCACGTCAGATTGAGGATCCAGTGTGGATACTGGCAGCAAAGCAATTCCAGTTTTCATGTGATCATTTAATCCAAACAGAAGCATAAGATAGGCTGGGAATCAAGCTGCAGCAAAGCCAAGTAGCTTTGATTTGACTTGCCACTCAAATCGCAGCCTCAGCTCTTCTTCATTTCCAGTCTTTCCAATGGGTTTTACTTGAATGTAAGATAAGTCGTTGGACAGGGATGGGGGGGGGTGTCATTCAAGGATTGAGAGATAAAGGGGTCAGAGCCAGATGGCCCATAATACTGAACTGCCTCTGGATAAGGAAATCCCTGGTTCTCATGTCTATGATTTTATGCAAATACCAGCTTGGTTCCTTGAAGAGACAGTGGTTGTGTTTTTTGTGAATCAGCAGTGATTTGGTAAATTTGGAAGTGGAGGTGTTCATCAAGGCAGTACCTGTAGCTACTCCCATAAGGAGAGTCTAAAATGCAAGCAGCTGGATCAGTTGACATAAATAATTGAGGAGCAGGTCTTTTGTAAACTGAATGGTTCTTAATTGCCCATTCAAGACCAAACAACCCTCAAATACAATAGAGATGCCTCGCAATAATATTTCTCTCCCAGCTACTGTGAGGGTTGTGCCTACTACATTGGGAAGGAATAGGGAGGCCTGAGGAGGGGGTGGGTGATGACATGATCCCTGATGTTCAGGAAGGCCTGGAGCTTTGACCCAGTGAGCCTTTGTTCCCTTACATCACTGTCTGGAATAGAGCAAAGCCCTGAGCCAGCATGGCTGATGGCTGACTGATTCCTGCCAGCATCCTTTTCATGGCAGGCCAAGTGTCCCTCCCTGCCCCTCAGAGCTTCTGCAGTGTCTGTTTCACCGACTACTTTCTCCTCCCTTTAGCCCAGGGAAGGCAGCAGAGGAGCTATGAGTTCTGCCACTTCTCTGGCAGAAGCAAGGCTGGAGGGGTGCAGGGGTGTGCGTGCTCATCACGCAGGTTGTTTTTAACAGGACTTACTCTTGCACAAGGAGGCATTGAAGAGCTCTTAGGCAGACTTTGGGGAAAAAAACACCTGTCACTGGTGTGACAAACAGTCGCATGAGCGGAGTGAGACAGCAGGATTTGGGCCCAAAAAAGTAATTTCCCCCATCCTCTTCAGTAAGGTTCCTTCCTGATCTCAAAAAAAGAGTCACAGCCATTTTGGGAATGAAAGAGCAGACGTGTTTTAGGAAACACACATTTCTGCTCCCATCTTCTGCACTCTGTGTACAATACAGTCTGCTGGTTTTATCTTAAATGTCATCTTCTCTCAGCAGCAGGCTGTGGTGTCTCCTGCTAATCCATTTATAAACTAGCTTTTGAGTACAGGATTATTTTTTTCATGGCCTGCCGCTGGACCCCTCTCTACAGATCCAGCTCCATATTTGGTTGAGCGGGTTCTGCTTCACTGAAATCATCACTTCCGATGGGAGACTCGTAGAATCATAGAATAGAATCATGGAGTTGGAAGGAGCCTCTAAGGCCATTGAGTCCAACCCCCTTGCTCAAGGCAGGAATCCAAAATAAAACAGACTTCCCTAACTTCCTCGTCTGTCCCAAATAGTCCCACTTACAACAGGTTTTTAAAACATTGTGTGGCCTTCCAGATGTGGCAGGATTTCAGTTCCCATCATCCCTTGCTATGCTGACTAGAGTTCACAGGAGTTGCCATCCAGCAATCTCTGGAAGTTCAGTATACGTTCCCCAACTCAACATTTACAGTTCAGTATATGTTCCCCATTGAGAACGGCTCATAGGAACCACAGTGTGTTTTGCTCGAACAGCTGGAACGCTGCTGTTTTGGGTTACAACTCCCGGAATCTCCCAGACACCCTGGGTCATGTTGCTTGAAGGATTCTGGGAGTTGCAGTCCAAAAAGTAAATTTTCCAAACTCTCTTGGTTCATATGGAATCATTTATTGATTTATTCATTCACTTTCTTCTTTTCCTCTTTTTTCTTTAACCCATTAATCTGCTGCTGTCTGTGGCTGCTACAGTAGCATAATCTATTTCTGTGTCTACTTCTCAAGGACCTTTTTACTCTCAGTGTTGCATAGTTATAGAGTATTGTGGAGGAACTGTGGCAGCCATTACACAAAAATGGTTGCCCCAACTACTGGATGATATTACATTTGTGTATTTTATCTACAATCTTCCAGTGCCTGAATGCCCTAAAGCCAGGGATGGGGACTTGCAAGTCGTGCTGTCGAGTCTGACTCAAGTCCTACTGGTGACTTGACTTGGACTTGACTCATGGGTTTCTGGGGGTACTTGACTCATTTGTCCGAGCCTGCCCCACCACTGTCATTGGCCTACCTGCTGCCGCCACCACCGACTGCCATCATCTTCAAAGGCAGCAGGCCTGGCTGCCCTTCCAGGAGATGCCCTCTGTCTCAGTGCATGTGCCAGCCTATCAGCTGGATAGCTCATGCGCACTCTGAGTCCAAGTCCTGAGTCCCAAGCCTTTTGGGGGAGTGGAATGACTTGAGACTCGGACTTGAGACTTGCAACTTGGGACTTGGGCCTGAAGACTCAGACTTGGACTTGGGGCTCAGGTCCCAGGACTTGCCAAAATCCCTGCCAAAAGCCATGCAGCTTTCCAACGCATTGTGAATAAATAACATCATTATTTCAGAAGGGGCCATAGCTATATAGCTTGGTGCCCACTAGGAAAAGGCAAATTCCACAATTCCTAGATGGAATGAATGGACAGATTCATACCTCTATGCATTAACTGAACCAAATGGTTCCAGTTTATATTTGTTCTGAAAGGAATGCACCATCAAAAGCTGAAGGGATGGCCTTTCATGGCACACTGTGCATGTTATTTCAGCAGCGGCAGCCAGAAGAAGCTCATAGGGCAGAAATTGGTATGCAGTAGGAAAGAGAGGGGAACTGAGGAAAGTCCCCTGCCAGAGAACGCCTCTATTCCGCCCGTGTACTCCTGGGAAACCAATTTTAGCATCTGAACCTTTCCGCCTTTTGGATACCCCCCAGTTATAAGTTATTTTAAATTTCCAACCATACAAAACAAATTATTCACTCTGAATCCCCTTAACATTTGCCCTCCAGAATTTTTCCTTCACACAGACAAGGACAGAGAAGTTGGGAATGTCTCCCGACATAACAGAGCAAAAAAGCGAAGGCTGAAATTCTTGGAATAGCAACAGACTGAGTTAACCGTTTGACTTTCTTCTGCGCAACAAAAGCCCAGACATCGGCTGCCTTTTCCAGCTCCCAGCTGGCAGCCAGTCCAGGGGCCGGAGGGAGGGAGAGACTCTGGCACGGTGATCAGAAAAACCCGGTGAAGGTTTCCTGCTCAAAGCCTCAGTGAAAGATGCCCCTTTCGTACCCGCCACCTCCCGTGGCAATCTTGGACCACCGTGGGAATCCCTGTTAACCCATTTATCCCCACACTGCTAAAATCAGAGATTGCATTTCAAAAGAAAGACTTTCTAGGAAAAATGAAGTCTCTTAGCAATTTCCCTTCAAAAGCACAGACAGTGGGTAAAGTAACGGGCCTGTCCAGATGGAGGAATTTCGAGCAGCCTGGTTTGCATGTAAAAGGTTCTTATCTTCAGTGCAATCTAGTTTCTCTCTCACTTGAGCAATCCTTCCTTTCATGCTGGAGATGTTTATTCTTCCATGAGAAAGGTCCATACAGGGCTTTGGATTACCGGTTTACTCATGAGCAAGGCTTACCTGGTTTGCTTGTGAGTAAGGAGGCAGCTGCAATACCAGCCAAGGCAGGAGGGGAAAACATTGGGGTGAAGGTTGGGGAGACAGAAGGCAGGACAACCCCACCCTTTCCCCCACCTTTCTCCTCAGCCAGGACTCTGATGGGGCTGCGCAGCCTGAAGGGGGTAGAGTCCACGACGTCAACTAGCCCCCTTTCTGCCTTTTCTTATGACTATCATTCAGCTGCCTCAGTTGCTTTCCTTTGCTTGCTTGTTAATTAAAGTAAGCAGCATATCAAAACAGCAATACATCAAGCTAGCATATTAGAATTGTGCTATGTCAGTTAGGAAAATATTTTTTAAAAGAAGACAAAAATACAGGAGGATGTTTCTCTGTCCTCCCTTTTAATGTCATAAGTTACCTAATATGTCACAGAGTTGTCCTCTCAGATAATGCCATCCACAGCTCCATTTAGTTATGAACTAGCCATTCACACAGGTTACACAACAGAATAAATAGAAGTCTTGTGAATCATGCCAAAAACCACACAGAAGCCCCTAACACTGTCTCAGAAAGCAGCAGGACAGCTCTTAAAGAGGCAGGATGGTTCGATCTAAGTAGAAACAGCTGGGGATGATGCAATTTGGTTTGAACCAAACCATACCAACAGTTATCCAAATAGTGATCTGTATACCTGTCTGGACAGTCCCTGAGCCTCTACTCAGGAAGTGACTGGCTTGAGTCTTGCTTCTTGTCTTGCTTGTTAATTAAAGTAAGCAGCATATCAAAACAGCAATACATCAAGCTAGCATATTAGAATTGTGCTGTGTCAGTTAGGAAAATATTTTTTAAAAGAAGACAAAAATACAGGAGGATGTTTCTCTGTCCTCCCTTTTAATGTCATAACTTACCTAAGATGTCACAGAGTTGTCCTGCAGGTGGATTGTTATTATTTCTTATTTTATAGATGGCAGATTTTTACTTGGAAATTCTCTATTTTAGAGTGGGATGGGGGGGACATGTGTTCAAGAGACCATGTTTTTGGTCCATTACCCATTTTTGTTGCCTCTAGGGGTTCACCCTCAAAATAAAATATATAAAAATGAAGGAGAGCATTCATGGAAGCCTGCAGGAAGAATGATTCTCCCTTGAATTACATCACACACTCCACTTCCTTTCTGGAGTGTGTAGGCATCCTTCAGTCTCAAGAGACTATGGTAACGTGCTCTGGAACAGTGTCTAGTGTGGCTGAGAAGGCCAATTTGAGAGTGACAATCCCTTCCACACTGAAGACAAATACAGTCTGCCCCCTGTCCAGCTCCCTGATTTTGCTGGTTTCGGGACTGCCTCTTTGCCTTGGCCTGCTGAACAAGTGACTCTTCAAATTGGGAGAGGCCATGCTGCACCACCTGCCTCCAGGCTGAACGCTCAGATGTCAAGGTTTCCCATCTGTTGAGGTCCATTCCTAAGGCCTTCAGATCCCGCTTGGAGATATCCTTGTATCACAGATGTGGTCTCCCTCTGGGGTGCTTTCCCTGCACTAATTCTCCATACAGGAGATCTTTTGGAATCCGACCGTCAGCCATTCTCACAACTTGCCCAAGCCAACATAGACATTGCTGTTTGAGTAATGTATACATGCTAACAATTCCAGCTCATTCCAGGACTACACTATTTGGAACTTTGTCCTGCCAAGTGATACCAAAAATGCATCAGAGACAACGCATATGGAACATGTTCAACTTCCTCTTCTGCCATGCACAAAGGGTCCAGGACTCACTGCAGTACAGGAGTGTACTCAGGACACAGGCTCTATAGACCTGGATCTTGGTATATGCCGTCAGCTTATTAAGCCATACTCTCTTTGTGAGTCTAGAGAACATGGTAGCTGCTTTGTCACTGTGTTTATCCAGCTCGACATCTAGAGAGAGAGAGTGTCAGAGATCGTTGAGCCAAGGTACACAAAATCATGAACAACCTCCAATTCTTGTGTGGAGATGGTAATAGAGGGAGGTGAGTCCACGCCCTGGCCCATGACTTGTGTTTTCTTCAGACTGGCTGATCGTTAGTCCAAAATCTTGGCAGGCCTTACTAAAACGATTCATAAGTTGTTGGAGCTCTTCAGCAGAATGGGCAACAACAGCTGCATCATCAGCGAAGAGGAAGTCCCGCATGCATTTCGGCTGGACTTTGGTCTTCACTCTCAATCTAGAGAGATTAAAGAGCTTTCCATCCGATCTAGTCCGGAGATAGACACCTTTTGTTGTGGTTCAAAAGGCGTGCTTCAGCATGACAGCAAAAAATATCTCAAACAGAGTCGGCATGAGGACACAGCCCTGTTTCACTCCGCTTCGGAGGTCAAAGGGATCTGATCTGATCTTTCTGAAGTAAAGATAAGTAAATGAACTTCTGGCCACTTTCAGGTTAATTGGGACGTCATGGTGTGGGCCTTGGTGGGTCCCTGAGGGGGACAACAGTGGCCTTGAGTCTGTCTGAACTTGCCAAGTCCTGTTCAGAGCTTGCAAATGAAGCCTTTGGGGACTGTAATTCCCAGAATCCCCCACACAGCTGGCTTGGGAGTTCTTGGACTGGTAGTTCCCAAAAGCTAATGTTTCCCAAGCTATGAGCCTGCTCTGTATGAACTGCTGTTTGCTCCAAGAACAGCTGAAGGATAAAGAGTGGAAGAAGGGAGAGCAGAGGCTTTGACATTGCTCTTCAGCATTTAGCAGCTGGACCACCAGGCACCACCATTCACCCGATCACAGCCTTCCTCACCATATGGAGATGTCTGGTACCTTAGTTTAAATGATGCTTGTAACTTCTAGATGTGCATATCTACATATACATAACATTTTGCATAGGCAAATCTGTATAGTCTTTTTCTGCTTTTTCCTGCAAGGGGGCAATCCTTAAGTGGCTATTTTTTTACTCTGTGGCCCAGGCAAGCCACACACACTCTCAGCCGCCAACACCCTCACCTACCCATCTGCAATATGTTTGATAGGACTTCTGACGTATCTTACAGACTTGCTATAATGATAGCAGTTAGATAGTGTATGTGATGTGCTGCAAGTACTTGATAGCTCTATACAAATCTTGTATATTATTACAAATAGCTTGGCTGGCTGGGGGTGGCAGGCTGTAATCCAGCACATCTGGAGGTCACCAGAACAGGAAAGGCTGAACTAGTAAGTCTTATCTACTCTGCTGGCAGATCTCAAAAGCCAGCCCAGCATTGCTTGACACTCCTGCTGCTGAGATACTTTTAAGGTGGCAGTTGAACCTACCAGGCTGCCTTTGCATGCATAATGTGTGTATGATACTCCTATATTCCATCAAAGAGACAGGAGATAAAAGCACTTCAAAGCTTCACCTGTTTGATTCCCATGAGTTAAGCTGTTGTTAAAATTATAGGAGTTGTGCCAGTTTTGAACAGTGGCCACTTGACTCCCAGCGTAGATCAATCTTTGGTGAAATTCCACCCCTCAGAACACCCACCTTCTCCAGCCCACACACCTGCATATTATCTCAGCCATTGGACTGGTAAATGGACCATTTGCTTCCTCTCGCAAATTACATGATCATGCCACTGCTTTGCAACCAGGCTGAATGCATGTATCTCGTGTACTGTTGCCTAGGTAGGAATGTTCCAAACGTTTTAACAATGCTTGATGCAGAGTTTCTCAGGCAAGCTAGAGTCACCTGTGGGAGCGCTAGGAGCAAGGCTGTAGGAACTCCTCACTTGGGCCCTGGCCAGTTCAGTTTCCTATGCAAAGTACATCTAATGCCCACAAGCAGAAGGCTATAAATGCCTTCTATCAAAACCCCCATCTCTCTCTATGCTAATTCACAGTGGCTTTCCAAAAGATATCTGGATGATTCCTTTTCTCAAGTCTGAAATATGAGACCTTTTTGACAGGAGATGCCAGGGTGTTGGCACAGAGTCAGGATTATTAAATGCAGAGAGGGCATGCCTTCCTGTCCTTTTAATAGCTGCATATAGGAGTGGGAGATTTTGTCCCTCTGGGGCAGTTTGACCTGTCAGAGTGTTGCTGTGGGCATTCAAAAAATTCCACCCATTTAACTCCCCTCCTTCCCACTTTGACGTGCAGTTATTTGAGCTGAGCTGGCCGGAAAGTTTACATGATGTCATTTCATGACACTGGAAACTATTTGACAGTGCTGGACATGGAGTCAAATAGCATGAGAGAACAGGTTGCTCAGTGAAGGAGACAGCTGATGGCACAGAACCCGCAAGAGATAGGAAATAAGCATTGCAGAAGTTACATGGAGTTGAATGCTTCTGAAGTTGTTTTGGCAGGGAGCAATGAACATATTAACATATACATGTATGCAATGTGATCCCAATACCATCCTTGAAAAGTGGAAGGCTATTATGGGGCCGTTTGAAGGATCAGATTTCCACACTCCAAGTGTTTATGGGTGAGATCTTAGGGGCCAGCTTTCCCCCCATTAATGGCCATGCTCAATGGGGATAATGGATTTGTAGTCCAACACACTTTGAGTGTCTAAAATTGGTGAAGGGTGCTATGGGCTTTTAACAGCTCTAGACCTTGTGGCTTTAGCAGCCCCAACAAAGGTGTTGCCCAATTGTAGATTTTGGCTTGTAAAAGGGCATCTTAAGGAAAGAATTTTCCTCCTTAAGGGAGGAAAAAGAAAGAAGCAATTCCAAAAACTGGGCCAGATGTTTTGACCATGACATCTGCAATTTTGATTCAAAATGGAGATTTTCCGGCTCAGTTAATTTGGAGCCACTCTAGATGAGGCATTGATTCTTTACCTAGAAGCATTGTGCCCTTAAAAAAAGACTGTCTGTTTATTCTAACATGTGTTTGTCTGAGATATCTGGCACATTAGATTACTTTTCTTTGTAACTGGTCAACTGGGAGACAGAGCAGGGCTTTGTTTGCATTTCCTGTGTCTCAGGTGTCTAGTGTTGGAAGATTTGCAATGCATCGAGGGAAAACGTTCTAAGGAAAGTAAATACATAGTTGCATAAATGTTCCCCTTCCAATGTGCCTGGTTGAAAGACCAGGTTCGGAAATTGGTGCATTACTAGTTGCACGAGCAGTTGTCCGGATTGCCTTGCAAAGGAAGAAAGGCACACAGGTTGAAATCCTGTTGCTTTGTGTAGTAAGTGACTCTAGAGCAGGACCATGTGAATCAGTGGCAATTTGGTGAGTAAGTTCCATTGGCTGAAATGGGCCTATTCTGGTTGCAATTTACTATGCTAAATCACAACTGCTGGCTGGATAGTGAATTAGGTATCGGGCTGTGAAGCCAGAAGCTGGCAGTTCAATTTCCCACTGTGCCTCCTACGAGAAGATACATAAGGCCTATGTACTCACACATCTTGCCTGCCCAGGGTAGGCAGACGCAAAGGAAGAGAGGAAGCTTCTGCATCTATAATGGAATGGTAAACTACTTCTGAGTACTCTCTCCCTGGAAAACCCTGAAAAGGGTGATCATAAGTCAGAACTGACTTGATGGCACAAGTCACAACTGGAGTAGGCCCATTTGAATAAATGGAATTTACAAAGGAATTGACTCACCAAATCCCCACTGACTCAATGAGCTTACTCTACTGCTACATGCTGTGCTAAACAACAAATTGTTGGCCTGTGACTGCCTTTACATGCAAGGATGTGTTTTGGCCGGTATATTTCAGTGGGCTCTCTCAGCCTTGCTGGTCGGACCATTAATTTACACCTAGCAGTGCATTGTTGGATAGAGTAGACATGGTTCATCCCAATTTTTGAAAACCTAAAAAAAGCATTCAGTTCTCAACACCATTGTCTAGCGCCCCCCCCCCCCAAGCCTCCCACTGCTGATTTACCCGGGGGGGGGGGGAGAGAGAGAGAAAGGAAAAACTCAAACAAGCACCATTTTTGATTGTCCAGTTCTGCCAGAAGAAATTGGATCTGGTTGTGGTAGGAAGTAGTCCCCAGACTATGCACAGTTGCTCACCTGTGACTGAATGGGTAACTGCTTTTCAGGCCTGTCTTTTGGCTTTGGCAAAATCAATCGAGTTATGGAGAACCAAAAAGCTTGTATTTATACGGGTCATCCACAGTAAGCCTTTGTTCAACTTTCCTTCGACCCGTAATGCCGGTACTTCATCGAGGCTGAAACTACTGTAAACAGAATTGAGGTAAGACAACACCAACTTATTTTCTGGTTCTTGATACACTACCCCTAGCTGGTGTTTTTGCTCATCTCATGTTTTTTGCTCATCTCTGCTCCAAATTGCTCCAATGGAGGAGCTGCTTCTGTGGATCCCACTACTGCATTGATCCATGTGGATAAATGCATTTTGTGAGTGTGTATCATTTGATGATGCTTCCCTTATGAGTGTTTTATGCTAGGAATTTTCCACCCTTTCATGCCTTACAGCAACTACTGCTTAGTTTTCCTGGAGTATCAGCTATTCCTGCATTCTGCTTTCCCCTTCTATCCCCAATTTTTTTGAAGGGAGATATTTTCACTTTTGCGCCATAGCCACAAGGTGAAAATAACTAACTAACTAACTAACTAACTAAAGAAGCAAACAAGTGAAAATGGTTTGCGAATTTAGCTAAAAACAAGGAAAGAAGTGAAGAGAAAATGCAGTTAGCAGACAGAAGCAGAAAAGATATCAGCAGTTCCTGCATTCTGTTTCCCCCCCGCCACATTATCACTTTTGCACCATAGCACAAAAGTAAAAACTAAAAATAACTTTAGAAATAAAAATAGAATGCATTGGAGCCAAAACATGAAAGTTTGAAAGAATGGGTAGGTAAAGAGTAGGAATAAAGAATGAAGTAGGCAGAGGGAGAAGATGAAAAATGTTAGCTGTTTATGTGGCCTGCTTTTATCACTTTCGTGCCATGGTACAAAGGCAAAAACTAACAATAATAATAATAATAAAAAATAAAATTAGAAAACAGTGCAGTGGAAACATGGTGATTTGAGAATGGTGAGCATGTAAAACAGAGAGAATGGGGAAAAAAGAATTTTAAAAAGAGGGCAGGCTGAGAGGATGGGAAGAGCGAGACCTCTGTGAGCAATTTTCTACTGTAAATGTCTTGCCCAGCTCCAGATTTCGGCACCTAATACTCTCTGAAGCAAAAGTTCCTGTTGTGTCTTTAAAATACTGCAATTAGGGTTGAAAATGGACATTTCCCTCCTGCACCCAAATTTCTGCATGAATCCATATATCATTGTATCATCTGCAAAGATAAGCTCTTCTGGAATTGTTATTGTTGGTTGTGGGTCCCGTCCCCCCCCCCCCCCCCCAGCAAGGCTTTAGGGAATGATGACCTTGTCCGGGGCCAGCTGCTGGGGCTTTATGTAACAGCCCTGGACTTTTTGCTCACCATCTGGACATGGGCTTTATCTCCTGATAAGAAAAACAAATGGAAATTCTCCCAAGCCATGTGTTGTGGCCCTCCTGATCCAGGCACAGAGAGTTCCTCTATGCCCTCAGTATTATACCAACTGGAAAAAAAACTAGCCGTCCAGGGCACAAAAAACCTGACCAATCAGAGCTATTAATATTCAGGATGATGGTTCCTTCCCACTTTGCTGATAAACTCAGGAGTGGAATGTTAAATAAGAGCTCTCACCTTGTTGCTCTCCTGCACTTGACCACAAATGCTGTTTGCTCTCTCTAGTGTGTGTGTGTGTGTGTGGGGGGGGGGGGGATGGATAAGGTGAGGGAAATGGCTTAACAAGAACAGAGGAAAAGATAGCTTAGGAAGCTGTTACACCCATGAACTTAACTCTATCAGCATCAATTTTAGCAACAAATCACCTACAGCAATGGTTCCCAACTTTGGGTAACCCGGGTGGTCTTGGACTGCAACTCTCAGAAATCCCAGCCAGCGCAACTTAAAGTTGCACAAGCCCTACTATGGTTTTAAAAAGTGCCAGTTGGGTACCATTTTTAGGACGCAGTAGGGCTTGTGTTGTATAGAGTGATAGGAATTGCTGCCAGTTCTTCCAGTTTTGTGTGTGTGTGTGTGTGTGCGCGCGTAGTCTCAGCCCTGGAGAATCACTGATAGTGGATCAGCTTCCATGAGCCCCAACCAGTGTGACCAGTGGTAAGGAATTATGAGAGTTAGACAACAATTGGAGAGCCAGAGATTCATCATCTTCCATCCTTGGTGTAGACAATCCTGAGCTAAGCCTATTCAGGCATTCGAATATCTGTGGTTGTTGTTTTTTCTCAGCACACTTAGAAGGAAATTCCCAGCCCTGCCTTTTCCTTCCTTGCTTCTTTCATGTGAAGACGAAGGACTCTGAAGAGAAGAGAAGAAATTCCATGGTTGTTGTGTGGCAAAAGCGATGGCAGGATTGGTGATGTAGGTGTTCCGTTCTAAATATGTAGAGGAAGCAGGATATTCTAGGAAAAATCAGGAAAAGGTCACATGATCATGGAAACAATACAAATGCAGGAGCGAGTGATACCCAGCAGGACATCTAGTACCAGAAGAGGGCTCTCGATGGACCTCTAGTTTTGATAAAGCAGCTTCTTCTGGGCCAGGAAAGCAGTTACAACTGTATTCCAGTGGACTTGTTTTCTTCATGCATCTATTGCCACATCTGGCCTGCTCAGGGTGGGCAAATTCAAAGGAAGAGAGGGAGCTTCTGAATCTGTAACAGATGCAGAAGAAAAGCAGATTGAATCAGGTGTGTTTCATCATGAGGCTTGCTGAAATGCCCCTTTTCATACCACTCCTTGTTCAGTTTTGTATCTGTACGCCTCTGTTCTGGTCTACTTTTCTGTTAGGCAGGCTGGAGAACGTGTGGTCTTCAGATACTGCTGGTCTGCAGCTCCCATCAGGCTAGGATTCCTGGGAGCTGCTGCCCAACGGCATTTGGAGCGCTCTACATTTCCATGCCTTCTAAAAGAAAATGATGTAAATGTTTGATTGATTGAGGTGCGCATTACATTGGGAGGCAAGGATTGCAGCAGCTGGTATGGTGTGATTTAAAATGCAAATTTCTTACTGTTGTTGTTTGTGGAACAAAAGGCAGCATTATAATCATCCTGTGCTGCAATGTTGGAGCCAGGGCAAACTGGAATCCAAAGACTAATTTTTCAACCATTGAATCATGTTTTTTTCCTTCTTTAGCTTGGATTGCAGAATGCCAGCATCCCAAGGGACAAAGGGGGAGCTGGGGACTGTCAGGGCTGCTTCCTGCCTTCCTCTGTCACCCACTGTTCCCCCTCCTTGAACAGCTGCACAAATGTTCAACAGCTGTAAGTTTCTGTCGAGGCTTTCTTTGGCAGGATGATGAAGCCATGGGAAATGTGCCATCAGTTAATGTCTGTTTGTAATTTTTATAATGTCTATGTGACTATCCCAGGCAGCTCTTGTCTCCATGTTGTCTGTGCTGTGTAGCATAATTGGGAGAACTAGCTGTGTGAGAGCTAGAGCTTTGAGTCTTCTTAGTCCTCCTGGATCTGGACGGGTCATCCTACAGCCCTCTAGATGTATATGATCATCTCTGCAGCTGACCCTGGCCAGTTATGAGGGAGGTGGGATGTTCATCAGCATCCTGCAGGGGCTCAAGGTCTCCTGGATCTTAGAGCCTAGCAGTCTTTGTTTCCAAGAGGTTGCCTCTCTAGACCTCCTTGGACTTAGTATCCATATTCTTCAGTTATTGGCCATCAAGACTAGGGCTGATGGTCGTTGGAGCCCAACAACATCTGGAAAGTCCATCTCTGGGTGACTTCCCCTCCTTCAGAACAGCTGTCTGGAAAATAATAGCCTATTTTAAGCTTGACATTTCATATTTCAAATTCCATGGTGGAGCCCACTTTGTGAAATGCGGTTCTCCCTGGTATTAGGGAAACGTTAAGTCATGGCGTGTTTTTGGTGTCTGATAAAGACCAATCCCTTCACTAGGGATGTAAAATGGAGAAGCTGAATCCTTTGTTCCCAATAATGAAGGACCTAAATTCAATAAGGAATTTTCACATCCAGCAAGATTCCTCACTTCCAGGTGAGAGTGAGACAAGGAATGCTATTTTTTTCTTGTTAAGTGTCCCCATAATTTCTACAGGCTATTTCTGTGCAAAGCTGATGTTCTTTCCCTTTGAGAAGCAAATGCATGTGTGTGTACTAGGGATGGAGACGCGAGTCGCAAGATTTAATGTCAAGGCAGACTTAAATCACACAGGTGACGCGACTCGGACTCGACTCAGTTCTTTTTTTTCCCCCAATGTCTTGGAACCCACCCACCCTCCCTTTTTTTTCTGGGAAAAAAAGCTTGTTTTTAATAGGGACTCAGGCTTGGGGCTTGAGACTGGTAGTAAGCATTCAGACATGGTACCAAAAATGTGGACTCAGGCTTAGAACTCAAATCCAAAGACTTGCCAATATCCCTGATGTGTACAGGTAGCGGATATACAAGAACTGGCTGTGTTTTTTTTTAACAAAAAGACTCAAACAACCCCTCTGATGTATCTATTTTTTAAATTATTGTTTGTTTTTGATACTGTAAGCCACCTTGAGTCCTGTTTAGGAAAAGGGCAGGAGAGGGCTTTCTCTGTTCCTGCTTGCAAACTTTGGAACTCCCTTCCACAGGAGACCAGGCTGGCCACATCTTTGCTGTCCTTCCACAAGCAGGCAAAGACTTTTCTATTCAGGCAAGCTTTTCCTGAGTGATTGGCTGCCCAAGTGGAGTTTTTTAAATGGATTGTTGTACTTTACTGCTTTGGATGTGTTTGGGTGTTGTTTACGGGGTTTTTTTCGTATGGCATTTATTTGATCTTTTTTAATATTTGTGTACTCACTGTTGTTGGCTTTAATATTGTCTTTTAAAGATGCCAGCCACCTTGGGTCCTTTTAAGGAGAAAGGCAGGGTAAAATGAATGAACGAACGAACGAACGAACGAATGAATGAATGAATGAATGAATGAATGAATTCCATGTAATAAAGCAGCAATACTGACATTTTATACAACTTGCAAAAAGCTTGCTGCTTAAATTGTATTAAAACATTGTTTGCCTTAAAGTATTATTTGTGCAATTTTGTTTAATTAGAACAAGAGCAACGAAGTTCTTGCTGAGAGTGACACAAATGCCTCACCCTCCTGTAGGGCGAGAAGAATAACTTTCCAGTTCTTTGCCCTCCTGTGCAAAGGCAAGCAAGGATTTTCACCAGAGCTGCCTGGATAGCTCAGTGAGTTGGAGTACCTGGCAGAATCAGGAGTTTGATTTCCCAGTATGCCTCCGCAGGGAAGAGCCAGCCCGTGTAGCTTCTAGAAAGCTGCAGAGTTCTAAAGGGTCACTAGAAGAAGAAGGGATGGTAAACCACTTCAGAGCATTTTATGTTGTGGGCATTGAGAATTTGGTCATTCCATTTTGAGTGATGAGCGGAGCATGGATAGGTGAATCTGCTCAGTCTCACCTTTTCTCTTTCAAAAGAAAAAAATATAGATCAGTTTGGATGCTTCTTTCTGAAAGGAAACAAAAAGCACCTTGTCATCAGAGGCATAGCATAATATGGTGCATATCTGTTCCAAGATAGTGGAATACCTCTTTCCAGAGAAGTTACATGCCTCTTCTCAGATTTTATAAGCACTTGTATTTTTAATTTTTAAAAAGGCTTGTCCAGGTTACCCTGCAGGTATTCTACTAAATACAAATGATTTCAGGTTAGTAACACCAACCAATGAGTTAAATATATATGTTTAGCTATGAACTTCACAGAGTGCCTTTAATTAGCTCAAAACAACAGTTTCCATTCCATAGAACCACAAAATTATAGAACTGAAGAGTTGAAAGTAACCCTGGGGTCATCCAGTACAGTATAACCTCGTGCTAGTGAAGGAATCTGTAGCAAAAGTATTCCTGACAGATTGCTTGTCCAGTCTCTTTTCAGAAACCTCCAATGAAGATTTTTCCTCTCTAGGGATCATATGGCAATTCATTAAGACTTATCCATTACAATTCTAGCTGGCTGGATAGCTCAGTGGTTTAGGTATATGGCTGCGGAGCTAGAAGTTGGGAGTTCGATTCCCCCACGGTGCCTCCTGCGAGAATGGAGCCACATCCCCAGAGCGCCTCTAAAAGAAGGGAAGGGTAAACCACCTCTGAGTATTCTATACCTTGAAAACCCAGAAAAAGATTTCCATAAGTCAGAATTGACTTTACAGCACATGATTATTATGATTCTATATAAAGCTGGATAGAAAAAACGAAAGAAAAGCTGGAAGAGAAGCTGACAGGAACAAAATTGATTTGGTCAAAACATGGTGCTGGAGGAGTTTTTTTACAGATACCCTGGACTGCCAGAAAGACAAACAAGTGGGCCCTAGATAAAATCAAGCCTGAACTATCTCTGGATATTGAAATTGAGGCTGTCCTACTTTGGACACATCATAAGACAGGATTCTCTGGAAAATACAGTCATCCTGGGAAAGTTTGAAGGGTTCAGGAAAAGAGGAAGACCAAATACGAGATGGATTGATTTCCTAAAGGGAGCCACAGGCTTGGATTTGCAAGAGCTGAGGAGAGTTGTTAAGGACAGGACATTTTGGAGGTTGCTCATTCATTGGCTCACCCTCAGTTGGGGCAACTTGATGGCACACAACATATATAATTACATAGAAATAAATCCCAGGGTATTCAGTGGGGCTTACTCCATGGCAAATGTGTTTTAGAGACTGCACCTAAAACTCCAAACCAAGGAGCATTCAAATCAAAATTGATTTTCTGACTAAATGAGATAATCATTATGCTGTACTGCTGACAAACACTCTCTATTGACCAAAGGTTGCAATTTTCCTCTGCTCCCAGAAATATTTGGTTTAGATTTGAAGACTGTTTGATATTGCTGTGCAAACCAAGAAAAAGGTAAAACAATGCATTGCCCTTTAACCTTGCACAACAATATGTTAAACTGTTAAACAACCATTTCCTTTTAGTGTGTCCAACCTTGACAGAAATAATAGCAGTAGGTTCCCAGTGTCAATATTTCACAAGTCTTTTATTAGAATGAAAGATATATTAGCTTCACAGAAGATCTTTGAAGTAACCATGTTAGTCTGTCTCAACATTTGCGGGAGGGGGAAGGCGAAATATCATGGCACGAACAGATTTGTTCCAGTGTGAACTTTCGTGAAGAAGCAGATTTTGATCTTCGGAAGTTCCGGCTAAGATAAACCTATTAGTCTTCAAGGTGCCATGATATTTTGACTTTCTCTCTCTCATTCTCTCCCTCTGTCTCTCTGCCAACATAGAATAGCCTTGTTTGCTTTGGTACCGTTGGGGTGTCCATATGTCCGACTTCACAGAAGATAGTCTTTTGTTTAAAAGGATCTTAGAAGATAACCCACGGCTTGAAGGAATTCTCTGTGGCAAGGGCTGCCTGGCCATTTTAGTTATAAAGATGTAACGCTTAATTAAGGACATTCAGGACCTTTGAATTTGCTCCTCAACGGGTGGCAGCCAGACAGATGACTAAGGGCCTAATCACACCTGCCAAAATATCCCAGGTTATACCGAATCTTTCCATACCTCTGTTGTACTGATACATTTATTTTTGCGTCATGTGGTATATATACCAGCGGAAACGTTCACATTGTTTTTAACTATATCGATTTATTTCTTCCTATCTGAAACATTATTGTCGACTACACCTTTGAATCAAATTATTTTCTCTGATCTTTCTTGGGCATTGCTGCCCCCTTCTTTCTTTCTTTAGTTTTAAATCCATGATACATTGATGTAGCGGAAAGGGATTCACATTTGGTGATGCCTCTGTCTCTGGAAGCAAAGCATTGTCCACCGTGGTCCTGTCTCTATCCGGTACGGCTGTGCCACTTGGCAGACAGTAAACTGAGGCAACAGGCAGTAGACAAGACAAAGGGCATACGGAAGTCAAACCGTGCTGAGATTGCCCCTGTAAAGCTGTTGACCTCTGTTTATCGATGTATCGATATACCGGCCGTAAAAAAAATGTAAAACTTTTTGCAGGGCAGCCACATGGCAATCATGGCGTCTCTCTTGAGGACTGAGGATGGGAAAAGAATTGATAGGAATGTGCATAGATGTTATACTGGTAAGAATTGATACATCATCCATACAATTTAAAACCACCCTCTTGCCAAGGGGAAAATAAACCAGAAATAAACGCTGGCCAGGAAAATGAGTCTATCTTGGTTGTGTGTTTTGTGCTCAGAAATTTATGAAATTATCTAAAAACCAGCCGAATTGGTATAACTGGGTGTTTTTGTTTTGTTTTGTTTTGTTTTGCCAGATGTGATGGAGCCCTGAATAACAAGCTATCTGTCAGGGATACGTTATTTTGAAACTTAAATTTCCTACATGTCCAGGGACTGAAGTTACACAGAAATGTGGCATATCCCCCACCAGAGAGCTGGGAATAAAATCCCCCAATTTCTGGCAACCCTTTATTTGGTGAATTGGGATTGATAATCCAACCAGTGGCCACCAGGAGTGGAATTTGAAACCTACACTCCTGCCTTGTGTTTGCAGCCTGCATTTTGAAACTCACTTTTAAGAAACAGGCCTGTCACGGATGTCTGCCATGACTTCTGGGATTTTCATATGTTTTCTCAGCCCCGTCCACAATATATTGGTGCCCAGCCTGATGAAGGCTAGTATAGGTGAATGCTAGCATTTTAAAAAGAATAATGTGGCCATTGGCTTGAAATAACCACTAGTTTATCCTGTCAGCTAAGCTGTTTGCCTTGTTTGAAGCTTCGTAATGGTACCAGTTGTTTGCACAGTTGTTTAAGCCTTGGGTTACCGACCCATTAATCCGGCCACTCATTATTTCACTCTTAATTGCCTCATATCAACTTAGGACTCTTTCAGTGCTTGCTATCTCATAGTGATAAACTCTTTACTGATAACCTCCTCCCTCCCTCGCAACTTATGTACACATTTGATCCTATTTACTGCACAGTTAAACTTACTTGGGGCACTTGCACACAAAAAAGCCTGACATCTCAAGATATTACAGGTACAGGGCCTGGTGAAGCTCTTGCATGTTCTTTTGTGTGTGTGTGTGTATTTTAAAAGAAACCAACAGGCTAACACATGGGCATTAGAGTGGACACAAGTAGAAGAGGATTTTTTTTTAAAAAAATGGCGGTGAGGTTTAGAAGTGTTAAGGTCCTGTGTGCTCAGGTCTGAATTGCTGGAGTCCAGCTGCTGGACTAGAGAGCCCTTTAGTCTTCAGGGATGTGGGCAAATCTTTGGGTCCAACTGAGTATTTGTCTTTGGTACCAAGTCCCGAGACCCAAGTCCGAGTCCCTATTAAAAACAAGCTTATTTCCCCAGGGAAAAAAGGGGTGGGTTCCGAGTCACAAGTCAAGTCCGAGTCATGGGAAAAAAGTCCCGAGTCGAGTCAACGGTGTGACTTAGGTCCCACTTGACAGCGAGTCCCTTGACTGGAGTCGCCATCCCTGTTAGTCGTACTCAACAAGGCTGTTCTTCATGTTTTGTCTTAAACTATCATACTAGGGTAATGCTATCCACCTAGCCCAGCCTTCCTAAACAAGAAGCAAACAACCAAACAAATAAAAATGAAGACTTTCCAGTCTTAACTTCACGGTTTTGCTTCTGTTTTCCACTTGGTGGACTTGAAGGAAGTTGCGGTTAGTCACATGGCCCTGCTCCTATCACGTGCTGCCATTTTGCTGCTGCTGCTGCTCAGGAAGGGGACCTCGCGTGAAAAGTTCCTGGTGCTGATGTTGCCTCAGGAGAAAATTCTTTCCCAACACATTCCATTCTTTGATCAGGCTAACCCTGGATGAATGAGCAATAAGATAAATATTTTGGGCTTGTGTACTTTGCGTGCCTCTGCCTTTGCTGGTGGGAAGCAGTTTGGTCTCCCGGATGCCAAACTGATAGGGAGGAATTGCAGACCAGCTGTTAAGAGATGAGCTTCTCCAGTATCTGCCATTCAGATCAGGGCTGGGAGACCTTAGGGCAACATGCTGGGGGTTGACAGGGCTACTCTGTCTGTCTTTTTCTCCCATCCTCTTCTGTCTTTGGTTCTTTCTTTCTGATTCTTCTCTCTCACTTTGACACTCTCTTCTCCTCTCTTTGACTGCCACCTGCTTTCCTTTGCTATCCCTCCCCTGTCCACTGAATGATCTAGAAAAGGAGAAATCATTGTTGCTTGGAGGGGTGTGTGGCTGTCTGATTCCTTACACCGGGGTTTTTGAAAATAGTCCGAATTCGACAAATGGGAAATTTCATCTGAACGCTAGAAAGACGTTCTGGGGCAAAGACAGCAGTAGCTTCAGCCAGTAATAGAGGGACAGGTAGCTACATCACTGGATGTAACTGGTTTCTTTAAAAAAGCAATTCCCCATCACCTCTGGGAACGATCGTAGTTAAAAGAAGGAAGACTGTCTCAAGGCTAAGCTGGAGCATGCATGTAGTTTTCATGGCAGTGACAACTAAGATGGGAATATTAAACTTCCCCGAGTCCATATAACCTGTGTAAAACTGCTGCTCTGCACTTATCAATTTTAAAAACAACCATCTGATTGTGGGTGCTAACTATGCAATTAAAATAATACCTACTTTGACCCTAGATGTTCCCAAGGAGCAGTTTAGCCATGAAGCCCTTTCGGGAGATGAGAGAACCTCGGCTGGTGTTAGGAAACAGATGTATTTGATTAGATAGATCAGCCAAGAAGTATTCATATCACACCTTTCCACTCCAACATCAGAGACAAAGACGAGCCATGATTCAAGTACTACCAAAGTTATTGAATATAAACAAGCAAACAATTACTGTGCCATCCAGTGAAAAGTCACTCAGCTGCACCAGGAGACAAAACAGATTAAATACAGTGATTTATTTGTTTCTTACATTTATGTCCAAGGCAATGAATTTGGAATACAGTTTTTCCTGTTTTTAGCCTCATAACAACTAAGTGAGGTTAAGCAGATGAATATTTATTTCTATTGGCCCATTATCACCTGGTGAGTTTCATGGTGAAATGGGGATTTGAATTCAGATCTCCTTAGTCCTACTCCCATATTCCAACCATTATATTGCACTTGTTCTGGAAATTTTATCATCATAGGTCCAATGTTTGCTGGAATTAAAGATAAGTAAGACTCAAGTGGCAAGCAGTTCCATAGTCCTCAAGTTCAACAGTTTGAAGTCTCCTCACCTGTTCCTGCCTGCCTCTGCCCTTGAGATCTGGCCCAGTGGATTAATCTTCCTTTTCCCATGGTCCCTTCAATATAAAAATGCATTTCCAGATCTTATTTATATAATCAGAGTACATATACCAACTCACTTAAGATAACTATCAGTGTAGGCAGCTGGATCTGATACACAATACATAAATTTGATAGATTTAAAGGTATCATAATACTTTGGCTTTTGTTGTTAGAATGTTCCAATCCATCCCAAATGGGGACCAATCCATCCCAGATTAGTCCAAGGCTGAACCTACTGATTATTTAGAGTAATCAGGATTGGTCCGAATAAACACAGTTTTCTTACTGTGTGCAGTCTGGGGACTCGAGGGAACCACTAGCCTAGATCACTCCAGTGTGAGGTTGGGGCGTGTTCTTCTTACACATCTATGGTGATATGTAGAGGTGGGTGTGGTCTGGCGGTGACTGCAAATGGCACCTTCTGTCCTATTTTGAATTGAAAAAAAGCATTTTTGTTTTTATTTATTTAAAATCCTTTTCCACTATTGCACTGCATCATTTAAATGCTACAAAGTACAGGCATGGATGATACCCTGACTGTAGAGCTTTGCCTTCATACACATCTATTCCTTGCCAGTTTTGGAAAGTTGTCGTTGCTCAACGTCTGTCCGTGAAGACTACACAGCACCATAGTACAGTGGGCAGTCATGTTTTTCTTCTTTTAAAAATGCAAATGTATGTTGGAAATGAAGAGAGCCAGAGGGTCACCCTACGGTTCCTCAGCAATAAAACAAGGTAGCACTATGGTACTTACAAAAAAAAATTTTTAAAGAAGGAGAAAAGAAGAAATGTGGGGCTGAAACATGGCACTCCGTGCCTTACCTCTTTGCATAAAAACCCAGCATTAACGCCTACCTGCTGCTTTCCAACCAGCTGACAGCTGTCGCAAAGGGGTAGGCAGGAGTCGGGAAGCAAGAAAGGGAGGAGCAGATTGTGACCAAATGGAGCGATCCAAAGCCAACATGTGGTTGACGAGATTGCAACTTCAAGGGCTGCAGGAGCAATTTCTAGGTGAACGGAAGGACCAAGCTAATCAAAGTGACTTAGGCTAGGTCACTCCCAGTCGTTCATGTGGTCATATCCTAACAAGGCTGCCTCTTTGAAAACTGCACTAGAAAGAGCTCTCTGCCACAACGCTAGTGCCTCCCTGAGCTAAAGATGAGCAAAAATCACAAGATGGGAAACATTTGTGGGGAAAGGAGGGTTTGCATTACAACTCCCAGAATATGGCAGTTTGTGCTAGCAGAAGTATCACAGAGGTGAGTGCAAGAGTGAGGGAGACATGGGAAGGTTCTTGAGAGCTGTTTATATAACAGCCAGTTCCCACCCAGTGCCCTGTTTACTACCCTTTAACTCAGCTTTCTCCAATCTGGTGCTCTCCAGTGACAGCCGATTGGCCCCCAAGGGGAGAGAGCCGTGCTTTCAAGAGGTCCCTCTACACTCCCTCTCCCATAAAGAATTTTCAGTGAGGTAACATCTTAGTCTGTTGCAGCATACGTAAGAACAACAAACCAGGAAAGCAGTGTAGCACCTTTAAAACTAAGATGTATTTCAGTATGAGCTTTTGTTGTTTATAAGCCACTTCTTTGGATACACAAGATGAAATATGCAGCCACAGGCTTATTTTGTATATAGAAATACACCTTGTGGGATCGGGGACCTAATGAGGAGGGATACAAGCAAAGGAAAGTGGCAATAGCATTATTATCAGAAGTAATGAACTTGGAGAATATTGATTGCCATAAACTTCCTGGCTGGAACTTGAGTTTATTGAGTATAACTGTCCAGCAGAGAAGAATATAGAATCATAGAATAATTAAGTTGGAAGGGGCCTATAAGGCCACTGAGTCCAAACCACCGCCCTGTTCAATGTGGGAATCAAAATCAAAGCAGATCTGACAGATGGTTGTCCAATTTTCTCTTCTATGCCTCCAGGACTCACCAGCTCCTAAAATAATTAGTTCCATCGTTATACTGTTCTAACAGTTAAGAAGATTTTTCTGATATTCAGCCTAAAACTGGCTTCCTGTAGCTTGAGCCCATTGATATGTGTCCTGCACTCTGGGATGATCAAGAACAGATCCTGACCCTCCTCTGTATAACTACCTTTCAAGTATTTGAAAAGTGGTCCCCTCAGTCTCCTTTTCTCAAGGCTAAACATGCCCACTTCTTTCAGTCTTTCCTCTTTGAAGTGCCAAATGGTTAACTTATTAAGTAGCTTGGTTTTTTTTTTCTGAACCAGCTTCTGATTTTGAGGCTCATTTTGCCAATTAGAAATAAAATTTCTCTGTACACAAGAATATAGAAAAGACTGCTTATTAATACAAGCAGTTCAAAATCCTTTGTCCTGTTTAAGACTTTAAATGCTCAATGGGATTTATCAGGCAGAACCAAAATAAAAAATAAAGAAGGCAAAACATTGTGGCACCTTGAAGACTAACTGGTATATTTTAATGTGAGCTTTTGTGGACAAGTCCACTTCCTCAAACTCGAAAGTTCTCATTAAAATATAGCAGTTAGTCTTCAAGGTGCCACAGCATTTTAGCCTTCTTTGTTTTTTATTTTATTTTTGCCTGATATATTAGCACAGACTGACATGGCTACCTCTTCTAAAACTACTTCAGTGGAATTTATGGATGTATACCTCATCTTTTGAATTGTGGTGCTGGAGGAGACTCTTGAGAGTCCCCTGGACTGCAAAGAGAACAAACCTATCCATTTTGAACGAAATCAACCCTGAGTGCTCACTGGAAGGACAGATCCTGAAGCTGAGGCTTCAATACTTTGGCCATCTCAGGAGAAGAGAAGACTCCCTGGAAAAGACCCTGATGTTGGGAAAGTGTGAAGGCAAGAGGAGAAGGGGACGACAGAGGACGAGATGGTTGGACAGTGTCACCGAAGCTACCAACATGAATTTGACCCAACTCTGGGAGGCAGTGGAAGACAGGAGGGCCTGGCGTGCTCTGGTCCATGGGGTCACAAAGAGTTGGACACGACTTAACGACTAAACAACAACAAATACCTCATCTGCCTCCCTCTCAGATCTCCTTCACACAGCTCCACTCAGATGTAACAGAGGTGTCCTGGAAGGCTAAAGAGTTCTCCACCATACTGTTGTGTGCTGCCATTCCTCATATCATGCGCCCATTTGTCCTATGCGGAACACAGACAGGCACTGCTGGCAAAGAAGATGAGGGGCAGAACTACAGCACCAGTTGATAATAATTAAAAAGTTGCCAAAATTGGGAGGGGGAGGAGGAAAATAAGACAAGACTTCACCATCAGATTGTATGAAGGAGGCAGGAATGTTGGCAAGGCTTTGGTACCAAGTCCCAAGCCCCAAGCCTGAGCCCCTATTAAAAACAAGCTTCCCCCCCCCAGGAAAAAAAGGGGGGATTCCTAGGCACAGATTGAGTCCACGTTGAGGCACCACTGCGACTTAAGTCCAACTTGACAGCAAGTCCCATTGCTCGAATCCCCATCCCAGGAAGAAGATAATATGGAAATCTTTCATCACCCGGAGCTATCTGATGGTTTAGAGCTGTTGTTTAATTTAATGGCACAGTTGTAGGGGGCCAAACTGCTCTGGAAACTGCGAAGAAGAAGGAGATCACACTGGACCGACAATAAATCATTAGGTCCTGTGAGATGCTCGCCTCAGGCGGCAGATGTTGAATGTCACAAAGAGGCAACAAGTGTTGCTTGTTCAATTTGTTTTTCTTGTATTGTTATTTGTTATCCTTGTATGCATTTGTTTACAGTGGAGGATGGTGAAGAAAAGCTTGTGGGATTTTCTTCTTTTTGCACCAAAATAAATGGGTTGGATTTAACCACTTTACCATTTGACTTGGGTGGGGGAGGGGATCTCCCCTCTGGATGGAGCCCTAGGCAGTCAAAAATATTTTAAAAACCACCTAGGCATGCACTCCTTCTCTCCTTTACCTTTTCTGTGTTTGTTTAAACGAGGGTGGCAATTTGAGGATTCCCTCCTTGGTGACTGTTGCTGTTATTACTCCTCATGCTGATGTAACACACCTCTTCTGACAATTGCACACGCCATCTGACTTCGCCCGCATACCTGCCTCACCAGGAAAAGAATGTCGTAGCAGGAAGATATGCGAAGCACGCTGGCCCCACAGTAGGCGGCTTGAGGCACTCCATGCTCCAAATTTGGTCAGAACACCCTGGGGCTTCCACCACCTTTTCTCATACTCCACAGATCTATCAGTTGCCACTGTGCCATTTGCTCACTTTATTTCATTCATTCGTTCTAACTGTTCTTGAAGAGCTTATTGGAGAGAAGTGTTGGAAGACGGAGCCATTTGCCTTCAGCAAAGTTCCGAACATGTGTCCCTGAGTCAGTGTTTGTATGGTTGAGCCTAATTAAAGCTAAACTTAGATCTCCATTGGACATTGAGCCATCCCTTGCCTTGCATAACTCCTTGAAGTCATCTGTCATAAAAGATCCGTGTGACATATTCCCCAGCCAGCAGCCATGTTCCTGCATGCATTCTGGAAAACAGCTGCAATAATGAGATACTGTACAGTACTGTCAACACAAGTCACAGTAGCCCTCTGGCTCATCTGTTTGTAGTCTTTGCATCTGAACAAACTGCCTTATTTTGCTCTCTTTCAAGCCCATCCAGGACAGATAAACAAACAGCTACAACCAGTGATTCTTCCCCTTGTCTCGAACCACTTCCTTATGCAGCCAGCGGTCTTCCTCCCTGTTCATCAAGCGTTGATGCCTGTTCACCTAGCTTCATCAAGTCCAAAATGTGGAATGCAGGGGAAGGAGTCATGCCCCAATTGACCAGAAAATGACCCTGCTCTTCCTTTACTGCTGCCCCTTATGCCTGGAACTGCTTCCTAGAACAACTCTATCTGCAGCTGTACTGCTTTCAAAGGATTCAGAACAATGTGGTGTCCCAGTACTCCTCTCTACTAAAGACAAAAGTCATTCCAGTTCCACTTTACATCTCTAGCATGCCTAAGTGAAATAGAGTTTTCAGTTTCATATGTTGGAGGAACTGCATTATAATATGCATATACAGAGCTGTATCTAAGGGCCCGTTTCTGGCATTAAAGTTGCCTGCCCTTATCACAAAGGCATTTGGGAATGTCAAGGATGAGCCGACTCTGCACTTTTCAAGCCTGAGCTGGTGTTCACATGTTCTCCCTTCTATACCTTGTGGAGGAAAATAAGCATTTATGATCAGAAGACTATGATGGGCAAGTGTGGGCATTGCCAGCCTCCAGCACTGCAGAGCTGGAGATGGCTTGGTTCCCTGGCACAAATTCCATGGGCTCAACTTCAGGGTGTAAACACATGGGTGCTTTATTTGCAGTTGCGCTACAGCTTTTCAGAATCTCTGCAACCTTGGAGGAAGTAGGTTGAAGGGCACACACCATCCCTGGGCACCCTCTCCCTCAATGGGATCCTCAGTTACCTTCACTGAGGGTCTCTACAGTTCAGGGTCATCAACATGGGATTTGGCCCAGCTCAAAGCAGGTTTGTATTGTCCCTTGATATGGATGCCAGCTGCCCAGCTCTTCCCTTCCCCCAGGTCCTTGCCTTTCTAGGATGATGACTGGGGAGAGAATCTGCCATCAGTCAGCAGTGGTCCTTTGGGTGGAGGAACATCACACAGCCCTCCTGGCTCCCTCTCTCAGGCGGCAGCAGCTCCTCCTGGGCATCAACCCATGTTCCTTCTTCTTCCTCTTCTGTTGACTAGCAGCCTCCCAAAGCCCTGTCTTCCCTCCTTTTTATCTGGCTCCTGGCTGCCTCGGGCAAGTGTTCCTCATCAGGCTGCTGTACCTTCCCCTGCTGCCTTCTCTCCCTCTTTCCCTGTGCCGTAGCCTTTTCCCCTGGCTGAGCTCTCTCAGTCATCTTAAAGAGACCTGATGGCTCACCGTGAGAAAACCAGGCTACCTGGCATGCTCATCCTGTCACAGCAATACAAGCCGTAGCTTGTTGGGTGCATGGATGCAATTTAGTGACTGATACTTGGAGCACCATAGAGATCAAATAGAGTTCATTTTGGTCTACTCCTTCTCTACCAACACTTGGAGTTCACCTTTGGAATATCCTTCCAAATACACTGATTCTTGAGTGAGGAATTGGACTTTTAACCTCTGGTTTTGCAGTCTGCTTCCCATCTCATTGAGTATTCAGCCAGCTAGATATATGTATATGGATAGATATAAATATGTAAATATATACTATGCAGGAGCTGCAAGGGAAGGGATTTGGGTGGATGGACAGGCTGGACAATCCCAGCAAAGGAGATGGCCCCTCTGAGGTATTTGCTATGTAGCAGCCATTAATCCCTTCTGACATCTACCCAAGACTGATCTTAGGGCAAGAACGGGCAGGCTGGTTGTTGAGCGGTCAGGAGCTCTGAACTAAAAACTCTGGGCCTGTTCTCACTGCAAGAAGAAACCGGCAGAGGGATCTTTTGGGGATTTGTTTTTTTAAAAATTCGGGCTAAAGTCACATGGAAACAAAAGCATGTTCACTGGTTACATATTAGGGTTTCTTACCTTGCTGGTTTCATTATTTGAGTCACTAAGCTTACTGGTTACATAAATACTAACACAGCTAACCTGTCTCGAACATTTCTAAACATACTCACAGACTCATTTCTAAAACCTGACTTTAACTCATACTGCACCCTGACAGACCCTGACTGAGGTAAAAAGGCAGGCCATAAAACATTCACCCAAAGACCCTCCCAACAAAACCAGTGCAATATGCTGGTTGCTGTTCTAACATATACATAGGTTTCTGCTCAGATTGGAAAGGGGATGATGCCCCTCAACCTAAATTTATTTATTTTAATGTACAGAGAGAGAGAGACGCAGGTTTGGTGGCAAAGAGAATTACATGGTGCCTATGTACATGAACACTTCTAAAAAAACATGACGTTCTCATCATGTGGTGCAGTGCCCAGCCCCTGACATGCCCACAGGGGCCATGTGCCTACCCACCCACTCCAGATTAAAACAAAGAAAAAAGCCCTGCAGCTTGGGTGTCTGTTGCAAGTGGTGTTGAACCTGGTCATAGCTAAGTTACAGTAACCACACTTTCCCCTTTTTACTGCAGTGGTGTAGTTGCAGCCAGTGACGACGACAATGACAACAACACGCCTACAGTTGGTCTCAGATTGTGGCCCTGAAATCCCAGATCTGGCAACCCTTGTAGCCCTGTGTGTCTTACCAAAAGGACACACATTGGCACAAAATTTTCCAACACAGATGCATTTGTACTTAATTTAGGAATGATTGCTATAATGCAAAAACATCACACCACTGTGAAGGGGGCTGGGTCATCTGTGTGTGTATGCTCAGCCTGTGGTTCCTGTACGGAGTGTGGAGGTGCAACTTCAAAGTCCCTCCATCTCTTCTTCTGGTTCTTTACTGGTATAACCAGAGCTTAGAAAACCCCTTCACGGATTGCTGCCTTGTCGTGGCTTGAGTAATTCAGAGAAGCTATGGGCTATGCCGTGCAGGGACACCCAAGACGGATAGGTCATAATGGACCTATCCGTCCATAATGGAGTTCTGACTAAACGCGATCCACCTGGAGCAGGAACTGGCAAGCCACTCCAGTATCCTTGCCAAGAAAACTCCATGGAGAGAAACAAAAGGCTAAAAGATATGATGCTGGAAGATGAGACCCTCAGGTCGGAAGGCGTCCAACATGCTACAGAGGAAGAGCAGAGGACAAGGACAAGTAGCTCCAGAGCTAATGAAGTGGTTGGGCCAAAGCCGAAAGGACGCTCAGCTGCGGACACGCGGAAGTGAAAGGAAAGTCCGATGCTGCAAAGAAAAATACTGCATAGGAACCTGGATGTGGTCAAACAGGAGATGGCAAGAATAAACATTGACATCCTGGGCGTCAGTGAACTAAAATGGACAGGTATGGGCGAATTCAATTCAGACGATTAGCATATCTACTATTGTGGGCAAGAATCCCGTAGAAGAAATGGAGTAGCCCTCATAGTCAACAAAAGAGTGGGAAAAGCTGTACTGGGATACAATCTCAAAAATGATAGAATGATTTCAATACAAATCCAAGGCACACCTTTCAACATCACAGAAATCCAAATTTATGCACCAACCACCAATACTGAAGAGGCTGAAATTGACCATTTCTATGAAGACTTACAACACCTTCTAGAACTGACACCAAAGAAAGATGTTCTTCTCATTATAGGGGACTGGAATACTAAAGTAGGGAGTCGAGAGATAAAAGGAACAACAGGTAAGTTTGGCCTTGGAGTTCAAAACGAAGCAGGGCAAAGACTAATAGAGTTTTGTCAAGAGAACAAGCTGGTCATCACAAACACTCTTTTCCAACAACACAAGAGGCGACTCTACACATGGACATCACCAGATGGGCAACACCGAAATCAGATTGATTATATTCTCTGCAGGCAAAGATGGAGAAGCGCTATACAGTCAGCAAAAACAAGACCTGGAGCTGATTGTGGCTCTGATCATCAGCTTCTTATAGCAAAACTCAAGCTTAAACTGAAGAAAGTAGGAAAAACCACTGGGCTAGTCAGGTATAATCTAAACTAAATTCGCTTCTGAATACACAGTGGAAGTGAAGAACAGATTTAAGTAATTAGATTTGGTGGACAGAGTGCCTGAAGAACTATGGATGGAGGCTCGTAACATTGTACAGCAGGCAGCAACAAAAACCATCCCAAAGGAAATGCAAGAAAGCAAAGTGGCTGTCCAACGAGGCCTTACAAATAGCAGAGAAGAGAAGGGAAACAAAATGCAAGGGAGATAGGGAAGGTTACAGAAAATAGAATGGAGACTTCCAAAGAATAGCAAGGAGAGACAAGAGGGCCTTCTTAAACGAACAGTGCAAAGAAACAGAGGAAAATAATAGAAAGGGAAAAACCAGAGATCTGTTCAAGAAAATTGGAGATATTAAAGGAACCTTTTGTGCAAAGATGGACATGATAAAGGACAAAACTGGTAGGGACCTCACAGAAGCAGAAGACATCAAGAAGAGGTGGCAAGAATACACAGAGGAATTATACCAGAAAAATCTGGATGTCCCGGACAACCCAGATAGTGTGGTTGGTGACCTTGAGCCAGACATCCTGGAGAGTGAAGTCAAGTGGGCCTTAGAAAGCATGGCTAACAACGAGGTCAGTGGAGGTGATGGCATTCCAGTTGAATTATTTAAATCTTAAAAGATGATGCTGTTGAGGCGCTACACTCAATATGCCAGCAAGTTTGGGAAACTCAGCAGTGGCCAGAGGATTGGAAAAGATCAGTCTATATCCCAATCCCAAAGAAGGGCAGTGCCAAAGAATGCTCCAACTACCGTACAATTGCACTCATTTCACGCGCTAGCAAGGTTATGCTCAAAATCCTCCAAGGTAGGCTTCAGCAGTATGTGGACCGAGAACTCCCAGAAGTACAAGCTGGATTTCGAAGGGGCAGAGGAACTAGAGACCAAATTGCTAACATGCGCTGGATTATGGAGAAAGCCAGAGAGTTCCAGAAAAATATCTACTTCTGCTTCATTGACTACGCAAAAGCCTTTGACTGCGTGGACCATAGCAAACTATGGCAAGTTCTTAAAGAAATGGGAGTGCCTGACCACCTTATCTATCTCCTGAGAAATCTATATGTGGGACAGGAAGCAACAGTTAGAACTGGATATGGAACAACTGATTGGTTCAAAATTGGGAAAGGAGTACAACAAGGCTGTATATTGTCCCCCTGCTTATTTAACTTATATGCAGAATACATCATGTGAAAGGCTGGACTGGAGGAATCCCAAGCCGGAATTAAGATTGCCAGAAGAAATATCAACAACCTCAGATATGCAGATGATACCACTCTGATGGCAGAAAGTGGGGAGGAATTAAAGATCCTCTTAATGAGGGTGAAAGAGGAGAGTGCAAAAAATGGCCTGAAGCTCAACATCAAAAAAATAAAGATAATGGCCACTGGTCCCATCACCTCCTGGCAAATAGAAGGGGAAGATATGGAGGCAGTGACAGATTTTACTTTCATGATCACTGCAGATGGTGACAGCAGCCACGAAATTAAAAGACGCCTGCTTCTTGGGAGGAAAGCAATGACAAACCTAGACAGCATCTTAAAAAGCAGAGACATCACCTTGCCGACAAAAGTCCACATAGTCAAAGCTATGGTTTTTCCAGTAGCGATGTATGGAAGTGAGAGCTGGACCATAAAGAAGGCTGTCCGCCGAAGAATTGATGCTTTTGAATTGTGGTGCTGGAGGAGGCTCTTGAGAGTCTCCTGGACTGCAAGGAGAACAAATCTATCCATTCTGAAGGAAATCAACCCTGAGTGCTCACTGGAAGGACAGATCCTGAAGCTGAGGCTCCAATACTTTGGCCATCTCATGAGAAGAGAAGACTCCCTGGAAAAGACCCTGATGTTGGGAAAGTGTGAAGGCAAGAGGAGAAGGGGACGACAAAGGACGAGATGGTTGGACAGTGTCATCGAAGCGACCAACATGAATTTGACCCAACTCCGGGAGGCAGTGGAAGACAGGAGGGCCTGGCGTGCTCTGGTCCATGGGGTCACGAAGAGTCGGACACGACTTAACGACTAAACAACAACAAGAAGAAGAAAAGTGGGTTTTCTTTTACTACAACTCCCAGAATCCTGCGCTGGCTGGGGGATTCTGGCACTTTTCGTTCAAAACGTATTTTGCCAAGCCTTGGCTAAAGCACAGCATGTCTAATGGGAAGCCCTTCAGACAGAAAATGGCCTTAAACAGAGGGTTGTAGGCAGAACACATGACTACCCTTAATAACAGCAGTAACTTTTGTGTTCATTCCATTTTTGGGAAGAGTATCTACCTTTCCTTGAGTGACTGCAATTAGCCTCAGGAGCTGCTTTCCAACTGACGGCCTTTCCACAAAGCTGGCAGTGGCCTTTCTTTTTGTGATAGTGGCCAGAATCCTGCTAGTTACTTGCATTGCTGTGAGTGCACTGGCAAATTGCTACTAGGGAACAAATCGCTGCGTATATACTCCATTGTGCAATAGCCACATGGGTTGCTGTGTGACAAGGGATACATTAACGAGTGGTAGTTCATCTCTGGTTTATGTTGTTACACATACAATTATGTAACTCAAGAACAGGTTTTTGGCCAGTAATTGTAACATTTTTCAGTCTTTGTATTTTTAATATTATAAATATTTTGCTTACTGTTGTTTTATTATTTGTCTGCTGCTGTTTTTGTGTTCGTATTTAATGTACATTGAAATGGTATTTTAATTGTTTAACAACTCAAGACAGTTGTTATTGTCATTGGCTGCTTTGAGTTGTTAGGGGTTTCAAATGTTTTCAAATGTGTGTGTGTCTGTGTCTGTGTGTGTGTGCGCGCACGTGCATGAGAAGTTTGAGAGAGAGAGAGAATTAGTCCAAAATGCCATCTATTTCCATGTGTGATCACACCCTGAGTTTCTTTTTTTTCCATGGGGTCAGCCAATGACAAGTTCCGTCTAACTTTACTACCTGTCTGCTCCTATACCACAGCTATCATTTTAACCTGTTTTGTAATCTGTAATCTTGATATCATGTCTTTCTTGTAAACAACTGAGATGATTCTCCCACCTCTTTGCTTCAGTGATACCACCAGGAAAACATGGGGGAAAGACAGAAGGACAACAAAAATCATTTCTGTGAGTCTACATCAGGGGTGGGCAATTAATTTCTATAGGGGGCCACATGAAAAATCTGAACTGTGTTCAGGGGCCGAACCAACTTTATAAAATGAAATAGTGATGTTATGATTGTTTTTATTTTAAACTTGTTAATCTTCACAAATACTAAAGAGGTTTTTTGCGGTATGTTAAAGATAAGCAACTGATCAACTTTAGACAAAAAGCTATAAATGGTTTTGATGTCCGGCGGGCCGGACAGGAGCGGCTCGCGGGCCGTATGTGGCCCTCGGGCCGCACTTTGCCCAGGTCTGGTCTACATCTTAGATTTCTGAAGGATAAATATCTGTGTGTTTCCTATTAAGGCGCTCATCTTTAACATACTTTTTTTGAAGGAAGTACTCATGATGTTGAAAAAGATAACTTTCAGGTAAGCCTGCTTCAGATCGCAGCCTCATCTAACCTCTAGTTTAAGATTCACTTATAATTTGCATCGGGAAAATGCCTTTCCTTTAGGTCACTGCAAGAAGATATCCCACAGGTTGCGACCGCTGGAAGCAGCATGGCCAGTGGTTGGGGATCATGTGAATTGTTGGCCAGACTATCTGGAAGTCTCTATTATGCTCTTAACAGCAGCAGGGCTGCATAACTTGCAGGCCTAACAATAACAAAACTTGTTGGTGTCAAAATGGCTTAACCTTTCCTTCCGCGGCACCAAGGAAAGCTTCCAACATCCTTATCACCAAAAATGTCTGAGCCCTGTATTGTTTCAATACCTGTTTGTTCTGTTGCCCTTCCCACAGTCTGTCTCCAGGTGAGTTGGTTGGGGCACCAACCACTAGTAAACCTCAGAACAAGAGGCACTGTGGGGCAGCACCGGACAATATCTAGCACCAGCTATGACATATCTATCAATATAACAAATATATACTGGCTTTCCACAATTTGAATAATCCTGGCCATGCCTCAAAGAATTCTGAGGTATTGAGAATTCTCCACACTGATCTTGAGTTCCCACAGAACTACAATCCCCTGAGATCCTTTGGGTAGCAAGAATAGCAGTTTTAAAGTTTGTCATGTGAAAGATGTTTATTGACAGGAGTTATGAGATTTGTTCCTGTGCTGTCTGTGGTGAGATGATTGTATCTTTTCAGACTGTGATACCAACGAAAATGAACACAAAAGAAACTGATTTTTTTCAAGTTGAATTCATTAGTTTTGAATTGTTTGTCATTTTTCTTATATCTGTAATGAATTAAATGCATGGGGCTCACTCCTTTTATTTTTGTTTGATTAAAAAACATAGAACCCTACTGTGTTCATTATGAAATAAGTCAAATTGAGAGCTGAAAATTGAATGATGCAGACAAATATATTGCATGAAAATTTATTTTCATCACTAGGTAGGGCAGCATGTGGATGTTTCCACAAAAATATAGAGTAGCCAGCATTGCAAAGAATTCAGTCTCTTGGAAAGTTGGCTGACAGTTCACTCTGTTTGCTTGGGCTTTGGGGAGATGTATGCCCCCAAAAAGTAACTTTTTGAACCCCTGACATGAACTGAATGTGTAGTCCCAACCACCTGGAAACATTCCTGAAGAATCTGTCTTATACTTGTCATTCATGTGGCAATCATAGCTGGCAACAGCATGAAGATGTAGATGTTCTTCCTCTTTCTAAGAAGTTAACCATCTTCTCCATTTTTGTTGCCCTGGGTCCTGATGCTAGAGTCTAATCGCTTGACAGGTGCCTTGTCTGTCTGTCTGGGTCAGCTAGCCCTACCTTCAATATTAATACTGAATAAATGGAATAAAGGGAAACACAGTTTATTCATCGATCATCATGCAGTATATCATCAAACTATTATGAATAGTCAGGAGAGGAATGTTTCTAATGAACAAGAGCATCGTTAACCAACCTGATGCCTTTAAGATTTTGCCATACCTCACCAGCATAGACCATAAACACCACGATGTGAATGGTAGTCCAGGAACATCTGGGAGACTCCATATGAGAAAGACTGGATTGAAGCCATTCTTTTTTTTCTTTTTTCTTTTTTTTTGGCATGGTCTTTCTGCCAACAGCTAAAGAAGTGAAGACTTCAACAGGAAAGATGACCAAGGTGCAAAACATTGAATTCTGACTTGTAACTTTGGGCTATGTGTGGTCCATTTTATCTCCTAGTCAGTAGACAGGTTTCCATCAGAATATCAGAGATTAAGTTAATTGGAGGTGGAAGTTGCCAGGTGGAAAACCAGAAAGCTTTTTTTTTTTTTGCATTTTCAACATCCCACAAACCACAGGGAGGATTTGTCTGAGGTTGATCTGTGGTCAAGTTGTGGCTTCCATGTAGTAAGATTGCAGTTGGTTGGCCTTCCTGTCGTGGATTAGGCTGCCCCAGGAATGTAACATACAAGGGAAGAGTAGATCTCGTAGCTGACAGCTGCAATGCTCAAATATTAAACTGGGCAAGTTGGCAGTTGTCCATGAAAACAAACAAGAGGGTCACAAAAGAACACCAGGAGGGCACCGAGAGGTACCTACTGAACTGTGAAATAAGCCCAGTTGGTCACGGTCTCCCCAAGGAATTAATGTTGACCTGAAGTGACCAATAGCCCAATGTTCTTTTCCAAAAAAGAACAGGAAGAAATTACAGTGACCTTTCCTGCTTTGTGTTCTTTGTGTTCTTTTTAGTGTATATATCCAGAATTTATTGAGATTTGACAGAAATACCAAGATGAGAAGGAGAAATAACATCTGCCCTAGATTAAACCTTGCGCTGTCTAGGAGGTGTCCTAGATATTATGTGTTCTAAATCTTGGGAGCTACATGGGCTACCTTTCTTTGTTGGCTGTTTTATATAAATAACTTCCATATCACCTCTCTGTTTACAGTATTATCTCTAGGCTGATTTTCCACTGTAGGCCTTCAAAGACATTAACAAAGAGTTACGAGTTTATGTTTCAACAAAGAAACATAAGATATAGTAAAGGTATCTTTGCTGTTGTATTTGGGATTTTCTGCCTTCTGTGAAAAAGTGCCCTGGCCAGCACTGAGGACTGTGCAATTTGACTTGGATTGAGTAGAGAATGATCAATATTATCAAGCTGGAAGAGACCCCCAAGGATCATCTAGTCCAAACCCCTGTAAATGGAGGAATCAATAGCTGAACCAGTCCTGGCAGATAGATGGCCATCCAGCCTCTGTTTAAAAACCTCCAATGAAGGAGAGTCTATTGCCTTCTGAGTCAATCCAGTTTGCTGTCGAACAGCTCTTCAGTCAGCAAAGTTCTACCTTACCTTTTTTTTGCAGTTCAACCAGCAAAATGTCTTGGAGCTACACTGTCAGCCAAGCTCTTCAGGCTGCCCTCATCTCCACAGTGTCATTATAATATTTGCACAATAAATTCTTTTTTTTAATGCTGTCTCCACCATTAATTTTTGGATGGCTCTCTCTTTTGCTAAAGCCATCATAGAAACATAGGAAGCTGGCTTACACAGAGTCAAAACACTGGTCCATCCGTCTCATTATTATGTACACTGAGTGGTGGCAGGTCTGAAGGATTTTAGACAGGAGCTTTCCCCAGTGCTCAGAACATTAATATAAAATGTAGTTGGTTACTATTATACTTACAAGGCCTGAAAAAGTAGCTAGTTACCATTATAATTACTTCCAGAAAACAATTGTGCTGAAGTAATTAAAATAGCTCCCATGATTTCACAGGGCAGTCCTGACTCACAGATACGCTGGTTGTAGGGGGTTGAAATAAGCATTACATTATGACTGCTGCTTAACACGAGATAACTTTGTTTTATATGCAGTACACCTGCCACTATTTATTTACTTTTAACTAAAAAGTAAACTAACTAACTAACCATTGGCATGTGACCCCACTAGTGGAGCCTCTTCTGTCAGTAGAAATTCTGTTTGGGGGCAGAAATTCTCTTTTGTTGACAGAATCCTTTTTGCTGTCTGATTTCAGAATCTGCCTGCAGATGGATCTGCCAGGAGAACTGCCCTACTGGCTAAGGTTAGTTGGCACAGAAGCCAAAAAGGGGCAGAGAGGGTGGAGTGAGGAAGAGATTGCTCATTATGCCAGATCCAAATTTCCTCCATTCCAGGGACGCGGCCACTATGCCAGCACAATGTTGGGTCAAAGTGAGGCTAGTCTTAATTTCCAACATCCCAAAGCTGGGAAGGGCATGGATTCTGCATAGCTTCAGCTAGCCTGATGCCAGCTCAACGAGGCTGGTTGGCATTACACTCTTAGCTACTTCTTTTTTAAAAAATAAAAACATATGAATGCTACAAGCTTTTGGCTGTATAAAACACCCTTATCTGCTTCATTGTGACCTCAACACCCACAAAAGAGCACAAGGCATCAGCAGACACACTGTAGCTATCACTCTGCTTGAAGAAGTACAAGCAGAAAAGTAGGTTCCCCAGAAGAAGCATTAAAAGGCTAGTGTCCATTGTCTCTCCCATACACACCTGACCTACTTTGAATATTTCTATGACTCCTGTCAACGGATGCCTATTGAACAGGAAGAGAATGGGATGGGGAAATAGGTCACACGCACAATTTCACCGACTCCTCCGCTCATTCCCCATTGGCAGTTTTTACAACCGAAGTTGCCTTTGTCCCGAATTTGTGAAGAAATTTGTAAAATCTTTCTTTCCCATCTTTACCAGCCAAGAGATACAGCTGTTCCAAGTTTGAAAGGGACCCTGTTGTACCTGCCCTGCCATAGAAGGACAATTAGCGCCCCGGTTAGCACCCAGGATACGTGCCTAGAATGTGGCGTGGTAAATGGGGTGATTAGAACAGAATGCTTGATTGGATAGGTGAAAATACAAATGAAAGTTTGAGCCAGCTATCAGTCTGTGCCACTAGATGAGGCGGAGGGGAGGAAGAGCGGAAGGAAAAATTTGAAAGCCGGATTGTGTCTGGTGTGGTGTGAGAAGGAAAAGAGGAGCAAAAAAAAAAGGAAGGAAAGAGAAGGAGAAAAGGAGCCAGTGTGTAGCCATCGCATGCACTGGGTGCCTTTGCCCCCTTTCCCACCTGGGGAGGGGCTACAGGAGAGCTCCCTAGTGAGGGACCAAACACTCACTTGCCTGCCTGCATAGGGGTATGTGTGTAGCATTGCCTTCTCTCTGGGACAATGTGTGTGGAAGGGAGCTGAAGGAGATGGGAGAGAGAGAGAAAAGAGAGAGAGAGAGAAAAAGGGGGGGGGCACTTTGCCCTAACCAAAGAACAACTGATTAACTGGTTCTTGAGATGCCAGGTAAGAAATTGGTAAGATATCTTGAAATACCACCTCTTGAGAGGTGGTAAAAAGCATATTTTTTTAAAAAAAAAGAGTGTTAAACAGAGCAGTATTAAGCAGGGCATTTACTGTATTAAAAAGTGGAACTGGGGGGCAGGGTTAATTCAGCAGTAACACAGAAATTGAAGCTCAGATATTTAAGAGTTAAGCTCTTTTAAGCCCTGGGCCTGGAAGGATGCATCGATCTGTTTCAGAGGCATCTGCCACATTTGAATGTATTTTTGAACCCTCCAATTCTTTTAATCTCCAAAATGAAGAAAAGGAAAAGACGAATGTTTGAATTCTTTTTTAAAATGCTGAAATTAAACTGTCATTCATGCTTGGTCAGAACTGGCCGCCTTAGAGACCAGTAACCAGATCTCCCAAGACTTGCAAAGTGGTGCTAAGCTGGGGAAATATTAGAGCATTTTGACAACTGATCCATGACGAAATACGTCACTGTCCCATATAACCTGGGTTTAGAAGCACCCGGTCTGCTGGGCTTCCACCCCCACCTCCCAGGCACCTCACAGTCCGGAGGGAGGCACTGGAACAGTAAGCAGCAGGCGAAGAAGCTGGAGCGTTGCTTGTGACCAATGATTACACGTTCTGCTATATGACACCCCTGGGTTTCTTCCTCATAGGTCACCAGTAATGAGAAATGGACAGTGGCCAAATCAACAGCTTGCCCAACTAGCAATGAGCAGAGAACTGGATTCATCGCCTGACAGTTGCACAACCCTTCTGGAGTCTTATTTACGTCATAAGAAGGGAGAAAGGATCTTCGAATTTTATCAAAGGACTGGGTATGGGTTGGGTTCTGGATAAACTGACCTGCTCAGCAGGCTTCTCAAATTTCTTTCCCCAACACCCCCAATTAGATAAAGCACATGCGAATTCACAAAGGATTGTGGGAAGGAATGAACTGTGGGAAGAAGCAAAATACTCTTTAAAAGTCTCCTTCCTTGCCAATCCCTTCTCCGTCCAATGGAAGGAAACCCTGAGCTCAGGGTAACTCTTGCCTGTGAGCCCAGTGCAACTGGCCTCCCCTGCCATAGCCTTTACTCTGTGATAAGAGGGTGCAAACTTTGTGTGCAGAAGGTCCAGATGCAATTCCCGGCAAGCCTAGTAGGGATTGTCTTTAAAAAGCTGGAGGATGGAAAATAATCACATTACCGAAACCTAGTGGCTTGTAATTAGTTCTACAACAAAAGTATAAACTACATTACATTATAACTGCAAATCGACAAATGTTGACTTCATTTTATCGACATGGCAGCTACTACTTTTAAACTAGTTTTTAATTAAAAAGTAAACTTATTAAACTATAGGAGTGTGGCTTCACTTAAGGAGGGGAAACACTGCAAATGTACACTTCAGTTGACTAGACTGAAAAAAAATTCAAACACTTTTGGGCTTTCTTTCACATTTAGTCTTTTGGGATTTTCCCATTTCTAGCTCACCTTTCCAACAAAAATGTACTGAAGGTGATTAATAGTTGTTGTTTTTAAATAGAGAATTAAACTCTAACAATGCACTGTAAATGCAAAAACTACCAGTAAACATATAGACACAAACATGCTTTAGGAATTTTAGATAAGGAAATAGCTCGGCAGACTATGTTAAAGAGGAATGCATTTCTAGAAGAGTGATGTAATGCAATGTAAATGAATCTTCTGGTCAATGTAGGTTTATATATCCATTTCCTTTAAAACAACACTTCATTTTAGAATAAACTTTATTATAACATGTAGAAAGCAAGTATGTTATGTGCTGTAAAATTACTTATGCTTACAGTGACCCTATGAATTGGTGGCTGGAATCTTGTTGCATAACATAAGCAAAGTTGAAAGTTTTGGTCCGCTACTAAAGAGTGGCTCTTTATTTACTGGCAAGGAATGGACTGAAACTTATGACTAGAGATGAGGGTATTCATATTCGTATACGAATACAAATATCCTCGCACAGGTGGCGTTAACGAGGGTCCAGCCCCACGGGGCCGGACGGTCCACTCACCGATCCGACGCGGATGGTGTGATTCTACTAATGGCTCCACAGCATGCGATCTGCTCGCCACTCTTCGACCTTGCAGCAAGGCTTATCCTCCTGCCTCCTGCCAGGAGTGGTGAGTGGATCGTGTGCTGCGGAGCCATTGGTAGAATTGCTCCATCCGCGTCAGATTGATGAGTGGGCCATCCAGCCCAATGGGGCTGGACCCTCGTTAACGCCACTTGTGCGGGGATATTCATCTATCACTACCTGTAGCAACACTACCAACCTGCTTCCCAAAGCAATTTAAATGGACACATGGGTGGGGCAAGAATTGGCGACATCACAGCAGTTTGGCCGGTCATTGGCATGAGGGGGTTGCAGCAAATTTGTGTAAGGGAGTCTTTCCGAAGGAAGTTTCAGTCGCCTTGAGCCCCTGTTGAGCTACTTCTCTTAACATCTCGTGGTTGCTCGTGCAGTAGCATTTGTACAGCGATGAACATTCTGATGGTATCAGTTTTATGATCCCATTAGAAACACTAATGAAGCAAAGGGAACATTAATCTCATGTGTGAAAGCAATTGTATAAGCTGGGCAATTGCTATTTTGTCAGCTTCAGCTTATAAACAATACTATAATGTAACTAAGTGATCTGCCTTAAAGAAACTGTCATTAAGAGTTAGTCAAATAGCACATGCAATGTCTTTTAATGCTCCAGAGTGCTATAGAATTGCTAATTATTATTGTTAAATCACGAGTCCCTAAGCATTTGGGAACATAGTAGAATAAAGAACAAGAGAGTGCAGAAGAAAAATTGCACATCTTCATTTGGTCCCTTAAATTATTAGATTCAGATTTAATTGCAGTTTTAAATGCATATTGATTCATTAAAAAGGCAGCTGAGGAGCTTTTCACCTTTACTCATTTTCATGTAAAAGGCATCTAGATCCATGAAAGCCTTGTAAGTTTTTAACTATTTATTTGGTTAAAAGGTAATCTGATGGATCTGGTTAATATTTTTAACTAGTCAACAACACAAGCTGAAATGCTCATTGTACAGTATTCTCTTCCACCCAACAGTCCTTGGAAAAGCTTGGAAGATTTAAATCTTTGGACTTTAATTCCACAGATCTCCTAGCCAGCAAGGTAACTCTTCTGGGGACTTGGTATGGATAACTAGGTAAATATTCAATGACCAGTCCAACTCACTGAGTCCACCAGCTGTCTGAGCTGGTGTGCAGTTGGCATTGGAAAGGCAAGAGATGGGTGTGGCAGATGTGTGGACTATGACCCTGGGAATTCTGGGTCACTCATTTCTGGGTAAAGGTGGAGCCTGGCTAACAAGTAGAGATGGAAGAGAATTTAATTTAGGTAAGATTGCAAGATTTCTTCTTATTTGAGATGCAAGTAACTTGAAGTTTAAAAATAAATCTAAATGTGGATATTCAAAACCACTTTTTAATTAGGGAAAATGAAGGAATAAGATCATCCTTCCGTAAAAGCCCATACAAGTATCCCGTTGCATGTGAGTAACAATGGAATCCCTCCTAACCTCACAGGAGCCGAGGGATACTAGGGTAAAAAGCTGAGAATGAGCTGAGGTTAGCAAAAGATGCTAAAATCAACAACAAAAAAAGCATTAGGTACTTGCGTAGTAAAAAAAGAGGGAACAAATAGTGGCTTAGCTACTCAATGGGGATGGAAAAATTATAACATATGACAAAGAAAAGACAGAAGTGCTCAATTCCTACTTCAGCTTCGTCTTTTCCAAAAAGAGAGCCTAAGGCCCCTTCCAACTTCACTAGTCTATGATTCTATTAAAAAAAAAACACAAATCACAAATTGCAATTGTCAGATCTCTGATAAAATGCAATAAAAATAAAAACTATAAAACCAAAAATCTGAAAATAATTGAAGTACTTCCTAATTTCTGGATAGTTCAGTGGTTTAAGTATCTGGCTGTGGAGCCAGAGATTGAGAGTTCGATTTCCCCCCTGGGCCTCCTTGACATGGGCTGGATTCAATGGTCCATAGGATCCCTTCCAACTCTGAAGTTCTAAGATGATGATGATGATTAAACCCTGAAATCTCATATGATTTATGAATAAATATGTTTTAGACTGACACCTGAATGATTGAAATGTGTGGACTAAAATGGATAATTCATGTAATACAAAACATCACTCTGTTAATCTAGACTAGCAATTTCCATATTGAGTCAAATACTAACATATTTAGGGTTAGCCTTGTCTTCTACACATCTAGGTGTAGGCATTGGAAGATTAAACTTGCTTTCCTCCTGTGGCATTTACAGAGTCTTGGATGCTCTGAGAATAGAGTTGGGCCCAGTGTGTCACCCAGAGCCACATAATTTGAAGATACCTCACTCAGGTTTGAATCAATAGATTATCTACTGCATTAGACATGGAGGATGATTATGGATACCTTTATGGAGGCACTAGGCAGCATCTCTTGTCCAGAGAGCATTTAGATGCCACAGGTCCATAGGAACAATACTGTAACTTGAAAGCACACACACAGGCACATAATATTTAGTCTTCATGGAAATACCACCAGGTGAAGGGCCAAACTAGATTTGAAAATGGCAGCTCCATGTATTATAAAGTAAAAAAATTGTACCTTCCTCAGCAGAGATTACTTATAGGAAGAATGTGCATAATGACAGAATGGCTGAAAGCCTGTGGCTTAGTGAGTCACACAAGAATAGCTCCATTGAATCAGTGGGGATTTGTTAAATAAACTCCTCTGTAAGTTCCATTGATTCAAATAGATCTATTCTATTTGTGACTTCCTATGCTAAAGTAGGTCACAACTAGAGTAGACCCATTTGAATCAATGAACTTGGAGGAGTCAATGCAATAAATCCTCACTGATTCAAAAGGCTTACTTTGGTGTAATTTAATATGCTGAGCAACAGGATTCGAGACTATGCAAAACTGAGCAGTGGTAGGATGATGCTCTTTGACTAGTTGCAGAAATAGCCTCCTCTTCTGTCTGGTTAGACTTGAGCCCTCCCCTATAGGAAGTAGGGTTGCCCTCTAAGGGAAGCTGAACTCTTGTTGAGGGACACCAAAGCATTCTGGGATCTACACATGTCTCTGTTTGACAACCTATTATTTATTTATTATTTTATTTTATTAGATTTCTACCTCGCCCATCTAGACCAAAGGTCTACTCTGGGCGCAAATGAGAGAGGGAGATTACCTCAGAATGGACAACTTTGGAGACTTCGGAGGCCAATTCTCACCCACCCCTTCTCCACCATGAGCTGCACACACATCCTAATGTTACACCATCAGAGTTTGGCAACAAACCTAAAATGTCCATTAAATCAAGCAGGATATCCTTGTTTAAATAACTACAAATAAAAATAAAATAAAAATGAAAGGGAGTATGTGGTTGTTGATTTAAAGAGGTTTTTGTGATTTGCTGCTGAAATGTGATGGTGTGGTGTACCAATCAATATTTTTTGGTATAGATTTTGGGGAATCTGAAGACTGCAAAAATGGTATGTGGTCAGATCAGTCTGAAGACTGTGTATTGTCAGTGCCTAGAGAACACAAAGAGCTGCCACAAATGTAGATTTTAAAGCCTGTATCAATAGATTAATTGATATTTCTAACTGCAGTCTTTTCTAGCTGAAAAAAAGTGGTAAAAATCCCTTAAACCAACAAGCAAACATTATGAGAGCTTGTATGGTAGCCTGATGGTGCCTGAAAATTGCTATGGAGAAACCCCTTCACTGGGCCTTCATTACTTTCTTTACAATGTGAAGTTTCTCAGCTATAGTACTCTATGGGCATTCTTGCAATGTGGATCATTGACTGTTGTCAGTATGAGCAGACTGGCTCAACTCATACGGAAGTGATTTTAAAAAGAAAAGAAAAATGAATGAAGTCCATGGAGGAGTGGATGACGGAATCAATGTTAACATTCTGTCCAAATGTTAATGAATTTAGTTAGCACTCATTAGCAGGGCGATAGTTACATGAATCACCCCACAGCCTCGCAGAGCGAGCACTTCATTCCAGCCACCCCTAATTGCACACTGAGCAGCTAGATGCTTTAAAGTAATCAGATGTTCCAAACTCCACCGCATTAGTTGTGTTGAAGGGAAGAAGGGATGGGTGTGTCTTGACTGCTGACTTCTCCTTGTGCTGAGAAGCTGAATGTAGGACATGGCATAAACATCCTCTGGAATGCACTGAAGCTGTTTGCCTTTGCTTTGAAGGTAGGGTGACACTGTTCCAGGTGAAACTCCCTTTAGATAGTGGGCAAGATAAGAAAGGTAAACATGTACCAGTGGCAGCAAGGGGGCAAGGATCAATGCCTGAGCTGGGATTTGAAGACAGAAGGAAGCCTACAGGTTCCACAGGGATGGGGCAACCTCCCGCCAGTTGCTTGTTGCTTGAAGAGGCTTTGTTTCTGATTAGGACGCAGGAGTTTCATGGAGAAGGTAGAGTTGCCGTACCAGGGTGGAAAAAAACAATCAGTTATCTGCTCTTCTGTACAGAAAGTCCAGACTTCTTCTCACATACAATGTCTAGCAACAAAATCTATACTCAGTACCTATGTGCAGGTATTGTGCTCTTTTTTCCCCCAACAATGTGCTCCCTAGTTCTTCCACCAGGACAATTTTTGAACTCCAGTGCTTAGAGTCCCCCCAGCCAGCATGACCAGCAGCTAACTGGGGGATTCTGAGAGTTTTCATCCTATTCCCCCAACTCCCCAAATATAGATGGACTACAAGCAAACTCATTTCTGCCCAGAAAAGCTTAGCCACCTTGGTAGATCTTCAGTATTTGCAGTGCTAAGGAAGGGTCTTGACATCTTGTTTTCAGGAGTAGCTCTGCTAGTCTGTGGCAGCAGAAACAAAGGGTCTTGTGGCACCTTAAAGACCCTGATTATGGCATGAGCCAATCTCCCCCAAACAAGAGTCCATCAAACACGTTGGGCTACAATTCCTGTCTCTCTTAACCATGGCTTTTGGGGTAAAGTAATCCAGGTTCAGTACATCTGCCTATAAAACAAGAATGTTTTCAGTCTTTTATCAGGTTATTGCTCCCTTTATAATGTTGTTGTTTTGCCCAGGAAGCAAACTGATGAGTAGCTTCACAAAGATGAAGCCATTTCAGCACATTTGGCAAGCAAGCAATAAGATTTTATCTATCTGCTGACTGGAACTTTTTAGCTGGGGCAAGCCCATTTGCTTTACAAAGAGACGGCATCACACAAGAGTCACCAGTTTCCTGTTGTTTGAACATTCTTTCAAGAAAGTATCTGTGTTTCGCACAGCTTAGAAGAGTTACCTTTTTGGAGGACAGCTCCCAGAATCCTTTGCATGCTCGCTATTGAAAGCTAGGTGTTATTTTCCGAAAAGATAGCTTTCCCAGGTGCTACTGTTTTAATAATGAATACTTTATGGCATTAAAGGTTACACATGGATGACGCAGAGGACAAGAGCAGATGAAAATGGCTGTTACTCATTGGGTGTGGTGTGGGTCCAGGAGTAGGTGAGTTGTCTGATCACCACCATGTCCTCACCTTCCCACCCACATCTGTGGAATAGTCAGGTACAAAGCCACTGGCAGCCATGGTTGCTTTATCTAAGGCAGTGGTTCTCAAACTGGGGTCCCCAGATGTTCTTGGACTACAGCTCTCAGAAACCCTGGCCAGCATAGCAAGTGGTGAAGACTTCTGGGAGTTTCAGTCCAGGAACATCTGGGGACCCAAGGTTGGGAAGCACTGGTCGAAGGAATAGTCTGCCTAAATCATGGCATTTCGTTGAGCATCAAGTACCTTCTGGGGTACTTTTCTACTCTGTGATTTTTACTGTTGAAAACCTGAACTTGGTTATGGTGATTCCTTGGCAGGACAGATGCTCAAAAGCATCTTGTGGTAGAGTAGAATTGTTACTCCAACCTGTCTGAACCTTTATTTTGCACCTGACTTGTCTTGCTATACTTCTGGTTTAAAAGAACGAAAGTCTTTCTTTTATAACCGTGAAACCTGCCCATTTTGCTGTAATTCCTTTGTTTTTCCTTCATAGGCACTGGCTATGTAAATGTGGCCCCTTAATTTCTCTATGAAGAAACCTTCGATTAATGGACTTATCTCGCTATCCTCTCTTTGAGGGAGAGGGCTTCAGCTGGTTCATTCATCTGGTAAGGGAGGGCTGGCAGGCTGCATGGACGTTAGCTGTGGGCTGTATGCTGTAGCTACGGATTCTTGCATTGACAGAATGCGAGTGGGTGGGCCAGGTGAACCTGAGAATCCCTTCCAACTATGGTTGTCTGGTCAACAATGACATACATTGAGATTTTAAGGCCAAAACTGAAATCAGGGGGTGGGTCTTTGTGATGTCACAGGGCAGACCATTATGGTGTCACAGAGACATGACAGGCAAGTTTTGGGCAGAACTGCTTCAGCAGGACCTGATTGTGAAAATAAGCATTAAGAGAATCCAAGCAAATGGGCCTAGAATTTGAGTAAAGCCAGCTAACCACGTAAAATGGCAACCCAGACTTCGGAGGAAAACATTTTATGGCATCCGGACATTTGGCAAAATGTGCCCAATACCTGTAGTGTTTGCTATCATCACCACTAGAGCTTGCATGCCTTACTTTCATCAAATGTGACAAACAATGGCTGGGGCTTGTGGAAAGCTCTCTGCTCTGCTTAAACATCAGGAAGACTCCCAAGCTGTGGCACTGGCACACTACTTCCTGCCTTCCTCCAAAGGGCAGCATGGGCCCCACTGCATGCACCCACTAGGTTACCTCCCCAGCCCCCTCCCTTCCCCCGCCCCCCCACTCTTGGCTTTTTGGTGAACTCTAGTTGTGCATACAGAACATACATAAATATACCTTCTTACTGAGTCAGTGTGATCCCTGGCAACAGCTGGGAATGGGTGAAAATGGGTGTCCAGAATTCAAAATAACCCCACATACAGAAAACAAACTTCTTCCTCTTCCAGTACAACTTGCCCTGAGATTTGTACCCAGTCTGGAGACCCAGAGAAGCACAATCATTCCCGGACACTTCAGCCAGCATCCTGAGACTGGGCGTCCCTGCTTCCAATTCTACATTTCTAGGATCCTATGAGGCAAATGACAAGATGGCTCCCTCCACTCACCATCATTCCATGTATAGCAGTGAACCCAACTGGTAACTGACTTTTACTTCAACACTGATGATGGGACAGGGTCCTCCACAACACCTGAAGGCAGTAGAACAGCCTTGGTGAAGCAGTGCAAGCTGTTGACCCACTTAACATCATCCTCTAGAAGAGGAAAATGGCAAACAAGCTGAGAAGAAATCCTGTTGGCCTGCATCTGCTGCCTTAGACTGTGGGCTCACTTTTGCTAATAACAGGGATAGCCCTGTACATGCGAGTGTATAATACCTTGTTGGACGTACACAGGATTAACAGTGTCATCTAGGTTTGCTAAGTCTATGATTTTAAACCTGACACACAGGTTTTATGGTCAATTTACCTGGTCCCAGGTTTTGAACATGAAATCTTGGGGATGCTGCCAGTCTGCCAAGCCTAAATTTGTGGGTTCTTTCTCCTGGATTCAAGACATTCTTTTAAGGCATGTTCTAAATGCCACCCTTGCCTTTTCATCACCTTTCACAAAGTAGAGCTTTTGCTGATACTAGAAAGCACACATTGTCTTATTAATTAATTTAATTTAATTAATTAATTAAATTAATCATTGGCTGAAATTATGTTGCTAAGTGTAGGAAAATCCTTTCAAAGTAGAGCTTTTGCTGATACTAGAAAGCACACATTGTCCTTTAAATTAATCATTGGCTGAAATTATGTTGCTAAGTGTAGGAAAATCCATAACTTTATGTGAAGTCCGCTGCCTCCATCAAGCTTAGGGTTGATGGGCAAAACTGCCTATGATCCAGGCTTGTTGAGTGACATGAACAGGTTTTGTATTAACTTTTGCCTAAGCAACCCACTCCCAGCCCATATGCCCATTGGCAGCTGAGTCCTCACCACTAGGTACCCAGACTGTCCTGTGCCTTTAACTCCATCAGTTACCTCCACTGAAGCTGCCACCTGTGAGAGGTGGGGCATCACCCCGAACTAAGAAGTTTTCCTTTACAGCCAACTCCTTGCAAGGCAGACTTGAACAGATGAACTGCTTTCCCTAGGTGAGGTTTGTAGACTCCTCCTGGAGGTGCTGCTGAAGCTCTTGCTGGCATCTCCAGTGCCTCTTCTGGGTAGGGGTGGAGGTCAGCGATCCTTTGTGTGGTTGTGGTCTCCAGTGATTTGCTGGCATTGCGCAGACTGGCAAGGGGATGAGTCGAAACCCCAGTCCCGGCCCTTTCCTCAGGATACCCGAAACTGCACCAGGACATGTGTCGAGTTATCTTTTATATAGATACGTACCGTGTTTCCCCGAAAATAAGACAGAGTCTTATATTAATTTTTGCTCCAAAAAACGCATTAGGGCTTATTTTCAGGGGATGTTTCATTTCACAGTCATGTCATCTTCTTCTGGTTGCTGCACAATGCTGCAAGGTGGGGTTTCACTTAACTGGGGCTTATTTTTGGAGTAGGGCTTATATTACGAGCATCCTGAAAAATCATACTAGGGCTTACTTTCAGGCTAGGTCTTATTTTCGGGATAACGGTATAATTGACCATCTCTTCCACAAGAAGAGCTGGCTCTGGTATCTCAACCGCATCACCCCAAGCCCTACCTTCCTCCAACTCCATTATCCCCTTATCATGTGCCTACTTCCTCATTTCAGCCTTCTCCCCTTCTCTCTCCCCCTGTCCTAGCTCTGTTGTCCCCAGCTGGCACCTCTTCCCTGGGTGGCTTCCATCCCTTTTCATTTCTTCCTCCCCATCCCAGGTTGGCCAGCTGGCCAGTCTCAGCACCAGTCTGAGGCCCAGCAGGAGCCTCTCTCAGCCTGATCTGCCAAGAGGCATGGGGCAAGAACAGATGGCCCACCAGGGGTGTAAGTGATGACTCCCTCACAATTTCAAACTGTTCCAGCAAATAAAAAGTCCCTGCCACTATTTTCTGGGGAGGGGAGGAGGAGATGTGCAAATGTACCAAAGCAGTGTGCGCCTCCCTCCCCTCATGGCAGGGACTCCTGATTTGCGGACGAGCAATGGACTGAAAATTCCAAATTTTCTTATGCTAAGCAATTGGATTTCAGCCACTGAGTCTCAGTATTGTCTATTACACACATTGTGTTCCAGATGGGCCAGTCTCCTGAGACTGGACACAGCACCTAGGTACCTCAGACTTTGGGCCGGAAATCTCAAGGAATTAGAAGCTGATTACCTGGAATGATAGATCACAGGGTTTCACAAAAAGAACCCATAAGAAGTAGCATTGGCTTCCTTGGTTTGTACGAGAGAGCAGGGCGAAATCCTTATAAATAAACTGAAGATTCTAGGAGCTACTGTCCAAAAAGTGACATTTTCAAACTCTAAAATAAACAGGTCACTAATCTTTAACATTTCAGGGGGTGAATAGGACACCATGAAGAAAGTGTTGGCAGCTGTTATTGAAACATCACTGGATAGGTCCAGGCTTTGTGCAACAAGAAGCTGCTTTGTGATTGAGCAGGATTAAACCCAGGTTTCCCTGGCTGAAGTCTTCATTACAACATGTTGGCTGTCTTGCTGAAATGAATATTTTCACATTGTGCTGGCCAAATGTTTTGTTTATGAACCTTTTCCAAGAGCAGATGCCGGGGAACCAGAAATCCCATTTGTGGGAATTAAGCTTAACTTAATCACAACTGGACGGTAGCTGTCAGGCAGCAGCTGGATGCCAAGAGAGAAAAGGGCAGACAAATTTGGGGTTAAGATACAACAGCCTGTTTGTTTCACGAGGTTTCCTTGCTATTGGAATCCCTCTCCTTGCCCCTTAACAAGGTTAGCCCGCATTTTGCTTCTTGATAGCAGCAGGAAGAGACAGCTTTGCAGGGCCTTGGGTATCAGGACAAACCATTATGGACACCTGCTTGCAGCCCACTCTCACCTGCAAAAGTGGCTGATGCTTGGCTGGTGGCCAAAGTTTAATATTTTCCTTTCTCCCAGTGCCCCAAACATTGTTTCGCTCCAGGGCATATGGGGGCAGAGATGGGGGCAGCCTCTGGGCTGCTGCTTTGGATGCTACTCCTTGGTGCTCTGGATGAGTAACAGGCAACATACAGGTCGTGTGGGCCATTCAAATTTTCCCTGCCTTCCCAGCAGCTGTGCTGTCGAAGAACCCATGGCTTTGCCATACATGACACCCAAATCAAGGTTTGTTTCCACAGGGCAATTGAAGCGGGCTGCTGAGGGCTAAACCAGCCCCTTAGGAAGCCGGGTGTACCCTTTGGTGCAATCCTCACATCCAAGTGGCATACAGACCTCCAGTGACCCTGTTTAATCCACAGCAGCCTGCTGTCAATTTGCCAGTATCATGAAGTGGCTTAAGAAGAGAGGCACTCCAGGATATTGGCAAACAAAACACTTCCTTGGCTTAGTGAAGGAGCTGAGAAAGTGAAAAGAAATTTTTAAAGTGTGTATTAGGGCAGCACATACACACTCTATCACTTTAAAAAAAATTAAAGCCAAATGGAATGTTTTCTCCTGGAAGCTTTTGTTTGCTTTTCTCTTAAAGGTCCAGTTGAGAGCCTGACTTAACACACACTTAACATTTCTTTTCACTTCTGCAGCCCCTCCATGGAGCCTAGGAAGTGTTTAATTTGCCAATATTGTGAAGTGGCTCTGTTCTTAAACCACTTCACAACATCGGCAAATTAAGACGAAGGCTTGTTTTTCAGCAATCACCTATCTTTTCCCATTTATTTTGGCCTCTAATGATCAGCTGTAACAACCTCTGCTTTCTGCTTTTCATTAACTGGCCAAAGTTTTGTAGCATTTTTTAACTATATAAATTTTTGGTGTTTGTTTGTTAGTCTTTGTACTTTTTTCAGATCACCCTAGCAATGAATTCTTGACATCCTACAACAAATCCACATTTCCAAAACTTCTGCGTTTTTCATGGTAGCCTGAAGTCCACTATTTCATGCCATACAACGGGAGCAAACAAATCTATTGAAACCAATTAATTTATGAATTAAATTGGAAATTTGTAAACACAGAGAGAGGCAGCTTTTTCCAATTTATTTTTATTAGTATTGTGATACCTTTATCAGGTTAATCAAAAAGTCACAAGAAAGTTGTGCAAAAGCACAAATAACTACAAACACTTTTTCTACCTTTTTGCTTAGCCCTTAGTATCACCTTAGCATATTTTCTGCAATCTGTTGGGTGCCAACACAGCTGTCTATGCATTTGTTTTTAATTGAGAGTGATTGAATTATATTTCCATTTTTGCATTTACACTTCTCCAGAATTAAGTTAGTACTACTATTATAGGGGTGGTGGTGCTGTTTATTAAGACTTTGCTAGTTGCAAAGTCAGGTGATTTACAAATTGCCCAGAAGCCGCAGAACCCAACTTCCTGAACAGGTCCAAAGGCAAGCCTCCTCAGAGCCATGAAACTCACTAGGTGATCTTGGGCGGGCTATGCTTTCTCAGCCCGATCTCTCTCACAGGGCTGCTTTTAGGGAAATGTAGGAAAGAGTAATCTACATTGTCTTAGCTCATGGAGGTTGGAAGTGGAGCATAAATCTAAATAATGAAGAAATAGCAGGAAATAAATATCCATCCAAATTACAATTAAGGAATAAATGCATAGATGTATGTTTAAAATACTGGGCTTGACTTGGAAGTGAACACTAAAAGGTATAAAATTATAAACTATAAGGATTTTTCAGCTTCATTCTAGTAAGGTTTATAGTGTGGGTATATAGGATGGGTACATATATATATTGTATGTGTGTGTCTAAAACAGTTTTACCAGAAACACATGTATTTTCAACATCTCCCCCCACTTTTGCCATACTTTGAGTCAACCTATTGAACTCCACTTCACAACTAACCCAAAGTAAGGTGAATGATTAAATGTGAAAAGAAGCGAAAACCTAACTGATCAATTTTCCCGCGGTGGCAGTGGTTACTGCTCTTCTCCCGTAAACTTTGACCTGGTTCATTCTGGAGAATGCACAATAACAGCCAGGCTGCCACTACAGTTGCTGCTCTGACCACTTGCAACAGCAGCAGTATTTTTTAAAGGGGGCCCTTAAGGGGGGAAAGCAGCTGTACTGCTAACAATACTAATGGTAATCCCCACCCGAGAGACCGTTTTCCTGAAATGCACCTCTTCCCCTAGTTCTGCAACACGTCAGGTAAAATTAAAAAGGCTATGCTAGATCCCTGTAGATACAGACAGGGGGAAAAAATTCATTTGGGAACACCACTGTCCCCGAACAGAAGCCAAATATACAGAACATTTGCTGCTATTGCTGCAGTCTTTACTGGGATTTCTGTATTCACCTGTCCCAGCCTTTATGATGAAAATAAAAACAATAGAACGGTGCCACTTTACAGACTAGCAGATTTATTTCAATATAATCTTTTCTGGATGAAGGTCGATTGTAATCCAAGAAAGCTCACACTCAAATACATCTATTAATCTTGCAGGTGCCACATCTCCTTTGTTGTTATTCCAGTTATACATTCAAAGGAGCTGTAGCAATCTCAGCACCCACATGGCCAGGCACCTGCCTTGCCTTAAATCTTTCGGCAGATAAAACCCATCACATCAGCAACAAATTAGTGTGGTGTAGTGCTTAAAATGCCAGCCTGGAACTTGGGTGGTCCAGATTCCATTCCCTCTGTCATACATAACACTGAGGGCTTATCCACAGAGAGCATCTGTATATTACCCATTTGTGCACTGGTGATAGTGGTATTTTTCCTGTCCTCCAGACAATGCAAAAACCATGCATCGGTACCAAAAGTCACAAAAACCTAGCTGTCCAGGGTTTTTTTAATGTGCACGTGCTTTTCTCCATGTCCCACAGTTCTGAGGAAAGACTTCTGAGAGCAAAAGCTTCTCCAGTCAGTCGAAAGCTTTTTTACTGCTAATTCACTAAAACAGCAACAAAAACAACAAATCCAGCCAAGAAGATGGTTTCTGAAGAGTTTCCTCAAGATTTTTTAAATATTTGCTTTCAAAGACAGTAGACTTCAGAAGTAAATTAGCAATTAGTAAATTAGGTGCAATCGGTTCCCACTGCTTTAATTTAGTCTTAATTTGGCAAAGCAACCACACACACACACAAAAAAAAGGGGGGGAGAGATTTGTAAAGCATTTCCTCCAGATTTTTAAAATACATTGGAACCATTTCTTGAAAGAGACCAATTTCATAAACAGAAATAGATTTTAAGAATACATGTGAACAGAACCTCCACTAAGATCCAGCTTGTTAAGCACAAAAAGGTGCACCATGGGGGGGGGGACTGTTCCCTAATGATGAGCCCCAAGTGGGTGCCATTAATGATTAAGGGGGTGTCTATATAGGCACTTAACTCACTGCTTGGTCTGCTGCAAGGACAGGCTGGTTCACTCCTAAAGATGGTAATCAGACAAAGCAGTCCAACCTGCAACTTTTTGGCCCGTCAGGGACTTCTACTTTTTTGGTGTGGGTAGGATTGCTCTGTTCTGGTTCATTTCCAGCACATGCAATCTCTGGAAACAAATGAAAAGCAAGCCTTCCTGTTTGAATTGCCGATATTGTTAAGTGGCTTGAGAGCCACTTCAGGATATTGGCAAAATAAAACACTACCTCAGCTCCATGGTGGGGCCGAGAAAGTGGGGGAAAAAGTGGGAAAAATATTTTCAATGTATTAGGGCAGCACGTATATGCCACATCACTTAAAAAATAAATAAAAGCCCAATCAATACTTCTGTCTGGAAGCAGGAAGAAACAGGAGGAGGCAACGAGGTGTTTTTCTTCTTCTTCTTGATCAAGTCTCAACCAGACTTTAAAAGAAAAGCAAACAAAAATTTCATTTTTTCCTCACTCCTGCTTCCAGGAGGAAGTCTTCTATTTGTTTTTTGTTTTTTTAAATTAAGTGATGCAATGCACAAGTTTTCAGTTCCTCAGCTCCCCCACAGAGCCAAGGAAGTGTTTAATTTGTCAATATCCTAAAGTTCCTCTCTTCTTAAGCCATTTCACACTACTGGCAAATAGACAGCAGGCTGGCACAGACCAGATAGGATTGCTTGAGGTCCATATTCCACTTGGATCTGAGGACTGAACCAAATGGCATACTAGGACTCCTATTTAACTTGATCCAAAACGGGTTTATAGAAAACCTCTCAGATTCTCTTTGTGTGACCTACTTCACGGGACTAAGGCTAAAATAGGGAGGAGCAGAATTCATTGCCTTGAGTTCATTGGAGGAAAGATGATATACAAGTGTAACTAATAAATACATCTTAGTGTCAGCTATCACCACTACCAGCTCATCATGATCTTACAGAGAAACAATTGGTGCTAGTTGGATGGAGAAGTCAATTCTAGTGACATGGTCCTATGCAAGGGTACCCAAGGCCAAGAATAAATTTTAAGGCATAAAGTCTGATATCCTCCCCTCCATTAATCCAACTCCCTTTGCCATGAACAAGGCTAAAGATAAGTGCATTTGGGCAGTCACCAACTCCTCCAAAATAAGTCAGTGTTTCTCCCTTCAGTTTTGACACTTGAGACATTGAAAGATCCATATTACAGCCAAGAGAAGCCCAGCCATCCACCCCCAAATGGGATCCAAAAGATGTAAGTAAAGTGAGCGCTTAGGAGAAATTATTTTTTTGGCCTGCACCTCCCAGAACCTCCAGCCAACACAGACCATAGAAGCTGTCATCCAAACAATGGCATTTATTATTTCTAAGACTACACATTCCATCGTCTGCACCAGCACATCCACTGGCTAAGGACAATGGGAATTGCAGTTCAACATATCCAGAAGACAGCAGGAAGGCTTTAAGACCTGTGTTCAAAACCACCATTTCAATACTTCCTCTTCCATTTAGCTAAGAATGACAGGCTACTATTTGAGAAAAATAGATGTTTTATTAGATTTTTTAAAAAGAGATCAAACACTCAAACATTGAAAGCGCCTTTCAAATCACAACTAGGGTTTTCCACTAGCATCCTTTTGTCCAGCTTGATCTGCTCCAACAATAGAAAAGCCAACCCCATCAGGTGTTTGTTTGCTGCTCTGGTCTGATTTAGAGAGAGACAACGGCCAGCTGGGACCACAGTGATTCGTGCTACAGGAATGGATGCAAGAAGGAACAAAAACAAATGCATGTGATAAGGGAACAGTAAATCAGTACTGACAGCAGCAAATTAGCTTCAAGTATTGCTTTGATCCTTTAAGGCAGGGCAAGTGTGAATATTAATTGCTACTGATGGAGGATTAAGACAGAACTGCCAGAAAGAGAATGCTAAGCCTTGTGTTGTCTGGCTGTCCAAGTATTTCTTCTCCTTTGCTCTGCCTCCCCTTTCTGGGATCAGACAGCAATACACAGGCCAAACTAAGAAATGTCCTTTCAGAAACAGACCTAGACCCAAATGGCTAAGACAAAGTTGGAGCATAAGCACCAGCCCACAGCAGTGAAAGGAAGAGCCCTGTGGCCGTGTTGACACAGCACTGGCATACCAGCACTTGGAAAAACTGCCTTTTGAACCACTCTTCCCTGACTCCTGATGCTGCATCTCTCAAGCCCTTTTAAATTAAAAGGATGTAAAGTGGGTGCTGAATAAATCATTTTACTGCAGGAGTGCAACTATCCTATGTTAACGTTTCCTCTGCTTTGCTTGTCTCCCATTTGGAAAATTCTCAAGTCTGGTAACCTGCCTTCACTCTTGTAGCACACACACACCATGCTGGCACCAGTTGCTAAAACATACTTCCGCAACCCAGTCTCGAGCAGATATTGTTGGGCCATAACACCGATCAACTCCAGTCAGCATTCTCAACACTCAGTGAGGACAGATGTTACAGTGCAAGGTATCCACACTGAGAAAAGCTATAGGGAAGGTGACTTGGGCTTTCCATTCACCTTGTCATTCCAGGCACCCTACAACAGTGGTTCTCAACCTTCGGCTTGCCGGATGCTTTGGACCTGACGTTCCAGAATCTCGGACCATTAGACATGTAGGCTGTGGTTTCTGGGAGTTAAGTCAAAAATATCAGAAAGGCCAAGGGTTGAAAAAGTTGCCTTAGGAAAAGGCGTTTGTAGGGGAAAGGTCTCTCAACTGCCCCCTCCCCTGGACCAATAGAGTGGTGAGAGAGAAGGACCGTTTTCATGGCTGAGAAACTAGAACCATGGTCTCTTCATCAGTCAAGTAAGAAGAATCCAACAAAGTTCAATACATTGTATTTATTCATGGTGACAGATTCTAAAGAATCTAGAAAGTTTCATGTCAAGCCTACTGCATGACAGATTTTGATATCTGCAGAACACATTCAAACACAAATCTGGAAGTGCCATTCAAAGTGTCAAACTCTTCAAAGTTTTAGGATTATCTACACGCATACAAAGAAACAGCATGATCACAGCATATGTCTGACGCAGCCTCCATTTGTAACAATTTCACCACACACACACACCACGAAAAGTGCATTTAAAAAAAGTCCTCCTGCAAGCCCTTGGTTGTAGGGGAAGGGTTTTGTGGTGTGTTTTTTTTTAACATAGTATTTATATATTTTTTAAAAGAGGCAGTTATATTATTTCAGTTTCTCCCACCATTATTTAGCCAGAAAAGTGCTAGTCAGCAGTGCTACTTTAGTGCAAAACCAGTTTTCCTCTGTTAAATGTGAACCAATGAACGGCTGCTGCAAAACAGTATAGAAATAGCCTTTTCTTTGTGTGGAAAAAAGAAAAACTCAATAAAGCCCCTTCACATCTGTCCATGCAACCACATTTGTCTCAGAGCACGGGAGAATTCACTGCTATGTAGAAGAAATTTTTCCCAGAGCCATTTATGTATTTTCATGAAACGCCGCCCCTTCCCCCCATTATATACTATTGGACCTCTTTAAAAAAGTTAGTGGTTGCGCTTTGTCTGTCTTGCATGAGTTGTGAAAGTGGGCAAAACTGAAGCAGATACTAGTCAACATGGCAGCAGACCTGACAAGGTTTGGTCTTGTCAACCCAGCTCACATTTCCCAGGAAGAGGCAGAATTTTACCTAGACACAATCCAAGTATGATATTTTATTTCATTTTTTTTTTCAGCCTGCCCCAATATGGTACAGTATTATTGCAAAGAAACAAGATAAGTAAATGAGTTGACCTTCAGTAATATAACCATGAAGCCATCTTCATGTAGCCCTTTCAGAGCAGACCTGCCCAAAAGCTAATGTGTTCACTCCTTCAGCTCCCTTTAAAAAACAACAACAAAAACCCCATGAAGAGCTAACCTGAACTCAGACATTCACAAGGAATTGCTAGGCAATCCAAAACATCAGGAGAGCATTGGGGAAGAACTATTGTGCTGTATAAGTAGTTACTTCAAAAGCGCAAGTATTTGTACAAGACACCAGAAGTTCCTTGAATAAAGGTATCTGGCTTTCAACAGCTCTCTCCGGTAGCAGAAAGCACCCAACATGGGGCACATCCATAATCCTTTAGCAAGAGACCTACTGCTAAGCTATAAAATCCTATCTTACTCCGACATGGAGATAAGCAGGCAGATACAGGCAGCCAAAAGAAGGAACAGATCGAGGCTGGAGATCGTGCTAGTCAGCCTGCTGTTATTTTTTTCAGCAGGGAATTTGGGGTTATTGGCCCGAAAGCTAAACCTGGCACCGAAACTGCTACCAAGGACATAATTTAGATTTTAGAAATTTAATTTTTTGGTCTAGAACTGCAGAATTACCCCAGCCAGCAAGGCCATGCTTGCTAGAGTATTTTGGGAGTTCTAGACCAAAAACTTCATTTCTCCAATTTCCGCAACAGACTGATTTGCCACATCTGGTTATGCTTCAAGTCCAGACTCAGTTTGGTGCAAACGGGTGGTCACTTTTTAAATATTAAAACAGTACCGCCCCTTCCCTCTCAAAAGAATGTATTGACATGAGAAATGCTCATCTAAATATTATTACTTTATGAACTCATCTCTTCAGGTTTTGGCACTGCACATTTCATTGAGTAATACTTTGGGGGCAGATTTTCAGTCCCTTTCTAGCCATCATAATGACTAAGTACAACAATTCATGTTTGTCAAACCTCTCCATTGCTATGAATTCAACCCCATTTCCCTTCTCCCCTCCCCCAGTTCTGTTCTGACCACTAATCAATACTGCTGGTCCATCAGGCAGTAAGCCATGGTGCAGTGGCTGCTCTTGCAAGCCTCTGCCTGCTTCAGTTACCTTGACAGAAATGATCAGGTGACCCATTCCCCAAAATTAACTGTAGACAGCCTGAACTGAACTACCCATAGGGAGCTTTGTCCCCATTGGGAAAAAAAAAAGGTTACAGGCACTTGAATAGGATTTCTTTGGTCCCTTAAAAGGAATCAGCCACTTTGGCATATCTTCAAAAGGAGAGTTTGCACAGCCTCTAATGCTTCCTGTACTAAAAAAGAGGGGGGGGGGATCAGCTGGCATTTCAGGAAGTGCAGCTCTACTTTTAACCTAATCCTATCCACCTACCCCATACATAACTCAAGCATTTTCTTACTGTAAACATTTTTGGTAACTACTCATAACACTGCACAATTTCCCCACAACATACAGCAGACTTAGTTCCAATGGAAGAGCAAAAGGCCCTTGTTTCTTCTTGAGCACAACCACCTCTGCTCCCCCAGAGGTCAAGAGCCAATTTCCTTGCAGCACACTCAGCTGCAGGGGAGCCAGGTTGGGTAGGAGTGGCTGCAAGGCAGAACAGGTTGCATGTGGGTTACATAGTAATTGACATTGATCTCACTGACATAGGGTGCTGGCTGATAATAGCAGGTCACATTCGTAACCGTGGGGATTATGTTCTGCTCAGCCAGGACCCGCACAGCCAACATGGCAATGAGGTTGAGCGTCTGCCTCCTTTCATGTCCCATCAGGCACACTGTACTTTCATTGACCACTCTGTGCAGGGTCATCAGGCAATCGTATCTTTTACTCTCCATCCCAACGAAGTGGCTTTGGAGATAAGACTCTAGCTTTCGCTGCTGTTCCCCAATGTCAGGAAAGTCTATAAAAAACCGGGAACACATGTATCTCTGTAGTGCCTTCATGTCAACTTCCGATTTGGGCTTAAATCCCCGCACAAGAAGGTTGCAGTACTTCAGAAGCCCCCCTCCTCTGATTTCCTCTGGATTTCTTGTGGCAATGATTCGGTTTCTCAGGTGGTCCATCGCCTCCTCAAAGTCCCCATACATGCTTTCGCCAGTGACTGTTGGGTGGAAGTTTGCAGACATTGGGTTCTCCGAGCACTCTCCAAAAAGCAACAGCGAGTCCAAGATGATCTGAAAAGAATCCACACTGAACTCAAACTGCCGTCGGAGAGAGTCTACAAATTTGAGTTCCACATTCTTCCCGCTATTGTTTGACAATGATATAAGGCTCCAACGATCTGTTTCATTGCACACTTTCACTAGTTTCTGCACATAGGCCTCCTTCAGAGTCATGGGAGTGATCTTTTCTTTGTTTACCCCCTCAGGAAGGAAGTCCAGGAGACAGTCCATCACGACCTCTTTCACCTGTTGGAAGATATCCTCGCTTTTCAGATCTACCCCAAAAATGAGATCCAGATCTTTATAGCCCAGACCACTGTCCTGATGCAGCACATAGCTAGCTGCTGAGCCATTCAACCTCACGTTGTAGACAGGGATGCCCTGTTTTTCTAAACGGCTACGGACCACCTGCAAGATAAGGAAAAACAGACTGCTGTAAGTATTAAGAGTTACCAAAAAAAGGGGGAGAAAATTCCAACAAATGTCTGGCTGAGGTGTTTAAATACCTGGACTGGGTTCTCAGTATCTGTTGAGCAATGGCCACATAAAAAGCTCAAGGCTTCATTCACACTATGCAGCCCCAACTACTACTGCCACCACCACGATCATGTCACCTTCCTATGTCTTCAAGGAGCGCTCTCACATGTGGTCTCTTGCAAAACTTTTTACAGTGCAGGAGACTACTCTAGCCCCTCTTGCCCCACAGACAAGTGATGCATCAAATTTGGTTGCCACTGCCAAATTTCAGTGGCGCCACATCCAACTGTGCCAAGATTCACCCTGCTAACCTACAAACAGTAGCGTCCTATTTTAGAGGATATTCAGAAGATGATAAGCAGCATATGGGTAAGAGTCCAGTGCAAGACGTGTTCTTAATATCAGTGATCTGATAGCTTTTGAGAATATCAGTGACCTGATAGCTTTTGAGAAATGTAGTAGCAGCTGCCGGGGGCAGATTGCCATGTTTCTGGGAAGAATGCTTTTGTTTGATGTATCATCGCTTCCCCAGAATTGCTCCATGGCTCCATGGGGTCAACAGAACCTCTGAGAGAGCAATTAAAACTGACAAGTGGTATGGGGCAAAAGAATACATACTAATGCAGTGTCCCCAACCTGGGGGACAAAGCCCCCAAGAGGGTCACAAAGTGGTAGTGGGAGTTGCAGCCCTTGTTAAATATTTTTTTTCCTTGACTTTTCAGAGTGGGATGTTAAAGTTAGTGTGCATGTGTATGTATGAGAAACAGGCCCTTTGGGGGAGAAAGAAGCCTTTGCTTTCAGAGAAGAAATTACTTTCCCCTATTTAAAAAATGCCTTTTTATGCAAACACAGCAGGGTGTGTGTTGCAGGTTACCTGGTTCTTACAAAAGGGGGTTGTGACTCGAAAAAGGTTGGGAACCACTGTACTGACCGATGCCCGCTACTTTTTTTTAAAACATTTCCAGAAAATCCAGTCATCAATGATTTCACATTGCCACCTAGCTTGAACTTAAGTAACCTTCAAATCCTGGCGCTTACAACAGCTGGAAGGAAGGAAGACAAGCCTGCTAAAACCTTCATGTTGGAGATCTCTCTTTGTTCTAACCCTAAGGCAATTGAACTGCCTCCTCTTTTATTCTTCGGCAAGTGTTTCCCAGAACTTTCTACAAAGAAGTGCAAAAATGAGAAGCCTGGGAATGAAGGGAGGGACCTGCAACATCAAACACGTTTCATACGAGGTGCCTTAAGATGCCTTATATGCCCTTCAGACTCTCTCTCATTGCTGGAGTTGCTCTTATTAAGGCTCCAGGATTGCAGAGCTTGCCAGCAGCAGACCAAAGCATCATCTGTACGGCAAAGCCATGGGCAAGCAGTCTGGGCACCTCTAGGGATCTAAGAGGCTGGCATCAAGGTAAATTAAACATCAGTTGTAAGAATTAACCACTCATTAGGTGCTAGCTTTCGAGAATTAAATTGGGCTAAAACAGTGTGGCATGCTATGGAGACATGAGGTCACATCCCAAGAAAAGTCTAACTTCAATAAACCCATGGAAAATGGAGGCAGCTCTCCGCCCTAATGAGACAGATTGAGACTTCAGGAAGCTATGGCTTTGAGTTTGGAAGATCTGAGCAGAAGTGGCAATGAGATCACCTTTTGCAGTTACTAATTCATAGGCTTGCCCTAAGTTGTAGGTAACTTGATGGCACACAACAACTCTTCCCCACCCTGAGAAGAACTAGGAGCTTAGAAGGTCCTGTTCCAAGAGGCAGCTGAATCCCATCAGAAGCACTCTTGGCCATCTTCCGGACAAAGTCAGACTCACCCATCAAGAGGCTAACATGATGTCTGCCTGGGAGACATGCTGATAGAAAGGATGCACTTTTAGAAAGAAGAACACAATCTTCACAAGCTGAATTGCAGAAATTAGACTATGAATATAGCCCTGCCAAGGATCCAACAGAGACAGGGCACACATTTTGTCAGTAAGGTTTTGGGTATATTAGCAAAGGAGTTAACTGGGTGGTTTTTTTTAATAAAGATTTTTTTTATCAGTCATTTTGCCTAAATAAAGAGGGAACTTTAATTACAATTTGGATTCCTCAGTCACCTTGAGAACTTATTTGAGAACTGTGAGCCCCTTTATTTCTAAAAAGCATAAAATAGGTCTGCAATGCTTTACGAACAAAAATTAACAGGTACAATTCAGTCTGGATGTAATAATGAAAACAGGTTTTCTTGATTCTTTTGCCAGCCACCCAGCTACTATAAGTATCTAACGTACTGAGTAATTTATTGGCAAAACACAGCTTATAAAAGAGAGCTGCCTGCCCTCTTTTTGTAGAGTATATACCGAGGAATTATATGCCATCTACACACCAGCAGGACCAGAACACTAGCCGAACTGTCTCAACATCTAGAGTTCCTTACCTCTTTTGGTTTGGCAGCACAGAGCAAGTAGTACAGAGGCAGTACTGCCTTTTTAGGTTACTTGCTTGAAATTGGCAACCTCTGCATTTAGTGCTGTGTAATGTTTATCTGGTCAGTCTCACTTGCCTCTGTTTATAGAAAATTGCTATGAGCAATTAAGTGCTACTATGGTTTTCAAAAGTATAGGAAGAATAGTAATATCTGACTTTTAACATTACAGAAAGCTATAAGGGTGTGACATTTCTCACAACAAGAGGAGGTGTGGGCAAAACTAAAGGCCAGTATGATATAGTGGTGAGAGTATAGACTGGGATAGAGGAATTCACATTCAAACCTTCACTGAGCCATGAAATGGGGTTGCTGATTTTGAGCTATTTTAATCACCTTGTACACACTTGAAGGTAGGATAGGCATGTGACTAATAAATAATTGGACAGACCTGTCACAAAGAGGACAAGGTTCTTCTTAAAGCCCTCCATACTTTGCTGCTCTTGGATAGATCAGGCTATGGTGTCCTTTAATACTTGCTCCAGCTAGTTTTGACTACTGACCTTGGCCAATCTGCATGCCTCATTATGCTTCACAATATAATGACCAGAATCCTGTTGGCATAAGGTACACCATGCAATTCTGGTGACATCATCAGCTGTGGCCATAAGCAGCTTTCAGGAGTCACAAAACAGGGTAGAAAATAATTTAAAGCTGGATAATCGCCACTGATGGATTCCTGGGACAGATGGGATCCCTAGAGATCCCCAGAATCTGGCAGGGGGAAATAGGGCTATGGCATAGCCAGAGCTGATGACATAACTACAGGCACACAGGGTAACATATGCCAAAAGGATCCCAGCCGCTAAAAACCAAAACCAAACAGGAGTGTCTCCTGAAGGTTATCTCACTTTCACTGCTTGTTATGGTTTATTATGAACTCTACAAACCAACTATTACTATTAGCCGGGTGAAAACCACAATTAGATGCCATAGTTTGTTATTGGTTTACGTACTCTGGCTTGTTGTTACATCTGAAACCAGAGCCACGGCTTGCTTCCCCAGCTGTCATGTGCCTGTCAAACCATGGCTAAAATCACAAGTAGAATGTGTTGACACAGGCAACATATAATCAAAAATGACTAGTGTTAGCCTCTGTCTCTATATTCAGTATCAACTATGCTGCAGCAGTCCAAAGGTTCTATCCCATCCCATTGCTTTCTGCTTCTATTTCATCCTCTTCATGTCACAAAATTATGCAGAGTTGCAATTAATTCAAACTAAGTAGTAAGCAAGTATGATCTCTGGTACTCATGGGCTCACAAAATCATAGTATGTAGTCTTCCTTTGGCCCTCAAAAATGTGGAGCATATATGATGTGACCCTCCTGCTGAAAAGTTTGGAGACCCCTGACCTATAACTCTTATGCTTGCACTATGATTCTGAGGGATCAACAGTAGAAGCAGAAATCCAACAGTAGCCACTGGTAGCAAACGTTGCCCTAACAAGATTATTGCTTCCTACACTAGAAGATGATTCGGTAAATAATGAAAAATGTGGAGCAGTAGTTATAAGATGCACAGGAGATTTAATAAGTTTTTATGATTGACAGTTTTGCTCTGTCTGCTTATTCCAGGCCAATGCTAGATGGTCATACTGGATCAGCCATAAGGCATTTCAAGTTTTAGTGGCTGCACACTTTTGAAAGTTAAGGCAACACTAGCTTGGGTTCATTTTCAACTTTCATACCAGAACTAGAGGCCACTTTTCCTAGGATACAGCAATATTTTCCCTTAATTTCATCTTCCAGCATGGCATCAGTAATGAACTGGAACAGACAGTAACATGAATAGTCTGTTCTAAATAAAAAAATCTGTATGTGCACATACATTCATTTCAATAGTCTTCACAGTAAGGTGTTGGATTTTGTCTGTAATATAGGGATATACAGCTCACAATACAGTTAGAAAAAACCTGCTTGAAATTTGGCTTTTTGTATAGTGTGACTGGCCCAATGTAGGACATTTGGTACATAAAATCCATAATACTACAATATTATATGAATGTCGACATCCACTACGGTCAACTCCTGGAAAATGCTATTGTGAAAGACAGTTTTGTTACTAGGCTGCTCTAAAACACCAGAACCCAATATATCTTATTTTACATTAGTGAGTCACTGCAGAGGAATGAAGCCACCTCCCATTCAAAATGAATATGCAAACAGCTTATTGGCACAACATTAGTGCCTACTAAGCACAGTGTTGAGCCTTTATAGACAAACAAATACCTAGTAATTTGCAGCAGCAATGACACAGCCAAGTAGACTATTTCAGGGCAAATGGATTGTACTGGAAGCAACCTTTAATGTTGCCCAGCTTCTCACTGGAGGGAATCAACAAGCATCAGGATTAACAAGCATCAAAGCCAGTAATGGCTTTCAGCTTTTCAGGACAAGTTTCTAACATAGATTAAGAAATATACAGTAATAGTGCTTTACTGTATTTACACAGAGTTCAGAAAAGTTACATTTTGGACTGTACCTCCCATACTTCCCAGTAATCATGCTGGCTATAGGGATCTGGGAGATATAGTCCAAAAAGAAAACCTTTTCATGTTACGTGTATGACAAAATCACAACATGTTCTCTACACCACAAATGAAGCAGCCTTCATAAAAAGGAATATCCTATGAATGTGGTGCGAAGATTTGAGTGCTGTTATAGGTCAAGAGGCCAAGGTTCAAATCTCCACTTTGCCACAGAGCCTGGGGGCAGGAGATGGCTCCTTGGGCTAGTCAGTTTCTCCTCACCAAATCTATTGCATAAAGATTGGATATAAGAGCAATTCAACAGGCAAGGTAAGAACTTTGAACTGTTTGGTGAGAGGATGGGCAAGTATAAAGGGAAAATACTTGAGAGCAATAGCAGAACTGGACACTCACCCTTTAAGACTTGTATGCCTCCAAGTTATTTAACACACATCACTTTGATTTGCTTGGGTGCATACAAGTCATACATCTCAAGCCATACACTGGCTTCTGTTTACTCTTTCACATGCACAACCCATTCCATCTCATTTACAAAAATACACAGCCCATATTGTCTGTCCATATGTTTTTACATGCCAAATAAAAATGTTTAATCCCCACTGTGATCTAATGTGTTCAGATTCTTGTCCCAGCTCTGTTTGGCAGTAAGCGCCAAGATTATAAATGGCTTGGAAAGTCAGCGATAAGGGTTCAGCTGAATGGTGACTATGCAATTATCTGTCACAAGCTGTCCCCATCTCAGCCGATCATGCTGCCCATAAAAGTCTATATCAGGGCCACTATATTCCAATGAGAACATTAGAAATTACTCTGACATTTGGGGTGGAGTTACCTCCAAGTACTTTTCTGGTAAGTGCACATTAAGTCAGCAAAGTTTTGCATAGTAAGTTGCTTTTGGACCTGTTGAACCTGTAGGCTCGATCTTTGTTATTAACCCAGAAGGCATAAACAAGAGGCAGAAACAAGCCATCAAAGTGATGTCATGTGGGCATGACTAAGAATGTGGAACATATTTGCCCTACCATATTTAGTCTCCTGCCACCAAGATAATATCAAAGAACAAAAGCCATTAAGACCTCTCTATTGCCAACATAGTAATGAGAAGATTCTCACCATTTGACATGAGCTTTGCCTTCATTACTAACTTCTTTATGTGATAATTACCGACCTTCAATCTTTCCTTTGTTCCTGTCAGCCCTATATAGAGTACATTTATAGCAGCTGCCATTTCTGCAGGTGGAAGCCATAGCACCCAACAGGGGATGATTATCTCAGCCTAAGCCACTTCACAGTGCTGTTGTGATAATTACACATATACGAATTTCAGAGTAGACCTATTCTGCAGCCACTATCTTTACAGTATTGCCCAACATTACTGAAGCCAATAGCAAAAATCCTGTTGCCCAACATAGTAAATCACACCAAAGGAAGCCCACTGAATCAGTGGGGATTTAATACGTTAACTCCTCCATAAGTTCCATTGATTCAAATGATATGCTAAAGTAAGTCCATTCAGATCAATGGAATTTAACACCGTTGACTCAACAAATTTCTACTGATTCAATGGGCCTACTCCAGTGTGATTTCCTATGCTATTACTATTTTGGTCACTAAGCCCAACTATACATACCTTTGTCCATTTTAGTTCCACTCCAGGCCATCTGGGCAGGGAACACTACTAAGTATCTGTAATCTTCAGCACAGAATATGAACATGTTCACCGTGGTCCTTAAACTTAGTATTTAGTGCACATAACACACCCAAGCATGTTTCCCAGTCATAGGGACTAGGAACCTTGCCCCATTTTTTTCCATCCCTGTTCCACAGATATAAGTACTAGACAGGCATTTTCAACCCAAAGATCAACTAGAAAATTCCGAGCCCTGATGGCACAGAGCCAAGGTCGAGGGACCACATATCACTAGCTCAGCAGATTTATTTTCTGCTAGCAGATTCCAAGCTCCATATAAGCTGACAGTGGAGTGCCAAGTACAGAGGCAGGCAGCATGCAAACTCATCAGGGCAGAGTTCAACATTTGACTTGATCGGCTTCGATTAAACTAGCCTGCAGTGACCTCTCAAGCTGACCAGTTTCCACAGGCAGGAGCTGAACCGAGTGACATTTTATTCTGGCTCAGAGTATCTGGGCAATGTCACATTCTAGAACTTCTGCCATGCTTTGACTTTAAGCCAAGGCCTGAATTTTGAAACAACCACATCAGCCTGCCAGCATGGACTGCAAAGTGGAACTGAGTAACCTAAGTGTGGAGTAGTGAACTGAAGCAGCTCATAAAGATCCACCTGCCTGTATTGCTTATCCCACCTCATTATTTGCTACATACTTGTAGCACCTTTCCTCTATGGGCTTAAGGCAGCATACGTAGTCCTCCTGCTCCCCTCTTTATCCCCACAACAACCCTGTAAAATAGGTCAGTCTGAGAGACAGCAACTGGCCCAAGAGCAGCTAGACCGAGTTTCATGGTTTAATCTGGATTTGAACCCAGATCTTTTGAACCTTGTCCAGCATCACCACATAAGTTCATTCTGCATCGCTTTGGAATCCTTTGAAATAAGTTAACATTCTCTGAATACAAGATGCAAGGAACCAGCATTGGCAGGGTTTTAAGCTATCTGGACTATTTTCATTCTGGCAATATATATACAACGCAGAATATTCCCTTTTATGTTTCAATACTTTGCATTTGCCTTTAAAAACAGTGAATTGCAAAAGTGCCAATAAAAAGTAAGCAGATGGTGAACTTTTGGGCTCAAGATTCCTATGGCTGACACATTTATGTCCTGCCCAGCTTTGCAAGGCAGGAGTGTTGCTGAAAATTGATCAGTGTTCAGTGACACGTGGAAACACAATAGCAGACCATGTTCTGCTAATTACAGAAAAGCACTGTATCAAATATACTGAAAAGACAGTAACTTCCCAGCTATTAGGAGTCATCAGCCCCAAAATACATTACATGTGGGAGCACTAATACCTATTGCTCTTGCTTCAAAAGACACTGTGCTTTACAAGAGGTTGAATGCATGTCTACTTCAGAAAGGGAAACACCCTCCACAGATACCAAGTGATTTGAATATCCTAGTTTCTTCCTCTAAGGGCCATAACTATGTAACAGCTCTCCAAACCGAGTTTGGTTAAAGAGGTTACCTCAGACAATTCAAGTGCTACATTGACTACTGACCTGCATGTGAGATACAACCCCACCCCAACTTTAATCCCATCACGCCAACATTCTCACTGAAAAATATCCCTAGGTGACACTGTCTTGAAGATCTACACTGGCAAACCTGTTCAGTCTTAGAACAGGGGCCCACCCAGAGTACCCTTCATCACACACTCATTTTAACACCATCTTTCCTTCCACTTCCATCTCCGCCAACCTTATAGATACCTGCCCTTTAACAGCAGCTACAAGTCCAAGCATTTTTTTTCAGGGGAGGGGAAGGTGTGCTTTTCAGGTACTAATGAACTACTGTTTCTATTCACACTGACAATTAACCTTGCCATCTGGGGCTGATGGGAACAAGAGTCCAACAACACCAGGAGAGCCAAAGCTTCTTCCCTCCACACCTGTATCAGCTGAAAAGCCTGGAATGATCCAGAAGCTTCTATTGGATAGACAGATGCCCCCAAACCATTTCTTTTCTGCTAGAATCTGACTGGACCCCATGTTGTTTACTTTGGGACACTTCTCTTGCAATCTCCCTCCTACCACTATCCAGTCCAGAGAAAGCACGTCTAGGGGGAAAAGGGGGGGGAGGGGGAAAATTTATGAAAGGGGGGAAAAGTGTTTGGGAAATAAAGAGTGAGGAGCCTGAGGGCTATTTCTCCAAATATTTGCCCCAGCTGCCAGACCCATCAGCACTATGCTCATAAACCTACAGATGCCTTTCTAAAATCTTATTCTATTCAGACACCCATTAGAGGAACTTTCATGTACTCTGTTCCATTCACCCAAAATGCTGCTGTGTGTCTGTCACAATTCCTTTTCAAGTAAGACAGTCGAACACAGCATGAGGTCATAGGTTTCCACCTCTTGTGAACACAAGTCCTGACGAGAAATGTGCATCCTTTTTCCATATTAGAACTGGGGTGGTGCTGTTCACTCCTAATCCTAAATAATGCACACCACAGATTGTGAGAAGAAATCTCCTCCAACTGAAACCGCTCCCTGCTCATTCATTTTTTTCCTTCTACAACTCTTTGCAGCCAGATATTTGTTAACCCTCTTAACTCTCAAGCAACATCTGTTACCATGGTTGCAGCAGTTCTACTAAACAACTGAGGAACAACATTTGTACAACAATTCATCTTCTGGCTTCCAAGTCCAGGTGAGAAAAAAAAAAGGGCACACGGTGAAGACACATCATTTATGAGAGTTACCTTGTAAATGGTAAATTGAATACCACCACCAGGTGGCAGTTCTTTCCTCACAGCCATCATCATTATGGATTTATGATTTCATTTGCTTTTGTACCTACTTTAAGTAAGCCATCAAATCTTGCAGCTTAAATTGGTGGTTCTCAATTTTTGGCTCTCCAGATATTCTGGACTTTCATTTCCAGAATCCCTGACCACTACAGACTCTGGGCCTTCCTTAGATGGAAGCCAAAAACCATGGGGAGGGGGGGGGGGGACTGAGAACCACTTGTATAATAATTTCATGGTGTAGCAATGTTAATTTTTGTTGCAACTGGCTAATAATATCAATAGCCCCAATGAATCTGGCCCCACAACGTTCCCTTTCTTTCTACTTTAAAACCAGGAACTCTTCCACTTGACAACCTTAGAGAAAGGACACCTTGAAGCAGAGTTTGTCCCATGCCAACTTGCTTGAATAGCCATCCTGTTGTGACCATTTTTTGGTACTCTGCTGGCGCACTCACCTTGGATCATGCCTGGACTACCACACTATGGAAATATATGCCCCTGCCCCAACTCAGGTAAGAACTTGCTAGTTCAGAAAAGGCACCACTACTATCCTGATCCTGCATTGAAGCACAGTATTGGGTTTTTTGCGTTTTGCTTTAACAGCAGCTGTCAAGAAAAAAAATAGGTCAAAACTATGGCAAGTCTGTGGGGCACAGAAGTTAGCCTATGACAAAGCTGTTACCCTGGAAGCCCTGCATCCAAACACTGCCTACACTAGAAATCTATATTTCCTATTGGCAATATGAAATTAGTGCCAACTAACCTTAACAGAAGGATGAGATATTGTTAACATTCCCACAACACACTGTAGAAAAGTGAGGTACCACTAATTGTATATTTCCCTATGCTTGACGGAGATGGAAACCGTGATAGCCGAGTTGGCTGCAATCAGGGATTCAGCCAAAGCCAGCCATTTATCTTCATTACATTTTGAAGAAGAGCTCCTCAAAATATCAACATAGTTATCCCATCTATGAGAAATACTCTGAGCAAAACTGGCATATAGGTACCCTTGCTTTCTACCAAGCGTTGAAGCTCAGAATGAGCCAAGCTTGTTAACTTCCTGCAAAAGCTGTAGAAGACTGCAAAAGCCTAATGACAGTTGACAGGTACACTGATTATTTAAGGCTACAACCTCAGGCATACTTTATGACCCACTGAACCAAATGGGACTTACATCTTACAGTAAACAGGAGGGACTGACCTATCTTGCAGAACCCTTCTTCAGCAAGCAGGCAGGTCCAACACTTTTATCACAGGTAACAAGCTTGGCAAATTAAGTGGCATGACCCAAAGTGTATTCACTGCGAAGTAATTGATGCTTTACTACGTATTCTTTTCAATGATGCATTTTATTACTTATTAAGTTGCACACGCTACTGTAACCCTAATTTGTTTTTTCCTTCTACTACAGGGAGAGCAGGAGCCTAGGATTCTAAATTCTTTTTTTAAAAAATAATCCCTGAAAATGTTCATTTAGGACGACTGCCCCAGTTGCGTTTCTTTTTTAATTAGGGAAAACAAGTTAATCCACCCCCCTCTTCAGGTTTTTTTTTTTTTTTTTTTTTTTAAAGAAACAGCAACCTCATTCTTGGCAGAATTACTTGAGAGAGTAAGTCCCACAGAAACCAACTGGGCTCATTCCCATATAAAATTCGCACAGGACCGAGACTTTTTTTAAAGAACCGTGGGTTGGATCCAGACCCGGCCACATAATTAAGACCAGACCCAAGGAAGTCAACGGGAGTTCAGGGAGTCATGACTCACTCAAGCCTCCGCGATTCGACAGGATCTGGCTCCCAGTTGGCCGGAGCCTGGATGCAACCCAGGCGTCTTTCGAGGAGTTCGCACGATCCGCGCTAGCCCCGGTTCTCCCTCCCACCCACGCACCTGCACGATCCGCCGGGGCCGCACCGACAAGGTCGGGAAGTTGCCGCGGCCGTGGATGGGGACCGCTTCCTCGAGGATGTGGTCCAGCCGCTGCACCTGCTCCCAGCTCAGAACGCTGAAACGCCCCTCGCCGCCACCGCCGGGCGGCTGTTGCGGCTTCCCGGAGTGGGCGGCGGAGCCCGAGGGCCCGGCGCCCGTCCCCGCAGCCGCCGACCCCGTCGCACGCATGCTGAGCAGCTCGCCCGGGGAGCAGTCGGAGAGAAGGAAGCGCGGAGGAGAGGCGATCGAAATAGGAAACAGGCGCGGGCTGCGTCGCTGGGGAAACCGGGCCGGGCTAATTAAAAATAAAATAAAAACCGAAGGAAAATTCCAGAAGGAGAAGAAAGGTCGGAGGCAAAAAAAAAAAAAAATTGAGCTGCAACCGGGAGAGAAGCAAGTCTAGCTGAAGGGAACGGAGGGGGCGGGGAAAAAGAGGGCGTAACCGCGGCGCGCTCGGCTGCCAAGTTCCCTGCTTGCTTCTTCCCGTCCCCTCCGCCTCCACCAGCGCCGCTTAGCCACTGCGGAAACCTCGGCCAGTGGCCCCCTTTTATATACTCCAGGCGGCGGCGCGACGCGATTGGTTGGATGTCCACTACCAATCTTCGGCGAGCTTTGGAAGGCCCGGCCGTTCTCATTGGAAACAAATGATAGCGTCCCGCCCCTGATGCAATTTAGGATGGCGCTAGGAGGAGGAGGAGAGGCGGGGTTGTGGAAGGAGAGGTGGGATGAAGCGTTGGGAGAGAACCACGCCTCGGCTCGGACGTCAAAGGGAATCCTGTCTATGATTGGTCAGCGGGGAGCAGACTGGATTTAAAGAGACAGGAGTCTTTCAAAGGTAAGGAGAAGTTGGGGTTTAAAATCGAGCTGGAGGTGCGACTTTCGATTTGAAAGGGCAGGTGGTGTTTGGATGATTGTCGTTATTCGAGGGAGGGGGACACTTGGCACATGCCCAGTGGCATGCTGTTTTAGTACTGAACCCCTAGATTCAAGCCCTCATGATGAGAGATTCATGAGAGAAAGCTGGGTTTTATGAAGATGCCATGCGTGAAAGCGTATGGAAAGATGTCAAGGTGAGGCACACGTGGTTTCCCTGAAATATGTGTACATGTTGTATATTAAATGGGCTGGGGGTGAGGCAGATTTGATGTATGGTTCTGAGGACAAATGGATATAGACGGGGAAATGTATTTTGGTGTTGTAGACCAGGCCTCTAATTTTATTTTATTATATTTATATACTACTCCATTAGTGCCAGAGCACTATTCTAGGCGGTTTACAAGCAGTTAAAACCAGAAAACTGAATGACAGCACACATAGCAATAAGGCATACAATGGCACCAAAACAAATTTGCACACTAAAGCAGAGCGGAGGAAAGACAGGGTTGGAGTGAAAGGCCTCCGTGAAAAGTAATGTTTTCAACTGCTTCTTAAATGAGTACAGGGAGGGATCCGGGCAAAATTCCTCCAGAAGCTTATTCCACAGCATCAGTGTCACCACAGAGAAGGCCCTGCTTCTAGTGAGTTTCATGCCTCTCTTGGGGTGGCTATGCGGAGGAGCCTGGCCTGTGAAGATCTGGTGGATCAGGCAGATGACATTGGGGGAAAGATGCTCTGACAGGTAATTAAAACTTTTGTGCTAGAGAGTCATCGCAGAAGATGAAATGACAGAACTAGAAATACATGGCATTTGTTCTATCTAGTGTTATGTAATTTATTGAACAAGTTCTAATAAAACAAATGTGTAGCAAATGCTTGTCAGTCATTCTGGTGCTTTTGTTGATATTGGCCATGATCCAGCTCAGAATTAGGCACACTTAAGCCTACTGATTTCAACAGGCTTAACTTTGTCTAAGTTTGTGTTGGATTAAGACCATCGGTCAGCACTCTGCTGACATGTTTTGTTTCCTACTAAGCAACTGAATGGAATATTGCTTATATGTTCTTATTGGTTTCTCTGTGTACTTCAGGAAATAATTTTTTAAAAAATTACGGATGAGGCTTTAAAAACACTTAACATCCAGGTAAGGGGCCTTCAGTGTTTCAGAGTGGACCAGACTGACTAATCCCTCCTCATCCCCAATTTTCTGGTAGGCAGGTGAGTACTGTAAGTTATATATAGAAAGGAAATCAATATTCACATTGAAATATATGTATGTATATTTCTGCAACAAGGTAGTGAGAAAAGCTTATAGGCTAAAAGGTCTCACTGACAGAATCAATGTGATTACTGATTTTCTTTCTTTCAGTGGGGAACACAGTTTTATTTAATATTTTATTTAACATTTAATCCTTCACCCAAGAATCCAATACAGAGTATGTTACCTTCTCCCCTTCATTTTATTCTTTCTGTGAAGTGGGCTAGTTAGAGATCAAAGACATTGGCCTAAATGCACCCAATGAACTACACACTTGCTTTTTACCTGGTCCTAATCTGAGCCTCTAACCAAAATGTGTTACATTTCAACCCCCATCTCTGCTATGCTAGTCCTGCAATGCTCAAGAAGGTTGCTCTGACCACTGCAGCTAATAGTAGTTAATGTACTTAACAAAATAGGCTCCTTTCCAAACCGTAATTTCTGGGTGGCGCTACTCTTCCCAGCCTTCCTTTAAAACAGGTTGAGCAATTGTGGTCTGACAAATGTTTTTTGATCTACAGCTCCCACCACCCCTAGCTACCCTGTTTCCCCAAAAATAAGACCTAACCTGAAAATAAGCCCTAGTGTGATTTTTCAGGATGCTCGTAATATAAGCCCTACCCCAAAAATAAGCCCTAGTTAAGTAAAACCCTGCCCTCCACCATTGTGCAGTATTGTGCAGCAACCAGAAGAAGATGACATGACTGTATTTGAATAAATGTAGATTGACATCCACTGAAAATAAGCCCAAATGGGTTTTTTGGAGCAAAAATTAATATAAGACCCTGTCTTATTTTCGGGGAAACACGGTAGTATAACCAGTGGTAGGGTATCATGGGAGTTGCAGTCCCAAACATCCAGAAGGCAACAGTTGCCCACCCTTCTTTTAAAAGATTTTAGCTAGGAACCAAATGTGACCACAACCATGTTTTGTTATTCTCTTTTCTAGGTTTGTCCTGTAGAATCTTATTCTTAGGTCTTTATCTATCCTTGTTCTTACATCAGAAACTTTTAGTATGCTAGAATAAACCAGGAAAGGTTGGTTACCCTTAAATGTATTCTTACTTTCTTCTCTAGTAAAAATTATGTTAGAATAACTTTACATCAAATCCAGTTAAAGGTTGGATAAAGTGCCCAGAGCTCCAGTTAGACATTGTCTGTGAATGTGCATTATTTTCTGTTCTTCCTTTTAGAGCATCTGCTGATGTTGTGTTTTGAGAGACTCCTTATACATCTGAAACCAGGGCAGGTGATACCATTATTAGCCAGTAATAATAATAATTATTATTATTTCAAGAAGAAGCTTTTGAGTCTTCATCAGACTGGGCACCACTGCAGTGTGGATTGCAGAAAAAACATGTAAAAGTTCCAAAAGTCATGGCAGATTGTCCATGCCAGATCTGTTTCTTAAAAGTGACTTTCAAAATGCAGGTTGCAAGTGGAAGTCAGGAGGGAAGATTTTTGATTTCTTCCTTGGTGGCTGCTGGTTGGATTGTCTCTCCCAACTCCTCAAACAAAGGGTTGCCACCACCTTATTTTGAAACTCAGAGCTCCTACTTGACCGAGGAAAAGAAAACACAGACATTTATATATCTCTATACAGATTTTTACAGGAATGTGTTCCTCCTGGGAAACTACTTCCAGAGCTTGGAAAGGTTACATTTTGGGACTGTAACTCCCAGTATCTTCAATGGCCAATGGCCATGTTGGCTGGGAAATTTTGGGAGTTGTAATCCCCAAAATATATATTTTCCTAGCTGTGTGAGACGCTGATCTGAAAATACGCCACAGGGATCAGCTCTCTCCAGTTGTACAGAAGTAAGTTACTATTGGAAACCTATATTATGCTGCATGTAGTTACATGTTTAACATACACAGTTATATCCAACTGTACATATGTCTGGTTTATCCAAAGATATCATTTTTCCAAGCTTTGTGGCACCATAATTCAAACATATGGTCAGAGGCATATGTTGGTTGTTGTTTAGTGATTAAGTCGTGTCCGACTCTTCGTGACCCCATGGACCAGAGCACGCCAGGCCCTCCTGTCTTCCACTGCCTCCCGGAGTTTGGTCAAAGTCATGTTGGTAGCTTCGATGACACTGTCCAACCATCTCGTCCTCTGTCGTCCCCTTCTCCTCTTGCCTTCACACTTTCCCAACATCGGGGTCTTTTCCAGGGAGTCTTCTCTTCTCATGAGATGGCCAAAGTATTGGAGCCTCAGCTTCAGGATCTATCCTTCCAGTGAGCACTCAGAGTTGATTTCCTTCAGAATGGATAGCTTTGATCTCCTTGCAGTTGGTTACTTGAAGTCAATTTTGAAGGCTCTTCTTTGCCTTAAGGCAAACAAACTCCAGGTGAACTCCACAGCCTGAAAGTACTGTCAAGCAGAGCCAGTCTCACAGCTTGAGTTGTTTGGGCAGTAACAAAAATGTGCATGGTAAACAAGCTACAACCTGAGAATGAAGTTCCAGAATTGCTTTTGCTATTGCTTAGGGTTTTGTGCTCTAGGAATACCAAAGGTTTGACACCACTGCCTTAGGCACTCAAATTTCTGTAGGCCAAAAAATATATAAACTAGGTTTATGTGCGCATACTCACAATATCCTTCATAAATTCAAATCCTACCATGGTCCTAACAGTATATGGACCAGTACCTGAATTCAGAGGCTCAGCTGATTGAAAACTTACAATTAACGTATGGTTAAATTTTAAGTTAGTGTGTGATTAGACAGGCATTTAGCTCAGTGTTTGGTCCACTGTAGAGAAAGGCTGGTTCAATCCTTTTTCTAGTGGTGGATTTGGCTGTGGGCAAATTCTCAACCCGACCTTTAAGAAAAATCACAAGAAAAGGTTTAAAAAAACAACAACCCTCCATGTCTGTCTCCTCTCACTTCTGTGAGGAAGTTTTCAATCTTTAAATTTTTTTAATAGATGATGCAGCCCTAATAAAGTGTAAAAAATTGTTTAACTTCCTCTGCCTCTGCACGGAGAAGAGGAAGTGTTTTATCTTGAAGTAGCTATCTTCTTAAGCCACTTCACAATGTGGGAAATTAACAGTAGAAGGTGCTGGACCAAATAGGGTTACTTGGGGTGTATGCCACTTGGATGTGAGGAACACACCAAATGGCATACCAGACCTTGAAACCACCTCTGGTGACCCTAATTAGCCCACTCCAAACTGCTCTAATAAGCTCATGTTGACAAGCCCTCTGTTACTCTTAGAATAGACCCAATTAGATGAAGGGACTTCAATTAATTACAACTATGAAGTTCCATTCATTCCAGTGGCTCTACTTTGATTAAAGTCCCATTTATTTCACCACGGCTAGTCTATTTTATTTTTGAAATGTGTATAGGAAGTGAAACCTGCAACAAAATGGTGCTGTGTTAAGTAGACCCGTTCAAAATATTGTATTCCATTTATCTCCCACTCTTATTTCCAACTTTCCACACACACACACTTGGTCCTGCGACCATCGCACACATCTTCAGTGAGGATGAGACAGATATTCTCTGTGACAGCTTCCAAGCTCTGAAACTCTCTTCTGAAGGGAACTAAACTGGCTCCTGTTGTTCTTTCTCTAGCAGCTTAAGAACAGGACCTTTAACAGACTTGTACTGTGCCACTTCCCCTGCCCCCATGATGATGTGTCAAACTCTTTTCAGTTAAACAGTGTTTAAAGATTCATGGCATGTTAACTTGATCTCCTTTTGTAGGCATTCATCTATACTAGTTTCTAACTCCACCTGTTTTAATCCTCTTGTGAACTGAACTCCCTTTCATCCAGGTCTGGGAGAAGGGCAGAAGATAAATCAAACAAATAAACAGATACTCACACATCTTAGGTTTCTTGGAAGCTGCTCATACCTCTTTTTTTATGAGTTTACTTGCTGCCATTCATACTGCTTAATCCAAGTTGCTTAGAGCCTAAGTATCAGAAACAGAGAGAATGATGGATCAGAACTTACCAGTTTTTAGAAGAGGAGTGCCTGATCTTTTGTGAGTTGCTAGTGTGGGTCTTTCTCCTGACTGAAGGAGGTGAGTCCAGCAGGGACAGGTGCACAGCATGGGGCTTCTTAAATATCAACAGTGTACAACCCTAGATATCTCTACTATGTCTACTTAATTTGCTGATTAAGAACATCCTGGCTAAGAAGGAAACTAGTAAAATGGAATCTGTCCAGAGAAGGGTAAGAAACATTGTAAGGGGTCTAGTTCTGAGCAAAAGATTGTAGGAGTTGAGAAAGTTGTAGAAGTTGAGAAGCTGCTCTCTCCTTTCTTAAAGTACAGTGGTGCCTCGCTAGACGATTGCCTCGCAGGACGAGGAATTCGCTAGACGATGGCTTTTTGCGATCGCTAATGCGCTTCGCAAAACGATGTTTCTCTATGGGCGATTTTCGCTAGACGACGAGTTTTCCCCATTGGAATGCATTGACTAGCGGTCAATAGCTGTCAGTGCATTCCAACGGGGACCCGCGCTTGCTAGACGATGTTTCCCTATGGACGATCTTCGCAAGACGACGACTTTTCCGTTGGAACGCATTGAAGAGATTTCAATGCATTCCAATGGGGAAACGTGCTTCGCTAGACGATGTTTTCGCAAGACAGCGATTTTCACGGAATGGATTAACATCGTCTAGCGAGGCACCACTGTATTTTGAGCAGAAGTTGAAAGATGGCCAGTCAGTGATGTAGCAGAAAATTTTAGCATTGGTTGGAATTAAGGAGCTTTAAGGTATCTTTCAATTCTATCATAATTGTATACTGAATTTTAGCATTCATTAAAAAATTTTTTTTTTGCAGTAAACAGTTTGGGGATTCCTAGAACAGACATTGCATAAAAAGATTACAAAGGTTTCTAATCTTTGTAAACTTGCTTTTATTGGGCTTAATGAAGATGAACCTGGTGAAGCATATTTGTGTCCAGGAAAACTTATGCTATAATAAAGTCTTCATCTTTAAGATGTTACAAAGGCTATTTGTTGGGAGATGAACTTCACTTGTCCTACTCTTAGCTGTAGAATGATGTCCCTTAAGAGGTTCCAGCTAAGAAGGCTGGATACCTTCAGCATATAGTGAAGATCAGGTGCTCTGATGACCTCTCAAGTCCTATTGCTGTTACCAAAGTACTTATAGTTAGAATTTGCAAAAGTTACCTTTTTGACCTACCACTCTCAGAATACATCAACCAACATGGCTGCTACCTACACTGGCTGGGGGTTTCTGGGAACTGGTCCAAAAAGGTAATTTTTCCAACTCTGCTTACTCTATGTGCTGGGGGGACTATGACATGTTATAATTTTAACTGAAATTTTGCACAGGTTGGTTTTTATTGAACATTTTTTTATTGGGCTGTTTATGCCATCACTTAGGGCCGTAAAATATTTGTGGCAACCCATCAGCGGAGAATTATACTTTTGAATCACCCTTGCCATTTATGTGAGAAATGCAGGGTATAATAAGTTTTAAAATAAATAACTAGAAAGAGGTTGAAAAGGAATAGAGACCTGACCGTGTTGCTAATTAGCTAGCATTTAAAGGGCGTGAACGTAGTGCATAGAAGGTTGCCAATTCTGTGGAAAAACTTGTGTCGGCAAGTCTTGCCATGATTTGTTTGTAAGGGAACATGGTGAAACTGTGCTCATTTGTTCCTCAGCTATAAACATCCAACAGTCCAGGAGGTGTCCTTTTTTTCTGGGGCTTCCATGATTGTCATAATGATGTCCTTAATTTCTGCAGGATGTTCTACATACACGGCGGTTTACTGTTGCCACAGTCACTCTCTACACTGTTTGTTTTGTTTTGTTTGTTATCCACCTTCTTCCCTAGTGGAGGCCCAAGGCTGTATACAAAATCTACAATTAATTAAACATATACCAGCTAAAATTTAAAACTATAATATGCACATCTTTAAAATTATAGACCAGATTTTGAAAGGCCTGCCTATCTCAATGGTCTGCTGATTCCTCAAAAGCCTCTCTAAAGGAGTAAGGTTCTAGCTGTGGATGGAAGGGAAAGGAGGAAGGGGGCCCAAATGCACCTCCTGAGGAGCAGATACGGAAAAAAAAAGTCTCTTGATTCTTCACCAGACGTGCTTGTGAAAACGGTAGGCGTGTGAGAGGGTACTCCTTTGAGGATCTTAATACTCGTGGGGCTCTTACACGGAGATACAGTCTTTCAGATAGCCAGGACCTGAAGCGTAAAGGGCTTTAAAGGTCATGATCAGTGCTTTGGATTGGACCTAGAAACAAACCAGCAGCTGGCGAAACCGTTATACCGGGATTTGGGGAGTGTCACATGATTCCAATGACCAGTCCCAATTAACAGTCTGGCTTTTTGAATTACAACTCTGAGAATGCCTCAAACAATGTGATCACTCCCTACTTCGGCTGAGGGATTCTGGGAACTGGGTCCGGTTGAAGTTTCTGAAGTGTCTTCAGAGGCAGCCCCTCATAGAGAGAGCACATTGCAGTAAACAAAAGGGAGGTAACTAAGGTGTGTGTCACGTGTAGCTGAATCAGTCCTGTCAAGGAACTGGCATGGTTGGCACAGTAGTTTAAACTGTGTAAATGCACTTCTGGCCATGTCTGAAACCTGGGCATCCAGGCTCAGAGAGGAATCCAGATGCACACCAAAGCCATGCACCATAATTTTAAAACCCTATACATTGCTGTTGGTCTCTCCTGTCTTTCCCTATGTCTTTAGATAGGAATGTGTTCCCTATTATAGAGAACAGTCCTCTAAGTGTAGAAAGTATTAGAATATAATCCTCTCTTTAAAGGCATCCTCTATTTGAAGAGTTTGAAGATTTTCATAGAAAACAATATATGTACATATTGAATTTCCACAGAGATGAAAAGAGCAAAATAATCACAATTCCAGAGTAGCGTGGTTCAGGTGCTACACTGGGATTTGGGAGATTAAGGTTCTAGTCCCCACTGAGTCATGAAAGTCACTGAGGGACCTAGGACCCACCATTCTCTCCATGTTGACCTCCCTCACGGGGCTATTGGGAGGATAAGGTAGGGAGGAAGAGAAAGTAGTATGCCATCTTGAGCTCAATAGAGCAAAGGTGAGATATAGATGTAACTGATAATGGCTGAAATCCTGTTATGCAGTTACGCAAAAGGCGTAACATTCAATGGTGAATTGCTTAAATTAAGGAATCTTCATAGGAATTTTCTGTTACATATTGAGACACACAACTCAGCATGCAAAAAAATAATGCCTACCGAGATTCCTTAATTTACTGCAGTTTACTGTTGCATAACTGTGCAACAAGATTTCAGCCAATATATTTTAATAAAATATGGTTATGGGATAATGGGATGGACCAAGTTTATGAATGAATAAATGTAAAATTGACATAGATTGGAAATGCACTGCTTGGTAAATTTACCTTGTTGATGGCTGTGCTATCATAGAGTCATAGAATAATGGTGTTAGAAGGGGCCTATAAGGCCATTGGGTCCCTGCTCAAGGCAGGAATCCAAATCAAAGTATATCTGACAGATGGTTATCTAACTTTCTCTTGAATGCCTCCAGTGTTGGAGTGCTCACCACCTCCTGAGGTAACTGGTTCCATTGTCATAGTGCTTTAGCAGTTAGGAAGTTTTTCCTGATATTCAGCTGACATCTGGCTTCTTCCTGTAACTTGAGCCTATTATTATACAGTGGTGCCTCGACTTACGACCTTAATCCGTTCCGGAATGATGGTCGTAACTCGAAATGGTCGTAAGTCGAAGCACCATTTCCCATAGGAATGCATTGGAACGCGATTAATCCGTTCTGGCCGGAAAATAAATTACAAACCCCCCCCCCCCCAAAAACCACTGCAAAGCCCCATCGCAACACATCGGAGCTGGGGGAAAAATCACCAAAACCCAAAAAAACAATGCAAGCCCCATTGGAACGCGTCGGGGCTGGGAAAACAAAACAAAACAAAACAAAACCAAACAGAGGAAGCCCCATCGGAACGCGCTGGGGCCGAAAAACAAACAGACCAAAAAAATAAAAATAAAAAATGCAAGCCCCATCGGAACGCGCTGGGGCTGAAAAAAAAATCACCAAAAAACAACAACAACACCACAGCAAGCCCCATCGGAAGGCGCTGGGGCAAAACACACACACACACACCAAAAAACATCACAGCACAGAAACATAACCACCCCCCAGCCCAAACCCACCCTGCAAAACCCTGTAAATGTACTTATTCAGAAGCAGAAAGCAGCACCAGGCAGTCCCAAGCCTCCTCCAACGCACACTCTCTAACTGTTGGGACGAAAGAGCTACAAAGAAGCAGCCTCTTCGCTGACCAATGGTTAGTATATTTGAATTCCCCGCCTTTTTCCCCACCTTTTTTCTGGTCGTAACTCGAAGCTCCGGTCGCAAGTCGAAGCAAAATTTTGCGGCCGGAGCTGGTCGTAACTCAAAATGGTCGTAAGTCGGGACGGTCGTAAGTCGAGGCACCACTGTATTTCCTGCACAAACACAGAGTTCCTTTCTCTGGTGTGTCTTTGAGAATCTTGTAAAATCTCTTGGTTTCTGCTGCTCCTTTCACAAAATGGACTCTTGTGAATTGTTCCCTTCCTTGTTGTCTCCTGCCTCCTTTACTTTGCCCTGAGCGCTTTCCTAAATTGGAAGATGGGAAGGGAAGATTGACAGCAAAGCAGACGTGCTCATTGAAACGACTTACTTTTATTAGTTTCACAATACTGTCTGATTAATCCCTTTGTCCCAGCAATAAGGAGACTTCATTCATTCTAACAATTTATGCTCCTCCTTACGTCTACACTAACAAAAGACATTAGGATCATTGTAACTGTTGGCTTGCTTTAATTCTTGGCCTCTTTAGGGTTTTTTCTCCTATGGATGCACACGTATAGTAGTTAGAATGTTGGACTTGGACTTGTGATCATGATCTAAGTTGAGGTCTAAGTTGAAGTCATTGGGTGTCATCAGGCAATTGCTTGCTCTCAGGCTGATCTACATCACCAGGATGTTGTGAAGATAAAGTGGGGAAAATGAGAGTTGTATATACTGCTTATTGGTATTAACATAGCTAATAATAAGAAAAGAAGAAATGCCAGGATCTAAACCCTTTGAATATTACACCTCCTGAGCAGTACTGAAGATTGTCCTTTAAAATCATAGCTGTGAGTGAGAAACAGTAGGGCCCTTGGGAGGGTAGGGAGTAAGAGTATGTGGCACGTACCTTGCTAGCCTATGTACTCATGTGGCTGTTTAAATCATAAATGTTGGCGGTCTGATGACATCAAAGGAGGCCCAACTTGACATGCCAGAAACCTGCTGCTGAGTCCATGTGACATCTGAAAACACACAAAAGGAACTCAGGTTATGTGGCTTATCAAAAAGAATCAGTTAAGAGATACTCTAATTACACTTTGTAATTTTCTTACAAAAGGAAACCCCAGACCGTATGGAAGCAGCAATGCTGGAGAAAGGTTGTGAACTCAGCCTAGCTGGCTGGCCCTATCCTGCTAGCAGTGATGCTCTCCAGCCAAGACTTGGGGACCAATGCCCAGGTCTTCTACTCAGCAGCAGAATGAACGGGATGGGTCTGAAAGGATGGGGTTACTGCATTTTGAAGTCAGGTAAATCAATATCCATTGAGCTTAGCCGAGACTTCTGGAAGTGAAGTCCATCATCTCCTCCAGCTTACCTAGTAGTGGGTGATAGCGTTTTGAAAGAATGATATTAACCGTCTAGCCGGAGAAATCAAAGGAATGGCCTCTCACAGGTAACATCCTGGCACCATTGCATTTTAACATTTACACAAATGATCACCAACATTCCCAGACTCCAGGAGTTTCATCTGTTCTGATCATCCTGCTTTGACAGTCCAGGGGGAAACCTTTGAGGCCATTGAGCACCAGCTAAACTCTACATTAGAAGATGTTCCCTTATCAAACCTTTTGAAAACACAGGTCCATGCCTTCTAATTAAATAACAGAAACAATGAAGAAGGTCTGAGTTAGCTAGGAAGGCAAAATTCTGGAACACTGCCCTACCCCAAAGTTTTTGGGTGTCACTCTGAATCAAACCCTGACCTAGAAGAAACATTGTCTAAGCCCCAAAAAGAAAGTTGCCACCCGAAATAACATAGTTAGGAAACTGGCTGGGTCAGACTGGCTGCACAACCACAAACGATAAGAACAACAGCTTTGTCCCTGTGCTAGCTCAGTGGTTTAGGTGTCTGGCCTTGGAGCTAGAGGTTGGGAGTTCGATTTCCCACTGTGCCTTCCTGACAGAAGCTGGAGTCAGTGATCCATAGAGTCGCTTCTTGTTCTGCAGTTCTGAGATCTGAGATTATTCCACAGCAGAATACACTAGTGCCATATAGTATAAATCAGCGCATGCCAAACAAGCGGATGTAGTTCTTAATGAACCATGCAGGATTATTATTAGCTGCCTGAAACCTATCCCCATTGAAAAAGCCCATTATTTGGCTGCTGTTGCCCCTCCAGAACTATACCGAGAAGTGCTAGCAAATAATGAATGAAATAAGATAAAATAGCATCAAATCCATCCACTTCATGGACACCAACCCTCTAGACGATGGCTAAAATTGAGGAAAAGTTTCTAAGAACAGGAGAATTTTACAAGCTATTCTTGTTTTAAATGCAATATATTTGAAGATGGTTAGTCCTGAATGGGCAGTTCTATAGCATAACCTAAGATCCATAGCTTTGCAGGAGTCCTGATGCTCCTGGTAGAAACAGAAACTATTAGCTGTCTCAAGGACTGCATCTCCCTTTATGAGCCTGCCCGGGTGTTAAGATCATAAGGGGAGGCCTTTCTCTCAATCCCACAGGTGCGTTTAGTGGGGACACGGGAGAAGACCTTCTCTGTGGCTGCTCCCAGACTCTGTAACTCCCTCCCACTGGAGGCCAAACTGGCCCCATCTTTGCTGTCCTTCCGTAAGCAGGCAAAGACCTTTCTTTTCAGACAGGCTTAACCTTGGTGATCAGCTATCTGAGAGGAGTTTTAAATGAATTTAAATCTGTTTTTGGTGTTGATTTTGTTCATCATTTTTAGCGTGGTACTTGTTTGATTCTTTTTAAAATATTTGTTTACATATTGTTTTTAGCTTTTAAATCTTTTAATGATGTAAGCAGTCTTGGGTTCTTTTTAAGGAGAAAGGCAGGATAAAACTGTTTTATATAAATAAGTAGAAATACATAAATAGAATTCATTTGTTGATGTGGATTGGTCCAGCTGCCTATATTTCTGGACCTCTGCATGGGGGCTGGCTATGCCCTACCCCTGCTGTAAGGGTTGATATACACTCAGTTCATCCAATCCAGATACATTTGATAATATTATAAAGGAATGTTACAAGTAATTACAAACACCTGAATGTGATACACCCAGGGGAAAGGCCTAAATTAGAAGGCTTGGATGCTTAGTTCCACCCAAGCTTTCTGCTCCTGTCCCTACAGTAGCTGGGAGCTTTCTTTTTGGGCAAGAAGCTTGGGCAGAACTACGCCTAGCTAAAACTCAAAGCCTACTATTTAGGTATTTCTCCAGGTGCATCACATTCAGCTATTTGTAAGGTGTCTGTGAGGTAGGCAGAACTCCCACAATGAAGAATTGTGGTATTTGTCATCCAGAAGATCTAAAACTCCTGCCCTAGTCCAGAAGTTACTTTTCCAGGCCTCAGAAAAGCGACCCGTATCATCTCAATCACTGTGTTTCCAACAAGCATGCAGTGTGACTATTGTGGATTTTGTTGTAATTCATGGTGACCCTTCCTGTCACCATGCCAGCTCATTGAGAAGACTGAAATCAGAATCTGTTCTTTTCTCCTCAGGAGAAATAGCGTGCTACCTTACCATCTTAAGCTCTGTATTCAAAATGTTCCTGGATTGACTGTTGAAGCCACTTCAGAGATTTTGGGGTGGTGACTGAGGTTGACAAAATTGGTTGGCTCCAAGTCTCCTTCCTAGAAAGATTCGTGGTAGAGAATCTGCATTTCTCTAGTCCTAACCCAGGAGAACCTCCCACCAGGTCGTGCCTCTAAGAATATTAAACCAGGACAAGGTAGAACTTGGAACGGTTTTGGGAAAAACTCCCAGAATCCCCTGGACAACTTCACCCTCACCACTATATCACAATGGCTCTCAGGTTCCACTGTGGCTCAATAAATCCTTCCTTTATGATCTGCAGCACCTTCCTCTCCAACTTGTGCCCAAGCTTGAAAAGGTTACTTTTTCGACTAGGATTCCTTGAATTCCCCAGTGAGCACAGTCGGTGGCCAAGTTGTCCAGGGAATTTTGAGAGTTTTTTCCCAAAACCGTTCCAAGTTCTACCTTGTCCTGGTTTAATATTCTTAGAGGCACGATCTGGTGGGAAGTTCTCCTGCCCAAGGCCCATTAAAAGAAGCAAGACAGGCATAGGAGACGATCAGGCTGCATTTGTCTCATTGTAGGACTTGCTTAGCAATGCTTCCTCTTGGATGGAGCCCTTAATTAATTTCACCAAGGAATGCAAGCTGTTTATATAATCACAGCATATTAACAATGGAGTACAATAATACTCAGCCACTGATACATAAGGCAACAACAAAGAAGGCACGTTCCAAGCGTATGGAATGTGTTGCAGATTTGTCCATGCTAAAGATCTTACTTGTATGACACATCTTGGCTTCCAGGTGATCCTATTAGGGGAAGGCCTGTGGCTCAGTGGAGAGCATATAGTTGGCATGCAGGAGGTCCCAGCTTCAATACTATGGCCTCTTCAGGTAGAGCTGGAAATTCTCTTGTCACTGTCAGTCTGTGCTGATAATATGCACTGAGGTGGATCAATGTTTTAGTATAAGGTAGTTTGCTGTACTCCCATTTAAATCATCAGGATTTTTTTAGAACCGGATAGGTAGGAACTTTACTTAATCTGAGGAGAAAGTCACATCCTTTGGCCACAAAAGGTCATAGGTTCAATTAGTACCGTATCCAGATATGGGTGTACACAGTGTGATGGAGTGGATAGAGGGATGGGCTCAAGTCTCAGCTAAACCATGGAACTTTTTAGTGGGGACACATGGAACTGGTAAAACCATCCTTAAATATCATAAAAATCTCTCTTACTTTGAAAGCCCTGTTAGGGTTGCTGTAAGTTGCTTCTGACTTGATGGCACGCAACAACAAATATGGGCAGAATAATGCCTGTCTAAAACTGTATAAAACAACCCCCCTCATGGATTGCTGCCTTGTCGTGGCGAAGGGGCTTGAGTAATTCAGAGACGCTATGGGCTATGCCGTGCAGGGACACCCAAGACGGACAGGTCATAGTGGAGATAAAGGTTCCCCTTGACATTTAGTCCAGTCGTGTCCGACTCTAGGGCGCGGTGCTCATCCCCGTTTCCAAGCCATAGAGCCAGTGTTTGTCCAAAGACAGTTTCCATGGTCACGTGGCCAGCGCGACTAGACACGGAATGCCGTTACCTTCCCACCGAGGTGGTACTTCTTTATCTACTCGCATTTTTACATGCTTTCGAATGGCTAGGTTGGCAGGAGCTGGGACAAGCGACGGGAGCTCACTCCGTCGCGTGGATTCGATCTTACGACGGCTGGTCTTCTGACCTTGCAGCACAGAGGCTTCTGTGGTTTAACCTGCAGCGCCACCACGTCCCTTTCCATAGTGGAGAGTTCTGACTAAACGCAATCCACCTGGAGCAGGAACTGGCAAGCCACTCCAGTATCTTTGCCAAGAAAACTCCATGGACAGAAACAAAAGGCTAAAAGATATGACGCTGGAAGATGAGCCCCTCAGGTTGGAAGGTGTCCAACATGCTACTGAGGAAGAGCAGAGGACAAGTACAAGTAGCTCCAGAGCTAATGAAGTGGTTGGGCCAAAGCCGAGAGGATGCTCAGCTGCGGACACGCGGAAGTGAAAGGAAAGTCCGATGCTGCAAAGAAAAATACTGCATAGGAACCTGGAATGTAAGATTCTATGAACCTTGGTAAGCTGGATGTGGTCAAACAGGAGATGGCAAGAATAAACATTGACATCCTGGGCGTCAGTGAACTAAAATGACGGGAATGGGCGTATTCAATTCAGACGATTATCATATCTACTATTGTGGGCAAGAATCCCGTAGAAGAAATGGAGTAGCCCTCATAGTCAACAAAAGAGTGGGAAAAGCTGTACTGGGATATAATCTCAAAAATGATAGAATGATTTCAATACGAATCCAAGGCAGACCTTTCAACATCACAGTCATCCAAGTTTATGCACCAACCACCGATGCTGAAGAGGCTGAAATTGACCAATTCTATGAAGACTTACAACATCTTCTAGAACTGACACCAAAGAAAGATGTTCTTGTCATTATAGGGGACTGGAATGCTAAAGTAGCGAGTCAAGAGATAAAAGGAACAGGTAAGTTTGGCCTTGGAGTTCAGAACGAAGCAGGGCAAAGGCTAATAGAGTTTTGTCAAGAGAACAAGCTGGTCATCACAAACACTCTTTTCCAACAACACAAGAGGCGACTCTACACATGGACGTCACCAGATGGGCAACACCGAAATCAGATTGATTATATTCTCTGCAGGCAAAGATGGAGAAGCTCTATACAGTCAGCAAAAACAAGACCTGGAGCTGATTGTGGCTCTGATCATCAGCTTCTTATAGCAAAACTCAAGCTTAAACTGAAGAAAGTAGGAAAAACCATTGGGCTAGTCAGGTATAATCTAAACCAAATCCCTTATGAATACACAGTGGAAGTGAAGAACAGATTTAAGGAACTCGATTTGGTGGACAGAGTGCCTGAAGAACTATGGATGGAGGCTCGTAACGTTGTACAGGAGGCAGCAACAAAAACCATCCCAAAGAAAAGGAAATGCAAGAAAGCAAAGTGGCTGTCCAACGAGGCCTTACAAATAGCAGAGAAGAGAAGGGAAACAAAATGCAAGGGAGATAGGGAAAGTTACAGAAAATTGAATGCAGACTTCCAAAGAATAGCAAGGAGCGACAAGGGGGCCTTCTTAAATGAACAGTGCAAAGAAATAGAGGAAAAGAATAGAAAGGGAAAAACCAGAGATTTGTTCAAGAAAATTGGAGATATTAAAGGAACATTTTGTGCAAAGATGGACATGATAAAGGACAAAAATGGCAGGGACCTCACAGAAGCAGAAGACATCAAGAAGAGGTGGCAAGAATACACAGAGGAATTATACCAGAAAGATCTGGATGTCCCGGACAACCCAGATAGTGTGGTTGGTGACCTTGAGCCAGACATCCTGGAGAGTGAAGTCAAGTGGGCCTTAGAAAGCATGGCTAACAACAAAGCCAGTGGAGGTGATGGCATTCTAGTTGAACTATTTAAAATCTTAAAAGATGACGCTGTTAAGGTGCTACACTCAATATGCCAGCAAGTTTGGAAAACTCAGCAGTGGCCAGAGGATTGGAAAAGATCAGTCTACATCCCAATCCCAAAGAAGGGAAGTGCCAAAGAATGCTCCAACTACCGTACAATTGCACTCATTTCTCACGCTAGCAAGGTTATGCTCAAAATCCTACAAGGTAGGCTTCAGCAGTATGTGGACCGAGAACTCCCAGAAGTACAAGCTGGATTTTGAAGGGGCAGAGGAACTAGAGACCAAATTGCTAACATGCGCTGGATTATGGAGAAGGCCAGAGAGTTCCAGAAAAACATCTACTTCTGCTTCATTGACTACGCAAAAGCCTTTGACTGTGTGGACCACAACAAACTATGGCAAGTTCTTAAAGAAATGGGAGTGCCTGACCACCTTATCTATCTCCTGAGAAATCTATATGTGGGACAAGAAGCAACAGTTAGAACTGGATATGGAACAACTGATTGGTTCAAAATTGGGAAAGGAGTACGACAAGGCTGTATATTGTCCCCCAGCATACTTAACTTATATGCAGAATACATCATGCGAAAGGCAGGACTGGATGAATCCCAAACCGGAATTAAGATTGCCGGAAGAAATATCAACAACCTCAAATATGCAGATGATACCACTCTGATGGCAGAAAGTGAGGAGGAATTAAAGAACCTCGTAATGAGGGTGAAAGAGGAGAGTGCAAAAAATAGTCTGAAGCTCAACATCAAAAAAACTAAGATCATGGCCACTGGTCCCATCACCTCCTGGCAAATAAAAGGGAAAGATATGGAGGCAGTGACAGATTTTACTTTCATGGGCTCCATGATCACTGCAGATGGTGACAGCAGCTATGAAATTAAAAGACTCCTGCTTCTTGGGAGGAAAGCGATCACAAACCTAGACAGCATCTTAAAAAGCAGAGACATCACCTTGCCGACAAAGGTCCGCATAGTCAAAGCTATGGTTTTTCCAGTAGCGATGTATGGAAGTGAGAGCTGGACCATAAAGAAGGCTGACCGCCGAAGAATTGATGCTTTTGAATTGTGGTGCTGGAGGAGGCTCTTGAGAGTCCCCTGGACTGCAAATTTATTTATTTATTTATTTATTAGATTTATACCCCACCCATCTAGACCAAAGTCTACTCTGGGCGGCTAACAATAAAAAATGGAATAAAAATAATATAATAAAGTAAAAAACAACAACAGTAATGTGGCGCAAGATGGGGAAAAGAAAAAAAAATTCAAGTGATGACAAAGAGAACAAACCTATCCATTTTGAAGGAAATCAACCCTGAGTGCTCACTGGAAGGACAGATCCTGAAGCTGAGGCTCCAATACTTTGGCCATCTCATGAGAAGAGAAGACTCCCTGGAAAAGACCTTGATGTTGGGAAAGTGTGAAGGCAAGAGGAGAAGGGGACGACAGAGGACGAGATGGTTGGACAGTGTCATCAAAACTACCAACATGAATTTGACCAAACTCCGGGAGGCAGTGGAAGTATGGCAGCTTCCTCAGGGTGTGATTAGACAGCCAATTGTCCCAGGGTTGATCTGGATAAACAGGGTCACTTTGAGGTGCCATATGCCATCCGGGCAATCCTTGCATCCACACCATACTTCAAACAACCCTATTCAGCCCATTCCTTCCTTTAAAGAGATAGAACAAAAAGAACAAAAGAGACCCACTCTACTGTCCCATATGTGGGGGAGCAGGGGGAGATTCATTCATTCATTCATTCATTCATTCTTTGTGCTTACATTTCTTTCTTTCTTTCTGTTTATTTATAAGTGGCATGCTGTTGAATTAGCTTGCCACTCAAGTGTTTCAGTGCTGGATTTTAAAGGGAGTGGGGGAAAATCCAGTCCCCCTTTGGATCCTCTTCTGTCTTCCCCTCTGTGAGGGAGTGGGAGAAAGCTAGATCTTGTTTAAAATTCATTAATAAACAACCTTTTGAAAGTTTCCACCTGCACAAAGTTTAGATCTTGCAGCAACTCAGCTACATGAAGTAACATCTAAGTGCAACATGAGACTGATCCATTTTAGTTCTGTACTGGTGATCTCAAATGTAAGAATTGAACTAAAATGGAGAGATCCCACTGGCACTAAAAAACAACAGTAGTTCCTGCCGGGACACAAAAAGGTGGAAGTAGGAATAAGTAAGGGTCAGAATGATTTATGATTACCAGAACATTGTGTGGTCACCAGAAAATGGAGTGAACTAGTCTGTTCCCAAAGTAGTTCAAATAGCCAGACAAAGCACCATCTGATTGCACCCTCATTTCCTAAGAAAGCAGGTGTTAAATCATACATATAGGGGCTGGTAGGTACTCAAGCTGATGATTCTCAGTTTGGTATAATGGATAGAGTGATGAATTAGGACTCTGGAAAACAGGGTTTGAATCCCCATTTGGGCATGGAAACTCATTGGGAGAGTGGAACTGGTAAAACCACTCCTTAACTATCTTACTTACCTTGAAAGCCCTATTTGGATCACTATAAGTCAGTTCCAACTTAACACCACAGAGCATGTGCACGTGCACATGTGCACACACACACACGTACTCAAGCTACAACGCTCAGCTTGGAAAGAAACAACTTTGTTATGGTGGTCAAGCAGCCACATATGGAGTATTGCATCTAGTTCTGTGTGCCACTTTTTATGACAAACTGGAATGTGTCCAGAGGAGGGTGACTAGAATGTTGATCATTATGGAGCCCAAATCCTATAAGAAATAGTTGAAAGAGTTGTGTTTATTTAGGTTGGGGAAGAGGCAATTGAGCAGTTACAATAGTGATCTTTGACCATTGGATGAACCATCACACAGAGTATGTCTTCTGTTGCTCTGGCGACAGGACTAGAGAGAGGAAATTGAAAATTGTAATGAAGCAGATTTTAGATAAACATGACAAAAAGCTCCCTCAGGGTAAGAGCTGTTGGGCAATGGAACAGATTTATTTCGGAAGTGGAGGGTTCTACACCTCTGGAGGTGTTTTAGCCAGTTTAGTAATATTATGCTTACAGTTTTGAGGTGAAACTTAGACATCCAGGTTCAGGAATCCATTTGAGCCATGAAAATCACTCAGTGACCCAGGGGCTAGTCACGCTCTCTTAGCCTGACCTACTTTACCGGGTGGTTATATATAAATGAAACAGACAGGAAGATTGCTATGAATGCCGCCTTGAGCTCATTGAAGGAAAGATGGGATATACATGTAACTGATAAATAATAATTAAAAAACAGAGGCTGGACAGCAGTTTCTATAATGTTAACCCACCTGCCTCCATCAGTTCTTTTGTGACATGAAGGAAGTGAGGGAGATGAGTAAATGTCAGGATTATGAAGGGAATAATAGGTGGTGGGAGCAGGTGATACCTTATATCCTGCTTCGATAGCGTATTTTAACAGAAATTGGTGACCCACCAGCCTTTTAAAAAATATATATATTTAAAACATTTATTTTTAAAACATCTATTTTTTTAAAAAAATATTTTTAAAGTCCTACTACATACATATATACAAATAGGAAGACCTGTCAACCACCATTACTTTACTGCTCCTCCCATCTCAATGGGTCGCTAGCCAGTAATGGAGCTAAGAAAAGTCATTTTGAAAACTGTTCCAAAATCAGCACGTCTAGTAACCACACAAGGTAGGGGACTTTGGGAGCTGCCATCCGAAAGTTAATTTTTCCAAGCTCTGAATTTTATTGTGGCCAGCCAGATGTCCTTGGCAAGCCCCAAGCATTGCAATATGAGTTTTAGCCACACACCCCTGTTGGTTTCCCCACAACATGGGGTCTTTTTGTGGCCCATGTGGCCACTTTGGAACTTCCTTGTTAACGCTTTGAAAAATATTGTTTGCTAAGCAATCCTTATTTCTGCTCCTGGAGGCTTTGCATCAGGGCTTTGGGGATCTCCTACGCCCCCCCCAGCCCCAAATTAAAGCAGAAGATCTAATCTAGGCATTTCCTATTTATGCCTTAAAAAAAACAAAAACGGAAAATGGCTATTGCTGAGCTTGGGGTAGCTCATGGTGGGGGCTGCAGGCAAACCAGGTTACCTAAGCCATCATTCTAAACACGTTCTGAATGTGGCTTTTTATGTAACCAAGAGTTATTATTATTATTTATTTGATTTATATATCACCCATCTGGCAACTCAGGCCACTCTGGGCGGTTTACATGGCATAATAAAACAAGATGGCACCTCCCTGGGAATTATTAGGTAGCTTGGAGGAAAACTGGGTGGCAAAGGCATATAATCTAAATGAAAAAAAAAATCTAAACAGGGAAATCTAAAGCAGACTAGCTGAAGACACTAAACATGCTCAGTGGACATGAAATATTGTCTGGGGCAGGTGGTCACGGAATATTTTGGAAAATGGTGTGGCTGGCTGGCTAGAATTCTGAAAAGGAGGATTCTACATTGCAATGTTTTGCTTCAGATCTTACTCTTCTGGAATTCTGGGAATTGTAGACCAGAAAGGTATCAGTAACTAGTCTCTAGCCAATGATTGTCATCTGTGTTTTTTCCTAGAAGAAATAGTTTGGTTATAGAAGCTCACTTTTCAGGCATTTTTCAGTGGACAGAAACGGATGTTGTGTGTAATTACAGCTGAAAGCACAATCCTGTTGGAGAGCAGTGAGCGAGGCAGTCTTTTGGGCTGAAGACTTCAAGGAAATCCTGTGCTTAAGTCCTAAAGAAGAGTCACAAGAGACAAGCTAATTGGCACGTCCCCAGAGCTGAGAGAAGCTCCTGCTTAGACACTTCCGTTGTGGCAAACGATTGTGCTACAACTGTTCTGTACACTGAATCCTTCAGATTTTTCCTCTGTTACTCCAGGGCTATCTGTAAGGTGCGTTTCTGCCCTCAGTCCTTTCCTGGGAAAAGAAGGAAGACTAATAGAAAGGAAGATGAGAACATGATCGGCAGAGGGGAACAGGAGGAGGTGCACAATTCCCAGAGGGAAAGGCAGTGCTTGTCCACGTCTTACATAAGATACAGCTTGCTATCAGCACCAGAAAAGGACAGGGAGGTATTCTGGATGCCAAAGCAAACAGTGTTGTCTTACGCAAAACCACACTGTGGCTAATATTGATCAAAGACCATTACTTAAAAGAAACAGTGATATGAAGATCAGAAAACAAGCAAATAAATCAGGCTTCTTCCCTAAGTGCAGGAGAGGCAAAGTGCAAGGAGGTGATAACCGTGTGGCTCAGATCAAGATGCTGAAGGGCTGTGCATTATAGCCAGCAGTGTAAACTAAAACAGGTATGGACTAAAACAAGCCTATTCATCAACTGTTTAAAGTGAATAAAGCCAGCAATGTATCTCCTGGCACTTTAAGGACAGACAAATTTATTATGGCATAAGCTTTTGAGGATATGAATTCTCTTCATCAAATGGATCCCTTTAAGGTGAAAATCCTCCACACACTTGTTAGAGCAGGAGTTGTACTCCTCCAAGCCGTCAATCTTAACTGGCATAGTCAATTGTGAGGAACTGTGGGATTTGCCATTCAGGAATATCTGAAGGGTCAGAATTGCCCTGCCTCTGCTAGAAAGGTTGCAGTCCTATATTCACTGGTTATTGGCATGTGCTCTCAAGTCACTTCTAACTTCCTGTGACCCTAATAGGGTTTTCAAGGTATGTGAGAGATATTCAAGGAGAGGTATACCATTGCCACTCCCATGCTAATTTCCAAGGCTGAGCAGGGACTTGAACCCAGGTTTCCTGAACCTTAGTCTGTCCACTACACCACATGATTTCCAGTAGCCCATTTTCTTGAGAGGTATTGCCATTTAGATAAATTGGAGTGTGACTCAATGGCTGAATTATCCCAGCCTAGATTGGTCGAGATCGTGCTAAATAGGGTCACTTTCATGTGTCCTATGTCATTTGGGGTGATCCTTGCATCCACATGGAAAGATCAACCACACTGCAGCTCAAGCAACCCTGTTTAGAGTGATCAAATCTGATCTTTCCTTGTAAATGGAAAAGAAGCTTCCCATCTCTCAAGATCATTTAGTGGCTAGCTAGTCGTCTCTTTGCTGAAGCTGCGTAATGATCTTGAGAAATGGAAAGCTTCTCTTCCACTCGCCTATGGAAGGAAAGCAAAAGGAGGTTTTGCATTTCTTTTAGGTTGTTGCTAATGCATCAGCTGTGCTTTGAAAGAGCTTGCTAAAAAGCCCTTTCAGAGCATTGCTGATGCGCTGTTTTGGTTAGCAACAATTAAAAAGGAATAGAAAGCTTCGGCTCCCTTTTTTGCTTCCTATTTTTTCCATTTCTCAAGATCATCAAGCAGCTTCAGCAAAGAGGGAGCTAGGCAGCTGCTTTGATTCATCCCAGTAATCACACATGCTGGAATGAAACCAAAATGGAGTGATCTTACCCATCCCCCCAAAACAGTAGCCTCTGAGAGAGACCAACAAGGTGGGAGTAAGCATTAATCAAGGCAGGCTGGTTTGTGATGGCATGTACGTTGTCTGGAAAAAAGGTGTAAACCATCCCGTCCACAATCTGGACCAAACTGTTGGACAAATATGGCCTGATTACACCTTTGGACTAATTTCTGAGCAGACCTGTGTAGGAAATTACCATGGATTTTCCCAGTGAAATAGGTTGGACTTCCTACACACAATCACTTGGAAGCAGAGCTTAGAAAAGTTACAACTGGGGACTACAACATGATGGTTGAGGGCTGCTGGAAGTTTTAGTCTGCAATTGTAACCTTTCCAAGCTCTGGAAATATACTTTTGGATGCTAATCCCAATAAATCATAAGTCATTTGTCCCCAAGCAGCAGGAAGGGAAGTGGAGCAACTTTTTTTTTTGTAGAACAGTCCTCACCAAACTTTCACGTTCTAATGATATTCAGCACCACTTGTTTCTGAAGCCACTGCAGCATCTCAATATCATCTTACTACTTCTACTGTGCCCTCAGCATCTTTGGCCTCATTTCTCTGGCCTGCCATTGAAAGTGATTGACTGTGGCCACCCACATTATTTTGTTGATGGGCCTCTATGATATCATTCTCAACACAGCCAGCTGGATTAAATAAAAGTGAGAGGAAATGAGGCCATGGACAGTGAGAGCAAAGAAGAAGGGAGAAGGCACAGAGAACAACAACATCAAAATAGTACACATGTGCCCTTGATGAATGTAGAAAATTGCCAAAAATGGGAAGAGATAAAAGACGTTTGTGAAAAAGTTTCATATCAGCTTCATCTTGAACCCTAGTACTTGGATTTAAATCTTTGTGGGACTCACTGGAATAATTGAAACACATTTTTCCAAACTAATAATATGCATGGCTCAAGCTCCAGAATAAGCCCTAGAGAGTCCAGTAGGATTTACATCCAGATGGATTTGAATCTGTCACTTCTCCTGATAAGAACTGAGCACAGCCTACAGAAAAGGTTCCCCAAATGGAGGAGCTGGAGAATGTGCTGGAGTGGCAATTCCTTGATCATAAGAGGTGCTTTCCAAATCCAGGTTTCTCTTTTGTGCACCAAAGGGGTGGATCTGTTTCTCTTGGGTGGAGCCCAGCATTTTTTTAATGGGCTAGCTTTAAAGTAAAGAGGGTAGAGAGAACTGATATAATTGTGCAAGAGGAGATGGGTGGCTTAACCTGAAAGGGCAAAGTACACTCTGGGCCAAAATTGGCTGGTGTTCTTTCTCAAGTTCAGAACTGTTGATTCTGTGCTAGGAAGTTGAGTTTCACTGAATTCAGTAGGGCTTACGTTATTTCCAGTGAAGTGTGTTTAAATTCTTTGGTATGTTCTTGTGTAGACATCCTTCAGTCTCCAGAGACTATGGTAATGTGTTCTGAATAGAGGTCTTGGAACAGCGTCTAGTGTGGCTGAGAAGGCCAATTCGAGAGTGACAATCCCTTCCACACTGAGGACAAATACAATCTGTCCCCTGTCCAGCTCCCTGATTTTGCTGGTTTCGGGACTGCCTCTTTGCCTCGGCCTGCTGGACAAGTGTCTCTTCAAAATGGGAGAGGCCGTGATGCACCGCCTGCCTCAAGGCTGAACGCTCAGATGTCAAGGTTTCCCATCTGTTGAGGTCCATTCCTAAGGCCTTCAGATCCCGCTTGCAGATCTCCTTGTATCGCAGCTGTGGTCTCCCTCTGGGGCGCTTTCCCTGCACTAATTCTCCATACAGGAGATCTTTTGGAATCTGACTGTCAGCCATTCTCACGACATGCCCAAGCCAACGTAGACGTCGCTGTTTCAGTAATGTATACATGCTAACAATTCCAGCTCGTTCCAGGACTACACTATTTGGAACTTTGTCCTGCCAGGTGATGCCAAAAATGCGTCGGAGACAACGCATATGGAACGTGTTCAACTTCCTCTCCTGCCGTGCACAGAGGGTCCAGGACTCACTGTATGTGCTAGTAGCCAACATATATTAGTGATATGGTCTCTAGTGTCTCTTTGATGTCCAGCTTGAACATCAGGCATTTCTCACTCCATATATGGTAAAAGTCTTTGTTGCAACACTTTGAGCACCACTTTGCTTGCCTGTTTTGTCTTCCATGTTTATCAGCATATTCTTGTTAGGGTTTTGACAAATTTGGTCTCTATGGAAATAGTTCTGTCAGTATCCTATCTACGCCTAGTGATGTATTTCTTCTAAGTGCTTTCAGAGCAGCTTTCACTGCACTTTCTAAAATGGCAGGTTTTCATCATAATATTCTTCTTCAGAAGAATCTGTCATCCTTATGCCTCTTCTATATTGTTCTTCAATATATTTTTTTCACCCTCTCTTTATTTTATTTTGATCAGATAGTATGTTCCTGTGGTGGTTCTTTAGCATTTCTAATCTGTTTAAATTACCCTTTGATTTCTTGGATGTTATGGAAGAGCTATTCTATTTTTCCTCTTTTGTTGTTTTCTTCCTCCTTCTCCTCCCCTTCTTCATTTGCACTGTTCATTCTAATAGTTCTGTTTATCTCTGCATGGGACTGTATTGCAATGGATGCAGGAAAATGGGCTGAGGCTGAACCCGGACAAGACGGAGGTTCTGAGGGTGGGTGCCCCTGTGGTTGGTGGCTTGGGTGACTCTCTCTCGTTTGGGGGGGTGGCCTTGGCCGCTAAGAGTGGGGTTCGCAGCTTGGGGATCCATCTGGACCCGGCGCTCACCATGGAAACGCAGGTGGCGTCGGTAGTCCACTCCGCCTTTTTCCATCTTTGGCGGATTGCCCGGCTGCGGCCCTACCTTGATATGGGGGCGCTCACTACCTTGGTGCATGCGCTCGTAATCTCAAGATTAGACCATTGTAACGCGCTCTACGTGGGGCTGCCTTTGAGGTTGATGCGGAAACTTCAGGTGGTGCAGAATGCGGCGGCCAGACTCCTTAGTGGAGTGAGAAAATACCAGCATATCTCTCCTATTCTGGCCGCATTGCATTGGCTGCCCATTCGGTTCCGCATTGACTTCAAAGTTCTAATGCTTACTTATAAGGCCCTAAACGGTTTAGGACCTCGATATTTGGCGGAACGCCTACTCCCACCAAGGTCTACCCGGATCACCCGTGCGAGTCAGGAGGTGAGGCTGAGGAGCTTGACGCCGAGGGAGGCCCGTAGGGAAAGAACAAGAAATCGGGCCTTCTCGGCGGTGGCTCCTCGCCTCTGGAATAATCTCCCTCCGGAGATTCGTGCCGCCCCTAAGATGGGTATCTTTAAAAAATCAATTAAAAACATGGATGTTTATACAGGCCTTCCCTCCAGTCAATACCTGATCTTTTTATCTTTTCTATTTATCTTTATTTTTTGTTTTATAATTGTTATGGAAATTGTTTATGTAATAATTTTGTGATTTTATCTGTTGTTTTATGTTGTTGGAAGCCGCCTAGAGTGGTCGCAAGACCAGATAGGCGGGGTATAAATGAAATAAATAAATAAATAAATAAATGAGGCATTGAAAAATTGCATTCATGATTCTGACCTTACTTCTGTCACCTTTTACCTGCTCATCTGTCTTAACAATTTGAAGATTTTCTTCCATCATTCATCTAGGCTTCTCCCTCCCTCCCTCCCCTCACCCTCTTTTAATACAGAAATAGTCCTTTTGTATTCTTCCTTGATAATATCTCTAGTTTAAATCCATCGTTCCTGACCAACTTAGTAATGCAAATCTATTCTTCATATGGACTTTAAATTAATCAGAAATGTAATTTAAATTAAATGTTGGCATTATTATTAGAGATGGGGGGGGGTATTTGTATTCGTATACAAATACGAATTTCCCCCCAGAGGTGCAGATGACGAGGGTCCAGCCCCCTGGGGCCAGACCGACCACCCACCAGTCCGCCACTGCCACGGTCTCCGCGACCCCTTCCTATCACTCCGGAGCTCGCAATGGATTAGCCAGTCCTGTCAGAAGGCAGGATGATGAGCCTCTCTGCCAGGTCGAAGAGTGGCTAATCCATCGCAAGCTCCGGAGCGATTGGAAGGGAGCGCGGAGCCCGCGGCAGCAGCGGAATGGTGAGTGGTTGGTCTGGCCCCAGGGGGCCAGATCCTTCTTATCTGCACCTGTGGGGGGATATTCGTATACGAATACCCCTATCTCTAATTATTATTCTTTTAGTGTTCTTTTTCAGCTTTATTCTAATTTTTAATGTTAACAAATTGTGGTCAATATTGAGATGGGATTTTTGGACTACAGATAGCAGAATTTGGCATTGTGGAAGCTATCCCTACCTTGTAGACACCTTACAAATACCTCAATGTGATGTCCTTGAGAGAAAGGCTTAAATTAGAAGGCTCTGACACTTAGCCTATGCCAAGCTTTCCGTTCAATATCTATTTGGTCTTTATTGACCATTATTGACTTTTCCAGAGAATTCTGCCTTCTTGTGATGTGCCCAAAATATGATAGCCTCAGTTTCTTCATTTTTGTCTCCAGAGATAGGTCAGGCTTGATTTGCTCTAGGGCCCAATGGTTCATCATTCTGTCAGTCCAAGGTTTGTGCAAAGCTCTCCTCCAGCACCATATTTCAAATGAATCTATGTTTTCCCTGTCAGCGTTCTTTACTGTCTTGCTTTGAACGTGCACATGGTGATTCAGGAATACAATAGTGTGGATGGCCTTGGTCTTGGTCTCAAATTAAAATAGGGTATTTCGATTCAGAGACAGCTTGTGGAGGCAAAATTATTTTTTATCCCTTTGGAATTTAATTCAAGCTCTTGAATACTACAATTTATCAAGAATCTGCACATGCAGTTTTAATTAGATTGACTCCCTAAAGGAAACCCCAGCCTTGAGCTTACAAGGGCTGTTAAGGAGAGGACATTTTAGAGATGGCTCATTCGTAGGGTTGCCATCAGTCAGAGGCGATTGGATGGCACGTAACAACAATTTGAATGAAACCAGGTAAAGCAGACTGTCTCAATGCAGTCTGCTTCACAAATCTGCAAAATCTATTTAAGGCAATCTATCAAGTTAAAAATTCAACAAAAACTACAACAGCCTAGTCATTAATAATTATTATCTCCAGTCACGATGATTCAATTTTTATTCCTCTCCTAAAATATTCTGGAATAGCCACATTTTTAACCAGGCGACAGCAAAGCAAGCAGTGATTGAATTAGGCAGGGTTCACACGGAGAGCCATTCCAAAGCCTGAATGCCACCACCAAGTAGGTCCTGGCACATATGGCTACCTGTTGAGCATCTGGTGGTAAGGACACAGAGCAGTGTCATAAAGAGGCCCTGTCTCGGGTGAATACCAACGAAGTTTCAGAGGGTGGCAAGAATGTAGAGTAGGGCCTCTGAAGCTAATCTGAAGGACCAGAAAGGTTCATATGACAGGAGGCATTCAGTAAAATATCCTGGCTTACATACCTGTCTGGGGGTTACATGCCAATGGCAGAACTTTGGTACAAACTGGCAACCAAAGAAGACAATCATGTGCTCCATACCTCAAGTTCCAGTTAATCCTCTGGCAGCTGCATTTTGAATTATTTGGACAAGTAAGTGTGGGACTGTTTATTGTTTATTTTGACGCTCTTTCTGTGTGCAGCAGGGTTAATTGGGCTGCAGGTACCTTTCTGCCAGCACAGGCATTATGCATGTCAAACCTCCTTGCTTGACATCTTACAGGTTTCCACATGTGGCAGTGCCTTCTTTGCAGATGTTTTGCATGCCTGAGAACACCAATGCCTTCAAGGGAACTCGCTGTTGATTCATTCCCTTTGATCCTTAATATCTCATTTGGGTGGAAAAGGAAGCTTGGAATAAGTCGTCTCCTTCTGGAATGCAAACATTCTATGGGTGGGTGTGTACAGCTGGCGTAGTGGTAAATTTGGAAGTCCAGGGGCTCATAAATGACAGTTCTCACAGCTCCAAGCCCCAAGGCAAGTTGAAAAATTCAGGCAACGTTTTCGATCTATACGTATCAGCTAACCAGTCCTGGCAGTTCCATTCTCTCTTCGGAGTGGATCATTTGTAAAGCTAATGGGTCTTAATTGCTTGTTGGAGACCAAGCCCCCTCTCCCGAACACTTTGGGTTGCAACACGGATAGTTAAGAACAAAATAACAGTAGTTTTTTCCAATCTGCTGTAAGAACTGCAGACGAGCTCAGAGAGAAAAAGGGAGCCTGAAGGGAATGGCAGTAGACATCACTGCCCTTACAAACAAACAGTGTCTCCTAAGCACTCGCGTGACGTTTCTGCCCTGTACTCTGTTGAGCTTCTGCTGCATGAAGAGGCCTGCCATTTAGTGATGTGGGATCATACAGCCTTTGCAGTTGTGACTAGAGGTGGGCACAATTCACCCGTCCGACGGTTTCTGCCGATTCATTTATTGCCTGAACCGGTCGACACGTCAGAGCCCACCTCCTCTGGCAGCTGCCCATTCAGAAGCCGCACCCTGGCTTCCCTGCCCCACCTCCTCTGTTTATCTTGTGCCCACCAGAGGAGGTTGGGCTCAGAAGCACCAAACACCTGTTTGGGCAATAAACAAACTGGCAGAAACCACTGAACCAGCAGTTCATGCCCATCTCTAGTTGAGACTGTTGCACAAATGGTTATCCCCATGAGGTAAACCCATCATGCCAGTGCAAGCAGCCAGCCCTGCAATCGGTTTTCCCTCAGTGGAAGGTCAGTAATACACTGGCTGCTGATTTATTTTTTGGGTGCTGACTTCTTAAGGAATCTTATATCAAACTTCTGTGCAGGTCCACTTTATTCAGAGGGCAAAGCGGGCATTTGCCCAGGGCCCACTGTCTGTAGAGGCCCACATGAAGGGGGGGCGTTATTTTTGTGCCCCTGTGATGGTGCTGCGCAGTCTGTGCTGCCCACTGCTCACTGCGCCTTTGAGGTCTTATGTGTGCTGAGGTCACATGAGAGGACTGTGATGCCTGAACTTGCGCCATTTGAGCACTGGCGACGCATGCAGCCTTTTCTCTCGCTACATTGAGGACCTGGCCTGGCAGAGCTGGCAGTGGCAGGCACAGCATTGAGAGTCTGTTTTGGGGGCAAAGATGGCAGACAGAAGCTGTTAAGGGGCTAAAATGGTACAGAAATGCTGTTTTAGGGCTAAGATGGCACAGGCAGGCTGTTTGGAGGCACAGAAGGCACTGGCATGATACACAAAGTTTATGCATTTACTGCTCAGTGGCATGATATACCAAGTCTATGCATTAAAATTGTGTGTTTGTAAAATTCTCCTTCATCAGTGGCAAATATCTTACCTGCCAATATTGATTAATACTTGGAGCCAGAACTGTGAGTGGTGTTCTCCCCCCCACACACACTTTTTTGCCTCTTATGCTGAAATTTTGCACTCAATGGACTTCATTCAATAGCATGAGTTAATTTATCTCATTGAATACTATGGACTGTAATAGAAAATTTTGAGTTAAAAACCAGTGATGTGACAAGTCACACCACTGAATTGAGTCCATTGTGTGATACTTTGTGGACAAGACTGCCTGCTTTATTGTAAGGAGGATGTTTCGTGTTTAGTATTAAAATCCTCTTTCTTGTATATTTTATGCATTCTAATTCACGGCTTGGCAGATCCAGGGAGCCAGGGCTCATAAAAGCTCTGTTGCCGGCTCCTAATATTTTTGACTGTTTTACGTAGACCTCTATGGAAAAACTATTTCTTTGGCTCCTAAAATCAACCAGGCTGGCCTGGACTCAGTGTACTATCTTATCCCTGTTGGATCCCCAGTTCCATTTTGAGCAGCAAATTGACATATCCAAAGTGTTGATTCTGGCACTGCAATAGGAAGTAGCCCTTTGGCACCAAGACTCCTGTTTTTATTGCAGGTTTTTCTTTCGATGCACTTTTTGTTTTCTAGTGTCGAAGGCTTGCTTATGGTCATTAGCCAGACTTTCTTTTCATTGTTATGTTGTTTATTTGTTTACCTAAGCATTGTTCACTTATTTACTGCGACCAAGATTACCTTAATAAGTCAGTCATATTTATGTTACATTACATTGTTCATGTTCTGTGACTTATTTAGGTGGAAGGTAAGGGAGAGGGAGGGAGGAGGAAGGGGGGGGTTTCCCACTATTGTATTTTTTGCCCAGGGCCCACCAGAGCCTTGGATCGGCCCTGTTCCTGTGTGAATCTAGTCCTGATCCAAATCTAAAATGACCAACAAGACTATCAGAGAACGCCCTCACTCAGGGGCAGATATTAATTTTTATTTTTATTTTTTAGTATGGCCTGCAGAATTCTCCAAGCAGCATGAGCGATTCTGAGGGTTAGGATCCAAAAAGTAGCTTCTACAATCTCAAAAACAGAGAATGCGCGTGGAAAAAAAGATGGCAAATCTTATTCAGCACCACAAACGTGGCTGACTACAGCGAAAGCTCTTGGTGAATTAAGTATTCTAAGCCCTCGGCCTGCATTCATTGGTTAGTTTGGGTTTCTCTCATATTCAGTTTCTTTAAAATCTCAAATGTGTTATGGAGAAAATTCCAAATGTTGGTAGTGTATTATAAAAAAACAAACAAACCTGAAATAAAGTTTTCACCTATCCTGAAGGAAACATACCATGAATGTCTCCGTATATTGTACTAGACAGAAGGTGAGCTCAGACTAGGGCAACCTGTAATACCTCACCAAAGATATTAGGTGATTAAACCCTGTTGTACAACATGCTGATGTTTATTGGAGTAGTAAAAATTTAAAAAAAAAGGGGGCGGTGAGCTAAAAGCCTTGCATTCTATTAATGGCTGTGTCACAGACTTCCTCCATGACTAGAGGCAAGTCATTTGACGGCTCTGTGCCTCAGTTTCCCTCTGCACACAATGCAATTAATAACACCTAACACCTACCTCATACGGGGCGTTGTGTGAGGCATAATGAGTGCTTGTAACACGCTTTGAGATTCAAAGATGAAAGGGGCTGGAACTAGGCACGCTGTCATTACAGAAGAGAATAGGCAAGCGATACGGGACTGCGGAATCATCCCAAAGGCCTGTCTGTGAGCCATTTAGGAATCCACACAAGCTACAGGCCAGGGTGACAACAGTGACATCTGCTGGAAATTATACCTCTACCCTGGAAAGGAGCATCATCATCAACTGCCATCAAATCAATTCTGACTTAGGGTGACCCTTTTCAGGGTTTTCCAGGTAGAGTACACTCAGAAGTGGTTTACCATTCCCTTCTTCTGGAGGCTCCATAGGACCGTGCAGCTTACTCAAGGCTACACAGGCAGGCTCTTCCGGGATGCACAGTGGGGAACTGAACCCCCAACCTCTGGCTCCGCAGCCAGATACCTCACTCACTGAGCTATCTAGCCAACTGGAAAGAAACCAGGGAAGGATAAAAGGGGAAAAGGCTTTTTGGTGATCGCTGTGTGTGTGTATGAGAGTGCAAGCATTTGTGTGCTTGTGTTTCACAACAGTAAAGTTGGCTTGCTTGGGATTGAAGCATTTTTAAAAGTAAAACTTAGCCCAGGTTTCTAGATCTCATTGAGGTAAGAGTGGAAAATGGGGAAATATATGCAGTTAGTCATTGCTGTACAATGTCAGTGGGAGATACGTTGTCCCCGAACCTCAGTTTTTAGGGGGGGGGGTTGGTGGGAGAGGGTTTGTTTTGTTTAAAAAGAGGAATGAGTTTGGCTCCAGAGTCTGAGGTGTAAATTCTTATGTGATCTAAACTCAGATATGTGCATGCTGTTTGTGGTGTTACAAAAGAACAGGGAATCGCCCTGCATCTGCTTAAAGGCCTACACCAAGAGTCAATGAAAGGGCGATGTAAGAGACTCTGCTTACAAATTGTTTGATGGCCAGTAGTGTAGGATCAAAAGACATAAAACATTAAATATAGATATACATTTTCCTTCAACTGTAGGAGCCACGAAGGGGGGGGGTGTATGTGTGAGCAGGTTCATCGCCATGATATTTCTCTCCAAAGGCTTGCAGGAGCTTTTCCAGGACAGTTTTTAGCAGAGCTGTGGCACAAAGGGGGAAGAGTTGCCCCCTTCGCTACCCATCACTATCCCATCGGCTGACTCACATCTACACAACTATCATTAAAGGGGGGGAAAAATCCTCAAACACATTTAGGCATTTAATTTCATAGTTTGTTGCTGTTACCTGCCACCAAGTTGCCTTTGACTCATCGTGACCTTAGGATTGAGTGACCTCCAAAATATCCTGTCCTCACCAGCTCCACTCACCTCTTGCAAACTCAAGCCTGTGCCTTCTTTTAGGAAGTTGATCCATCTCATATTTGGTCTTCCTCTTTTCCTGCTGCCTCCCGCTTTTCCCAGCAGTACTGACTTTTCCAGAGAATCCTGCCTTCTCATGATGGGCCCAAAATAGGACAGCTTGAGTTTCACCATGTTTTGCCTCCAGAGATAGTTCAGGCTTGATTTGCTCTAGGACTCCCTTGTTTGTCTTTCAGGCAGTCCAGGGTATCTGCAGAGCTCTCCTCCAGCACCACGTTTCAAACAAATCCATTGTTTTCCTGTCAGCTTTCTTTAATGTCCAGCTTTCCATATTGGTTTAGGATCATTTATAGCTTCAAAATAAGGATTTTACAGTCTTACAGACAGAAATGAGGAAATCTGTCAATTTCATTTTCCACAACATTCACCTTTAAAATATTTGTCTCCGATGTATGAATAAATTTTCAAATTCAGAGTGTGTATAAAAATAAATAAAATAAAATGCTCAGTCTTCTGTATTGGTCAAATACAGTCAATACAGCCATTCCCACAAAGAAGAACATGTTGTGTCTGCTTGCCATATAAAGGATAATGATGAGGAACCTCTCAGAAGACAATACTGGAAATCCTAAATAAACACCACAAACATGTCTGAATAGTCAAGGATTCAAACTAAACTTTAAGAACTAGGCTCTCAATGCTGTGAGCCTAATAGATGAACCAGTAAGTTGTGCTTTCTCCCATGTCCATTTAAAAAAAAAACCCAACAACCCTGAAGATCTCTCAATTGAACTTAAGACAGTCTAAAGGAAAAGCAAACAAAATTATCCTACACTTCTAGGGTGGGCCATGGTCTGAGCAAGACAAGTGCATCACCCTGAGGTCTCAGGGTGAAGGGCCTCACCTGATTGGATGGTTCCCATTAATTGTTCATTCATGAGGATGATTCTGCCAAGAACTATTAGCTGTGATGGTTAATTGGAACCTCCAGCTTGAGAAGCAATACAACTATGAATGCTAGAAGCTGGAAACAAACAAACAATAACAAGATGACTCTTGTCTTTATGAATTGCTTGTGGGCTTCTTGAAGGCATTTGTTTGGCCACGCTGTGAAACACTTGATGGGGCAATGCAGTGATAGACCTTTGGTGTTCTCGGGTGCAACCCGGTTCCTGTCTGCATTGCCCTATCCGGAGTTCCTGATCAGACCGGGGAGTAAGGAAATGTTGCAGATGGATCGTTCCCTCCATTAGCAACGTTTGGGGAGGAGTGCTGATAATTATGTTGACTAAATGGCACCACCCACAGAGGAGAAGGAGGTCATTAGCATGCTCAGGGGATTCCTAAGGGTTGCACAAGTTCAGAATATGTTTCATGTTATATGTCTTGTTTTTGTATTGTGTGCCATTCTGGGTCTCTCTGGAAATAAGAATAGCATATAGATGAGAATTATGTATATTTGGGGGGGTTCTAATTGGGAGGAGCTCCCCCAGTCATCTCCAACCTTGAAAGGTGTCAAGTGAGGACTAAGCAAGTCTAGTGATAACAAGATGTTGTGCTTCTTTTGAAGCGGGGAGGTACGGTCAGTGGAGGAGGAATGGCGTAATCCTGAAACAGGGCATGGCTGGCTGACCAACTGAAAACCTGAATAGGAGCACTGTATTTCGGAGCATGAGTGCTGGAGATCCCTTTTGTAGATAGATGATGCCCATTTTCATTCATGCTTCAAGGATCTTGACCCCTAATTGTGGGCAAGGATTCAAGATATGGTAGCAAACAAGGGATCAATTTGCCAATGTTTTTTTTTAAGCATGCAGCAAAGCTATTCAAAAGTTGTGAAAGCACAATGAGGAAAGTTCTCTTCCCACCCCTTCCTTAGCATCCATTTAATCATCATCATCATCATCTGAGAACTGCAGAGCTCAATGGACCATTGAGTCCTGCCCCTTTCAGAGCGGCACAGTGAAGAATCCAACTCTCAGCCTCTGGCTCCGCAGCCAGATATCTCAACCACTAAGCTATTTGCTTTCTGTTCTCTTACTCTGTGGCAGCTGGGTCATGGTTGCCAAAACTGCTTAGGGTGTATTGTTTCTGCTCAGACATGAGATGGAAATCTCCTCATATCTAGCTGCCTGGAGATGATGAGACATTGCCCCCAGCTGCTGGCCATGTCTCCGTAAGTGCAGTTGGCGCAGCCATCTGTGTTCTCTGGGCCTCCCTTAGTCCTCCTCCCATGCTGAACGGAAGAGATTAGGTTGAGGAGGCCTTTCTTAGTAAGGGAGGTACACCCTTTCTCACACAAGACAAGTGAGGCCTCATGATTGCAAAGTTGTGCAAACTAGTGTGGCCAGGTTGGTAACATCTCCTTCCATATATAAACCTGAGACCAGGAAGTGGGTCCTTGTGACATCACAGAGATAGAGCAGGCATATATATATTAATTAATCCATATATATTGATGGATTTCTGTGCCCGGGCCAAGACAAATAAGCTCCAGGGCTGAGAAGGGAGAGATGCTAATGTAAAAGAAAGAATTTGGGGGCTGGGAGAGAGGATAGCAAGCGGTATTTAACCTGGGCAAAGCCAGGCACATTTGCTAGTAGAAAGTAAAGCTCCCTTGGACTGTGACAACCTTACAAAATGGAATGGACAAATATAAAACAGGGCAAGGAACTGTGTGCAGATAATTATGTCTAATGCTATTTACATGTAACAAGAGCTGGTTAGCCTTTCAGATGTGACAATCACCATTGTATACATATGCAATATAAGCATTGGATTTCTACAATACAAGTGTTACCCTGTTATAAATAATGTTTGGATAAAATATGCCCAGTGTCCTATGGGTAATGACATGAGCACACACCCCTGGGGTATATAAGTCTTCCTGTTGTACAAAAGGGTTGTGTGGCCAATTTCACAGTGAGAATGGGGAGACGGCTGGAGCAGGGCACTGGACCCACAGATGACTGCCATTCCACTCTGTTTTTAGACAAGAGGATATTGGTCCATAAAAGGACCATTCTTCTTCATGCGGTTTTACAATCCCCATCATTTTCAACCTAAACGGTGGAAATCTGTACATACAGAAAATGCACCCTTGTGTCTGGTTCATTCCTAGGGCTGTTTCATTGCATTCTGCTGCTGAGATGACGCCGACTTGGTGGCAGATGGTGCTCTTCATTTGTCTGGTTTGGATGGACACTCATATTTGATTTCAACACTGGCATTGGAACAGTAGCCTGCACCAGAACTGAGGACAGTGGGGTTCGTTTAGCGGTTGCAGGCCAGGGCACATGGCGTTTTGTCCTCCACAATGCCTGGCTGCTCCTCCTCACTCTTTAGAATCTACCATCTAGGACCAGTACTTCAGCAAGACTTTTTAGATTGCAGTTGGAAGTGCTCTTCATTACTACTGCATGCTATTACCAGAAGTAAATGTTTCTTCACATAGAAACACTGTATGTTTCTATGGCAGGAAGAAGAACTTTAGCTTAGCATTACAGTAGAGTTCAGTGGAGAAAAAATTTGTAGGGAGTGGAGGAAACATCCCCATCTGCCATCTGAGCTGGTGGGGTCCAGAAATACAAAGATCTATCAGCCCACTGATGTGTTGAGACATACATTAACATCCTTTTACAACCGTCCATGTCTTAGGAAGAAAACCTGATCTAAATAATTTAGTCAATCATTCTACAGTTGATAAAGAGGAAACAAATCCAAAATGTGCTTTTGGGGAAAAAAAAAGCTTTCACGGTCACTGAGGCTGCTGGAACAGGAAGGAAACCAGCAACAGCTTTTTCTCATACATTTTCCACCCAGATTGCTAACAGTGTCAATAGCACAAAGAACTTTTTGGGATTCCAACAAAAAGCTTCCCAGACCATTGCTGTTTCCTGTTACAAAGTAATAGATGGATATAGTCAGCCTCCAATTTCATGAGACAACGCCCATTCCCACCTGATCACTGCCAGAATATTGCTGAAGGCACCTTGAGACTAGTCCCAACAGATCAAGACAAATTCTTCAGGAATTTAAATCCCGTGAATTGGCATCTTCTGATACAGCAGCGTGGTTCTTACTAACATATTAAAGTGCCATTTTAAAACTGAATAGGCAAAGAGGCTAAAATTAGAGGAAGAGGCCAGTGCAAAAGGACTGTGATTTGGTATTTCCGTTGTAACTCTTGTAGTCAAAATCAGCTACACCCGGGCATTGAACACACTGCACTGTTTGATGACAATCCAAGGTCATATAGCAATCTCTATTCTTGGGTTTTTCTTGGCATTTGGACAAGTTACTTTTCTGGACTATATTTTCCAGAATTCCCCACGCAACATGGCTACTGGGACCTGTAGTACACAAGAGTAACTTGTCCAAGCTCTGCTTTTCATTTTTGAGAATTCAATCCCTGGCATCTTGACATTTGGGCTGGGAATGGTATATATTATTTTAAGGAAGCATTCAAGGCAGAAAAGCCCCAGCTGAAACACTGGAGAGTTGCTGCTCCTCAGTTTAATCAATCCTGTTCAAAATGGAACAATAGTCTGGTTTATATAAGCTACTTTATATGGTCAGTCTTATGTTTCCCAGGAGTTGGGAAACTGGCTATAGTATGGGAAAGTCGTTTTGGACTATAGCTCCTAGAAGTCGTAGGCTACTGTATGCTTCTTGAGGGATTCTGTGGACCAAAAAAGTAAAATTTTCACGTGCTAGAAATTCACCTCCAGATTCATCATTTGAGGAGCACATCATCAGAGGTTGCAAAGGAAATGCTGAGTGCCCCAAAGATTTCTGCCACCACACTGAGCAAGAGGAGACCCATTCGCTCTTTGAAATGACCCCACATATGCTGGCTTTTTTGACCCCATCTTTCAAATCCAAAGACAGGTAGTGTATCCAGATTTAATCAAACACCACATCAAATATTGATCTGTATTTCCCATATGCCTCTTGGCTTTGCTAGCTTTTTGTCCTGTTAGCCTGTGTTCATTCCAGCTAAAGGCCAATGTGTTTTGCAAATACAACTTTCAAAACTGTTCCAATCATACTGCTTTGAAATTTGCCAATAATTACCTTTAATGGAGGGTTGGAGAACTGTTAGTCCTCCAGCTTAAGCCATCCACTTGGGTTGATTCCAGCAATGACACACACTGGAACGGAACCAAAATGGAGCAGTCAGTCCTACCAAGACCAAAAACACAGTAGTCCTTCACAGGACCCCAAAAACGAGTGGGAAAGCATTATTTGGGGTGGGGTGGTTTGTGATGGCATGCACATTCTATAGGTGCCAGGAAAAGGGGGGAAAACAATCCATCCCCCAAGCCCATCTGATCACACCTTGAGATCATCTTGCAAAAGCTATCAAGATGGCTCCCATGGTAAATTTCTGCCAGTCACCAAATCTATGGAGCTCGTTAGTAAGAGCTGTCATTACATCAGCAGTCAGCACTCTGGATCACACTGGATCACACTATCTAACCTATATGTTTCTCAGCCCAAGAGTCACAACTGCTGTGACTGGCAGGACCTACTCTGTTAAAGAAAACATCACCTGTAGGTCCTGGAATGTCATTTATTTTATTGAGTGCAAACAATCAGGATACCGTATTCTCGAAGGCTTTCACGGCCAGGATCCGATGGTTGTTGTAGGTTTTTCGGGCTGTTTGGCCGTGTTCTTAAGGTACCAGAACCTTAAGAACACGGCCAAACAGCCCGAAAAACCTACAACAACCCATCAGGATACCATCCGCAATACGTAGACGAAACAACAGACCTGTGTACGAGATTTAGAAACTATATGTCTGCCATCTTGACTAAGAAGTTGGAAGAAGTAGTGTCTAAAAATTCTAACTGTGAATATCATTCATGGCCTATCCAGCTTGTATTTGGTCTGAACAGAGATACCACACAATCCAAGCACATCAGGAAAAACTGACTACCTGAACATCTCGTGGCCTTAGCCTAAAGGACAATACATGACATCATTCATTTGCTCTGGCATATTTTTACCAAAGAAGGCGGAAGCCAAAATGTTCTGCTGAAATACTTCTGTTAGTCACTTGTATAAATGTGTGTATAATATATATATTTATATCTATTCATGTTCCTGAGGTAAGAAGGCCCATGCTATGACCTGTTGAAACACAAGGATCTAAAAGAATTACTAGCAATTATGGTGGACCCAGGTCATCACATACACATGTCCTTCCCTTCTCCCAGTAGCCCTGTCACCCTCCATCACTCCCATACTCTCCTCTTCCTCATCTAGCTTCCAAAGAAATTTAATAGGATTCTTTCCTCCTTTTTCTTTCTGACAACCAGTTGTGTTTCAGAGAAAAACACTGACCTCTGACCATTTCCCATCTACTTTTCCTCAAAGTTTCTTATTGGTCCACATAGGACTGGAATCAGGAGCACAAGGACCTTTGTTACGGTTGCCTAATATCAGGGCTTGGGCTGAAATCTCAGGAGATGATTATGGCTTTCCAGGTTGGAAAATAAATGGCAGGACAAGCAGTGCTGCAAGAGAAAATTTGATTTTTCTATCCAAGGTCCCTTCAAAGCCTGGGTGCCATCTTCATCCTTTTAAAACACCTTTCACTGATCCAGCGCTGTACATTACGGTTGGCATAATAAAAAGCCAAGAGGGATGGGACTGAGCAGAAAGCCAGTAGGTGGGTACCTACTTACTTACTTACTTACTTATTTATTGATCACCCATCCGCCCAAGGCCTATCTGGCAGTTTACAACACTGTCCTACACTGCCATTTGAAGCACGGCTGGAGTGCCAGCTTCACAACTCCTAGGTCTTATTTTTTTTCACAAGCCCTGGCCACAACAGCACATGGGCTAGAAGACAAGCATCCTTTTGGCTGGCAGTTGTGTTTCCAGAAGTCCCCACATCAGTGCATAGACTGGAAAAACTCCTTGTGTATCTTATGTGCTACACAGGATTTGATCCCTGTGGTGCCTGCAGGCGTCTGGTGAATTCTGCCACCTGCCTGGCTGCTGAAAAGTTGTGTTTTCTATTGGTTCGGTGTTGTTACCATTTCCTCTGTTTTACCCAGATTCCGTATCCATTTACTCTCCGTCATATCTGTTTCCACACGCAGCAGAGCCAGTAACAGTTCTAAGCGTAGCGAGGGTTTTGCTCAGATTCTGAGTCCATTTATGCAGATTCTCCTTGTGCCTGTTTCCACAAACAGCTGGGCCAGAACATCTAGTCTTGTCCCAAGCCTTGTTTGGCCCATTCCACTGATCTCAGAAGAACCCACTCCTATGACATCACAAAAGCTTCTCCCAGCTAATAGGCTTTGCCCTGAAATTTTAGGGAATGGGATGCTGTTGACCTGGCAAACCTAATCTGTGTGCTTCTGTACCAGCTGTACTGAACTACTAGACAATGGGTAAGAACATCCCCTAGGATATGAAGGCCTTTTAAGCAGGGCTCCAGATTGGTCCTACCCATTGTAGCCATGAATCAGCTTCCCTTGACCTGGAAAGTTCCCCATCAGGCTAACATCGTGCCTAGTGTGGAATCTAGAATGGTTGGACAAGGGCTTGGAGATTCAAATTCAGGTTTCCATTGATCCATGAAGCTCTCTCACACTCCTCACCCCTCTCTCTTCAATTGACATATCTCACAGATAAATCAGGGAGTACAGCCATGTGTATGGCCTTCTCTCCTCATTGGAGAGAAGTTGAGATATTCATGTATTAATCAATTAATAGGTAACAGTTCCCAACATGGCACAGCGCTACAGCACTAATGCCTTTTTCTGGACAATTTCCAGAATCCTCCAAGTATCATGGCCCACACTGGTTGGGAGATTCTTAGTGCTGTCATCCCAAAGAAGGAATTTTCCAAAATTTTGCATAACACATCCTCCTGACACCTCCCTTGACACCCACAAGGTTACTTGCCCCTAAACACACACAACACCTAGGTAGCTAAGATTACTTCATTCATACCAAAGCACTGGCCTCCAGCTGCCCACTCTGTTTCAAGGGTTCAGGTCCCACACACCAATGGCAGCTCTGGAATCTCTCACCTTGGAGCAAGAGAGATGGCCTCCTATTACTCACCAGAGCATCACCTTACATGGAGGAAGAAGTTACTGTCAGCAGCACCAAGGTGTGCCAGTCTAGAGGGACTGCCCGGAGCTTGCTTACCCTATAACCTGATGCCCGTGGGTGGTTAACCTCACGCCTTGCATCTGACTGAAGTGTACTCAGAGTTCTTAATAAGCTTCAGAATGGGTGTGTGTGCCCTTGTTTATGGGACGAGGTCTTAATTGACTCTAAGGGAAGGAGGTTTGAGCGTTTCCAGAGCCCAGCCTAGGCTCCTGAAGGTTAAGTATACAGGGCAAGTCATCCATCAGGTTTGCCCAGTCATTTTCTTGCTGTGCTTGTGTCTTTTTCAGGGTGTCTGGTTGTCATGCAGAGACCGTTTATTTCTGGCTTGTTCTTTGTGGTCGTCGGAGCTTTGCACAGAGTTCATTGAGACTTTCAGCAATAGCCCTGTCGGGGAGGCACCCTTTCGCTTACAAGGAGCCAGTTATGAACGATGGAAGCTCCTTTTTGCCTTAGGCTTGCAGTCGCTGGCCTCCGCCACCAAAATATATGATTGGCAGCCTCTTTTGAGTTCGCCCAAAGAAAACTGCCCTGTTGGTTTATGCTTTATTTTATTTCCCTAAAATTACTATCCAGCATGGTCAGAGTATTAAACTAGGGAGATCTACACTCAAATCATTATTGAGTTATGGAGTTAACTTGAGCCAGCTGTAAGGATGAAACTGGGAACTTTGGACACTACCTTGGAAGAGAGGTGTGGTACAAGGGTATCAAACAAACATCTTGCCAAACTAGCCAACATTAAGCATCCAAGGTGTCTTACCACATATGTTCTAAAACAGGGGAGAGGGAAAGGGGGAGAGGGAGGGAGAGGGAGGGAGGGAGGGAGATGATATTCTAAATAATACAGTATATACAACTGGAAGTGAGAATTTAATTCATTTTTGATAACTTTCCATAATCTGTGGATTGCTGCATATGTCCAAACTGAAGGCACATAGGATTTGATATATACAAATACTGCAAAAAAGGAAAAGTGACATGTTTGATTCTACAAGCTTGAAGGACTTTGCTTTTCAAAGTCAAGACTTGGATTCCTGTTTATTAACCCTGTCTGAGATGTTGCATTGTGGCTGACTCCTTCCTTCCTTCCTTCCTTCCTTCCTTCCTTCCTTCCTTCCTTCCTTCCTTCCTTCCTTCCTTCCTTCCTTCCTTCCTTCCTTCCTTCCTTCCTTCCTATGATGGACCTACATCTTTAAAAGCTGTATGGTAGGTGGATGTAATACTGTGCTTTTTTGCATTCATTACAACTCAGAAGTCCCATTGTTGCTATATATATATATATCCCTCAGTGTAGAAACAGCTCAGTAAACAATTGTGTGAACAGCCCTCGTAACAGTCTTGTAAGGCAGGCCATTAGGTTGTTTTGAGGTGTGAAAGATGTAGGATGAGAAAGGCTGGCTTACCTAGAGATGTTCTTATATCAGAACTGATAGCTGAATCAGCGATTTTTCCTGACTTACAGCTCTGTCTCTCAGCTACTACCTTATAGTAACCTAGAGGTTGCATAAGCCTTAAACACATTGGGTTGCTCACGAGAATCAAGCCCTTGTTGCTTGCTCAGCAAGATGGGAATTGCTTCCAGATGAATACTGCCAACTCTAATAAGCCCCAGGGCGCAACAGTGTCCGAAAGTACCCTTCATGAATTGGAAATTATTTCTCTGTGTACACAAATTTGCTGACTGATAGAGCAGAAGATAGGGAGGGCTGCTGGTTCAGAAAGCACGGGGCGGAGATTCTTTGGCCCCTGCCCCTATTTCCAAACCCTTGCGGTAGATTCCAGCTGTCAATGAAACCAATGATTCTGTGGTTTTCCTCTTTCAGTGTGCCGTAGGTATGCAGTTCATTTCTATGTGTATCTGCTGGTATCTATTAGGGTTTTATGCACAGCCCCGCAGGCTTTGCTTTCTCCACCACCATTTCATTCTCAACCAAAACACCATCGTAGTTCCCAAAACTTTGCCCCAGGGGTAGCTTTGTGATGTCTGAAAATCTAATGAGCGAAACCTTTTTAAAAAAACGTTTCAGCCCACTGAGTCAGGCCATTGGTCTGTCTAGTGCACCCAATTCTGCAGACTCTGACAGGCAGCAGCTCTGCAGGGTTTCAAGCAGGATTCTTTCCTAGCCCTCACTGAGGAGCTCCCATCCAAGTATTAACTAGCCCTAACCCCTCCCCCCCCTTAGGTTTTGCAGTTAAACCAGATTGTGTGATAAATCCTTAAGAGCCAATGTTCTCTTGTGCATAGCTCCCACAGCAGCCTGTGCAGGCTCCTGGAAATGTGCATGCAAGCATGGACACACACACATTCTTTCTTGGTCTTTAGGGAGGTCACACCTCTCTACCTGACGTCTGTTTGCAGGCAGGGCATTACCATGCTGGTTCAGTGACATAGGAGATCTACATAATTCATTAAGTCTCCTCTACTACTCCTCCTTCTTTCTCTTTCCTGTGTATGTGGCGAAATTTTGCTGACACTAAACTTCTGTTGAAACTAACAGGATTAGCAAACGACCTTGCCTGGATGAACTATGTTGCTGACAGACTTGGTTCGCCCAACCAAGATGGTAAATTGAGAAGGCAGGTCAAGATGACTAATTGGCCAATCTGGGATTGAGCAAATGCTGAACAACTGTTGCAGTTGTGAACACCATATGCCCTGTTTTATGTCCATAGTGGCAATAGGTCCAGCCTGACTCTTTGGACAAGAGAACATATGTTTCAATAGTGCAGAAGACTGTGTGGTTGGTATTTCATTTCTAAAAAATTCAGCTTGTGATGAAGGAGTATTATTATCAGAGATGTTGGCAAGTCTTTGGGTTTGAGCCCCAAGTCCGAGTCAGAGTCCAAGTCTTTAGTACCAAGTCCTGAGTCCCAGGCTCCAAGTCTGAATCCCTATTAAAACAAGCTTTCCCCCCCCAGAAAAAAGGGAGAGGTGGGTGGGTTCCGAATTGCAAGTCAAGTCATAGAAAGAAAGAAAAAACAAGTTGACTTCATGTCAAATCCCCAGCGTGATTGAAGTCCGATTTGACAGCAAGTCCCAAGTCTTGAGTGCTCGTCCCTGATAACTGTTAACTTAATCTCACCCAACATCAGGCTTTCCATCCTTTTTAATTTGGCTGATGTGGTGGTCCCCCACTCCCCCTTTATTGCCACTATTTTACAGATGGAGCGCAGGAACCTTGCAGTTTCTCATCCACTGTTAGCAGCACCCGGACAACAGACTCTGCAGCAGGCACACGGGTCATCTTAAACACAGTTTTCCTTTTTACGATGACATGTTTTATATTCTGTTTAAATGACAGTAATGATTTCTAAATTTGTTCTGCTTCATAGCGGATAGAATAAGCTACACAGTTAAACTCAGATGCATAGTTTGTGAGACAGAATTGTGCAGGTAGCAAAAGATAAGTTTTCAAAGAAGTAGATGTGTTAATGACAAAAAAGAGTGACTCGTTGACAGGTTCGCCTGCTGAGTCTGCTGTCCAGGTGCTGCTCACTGGGACTGATGGAAGGCAACCTCAAGGATTTGGTGTCCCGGTGTGTGGTTCCTTATCTCTGCATCAGACTTGGAGTGGGCAGCCTTTCAAATAGATGACACCTTCACAGCTAGTTCTGAGAGGCAGGCCGCCTCTGAAACCTAGAGGTTACATATAGGCTCCAAACCTTTGTCTCTTTCACACCACAACTCGCACATGTTGGTGGGGAGACAGGAAAGCACAGTGGGACAACCTCGTTTCTCTGGGTAGTTTTACATAGTGGCTGGAAGCGAGAATGCTCAGAGGATAATATCACAGCTTCCAGGGCTTTCTATATCTTGACGTTTTCTCAGTGGCTTTGCCCGCCTTGGATTTAGGAGGTTAGATTCTGTTTTGCTTCAATGGACCTACAGGGCCTCGTTATTTTCTGAGTTTGCTTCTGGTGGCCTAACAGCCTTTTCTACCAGTTATAGGATCCTATGGCTGCATTTGGTGTTCTGGAAGCCATATAAACAACGAGACAGCTGTGTCAGGTGTAAGAAACTTCCCATAATCCCTATCACTGTTTTTTAGAGCTTGTGAGGGCATTCAGGATAATCTCACTGGAGGAAGGAAATTTCAACTCTCCCTTATTTTGGGACTGCAGGGTGACCCGAAGACAACTGTATAGCCATACACACAAAATTTTAGGGCAGCCCAATGTTTATAGAAGAGCCGGGAAAAAACCATACCAAAAATATGCAAAAAGAAATGATCAGCCTTCCCTACAAAGACTCACGAGAGTGTGTGCACTCACTAATGGATGGCCAAGAAGTGGAGAGCCAGGAGGAAAATGGAATGGAGTGTCTGAAGAGAGGGTATGGCTAACTGGCTGGAACTCTGAACAGGAGTACTCTGCACGACAACATTGCATTGCAGTTCCAGTTGCTGTTAACTACTGCTCCTAATACTGTCTTTCTTACCTAAATATTTTTCTCGTGTGCTATTTTTTAAAATGTGAAGGAGGTACTTGTGTATGAAGCATTCTCTTTCCTGTAGCCCAAAACGCAGTCATCCAGGAAACGTCTTAGCACTTGAGCTGGCTTGTCCTTAATCTACTATTCTATTCTGTCTTTTGAACAATTCTATGTGACCTAGACTCTTGGAGTCTCCTACCTCAAGAGAAGATTGGACCAATACAAGATTACCAGACGTGGCTTGTTTAAGGCCAATGAATGACCAAGCATCTCATGGCCACAGAAGAGAGAAGGGGATTTAATTTTTTGCTGACGGAGATGTCTCAGTTTTTATGAAAATATCAGTGTCACATCACATTAGCGTAGGCTGTGCAAAAGGGTCTGGCATGCTGAAACTGTTTCAAGTGTTTTGCTCTGTCTCCTGATTAAATCACGTGTACCGGTGATTATTGTTACCTTATTACAAAGAAAAGGACCTAGATGGGCTTGCTGTATTCCTTGTCTTTGAGGGGCTTGATCCGGGCTGGTCACATTGTCTGCTTATCCACGGGCCCATCTCTGGGTCTCCAGGTTCCAATGCCCATGGTTGCTCCAGTACAGCCAGATTTTTTTTTCATTTTGCCTGTCTTAATGCAATCAGAGGTGTAAAGGACCAGACTTCCTGTAGGGCTAATCTATCTGATATGGTGATCCAGTCATGATGGATCATGCTGGGCTGATGCCTGCCTTAGGATGCCTGCGTTTCCATCAGCAAGAGCAGAATTCTCAGCGTTAAAGTATGCAAAACATGAACAGATCAGGAAAGCAGGATGCTTCCCCAAGGGAGCTGCTGAACCAAGGTAAGGAGTTGTCTACATGGTCGTGTTCTTCCTGCTCTTTCTGGGATTGCTCAGGGTTGTTCTCGTATTTTCTGCTGCAGGTTGGAATAGATCATTCGAGTCCTGGCATTCGCACATTGGCAGGGTATTTATTGCTAGGTGTAGTGAGATACACGGGGTCCTCCCAATACTGCTTGTCCACCCAGTTCTGGAAATGCTTCCTTGAGATCTCACTTACAAAAGAGAGGGCTGCCCCCTTTTGCCTTTAGACCCCCTTCGTACAACCATCTCTCTTCACTTCCCTCCTTCTTTTACCCTCCACCATTCTCAACCCTTCATATGTATCATATAAAATAATTTTATTTTTCACTTCTCTGCTATGGCGCAAAGCCTAGATGATTTAGGCTACAATCCACAGAATCTCCCAGGCAGCCCTCTGAGTCTACCAGATCAACATGTTGTTTAGGGGTAGAGAATGAAATCATTCCATACCAGCCTAGGAGCATATTTATTGTACTTATTTTAGACCACCACCATCCACTTTCTGCTTTTCTATTGCAACCAAATGCAAGATGACTGACAACTATACATTTTAAACATCAGAGTCATCCCAAGACTTGTGTTGTTGTTGTTGTTGTTTTGCTTGGGGCATAGGATAAGTGTCCCACCACTGCCATTTCCTGAAATTAAAAATATAAATAGATATATTTATATATACAGTATGTAAATTATATATTTAATTATAGTTACAAGACCCTAAAGTTATAATTACAATCATTGTAACTTTAATTTTAAAAAAAAGACCATGAAAGCTTTTGCCACATGAAACCTTTTAGGAGCCTCGTGGGGCAGTGGTTAAACTACAGTACTGCAGTCAAACCTCTGCTCAAGGTTTGCTCAGTTCAATCCCATTGGGCTCAGATAACTGGCTCAAGGTCACCTCAGTTTTGCTGGGGCGGGGGGGGGGGGGAAGTATAAAAAAATTATTTTTAAATAATTTTTTAAAAAGAAAAGTTCCCAGAGAGTGCTTTAAGCACTACAAGGCAGTTTATAAGCAGCATACTTTGCTTTGCTTTAATATATCACCAGACCCGTTCTGGTTGTTGTTTTTCCATCTGGTTGTTTCTGCTGCAACCGACCTCCCTCTTCTTCATCTCAAAAGCCATTTAAATATCTTGAGCCACATGAGGACACAGCCCAAGGACTGTCAGAGTAACTAAAAATAACAATTACATGGCAAAAGGAAGACATTATGCTTCAGTACGTTGCAACCGCAACGTAATGTAATTGCAGCTTTGCTACTCACAAAAAGGAATTTGTTAAAATAATGTATTCTTTTGTAACTAGTTACAAGCTCTGCCTAGTCCTGCATACAGAAACACAGTGCTCTAGCAATTGAATCCAACTTCAAAACCACTGCACCTCCAGGCAACAGGTTAGCTTACAGGAGGCTGGGCAGGCAGCATAGCAGACAAGCTACTGCGCCTTCTGAAGCCGGTGGCAACCGCTGCTGCTTCCTGCCCTCCAGCATTGGCTGCCTGAGGTAGCTGCTCACCCTGCCTCATGGTTGGCTTGGCCCTATTTGAAACGATCAGGAAAACAAGACAAATAGGAAAAGAAGTTCAGCAACAGTCATGGAAGTGGTCACGGGAGGAGGAGCAACACTGGCCGTCAGGAAGCCACACCTTCTTCATGACACAAGAACCAAACACCAGCAGTGGAGCTGGGCAAGCTTTTGGGGGCAGGCATTCCACAACATAGGGGGGCCCCCACCAAAAAGACTTTGTGTCTTTTCATAGGGTCGCCCCTAAAGAAAGAAAAGGAAAAAAGAGGACAGACACTTGCATTGACTGATTTATATATACAGATCCAACTTTGGAAATAAGTGTTGCAGTGTTTTGAATTGCTAGTAAATTCTTTTTTCCGTGCAGTAGAAGTACAGAGATCCACAGAAGAAAAATAGCTACAAATTCCCCAGAATTCACCCCTTTCTCATTAACTGGCACTTAAAGTCCCAATAAAAGGGACGTGGTGGCGCTGCGGGTTAAACCGCAGAAGCCTCTGTGCTGCAAGGTCAGAAGACCAGCCGTCGTAGGATCGAATCCACGCGACGGAGTGAGCTCCCATCGCTTGTCCCAGCTCCTGCCAACCTAGCCGTTCGAAAGCATGTAAATGCGAGTAGATAAATAGGTACCACCTCGGTGGGAAGGTAACGGCGTTCCGTGTCTAGTCGCGCTGGCCACGTGACCACGGAAACTGTCTACGGACAAACGCTGGCTCTACGGCTTGGAGACGGGGATGAGCACCACACCCTAGAGTCATACATGACTGGACTAAATGTCAAGGGGAACCTTTACCTTTACCTAAAGTCTCAATGCCTCACTCTGAGACATTTGTAGGAGAAAGAATAAAAACATTTCTTTACATACAGTTGCCTGCAATTATAAATTTATGTATACCAAAGAGTATACATAAAGAGTATGCCAAAGAGTATACATAGATTGGTAGTATTACTTTCTTTGATCTAGACCCTACATTTATTATCATGCAGTCTAAAATTGCCTTCCCTTCTTTTATTGCCTCATCACATTCTTGACTTGTGTTGCAGTCTACTAAGACCCCTACTACTATTGGTAAGCTGAGGGCCACCCATCCTGACTTTTTTGCTTAAATGTCAAACTCTACATTTATCCTTGCTAAAAATTCATTTTGTTTGCTTTTGCCCAGTTCTCCCATTCATTACAGTCATCTTGAAGTCTGGTTCTGTTTTTTTGTTTGTTTTTGAAGTATGAGCTAGCCTTTCTAGTTCGGTTTCATCTGCAGACCTGACCTGCATCCCCTTTACTCCATCCATGACATTTCTGTTTTTAAGTTGGGATTCTCTGGAGGCACTCTGCATATTATCAGATATGCTTTGCCCTTAAATGATTGACTGTTGTCTCTTCTTGGTCTTCTAGAGCAGTACGACAGTGGAACCAGTTACCTCGGGAGATGGTGAGTGCTCCAACACTGGAGGCATTCAAGAAAAACTTAGATCATCACCTGGCAGATATGCTTTGATTGCATTCCTGCATTGAGCAGGGGGTTGGACATGATGGCCTTGTAGGCCCCTTCCAACTTCACTTTTCTATGATTCTCCTCCCCCTTGGAGAAAAGGGACCCTTTACATGCTCAGAGCCATTTCACCTGAAGTTTCATAGTCTGCGCGCACGCACACGCACACAAAGGGGTGCAAACTTATGTGGCCTGTTGATTTTTCCTCTGGAAAATGTTGAAACATCTGTGAGTTCTCTCCCTCTGGTGTTAAGCCCACTAAAAACTCAATCTGTACATTCCACATATGCTCATTCTATTAATATGTTCCCGTTGCTAATTTTTGAAGATGATGGATTCTCCCCCCCCCCCCCCCGCCGCCAATTTGGGAGATCCCAAAGAGGCAGGCCTATCCCCTTCTCCAAGCCAGTTTTGCCAAGGTGCGTATCAGCACAGGTGGCTGATATGTGTTGTCCTGAGAGCAAGGAGGAGGGAGGGGATTCCATTAAAGCCAGCCACCTAGAGAACCAGTCTGTCCACTCTACCTCCCCAGGGGCACAAATGACCTTATAAAGGTGGAATTTGCAGAACCTTTCTTCCTTGCTTTGGTAATTAAAGCTAATTAGCATACTTAAAGTTATTTTCTGTTTTGCTTTAATGATGTCCTTTCCATGTTCACTGGCTATTATAACTCTTTGTGATACTCCTGGTTAGCTGCTTTAAGAATCTGCACTAGTTTTGGCCCTAAAATTACTGTAGAGTTCTACTAATGAAACGCTGTGAAAGCCCGCCAGCCAAGAAGGGCCGAAGGCCACTTGTTGCAGGTAAGGTGATGTTTACTTTTAGGGCCATTTTCCCAGAGTCTGGGAGGACATTTACCTCTTCCCTGCTCTTAATTGGTGTTCCCCGCTCCAGAACACGTCCTATTTGGAGTATCCACATGTCCTGACTTACACAGGACTGCCCTCTATTTCTAGGTTTCCGTGCTGACTCAAGATGTTTTGCTGTCTGAGACAAGGGACAAGATGGTGCCCCTGCTTGGTTTGTGACGGGATAGCAGCACCTGCTACGGAACCAGAGGCTGTGGACGTTTTTAAGGGATACGCACGCAACAACTCTCAAACAACACAGCTCTAAATTCCAAGACTCCAACAAAGAGCAACAGGCATGGGATGAGTGCAACTCTCTTCCGACAACTGCTTCCCAAGGTGATTGCTTCACTCTGCCTAATGTTAGGGCCAACCCTTGGAGGCATCCTCAGTCTATTTATTCTTTCCATATTTATTTATTTAATTATTTTGTTCAAAATAATTTTACCCCACTTTTCTCCTTTAAAAAGGACCCAAGGCGGCTTACAATATGAAAGGACGGTATGTGGAGTTAACAACAGTGAGTATACAATACTGAAAGGATCAAACACATAACAGTAAAGATGGTTGACAAAACCAACACCAAAACACGTTCACGGCAGTAAAGTACAACAATCCATTTAACAACTCCCACTCAGGGAGTCAGTCACTCAGGGGAAGCCTGCCTGAAGAGAAAGGTCCTTCTCTACTTGTGGAAGGCCGGCAAAGATGGGGCCAGCCTGGCCTTCCTGTGGGAGGGAGTTCCAACGTCTGGGAGAAGTGACAAAAGAGGGAAGGAGGTGTGTGGTCCACTCTTGCCGGGCCCTACTCCTGGTGGATCAAAGCCCTGAGCCTAGTGATCACCGACGTCCCGCCCACATGGGGACCAGAGGCAGTACTAAAGGATGGGAAGCTTTCCAATCTTTTGACACCCAGGGCAGAGGAGTATAAAAAGGCCAGAGGATCTCGGTCCAGGGGCAGGGGGAGGAGGAAGTGGCAGGAGAGGAAGAAGGTGCGAGAGAGGTGGAGGAATGGAACTTGAACTGAGCTGTCATGCTAGGGCACCTCGGGGATACCCTCCTACTTCGGTCACTTAGCTTTCAGTGGCTTTTGTCCTGCTGAATAGCCTGGGTCTGGAAGGGACAGGAAAGCCCGGGGACATCGCATGTTGTCCCTCCAGGCAGGCAAACCTTTCTGAACTTCCAGTGCCTGAAACATCCGTTTTGCAACAAGACTGTACTATCTCCCCACTGAGTGATTACAAAGGAAAAGCAGGATAATTTCTTCTCTCCTTCCTAGCACCACCACAGGTGTGCTATGGGGGGACTCAAGAGACCCTGGTACTGTGGAGGCCAGGTTGGCCCCATCTTTTATGTCCTTCTCCAAGCACGCAAAGACCTTTTTTCTTCAGGCAGGCTTTTTCATCATCCTCATCAGCTTTTTCTTAGTGACTGCCTATCTAGGAGACAATAAACTGGATAGTTTATATTTTGTAGCTTCTAAATCTCTTTTTGTAATGCTTTTACCTAACACTCTTAGTATAATGTTATTAATTCTTCTTTAATATTTGAATAAGTTACTGGTTATAGCTTTTAACATTGTGTTTGAATTATGTAAGCCACCTTAGATCCTTTTTTTCAGGAGAAAGGTGGGGTAAAACTATTTTGTGTGCAGCATGCTGGGTGCTGAGCAGATGAGCCAGAAATGCCAAGGAGAATGATCAATTCCCACTGTGCCCCTGCCTGTATTACACACCCTCGTTCTACATGAAAACACTTTGTTTTCCACCAGCAATGAGAAGTATGGGATAGTGAATGATCTTAGCATTTTGTTCTCTCTCTCTCTCTCCTTTTGGCGGACCCAAGATGAAAACAGCTGGCTATACCCCACTTCCTTGCCTTGCAAGGCAAAGAGACACCCTCACAGATGGCCAAGGTGCAATTGCTTCTCTAATGCAAGAGAATCACAGTTTCAGTCAGAAATCCCTCTTTGCGCACAGCAGGGTGCAGCTGGAGAAGCCAAGGAAGAATAACGAAGGGAAGGGCTGGGCTCCATCTTGGGCAAAAGTGTTTGATTGATGCCACCAACAGACCTCCTCCTTTGCGAGCAAGACATGGCCTGGCTAGTCACCGTTCATCAATCTGTATGGAGCCTGCCAAATGGACATGATCCAGCTCCACCTGGATGGCAGGGCCTCTCCCTCCCTCCCTGTCCCCCCTCTCCCTCTCTCTCTTTCTTGGTGCCCCACCCATGAGTGAGTCAGGAAGGTGTGAAGAGGAAGGCAGTGAAGCCAGGATAGCTGCAGACGTTGAGATTCCATCTGAACAAGGAGAGAACATCCCAAGGGCTGAAAAGAATTGAAGTGGGTGTGGCTGCCACATCCCAAGGAAAGGAATTAAAACAGGAGGAGCACTTGCTTTCATGCCCAGAGCTAAACCCCACAAAGGATGTGCTACAATGATGTGTTTATTTAATTTTCCTGCGTCATTAGTCCCATTACGAAGTTTGGAGAAGTTCTGTTTTTGACTCCAGCTCCCATGCTGGTGAGGCCGGAGTTCCGTAGTTCCCCTCAGAGTATCGCTCTTATGATCAGTGATGGGGAGTACGGCTAGCATGCTCATCCTCACTCCTTCTCACACGGAGAGCTTTACCAAAATTAGAACGCGTCTTTCAGAGTTCAGTGGACAAAGCCAGCCCTCAGTAAAATGTCTATTGGTGGTCCGTTCGTATGTTGGTTAGGCTCTCTACTATGGTGGCTGCCGCCGATCACTTTTGGGGCACTGTGAGAAATCATACAGAAGCTCCTTGGTGCCCAGTGGAAGCAAAACATAAGCTGGGTAAAGGGGGAAGGGGTTTAGATATGAACTGTGGGCCCTAGTCCAGCTGGTACTCAGGAATAATACTGTACCTGGCAAGAGGGGTCCACCAAGGGAATGGAAGTCTGATGTGCAGATCCAGTTTCCCTGTATGTGGAAAACCAGCCTTTCCAAAGGAAGTTCCTTAGCTACTTTTGCCCTTGAAGTGCTAGATTTCTGCAAGTGACATATTTTTGCCATGAAAACAAGCAGTGAAAACACATTCATAATTTGCATTAAGAAGCTGTGCTGACCCACAGCACCTGTACAAGCTGCTCATCCTTAACATGTGATTGGTCCTAACCCTCTGCTGCTGTCTGTCTGTCTTTGGTCTTCAGTCTCCTGAACAGCATCCAGAAGCGCTGAGTCATCTGCTGACAGCAGCAAAGTCAGCTCTAAGCAACAGTCTTAGGGAAAAGGTAGATGCAGAGTTTGTCACGGCAGTTTTCAAAACGGGTGGCACGTGGGAGTAATGGGCCGACCCGTGACTTTCTCATAGGTTCAGAGAAACCTTGTCCCCATCCCGATAAACACACAGTCTTCTGGTTCACTGGTTACCCTTTCCCATCCAGGAATGAGTAAGACCTGGGTAAGCAGTCAGTGCTTGCAAGAAGTCATTCATTGAGCTAAAGGTTAGCTGCCTGGGGATTCTAAAAAGCCGGGTTCCAAATATCTAAAAACAAGTATCCTGTTTGAGAAGGATATCCCATACTGCACCACCTTCAGACTTAGGTGGGATGATGCATTTTTAAATTGAGCAGCTCCCCATTGAAGGTGGGTGACCCACCGGTACAAGAAAAAAAATATAGTTAGGAAAGAAGGGTTTTTAAAAATATATTTATATAATTATGGACTCTGTGAAATCTATCTGCGACTGGTGAATTCATCATACAAACTAATAGGGAAGTCCTTCTCCAAGAGTGGATCCTCATTATTATTATTTGGCAATTACCATTCCAAGGAACTCAAGGCAGAATACACAGCTGCTGCCTTCCCCACTTTATCTTCACAACATCCATGCGAGGAGGGTCAAAAGAGCGACTCGCTCAAGGTCACCTCGTGAGTTTCCTGGGGATGAGAAAAAGAATCTCCCCAATGCCGCTCCAATATGCTAACTACTAAACTACCCTTGCTCTTTTTTTAGCCAAAAAGGACCCTTAACACACCAACAGAGTTCAGTACATTAAGGGGAAGTTTGAAATGTATATTTAATTATAGAAATAATATTTGTTGTTGTTTAGTCATTAAGTCGTGTCTGACTCTTCGTGACCCCATGGACCAGAGCACGCCAGGCCCTCCTGTCTTCCACTGCCTCCCGGAGTTGGGTCAAATTCATGTTGGTAGCTTCGATGACACTGTCCAACCATCTCGTCCTCTGTCGTCCCCTTCTCCTCTTGCCTTCACACTTTCCCAACATCAGGGTCTTTTCCAGGGAGTCTTCTCTTCTCATGAGATGGCCAAAGTATTGGAGCCTCAGCTTCAGGATCTGTCCTTCCAGTGAGCACTCCGGGTTGATTTCCTTCAAAACAGATAGGTTTGTTCTCTTTGCGGTCCAGGGGACTCTCAAGAGCCTCCTCCAGCACCACAATTCAAAAGCATCAATTCTTCGGCGGTCAGCCTTCTTTATGGTCCAGCTCTCACTTCCATACATCGCTACTGGAAAAACCATAGCTTGGACTATGCGGACCTTTGTCGGCAAGGTGATGTCTCTGCTTTTTAAGATGCTGTCTAGGTTTGTCATCGCTTTCCTCCCAAGAAGCAGGCGTCTTTTAATTTCGCAGGCCGTTGGGTCTGTATCAACAGGACTTCACTTGCAAGGGTAGGAGTTAAAGGAGGAAGACTGCCACCTAGTGCTCAGATAGCAAGAAGAGGGAGAAGTCTGGTTCAGTGGATCTAGCATTTGTGTGATGAATAGCCATTCAGTTGGATGTGTGCCGGTGTAGTGAGACCAGGTTACACTTATTCAGCCAAAGGCAAATGCCACAGATGTCAACATCACGTCAATATATGCTCCGTCGCTGATAAAGATGAAGTAAGCACAGAACAATTCCTAGGAAGAACTCGAAACACACACGTTTTCATGAAATGTCATGTTTTTCATATTGAAAAGCAATAGCTACACATCATAATGGGAATGTTGGTGCTAAGAGAGGGAAAGGAGCTTGCATAGCTTTTGCTGGAAGGTGCAAACTAGGAAGACTAAGGCCAAAGTAACATAACATTATGGCAGCCTAAATGCACTGGGCATTAACCAGTTGCGTGTCCCAGAATGACTGATTGCACAAAGCATGGGTGGATGTGCTTCAGGGATAGCACTTCTGCCTCAGCACTAGCACAACTACTGTATAGGCACAAACTTGGGTTGTGCGAGTAGTTATGCAATAGGATTTCACCAACAGGAACATGAAGGATGCATTTGACTTATGAAGGACTTGTAGTTACCAACTTCATACTCAAATTACCACCAAGCAGAAATGGCTGGAAAAATTGCCCTGATAAAAATGCTGTAGTGAACCACTGGAGGGAAAAACTGTATTTGAATTAGATTTAGCATGTTTAAAATTAATTTTTTAAAATGTGCCTACACAACACACATGGAAACACAGATATATATTTTTTGCCTGGGAGGTGTGTGGGGTTTTTTTTGTTGGAAAGCAAAGTATTTTGCTCAGCTGTGAGAGGGTCGTTTATTTTAAATCGCTTGTGAAACCAATTTATTGTTGGCATATGTGAACACCTCTGTCAATGTCAATTGTTTGTTGGGTTTTTCATATGTGGCCTTCTTTGCTTCCTCTCCTTCTCTACCCTGCATGTCTCTCCTTTGCAAGGCTAGAAGTGCTGATCTAGTTAAAATGTCTCTTATCAGTTTCGGCCCCAGCTGGAGATTCCTTGCTCCCATGCACACCCAAGCAGGAACAGGTGCAGGTCTCCCTCCGTTCCAAACTGAATCAATGTCTCTGGTCAGTTTCAGCCATAGCTGCCTCTTCTCCAGGCCCCCTCTCTGTGTCTGTCTGTCTTCTGTGCTCCTGTGTCAGGCTGCAGGAAAACCTTTCTTTTTTTCTGTCATTCTGGACTAGCTCTATGCCAGATTGCAAGAAATTAAAAAAAAAACTTACAAAATTATTTTTAAAATGACACCACAGCAGGCAGCTGGTGGCTGAGAGAGGCAGCCAGCGCAAGGGCAGACGGGCACAGGACAAAGCCTTAAATGCAACCCTTCTAAAAGCCTGTGTAGCCCTCCCTTGACTGATATACAACATAGCTTAAAAACAGATGAATAGTTTTCCCAAGAGGATGCACACATCGACCCAAAAGCCACGTGACTACCATGCCACTTTAAACTGAATTCAAAACCCCTGATCCATTACCCAATTTATTTCATTAGTGTAATCATGCCCAGAGAGTGTGTGTGTGTCTGTGTGTAACTAAGGAGTAGCCCTGGCTCCACCTTCCTTCAAGCAGCTGTTTCAGACGACTGCTCTCCCACCCCATCCCTTTGGCTGGTGGATTCTGGGTCTTGTGTTTTAAACAAAAATTTCCCTAGCTTTCATGATAAGTTAGCAAAAATACACTGGATTTACTGCACCATCATTTGCTCCAAAGCTTAGAGTGAAGTGTTTGGAGAGGGACAGGAAAAGTTAACACAAGGCATTAAAAATTTAAACATTCATTTATTAGAATATTTATGTAAAAAGACTCTCTTTACACATATTTCTTTTATACAATAGTTTCCATTGCTTTAACAGCTCCCCGTGGGAGACAAGAGCATTTGTACGTGAAAGCACATACAGGCTGTTGGAGGCCAGTTGACGGACGCCTGCTCAGCCCTAAGCAGCGAGCAGCGGAAAAGCCCACGTTAGGTAGAGAGTATGCAGAGATATGGAGTTGGGGGGGGGCAAGCTGGGTGGAGCCCCCCTTCTGCTGCTCCTCCCCTCTCTTCCCTGTGCCACTAGCAGCTCCTCCCCCTTTGGTGGGGTAAGTGTGCTGCAGGGTTCGGTGGGTTGGTCTCTTATTTGGATGGGAGAACAGACAGGCGTGCGCAGAGCAGTTTAATGGGCCTGGGGTTCTCCCTCTAGCCTGGAGGGGAGGTGGGGAGGTGGGCCCTAGGGTCGCTGGACAGATAGAGCAGCGAAATCACAACACCATTTTGCACAGGCAGACACTGTATGGCTCTAAAAAGGCACAGCGAGGGGCAGAGAAAGGAAGCGCCCCCTTCAGAGCAGGGCAGATGGGGAGGCAAAGAACAATGAAGAGTGTGGGTATCAGCAGCTCCCAGCATGGCTCTGTAAGAGGGCACGGTCCTGGAAAGTAAGTGGAATAAGGAGACTCACAATATCCAGAGTTGGTACCAAAAGTGCAAAGCTACTGCCACTTCCATGGCCTCTCTCCACCTTACTCTCCACGTGCACGCACACAGCACACAACCAGCACGTAGAATTTGATGTGATCTGATTTGATTTAGTTCATTTTAATTTATTTTTTATTTTTGGACTATAGCTTCCAGAACCCCCCGCCAGCTGGCCAGGGATGTAGACAGTGGTAGCCCAATAATTTAAAAGAATTCCAAGCTCTGTTACACACACATTCTTAAAACAAAAACAAAACAAAACAAACAAAATGTTAAGTACATATGATTCGCTTAGAATAATCAGAGCAAGTGATTAGAACTTCAGTATAGGACGGGGTCATGTCATGATGCAGCACCCTGTAAAGTAGGGACTGGAAACCTTTGGCCCTCCAGATGTTATAGACTGACCTCTCAACACCCCAGCCAAGAAGGCCAATGTTGGGGGATTATGGGATTCATTGTCCAGATATCTAGTGGGCCAAGATTTCCTTATCCCTGTAGGATACATGGTACAGAAAAGCAACCTGCGAGAGCCAGACAGCATGCTGTCCAGACCTTTTTCTACCTCTCTGAGTAGAAGCAATGGGAAACACTTGTAATCTTTGGAGAGAGAAAAAAACATCTTTGGCCAAGGGCTGCCCTACCAAAATGGCAGATCAGTTTGTGGTCTCTACTTGGGTAGGGACAGGAGTGATACCTTGCCCATAAATGACATGCTGCAAATGAAAAATGGGCACACCAGACAACAAAGACAAAGTTTGACCCCTCTTCCCTGAGAAAATTCTTCCCCATATGGGGAAGCATTAAACTGTGCCACTTTCTCCACCTGCACTCTAAAGTTCGACTGTTGCCCTTGTGTTCTGATCTGGGTCAGAATGAACAGGCGAAAGTGGCCAGGAGATGGTGGACAAGCACCGCTGTGCCATACCCTTGTGCTGCCATTCTTATCACCAAACCCCCTGTCTTGAGCATAAACATCTATATTAGGGGAATCTTTTATATCCATGTGAGTTCTTCCCAGGATGGAGAAACCTGATTTTTCAGGCTTCTGCACAGCACAGGAATGCAAAAGAATCCCTGCGGCAGAAGATCACCCTAAACATGAAGAAAATGACAATGAAAGGGAAATAGAGCTAGCATGCTTGTCCTCCCCTCCCCTCCCTCTCTCTCCCTGCTTGTATAACCACACAACCCTAACACTTGAATCAAAGGGCATCTACACTGTACAGTTATACCAGTTTGATAGCACGTTAACGGCCATGGTTCCCTCCAAAAGAATCCTGGGACCTGTAGTTAGGTGAGGTCTTGCAATTCTCTGTGAGTTCAAAGGAGTGCCTTAAAGCCATCTAGCAAAGAATTCATGGTATCTCACCAAACTACGAATCTCAGGATTGTGCAGGAGGGAGCCATGACCTATAAAGTGGCATCGGCTCAAGTCCTCAAGTGCAGATAACAGTCTAAGGCTCACGTTTGCCCTGAACTCAACCCTTTGTGGCTCACCCCACCCAAAGCAGGGACTTGCTGCAGTTTCCAGATATTAGAGGCCAGCCGATACTTGTGAGGGTGGATTTACTCCTGACTGTAGCACAAGCATGGCACTCCAGTGTCAAATATAGTGGGAAAGGACGGAGAGAGAGTTCTGTCGCTCAGGATAATGGGAGGCTGGACCCAGAAGGGTGAGAGCAGGAAGAGAGATGAGAAAGTCAACTGGCCGAAGCACGGGGAAGCCTAGCCTTTTCCACTGCAGGGGTGAGGAACCTTTGGAAGGGCACAATCCCGGCTGGACTCTGCATGGAAGTTATTGCCAAAAGGTCTGGGAATCCTAAAGGTCCCCTCTTCCCCTGTTCTATAGAAACCATTATGCCCTTTGTGTGAGAAAGCTAGGGAGTGTGCTCTGGAGAGGGGAACATCGGCAGGAGAACAAAGTCGGGCAGACAGGGAGGCAAGAAGCTACACTGAGACAAGCTTGTAAAGAACAGGGGTCCAGAAGGCAGATACAAGGATGCTCCTGGCTGGGTCAGGCCTCTACGGCAGGAGAGAAAGATCTTCTCTGCATCAGATATGGCTAAAAGAGTAGGTCTCAACTCAGCTACCAAGTAGATTTCATGCTCCCAACTTGAAAGGAAAAAAAACATTAATATTAAAGCTTTTTACTCGAGAGAGTACAGCCGTTCTGCCCTCCACCCCATGCCCAACAGAGCAAGTAAAATGCACTTCTTCATTTAACATCTGCACACCTTTCTGTGGAATAATTTGCGAAATAGATACTCTGTGTTTAAAATAAAAAAAATAAACATAAAGCAGCAGTTCTATATGTATAACCATGTATTATTCATCTTTGGTCAACAAAATGTTCTTTGAGTGGTTTCTTTAAAAAGGTATTAAGATCACAAGAATAGAAAATGGATACCTTAGGGGAAGGAGAAAATGTGCAGAAGTGATCAGCAGGGAGAACGTAGGGTGTACTGATTTAGGCAAGTGGCTGTGGCTTGTACTTGTGGCCACGTGAACCCTGTGGTGGTGGTGGTGGTAGATATTTGCTCGTGCCAGCTTACCCACATGGTTACTAAAGTCAGTGAAAGATAAACTCTCACCCTCACAGCAGGCATAAACTGACACAGCATACTTTCCATTCTGGAGGCAAAACTGCTCATTTTCACACAATTGATGTCAGAAAACACAAACAAGCTGCAAAATCAAGCCATGAGAGCTCAAGTTTGGAAGTTCGAAAGGTTCAGATAACTTATATATGGCTTCGTGGAATTTAAGTAACAAACCCCCAAACTCTAAAGCTTGGATTGGCCAACTGAGCTTGGAAAATGTCACTTGGTGGGCTACAGCCCCAAGAATCCAGGGAGAATCAGATTTGCTGTGCTTTAGCTCTACGACTGCCCAGTTGCCCAGTACCAGCAACTGGTATTGAAAAGTGTAGCATTTGAGATGAGGGTGGAGGCAACCCGATACCTTTCAACCCCCCCCCCCAATAAATAAATAAACGAATGACTGGATTTAAAGCACACCGGATGCGGATTTCAAAGGCTTTTTTAGAGGGGGAGCAGTGAAATACCTTACTGAGAATATCAGGTCTAGGAGATGTCAAGCTAATGTACAGCTGGTGAATAGAAAGCAAACCCAGAAGAGAGAATTCTGGCTTCACAATTCGCCTCAGGCACCATAGACTCAGCCCATGGCAAAGCAAAAGGAGGACTGCCCAACATAAGATACTGTCTAGCCCCAGACTCTACTACACCGGATGCCAGGTGAAAGAACATATCCCCAGCTTTTCTGGTGCATTTGGAGGGCCAGAGCAACACCCTCTCCAAAATGAAGTGCAAGTGGACAAAAGGTTTGAGGCACACAAATAAGAGCAGTCTCTGGACCCTGCAGGAAAAGACAGCCGTGGGGCAAAACACACCCTTCTCTGGGACAAAACTGTCCTCTCAACATGGGATGAGTCCTGGCGGGAAGTGTCAACCCCTACACCCTTTGCTTCCTTCACAAAGCAGCCCAGCAGACACAAGATACATTCCATTTTGGTAATCTCTCTTACTACCTAGCAAAGTTTCTAAAGTGAAGATGGGGGGGGGGTAGGATCAGAATGATTTGGGGAGATGTGAGACGGAATGATTGGGGTGTGTGGAGAGGAAGTGAGATGCCCCATAAAGTAGATGCATTAGAGCGACTGTGTCTTTGAGTGCACGTGCAGGGTGCTCCCCCTTCAGGCCAGCTCTAGTAGTGCATTTCAGGGCTCACTGCCCTTTGGGGATGAAGGGCTCTCCCTCGTCAGGGTCAGGCCTCGGCCCAGGGTCACTTAGGCATCGCATGATCCGCTGGTTGCTAGGGCTGTCCCCGGTCCCTGGGGTGAACACGTCATCCGTGCCTGGAGAGGAAGGCTCTTTGGCTCGCATCACCAGCCCTTCTTCATCCTCCTCTTCCTCTGGGGATGGCGGGAGGCGGTTCGTCCCCTTAATTGCCTCGTTTACTAGGTCAACAGACTCTGGAGACTGAGGGGAGGCGGGGTCAATGGTTATGATGGGAAGGTTCTCCGAGTTGGGCTTGGGGTCATAAGCTAGAGGGTCTGGAGCAAGAGAGGAAAAACAAACACCACTGAAGGGAGGAGAAGACAAAGGGGGCAAAACCAGCAACATCCCCTGATACCAAGGCTCACTTTTCCTTCCTGAATTAAAATTTCATGCTTACAGACACACACAAAAAGCTCGACTTCCGGGTGTTTTAACAGGGACAAGCACTGACTGGTCTCCAAAGAAATCTCATTCTCCTCCAATTTTGCCCCCAGGAACCAAAACTATGGACCTCATTTGAATTTTAAGGGGTGTGAGAGAGAGGTGAGGGGCTTCACTTTGTAGAAGGCGGACAAGCAGCTTTTGGAAGGGATTCGGAGCATCCAGACTGTAGGGCACTCCCTGTTCTTTCTTAGGCTCTTGCATCCGTGGATCTTGGCAGGCTTCCTTCCAATCAGGGAGCCATCCAGAGACACAAGGGGCAGCCTCCTCTTTTGAGGACAGGGAATTCTGCATTAGTAACCAACGGACCGTACCAGCGACACACATTCATTGAAGCAAAGACTGAAGGACAGACTGCAGCCCCAAAATGAACCCGGTTAGGGAGAAGCAAGGCCTGAGCAGGTGATCAGCGATGGATGAGGCACTTTGCTTCAGCCTTCTTTGTGCCTTCATGATGAAAGCACAAAGGGGGCTTTCCAGACTGGGCCCAGACAGCCCTGGCCTCCCAAATGCAAAGGCAGGTAAGAGCCACACCCCTTGTGGACTCACTACTAATGTCTCCCCGAAGGAGGCACTTGGAGAGTTTAGAAGTACACATGTGTGCACTGACACACACACACACACACTGGGACCCTTCCTCGTCTAGCCAGGGATGCAGCTGGGGTTAGCGAGCATCCTTCTTAGAAAGCCCTTTATATGTCCAGTGACCACGGGTATTAACCAGAGCTGGGAAAAGTTACTTCTGGGGCTAAAATTCACAGAGTCTCCCAGACACCATGGACAGTGGTGTCCGGGAGACTTTTGGGATCCTGGGAACTATCGTCCCATACAGGAATATTTCCAAGGTCTGGAATTGAATGATGGAAAAAGAAAAGGTTTCTCTAGATAGGACTGTTGGAGCCCTTATTCATTCTTCATACCCACCAGCAGTTTTCAACTCATACACGAAGACACACAACCTCACAAGGTGTACAAAATAAAGGGGCCTTGGGGGTGGAGTGGGAAATGGAGATCTAAGTAGGCAAAGGAAGCAGGACTTCCTAAATAGGAAACAGGGGGTTCAGGACGGCTAGGATTTGTTCTTGGTTTTCTGGGGGAAGTCAAGGGAGGAGGCGACAGGCTTGTTCAGACCACAGCAGGGATGGCTGTGTTTGGTTCCATTACCTGCTGAGGAACAGGAGCAGCATCCTACTTATAAGCAAGGGTCTAATAAAAAGAAAGAAGAGAGGCACAAAAGAGAGCTAGCCAGGAGAGCCAACCTTTGCAGTAATCTGTTGGGCCTGTCCTACTCACTGGGGAGGATGGCGTCGCTTCACTCTCAGTGTTTAAATAAGGGGTTCTTGGATTCAAAAGGAGAGAATCATCCAGATCCTTCTGCCTAATGGTTTTGCAGAATTTGACCCTGCCTTATGATCACATGGCTTCATTTATGTCTCCACGTCAACCGAAACTCTCTGTTCTGCAGGTGCTCCCCATGCGGCACATCCTTGGGCCACCCTCTCTGTCTACTTGTGGTACGTGGCTCTATGGAATTATTATTATTATAATAATTATTAACAGGAGTGGTAACAGCACATTTTCATCACTCTTCCTCACTATGTAGGCCCCCGAAGCGATACACAACGGAAGAGTAAAACACCCTTTAGAAGCCGATGAAAAATAAATTTTGAAACCCTGACCTTCTTCATTTAACATGAAAAAAATTTAAAAACCACCTACTTTGCAAGTAAAAATTCTTCACAAAGTGGATTACATCTTAATTAAATATACAAATTCGTCATAGTACCTTTAAAAACATTCATTATGCAAAGGACTAAAATAACTAATGAGATGTAACAAACAACCAGGAAAAAACTGCACGGTCTTCTGTCCCATTTAAGTCTTATGACCAAAGGAACATTTGTCTAGATTCCTTGGTATTTTCTAAATTGATGATATGCCTATTTCTGCAAAGGGATTCTAACTAAGAGAGTTGTGAAATTAAAATAAGACTCCTGGGGCATCAACAAATAGTATTAAGTAACAGCAACAGCAGCACTGGCTCCAATCTTTGCTCCATGATTGCCCAACTGGCCCAATTTTTAAAATCTTGGAAGTTGTTAACACTCTTTCTCCTTACCTGATCCAATGCGTGCTCTTGACATGGTTGGTGAGTCAATTTTGTGTGTTGGCACCGTCAGATAGTTGTTCATCTGAAATCAGAAATGCACAGCCACCTATCAGAGAGTCTTCATCACTGAGAAACTGATGGTGTTCCCTCCTTCTCTGTCCCCCTCTCTGCCTTCTGCATACAGATTTAAGCCATAGAAAAGCCTTCCTACTCCTCTCTTGCCCCTCAGAAATTCATCCTTCTTCATTCAGCTCAGCTGCACTGGCTAGCTAGCAGCTCAGAGGTTTGTTTTGAGTAATCTCATTCTTATTTTTCTAGATTACAAAAAAACCTGCATACAAATGGTATCGAAAGTGCACAAGGCAAAGCAGGAGAATGCGGTGGCTTGAAAAGAAAGGGAGGCAGCCCTACTGCAGTCTACTTAAAATGGAGAAGAGCAACTGTTTGGCATCACCCACTGTGCCTTTGGCACTTCTCACCACTGGAATGACAGTCCTGGAAATTTCCCCCAAACTGAATTTGGTTCTTGGGATGACGAAAAGGTGTCTGGACTCCATGAATAACCCATCCCCATTCCCCTCTTTGTCTGAACCTAAGCACATGCTGGGAGTTATCATCCCCAAAATGTCGCTTTCCCAAGTTCTGATCTGGAAGGCAGCAAGTTAAGGGGAAGCTGCCCTATGATGATTCTTTTTTGAATTATTAAGTTCAAAGGGAGAGGTATTGGGACCGACACAATTCTCTCCATGGCTTCCAACACTAAAAAGCCTGGACCCCACAGTTGACTGGCTTGGACATCTAACACGTACATTCTTTGCTTCAGCCCAATCAGTTCTACATTTTTAAACATAACAAGTATAACCACTATAATACGTTCATGTGAATTATGCGCTCTCCCAGAGTTTTGAATTACATTCCGAGATTACAATTCTCTGAATCTGAGGGATTCCGCACACTGTGGTTCATACAAGCAACTTTTTCAAGCTCTGCAATTAGCAATCATTTAGTTTGATAATCCCATCTGGAGTTAAGAGGTGGAAAGATTTAACACATGGTAAAAATAATGCTGAGAAAGTCCTACAGAAAGTGTAAATTTGTTTGTTTGTTTCAACTTATATACTGCCTCATTGTGCAAAGCAATCTTTGGGCAGTTCACAGCATAAACATACAAACAATAGAAAACAACACCGTGCAATACATAGACACATATCAAACAAGCAAACAAAATCAATCCACCCACAGAACCAGTGAATCAGGCAAACCCTTCTCCAGATAAACAGTGACAGAAGAGAAGGGTCATGCCTGGCCATCCCAGGACCTCGCAGTGCCCACCCTTCAAGCTGATTTCAGTTTTTCCACCAGCCCACCTTCTGTTCCAGCTGCCGAGCTTTCTGCCTCCTCAGCAACATCTGGTTCCAGGCTTCCTCATAAGGGTCTGCGACCAAAGTGTGTCGGTTATATGAGCGTAGCTAGAAGGAAACTCAAATGAGGTTAGGCATATGGACACACATGCACAAGACACACAACATTCTATGTGTTTGAAGACAATGAGGTGTCTCAGGCAGATCTCAGAGGGGGGTGGATGCAATGAGCAATGGAAACATTATTTTTTGGACTACACTCCATCACAACCATGTTGTCTGGGTAATCCTGGGAGGTATAGTCCAAAATAGTGACTTTTTTAAGCTTTGTGAAACAACAGTAGCTATTCAAATAGAGCAGGGATGTGCAACTACCAGGTCTCCATGTGTTACCAAACTCCACCATCTGTCAGTTCCAGCCAACTCAGCTGACAAACAACGATGAGAAGAGTTGGAGTCTAACATCACCTGGAAGCGTGCCTTCTGTCCGTTCTGAAACAGAGGGTATCACCTTCAGTTGGTGCTACCAAGATCTTGATACGCTCTGGTGATAGGGAGGAAGAACAGGGGACCCCTTCACTGTGCTTGCCCACTAGGACTTTGGGGCTGCACAGCTAGCGTCTCACCATGTACCAATTAAGGGCACTAGAGACTGATGTCCATTTCTCTTCCTTAATAACCAAATGTCTCCCTCAGCCTGTGTAGTAGTAGTAGTCGTTGTTGTCGTCCTCTCCTCACAAAACGTGGCTTTGAGAACCAAGAGGAAGGCATTGCCCATGTATAAGAATCTTAGAACTGCAGAGCTGGAAAAGACCCTATGGATCATGGAGTCCAGCTCCTGTCAAGGAGACCCAGTGGGAAATCGAACTCCCAGCCTCTGGGTCTGCCTCCAGAGACTTAAGCCACGGAGCAATCCTCAACTTCGAGCAGTTAGAGGAGGATCCAAGGAATGGTACTTGTTTGTTCTAGTTCTCTATTGCGCCATCTAGTGGCATGGCCACTACTCTGGGCAGTTTCCAACAGTGAAATAAACATAGAGAGCACGGCCGCACCACACCCAACCAACAAATATAAAAATATAAAAGAGCCTCGTGGCGCAGTGGTTAAACTGCTGTACTGCAGCCAAAACTGTGCTCACAACCTGGGGTTCAATTCCAGGTAGCCGGCTCAAGGTTGACTCAGCCTTCTATCCTTCCGAGGTCGGTAAAATGAGTACCCAGCTTGCTGGGGGGGCAATGTGTAGCCTGCATAATTAACTTGTAAACTGCCCAGAGAGTGCTTGAAGCACTATGGGGCGGTATATAAGCAGCACGCTTTGCTTTTTTAAAAATAAAATATAATAAGAACTATGTCGCTACACACCCAATATGGCGGCAACGGACAAGACAGTGTAAGAAGACCCCGGAAGAAGGACTGTTGGAAATGGTTTTGATTTATCCTGATTTTCCGGCCCTTTTTCTTACCCTCTGCCTAGTTTTTTGCAGGTTGTTGCGTAGAATCTTCCGGATCTCCTCCTCCTTGTCTTTTGAGAGGGCAGGCAAGATGCGTTCCACAGGCAAGGTTTTGGGATTGATATTCCTGCAAGTAAGTTTCAGAGAATAAGAAAGTGTACAACATTTGGTCTAAAAGGAAAAAGCAGTGCTCCCTGTTCTTGCCAACCTGGTTTCGCCCTCGTATGACCACCAGTGTGATGTACCGCTGAGATTGCACCTGGAGCAAGAGCGCCACACTCAGGTTGAGCCATGGAACTCACTTGGTGATTTTAGTTACATTCCCACCGAGAGAGTCAATTTGCTTCTCCATAACCTACTTCAATTTATGCCCCCCTCCCACAAAAAAAGGAAAAGAAGAGTAAAGTGCTTGAGCAATGGGCTTTTTCAGAGTTTTTACCCAGTACCTCTTCAGGCAACATAACCCCAATGAAAACAAATGGTTCACCTGCACACAAAAGGATACAGGCCTTCTTAAGCATTGGAAGTGGGGGGAATAATTATTCTGGGCTTCTGAACTGGATTTACATACAGCTTCTGTCGGCTAAGACAGGATCTAGGACCTGTTTCTAAACCTTGCTGAACCATCAAATTTAGGGCCAGTCTTTCAAAGTGACCTACCTCACAGGGTTGCTGTGAGGATTAAAGGAGAAAGAAAACAGCCGTGTTCACCACTTTGAACTCATTGAAGCAGTGGTGGGATATAAATGCAATGAATAAAGTATCTAAATAGATAACAAGACCCGGACCGCATCTCAATCGAGATTTTTCTGGATCCTTGAAGGGTGCAGTTAATCACTAAAAACATATAAGAGTGACTAACAAACAAAAGTATTTTAACAAAATGTTTTCGCGTCTGCCTTTCTCAGCTGCGCTGATAAAAGGAAGTTTTTTTCCCGACTTGACATTTATGGAACCGAGAGGACAGGTTCACTCCAAAGCAGATGAAACCTCTCCTTGCTTTGGAATGCCCAGTCCTCTGGGTTCTGTGACTGCCACCCTGCAATTAATAAAGTAAGTAACATTTGAAAAGTTAAGGAAACTTTAATGTAATTATAACAAAAGTCCCAAAACAAAAAAGAGCTACAAATCAAGAAATCCACATCTCATCTCTGTCATAAACCCACCTAAACAGTTCTATTGTTCTCGCACTCTCTGCCCACCCAACTACAAAATGAAGATATTAATACAAAATTTCCTTACCGGTTGTCTATAGATTGATAACAAGATTAACGTATGTAGAGTGCTTTTAATATGCAAAAGTATTCAGTGTTTTCTTCTCATACTCCATGTGTATATGCATGGGTGTGTGAAGGGGGAAGGGATGGAGAGGGAGAGAGAGAGAGAGACAGTTTCCCTCCTTAATGGATTTAAAGCCCCATCTTCCATATTCTCACAATGGTACTCACTGCATGGAGACGGTGGAGACAGCCGAGGGAATCTTTCCCATCCCCCCACTTTCCACAAGTTCAATGGCTTGCTTCATCTCCATCTTGTGATAGAAGGCAATTAATTGGGGCTCCTTGGAACGTTCGCCGGCAATCAGGCATTTCTTCACATACTTCTTGTTGAAGCGGTTCAACCTTGAGAGCAGCAAAAATAATGAGGAGAGGGAGGTGGACAAAGGGAGACGATTTAAAAGAAGCAGCAGCACAACCATATGTTTTTGTCATGGGCCGTCAAGTCATAACTGACGTATAGGGACTCTACTAGGGCTTTCAAAGTAAATGAGATATTTAAAGGGTGGTTTTACCAGTTCCACACCACCAGTGAGTTTCAATGGCTGAGCAGAGATTCAAACCCAGGCCTCTTGAGTCCTAGTCCATCAGTCTGTCCACTACATCACACTAAGTATCCCTACAACCACACAATTGGATAAAATAACCAGGAAACAGTTGGTGCTGACTGATGCCCATTGGACCTGGTGTAGCAGAAGGCAAGGTTGTCACAGGGAGAACCTAGTCCACTTCATCTTCAACATGACAGATGGCCTTCCAAATTCTGTTTAAAAGCCTCCAGTGAATGAACTTCTGCCAACTCCTAAATCAGCCCATTCCATTGTTAACAGCCCTTCCTCTTAGAAAGTTCTTCCTAACGTTTAGTTGTACTGTACCTTTTTTTGTGTGATTTGACTCCATTAATCAGATGGGTAACTCATGCTTTCCGATGTTACCTATTGGGAGCATGCTTTACCCTGGTCACTGACCATGCCCCTCTCCAATGGTACAACATATAAAAGATTCAACCCTAGGCTAACTTGCTGGAACTTAGTTCTCCAAACCACTGCATTCTCTCTCTATAGGAAGGGGGAGGCTCATGTTAACACAGATCATTTCTCTTGGTCTGCTCTAGGAAGGGGGGAAGGCAAGGGCCCTCTTGGTGATGGTGGGTGTCCCGTGAAGCAGGGGACAGGGGCACAGGTGCCCCTGTTAATGGGCTGTCTTGCCTCCTCCCTTGGCCTGCAGAGTTTCACACGGTGAGTTCCCCTGTCAACCTGGGAGCGGCACAACCCGGTGTGTCAACTCAGGGAAAACTCGGATGGGAAGAGCCCAGACAGCAGGAGGAGGGCACTCAAATGGTGGTCCTAGAGAGGGAGGCTCACACAGGGAGCCCCAGCTCAGAGAAGCAACCTCTGGAGGGGAAAAGAGGTCCCTGGGTCTGGGGCAATAGAAGGGGAGCCCTGGAAGGGGCGGGGCAGTCGGGCTGAAGAAGGAGGCAGCACAGTGCAGCTTACAAATTGGAGACCCCAACATGGTAGTTGAGGAGGAGGAGGAGGAGGGTGATGAAGGGTCCTGGAGGGACACCCTAGAGAACCCTAGTGAAGGCTACTAAAGAGAGGTGGAACTCCCAGAGGAACCTGAACCCTCTGGGGACTGGGAATACATAGATAAAGAAGAATCCTGGATGGGGGCCCTGGTCCAGCTCCAGGTCTCTCAGAAGGAGGTTGGCCAATACCTTAACCTTTGTCCACCTCCTCTCTCATACTGGGGGGAGTGGGAGCATGAGGGGAAGAGACGCTTGGCTCAGGAGCCCAGTCCCAGGGAGCCAATGGTCACTCAGCAGAGACGCTGGCAAAGACAGAGGCAAACAGCATAAGCCAGGCTTGGGAACAAGTGGGGAGAGACTGAAGAAACCAGCCCCACCGCCCTCCATGTGGGCATATCGTCCATCCTTGCTGCAGTCGCCCTGACTTGGCTTACTGGGGGCATTCCCATGGAAATCAACCGGACTAGACTCCCTCCCAGTGAATATAACTGGGTGAAAGGAGGACCCAGTTTTGTTTAATTTTACCTCAGGTGCTCGGGCCGTGCAGGGAACGAGCCTGGGCACAGTTGAAAACAGCTCTGTTGCAAATCCCTACGCTGTTGCCATAAACCCCATTTTGATTCTACCCACTGTGTAGTTGTCTATGGGTCAAGGGATGGGAGGAGGATGTCTCCATCGACCCGACCCGGGCCGGCAGGGCTTACAACATAAACGACATGAAAGAGAACCTCTTTTGTGTTTGGGGTCTTTTATTTAAACATGACAGGCCCACCCCTCCCTGTTAAGAAGGACCAGAGTCAGGAAAGCTGATCCCCTTTGTTACTTCCTCCTCCTCAGGAAGATGATGTTGTCAGCAAGGGAAGCGAGGAGTTTACATGCTCAGCAGGGTTGGACTTTCAACAAATAATTGGGTAGCTTACAGCTCCTATTTCTGTATATCTCTCCTCTTTCAATGTTTGGTTACCTATAATTTATAGCTCTCCCACCTCTGGTTTAGGCAGTAAGAGAGAAACTACGCAGCTACAGTGAGTGCACTGGAGAAAAGGGATAATTAAAATGTAACAGGACTAGACAAATTTGGCCACAGAGGCACTGCTTAAAGAACCTCCTTTAAGGTCTGTACAGCTGATAGACACAACCATGAGGATCTTTTCAGCACTGGCCTCATCTTTATTTATTTAACACTTCATCATCCCTTTTTTTTTAAATCTGAAAAGGCTCCCAATTGATTTCAATATGGTCAATAAAAACAAGACAGTCTCTGTCTAAGGCCTACAATCTTAAAGGGATGACCTGAAAGGAAAAGGAGGTGGGGAAGAATGAGGAAAAGAAGCAAAGGGGGGCAGACACCAGTGCTCCCCTCTTGTTTGCTTTTAAGCCTTTATTCTGCTTTTTACCACAACATTGTGTTCAATCCCCCTGCCAATCATATTTAAATTGCAATGTCCTTTTATTGATCTGGCCGGAAATGGCTCGTGCTGCTGTTTTAATTGCAAAGCTCTTAAGAGTTTAGTTTTATATGTTTGAAAGAGACTAATTGTAATCCACCATGAGATAATTCTTTTTGGGGAAGATGATGAACAAAAAAAAGAAACACACTGACTGAAATCCTGTTGAGTAGCCATGTGGGAATAACTTGACCTGGCGCCTGCAGTAGGTAGAGTTGCACCAAGATGGAAGTCTTATCCATGAAGCACTTCTGCAGGTGCAACTGGGAGCCAGGTTTTCACAGTTGAAGTGAAAACTTCATATACTTCCTTTTCTGTCAGTGCTCTCCTTCAGCTCACCCCTTTTTCCTCAGTCTGTTGTTGTTTTTTTCTCCCACCACCACCTCACTCTTCTTAATACTTCAGAGAGGGAAGTTTCTAAAATGCAGTCAGTCCCTCTCGTCCTTCCCATGCGGTCCCCCCCCCCCAAGTGAAGGTCACACACTCCCATATGTCCACACCTGTACCCAAACAGCATGCTCCTTCCCTCTCACCCTTCCCCAGCTTAGCCATAAATTCCCCAGTAATAAGCTTTGCAGAAGTCAGCTATGCCTCTTGCTATCTTGCTCGCCTTCCTTGTTTAAAAAAGGGATTGAAAATTTAAAATTGTGCAACCTATTTAAGCAATTCAGATTGCCTGGGCATAACACCTGAGAAGCTTACACTGAGAAGCTTACACTGGAATAACTTTACATTCCACGAGGATCAATAGGATTTCAACTGCTGTTTTGTTTGCATTTTCTCCTGTGCACTTACTTGTCCTTCCAGTGGTGGTGGCCATAGTGGCCGCATATGTCTTCAATGCCCGTCAAAAGATGATCCAAGAACTATTTAGAAAGAAGAAAGGCACATTTGTTTTTCATTTACCGCACAACAGCCAAACATTTCACCAATGCACTGGAAGTGGGGATGGGCACAAAACGCCAGATCGGCGGTTCGTGATGGTTCAGCCGATGTCCCAACAGGTTCAGCACCCACAAGAGGTGGGGCAGGGAAGCCGGGGTACTGCCTCTGAGTGGGCACCCGCTGAAGGAACATCTGTTGGGCTGTCGGCTGAACCAGCATGAACTGCCGAACCAGCGGATCATACCCATCTCTAATTGGAAGACTAACTTGATGACATACGGCTATGATGTAATATTCAGTTGTGTTTCAAAACATTTTTAACAGAAAGGATAATCATGTTTCTTGGAGTAAAATTCTCCAAGTGTCCACAGAAACATTTGAGGGAGGGGCCTCTGGTGGCTGCAAAAATGAAGTCACAGATAGCATGTTTACATGTTGTTGCCCAGGCCTGTTTGTCCCCAGAACACCACCATGATCTTGAAGAAGCAAACTCATGAGGCGCTGGAGTCAGCACTGGCTACTTCTATGAGTGGACGATAGGAAGCAATTACTCTCCCTGATGAAGCATCATCATCGTCAAACACTATTGGGCATAACCAATGAAAAATTGGAGTGGTTTTGCAAATAAACAGAATTTGTTCTTCAACAACTAGCTAGGTTTTCCATTGGGATTTTTTTAAGAGCTGTTGTCCTTTTTCACTGTTGCCCGTTGAAAGGTGGAAGGACAAGAGATTGTCCTTCCACTGGTGAGATCAAGCTTCAGACTCCCTTGTAAGAGCTGGGTATGGACCCAAGAGAGGTGCAGGGCTACAGTACGCCTGTTGGTGGCAGCAGAGTCCTGTACCAACTGCTGCATCTCTGAGTTAAGACAGTCTCATTATAGATATGAATTTCTTTTTTAAAAAAGTCAGTAACATACATTATATGTTATAATGGCGTCTGGGCACAAGTATTGTTTATTAACTTTATAGGTCATTAAGTTCTATAAAGCTATAAAGGTCATAAAACTATAAAAAACTCTGTGTCCTGTGTCCAGCTGTCTGAAAGATTATATCCTATACAAACCTACACAAGCTTTGAACTGGCTAGATAGCTCAGTAGTTTAGGTATCTGACTGTGGAGCCACAGGTTGAGAGTTCGATTCCCCCTCGGTGCCTTCTTGACAAGGGCTGGACTTGATGATCCAGAGGGTCCCTTTCAGCTCTGCAATTCTAAGATTATTATATGTGGGCAAGGTCTTCCTCTTGGTTCTCAAAGTCACATTTTGTGAGGGCATAAAGAGAGGCCTTTCTCAGGAGCTGCTCCCAGGCTCCTCAACCTTCTTCTGCCCTTCAACAGCAAAGACTCTTCTATTTAGGCAGGCTTTCAGCAACTCACTGGCTACCAAAGATGGAGCTTTTAATGGGTGACATCATCATTATCATCATCATCATCATCATCATCATCATCATCGTTGCTACTGTCATTAATTGATGTACCTTTTAAAATGTGTTTTAAATTGATTTTTAATATATAAACTTATTTAATTATGTTTTAATCTTATTACCTTAAAAAAATATGTGCTTGTTTTTCAGCTATGTTGCAAACTACCCTGAATTCCACTTCTGGGAGAAAAGCAGGTTACAAACAAAATAAATATATAAAACATACTTATCAAAATGTTTAAAAGAGGCATTCACTGATGACACCTTTTGTAACATAGAAAACCCATTTGTAATTTTGTTACGCCTTCATTATGCCACACTCCCCTAGCAACTTGTTACAACGAATATACTGTATCTATGTGCATTACAAAAACTATGTTACCTGTAGTTAGTTACTTCTCAGCTCTGGAGATGAAGGAAAGAAATATTAAGGGACTAGAACAGATTTTTTTTTATTAGAGAACATTACACACAGAGAGAGAGAGAGAGAGAGTTCACTGTGAAGCAAAAAAGAGCCATTACCTGTGTATGAATTTCTTCGTTGATGGACCTTTTGGTCTCTTGCTTTTTTTTCACCGCGAGGAGGTCCACCAGTGGACGGATGGTCATTCCCTGTAGAGAGACAAGCCCACTTATATCCAAAAGGGCCTCATGTGCAATACTGGCCTGTGTTTGTGTAGATTCAGCTGGAGTTTCCTTCAAGTTGTACTTGCACCATTATCCTCTCAGCTCCTTATAAGCTTCATCTCCCTTAGTTCCCCAGAAATCCCAGAGTTGCTGCCATCCGTATTTGCTCTCAGGACGGTGCAGTGGTTGGAGTGCCAAACTGGCACTTGGGAAATCCAGGTTCAAGCCCCCAATGAGCTACAAAACTCACTGGATGAACTTGGGCCTGTCACTGTCCCTCAACCTGACCTACTTCACAGGGAGGTTGTAAAGATAAAAGGTGGAAGGAGGATAGCCATGGACCCCACCTTGAGCTCACTGCAGGAAGCAGGCGATACAAATATGATAAATACATTTAATATCTAGCACAACAGAAATCAAGCAGGGACAAAACCTCTTGTCCTCAAACGCTTCTGCTCTGTAAGTAGGCCAACCTTTGACCGACAACTCTCGTAAAGATGTCCCCAGGCCTGGCAAATAGGGGAGGCGATAGAGGCCTACCTGCACAAAGACTGTGAAGAAGATGACTGTGATGATGGCTGTCAGGAACATCTCTCTCATGTGAAAATGATGATAGTCGAGAAGGTAACCCAGCGAGAAGGCAATGGCCCCTCGCAGGCCACCATAGGCAATGATGAACTGGTCTTTCGGGGTTAGTTTCACAATGCGGAATTTGTTGATGAACCAAGTCAGCCCTAGGACACCTGAATAAATAACAGAATGGTGAAAAGCTGAGGATTATTAAAATATGTGAGTGCTGCAAATTATCCAAATTATGCCCTGTATACACTCTGACCTTGCTTCCATGCTGTCAATGGCTGATCTACAACAATTGCTCTTTAAGTGACTTCTATCATGTGACATGAGCACAGTCAGGAAGATATCAAGATGCACCCAGGCAAAGGAGACTGTTAGCAAATACACACATGGGCAAGCTCAAGGATATAGTCTTGAATCACATTATGGAGGAAGAATGTTCCTATCATCACCTCATCAACCAATTTGATTCAAAAGGAAAATTCCTATCCCCAATTCCATTAACATATTGAACCTGAGAGCGAAATGCCACATGAACACTCCTGGGAGGTAATATGATACAGTGCCTAGCTCAATATATTAAAACCTCCCTAAATGAAGAAAGCTAGCACTTCATAAATGAGAGCTTAAAACATTTTTTCTTGACATGTTGATTTTCTAAAAGCAGAGATTTGGAGGCAGGGCAGGATCTGCTACCTGGCATGTTGGGAAGCTGGCAAAGCCCATTTGCTGCCTACCAAATAAGGAGCAGGGACGTTTTCCCTTCCAATTCAGCACTCCGAGCAAAGTCCAACAGATGGATCTAGCCACTCTTCTAGCTTCCAATTATTTCTTTGAACTACCTTTTCCCCCCAATTATAGAAAATTAAAAGGGTGTTTGGACATAGTTACCCATCTCGGTCACATGCTTAAGAAACTGGGGGCAAGATTTAAAAAGCAATACACTGAGCCACCACCATATAAAAAATGCTCAGCTTTGAGCACAGAGGTTTATTATTGCACCCGGACATTACATATGTACCAGATGGCATGGGGGGGGGGGGGAATCCACAACTTAGACAAAATCATGCCCACAACTGGATCTCTAGCAAGGCTTGGAAAAGTTATGTTGGAACTCCAACTTCAGATTCTGGGTATTTAAATCCAAAAAACCCCACAACTTTTCCAAGTTCTTAGCTGCCTATCTGCTGTGGGCAAATACTGCATAAATACAGAATACTAGCTTGAAGCAGAGGAAGTTTTTAAATTATGTTCATTGTTTAGGCACACCTTATTTCTCTGACACATCAAACAAGCCTCACAAATGTGTAAATTCTCAAGGCAAGGTGTACTTCTTCTCAGAATAAGTATCAGGAGGGTGAGGAAGGAGACTTCTGTTGAGACAGCATTGACTCCAATTCAGTTATTTCCCATCCTTACCTAAAACCCTGGCAACCAAGCAGAAGAGCAAGGTGCCAATGACAAAAGTCCAGTTCCAGTGGTGTTTCCCGGCTACCGTGGAGACACCAAGGAAGATAAAAATGAGGGTCTCGCTGACACTGCTCCACATCTTCAGGAAATACTTGATAGTGGTATGGGACTTATGGGAGATGTTGGCCTCCACATAAGGACGCATAACCACGCCGGCGGCAATCAGCCTGCAAGGGAAGAAGAAATGTGCTATAGAAAGCCACAGAAACCACAGAACAGGCAATTAATTTATTTCTTCTGAAGAATCCGAGAGGCCTCTACAGTCCGACAAAAACCCACTCCAAATGGCCCAAGCATAGTAAATCACACTCCGTGTACATATAAAAGCCCAGTTTAAAATGTCAGGCCTCATGGCTTGAGAGGAAGCTTACCTGAATCATTGGGTTGCTACCCGGGGGAGGTTTTGATTGTGCACCTGATCCACCTTAAACACAGTTCTGTGTTTGAGGTGGATCAGCTGCAACCAAGCCTTATGAGGAAAGACTGAAAGAACTGAGCATGTTAAGCCTTGAGAAAAAACAACTGAGGGGAGAGATTATAGCTCTTTTTAATCACTTGAATAATTGTCATACAGAGGAATGGCAGGATCTGTTCTCAGTCATTCCAGAGTGCGGAACATGTAATAATGGACTCAAGCTACAGGAAGCCAGATTTAGGCTGAATATCAGGAAAACCTTCTTAACTGTTAGAGCAGTATGACAATGGAACCAATGATTTCGGGAGGCGGTGAGTGCTCCAACACTGGAGGCATTTAAGAGAAAATTGGACAACCATCTGTTAGATCTGCTTTGATTGAGATTCCTGCATTCGGCAGGGGGTTGAACTCAATGGCTTTATGGGCCCCATCCAACTCTATTATTCTATGGCTCTATGACTTGTATCGGTCAGAATGCTGGACAGAGACTTGGGACATCTAGGTTCCAGTTGCCACTGAACCATGAAATACTAAATGCAATGGGTGATCTTGACCAGTCAGCCTTTCATTCAATCTGACTTACTTCACCGGGTTGTTGATGGGATGATACATTGGGGAGAGAAGAGTCATGTATATTGTCTCGAGCTCCCTGAGAAAAAGCGGGATATAAATGTAGCCAGTAAACACCCTCTGTTTACAGAGACACTGACAAATCTCCTTCACACGTGTCTCCCACCACTTCTTCTGCCTCTCCTTTTAGAACAAAAAAAGCATTCAGGATGAAAATACAGAAAAGTGACTCTTGGATTAAAACTCCCCATATTCCTCCAGCCAACATGGCAAGTGGCCATGGTAGGGGATTCTGGGGGGTTAAATCCAAAGAAGACAAGCCCCATGTCCCAGGTTCAACGGTTGCCATCTCCAGGTGGAAAAGGTAACACTTCCATTCTGAATCCCCAAAGATCCACTGTCGATCAGTCTAGATTGTAACTGAGCCAGAAGGACTTGTAGTCTGAGTCCATAGAAAAGAGTTGTTCATGACTCTGTTATAGGATGATGCAAAGCTGGAAAAGGTGACTATGTTGTCTGGAAGGTTCTAGGAACTGTAGTGTAGGTTCTGGGGCCTTCTGGCATGACCTAGTTGCATTCACAGTTAATGTGCCACAGACTCAAGAAGACAGAGAAACACTGACTGGTCAGCCCAGAACACAGCAGCTTTCTATTAATAGCAAGACTCAATAGCAGAAGAGTCTTCCTTATTGCAGGAAAGATATTCGCAGCCACATATTTCTCTTGATCTTTGTGGGAGAAGGTACTACATTCTGCTAAATGAGACATCCCCAGTCCAGTACTCTCCACTGTGTTGGACTACAACTTCCACTATCCCCAGACAAAGGAAATTGACTACAACTTCCACCATCAAGACAAAGTTGTCATCTGTAGAATTTCAGCTTTAAAACAAATCAGTCAGTTAGAATTTCCCTTCATTTTCACCTTGTGCAATTTCTAGGGACAATTCGAAGTGCTGGTTTTAACCTATCATGCCCTAAACAACATGGGTCAAAGGTATCTCAAGGACCACATCTCTCTCTAGGAGCCTGCCCTAGAGAGCATTAAGATAATCAGGATAGTCCCCTCTCTCAGTCCCATCACCTTCACCTTCCCATCACCTTGTTTGGTGGGGACAAGGGAGAGGGCCTTCTCTGTGGATGCTCCCAGACTCTGGAACTTCCTCCCACAAGAAACTAGGCTGGCCCCATCCTTGCTGTCCTTCCACAAGCAGGCAAATAACTTTTTCTTCTGTCACATTTTTCCTTAGTGACTGGCTGTCTGACTGAGGTTTTTCGAATTGGATTGTTAAATATTTGTATACTTTTTTTTTTTAGCTTTTAACTATAGTCCTTTTAATGATGTAAGATGCCTTAGGTCCTTTTAAGGAGAAAGGTGGGGTAAAAATATAAATAAATAGTTAATAAATAATGTGGGTTGGAATTCTGATCAAATGAAAGAGAGAGGGAAAGTGGGAATCTCTATGGGGTACAAGCATACACACACATATGCATGTAACTACTTATGTGTGTATGTGTTTCCATCACCTGAGAACTAGCAGCTGAATGTGCCAAAATAGTCAGTTTAAGGCAGCCTTGCACTGGCCTGATCACCACAGGCAATTAGAAATGATATGCAAGTGAATCAGACGACTTGTGATGGAGGGAAGGATTATTTTTCCCTTCTCGGCACTCAGCACAGAAACCAAGCAGGCTGCAAGAGGAGGGAAGCCCCAACACTGAACACAGTCCCTGGCCCTCTCTTGCTATCATCAGGCCATTAAAGGATGGTGCGATGCAGTAACATTTTGGTTCCTACTCACAAAGCCGATTTATATATCCAACAAAGGAAGTCAGATTCAAGATGACTCATTTCACACAGGTTGTTGTCAATCAACGGAACATGTATGAACGAACCAGTTGTGAGATCCACTGGATCAACAGGATAAGTGTGGAAGTTGCACCAGTTTCTTGCTCTCTCTAGCTACATTGTTATGCTCTTATGTGCTGTTAAGTCACATCCAACTTAGGGAGTGGTGATTTAAAGCCAAGCCTCTTGAGTCCTAGTCCATCACTCTATCCACTACACCACACTGGAAGCTTCCCCATAGTTTATTCTGCCCAAACTGTATTTCATGTTCTTTCCCAGCAGGCATCCAGCTAGGCCAGTGGAGACCCCTGTTCCTTTTCCAGCTGATCTTACTGACAATATTGGCCTCACTACCAGCTCAGCCTGGTGATGACGCATGCATCAGGCTTGTGGGAGAGCACTGTTGCTAAGTCACACTGTATGACAGGGTTACAAAACAGGAAGAGAGACCGTATATTTCACTTGATCAACTGAGAGCACTTTTTGCACACGTTCATGGATTCAATGTCTGTGTAGGAAAAGAACTTGTACAGTGATAGTTGCAAGATGGACTTTGTATTTTACAATGTGTTTTTATGATTTTAGCTTTACTTTCTGTACACCACCCAGAGTAGCAATTTGCTAGATGGATGCTATAAAAACTGAATAAATAAATAAACAAACTCAGCTACTTGTGCAAATCATGCTAACAGTGCAATCTTATATATGTTTTTTTCAAAAGCAAACTCTGATCCATTCAATGTGGTTTTCTCCATAGTAAGTGTTCAGGAGGACCGGCACAAACCATTATGTATCTGAACTTTAAGAATTATTCCCAGAGTCATCTTTGAACAGTTAGATGTGTGTTGGTGGAAGGGTCACACACACAAGCTATTAACAAGAAAATTCTTTTGAAACAATAACAATTTTGCATGCACAAACACTGGGTATAAGTGGGAGGAGCTCTTCACAACCTAATGTGATTGTCCTCAGCCGCTAAACTATTGCTAAACTTTTTCCCCCTGCTTAAGGCAGGCCCTCCCGCCCTATTCCTGTTTGTTTGTTTGCTTTGCTTCCCTTGTAAGTCTCTCTCTTTCTCTCTCTCTTCCGTGTGGTGGAGACTCCATTTTTTAAAATTTTTTTTAAACTAACTGTAATTAGAGACTGTAGCAACTGTAATGAAGGAAACCTTTTTCTATTTTCAAAGAGGTTCCGGAGTGCTTTTTAACATGTAAAGTACTAGTCACTGTGAAAAGTGGAGGGCTACAGAGATTTAAGATATTCTCTCATGCGTTCTCTGTGCAGTTGTCTTTTGCACATGACACTGCTGACTTTAAAAGGAATTAACCAGATTCTCCAAAAAATTCTGGGCTCAAATCTCACCTGATCCATTAATGGACTTGGCATTCTTAAAGAAGCCACTATTTCTTAATCTGAGTTAGCTAACTGTATGATCGAGACAGGATTATTGGTCTACCTCATAGGATTATTGAATAAACTACCTAAATTATGTATGCAAGGCACTTTGGGTGCTTTATGAGGACTAAACATGACATAGGTTTTCACATCTACACAGATGACTTAGTCTTAGCAACTGAACAGAATGAAAGAGAGCCAAATTTGTCAAGGATTCACAAGCTAAGGTAAAATGTTTCCGAAGAGTGCTCAATTTCCTTTATTTGAACACTGCAAACAGAACACTTGTTTCTTTATTTTTAGTTTGCACAAAGAAAATTCCCTGATGAAGGCAAAACAAAGCATAAAGGCTGCATTTCTCTCAAAGGTGAGCGCCAGCAGGCACAGAAGCTTAGCTTAGTGCAGAACTGGGAAACCATAAGAGGTCTGGCGGCTTCATATGCCCATCCTGGACTTTGGAGGGCCACGCCAGCTCCCATGAACCTCACCCTCAATTTAAAAAAATATTAATAATGGGACATGGGTATTTAAATGGAAAAAAAATCACTTTGTACTTTTTCTGGAGGGGGAAGAATTAAAATCCAAAATTAAAAAAAAAATGAAGGGGGAAGGGCAAAAATTCTGGGCCTATCTTAAAGTTCGTTCATTCTTTCAAAATATTTTTACCCTGCCTTTCTACTAAAAAGGATCCAAGTACCACCGTATAGCTTACAGCATTAAAAAATGAACAGTACAAAAGGCTCTTCTCTCCAGTGCGATCTATTTTATCTCACACACTTGAACAATCCTTCCATTCACATGGGCGATATTTCTTCTCCAGTGAGAAAGATTATTGATGCCCCTCCCCCACTGTATTGGCTGGGGTGAATCCCATTTTTTTTTTAAATTTAGGAAGTGGCATAGCGCTACAGGAATACATCAACCTAGCATGGATACTCTGTTGTATCTGAAATGGTGCTGTGTCCCTTAGGAGAATATTCTTTAAAATTTGTAAGAAGAGGAAAATAGAAGAGACGGTTTCTTCAGTGTCCTTTCTACTGTCACAACCCACTGAGTACGTTACAGGATTGTCACAGAAGAGAATGCCATCCACAGCTCAATTTTGGCAGTGAATTAAGTAACCACACAGACTGCAGAACAGGATAACCAGGAGTGCTCTCAACCACACTAAATAAACTGCAGCACCAGCGCTGTGCCAGAAAGGAGTACAGCTCCTGGCAAAAGGGGGAGGGTGGGTGGGTGGATTGCTCTTGCTTAAAACACATGTGGTTGCCAGAAAGTAGAGTGAACCAAACCATACCAAAAAGAAATCAAAATTGCTAGCTACATGCAGACCTGGTCGCTCCCTAAACTACACAAGTCTGACTCAAATCTGACTCAAAATAAGTTAAGTTTCCTGTGTTCTCATTTAGATCAGCTCTTTATTCAGAAACATATTGAGGTGAAAAAACTTATTTGTGGTAGAGTACTGGCTGTGTGCATAAAAGATGCACAGTTGCATCCCAGTATCTCCAGAGAGGATGGCAACTCTGGCCTTCCAGCTCCCTTCTGCCTTCACCAGCTTAGCCAGTTGAGAAGGATGATCAAAGTTACAGTCTAACAACACCCACGAAGACATGGTTGCCCACTATTTATAAGACAGTTTTCCTTGTTCCTATGACAGCACAAAAAGTTACCTTTTAAAAGAATTCATTTTTCTTAACGCATTATATTTCAAAAGTAACAAGTTACTTGTTGCAATACTGAGGAAGGAATTTGTTGTGTTACTTGTGCTGCTTATTACTTTTTTGTTACTTTCCATTACCTTTTTTAGAGAAGGAAAATCCTTAGGACTGAAAAGAAAAATGACATTCAAGTTGAAAAAAATCCTGTCAAAATGCTTCCAAAGTGCCTCAAAATGCCCTTTAAAAGTAAGTAACTTGAAAATGCCAAAGAAACTTTGTAACCAATGAGTTGCATTATTTTTGAAATGTAATGTAATACACTGTTACCCCCAAAAGTAACTAGTTACAGTTTACAGGAGGGCCTGGCGTGCTCTGGTCCATGGGGTCACAAAGAGTCGGACACGACTTAACGACTAAACAACAACATATTACTGACAACTAGTTACTTCCCAGGCTCTGTGCAAATTCCAGCCCTCGCAGGCCAGACCAACTCCTGCTTGTCCAATACTTACGCCATGATGCCTGACAGGTGGAAGAGTTCTGCTGACAGGTAAGCCATGTAGCTGTACAGAAAGACGAACAGAGGCTCAATGACCCGTATGTGCGACGTAAAACGGGAGGTGAAGGCTGCAATCACGCCATAGACAACACCAACAAAAACGCCCCCCAGGGATACCACAAAGAAGCTGAGGAAGCCCAAGATGATGTTCGTAATGGTGATTTTGTCAAACGCGGCAAATTCCTCAAAAAGGTGGTAAAGAACCTGGAGCAAGCAAAAGGAGGGAAGAGGCAGAAGTAATCTCAGCTTACACAAGCCATTATCAGAGACTGCCAACAGGGGCACCAGGATGAAAGAGGCAGAAAATTAACAACCTATGAAGCAATGGGGGGAAATGGATCAAAAGGTAGCATTAAAAATCAAGGCAGCATTTGTCCTGCTGAGTCCAAACCCCATTCCTAATTACTACCTTAAAATAATCAAAGCAAATCCTGGCATTAGGCAGCCTTCCTTGACTTGAACAGAGGGATTCTGTCAGTACGGCAGCCGGATGATGCCCCCCTATTAAGCAGGGAGGTGGCAGCCTGTTTCCCACTTACCACAGTGACGGCATCATTGAGCAGAGACTCTCCAAACACCAAGATGTGCAACAGCTCGTTAATGTGGATCTCTTCAAACACAGCCAGCACAGCCACCGGGTCCACAGCTGAGATGATGCTACCAAAAAGCAGGTTGGCGATGAGGCTAATGTCATTCAAACCAGTACTGCCAATCTGGCACAGACCATAGAGCAGCGAGCCCACAAAGAAAGCGTTCCAGAGTGTCCCTATAACAGCAAAAATCAAGATGGTCCCCAGGTTCTCTGTGAATTGGCGCAAAGGCAGGAAGTAGCCAGCATCCAGGATGATGGGTGGGAGGAGGAAAAGGAAGAAGACGTCTGAACTTAGGATCGGGGGGTCTTCCCCCACAGCTTTGATGAGCCCTCCAACTAGGAGTCCTACAACAATTAACAAGCAGCTCTCAGGAACTATGCTGGAAATGGTTGGAATCACATGGAACCCTGGAAGTGGAAAAAGAAGGAGAAGCAAGATGAGAAAGGTGAGCTCCTGTTTCGCTGAATTATAGCATAGACCAATTTCCTATGCCTGCAGCCATATTTGAACAATTTACTTTTTTGGACTACTGCTCCCAGAATCCTCCACCCAACATGCTCAGTGGCCATGGGAGTTTTGTTCAGAAAGATAACATTTCCATGCTCTGAAAAAGATCTTGTTTGTGTTCGTTCTTTCTCCCAATATTGGGACCTAAGGCAGCCAACAAAACGATTCAAAAAAGATTCAGCTGAAAACCACAGGAAGATACAACATTAAAGCATAATTGTATATATTATGATAAAAAAAACTAAGGGTACAATTACATTGACAAATAATACCTGAAATGCTCCAAGAATGAGATGACCTGATTCACATTACTTTCCGTTGACTAAATGACATAAAAGTCAATCAGACCCAAGTTTTCTGCCTCCAATCTGTAGTTTTTCCTTCCCCTGCTGGGACTTCTACTTTTTTGGAACTGAATGCCTTTGCATCAGTTCACATGGTATGATTGCTTGAGTTGATGTGGAAGGATTTTCAGCTGTTGTATTTAAAATCATGTGAGCCAGCTTCAGCAGCAGTGAGAAAGGTAGAGCAGTGGGGTAACTAGCTGCTGTTTGATTCCTCTCCTCCTCCCACCTGGTGCCTGGTTCTGCTTTCTCTTCCCTTCCCATTCCCCTTCTTTCTCATCATGTCCCCCCTTTTTTTCATGTTTAAAGTCTTGCTGTCTTAGTGCTACGGCAGCTGGCTGATCAAAGAAAAAAAAAGAGTGAGGAACTGGGGAGAAAGGAGGAAGTTCTAAGGTAGCTCTGCTCTGGCCATCCATATTTGCATGAGGCATGGTTAGAGCAGAGGTATCTTAAACGTCCTCCTTTCTCTGTGCTGACTCCTTGTTCTTTTTTGGGGGGAGAGCTAACTACCCTAGCCTAGTGCTAAGATAACAAGCCCTTAAAGAAAAGAAAGAGATAGAGACAGGGGGAGGGGAAATGAAAACAGGCCCAGGCACCAGGTGTGGAAAGGAGACAACTGAAACAGTTAACAAGCTGCAAACAAGGCTGATTTCCTCCCTCTTTCTGCTGACTTCTGTGTTGCTGGCTAAAGTGAATTAACCAGGAGAAACCTGACTACTTGGGTGCAACTTCAAGGCGGATCCATTCACATTTTTTGCACTGTGTAGTCACATCATGAATTAATATTAAAATATTTTAAAACACATAGGAAAATAAAAATAAAAAGTACAAGCATACTCCACTCCACTTCCCTAAGAGCATGTTCAATTGTAAAAAGCCTTCCTGAAGAAAAAGACCTTTGTTTGTCAGCAGAAGGACAGCAAAAAAGAGACCAAGCTGTTAACTGTACCCTGGGAGCAACAACAGAAATAGTCCTTTTCTGGCGTCTCTACAGGACATGCCTGTGACATGGGTGGAACTGAGAGAAGGGTTCATTTGAAAAAATAAAACTTGGAGAGTGGAGCTTATATGAGGAAGACGTGGTTCTTCAGATGGCCTGAACCCAAGCTACACAGGTCAAAACCAGCACTCTGAATTATACCAACAGCCAATGAGACTGTTGAAACAAGATGTCTCTGTTGTTACTGCAACTGCTTGAGTCAACAGTTAAGCTACAACATTTTAGACCCACTGATATTTCTGGATATTTTCCAAAAGTACCCCCTACATAGCACATTCTGATAACCCAAGCAATCTGCACAGTAATAGAGGAAGTCAACCTGGTGTGGCGCAAGTGGGCCAAATAATTCTGATTGACTCTGAAGATAGAAAGAATAGAAAGCCAGGCAAGAGGTGGCATAGAACATTTATTGCCAGCTCTCAGCTATAGATAAAGCAATGCAACCTCACAAAACCAAGGTAAGAACCTTTCTTATCCCTCAATACTCAGCCCACTGTTTAATGAACAAGGCAATTGGTAGGCACAGCATGTTCTGTCCTCTAAATTCCTTGCAAAGAAACAAATGTTCACAAGAGCCAGCAATTTTTAATCAACACTTCCTGTTCAGCACATTAGACCATCTGGTTCTGCGTGCAACCTGTTGAGCTGTAGAATATGTCACTGTGATACTTTGAATGTGCGTGTGAAACTGTTAAAGGGAGTGACACCAGCTCAACTGAGGTGCTCCTTTGCACAGACACCCACCTCGTATGGGGATGGGCTACCAACAGGCTTGTGATGTGGCTGGGATTCTGCTTATGTCCAAGCAGAAGCCTCGACAGGCTTCTACTGGCATGCTCTCACTCTGGATTTCTCACCGTGTGCAGGAGGTTGGACGAGATGGCTTAGAAACCCACTGGCCTAAGATGGAACCCTCCAAGCCTCCACAAACCATGGGATCTCATGGACCTCATCCCAGCACTCAAGAAGGAGCATGTTGTGGCACTCACTTGGTGCACGCTAGGCTCCAGCGGCTGCCAGGTGTCATCACATCCCACAAGCACAGCTCAGAAAATGAGGAGACACCTGTGGCGTTCGCCCTTGTGGCACCTGCGTGTTTTGCCCTCACAAAGGCTCACGTCGCGTTTTCCTCTCGCTGCCACCAGTGGATTACCTCAATCCACAATATAAATGACGTTTGTCAGGACACTTGTCTTGTGAACACAAACAGAACTTATTTATTGAAGTGAAACCGATTTAATAATAACAGAAGTTCTTCAGATAAACATTGCACACAAGCAAATCATTAACAGTTCTCTCAGTACATACTTTTCTCTTGCAATATCATTACCACCTTCTCTACCTATTTTCTTAACCAGCTCTCTATCTCTCTGTATCTGTTCCCTCTCTCTCTGACTAACCAGTCCCCTATCTGACTCCTCCTTCTCCCGCCAAACTTCATGTAGCTGCTGACTCCGCCTCTCCAGTCCTCTCATAGGCTCATGCAAATCAGCTCATGACTATGAATGGCCTGAGTGACGTGGGGCGATCGTCACAACACCCAACCCAGGTTAGTGTTGTCATATTCCAGAGCTGGCTAGGTTTTGACTGGATTCTAGCCAATAACACCAGTGCCTGTTTAGACCCCTGGCCCAGATTCCCAGCTTTCATAAAAATAAAATAAGAATACAAAAAGTAAGCCTCTAACCCAGTGGTTCCCAAACGTTTAAAGTCAAGACCCCCTTTTACAACAGCCAAGTAATCTGCGACCAACTCCCCCTGCCATATTTGCATAAAAAGGCTTTTTAAAAAATAGAGGCTTCTTTCTCCCCCCAGAGGGCCTGTTTCTCATACATACACATGCACACTAACTTTAATATCCCCCTCCAAAAGGTCAAGGGAGAAATTATTTAACAAGGGCTACAACACATATAGGGACAGCCACCCCCCAAGAAAATACTTTGAGACCCCTTTGGGTGGTCACAACCCCCAGGTTAGGAAACACTGCTCTAGCCCTTATAGAATTGGAAAAGTAAGGCAAAACAGTCACTGTATCGCCCCACTGTTCTCCAAGGAAAGTGTGCTTCTGTAAGAGGGTCTTAAAATTATTCACCCTCAGATCTTCAGTATATGTTCCAAGTGGGGGAAAGTCTCATTCTATCTTATTTGCAGAAAAAGCAAGACTTATTTTGCAGAGCCTTCCTGCAAACGTAGAAAGCAATAATGCAAACGAAAAATGGGGGAGGCATGTAGAAGAAAACAGACTCACTGTGCATCAAAAGAAGTATCTTAGTATTGAAAGTGCTATGGAATCTGCAGTGTTTGCTACAACAGACTTGGGATGGTGACGTTATGCAGCTCCTGGAAAAGGTTACTTTCTTAGTTTGCACCTTCCATGCTGGCTGACAGGGATTCTGAGAACTGTAGTCCAAAACAGACCTTTTCCAAGCTCTGTTGTTACAAATCATTCTGGGCTTCCAGGAAAAAAAAAATATTCAAGCTACAGTTTGTCTTCCACAGACACCTGGGATCTTAGCTGGGTGCTGATCTGAGGAAAGAAGAAGTTAGGAAAAGCAAAAGGAGAGGGACCATAAAACCTTACTGAGCTCATGCATGCTGTGTATCTTATCTTTCAGAAGGACTAATGGCCCTTGGAAAGGTAACTGCCCCAATCTTTGTTTCTTGGACTACAACTCCCACAATCCCTGTGGTCATTATCCAAAATGGATCTTTTAAGTTAAAAAGTAACTTTTCCAACTGATTGGGAAAGTAACCTTTTCAAGTGCTCCTGGGCATCTCATTTGATAGTACCATGTATGGGGCCCACAGCAGTGAACGGAAACAGCTGTTGTTGGGTGTGTGGTGCAGAAAGTATACAGATTGAAGAAAACTGGAAGCAAAATACTGGAGGGTATTTTCAGGAGCGGGTAACACTACCGCACTGGATTGATGCTGACTTTGCACTACAGGTATTTCTTACAAAGGGAAACACCTTTCTTTCCAGGGGGAAAGCTGTTTGTCTCTTGCAGCAAAAGCAAGAGTAATAGGGTACATTAAAGACGGGCAAGCTTTATTTGTTATAAAAACTTCCTGCACTGCAGCCCAGAGAGCACAGCATTGTGTCTTATGTACATGTTTGCTTCTCCATTTCACTAAGTCCAAAAACAGCCTGTCAAAATATTTAGGCACAGAGGGACTACAGCCACATCCCAGCTGTTCCTGGCTTCTGTCCTCTCCCAGCAACTGTAGTACAGATCACATGCTCATCCTTTAGCACAGCGTTCCCCAACCTTTTTCGGTCCGCGGACCAGCTGGGGAATGCGGGGCACCCCCCGCACCCGTGCGCATGCACAAATGGCGGCGCGGCGCTCGCACGGGCGTTCTGGAGCACGCGCGCAGGCGCAAACAGGCGACACGGGGGTGAGTGCGTGCGGGGGGGCAGGAGGTCTGTCTCGGCGGCCCGGTCTGGCCCAGGCCACGGACCGGCACCGGGCCGCGGACCAGGGGTTGGGGACCTCTGCTTTATCACACGAGGGAAGTTTTTGTTGGAACTTGTGTGTAGTGTATGTATACATAAAGTTCTGTTTTAAAAGGCCAGGAAATTCAATTCTTTTAAAAAAAACAAAAAACCCTCGGGTTTATGAATGAATGGATGCTAAGCTTCAAATAACAAAAGGCAGCCTGAATGTTGTGCTCACTACCATTCACAAAGTGATGCCAAGCAAGGGAAAATCCCAGAAGCTGCCTCTTTTTTTCCCCTATCAGTTCACCACTTCTCACCCAAACAGAAAGCAATTGTCAGGGCTGTTTTCCAACAAGCATAAATGGTAGTGATTACAAGAGGGTATCCTGTAGACCATCTTGACTGCTGCCATTGGCAGCCCTTTCCTATGTACAGATTGGCATCCTTTTTCTTGCTGGCAAAGCAGGCACAAATATTGTGTATCAATATTGGGCCATTTCCTGGACTTCTGAATTGTAGACACAGAAGCACAATATCCCACATCCATAAACCAGAGTGGAGTAGGGTTCTTGTTTTTTTAAACAATTGAATATAATAATACCATGACAGCAGTTTGATCACCTTGACTGTTGTGGCTCCACTAGAGATGGGCATGAACTGCAGTTTGGCTGCACAGCTGTTCCATGGATGCCCCACTCAAGAGGCAGAGGCATAGCTTCTCCAGGCACTGCCTCTGAGTGGGCACCTGCTGGAGGAGGTGGGGCAAGGGAAGATGGGGTATCCGTGGAACAGCTGGGCAGACGAACCACCAAACCACGCTGAACTGCCAACTCCCCCATCTCTAGGCTCCATCCTATGGAATCCTGGGACCTGTAGCTTGGAGAGGTACTTAGAATTCTCTGCTGCAGATTAGGGTGGGCAGTAGAGCTTCCCAGCTGAGGATTCTAAGTACCCTACCAAATCCCAGAGAATGGAGCCACGGCAGCCAAAGCAAAATCAAACCATGTAATGTAGATAAACTCTATTTCTCCGAATTTGCCATCTGCCATCAGACGTGGGCATTAAAGATAAAGCATACATGTGCTGATGTTGAGAACAAGGAAAGGAAAGGAAAGGAAAGGAAAGGAAAGGAAGGAAGGAAGGAAGGAAGGAAGGAAGGAAGGAAGGAAGGAAGGAAGGAAGGAAGGAAGGAAGGAAGGAAGGAAGGAAGGAAGGAAGGAAGGAAGGGAGAAGGGGGAGGGGGAGGGAAAGGAAAGGAAAGGAAAGGAAAAGTGTGTATACAACCACCCACAGATCTAGAGACAATATGTAGGCTATGCTTGCAAGGCCATAATAATATCAAATGGCCGGCTTCTTGCCCCTAAATAATAAGGCAGGAATAAAGTATGCAACTGCAAAGTTATTTAGTTTGCATAATGCTTAGTAAATTCAGCCTCTCATAGTGCAGACTGCAATGTTTAAGCCCAGCTTACAGTTTGCTGAGCCCAGATGGTACTATGCAATCATTTTGCACACTGCAGGAAAAGAAAAAACATCAGGCGGCAGTCCTAGAATGGCAAGTGTCTAGCTCAGATGATAACACACTGCATGGATATAGCACTAGCTCCCAAATTTGGCTCTATTGCAGAGAAATCATGCTATCCTTTCCTCTACCTGTCTGCCCCTCTTTCATAACAGCAGATAAAAATTCAGTAGAGTCATCCAAGGACAAACTGTGAATCAGCAGTTTGAGACAGAAACTACATGGCCATTGGATTTAAAAAAAGAGAGGATCAACGACAGAAGATGCAAGTTGTTCGGAGGTGCATAACTATTTATATCTCTCTCTACTTCACATCCTTCAGGACAGAAACAATCACTTTCTCCCATGCAGTCCTAATGACAGAAACCGTTCCCTTGGAACAAACTGTGATAGATACAGGTTGATTATTTTATTATAACTAGAAAATATCCCACTTTAGCTTTCTTTGCCCTAGTTCATTTTTTTCATATCTATCTATCAAAACAAATAGCAATTCAATGTGGTGCCTCTCATTATTTTTCTTCCAGTTCTCAGTATAAATCCTCCCTTAATCCCTACTAGCTGTTGTTTTGTTTCACCACCATGGGCTCCATTGTTATATGGAATGAGATTTACAGAACTTTAAAACTCTGCTTTTTGTTCTACACTATCCAGAATTCCTCATACAGAAAAGTCACCCGCCATGCTGGCTGGAGGGTTCTTGGAATTATAGTCCAAGAAAGTAACTTTACAAGTTCTAATAAATGAAAACATATCAATCTTCTATGGGACACTGATTGAGGTTGCAGCCGGAACCCCATGCAGGGAGGGGCAGGGCTTCTGCCTAGCGCTCTGGAAAATTAGAGGGAACATTGACCCAGTGACAGGTCTGGATGGGGAGGACCATCCAGAGTTCTTCTCTGCCCAGAAGTGGCACCAACTTGTAGTTTCAGTAGCTCATGGCAATATACCACTGTCCACAAGACCAGAGTTTCCCGGTTCTAGCCCCAGTAGCAACAAACTCTGAGTTGTGAAGAACTTATAACTTCCAGCCCATCGTGGATATGGCTGCGAATGAGCCTGGCCTGGCCCTGACAAAATTCCTCCTTGTTTGTCCTCCAGTTCCAAGGCAACAATTGTGCTGCTATGGCATTTGCTAACATTCCTAGTTCTTCCCAAACCAACCAAAGAAAGACCAGTGGAAACTGATGGCAAATTTTAATACCCCTTGAACTGCAGACCTGGGAGCTGTTCATGTTGTTGAACGTTACAGCAAAGTCATTTTTTGCTCACAAAAGACAGTCAAGTACATATTAAAGAGTCAAGTGTAGCAATTATAACCATCTCCCACTTTGTCCCAATGGGATGTCAAGACTCCATTAGGATAGAACACTCCCAAGTTAATGAGAATGAACAACTCAGAACCTTTTTTGTGAAGCTCTAAAAATACATCTACACAGAGTGCACTTTCATTATGTCTTTTTGATCTTGGTGAAATTCAGTACACCCGTTCTTTTTGCACCTCCCATCCTTTTATAATCACAGTGCCTAGAGTTTTTTTGCTTTGTTTCTTGCAGCTTGCTGCTGTGAGTGTTCCCTGACAATATACAGCTGAAGGTAGACAACAAAAGACCAGGGGAAAAATACAGGCTGACAAGGAAAGGCATTTAGGCAATAAGACATGCAACTAAAATCAGAGTAATAAATTGTTGCTCAGTTGGTACACTGTGTAGATAAGAATTACGTCCACGTGAAAAGGTAAGAGTGTTCCTCCACCTTTTAAACTTAACAGAAACCATTAGCTGTCTGTTGGCTGACTGGCTGATGTCCACTAGACTAAAGAAACCTAAACAATGGCTGGCAAATTCCCTTGGTCAAGGGGCTATAATCAACCCTCCCTGAATCTTTTGAAGGCCTACACCATTACAAGAACTCTCACTGCTGCATAAATTTGGTATTAATCATGGGGGCAGGAAGGCAATAGACTATCTTTCTGATAGAGCCTCTTTCTGCACTGTACAGCCTCTGTGAAACTGCTAGGTACAACATCCTCTTCCACTCTTGAAGGGAGAAAGCTACCATGATGATTATAAACAGCAATGGAGAGTAGAAGTGGCCACAAAGTTGGAGTGTGAGGGCTGCATGTGGCCAGCACTCCTGGTATTAACCCTTTGGCATAACCCACTGGCTACATCTCAGTCACTGCCAAGATGAAGCAAAGACTAAAAGTTCCCAGGAACATTCAGCTCCCAGGCCACTGCAGTAGCATGGAGGAGAACTAGAGGACATGAGCATTCCTACCCCTGGGTTGAGAAAAAATGGTGTCTTACAAGATCAGCCCTCCCCAACCTGGGCCCTTCTAGATGATCTTGGACAGCAATCTCTGTCTGTTCAAAAATATTTTTAAGCTTTCAGTAATACTAATAACACGCTGAGTATTATTGTGCTTAATGCTGTCAAGAGAGCTTATCTGCATCTTTTTCCCCAACTGGGAAATCAAGAGGTATAAAATTGAAGTCAATACACTTGTTCACACCATTTGCTCACTGCTGTAACCAAGGAAACTTCTTCCTTCTGGTAGAAGCTCTAGTATTGTTTCAAAACTTTCTTTTGGCGCAGTACCTCAGCTAAAGAAGTGACACCATGAAGTACCTTCTAAATTTATCAGGGAAGATCCTGACCTACTGGCAAATACTTCACATTGGTTTGGGCAATTTCTTACATTGAATTCAAAAAGGAACCTGCAATCCTGTTGACAGCTAATTTTTCCCCATCTATTTTCAAAACTGAAAGTAGCCTTTTACACCCCCTTTTTAAAAAAATTCTTTCTTTGTGCAAAAATAGCTTCAGAACCTCCCAATTAATCTGATGTGAGCTATAGTTAACAAAGTTAAAGATCAAAACAAATCCTGTGAACAAAACAAAACAAAACAAAACAAATCAACCTCAGACACTCTAAAATTGACCATCCTTCTCCTGATCCCACTTGAGCATCTTTGTAGTCTAATTAAACCACGTGTGGGGCACTGGTTGCTTGTCAAGAGATTGCTGGATGACAACCCTCATCAACTCTAATGATTGGTCCTTGTGAGTTGCCGCTAGCTAGTGGCATCTAATACTAGATACAAATGTGTTTCATTAAGATATGTTGACCATATTGTAAGAATTCCTTGACCTATCAATGTGTTTCCTAAAGCTAGCTACTCACACACTTTACTTTTACCAAAAAGTTGCCCTTTGGACTACAGTGATGTCCCAGAGCCCTTCCTCCACCAACATGGGCAGATATCGTCTCACCTGTTACGGGTATCTGTTTGCTTCCACTTATGCTCTCCCTGTACAGCTGCAGCTGCACAACCACCTATGGTCCCGCTAGTCCTGTTCGGAGGCAACTCTCTTGACCCTGTAATCCACTCTTTGCTTGATTTCATGCAAGCCTTTGATATTCACTTCCTTTCACGGTATCTGGGCAACTAGTCTCAAGGAAGATCTTGTGCTTAAACCAGTTTCTCATGACTACCCCAGACAGGAAACTGAAGCACGGCGTATAAACGAGAATGTGAAACCAGCTAGACCACAGTACCTTCCTGAAGGGCAAGCAGAAATAAAAAAGGGAGGAAACATAAGAGCACAAAGCATTTTACTCCATCCACAAGAATATAAGCCCCAGGCTGGAGCAGCTCTAAGGCCCACCTAGACCAGCATTTTATTCACACCGGGACTAACTGTCTGCCTCTGAAAAGTCCCCAAGCTGGACAGGAGCCCACTAGCACCCTTCTAGCCATATGCCCCAGCAACTGATACTCTGACACTCAGAGGTAGACTGTCTCTGATATTGTTGGCAAGAGCTGCCCATCACAACTGGCAGTCACCAAAGTTATTTCCTCCATGAATCCGTCCACTTGCTTTTTTAAAGGCATTCAAACATGAGGACACTTAAAATGCTTCAACTGTGACATTTCATGATTTGGATTAGTGGCTGCATTTTTCAACTCACAAAGTATATGATCCCCTGACCTTCGGGAGGTTTTTCATGAGAGAGGGAGAGAGACAGAGAGACAGGGAGTGAGAGGGAAAATTGGCTATTCTTTCATCTGGAAGGCCATGACTCAGTCCTTTTGTGCAAGACCGCTATATAACCTTCAACGCTAGTAAGAAAGGAACCCAAACACTAACTTGGCAGGCTCAGAGCTTGTACTTTATAACAGCTGCCAGAACATGGCCAAATGCTATGCTCCTCACGAGGCACAGCCCGGCTGGTTGCACTTCTTATTCAACGGTCTGTCACCCAGAGGTCTGTGAAATTATTAATTGCCACAACAATCAAGAGAGCAGCAGGATTGCACAACACAAAAAGGGAGGGGAGGAAAAGGAAGTTGAGTCCTGGAAGTCTTATGAATGCAGCCGCAATATGAACTATTTTAGAGATAAGGTTAGATGAGCTTATGGAATTAGAAAGGGTGGGGAGGGAGGGAGGGAGAAGGAAATTTGTCATTCTCTTCAGTCCCCAATGAGCGCACCTTACTTCCTCCACCACCAGTGCTCTGTTTCCCCTGCAAGTCCAACGGATTGTGATCTGTGTTTCAAAGGTGCCACCTAGGCTGTAATAATAGCCTGACTGGCTGGCCACCTTTCATGATACAGAGTGAGTTCAAGTACCTCAGCTGGCAGATGCTGGTGAGGGGAGGGGGGTAATACTGGCCTGAGCATTTACCTGAACTAAACCTGGGAAAACCAAGAAGAAATCCCACCCCCACCCCCAAAAGTCAGGGACCTTCTCAGCCACTTTGATTTGAGAAAGCTATCGTTGCTCTCTTCGAAACACAGGCAGCAGGTTAGCCTGGCTGCAGCACCCTAAGCTGGCGGCCATCTCTGGTACTGAATTCCACCATTTAACTCAGCAATGTGTGAAATTGTGCATCTTTTTATCTTTCTGAAATCTGCCACCATTCAACTTCATTGGATGTCCCCAGGATCCAGTCTTATGAAATCAAGAGAAAAGTGACCCCTCATCCAATTTTTTACACCATGTATAATTTTAGACTTGTAAATCACAGTCCCCATTACCTGTCTTTTTAAAACTAAACCCTAGAAATTCTCTGTGATGTTGCCTTTTCTCAGCCCCTTTATCATCTGAGTTGCCCTTTATAAAGAAGTAAGATCTACTGAACCACAAGTCAAATATGCATAAGACCTGGCCTGCACAGGTCGTAAAACTTCTTTGCATGCCAAAAGCTCTTAAGACATAAACCGTTACAAAATCCAGATGGGGTAATTAAAACCCATAGCCTTGGTTTTCATTTCCACGGAACTATGAAGGAATTATTGCGAGCAGAGTGTGTGAGGAATTGAGTGTAGCCTTAATAAATGCAAAATAAACTTCCTCTTAATTATGCAGCAGATAAAATGGTTTAGACAGGAACCTCCAGAGCAGATTTAGCTGTAAGGCTCCCTCAGCAGACCACCCCTTATTTGTTAGTTTACTTCAACTGGCACTTAGTGTCTCAATCATTCATTCAAATACTCTGGTAATGAGAAAAAAATAAAATGTTTCCATGTACTCACAATTCTTCATAGATAAAAACAAACGTATTGTATAAAATTGTTAATTTGTTACATTATTGAACTTAACAGGTTAACTAGCTTCATTACTGATAAACTGACTGGTTGCATAGCTGAAAAAACATGTCACTGTCTTCAGACTCCATGGCTAACACTGACAGAACCCTGACTAACAATAACAAGGCAGGAAAAAGAATCTGAGGTAGAGAGGAAACAATTGGCTGCTATATGGCAAATGGTTGTGATTTCAACTACACCAGAAAAATGTCACATGCTGCTGATGCTTTACAACTTGAAAAAGAAAAAGAAGGAAGAAAATGGTTTCAGTTCTGACAGAGCTGGCAGTCAAGGTAATTTCCAGCTAATCTTATTCACTGGTGACCAATACAAATCAAAGATGCAATTGAAAATCCAGTCAGTTACAAAAGTACTGCACTGGCTTGATATTTCTTCTGTTTCATCTTTTGGACAGTAAGTGGGGGGAGGAGAACACCTTGATGATAGCTCTGATTTACACAGAGCTTGGACAATGCACTTGCCTTGGCTCTCAGATTCTTACAAGGAGAAAATCTCATGTTTTAATATTTGAAGAAGTTATTGTTCCCAGAGGAAACTTCTCAGTAGATCCATTTTAGTACAGTATCCTTCAAAAATATTCAGTCCTGGCTGCTAAGCAAAACACAAAGCTCCCATTGGTTGGACTCTTCCTGAACTCCCTGTTTACATTTCATAAGCCAAGAATGTTCTACCCCATTAAAGCTATTCAGGAATCTGGACGAACAGGAAGAAGATATTTACAAGAACTCTGCCATAATCAAGTCTTTCTTTTCATTCAAGGGGATAAATAATAAGAATATTTCAAGTATGTTTCTTATAGTCGTTTCAAAGCCAATAAAACCAATACAGGAAATGTTGGACTAGCCAGGAATGAGGCTAGAATGTCGCCAAGTTTAGCATATGATGCTACTACAATATGTATGAATTGTGTATTCAAACCCTAAACCAGGAACAAAGGGGAGGTTTTTTCCCCCCTACACTTTGCAAACTACAAAAGTTTGTAGCAACCACAACACATGTTCTCTTCAGGAAAACCAAAGCAGGCAGCTCTTGACAGTAGGTGGAGAAGGTTCGCTGTGAGATAGGAAACTACAAGGATGGACTGAGCTCACTTCTTAGTACTGTGTTAATTAAGAAACTGATTTCAGCTGAGTGAAGGGAGGGGGAACAAGTTACTCTCTTCTTCGTGAAAGTTCATGAAAACTCAACACCTGATTGGCAGATCTTCTGGGAAGGGTTTGGAAACTGGCATTTTGGGTATAAAAATGGGGACGGAAGTTACTTAGTTTAGCCTAGTTATCTCTTAGGAGAATGCTATGCTCATCTGCTGCTCTGCTACACAACTTGCATTCCATCAATGATCTGGAACTATGCTAAATCTATGACAGGATGCAAGTATTAGCACAGGTTAGCTAGCTTTATTATTTTCTTGTGGGATTGTTCTGGAATTGTTCTTGCCTCAAACTGGTTCCCAGCTCATGTTGTTTTAGGGCTGAGATTCCTTAGCGACCTTGTAGGCATTTTAGACGTTAAGTACACTGCCGAAGCTGCCATTTGCTCTGTAGATGTGCTGGATAGTGAAACCCATCTTTTCCAGATAGCATGCTGAGTGGGGGTGATGGCAATAATTGTGTAGCATATCTGGAAGGCAGTGGTTGGTGAGGGTTGGATTTGATTGATGAGTTCCAGGCACACAATAGCCTAGAACTGAACTACATGGCAAGTAACAGAAATACATTCCTGGAGGCTAAACATATCCAGAGTTTTTCTTTCAGTATCTTGGAAGGTGCTATCTGTACTCCTGTTGGAACAGCAATATACGGAGTAAAGAACTTAAAAAAACACTAAATAAATAGTATAAATACATATTCTGTCACGAATACAGCACTTGAAGCAACATATCATATCACAAAACTGTCCTATGAATAAGCATCAAATTGTGAAACATTTTTGGGCTTGAAGGCACAATTTAAAACTGGGCAACACCAGTACAAAAGTATGGTCAAGGTTTCAGTGCAAGTCCCTGCAAAGAGAAATGGAATAGCCAACAAGAGTAGCCAAGAAGGCAACCCAGAAAACTCATTCTAAAAGAGGCATATTTTAAGCAGGTGCAAGGAGCCAGCCAGCGATATGCCCAAGCAAGAGCTGAAATGGCAATCAATTCCACAATGTTGGCGCAGGCCTGTCTGTGCTCGTATGGCTCTCATATCTGTAAGGAATGGGGAAGGATCACAAAGGTTTTCAAAAGTTATCATAGAAAAATATTCTGTTCAGGGAGATGAATCCCCCAAAAAAGGGATTTCATTCTTCACAGCCCAGATATAACTCATTTAAAATGTATTGTTATGCAATTAATTGTTCTCCAGTGATGCAGGTTACCAATGCGTGGAAACCACATCTGAGAATGGTAGATATTAAGAACATATACAGGACATCACATTTTGAAGGTTCTTTTACATCCAGCTCTTATACTAAATCACCAGTTTTTTTGTCCTGATGCGCCTGTCACCAGTTTAGACACTGATATGCCAATTCAGGCAGCTCCTAGGCAGAGAACCGTCTTGCTGCTATGGTCCAAATTCCTGGGGCTTTCAACCTTGGATTACTGCATTAAGTTATATGTGGTGCTATTCTTGAAGACAGTTCAGAAGCTGGCTGTCCATTAAAAACCTAGAATGCTGGTCTGTACATTGTGCCAGTATTGAAAAGAACCTTCATTGGTTTCTACTGTGTTTCCACTCAACACATTTATCATTGAATAACAGGGAAAGATCTTTTTCTTCTCTTAGGGTTTAGTGCATGATTTGGTCCCTGGGTTTTTGTTTGATTGTTTTTGTTCGCGTTGTTTTTGGGGTGTTTTTATTTTATTTCATTTTTTTGCCATTTTACTATGATTATATTGCTTTTCTAATGCACTTACTTTTTTTTTTTAGTATAGTACTAATGGTTTCATTAGGTCATCTTGGGTTGTTTTTACAGAATGGTGCACTGCTCTGCAAATGTTTTATAGGAAAACGGTGTATAAACAGCTTTTTAAGTACAAACATACATTATAAGAAGCACAGAGGTTGCCACATATTACTCTTTTTTTTTTTTTTACAGCTACTTCCAGATTCTGGCAGCACTACAAATGGCCCTGCTGGCTCGGAGATGCTGGCAGCAGTAGTCCAAAACTGACTGACCAACGAAGACGCCCCATTTTCCAAGCTGGGCATAAAAGAGGATGCTGAAAGGCTGGGATGTCAAGGGAGCTTCTTCCAAAATGTGACCCTAGGACCAGCTAAACAGGTGGAGGTCAGTGGTGGCCATGTACATGTGTGAGAGAGATGTCCGGGAAGAGCCAGAGGAACGGAAACAATACCCGGTGTGGTGTCGTGGATAGAGCGATGGACTAGGACTCAGGAGGCCTGAGTTCCTTTCCCTTCTCAGCTATGGGAACTCTGCTCCACCTAGAAGATACTGCCTGGGGAATGTGTAAGGTGGTACAATTTTGCCAAGAGCTTCATGGGCAGCATTTGAGACACAGTGCATCCGAAGGGCCTTGCCAGGCCTAATCTCTCTGTCAGATCTGCTTTGATTTGGATTCCTGCGCTGAGCAGGGGGGTGGACTCTCTGGCCTTAGAGGCCCTTTCCAACTCCATGATTCGACATGATTCTGTAGTGGTGAGATTGGGGAATCTGAAAAGTTGCCGTATAGTATTTCAGATGGAAGAGGAACTCTTGCACCTCAGTTATCTAGGGATGATTCCTAGACATAATGGGGAACTGTCTCTCAAAGCCCTTCTTGATTTAAGGGCTAGACCAGATCAAACATTTTCGTGCCTAAAGGCAGAACAGGAAAGGCATTTCCACCCCTTCCTAAAGTTAAGGAATATTGTCTCCTGGGCCGAAGCAATTATTTTGGCACCTAAAGCAGAGAATCTCAAAAGAGGTTCTGTTCCTTCTCATCTGAAGAACAGCCTCTCTAATAAATTAAATAACTGCTTGCTCTCATGATGACTGAGGTCTGTTGCCTGAAGCAGCTGCCTCACTGGGTTGTGAAACGATGCAAGCAGAGATCTTGATGGGACCTAGGCTGAGCCAGTTAGAATAATTACATCCTTATAAATCTGGGAAACAGAGAATGATCAAGGAGTAGCAGACTTTTCCATAGCCATTGCCTGTACCTTGGAATAAAGGCATATCTTCTAAGGCAGTGGTTCCCAATCTAGATCCTCAGATGTTCCTGGACTGCAACTCCAGAAATCTTGGCCAGCACAGCTAGTGGTGAAGGTTTTGGGGAGTTGTAGTCCAAGAACATGTCGGGACCCAAGGCTGGGAATCCTATCCTGTAGCTGGAATCCCAATTTTCCCCTCCCCCCCTTCCCCATATAAAGCTGAACAGACTAACACAGCTACCTCTTCTAAGACCTAGCATTGAAAGCTAAAAGCATACTCCAAGCCCACAACATTTGTGCCTCAGGCACAAAAATGTTTCAAACTGGCCCAGACTTTAACAAGGAAGTGTCTGAGTATCAAGACTCTCCTTCTTTCAAAAAAGATGACTAGTTATTAAAGGGAATTCCCAGTATAGTGTAGTGCAGGGGTCCCCAACTCCTGGTCCGCGGCCCGGTGCCGGCCCGTGGGCTTCCTGGAACTGGGCCGTGGAGATGGATCTCCGCCCCCCACACACACACGGGGGGGGGGGTGTTGCGCTTGCGGGTGGGCGTGTCACCCCGCACGCATGCGCACGAGCGCAACACGGCCCCCGTGAGCATGACACACCCCTCCGGCGAGCGTGACACACACCCGCCGAGCGTGACACGCCCACCCGCCGAGCACGGGGGTGCCCCTGCCCCCCCGCACACGGAGCCCGCACCCCCCAACCAGTCCGCGGTCCCAAAAAGGTTGGGGGACCGCTGGTGTAGTGGATACAGCAATGGACTAGAACTCTGGAGTACTGGGTTCGAATCCCTGCTCAGCAATGAGAACTTCACTAAAGGAGTGCAACTGGTAAAACCACTCTTTAAATATCTCACTTGCCTTGAAAGCCCTATCAGGGTCACTATAACGCTGTTCTGACTTGACAGCACAGAACACACACACAGTTATCAAAAAGGACAGCTTCCGCCTCTTTTCCCCCCCCCCCCTCCCTTTAATTACTATGCAGGAGTAAGAAATCTAAATACAGTCAAAGCCATTTCACTGCAAGTTAGCTCTGCATGTTTCCAAAATACAGACTCCAGAGGATTTATCTGACAAAATGTTGGTCCTTTTCCTTTTCCATTTAGCCACTCTGATTATACCTCTCAAGGTCTTCTGCGAAAAATCTTTCTGATGGTGCTAAGGAGCATTTTATTTCTAAAGTGCCATAATGGGGAAATGAAAATGATGAAACACAAACTGGGGAGACATCTTCTCCTGTACGACGGCTTTGCTACAAGAAACCACTACATGGAGCAATAGGCTAAAAACCTCAGGAAGGGGCACTGGGAGGCATGCATGCATGCAGACTCCAGAGCAGCTTCCCAAAAATACACGCATGGCTTAACTACCAATGCATACCTTTTTGGCCTCTTTCTTCACTAAATGATGTAACCCAGAAATAGGCCTGCCACCATCCAGATACGGAGTGCTGAACGAGCGAGTTTGCTGCTAATATGTAGGACATGGGTATTTATAAAAAGAGAAGAAAAGGTGAACTCATTTCTGTGGAGCTGCTCTTCTGAAAGGCACTGGCGGCTAGGTTGCAACCAGAGAGGTTGCAAAATAAGGAAGAAAGGGGGGGGAATCACCCCAACCTTTAGAGGGTGGAAAGAGCAAATCTGTATGGCAGTGGCTTGCTGCCTGGCCACCACTGGTGGCCAAAGAATATTCCAAGGCTAATTCCATTGAGTTTCCCAGTAGCACTTCGTTCCTTAAACCCTATTTCAACCAGAGTTTGAAAAACTCCTTTTTTTATCTATAACTCCCCAGATCCCAAGGATTCAGAGAATTGTATTCTAGGAGTTTGGTTTTTTTTTAAAGGAGGAACTTTCGAAGCCCTCATCTTAGATGTAATCAAGCTATCATGGATAGGGGACTATAGACTAACCATGACACCCAGCTAATTTGTTTCAGTGTTGAGAGTAAAGGCTTCTGATAGCACAGCTATTTCTTCAACAACTAAAGGTTTCCTTTCATAGGTCATTACTACAGATTTAATTACATACATATATACTTCAAAGAGCCCGTGGCAGCATGCATGGTTCCTTCACTTCCATTTATCTTCACTTCCATTTTATCCTCATAATAACATCAATTTGGCTGGGAAAGGTCATCAATTTTGCTTTCTCTTGCATTGCTACTAGATATAAAGGAATTGATGAAATTGGTGGATTTTTGTAAATTCCTCACAAACAAATTTAAATGGAATTCTCCCTCATATGTACTAGCCAAATGCAAAAGATACAGCTACTTGAAAGACCCATTATATAACAATTAAAGAAGATGAACCTCATGACTTGGTGATTATTTGATTTAACACTAACCATTACACTGCACCCACTGGTCATCATTTACACTGGTATGTCTTGTATCTGATGAGTAAAAAGTAAAAATAATAAATATATGTACATGTTTGCCACCAGCCGGTAGAGCGATGTGGCAGCTAAAATGTCCTGTATCAGTGTCTGTGTCATCACTATACCATCCAGATCTGGGGAAGATACTGTGCTATTCTCTTCTGCTTCTGCCCATGCCAGCTGAGGAAGAATGGGAATCAGACAGGCAGCAGATTGCGGAAAGCACATTCTTTAGCACATTCCGGAAAGTTAGAAACTTAAGAAAGGCAAAGAAAACTGAAAACTGGTGTTTGGTCCTGCAAGTGCTCAGAGTAGCTGAAGTTTCATAGGTGTCCTCTGAAGACTCCGATTTAAGGGAAGAGTCTTTCATTGCCTCTAGAGATAAGGTGAAAGACACGTCATATCCCTAGGGGCCTTAAAAATACATTCACAATTTAAGAAGTGCAGTGAATTTGACAACAAATCACTAATCTCAAAGGACTGACTGTCTCCAGAATCTATCCTGTTTTGCAAATGTCAAACACATGGTTCTTTCCTTAGACTTAACTTTGTTTGGTTGTATTGCCATACTCAGAGTTTTGAGGTGAGAGAGGTGAAGAAGTGGGATCAGCAGGAAGGAAATTTTACAGGAAACCCTCGAAGCCCAAAGCAGGGGAAATAACAATTAGAGTCTGTTTACTAGGCAAATAGGAGCAGCTCATTCTGTCCCTGACTACAAACTCAGGAGGTGAAGATGGAAATTACCCTGAGACAGGAGAATAAAGTGGGAATTATTGGGACTGCAACCCCCAGATTCCCTCACCATTGACTATGCTGGCTAAAACTAATGGGAATGGCTGGCCAGTAACATTTGGATGGCGATGCATTACTCATCCCTCTTCTAAAATATATATTTTAATTATAACAAGAAAAATGGATTTGAACTAAATACTATCCAATCCAGATCAAGGGTTTGGGTAACTAAACTTGTAAGTTTCTTAACAGAACACTGTTTTGTGTGTTTCCCCCAACTGACATATAGCATTTTTGGAGGGGTCAACCTTTCCACTAATAAATGTATTTTTGTAGGCAGGTTTTTCTTCAGAAAATTGTATATCAAAATTCTGCTTCATGTTGCATAATTGTATATTTCTTCAGAGGAACTTGGTAGGTTCTTACAAAATGGAAAATGAACCAAATTGTCTTCTAGCCCTAATTCCTAAACCTACCTCCCCAAAAAATCCTCCCAATTTTCCATCAACACACCAAATATTTGGCCATTGTTTCTTGGCATGTTCTTTCTTTATACATTCAGATACATTTCCAATTCAGCCTGAAGAGAGGAAGTGCGCTCCTTTTAAAAAGGGGGGCGGCAGCAGAATTGAGGTACTTTTCAACATCCTGGCAACTATATGTGCTTTACCATATGTTATTTTACCCTTTCTGATGGTAAGAGACAAGCATAAATCCAGTTCTGGAAATCAGAAGTAACATTCCAACTGAAGAGAAAACAATGACACACAGAGAGAGGACAAGCGAACTGAAATCTGGCATTCGCTTGAAAGAATAGTGTGTTTGGTGAGTAGGTAGGTAGGTAGGTAGGTAGGTAGGTAGGTAGGTAGGTAGGTAGGTAGGTAGGTAGGTAGGTAGGTAGGTAGGTAGGAAGGAAGGAAGAAAGAAAGAAAGAAAGAAAGAAAGAAAGAAAGAAAGAAAGAAAGAAAGAAAGAAAGAAAGAAAGAAAGAAAGAAAGAAAGAAAGAAAGAGTTCCTGCCGTCTCTCAATAAAAGGTTGGTCTTTGAATGCCAGCCACGCCTGTAGATAAGAAATCATAAAAGGAAATGTCTTTTTATTCTCCACTTTATAAAGGGGCCTGGTGCCGTCTGCAAATGTAGTAAATGCTGTGACCAACCACTGTGTCACCACTACCTTTGCACCTTAAAAAGCAAATATTTTATGAGAAACCAAATACCCTATCACCATGGAATCATGACCTTAAGGTTACAACCACTTACTCCAGAGCAGAAGCAACATTAATGCTTTAGGATTTACATTGCCTTCTTCCGTTTCAACCCTTTAAAAAAAATTCTGCTGCTATTGAGTGGGTGGCTTTACACAAACTGTGTTCTTGAACAAATTGTATGACTTTTGTAACTGTGATAGCTGCAGCTTTGTTTCATTGACTTTTGAAAACCTGAAGCATCAGACGAGTTCTTCAGAGGTGGTTCGTTCTTCTGTTCTTGCAGTGGATGTGCTTGCTTTAGTTCCTGAAGAGAAAGGATATTTTCCTCTTGCATAGCCATTTTGCATAAATTGTGAAAATACGAGGCGGTGGGTGAAATAAGTCCTTTTTCTCCTTTTTCTTGTGCAAACCTTTTTCTTGTGCAAACGGCAAAGAATCTTGTAGGGCTAGGAAGTTCCCTATCTAGACATCTTGTTGTGCCTGACAGCCTAAACAAATGGGAATTTGGAAACTGGCCAATACTCCTTCACTCCCTACTTTACAAAGTGGCTGAAATCCTGTTGCTTAGTTAGCAGTAAATTGCACTAGAGAAGGTGCCCATTGAATCAGTGGGGATCTGCTGAATGAACTCTTCCATAAGTTCCATTGATTGAAATGGGCCTACTCTAGTCCAATTTACTGCTTACAAAAAAGCCCTACCTAATCTAGGCTAAATAAACATATAGGAAGGGCTAGTATCCAACTAGCCATCCCTCCGCTGTCATCACTCTCCAAATATAGAGGGCATTAGTCTGAAAAAGGCAGTGTCTTCTATGTGTAGCAAAGGCTCTCAAGAAAACTTAACAAAATCCCAATAGTGTAGACAGCCTTCATATACAAGGTTTTCACTATATATGATTTTCACTGTATATTTTACTTTGGATTTCCGCTTCCTACCTACCTGAGTAGAACAATGACATGGCTCACTCCTCCTCCTCCAATGTTTACTTAACACCTGGATTAGATAAGGCTTGAATAACAGCTACTGTTGTTCTCATCAGACAGGTTAGATTAGAAGCAGCCTTTCTGAATCTGAAACTGTAGCCCAGCTACAACATATCTGTGGGGTACTAGGTTGGGAAAGGCTGTACTGGAGATTGCACTTTATGAGCAAACAGTAAGTAGAAAGACTGGAAATGCACACAGGGCAATGTAAATAATTCAATGCCAAGATCTAAAACGCTTGAAATTTTTCAAACATTCTTGCGGCCTCTGAAACTTAATGGGTTTTAAGCTTATGTTTACAAAATATGAACTTAAAGCAAAATTCTGTTCTAGAGCTAGTGGCTTTACATTCACTATGGACTAGCCCTACCTGAGTGGGCCTGGTGATTATAATCAAGCAGGAACCCTTTTTTATTGGAGAAAAGCTCTAACTGGATCCTAAAATCACTGATCAACAGGGAAGACAGCTATCAACTCAAACCCAGAACTTGGAAAAGCTACTTTTTTAGACTACAATTCAGAGAATCAACCAGCAAACAGGGACACACGAGTCCTGGTGTGTGTGGGATTCTGGAATATGCAGTCCAAATTACAAATAAAAAAGAATTATACCAAGAACCTCTATCCAAATAGTGTATGTTTCTTCATTAGTGCCAGATATGTGCTCCTTTAAAATCTGCTTGTAACATAAAATAAGTTGTAGCTGTACAATGAAGATGACAAATAACCATGGAATTGGCAGTAACAACAGAGGAGAGTAGACAAGAATTTTTAATTTCCCCAAGAAATGAAAAGTAAGGAAGACCAGCAGTAAAAGGAACATGAGGGAAGATGAAAGGGACAACCATCTGTCCGATCTGCTTTGGTTTTGGATCCCTGCATTGAGCAGGGGGTTGGACTCGATGCGTTATAGGCCCCTTCCAACTCCATTATGGTATGATTCCAACTATAACACCTTGGAACAAAAGTCCACCTGAGACATCAGCACTAAGAGATGGCCAAGATTTGAGATTTGAGATAGCAAATGAATGGCAAGAATATTGCTTTTGGGGAAATGGTGGGGAAGATAATAAGATTTAATGGCTTTAAGGAGGCAGAAGGGAAGACAATAGTAAGACAAGTTAAATAACCTTTGGACTACAACTCTCTAATCATACTGGGTTCATAGTGAGTCATACTGAATGAGCTTTCTAGGAGATGAGATCCAGAGCATCTTGAGTACAAAAAATTCCCCATCCTTATACAAAAACAGTCCCTGACTTGACAGGTGGTGGTGGGGAGGCATGAGATAAATGATGAGTCTCAGCCCTGGGAGAAAGATGGCAAATCAATCAAATAAATAATTAACAACCAATTATCCATCAGTCACATAAACCTCAGTTGCTCTTCTGGACTTCACCAAGTACTTTGACATTACTACGATAAACGTCTCTAATAATCTTTTAAAATAACACTGATTCTCCTACGTTATAATCACTTATGTTTGGGATCCCCTTGCGGTACCATTCCAGCTGCAGGGACTAATAACCTCTTGAGAATAGTTGGCTACAGAGGCACTCAACCAGGGCAAGAGAGAAATTTGGTATAAAGTGAATGAATACATTGCCTCGCGGGCACCTACAGTGCTTAGGGCACTTTGGACTTTTCTGTTTCATGCTGGCTGCCACATTTCAACACCAGTTTCTCCAGAAGCTGAGAAAACTGCCTGGGGAGATGAGAGTTCTTCCTTCCTATCATGCACAGCCTGCATATGCCGCTGTTTCCCAGAGCCTCTTACCCAATACGGCCATTGTTACCAAAGGTATAAAAAGGGAACTCTTCCAACTTCTGCTGTAATGCAGAGATAAGGAACATCTTTAGCCCCAAGGATGCACATAGCAGCAGTAGGTGTGGCCAGAACCCAACCTGGGGCACAGCCATGCTCTGCTCATGTATACACCCACATGCCACATTCACTTTCTAAGACATACTCCATGCAGACATGCCCATTTCCTGGTTCTGTTGCCCCACTCATAAGTACACCCATCCTCACACGTTAAGAGAGTAAACCCTGCAAAACAAGAGCACCATTAACTTCAGGATTCAGCCCTTCAAAACTCAGATCCAGCCCTTCAAAGCTGAGTGCATTGCTGCTGTACAGGAATCACATATGAACTTCAAACTGTGAAAATTAAAAAGCCTGCATTTATTGAACAGATACTCTTGAGATAAGAAACAAGTCCAAGCTAACTAAATTGGAGATACCAGGAGACATGACTGCCCCTTTAATCTTCAGAGACGAAAGGGAAAATGGAGGAACAAGAGAAAGGTATGACAAGGAAGGAAGTGACAACAGCAACCCTAAGAACAGCAATCTAAGGATAAGGAAGGTCGGCACAAGTCAGAGTACGTAAAGGGCAGCATAGGAAACCTGAGAAAATCCACCCCGCTTCCCCACTCTCTCTCTCCTCACCCCCATGCAAACACATGCATCCTTCTGAGTTGCATCCAGTCACTTTCAATATGGAGGGACTAGAGATGGGGACGAAGCGTCGTCTTGGTTCGTGGGTTGTCAAACTTGATGACCCACAAACCACGAATTGCCCCCCAGTGGCCCGACAAACGCCGGTTCACTGGGTCATTTTTTTTTCAAAGACAGCCCATGGGGCTATCTAAAAAAAAGAAAAAAGCCCGGCCCCCACAGCCTTCCTATATCATGCGGCATAGGAAGAGGAGGGAAGGGATCAAAGCGATCCCCCAGCTCCGCTGTCTTTGCAAAGGCAGCAGGGCTAGGGGGATTGTTTTGATCCCGCTTTGATCACTTCCCTCCTCTTTCTATGCCACGCAGGCATAGGAAGAGGAGGAAAGGGGAACCAAGTCATTCCCCAGCCCCGGGGCTGGGATTCCCTTTGGGCAGGCTTTAGCAAGCCGCCTGAAGGGAAAATTCCCTGCTTATGCCCTTGAGGAACAGCTGATCCACGGGGCATAAGCAGATACGGATAGTGGAAGGGACAAATATAAAAGGATTACATTCGTTGCTTTGTATTCGTCGGGGTCTCTGTACCCCAAGAATACGAACGGACAAATATCTGATGAATCAGGGATATTCGTTGAATATCCTGATTCATTTTTATATTCGTCCCCATGTCTAGCAGGGACTAGACCATCTGAAGGAAAGTCTTTTGGGTGAATTTAGCATGACTGTTTCCCCACACACACACTCACACACACCCCTCCTTTCTGGACTGTTTGGGTCATGGATGAAAACCAGCCAACCACTGTTTTCACAGCGGGAGGGCTCGCCCTATCATTAGGCACACTGAAGTTAGCAGAAGGAGGGGAGCAGCAACAGCCTAATTTACTCCTTAACTGTTCCCAGCTTTTGAAGGACAGAGTTGCGTACACCACAGAGACGTGTGGCATCTATCTCTCTATCTCTCTATCTATCCATCCATCCATCCTAGTTCCAGTAGCTATGTTAGCCTGTGTTACACCTCAGTTCGATTTGACTAGTAAAAGGCAGAACAAAATGGCCACCCCAAAGGCCTCATTCCACCAGCATCATCACTGCTCCTTCTTATTGGCTGTTGTATGTTCCCATCTGTCCAAACCAGTAGGGTCACTGTTGAGGAATGCCAGGACATGCATTATAACAGTATCTGTAACTTTGTCCAACCCTGGTTTAAACAAAACAGTGAGAGGAGCTTCTGAAGTTATTCTTACCACAGAAATGGACAGAAATTAAATCGGGATCCACCAGTATAAATCTGGGTAATTTGCAGATGATCAGTCAGACTTTCCTGAAATAGTTGGCTAGAGATGACAGGAATTATGTTGGGGTGTGTGGAATAAGTAGCTCTGCATTGCACATCAACCACATGGAAGCCTTGACACGCATCAGTCACAACGTTTCAAAGGTGTTTCCATGGGCCCAAGGTCTAGCAACATGTCTTTTAAAACAACAAAAGACTCTTTTGAGATTTGGTATGAATGTTCTTAGAAGTGCAACACAGGTCAAATGGCTTCCAAGAGCTTTCTGTGGATGCCACTACCGGCCATGTGACCTTGGTAGCAAAGAAAATTATTTCCACTAATTCCCTAATAACTTCAACTAGTCCCCAATAATGTTAATAGTGGCCCTCAGTAAATTAATGTTCAGACTGCCTCTGGCTTATGTGTGAACTGCTAAATTATTCATTCCACCAAACAGAAATAGGGAGCAGGTAAATGAGCTAATGGCTCTGATTTCCAGAATGAGCATAAATAATGTTTGGTGGGAGTGCCTGTATCTAAAAATAGGTAGAAACAGATGGTAGGGATTTTTTCTCTCCAAGAGCTGAAGGTGGTTGAAAACAGATCTGTGCACCTTTGTCCCTCTGCTGTCTGTCTGATAAGTGGATTTGGCAGAGAGAGATTCTGTATGGTTTCAGCACAGTATAAGAGTTGACAGTGAGAAACTCCTACAAGCTCAAGGCCTCTCGTAACATTCTTTAAAAAGCTGTTGTCACCCTCTAGCCCTTTTCTTAGAGATGGGTAGACTTCAGCCATGTACAATTGACTTTGTTTTCTTAGAACCCCACGATTCTGGAGCCTCCTACAAGAATGTACACATTGAGAATTTTAAAAATTCTAAGCCCAGGGAATCGTTTCCTTGCAAAAACTAAAAAAAGACTCTTTGTCTTCACTAATCCTGTTTTAGTGGAAGAGTGAAAGCAACCTAAACCTGCCTTTGCAAGTTGGTGCCCTCTAGACTACAATTTCTAGTCAGATTATTTTAGCGTATAGCACTACATGCAAATTAAAATGTAGAATAAAACATACTGATAGAGCCACAAATACAGAGAGACACACAAATTAAACTGAGTAACTTGTTTTGGAAGAGAAACTATGAGCTATCTTGAAATAACTTGGATTTTCTTGGTACTGATTGAGAGATTATGCATGGCTATGTTTGTCTGTGGATGCATTCCTTTTGTGCACATCCTTATTTCAAATCTCGTTACAAAAACATCACTAGGAAAGAATGTGAGAGCCGTCAGACTATGAGAGCAGGAGAAAAACCAAGAGAGGATGTAAAAGTTTGTAATTATGCTACACGTAACATTTTGCTTGCTTGCTTGCTCGTTTGCTTGCTTGCTCGTTTGCTTGTTTCTCCTTATGAAGGACCCAAGGCAGCTTACATCATTCAACGACAATACTTAAAACAAAAAACAATAAATATACAAATACTAAAAAGCAACAAACAAAAACCACAGTAAAAGATGGCAAACAGAAGCAACATTAAAACTCATTCCAAGCACTAAGGCACTAGAATCCATTTAAGAACCCCACTCTGGCAGCCAGTGATTAAGTGTGTGTGGTTGTGTGTGTGTTTGTGTGTGTGGTTTAGGCACTTTCCTGTCAAGCTCACTTCCTCATAAATGGAAAGCCCTTAATTTACATACAAATAGGAGAGGTGCTCTAGAATAAAGACTCCACAAGGAAACTGGAATTCTAATGTATTTTCCCAAGGATTTTAAGGGGTTTTGATGGGAAATGCAGCATATCTGAGAACATCAGATTGGGGAGTGCTGTCTTCGTGATCCTTGGAAGGCAACTGTCATTAGAAGTGATCGCTCCACACTTTGCACCTACTGTACTCCTCTCCCTCCACAACCTCATTCTTATGTTTTGCAATAGAAGAAATTTGACCTTGTCATGTCTCCACCGCTCTGTCTGTCTGTCTTATTTTATTTATTCATTCATTACTTACTTACATTTGTACCTTGCCCATCTAACACTACTCTGGGTGGCTAACGGCAATTAAAAACACAACTACCCACCCTAAACCACAAAGACATAATAATGAGATCCAGACCAAAGCAATAATAATAACCCAAGATATAAAATAAACCTAGAAGCAACAGCTAATCAAGATTTAACTGTTGCACATTCACAACCCCATCCCATTTCATGACAAGTTTTAGATCACAAATATACATGACCAAGAGAGAAACGAGAAGGACTCAGCCTCAAAAAAACAAGTACATCCAGTACCCCACACACTTTAATATGTATTCCCAAATCTCACGCCCTCCAGATGTGGGGGGTGGCGGTTCCCATCACCCACCAGCCAGGAGGTCCAATTGGAGGTGGCACAAGTTGTAGTCCAGGACATCTGCCATGTAACTTATCAGTTTAAAACGATATTTATTTTTAACACATGTACACAGAGTAGAAGAGCAATGAAAAACTATAAGCCATACTCTACATACCTAAGAATGTTCAATTACTATTTTGAATGACTACATAATGCTTTCATAAGAGGTTAAGGTAAAGGTTTCCCTTGACATTTAGTCCAGTTGTGTCCGACTCTAGGGGACGGTGCTCATCCCCGTTTCTAAGCCGTAGAGCCAGCCTTTGTCCGTAGACAGTTTCCGTGGTCACGTGGCCAGTGCGACTAGACACGGAACGCCGTTACCTTCCCACCAAGGTGGTACCTATTTATCTACTCGCATGTTTACATGCTTTCGAACTGTTAGGTTGACAGGAGCTGGGACAAGCGACGGGAGCTCACTCCGTCGCATGGATTTGATCTTACGACGGCTGGTCTTCTGACCTTGCAGCACAGAGGCTTCTGCGGTTTAACCCGCAGCGTCACCACATCCCTTTCATAAGAGGTTAATGGTAACCAATTAGATTCTGAAATGGCATTTCTCAGATGGAAAGGAAATCTTAACCGTTTCGAAATCATCCCCCAAAATGAGCTTTCATGACTAACCCTGCTCTTTGAAATTCAGATGTGCGAGTAAGGATCATTTCACACTGAGAACATTTACATACTTAAATGAAAGAGATGCAAAAAGGCAAGGACATTTTTTTCCCCTCCTTTCTCCGTGATAGTCTCTTCGTCCCTCCTCAAAACTAAAGAAAGGCACGTACAAGCTACTCTGGAGCAGGCTGATAAAGGCAGAGGGAGCAGAGAGATAAACACAGCAAGCAACGCATAGGAAAGAGGAGCATGTGGCCTTGGTCATCTGACATGAGGAAATAAATATGTATTCAGAGGAGACAATCAGCACTTATGCAGCCTAGCCAGAGTGACTGCTGGTCACAAAGGAGACAGAAAAGCTACACATTTACTTAGGAAAGGGAAGGCCAGCTACAGGAAAGTCTGAAAAGCTCTCCGGAGTTTACTCAGGATGCCTGGTCTCCAGCAATACTTTCATATTGCTAGCACAAGATTCAGGAACATGGGACGTTCCCTTATAGAGAGGTCCATCTTGCTTAGCACCAGTGGTGTAGGGGTAAATTTGGAAATGCAGGTGCTCACCATGACAGCCCCCACAAACTCACCCCAATAAGGAGAGCCCCAAAATATAAATAGCGGGATCAGTCCATATCAATAAACACAGGCCTTTTGCAAAATTAATGGCTCTTAATTGCTCACTCAGTACACTATCAGATTCAAAGCCAGGTAAAGCCAGATGGACATATCTGATAGTTTTAGTGTCTCTCACTTTCATTATTGAAAAGCTCCAGTTCTTTTCATCCTGAGTATGAAGGGACTTGCTATTTTTGCCAAATTCTTATCAGAATCAAACAGGAACAACATTCTCAGCAATTCTTGTCACTGACTACCAGCAAGTCTTTAGGCTTTCAGAGACGTTCCTTCACGTTCCTAGAAATGTCTGGGTTTGGACCAGGAGCACGAAGCCCTGTCACTGAGCTACAGCCCACGACATCTCCCGACAGTATTGGGAGCCGCCTGATGACTAAGCTCTTTGAGATTCAGATGTATGATTATTCCAGTTGGAGGTTATTTCAGCTAAGTCAGTACTACACATTGGTTGACATTAGTGAATCTTTTTTATGTTATTTTTGAACTTCAGCTAGATGAGGAATTCTGGGAGTTGTAGTCTACAAAATGTAACATTTCCAAGACTTAGGTGGTAGGAATGGGTGAGAATTTCAATAAGTTGTGGGGTGTGTTTTGGGTTTTTTTGTTTGTTTTGTTTTGTTATTTTTTAAATATCATACTGGACCAAAATTTATAAAACCTGAAAATGTCCAATGTGTAGATTTGTCCAACAATTCACTTGCAATGGCTTTCCAGAGTTTCTAGTCCTGCATACAAATGCTGTGGACTGAGCCCAGAAACTTCTGCAGACAAAACGGATGCTCTGGTATGGAATTGCCATTCTTAATTCCCTTCTCCCCATTCTTAATTCCTGCCTCCATACATACTATCTTGGCAAGTTTAATGGGCTTTTCCAGAGAGCCAGGAACTGAGCCTGAGAAACACTGAGATTTTGGTGAGACGCTACAAATAATAACTAGCTAAAATGAAATACGAAGTAAAAACATTCTTCTCATTTTTGTACTCTTTTTGGGAACAGTGGAAGCTGACTTTTATAGCAGGCTAGGCAGTTTTGTCCCAGAGCTTGGAAACCCTCAGGCATGGCCTGTGGCCTCACAGGTAAAGAGATTCTGGCTGTTGTCGACCAAAACAGTAACATTTCCACACTTCACCTTTTTTCAGGGAAAGCTAAGGCCTCAAACTACAGCCCAGAATCTATTCCCTTGGGAAATCCATCCATCAGTTAGGCATTCCAGTCTCCTGACTGATCCGGCAAGTCAGGACAAAATCGTTGCTGCTTAGAGGTATGGTTGCCGGTAACATGAATTACACAGCAAGGGGAGCTGAACCCCCACCACCACCCATCCTTTTTGGCCTCAGAAACCATTTCTAGAAGAAAGACCTAACACTGACAGAGCACAACCTGCTCTGTCTCGGCATGCTTCATCCCAGTAGCACTCTCCCTTCTCCCATATGTCATCAGGCCAGCCCTACCATAAGGCAGGCTGAGGCAACTGCTTCAGAGAGCAGGGGCTTGGGAGCAGCACCCATTAGATGTTGGAACAAGGTGTGCTTGGCAAACTACTTTGCATCATCAAAGGTGGGTCTGTATAAAAAAGTACCTTTTCTAAGTTTTTATTAAAAAGCAAAAAGAACAGGCTCAGAAATGACTTGTGTGCAATCAGCAAAGCTCGCTAAATGCTAAGAGCTTACTCGTGAGTCGCTCCTCTATGCAACCATCGCAAGCAGCATTAAGAGAAATCAAGTACTGGCACAATTTACGGCCTCCGCGAGTCAAGAGCTGGAAAAAATGACCTCACTGGTGAACAACAGTCACTGCACATACGCAGCCCCACCAGCTACTCCAGGGATGAGGGAAGCCCTTCCTCTCCTCATCTCCCATCATGCAAATTTCTCTATGAAAAGATGAAACACTTGGTGATTCAGCTCAGCACCATCTCCTCTGACTTGCTGCAGCCTGAGCATGTTGCCTGGCATACAGAGGATTCTCAGTTCAATCCCTCACATCACCAGTTAGAAAAACTAGTTCTCTGGTGATGGTAGATAGCTTTTCTTGAAACCCTAGAGAGCTGTTTCCAGTCAAAGCTGACAATACTGAATTTGAGTGCCACCAGACTGCTATTTACCCTGAGAGTTGTGCCTTGGTTGGAATGATTACATTCAATGTATTTTCCATCAACTACATGATGTCCAGCTAATCTTATGCCACATGTTTTTTCATGGGCATTTGATGCTTTCTGTTATGCCAGCAGGGCTCATTATTTATTTATTTATTGGTAGCAATTCTGCTTGCATCACTTTTTTTTCTTTTTCTTTTTCTAAAGTTTTTGGCACGTCTGACTGCCGATGTTGGTCCAAAGAAGGCAGTAGCAAGTGTATCCTAGGGTGACATTGATGGTCTGCCCTCTCTCTTTTTGACAAATAACATAGTGCTGAATTGAGATAATATGTGAGGCTGCAGTGCTTATTTGACATACGGCCAAACTGGAAAAGCATAATTTAAAAAATTGTTTGAATGAGAAAGCAGCACTCACTTGACAGAGAACTATAGGAAAGGCACACCAAGAGAGCAGGAACCTTTCTCTCAGGTGAGCACCTTTTGTCTCATTTTTGAATATTTTTTTAAAATTATGCTTTTCCAATTTAACACAATGTTAGATAAGCACCGCAGTTTCACAAATGGTTATATAAGTGTAGTACTATATCACTTGCCAAATTTTTTTTTAAAGAGGCAGTAGAAGAGGGCAGTGTTAATGACAGAGGAGGGAGAGTGGAGTGCTCCCAGTGAGAACGGTAGAAAATTACCCAGGAAGATTAAACATTCCACATGAATAACCAGGGTGACTCACTGCCACAAGAAACTGAAACAAACTCCCTGTCTAGCCACACCCACAGATGAACAAATCATCCTCACCAATTTGAAGATAGATTTTAAGGCTAAGCTCTCCCAGAGTTTAGGCAGGGGTGAAGAACCCGGGATCCTGCTGGAGGATCTGGCCCAGATACTCAACAACACAGTCCTTTTCAGGTTTTCTCCATTCTGCTAAGACTTAAGAGTTTTAAGCTACAATATGCTGGCATTTTTGATCCCTGAGTTTTGCCGTTGGCTCCACCTACCACCGCCATGTCACACACACTCTCTCTCTCTTTCTCTCTCTCCACTGCAACTGGATTCAACACTCAGGCTGAGGATGAGGGTTTCTGTTTGCTAGCAAAGCTAATTTTCACTGGAGGTGCTAACGAAACTCAAATTTCTGGGTCTAAAGCACTGTGTACGTATGCGCATACTTGCTGTCTGACTATATTTCTTTGTACTACCGTGCTATATTGCCAGAAGTCCAAACAGCTAGCTGTGTCCTCATTTTAGACATTGCTTACATCTCTCCACCTGTCATTTTCTTCACATGTTTTTAGGATAGGGGACAGTGGAAACTGAAACTGTCAATTATGAGTGACTACCGATGGGCAAGAGATTCCTCATCTTGTAAGTGGGGCACAATGAAGCCTGCAAATCGGTCCCTCTAATTTTCAGCCTTGTTGGGCGGGGCTCTATCCCTCGTGCACACAACTTGGCCCACACGGGGTTGCGTCACAACCAGAACCAACGGGGCTGAAAATGATCGCTGCCGGTGTGCAGAGGAGGGGAAGGCGATGCAGAGGGGGTTATATTGGGTGCGTGCGTGCAGAAGCACACCTTTTAGAGGGAACCTTGGTCAAGAGAGTGGTTTCATCTAGATAAATCAGGTATTTGGCTTTTCTCCTGAGTTAGTGAAGTGTTTCCATATATCCAGATAGCTCAGTAGTTTAAATATCTGGCTGCGGAACCAGAGGTTGGGAGTTTGATTCCCCACAGTGCCTCTTTGACAGGGGCTGGACTCGATGAACCACAGGGTCCCTTCCAGCTCTGCAGTTCAAAGATGATAATGATGATTTAGAAACATAATAAAGTGGCTTCACATGGGAGCTGCTTAAGTCTGGCTCCATAGCTGAGGATGTGGAAGTGGGATGCTTGATTTGTGTCCCAGTCTTGAGCAGAGCTAAGAAAAGTTACTCTTCTGGGCAAAAGCTCCCAGAATCCACTAGCAGAAGCTGGGGGATTTGCAGAGTTGCAATCCAGAAAAGAAATTTTAGCATGCTTTCGGCAAAACCTCTTGGCAACCACTTTATGTATAAAGGGATCCCGTTTCTTATGACTTCAAACAGAATGACTAAACCTCGATTATAATTTTAAGTATCTTTTTTTTTAACTAGCTTGGTTCTACTGCTTTTACTTTGACTCTACAAAAAAAAATTGCTCAGCTTGTGCATGGCTATAATACACTGTGGTTTAGGCATCAGGCTGCAGAGTCACAGACTCGGAGTTCAATTTCCTCCTGTGCCTCCTGTGAGGAAAGCCAGCCTGTGGGGCCTTGGGCAAGCTGCACAGTCCCAGGGTGCCACTGAAAGAAGGGAATGGGAAACCACTTCTGAGTATTCTCTACGTGGAGAATTCTGAAAAGGGTTGCCACAAGTCAGAATCAACTTGACAGCACATGTTTATTTATAAAACCATGGTCAACACCTTGCAGTTGCTGGCTCTTCTCCAATAGTTTATTATTTGAGATCAATGCTTCTGAAGGATTGACACATAAAACCTCTTGTGTACAGTGTCAACATACTGTTGACTTCCCGCAAGCCATGATTTGCAAATGAAAACCAGATTTAAAGATGGGCTCGTACCTCCTCCCCTCTCCCAGTATGAAGTAGTTTCAGCCCTCACTTGTGGTTTTGCATGGTGCACACAGAACACTATCCTCTCAGCAGATGAGCATCTAAAAATGGACCCACCGATTTATATAGAAACCTGCACAAATATTGAAGTCATCTTCAGAAGCACTTTTCCACCAACCATCGGCTTCTGGTACAGACAGACACAGATGTCAACAGCAATGAAGGGGAGCTCAATAGTAGTTCCTCACACTTTTGTCTCAGAAAGTCTCACTTAGTGGCAGGCTTTACTGTTTGAGCACCAAGCAAAAGGACTGTTATTTACTCAGGTATTTCTCTCTCTTTTTCATATTTATTGTAATAAGTATTTCAAAAAGAAACCAAAATAACTAAATAATGACCAACATATTCTTCTCACAGATTAAAACAAAACTCAGGAACAATTGTGTATGCATATTATTCCCTCCAGACTAAGACTTCCACAATGCAGATATTCACACTTACGGCCCATGTATGTATCTGGTTTGATTTTATTTATTAATCAAATTTATACTTCCCTTATTTATTAAAAAATATCACTTTTACAGACCATCTTTATATCTCAACCTTTCACTGCTGTCAGCTAAGAGTGGTCAAAAAGAAATAAAATAAAATAAATTGTAACTAAAACATACATTTATAGAGCAGTCCTATAGTGTCTACTTGGAAGTAAGCCTTAGGAGTTCAGTGGCCTTTGCTTCTAGGTAAGAGATATGTGTATGTGTACCAGTAGTTCACGGGCTAATGTTCCACAATCTCACCCCAAAAACAAAAATAGAAGTGGCTGGGGGGAAAAAAATATTTTGAGATTCCCTGTTTTCACTGTAGTTCAGGTACACAGAACCTTTGATCTGCAAACAATGTATCCAAAAATATTCTGTGCTTACACTTTACCAAACCATCCTTTTACATAAGGTATGTTACCTACATTTCCAACAACATGCTAAGCAGAATTTTGTTGAACCAGGCTTATTTTTCATCTGCTTTTCAAGTTTTACTGATCTGCTGTTAAAAGATTTTGAGACCATAATTCAGGACATACTGATTGCATGAACACTGATTAGATATAATTTTGATAACTGACTATTTAATGTAATTAAAAATAGATTGAAATTAAAACAATGGAAGAGCACTTTTTAAAAGTCACCATCAACGTGGTTCCTGGAAAAGAGTTCCATACATGGACTGCCAAAACTAAGAAGTCCTGATGTCTAAGAGTTATTATTCTAAAATCTCACAATGACAGCCCAGATAGCAGGTCCTTAAAAGCTGATCTCAAAAGTCAGACAGGCTACCGTCTGCTGCACCTTTTAATCTGGTTAAAGCGAGCTAATATTACATGGGATTAAAGATGGACTGGAAATAATGGTCTTGCAGGAACCTATTTTGTACGATCAGATAAGAAACAAAACAAAAAAGCAAGGGACAAAAACCTTGTGGCATCTTAAAGACAAACTGCTATACGTATTTTAATGTGAGCCTTGATGTATCAAGTCCACTTTCTCAGACATTAGAGTGAAACCGTATGACTGTCATATTTACACATGGCCCCATGACTATATGAGGACAGAGACAAGACAAAGTAACAATGGTTTTTAGTAAAGGAATAGGAAGATTGGGCTGTGAATAATTTCAAGTATGAGTCTAAAAAGAAAACAACAGAACTAGACTTCAAAGGGAAACAACTGAGATAAGGTCCATATGGATGATGGAGACAACACTTAGCAGGAGGGAACATCAATCAAACGTTCCTAAAACATTGTTATTGTTTTGTGACACCAAATCAGAACCAATTTATTGTGACCCTAAGACGGCTTTCAAGGTAAGTGAAACATTTAAGGAATGGTTTTACTCCCCCAGTGAGTTTCCATGGCCAAGTGGGGATTCAAACCCTGTTTTCCAGAGCACTAATTTGTCACTCTGTCCATTGCACCACATAGGAAATTCCCTCCTAACACGTCACCAAGCGTCAAATCCTGCATGACTCCCACAGTTTGCCACTTATGTCAACAATGCTATTGTCATCTTGAACTCATAACTGAAATTATTCACAGCTTCACAGTCCTCTTCCTGTACTCATGAACCACTGTCACTTTGTCTGTTATCTGTATCCTCATCTAGTCATGGGGCCATGTATAAAAATGAGAATCACATACCCTGTTTCCCTGAAAATAAGACCTAACCTGGAAATAAGCCCTAGTATGATTTTTCAGGATGCTCGTAATATAAGCCCTACCCCAAAAATAAGCCCTAGTTAAGTGAAACCCCACCCTCCACCATTCTGCAGCAACCAGAAGAAGATGACATGACTGTATCTGAATAAATGTAGATTGTTGTACATGAAAAAAATAAAACATCCCCTGAAAATAAGCCCTACTGCGTTTTTTGGAGCAAAAATTAATATAAGACCCTGTCTTATTTTCGGGAAAACACGGTAGTTTCACTCCATAAAAACAGTGGCATCTGAACAATGTAAGTGCAGGCATTGGTAAGTAGTGGAAAAATTAGCACTCCCAAGAACTACATGTTACTTAAAAAACATGTTCCTGGACCTCATGGTTCTCAATAACTTAGTTTGAAATGTAAGAGCAAAATGCCTGCTCAAATCTAAGAAGCCAGACAGGTGGCTGAGGCTGCAATCTTATATCCCCATACCAGTTTAATTCAGTGGAACGTACCTAAATGTAACTTGATGTAAAAATGTGCTGTTTTAAAAACAAAAATCATAAGTATAAAGAGCCCTACTCATTAACCTAATGTATGACATTACTAGTTCCACAGCAAATACACGGAATTTTCTTGCTTTATTTTTGCATTTGGTTAAGGGATTTAACAATAAGTGGTATTAAGAAGGAAAAAAAAACCCTTTTCTTCATTTACAGTATTTGCAGTGCAGAGGACTGGCAGCTTGTGAAATACACATCCTCTTACTCTGATCGGATTTCAGCTTTCATGTGAGCAAATTAAACCTTAGGGAAAAAATGAATAAAAAGTGTTTACAAAGCTGTTCTTCCAATTCATCCCTCACTACCACATACATCATTTTTTCTTTAAAAAAAAAGAAGAAGAAGTGCATTGAAGCCATTCATGATGCAGTCAGCTGAGGAAAATGTACACAAAATCTTTCCACGGCAGTGAACCTTAACTGGTATCTTGGCAAACATGATCCCAGAAACGGGCAAAATGATAGCCGTAGGTGAATATCAACTTCAACAGCTGCAGATAGATTCAGTACAGAATTGGATGGATTTTAAGAGAGAAAGTATAACCATATTGCTTTTTTTGTTGATGTTGTTTGTTTGTTTGACCAGAGTTCTGCAGTCAAATATTTCAATAACTATTTCAAATCTCCCTTGCAGCCAGTCCTCCTGAGGATGGCACAGTTCTGTTCTCCTTCTTTCCCAGGACCGAGATGGAGCATCTGCAGTCCTCCAGATGTTGCTGAACTGCGACTCTCATCAGCCCTGGCTGGCGTATCAAATGGTAGCAATGACAGGACCTACAACAGGAGGCCAAACGTTCCCTCCTGCTGGCTTAGTCATCCTATCTGTCTAGCCTGGAGCCAATTCTCTGTTCCTGGTCACCCCACCCAGCACCCCACTTCCTTGCCCTGTGCCTTCTCAGGCCCTCTGCTTGAGCTTTTCCTTTTTCCCTAGGCGAGGAGCTAGCTAGAGTGTTATGAGCCACCGGTAAACTCACTTTGCCTTTCAGGACGCAGGTGTAAACTAATACAACTTCCCGTGTACTACTTTCCTCTCTCTGCAACAGAAAATGGAAAGTTAACCTCTTCTAACTTTAACCTTTATTCTTCATCCTTAATATTAGCTATACATCCTAATGATGTCCATTATACAATGCATGATACAGGTATATAGTATGGTGTATACATACATACATCTATATACATATACACATACACACACACACCAGACTGGTCAATCTGTATTCCTCCAGATACTGTTGGACTCTGATTCCCATCAATGCAAGCCAGCCTAGCCTCTAGTGAGGGATAATGGGTGGCATAAATTTTCAACACAAGTTCTCCATGCCTGACATACACTGGATGGCCAGTACTCTACTCAACAACAGTGCAGTGAAAGGCCAATCCCATAAGTGTTCCCTAACTCCAGCCTACTTTTTTTTCCCATCACATTCTTGCTTTTTCACTGATTGTTTGCTTCCGATTGTGAGATTCTGCATGACAGAGTCTGCTGGAGTTGGGTGTTACATATATAGTATTGCCCTTCTGTTCTACAACTGCTGAATAGGATACTTTATTTGAATAGGTGTTAGGTATCACATATAGGAAGAGGCACATCTGTCTCTTAAACAGACCTAGAAAATTGTATTTTTGGGGGGGGGGGGACTACAATTCCCACAGTTCCCCAGCCAGCACAGCCACTGGTCAGATGTCATTCTAGAAAGAACTTTGCAAGCTCAAGACCAGCCATTCTCAACAGGAGCCATATGGCCCCCTGGGGGTTCCTGGCACATTTGAAGGGGCCACAGACTAGAATCAATTCTTCACACCCCATCTTAAAAGGTTCGTTATGTGACTTAGACAATCCTGATTCGGCCTTTATTCTGCAACTCCCAGAAATCCTGGTCAGCAAGCAAGTGAAGGCTTCTGGGGATTGCAGTCCAAGAACATCTGAGGACCCCAGTTTGAGAACCACTGCTCTTGAGGATACTTAAAAGTAACCATATGCTACTCTTTGAGGAGGAAAGGCCCTCACTGTGTGACTCACCCAAAATATGACCACCACATTTGGAGAAGCATTCGCCTGCCCTTTGACAGTTTGGCCAATGCTCACAAGTGACTATCTAGATCACTAGCCCGTCTGTGATAGGCAAAAAGTCGAGTCCATCACTACTAGACACTCTGTCACCACTACTACTAGCAAACCTTGTAGGGTGAGGGAGGGCGACACGTGGCCTTCCAGACATTAAAGGGCTGCTGTGCTCACAGTTCCTCAACGGTGACTATGTTGGGAGGGTCTGATGGAGGTTGTAATCCAACCATATCTGGAAGGCCACATGTAGTAGGGAAGATATCTCAGGGTGGTAAAAGAGTGTTGTGCACAGGAGAAAAGACAGGACTGAGTTTTTCACAAAGGAAAAGCGTTATTTTGTGAAAGCCAGGGATGGCCTGAGACAATTTGCTGCCTGAGCCAGAACGACAAACAGTACTCCTCACTCACTCAAGTCAAGTTGCACAGAATTCTAAGCCAACCACATTCTTTTGCCACATGGGTTCAAATAACTAACTATTTGCTGTCCCTTTTAGAATATCCAAGATCTGCTGCCTGAGACGGCCACCTCACTCTGCCTAATCGTAGGGCCTGCCTTGATGACAGCCATACCCTCAGGAAGTCAAATAGCACATTGCCCTTTAAAGCTGGGATCCTACTGAACACTTACTCAGTTAAATACATTGCACAGTGTACTGTCTAGTAACCCTGGTGCCTTGCAGCATCTTTCCAGTCTACACATGCACCAGTATTTTCTAACTTAAATAAGGAATCATATTTATTTAATTTACGCAGATCATTCTCCCAGAACCTTTGGGCAATCTTTCTAAAAAAAAAAAAAAAATTGGCATGGCCCAAGCAAACCAAACAATCTTTATCTCTCCAATTTAAAATTTTACAACAACACCTAGATTTTAATAGAACACCACCATGTTCTTTAATCTTTCCAACTCTCAATTCATTAGTGCCACGGTCTTGACATGAGCCATAAATTTAAGACTGTCCTTGGAGATACTCAAGTGGTTTTCATCTCTTTTAATAAGCATCTGCGCCTGTAAAATATATGATCATATTTCTATGACAATGCTCCTGCATCAAGTGAAGACATGGCCTGCTCTTGTATAACTCAGCTATTGCCAAATATCGTTTGACATTCCTGAAACTACTGGAGAATGTTTATGCAAGATGTGATGACAACTAGAGTTTTGTGGGTTTTTTAATTGAGCATTATTCCTTGTCGGCCAGTAGCTTCTTACCTACCCCACAGTTTTGGGTGGGACTAGAATAAAAGTGTGATCAGATGAGGAAACCAAAATTTGAAGACTGGCTAGAAAATAAAGTGACTTGGGAAGGACCAGCATGACTCAAAAGAGGATAAAAGAGAATGTTGATTTGCTTAGAATTGCATGGGACAATGGTTATTTACAGAGGCAAGATTAGAAATGTTTTATTATTTAAGTAGAATTGGAACATACCTCGTCTGAGTGGGGAACACAGCGACCAGGCAACCTGTGTGCTTCCCAAAATCAGCTGTCCTGGTGCTGCTCAATGTGGATGGGCAATTTCAAAATCCCTGGTCTCCCTCTGTATGTTTTTCTATTTTCAGATCAGATTTTGATTGGGACAACCCTTCAAGAAGAGGACACAAGAGGACTGTACTCTTTCCAGAGCTTCAAATGCTGGATATTTGAGCATCCTAGTTGGTCAGATCAAAGGTGATGCTGTGAAGGATGGGAGAATGGGGTTCCTCTTTTTAGATGACAACTGCAGTCTAATACAAATGTAATAGTTCTGATCTCCTGAGCATGTTTAGGAGAGTGGCAGCTTAACCCCAAATAGGCTCATACACCCCCTTCCCTGTTCAGAGCTGGCCATAATGTGGCTTTACATATGCATGGGTAACTGTGGCAGAGTTTGCAGTTCCTGCAGACAAATGTGTTCACAATTTGTTTTTCTCTCCACCATCAGTTTGAAAAAGAGCCATATTGCTGCTTCAAACTTAAGCTTTGCTCCTATGATATTCTTTGTCTACAACTGTCGTACTCTGCTTCCAAAACCTCAATAAACTGTTTGCTGTAAGAGCAAGATTGGCACGCCAATATCTAACCTTTCTGTTTAGAAACACTAGCTGGCTCCAAAACGTAAAGTGGGGGCGGTGTTTTCACACAAGAGAGGAGGCAGCCTGTAGCCCCAGCCAGACAATTTTTGGACACCAACGGTCTAGAACTTAGAAACGGCACCATTAATGCATTACATTGAAAATTAATTCACTGACAGTAATTGTCCAAGTGAAAATTACAGCCACGATTCTGTTGGGCCAACCTGCTCATGCAACTGTGTGTGGTTTGAAATTTTTGGTGCTTGTGCAGGGAGATGCCCAGGACGTCCTTGCATAAATGGAAACCCTGTGTGTTCAATTGGAAGGAAAATCAAGTGACGTACATGGATGCCATGTTTTACTCCCCCAGCATTCAACAGGATTTGTCAGATAAAATTGATGTGTTCTGTTAATCATCAGTAATACATTTAGTTTTCAGTTTTTAAAAAATTGCTTAAAACTGCTACAACAGGCAGCCATTCTCCAAAAGTACTGAATACAAGTAGCACAAGATATCAATCATTATGCAACTGGTTTTGATGCCTAAAAATGCCAAGAGTTAATGAGCAGCTGGCATGCCCCTGTGTCTGGCTATCATTGTACATTTGCCATGCTAGTCATATACTTTGCAGGCTTGTTATAACACGAAGCCAATAATATAGCAGCATGTCACTGTTGTTCTCTCTCACTCTGCTTGGGAACAGCCCTATCCCAGGGCAGAACTTAGACAAGTTACTTTCCTTAAAGCCAGTCTTCCAGACAACATGACTGCTTAGGAGCTTCTGGGAACTGTAGTTGAAAATAACTTTTTCAGCATAGCCCATAATAGTTGGAGGATACCAAGAGTTGAAGTTAAAAAAAAAAAAAACTAGAGATGGGGGTATTCATATTCGTATACGAATATCCCTGCACAGGTGGCGTTAACGAGGGCGGCGGACGGTGTGATCCAGCGGCGGACGGTGTGATTCTACTAATGGCTCCGCAGTGCATGATCCACTCGCCACTCTTCGACCTTGCAGCGAGGCTTGTCCTCCCGCCTCCTGCCAGGAGTGGCGAGAGGATCACGCACTGCAGAGCCATTGGTAGAATCACACCGTCCCCGTCCGCGGCGGATCGGTGAGTGGACCGTCCGGCCCCATGGGGCTGGACCCTCGTTAACGTCACCTGTGCGGGGATATTCATATATGAATACCCCCATCTCTAAAAATAACATTTCTCATATCTGGAAATGTTGTGGCAGTAGAAATACCATCTTATCTTTTGCCTCAGACAGCAAAATATCTTAGGGTGCCCTAACAGTACACAACCGAAGATATTTTGCCGTCTGAGGCAAAAGTTAAGGGCTGAATATTAGTTACACTAATTCTTGTAACATACTTCCTGGCTAAACCTTATTAACCAGTTATTAGCATACAGGAATCATAGCAGACAGCAAGCCTGCAAAATCTCTAAAACCTACCATCCTGTGCAGTAAGGCGCTTAAATCTGAGGCACAGAGTATTATTATTAAGCCAAACCATGAGACATCACAATATTTTTGAAAATGGTCTAGGGAAAGGCTTGAGAGTTTCCCTTTGACTCCAAGGGATAAGTAGTGGGTGTACACTTGAATAAGCTGAAATGCAATCAGTAAAATTACCCATCAACCACGCTACTGCTGGGGGACTCTGCAAGTTATCATCCAAAGCAGCGCCTTTCCCAAGCTCATGGACCATTCCGGGCACAAAAGGGCCTCTCGGCATCCAACCCAATAGCTACGTTGATGCACACTTCCAAACCTGTTCACAAAAATGTCACAAACTCACATGCATTTTTCCCTGCCTGCCGAAAGACATGCCCCCACTATTAATTTTTTTATTCGTCCATTTTCTGAAAGGGAGGGTAGGGGCAAAGGAAAGCAATGCATTTTCCATGTCACAGGAACTCCTTCCACTAGCCTGCAAAGACACCCACACCCCACAATCGTCTGGAGGGAAATTCTGACCTCTCACAGAAAAGCAATGCCCCATGGCTAGCTCAGAAACCTGTTAATGCTTAACTGTTTAGGATTGCCGTTGTGCCCAGGTCCTGTTTATTGGTTTCTCACAGGCATCCCAGCATAGGAAGAGAAGGTGGTCTGGGTAATTTTGATCCAGCACAGCAATTCTTAGGTTTATATGTTCTTACGCTAAGAGAAACTGAAAGCCAAAAAGAAACTGCATTTGCTGAGAAGAGATGGGGGGGGGGGGGGAGCCATAGTTACTGGAATTCCTAGTTGACAGAGCAAAAATACAAAAAATGTAAGTAAGAGTACTTGGAACAAACAGGAGATGAGTGCAAATTCTCAGGGTATGCATTGGGGGTTTGGCTGCACCGAGGATTCGTCCCAAGGTAGCGCCGTCCCAGCCAAAAACCAAGATGTCATTACAGGAAACAGCCTGAAGGAGCCAATGACATTTCGGTAATGCATCCTTCCCACGTTACAAAAATAGTACATTGCTTAAATTGACCTCTGAGAAGCTGGCTGTAGAATGAGACACATATATTAAACTTCACTAGTACACTACGTAACCCAACTCATCAAACAAGAGAGTCCGTTCAAACGACAGATCTGTCAATCTGTCTGACTGTCCAGAGGGAAAATGGACAAATTCTTACCTGTCAATCATCATAATAAAAGGCTTAAGTCTATATCATTTTACAGCTAATCTTGCTTTCCTTGCCCCCCCTCCAAGTGCTGGTTGATATCAGGTGGTTATTAAGAGCTAGGTCAGCAGAGCAGGTTCCTACACACTAGACTAGCAACAATAAGTAAGTCCTGATCAGACAGATCAATGGCTGCAAAGAAACAAGGGATGAGGGAGGGGGGAAAAGCCATCTGCAATGACTCACTCATCACTGCAAACACAGCCAGCAAAAAGAGCTGCATCATCACACGCTGATCTTACATCACATGCAGCTTGGTAGGAAAAAATGAATTCTAAAAATCAAAATGCGCCTTTTTAATTCACAGCTTGACAAACCTAGCAGAGTTGTGTATTAGTTAATGGCCTTACTATTGCCAAGGTGTTTATCCTAACAATTCCTTTGAAAATATAAGATCAGTATTAATAATACAACTGTTGTTTTCTGTATCCTACTTCACTCTGATCCTTTCACCAGAACCATGAGAACTGTGCACATAAGCCTCTGGTTCAAATATTGTATTTCTGCATCTGAAGAGGTTGAATGCGCTCCATGAAAGACCAAATAAATAAAATAAATAAATCTGTTAGTCTTAAATGTGCCACAAGATACCCCCTTTTTTATATCTGTAGTTGGGAGTAGAGTCTCTGGGACATGAATTTGAGATTCAGAGTTTTCTCATGCCCTGCATTTGACAAATAGAACTCTAGCTGTGTTTCACAACTCTGGACCAGGTGAACAAGGATAGGAAAAGGGGCAGATCTCATTCCTGCATGAGACCCTGATAGTCTGGAGCAACTTTCCAAAACCTGGCACTCTCCAGAGGCTTCAGACTACAGCTTCCATCACCTCTATCAAATTTGCCATTGGATGGGAGTTGAGAGTTGTAGTCTGAATGGCTGATGCACAGTATCTTAAGGAAGGTTGTCCTGAGGTTTTGTGGTTAGCAAAACAAACAACATGAAGGAGCAACTGTATTCATTTGGGAATTCAGTTCCTGAAAACTGGACTCACTAGCAGAGTCACCGTGGGGGGGGGGGGGGGGGATCACATCCACAACTCTTTATTCTAAGAAAATGAAAAAGTTAACATTTATTTTAAAAATACATTGAAACAGGAAAGATAATAATCCGAAGGCAGGAGCAGGTGATGCCTCTATTTGGCCACTAAAAAAAAATCACAAACACTAACTTTCATCACTTTGTTTGAATGGCTGTCCAGTTCATGTCTGAATAATCAGGAGCCATAAGGACGGCAATCAGAGTCCTTAACATTGCTCATCCACAGTTAGCAAGACATAGGTAGCCAGAGACTCAACACCAGACATGCAAGTTCCCTGGCCATAGTCTTCTACACTCAAGTGAGATGCACTGCAGTTCTGTTTGGACTCTTAAAAATTGTCTGTACATTGCATCTGTACATTTTGCATTTGCACATAGACATCAGCATATGCAATATTATGCAAATCAGTGGGGGCTTTTTGGTGATGGATAAGTCTCACTAATTCACCTATGTAGTCCATCATGCTATTCCCACAGTGGCCAACTGGTTTGCTCTGAGAAGCAGGACATGCAGGCAAAAATATTCTCCCACTCACGTTCCCCAGCAGCTGATACTTACGGAGACACAGTGCCTCTCGTGCCGGAGGAAATGTGTATCCATTATTAATAGCCTTATCTGCCATGAATTTGTCTAATTCCCCTTCAGAGATCTTCAAGCTGGTAACTATCACTACCTGTTGTGGCAAACACAGTAGTTCATCTTCTGTAGGCTAGATGGAGAAGTACTTTCTCTTCTCCGCTCTATTATCTCCCCCCACTCTTTGGATCGGCCTAGTCCAAGTATAATGAAGTCGGCAGTAGCTAAAAGTATTGTAAGAGACGAGAAAAACCTCCCCCTGTACCCTCTTTCCAGACAGAATCATAGACTAATAGAGTTGGAAGGGGCCTATAAGGCCATTGAGTCCAGCCCCTCGCTCATGCGACATAATTTTATATACCTCTGTTATGTCCCTCTCCCTCTTACTCACCTTTTTGTTAAGTTGAAGGGCTGTGAACTTAGGGGGCCCTAATTGGACTCTAAAGAGGAGATCTTTCAAAATTGAAAAAGAAAGATACTTGGTAAGGGTAAGCCACTTGGTTTATCAAACATATTTATTTATTTGTTCACTCCCTCTGTCCCTCATTCAATATCTCGCCTCTCTCCCAATGCTGGCACCCAAGGGAGCTCACAGCATAAAACAGATGCAGTCAAATACAATACTGTATGCAATAACATGAACTCATGAGTAAACAGATTGAAATGACCACAATGTAAAAACTATTAGAAGGCTCATCAGAGGGGAAAAAAATGAAGAAAAATGAAGCTCTTCCCCAAACGAAAATCCCTTCCTTCATAGCAATTTAATTATTAAAAGCTTGCCTAAAAGGAAAGGCTGTGGCATACTGGCAGAAGGACAACAGGTAAGGATCTGACCTGGCCTCCTTTGCCAGGAAGCGCCACAGCCTGAGAGAAATTCACTAGTCTTCTCATTACATAAGCCTATGGGGGTGGTAGATCTGAGGGAAAAATCTCCTCCACAAGTTTCAGAACTGCGGCAGGGCCATATCGTGGGATACGGTCCCTCCGATAAAGCTGCACTTGTGAGCCTTGTCTGGAAACGGTTTTTAACCTCTGAGTTGAATCCACCAAGGTACCTTGTTCATGGCTTCCTATCAGAAGTGCAGCACAGCACAATGGATAGTACTACGTTTACCGTTCACTGGCAGGGCAGGGGCATTCACACACTTTCCTTTGTCCTCAAGTGACAACTGTGCAAGGAAACTGACCCACACCCCGCTGCATCAAGAGTAAAGTCCATGTGTTTCTTCAGAAAGCCTGTGGAACTGTCAGGACTACGCTAGAGAAGCAAAGCAAAAAGCAAAGTGTGCTGCTTATATACCACCCCATAGCGCTTAAATCATTCTCTGGGTGGTTTACAAGTTAATTATGCAGGCTACACATTCCCCACCCCACCCCCAGCAAGCTGGGTACTCATTTTACCGACCTTGGAAGGATGGAAGGTTGAGCGAACCTTGAGCCGGCTATCTGGGATTGAACCCCTGGTCATGAGCACAATTTTGGCTGCAGTACAGCAGTTTAACCACTGCGCCACAAGAAGAGCTTTGCGGATACCCTGGACCGCCAGAAAGACCTTTGCTTTCTCCTTTCCTCTTCCAGCAGGTCACAGAAAATTGCTGCTGGAGAAGCAAATCTAAAACATTTTTTTGCAGGCGTCCTGTCCTCTGAACTTAAGGGCCTTGTAAAAGCCCTGTGTAAAGCTGGCTCATGAAATTTGACAGACGCACCTATAATAGCTTTGTCTCAGTCCTACAGGCCTCCGTTCATTTAAAAGAGGGTCACTGCAGAAATAAAATTCAATGGGGACACGTCAACCTGTGAAGACGTACCTGCCTTTTCAAATTTACACTGGTGCTCACCTTGTAACCCAGGTCAGACTTGCTAAAAATGCTGCATACAATTGCCTGAGAAAGCAAAAGAGCACGGAAGGTAGAATGAATCACTAAAGCCATTTACTGAAACTAAGGAAACAGCATTGCTGTTTTTATTTAGGGCTGTATATATATACAGTATATTTTCCTGTTGCAGTTTCTATTCCTGAAGACAGTAGCTTGTCTCATCAGGAGTAGGAACAAATAGAAAATGCCAAGGGAAGTCCTGCCTGTGTAACTAGGATAACTGGGGTTCCATACAGTCACACTTCCACATTTTCACTTATCATGGCAACTATGCCACTGCCTTCTGGTGAACAGGAGACACCGCCAGACTTTCTCCTAGCTTTCAAGCTGCAGATGTGCCCACCATCATCATTAGGTTCCAAGACGGGAAGAAAGACTGACGGTTGTTTGGCAGCCTGCCCCATGCAACAAATTAAGAACGGCCTCAGTGGCCTGTCCCCTGCAGGCCTACTTATAAAATGAGTTCATCGGGTGGACATGAGAGACGGGGCCCTTTCAAGAGTGGCCTCCAGGCTTTGGAACTCACTTCCAATGGCCATGCTGGCTGGGGTTGACAAAGACTGCAGCCCAACATAACTAGAAGGCATTAGAATGAGGAAGTCTGATTTAGGAATTCCTTTGAGCAAGAAAAGCCTAAAAGTTAACACAGGATACAGCCTTTGTGTGAGGGGGAGCCCTACCACTACCCCTGGTAGGCCACCTACTCTTGCCCCCTGGAGGGCCTCTCAGACAAAGCACAGGTTGGGCCATAAGTCAACTGGCCAAGGGCATGGAGGAGGAGACTGCAGATACGACCCAGCTGTGCCACGAGGCAGGGGCTGTGTTCAATGGGCAGCTGGCACAGACAAAGGAGGAGGAGAGGGAGGTGGCAGGGGCCGTCAGATGGTCAGGGGGGAAATGGGAGTCAGAGGAGGAAACCAGGACAAAGTCTGGAGACCACCAGGTCCAAAACAGAGGGGGCCTGAAGCGACAATGCCGAGGAGCTGCACCCCATCCTCTATGCCAGGGGGGGAGGCCATGCTTATATTGAAGACCCCTGGAAGGATGTGCTGGTCCAGCTGCGACTAGCTGAGGGAAGGGGTCACCGAAGGGGCAATCTCAACTTGACACCTCTATGCCTCCTTGCTCAGTGGAGGCCTCGGCATCCAGCAGGACACCTGGCATTCACCCCAACACAAAAGAGGCACTGGAGATACAAGCAGCAGACGCAGCAACAGGACCTCCAGGAGGAGTCGGGAACCCCTGGATGGTGACTGGGAGCCAGCATTAGAAGACATCACTGTGCAGCGTCAGCTGGCTGGGACAGGTGTGGAAATCTCAGCAGCCCCAGACAGTACAGGCTTTGGCCCCAGCGACAATACCTCAGGGCCTAGTAAAGACTGAGAAACTCGGGGGGGGGGGGGGAGGCTAGTGCTGTTAGCTCAGCACCCCAAAGGACTGATGGGTCAAGACCAGGTGTTGCTTCTTCTTGTACACTGCTCCTCAGACACAGTAAAGTCAAGCTTGGACAGTTCGAGAGTCTAGAATTTATGGAAACCATGGCAGAGGAAACCTTGCCTGCCATCCCGGCCATTGATGGGGGCAGCAACACTCATGCTTTAAAACACCATGTGAGAAACTGATTCAGTACATGAGACCAAGGTAACCAGTAGAAGAATTTCTTTGGACTGCTCAGACAATAAATATAGCTGAGACCTTCAGCACACTGAAAAAGAGTATGAACCAGTGAAAGGCACTCTCATTAGCCCATGTCATGTACTCAGAAGACTCAAGCCTAGAAGGAACCTACAGGCCACAGCTGAAAAGGGACTAAATGGCTCTCATGCTACCAACAACATTCATTTTCCACACTGAGCAAGGCCTTCAAACGTGATCTTAATTCCCAGGGAGGTTGAGTGGTTCTTTAAAGCCTTGAAGGAACCAGGCCTCCAAGTTACCCAGAACTCTTCTTCAGAGATACATGTATTTTTTTTAAAGCAAACATTTCCAAACTTACACTAACACTATAGATTCCAGATTTGTCAAATAGCTGGGCTTAAACTTGGCATCTCAAGGGTCCTCTCCACACACATACAAAAGTCTGTTAAAGACCTGTAAATGGTTTATGGACAAAACTCAATGTTTACCAAAGGAGCAGGCCAGTCACAATGCTTCACAAATAAAAAGGAACATAATATTCTGATAAAGAGAGGGGGGCACTCAGCTAGAAAAATATCAAGGAGCTAGAAAGAAGGTACATCCCCCAGTCATGAACACTGATTACTTGAGAACCACTATGTCGGTTATTTGGCCGCTTGACAAAATATCAAGAAACAGATGGCTTGTGCCTTGTGACTGTCAGCACATACCTAGAATCTGGTAAGTCTTATCACTGGAAAAAAGATCCTTAGTCTAAGTAGATAAATATCAGTGGCAAGGTAGGCTGAAGTCATTAGACAGTTCCTGAAACAATCTACCTATTAGTCTTTTTACAAGGCATAAGCCTGTGGCACCTTAATGACTACCCATCTTAACCTGGCATAAGCTTTTCTAGAATGCAGCCATTCCCATTAGATGCGAGGAGCCTCTGATACATCTGAGGAACTGTATGTCACGTAAGTAAGTTATGATTCATCTAGGGCAGCGATGGCGAGCCTATGGCACGTGTGCCACAGCTGGCACTCAGAGCCCTCTCTGTGGGCATGCGAGCCATAAGTCACTGGATCACTACCCCTGGCAGCCAAACCTGAGGAGGCGGCTGCAGCCGCGGTGCTAGCGCCCTGATAGGCAGCAGGATCCAGAGCAGCTGGTGGGGGTTGGGCATGATTGGAGGCAGATCCGAAGTGGGGTCTGGAGGCACCTCCGTGCCTGGGATTCCCCCTTCCGCCGCCACTTCCGCTGCCACGGCTGGAATTTTTTCTTTTCTTTTTCCAGTTTGGGCACTCGGGCTGAAAAAGGTTCGCTGTCACTGATCTAGGGGCACTTGTGCATATCCAACAATCACTCGATATGTATGAAACCTATGCTGTGCTCTGTCTACTCAACCGTGCAGGAAAGAGCAGCAGACACACAGAAGGGAAGCTGGAGGTTTTAAAAGCATTTCTACTTTGTGTTTTGCCACAACGTCCAAGGATGTCTAGGAGCGTCACCATGGTAATACCAAGACATCCAGGGCAGTTGACTTGTAAATACTGAATTGCCACTTCTGAGGAAGTCACTAATGCCACCTCAACAGTGCAGTAAAATGTGTGCCTCCTCTTGAAAAGGGCAGCCATGTACCCATTCAACCTCCAAGCACCTCTGACATCCTGCAGAACTTACCTCTACCATGATCTCATAAAACCAAGTAAGTTTTACAAGATTTGTAGGAAACAGGAGTTTGTGGAAGCAACCACAGGTTTGGTGTTACACGGCCTTCCTGATGAGTTCAAGAAGTGTAAGTCTGCATCTTTCTCAGTTCCTGTTGTGTTGGATGTAATAGTCCAACACAACAGGAAGGCTTAGAGCAGTGGTTCCAAACCTTGGGTCCCTAGACATTCTTGGACTGCAACTCCCAGAAGCCCTTGACAGCACAGCTAGTGGTGAAGGCTTTTGGGAGTTATAGTCCAAGAACATCTGGGAACCTAAGGTTGAGAACCACTGGCTTAGAGGATGATGATGTAATATATAGGCCTTGATGTGATAAAATCCTTTGGGTTGGAATCCCTTTTAAATATTTTTTTAAAGATATCAAACAACTGCTTCACAGTTAAATGTGTTTTTTAATCATATTTTATTGTAATTAGAGGTATTTGGTTGATTTAATTCACTGACATATTTTATATGGAATAGTTTATAAATTCTATAAATAAATAAAATTTGTCCAAGGTAATTGCAAGATGTTCAAGCTTTTGTTGCAGACTGAATCTCAAAGGAAAGGTAGTTTTGTACACCTCTGCTGGGAAACCGACCTGGTTGGTTTGTTTCTAAAAAGAGTCCACCAGTTTTCAGCTGGATCTTGATGTAGCTAACGTGTCAGGACTGTGAGGTTTTAACTTCTAGCAATATATAACTTGCAACTGTCTATATTAATGGCTGTATGGGTGCAATTTTGAGATTAAAAAGACAGACAGCTTGATGAGATTAATTAGTGGCTAGTGAGGACAGAGTGCTACTTTCCTCTAGACAAATTATAGGAAACTGTGTACCTTTCTAACATTTTCACTCACTGGTATAAAACATAACAGGAGTACTGAAATGGAACAAACCAAAACAAGAAACACACAATATGGGACAAGATGTACCTCTTTTAAGCCCATTTTTGGAAGCACACGGACCTTCCTCAACCTGGTACCATCCAGATATGTTTAATTACAATTCTTCATGGCTATGATGCATGAAGTTGATAGCAGCCATGGTCTAATACATCTGGAAAGCAGACATTGGGAGCGAAGGCTACTGTGTATGTAAATGAGTGTGTTTTAAAAAGAAAAAGCTGATCTAGATAACGGATTGATGCAATTACTTTCTACAACCCACTCATATAATGATCATCTCTGTTCAAACCAGGCTGAGGAATGTGTGGCCCTCCAGATGTTGCCTGACTATAATTCCTATCCTTTCTCACCACTGACTATGCTGACTAACTTGATAGGAGATGCAACCCAGCAACATCTGAAGGATCGCATATCGAACACTTAATTTCCAGTTGCTGTACCCACTTGCTGGATTTTGGCACAGAGAGGCACCTTTCTTTCTCTGTTTGTTTATAAGTGCTTGGCAAGTATTGCAATAATGGTTATACTTATAATCTCCCATCAATTTTGTAGACATAGAACGAACGGAAAGTCAGTTTAAGACGCGAACCCAGTAGTTCCCCCTCCTTCAAACAACAGGAGGGGCAGACAATTAGGAGAAAAATATGATGAACGCAGCATGAGATCCAATGAGGTCACCTAGTGGCAGACTCCTCTCCTGTTATTTCCAACTCATCTGCACTTGTCTGTTTCCCTACTACAATTAGAGGTAGGCATGGTGATAATTAAAACACCCAGATCATCAGACACAGAGGTGGAGGTGATGGAAATCCAGAGCAGTCCCCCTTTGTTATGCTTCATCCACATCTTTAAGGCTGAAAATGTACGATCCAACACCCAGTTTTAGCAACCGGTATTTATTTGGGAGACACCAGATTTATAGTGCTAAATTGCTAGCCTCAACATTGCAATCAAGAGCTCTCAGCTAAGACTGCAATATATGCGTCTACATAATTATCTGTTTGGATCTGATGGACTCAACAGTGAAATGTCTGGAAAGCTGCCAGAAGAGACATGGCTGCCAGCTAGGTGCCTGTCTAAACAGGTAACATTTCAGATGAAAACAAGGCAATTTTTGAAACCCCTAGTCTCTCACCAACACCCCTCATCTTGCTAATGCCTAATACCAGTGCTTTTCTTTATCAGCTACTCACAGCTTGGGGAAAAAAATATCTTTCTGGACAATAGCTCTCAGAATTCCTCAACCTGCATGGCCGGTTGCTGAGAGCTTGACATTACAGTATAACCACCCCAACTACACTTTCCTCTACTTCAGTGCTACTAAGCATGCTGGAGGACTTTGTTTGGTCCATGTTACAGAGCAAATCAAGCTTAAACTTCAGCTCCTAGGCTAGTGTGGAGAATGGAACATGTGTATCCTTCAAACCGTGCATTTTTGTAAATTTTGTGATGCAGTTTGAAGTTTTTTTTTAAAAAACACAATCAAAATTCCCATAAAAATACATGTTTTAAGGTAAAATGTTTGCAAACATGTTTTGTGAGAGAATCTGCAAATTTTTTAGGAGTTTGCAATTTTAAATCAAAGTTCATACAGCTAGATGCTAAAACACATTGAAAAATATGTATACAAATGTGTAGTTTTCATGAGGATTTTTTAAAGTGGTGCAGATACAGTAAAAATGGATGAATGGAATCATGAAACTGATAAAGGCTGGAAACAGATCAATGCATCCATCCATCTAAGCCAGAGTTACTTTTTTGAATAGCAATGGGCATATGGGCTTCAGGATTCTGGAATCTCTAATCCAAAAAGTTAACTGTTCCAAATTCTTCATTTACTTTCCAGTCAACTGTCCCACACAGGCAAGTGCATCAGGCAACTGGGCATTATCAGCATTCTTTAACTGATTGTTTAATCTGACAACAGACACAGGGTTGCATACTTACAGACCTGCTTCAAGCTAAGGAGCATTTAGTATCTTAGTAGGAGGTGACGTGTGTATTAACATGACAAGCAGGAACTGAGCTGCATTTAGACAACCGAGAAAGATATGATGGAGCTGACTGTATGATTTAAGAGCAGAGTTTAATTCCATTTTTCTAAAGGAGAAATATACTGTCCATCCTATGAAATTTCAGGACAGCATGTAACATGGAACAAATACAAAAGACCAAAACTTGCTCAGTTAAATCTGGAAAATCTCCTAAAATCCAGAATAAATAAAAATGTGTTTTTTGGTTCCTAAAGGGTATTTAGAGGTAAGTGCCCTCTTTAAGGTGGTGTTTCATGACCTGGACATTAAGGTTTCATAACTTGGGACATTACTTGTAAGAAACCTTTTTTCTTTGAAAATGTTGCTGTTTTTTTGCATTGCTTTATATAGATATCATTATGTACTAGGCTATTTAAAAATGTCATATAAGAAATAAAGAAATATTTCTTCTACCATCACCACCTTCCACAAAGATCTGGTTTCCAAGATTTGGGGGAGGAAAGCTTAAGAATCATAACAAAACCACCTATGAAAATATAACCAACGTGATTCTAACAGACAATCCTTGAAAGACTGGGAGGAACAGCAACTTGCCAGTGCCCACGGCCAACGAGCAACAAAGTGCTACCATGAAAGAAGATGAAGGGGCTGATGCGATACAACGTATCTCAAAGCAAGCATGGGCAATACTTTTATTATATTGCTAAAATCTCACAATCACCCTGAGCATTATTACATAGCTTGGCGGAGGGGTGGGGGAAACAAACAGGAAAGTCTGAAAAATAATCCTGGCCAGGCGCTGAGGTCAGACTTTCACATTTAAAGTTAACTCCAAAATAAGAGTTTTGTAGCCCCAGCTTGAAGCAGGATGAGCTTGAATTAGCAGAGCTCACCTCAAAGGATACAGATTTCATTGTAATTAATGTCACAGATAAAGTGTTGCCAATCACTCAGCATCTTCCTTGCTGCTTTACCTCAAAGCGTGCCGTTTCTGTTTGACTAAGAACAGAAAACACAGTGAAACATGGAAAGCCTGATACTAGAAAAGCTGGGGATTTAAACTAGTTTACGGGCTGGGCAACTGCAACCAAACTCAAGAGAATTACCAGGGTCTGGAAGAAAATGTAGTCTTCAGGTCAGTGTATTCCTTCATGGATAATAGCCTTGCTCTGCCTGTAATTTTCTTCCAGCCATGGCAATACTGTACTGTCAATTGGGCTGCAAAACAACAATTAGAATCTAAAGCTACACCCAAAGTAAAACCATTGCCCTGCGGTACAGAATGATTGCTACATTATTACAGCCCCAGAAGTGAGACTTAGCAAAAGATCAAACCCTTCCATGCGCTTTGGAAGTTGAAAACGGCCAGTGTTCATCTCCCTTCCCACACAGCAGCTCACTTGCTAAAAATCACTCCCCCCATTAAACAACCAGTTCTGCAGAAACTGTCTTGTGTTCAAATATCTACAGAGGGATTGCAAATTCAGCTTACAAATAGAGGCAGTCAAGAGATGCCTGTCAGAAATTCAGCATTCTACCGTTCTGCTGAGAGCCAGTGAGAAAGAATAGTGTAGGTAATAGTGTAAGACTAGGACTAAGAAAACCTGGGTTCAAAGCCCTACTTGGCCATGGAAACTCACTGGGGAGCCACAGTGGTAAGCTCTTCCTTGAACACTTCACATACTTAGAAAACATGATTACGGGCTCCATAAGTCAGAAACTACCTGATGGCACATAACAACCAATAGTCCTCTTATTCTTCCATCTAATATTTCTACATGCCGATTCAGATTCTCAGCTATATGCTCCTCACATTTCTCTCTCTCTCTCTTTTCATTTCCTCTGCAGTCAACCTGAAACTTAGCAACTTGCAAACCAATCTTACAAATGCTTAGCATTAAACTAACTGTACAAGAGACACAGAGTCACACACATGCAGATTGGGAACCAAGTACTTGACTGACTGAGGGCCAACATTACCACCAACACTTTTCATTCTGCATAAATGTTTGCATGGAGGTTTTCCTATTTCCTCATCCATCACCTGCTAAGCAAAAAAGATGACCATCAATCAATACAGAGGACTGAGACACCTACAAAGAAAGTGTTATGCAACTCAAGAACACACATACAAATGGTCTTATAGCAAGCCAGACTATTAGCCTATCTGCTATATAATAGTCTCTATAAATAGACTATTGTCTATTTCGCTAGTTCTTCAGAGTCTCAAAGAAAAAGAGTGTTCCCCGCCAACTTCTGTCTGATCCGTCAACTTCAGAGTTAGGCAGGAACAGTCTTCCAGATGTTTCTGGACCACAAGTCTAAACAGCTCTAGTTAGCATAGACTATGGTGAGAAATGCTAGAAGTTACAGTCCATCAGGGTCTCTTAAGGCCATGCTTACCCCCGTCAGTTGCCTCTCCTCCAGGACCTTGAATACAATGGCAGACTCCTCCTTGAGGAAATTTTGCAAAATTTTATTAGTGGCAGATTCTGGTCACCAATATTCAGGAAGTTCTTTTCCAGTCTCTCAACAAGCGAAGCCAAAAGAAGACCTAGAGTGAAAGCAACCCCTGACTCAAGAGATCCCAGCTCACAGAATAGAACCCATTTCTATTTCTAGTTTTGCACCAGTATTGCTGTTGAGGGCTTCTCTTTGTCCCCTGAAAATATCAGAGATGGAGTTTGATCCAGGGTAACTTAATACCTGACAATTATATAAATAATTTAAATAAATAGTAAATAATAATTAGAATATATTCACACCCACACACTACATGCTTGGCTATTCCTATGTACACCTTACATGCTTGACTTGACTGCTCAAAGTTTCACTTGTAAAGTACATTTGGTACTACCAGGCTAAGCACTGTGCCACCCCACTGCGTGGTTGGAATTTATTACCCCTTAGGGCAAGACTGCTGAAATCATGTAAAATAACAATAATGTTATTTGCTAAGGGCTGCTAAAATACATCAGACGTTATCATTGCCTCAATCAGTGCAACCCGATTACAGGCATCCAAAGCAAGGAGAAGAGCTTGGGAAAACTGCATTGTTAGACTACAGCTCTTAGAATCCAAAGAGGATCCTCAGAATTGTAGTCCATAAAGTAACTTCTTCAAGCTCTGCTTAGGACTACACTATATCCCCAGGTTGACATAAGACTGTAGTGTAAGGCAGCGTTCCCCAAACTTTTTCGGTCCGCGGACTGGCTGGGGAAGGCGGGGCACCCCCCGCACTCGTGCGCATGCGCAAACAGCAGCGCGGCGCTCACACGGGCGTGCTGGAGCACGCGCGCAGGCGCAAACGGGCAGCACGGGGGTGAATGCGTGCGGGGGGGCGGGAGGTCTCTCTCGGTGGCCCGGTCCAGCCCAGGCCACGGACCGGCACCAGGCCGCAGACCAGGGGTTGGGGACCTCTGGTGTAAGGGACATATCTCTATCATCTTTGAATTGTACCTCCCTCTAGGCAGTTTTCTTTCCCTCTGGACCAGTGTTAATCTTAAGTATTTGCTTGTTGATGTTTCATAAACAAGAAGTGCAAAAGAAGGGCTTATAATCATCCACTTGTCAATGAATGGAAATGCAGCTTTTGTTGCACTGCAACTCCCATGAATCTTAGCTAGCACAGCCAATTGAGAAGGATGATGGGAGTTGCAATCCAAAAATATCTAGAAGGTTGAATTTTTCCTGGCCTATATGGACTTGTATCTGCTCTCCTAGGTTTCAGATAGGAGCCTTTCCAATCCTAGATGGAACTTTGATCTGTGATTAAAATAGTGACCTTCTGTCTGTAACTTTCTATCAACAGTTACCCTCACAGCAAATCGGTTCCTTTACATGTGAAGAGTGGCATTCAAAACTTTCCAAAAGTTCTGCTCCAGAAGTAGCAAAACTGCAGCGTCAACATCTGGCAGTGAAGAAAGGATTGACTGGGGTGTGTGTGTGAATGTTGCTTTTAAAACAATTCAGAAACATATATTTAAATGAATGAAGATTTTTAAAGGATTTTTTAAATGTATTCAGGTCACAACAGATGCATGGATTCAGCTGTGGGCAGTTTCTCAACCAGCCCTTCAGACAAAAAAAATATATATATTTTTAAAAAATTATAAGTGATACAGCGCATCAGCAATAGTCTACTACAATTTAATTTTTTTTTTCACTTCCCCTACTCCTCCCTCCACAGAGAAGCAGACAAAATGTTCAATCTGCCAATATCCTGAACTGGATCACTTATTAAGCCACTTCAGAAATTCAAACTCGAAGGTGCCGGACCAAACAGAGTCGCTTGAGCTTCGGTATGCCATTTGGATGCAAGGATCACACCAAATGGCCTATCACAATTCTGATTAATCCCAACTGACCTTATTTAGCCTGCACCATCCCTCTCCAAAAAGATTCATGTAGACAAGCCCTCAGGTCTTCATATAACCTCTTGTCTTAGGGGTGAACCTCAGTGTTAGGAATGCCACCCTTAACTACAGAAGGACAAGAAAATGTGAGGGGAAAAACAAATATAGCAGAACACTATCTTTTCTGTGGCATTTTTACTTAGGGTTCTGCAAGAGCACTGTCCTCACATACATCTTTCTAAATTCCTAAGCAAATAAAGTTTTATAAAATAACTATCTTGTCTGTAGGTGAAATGAAGCATAGAGACTACAATTCATTTTTCCCAATTGTTCCAGGTGGTCCATACAGAAAAGGCCGAGTATGGATGGTCTGTGAAGAATGAACAGAAGAAACCATGGGAAAAATAATGACTTTGCATGCAATCATGTACCGGTGAGCCCAAATCACGTGGAAGGGTGCTTGGGAAGATAAATGCAAGACCCATTCATTTGGATGTGGTAAGTCAAGGTTCTTGGCCAACAGTATTTGATTGAATTTTTTACATTCTCGGCAGATCTCCATCTCTGAAAATAAATCAAGATCGCACAGCTCAATGTATGACGTGTGGTGCATTCAGTTACAAAGCAAACAATTCAAGTCCTATGGTTTGGGGCACTGTTCCACAAGTCCTGGAACCAAGATCAGAATACTTTGACCACAGCAAAATCAGAGCTGGAAAAGTTAATTTTTTAAACTACAATTCCCAGAATGCCCCAGTCAATACAGCCAGTGGCCATGCCAGCTGGTATATTCCATGAGTTGCATCCAAAAAAGTAACTCTGCTAGTCTCTGGGTAAGCCACAGTGTGTGCCCACCTGAAACAGAAGAGAGTGAGGTCACCTTGATCACAGCCATGTCTCTCAGATGCTTCTTTCCCACTGGAGATGCACCTCACGGAAGAGTACTTGTGTCCTGTACTTACCCCAGGAGCATCTCTGGAGGAACAGAGCAAGAAGGAAGTGCTTGTCCTGCTCCCCATATGGAGTGGGCAAAGTTTGAGGGCAAAACCACAAGCCCTGAGGACACAGCCACGGTTTCTGGGGGAAGCGGCCCGGAGACACCTTTGCCAAGGCATTCCCAAGTACCGGGGGCCGCTGCTCTCCGGCCCCTTCCTTTCAGGGGGGGCCCCTAGAACTTACCCAGCTTCATAAGGCAGGCCAGCAGGATCCAGAGGGAAATCTCAAAGGGCTGCCGTATACGCTTATAGTCGGTGTCTAGGACAGGGAACAGCTTCTGGGGCTTGCCATGCCCGGTGGTGGACTTGTTTTGGAGCGGGGTGGACGCCGGCCGACCCTCCGGGGGAACCGGGGGCGCGGACGTGATGCTCTCGATGGGCGCGATGAACGCCTTGGAGGCGTGCGAGGGCCGGGTGACCGCCGCGGGGTCCGCCTGCGAGCCTCGGCTGTGGAGGACCGGCAGCAGCCCCAGGAGGGCGGCCACGCCGAAGAGAAAAGGCAAGGCGCGGAAAGAGCCCGAACGGCCCAGGAAGGTCGCCCGCATCTTCTCGGGTCTCGGGTCTCGGGGCCGGCGGGCGGGCGCCTCTCCCTCGGCGGAGCGGGTCTCTCAGGGGCAAAGGATGCCCGGCAGAGGCGTCCTCGGAGGAGGAAGGGACCCGGGGCCACGACAGGCGCTCGTGCGGAGCAAGGAGCCCCGGCCGCCCCGGTCTGGTCCCAAGAGACGGCGGTCGACCGGGAGGAGTTGGAGCCGGGCGCTTCCCTCCCCGCCGGACTTCCCCCCCCGGAGGGGCGGGCTCAGGCTGGCCGAGCCCAGGGCTCCGGGAAGCCGGGTGTGGGAGAGGGACGGAGGGCTCCTTGGGCGAAACCGAGACGGCGAGGCGGAGCCGGCGAAGGGGCAGCCGCCGCGGCCAAGCAGGGAGAGGCCGCCGCAGCCGCGGAAGGAGCCGCCCGCCGCGGGGGAGCCGGCAGGCCGGGCGAGGACCGGAGGTCGGCTCGCGTCCGACCGGCCGGGGGGGGGGGGGAGGAAGGAAGGCGCCGCGCCCGCTCCGGACCCTCGCGTCCCGCCGCGCCGCCGCGCCTCTTGGCCGTGGTCGGGGCCCCGAACCGCCTGCCTCTCGGCCAGGGCGCCCGGCGCGCGCTTTCCCGCCGGCTCCTTCAGCCTGGTGGGAGCCGAGACAAGGGCACCCCGGGGAGAGGCGAAGGCAGCCGGAGGAGGAGGAGGAGGAGGAGCCGGAGGCGGCGCCTCTGCCGAGCACCGACAGCAGCCTCCACCGGCCGGGAGCAGCACTGCACGGGGCCTCTCGCCCACTCCCTCTCCTCCGCAGGGCCTGGATTGGGGCCAGCCGGCCGGCCGGCGGCGGCGGCCTCTGCTGCCCCCTCGCCCGCAAGGCCCTGGGCGGCGCGACACTCGTGGCAACAAGAAGCGGACCCCTAGGACGGGTGTGCATCTCCCGAAACCCACCGCTCCCCCGGTTCGATGCATCTTCTACCTATAGGGATTCCGGACACGAGTCTGGAAAAGGCCCCTTACGACTACAACTTCCACAATCCACTGCCCGTGCCGGGGAGGAGATTCAGGGCGTTGCAATGCACAACACCTTTAGTGACAACAAACGTCTTCAGAGCGATGTTCTGGGCATTTTGCTACCCGAGGCCGGGGCGGGGCACCACACCCATCGAACCCCAGGTATATAAGGAAGGACTAAATCTCTCATAAACACCGCAAGGGATTTTCTCAACAACAATAGATGGCTGTGAGCTATCACTGTTATGACACGCAATATTTTGGTGTGGCATTTGGGAATAATTAAGATTAGAGATGGGAACGAATTAAAAAACGAATCACCAAATTCATTCAAAAATTGCTCATCGTTGATTCGTATTCATATGAATCAATGCCCCTGATGAATACGAATCAACAATTTTTTAGCAATTTTTTAATTCATTGGGCTATAAAATGCCCCCCCCCCCCCCAGCTAGAGACACCAAATCACAGAGAAGCTTCTACTGACTCTCCACTACAATCCCTCCAAGTTTGGTGAAGATTGGGTTTCCCCAACCCAGCTGCTAAAGGGCATTTTCATGGGGGTACCCACTTTGTGGGTGTATAACTCAGATGTCTGAAGCCCAATCTTCATCAAACTTGGAGGAATCGTAGAGGGGAATCAGGAGAATCCTTCCTGAAATGTTGCTGTCTCTAGATGCCTGGGGGGAATTTTTATGGGAGGGGCCTCTTTGTGGGTGTACAACTTGGACGACTCAAACCCAAACTTCACCAGACTTCCAGGGCTTGTAGTGGAGAGTCAGGGGAAGCTTCCCTGCAATTTTAGTTTCTCTAGGTGCTTGGGGTTTTATAAGGAAAAATTAATCAACAAACTGATTAATCCCCCTGGGATTCTATTAACCTATATATATAATTTATATATTTATATATATATATAAATTCTTGAGGTTAATAGAATCCCAGGGGTTTGCATGAACTCAGGCATTTGCTGATATTAAATAGGGCTTCCATTTAAACAGCTTTCTGTCTGAAGAGTTGAACTGCTCTTTTAGTTGTACCTGTAATAGTGATTAGACGAGCAGCATGGAGCAGTCTGCTATACCTCTATGATTTGAAAAGCTTCAATGGCTAATTCTAAGTATCTGATGGCTGTTACAGCTGCAAGAGCAAGCTGGGCTGTTCTTGGGTTTCTTCTAGCCCCCTGGTAGCACTTGGACTGCACTAGATGTGCTTAATTAACTAAGAGCATTTCTATGGTAGCATATCAGATGAATTGCAAGCCCCCACTGTGGCTTCCTGTAGGGGTTAATATTTCATTTGCAGCCATTTTCTGGCCACTTACTCTGGGAGCCTGGAAAAATTACTAGTTTGGATACAACTTCCAGGATCCCCCAGCCAACATGGCCATGAGGAATTCTGAGAATTGTGAACCAAAAAAAGAGAGCCATGTTTCTAAATTGTGTTTATTTCAGAGGTGTCTCAACTGGCACCAGGGATGTTGGCAAGTCTTTGAGTCCAAGTCCCGAGTCCCAAGACCAAAGTCAGAGTTCCTATTAAAAACAAGGGGTTTCTTCCCCCAGGAAAAAAAGGAGGTGTGGGTGGGTTCCGAGTCTTAATCATTGGGACAAAAAACTGAGTCAAGTCACTGGTGTGACTTAAGTCCGACTTGACAGCGAGTCCTGTGACTCGAGTCCCCCTCCCTGGCTGGCACTGCTCTACACTAGACAAAAAGGGGCTCTGGCTCTTTCCAGAAGCCTTCACCACTAGCTGTGCTGGCCAGGGTTTCTGGGAGTTGAAGTCCAAGAACACCTGGGTAACTAAAGGTTGGAAACCACTGCTCTAGAGCAACAGAAACCTAATAAGAGAGTGAATAGTGCACTTGCAGCTCTTTGAACCAAGTAATTCAACAATTATCTGATCAGCAGCAGTAAGCCAAGCCCTGAACTTGAAAACAAGTGTTGTCAGAAAAGGGCTTGAACAACCAGGAATCCAGCTCTTGAATGTGTGATAGCTATCTGTGGCAGAAGTAAAGCTTGGAAAAATCACTTTTTTGGACCACAACTCCCAAAGCTCCCAAGCCAACATGCCTGCTCTTGGCTCGGAGTTGTAGTCTGAAAGCTCTGAAACAACACATAAAAGCCTATTGATGAAACTTTGTGCAGAATAATCCAGATCAGGCATCCAAAGCGTTTAATCTAAAGTAAGTAAAAGCTTCCTATCCCCTCCCTTTTTAAGTCCCAAGGGTTCCTGAGGATCCCTTTTGCTCTGGTGAATCCTCCAATGGGGGAGAGGGGGGAATGTTTAGACTAAAAAAAAATCGCTGTCAACAGTCCCAAACCCACCAGTGGTGGCACAAATCTTTTAATTACTTTAAATTAAATCCTTCCAGTGCCTGATTTGAGTTACATCAGCACAAAAGATTTTGCCCAATATATGTAATGTCTTGCAAACCAGATAACGTTTGTGTGTGTGTCACACTACTAGGGTGACCAGTTGAAAAAGAGGACAGGGCACCTGTACCTTTAATACTAGTACAGGAAAAAAAATTTTTTTAGCAGATATAGAGATACCTGGTATGGTCTTCTTAGAGTAACAGACTAGGCCGCAGGTGACCCGGGTTTTGAATTGTTGCTTGGCCATGGAAACACATGGGTATTTCTGGAATTGGTGAAACTACTCCTTAAATATCTCATTTCCATTTAAAGCCCCATTAGGTAAAGGTAAAGGTTCCCCTTGACATTTAGTCCATTCGTGTCCGACTCTAGGGGGCGGTGCTCATCCCCGTTTCCAAGCCGTAGAGCCAGCGTACACAGTCTCCGTGGTCACGTGGCCAGCGCGACTAGACACGGAACGCCATTACCTTCCCACCAAGGTGGTACCTATTTATCTACTCGCATTTTTACATGCTTTCGAATGGCTAGGTTGGCAGGAGCTGGGACAAGCGACGGGAGCTCACTCCGTCATGTGGATTCGATCTTACGACAGCTGGTCTTCTGACCTTGCAGCACAGAAGCTTCTGCGGTTTAACCCACAGCGCCACCACGTCCTGCTGTAATTTAGTCCCAACTTAACAAAGAAACAATAGCTTGCATTAAGAGCTGCACCTGCTGAAATTTCTGCTCATAAACAACTATAAAAGTACAGGAACTCTGCTCTTATTTCTATATGCTCACCGAACACACAGCCTTTCCTTATCTCCTAAACTACCCAGCTACCCTCAGCTGTGATAGAGGTGGCTGTCTCCTTACTTCTGCAATAAGACTGAGCTTGCTGTGCAGTCAAGTTCCACATGTGAAATGGTGGGGGGGGGGGGGACATAACTTTGGGCAACAAGCTACCATGTATTAGCAGTTCCTCATTAGGTTGTTTTCTAAACGTAGTTGATATTTATGTGCTCAGTTTGGACAAATTGCTTTTGTGGAGAACGACTCCTGAAATCCTGCAGCCAGTGTGTAAGATTCTGGGGGCTGTCGTGCAAAAAGGATAACTTCCAGCAGTAAGAGGCCAGGCAGCTCCACCCTCTCAAAAGCATCCCTAGAGTCACAAGTTCACCCAGCTATCTTAAGAACTAATTATGCAACAACTTGCAACCTTTGTAATTTTTAATATCTTCTGTCCCTTTTCAAATGTCCATTAATAATACAGCATTACAGAGCGCTGTGTAAAGTACATCCAAGGGAGAGTTTCCGTTAGACGCCTGATAATTCTACATTCACTTTAGGCATGCATGCGTGCACATGCTGTTCGTTGTGGTTGATCAACTGTGATTACAAAAGTCTTTTTCAGAGGTCCAAGGATAGAAATACATTAAAATCTTGTGCTTTCACTTACCTTGCCATGAAGACTTACCCAAGGCGGCTCAAGACATTTTGCAGTGCTCACCCACTCAGCTATGTGATCCAAATGGCATCCACTCACTCAACCAAGTCAAGCTGCATTCTACTATGTACTATGGCCATGCTGACTGGGGGATGATGGGAACTGTAGTCCAAACGGCATATTTTCAAGGCTCTGACACAACACCAGTCTCTTTATTCTTTAACTCTCTCTGGCAGTGAAAATCCAGTCATATCTAAGGAACTATTTCCAGTTCTTTTATGATACCCCCAAACTGCTGCCTGTCATGTGGCCTAATGGCAGGACTGGCACTTTCCTCAGGATATAGTGGTTGCTTCTAGATTAGGCTTTTAATGCACAATCACTCTGCCTCAAACTCAGTATGGGACTGAAGATCCCATGTGTTTGGGATCTGAAGATCCCATGTGTTTGGGATCTGAAGACTCAAACTGGGAACAGAATGGCCTGTGCCTGGGGCAGAACTTGGCAAACTCCCTTGAGGCTTTAGTATTCTCTGTCAGAGATGGGAGGACTGTGGCGTTCTAGCTGTAGACGGACCACAGTTCACATCATCCCTGAACATTGGCTACGCTGCCTAAGGCTGAGGGAAACTGCAGCCAAATAACAGCTGAAGGGGGTCTTAATTGCCCACCAATGGAAAGTTTTCCTCTGTAGCCAAAAAGAACTTGGCAGGGTGGGACTACTGTAGGAGGGTGAAGTGTTGACTTCCCTATTCCACATTGCTGTTCCAGAGAAATTACCTCCCCACTCAGACTTCGTTTTGAAAGACAAGGACATGGTAGACATGATTCATTGTGGTCATGTCGTAATTTAGCCTTGAAATGACTTTCATATACGGTTCCTTTTAAAATGGGGATGCTGAGCCACTGAAAGCCACTGTTGGACAGGGGTGTGGAAGAACCAATTTTAGGAGCTACTGAGCCACGGAACACTTGGTGGCCTTGAGCTATGCACTGTGCCTTGGCTTGACCTACCATTGTGAGACTAAAACAATGGGGGAGTAAAGCCACCATGTATACTACTCTGAGCTCATTAGAGAAAATGCAGGATATAAATGTAACCAATACATAAATGAATCAATCAGCAAGTAACATAGAAGAAAGCTTTTAAAGATCTCCAAATATCTGGTAATAGGTGGGCGATAGGAGATAGTCATGCAGTCTATCAGGGCCTTCTCAGTGGCTGCTCCCAGGCTTTTGAATGCACTGTCCTGAAAAGCCAGGTTGTCCCCCTCCCTCTTGCCCTTCCATTGTCAGGTAAGGACCTTCCTTTTCATGCAGGCTTTTAAGCAGTATGTGTCTCAGGAATGCTTGTTTCTGAACTTACAGAGTTTTAAATGTTTCAGAATTGTTTCTAATCTTGATTTTGAATCTCAATACATGTTCAATGGCTTTAATATGATATTAATATAGAATTTTAAAACTGTGTTTGTTTTATAGTTTTCGCTGTTATGAACCACCTTTCATCCCTTATGAGGAGAAAGGCAGCATATAAATAATATAAATAAATAAATAAACATCACCTCTGATGTCACAATTGCTAGTAAAGAGATCCCAGTGTAACCTCTTTCAGAGCCTGGGAAAACCTTATTTTTTAAACCTTACAGCTCCCAGGCTCCCCCAGCCAGCATGGCCATTGGCTAGGCTGATGGGTGGGGATTGTGGACGTTGTAGTCAAAAAATGTAACATTCCCAGTCTGAGAACACTGGATGTCTCTCTGAGAGGCCTAAGAGCTCAGGAGGTTGTTCTGTGTCCCTGATCCCTCCAGTGTTGGACCCGTCCTTGAGCACCCACCACTCATCATTGAATTGTGCTCCGTTATCGTCATGCTGAGCAAGCACTGGCGCAGTTGCTTGTTTGTCAGCCAGTTCGTTCTCCCCCTCCTCTGGGGGGCCTTCTAGGCCAGAGACTTTGCCAGAGCATCTGTCAGAGACTAGATTTTTATTGGCAGGGAAACCTCCTGGTAGCTGGCCCTCCTTTGGTTGCTGGATGGGGCCAGATTGGCTGAGGAATCTGGGCACTGGAGTCCCAAACTAGTATCTTTTCCCTGGTCCCAGAGCTTGTACTTTAGTTTTTAGAAACTCAGATGCCTTTCCCCATGTATGACTATCTTGATGTTTGGATCGCTTCCACCCCTTCTGCCTTTCTGCTGGTTAGATAGAAAGTATGCCTTTCTCTCCGCCTAAAACAGATTGCGATCATCTTTTCTTCCAATCTAGCAAGGCAACACATTAATCGGCCTTGGATTTTTGCTTGTGGCAACAAAGAATGCCCAAGCTGAGTCTGGGAATGAAGAATTTCAACTCACCAGCTTGGTTGGGTTTGGGGTGGCCTTGGTTATTCTTTGGAATAAGAATAAGCTTGGAAATCAAAAGGATCTACCTCAAAGTCTGGTTGTGATCGAGAAATTGCTGCAAAGCATTACTCAAATAAAAGAGGGCTGTGCTGATAAGGCTTCTCATAGCCAAACATTAGCTCTGGTTTTGAACATTTCCAGGGTATTCATGTTTGTATAAGCAAGGTTCTTTCAGAATCATAGAATAATGGAGTTGGAAGGGGCCTATAAGGACATCGTGTCCAACCCCCAAATTTGATAGGCAGTCCCTACAGCCCCTCATCTGAGTCATTGATAAGAATGTTGAAGAGCATTGGGTGCAGGAGTGAACCTTGTGGTACCCCACTTGTTACCTCCTCCCAGTCTGAGAAGGAGCCAATGATAAGGACTCCTTGAAAATGCTTCTGTAACCAATTATAGATTTGCCTGATAGTTGCTTTATCCACCATACACCTAGTTATCTTGCTAATCAGGATATCATGGGGCACTTTGTCAAAGGCTTTGCTGAAGTCAAGATATATTATGTCTGCAGCATTCCCATCATCTACCAGCAAGCCTACCCAATCAAAAAGTAAGATATTATTAGTCTGACAGGATTTGTTTTTGACAAATTTGTGTTGGCTTCTAGTTATTACTCTACTGTTTTCAAAGTGCTTGCAAAGTGACCGCTTTATAATCTGTTCCAGAATTTTCTCTGGGATTAATGTCAGGCTGACTGGTCTGTAGTTCCCAGATTCCTCATTTTTGCCATTTTTGAAGATAGGGACAACTTTAGCCCTCCTCCAATCATCTGGCACATCAACCATCCTCCATGATTGCAATAAAATAATAGACAATTGTTCTGATAGTTCTTCAGCCTGTGCTAAATTGTGTGAATCAATGTAGCATTTAACACTTGGTAATGACTTAACAGCCCTTGACAGAAATTCAGTTCTTTTAAGTGGCTCTTCAGCATCTGTATGTACCTTATCTCAGCTGTTTCTGTTGTAAGACCTGTTTTACAATGTGTGTTTTTCCAAAACAGTGGCCTTCAGGTCATTGAGAGAGAGCTCAGGTAGACTGAAATGTTCTCAAACGGGTTTTTGTGTGTTGCTGTTCCTGATGTCTATTAATTATTTTGCCCAGAGATTTGTTTGTCCAGTGTAGAATGCAGTAAGGCATTGTTAGCAAAGAATGGCATAGATCACATTAGCAGAGGAACAACTAAGCATGCCCTTGATGTTATGTGACATTACTGAGACCTACAACTGTGTTGCCAGAGAAGATGCGAAGACAGAGATGGCATCTTAGTTTGTAGCAGGTTTTAATTCCCATCTCTGTATCAGTGCTATGTAGTTCATTGTGTGTCAACAGCTGGAGGTTGCGGGGGGTCATCCGTAAGCAAGTATAGGCCTGCTACCAAGGACTTGGGAGAATTAAGTATTCTTGTTGAGAATGGGCTGAAGCTTGTTTATGATGTATTTGAGTGGTCTAAATTCTAGGGTGAAAGTAACAACTCGTAATGTTTGGTAATTTTATCTTCTGAGTCCGTCTTGCCGTAAGCTGCTTTGGGGTATTTATCTTGCCTGGTTAAATTGTTCTTTAACCATATTGGATGGGTATTGTAGTCTGAGAAATGCCTCTTGTAGATCCTGAAGTTTGGAGTCTTTATTTTGTGGGTCTAAGCAGATGTGATTATATCTAAGGGCTTGGCTGTAGACAATAGATTTTGTGGTATGCTCAGAATGGAAGCTGGAGACGCACACATATGTATATCAGTCAGTGGGTTTTCATTACAGCATGGTGCTAAGCTGTCCATGTTCTACCGTCACAGTGGTGTCCAGAAAGTGAACTCCTTGTGTAGATTGGTCCAGGCTGAGATTAATTTTAAAATGAAAGTTACTGAAGTCCTGGTGGAATTTTTTCAGGGCTTCTTTTCTGTGGATCCAGTTAATAAAAATAGCATCAATGTACCTTAGACAGAGAAGTGATATTTGGGTACAACAGTGAAGAGTGTTGTTCCAGGTCAGCCATGGATATAATTGCATATTGTGATATCATACAAGTATTTATAACAGTTCTGTTAATCTGGAGATAGGTGTTGTTGTAAAAGGTGAAATAGTTCTGTGTCTTGTAAGAGATTTGAACTGGAGCCTCAAATATTGCAGGGGAATGCAGTCATGGTCAATTTTGATCAGAAGGCACTTGTCATGATCATCACCAGGGTCCCAAGGAGGACCCCAGCCTACAGGAATTGTGTTGCTCTCTATCAACTGCTTATTTGAATTTCTAGTATTTTTCAGCTACTAGAAATACAGCAGTTCAAGGAATAAGTGAAGTGTAAAGCTAATGAGTCTCCATTGCCCATTTGAGACCAAATTTAAAACAATTAGCCATGTGGTCCTTTTACAGAGGCAAAGGTGTGGGTTGTAGACAATATCTTTGTTGGATGACCAAAAAGTTGCAAATAAGATGAGCTTTCCAGAACTCTTCATCAGACAAAGATAGTATAAAACTTGGGGTTCCAGTAGAAAGTCCAAAGATCAGCCTAGATATGTTGTAAAGACTGGCATAAGGTTTGTGTTTCGTTTAGAAGGAAATATTTAATTTTCAGGCTATGAAGAAAGATGCCATCAGAGACCACAAGCAGCAGAATCTGCAAAAGGAATTAATATGCAAATCAGGGGCAAAACAAGAAACAGCAGATCGGAATCTGGAGGGTGTGAAAGAGCCTTTTGCATACACTGCCACCCTCTGGAACAGGAACAGACTTGTTAAAAACTGTGATAATCTAAGGTGATTTCTGGGAAAAGAGACACATTTTAAAAAAAGAGAGAAGACAATAGAAAACATTCATTTGTACAAAATGCACATACTGTATTGTTCATATGTTAAGAGTGTTAAGATCATCAGGAGAGTCCATTCTCTTTGTCCAGCCACATTCACAGGAGCATCTGGTGGGGATGCAGGAGAGGACCTTTTCTGTTGCTGCTCTCAGATTTTGGAACTCCCTCCCACAGGAGGCCAGGCTGGCCCCATCTTTCCTGTCCTTCCGTATGCAGGTGAAGATCTCTCTCTTCAGGCAAGCTTCTTCTCAGTGACTGGCTGCCTGAGTGGGGTTTTTTAATGGATCGTTGTGCCTTACTGCTTTGAATGTGTTTTTTTGTACAGTATGTGTTTGATATTTTTTTAGTATTTGTATACCCACTGTTGTTAGCTTTAGTATTTTCTTTTAATATGCCTTGGGTCATTTTAAGGAGAAACATGACAGACAGACAGACAGACAGACAGACAGACAGACAGACAGACAGATAGAGGGTGGGTGGGTGGACATGTAGAGACAATGCCTATAATTTTAATAGAAATGCTTCTGCCGCTGTAGTGGAAGACTTGTCTTCAAGTGAACTGTATACCTGCCTCCTTATCTACTCTCCAGATGTGAACCTCAGAAGTTTGCTCTCCTATGCTAGGAGTTTGCGTCTCTAAAATGAACTTGGAATGGGCAGACCTTCATATAGAACAGTGATTCCCAACCTTCGGTAACCCACGTGTTCTTGGACAGCGATTCCCAGAAAGCCCGGGCAGCATAGATCAGTGGTGAAGGCTTCTGGAATTGCAATCCAAGATCACTTGAATTACCCAAGGTTGGGAACCACTGATATAGAATATTCCTTTAAAAAAGAAGACTTTCCTCTGTTGAGTAGGACAGAGGGCCATCCCATAAACAACTAAGTTATATGAAAACATGGTCTTTTCACCAAGGACGTCAAATTTGTTGTAATCCTACTCACACTTTCAAAGAACTTGTCTCACGGAGCGCAGAGGCATTTATAATATCAGCCTGCACACATTTAGAGCCACCTGCACAAAAAGACATTTTCTAGGCTTCTAAGGAAATGAGTTTTAGAGCCTGGTCGGTAGGGGACCTATCACTTGGAGAAAAAAAATTAAATGCAGAATGGAAAAACCAAAAAGTGCTGTCTATAATTAAACAGATTTTAGTAAGCAAAAATAACAAGAATTTTGTGGCACTCTGAAAACTAACCGTGAAATCCACAAAATGGTGTTAGTTGACATGCATCCCTGGATAGCCTCCTGCTCCCAAAGCCGACCAGCACACAGCAAAGGAAATCAAAGTGTTAGCCACCAGTGAATGCATAGCTTTCTAAAAATGCTTTTGGGATACACGTAATTACGTTCTGCAGATGTGATAGGTATTTTTCTTCAGGTTTGTTTTGCATCTGGTTTGTTTTACCTCAGGTTTAATTGCAAGGTAAGCTTTGTCCATGATCACTGCAGATGGTGACAGCAGCCACGAAATTAAAAGACGCCTGCTTCTTGGGAGGAAAGCGATGACAAACCTAGACAGCATCTTAAAAAGCAGAGACATCACCTTGCCGACAAAGGTCCACATAGTCAAAGCTATGGTTTTTCCAGTAGTGATGTATGGAAGTGAGAGCTGGACCATAAAGAAGGCTGACCGCTGAAGAATTGATGCTTTTGAACTGTGTGTGGTGCTGGAGGAGACTCTTGAGAGTCCCCTGGACTGCAAGGAGAACAAACCTATCTATTTTGAAAGAAATCAACCCTGAGTGCTCACTGGAAGGACAGATCCTGAAGCTGAGGCTCCAATACTTTGGCCATCTCATGAGAAGAGAAGACTCCCTGGAAAAGACCCTGATGTTGGGAAAGTGTGAAGGCAAGAGGAGAAGGGGACGACAGAGGACGAGATGGTTGGACAGTGTCATCGAAGCTACCAACATGAATTTCACCCAACTCCGGGAGGCAGTGGAAGACAAGAGGGCCTGGCGTGCTCTGGTCCATGGGGTCACGAAGAGTCGGACACGACTTAACGACTAAACAACAACAACAAAGCTTTGTTTTGTCTGGAAAACTTGTTCCTTTGCATTTCTCAGATCTGTTGGACTATATGCCATTACACTTGAAGGATGATGGGACTTGTTGTCAAACGCATCTAGAGAGCAACAGATTTGGGAAGGCAGGCATGAAAATTTGTAGATCTTGAATCCACCATCTTGTGCATCTGATGAAGTAGCCTCAGGTCCACAAAACCTTATGTTATAATATATATGTTAGTCTTCCCATTGCTGCAAAAAATATTTTCATTTCTGACATGAGTCATTTGGATTGTGGCAGTCCTATACACCATGAAGCTGTTAAACCCTTATTGAAGTCCACAGGCTTTACACAGCAGAACTGTGAGCATGATTACAGCTGCCAGTTCTTTGCAGTAACAATATAAAGTAACAAGTGTTCAAAGGGCAGGAGCGGCTTGCAATTCTAAGGTTTAAAGTAAATATCTTAACCTTTTTTGTTTGCTCATCTAGCTTTTTGGCTAGAGATAGAGGCAAATCCTAAATACTCTGTGTTAGAGCTTGGAAATCAAGATATATCATTCCACTGATTTCATCCTGAGATATACACACCTGTAATGTAAACAAAATTTTAGCTTGAAAACAAGAGCTCTCAAAGTAGGTCACTAACAAAATGAGGGAAATGGCTTATCAAGCAATAAATGAAATTTAAAAATCATGAAAACAATGGGATTCAAATAGCAAGAAAGCATAAAATGTTCAAGTTGTCTAAAACAATCATTTGAAAACGAAAACATTCAGAACAGATTCACCAGGACTTCCAACAGACTTTATACGTGTAGAGCATGGTAATCCTAATCCCCATACGCACACACAGACAAAGATAGTTTCTTGCTGCTGCTCATGTCTCTCACAGCACCATATAACTGCCACTGGTCACTCATCAAGACAAAGGATTCACTCTAGGATTCAACCAACTAAATAAATTTTCGTGGTTTAAGCAGCGGTAGTGGTACAGCTGAATGTGAGCCCAATAAGGACTTGGTGGAACTCATGGCAGCTGTCCCTCGTGTTGGACTACCCAACACAAAGCTTCACCTGGTAGAGATGTTTATTCAAGCATTGCATTCGGGATAGTTTAAAATGGTAGGCAGCCACCATGGACTAGCACCTCTTGCTGAAAGCTTTACCATCCACATCAGCAAGAAAGCTTTTCTTCTTCCCCACGAGGAATATGGACCCTTCTGAGTTCCCAGACTCTTAAGAGCTGCATAACATTGCCGGCCACTAATGCCAGCTTCTTTCAGATCTACATACACATCATAAAGACAGCTGGATGATGCACTGTTTGCCAGCATTCTCCAAACAGGGTGCTCTCCAGATGTTTTGCAATACAACACTCTGCCGATTATGGGTGGAAATGATGGGAGCTGTTGGGCCAAATTCCTAGAGGACTGGATAGACTTAAGAGTCAATCCCCCTACCCAGCCACTAAAGCCGACTCATGCCCTGAGGCTAGTCATCATCTTTCTGTCCCTTCTACTTCACAGATTAAGACTGTTGTACAGTACTTTGGAGAAGACAGGAGAAGACTCACTAAACAGACAATAATGTGAAAAGTTGAAGGCAGCAGGACAAGAGGAAGACCAAATTCGAGATGGATTGGACTCAGAACCTTGAGTTTACAAGATCTGAGCAGGGCAGCTGAGGACAGGACATTTGGGAGGTCATTCATTCATAGGATCGCCATAAATCAGAGGTGTCTTGGTAGGAAGTAACAACGAGACAAAGTGGGAGGCAGTCCATGAAAGTTTATGCCTTTATAAATCAGTCAGCCTTTAAAGGGGCTCAAGACGGTTCTATGTTTTTATTGCAAGCCGTACGTCCACTAGACCTCTATGAATTTTTTTCTAGAAAAGTATGCGTTTAAAACGGCTTTGATGAACAAGGCGGATTTCTATACTGCAGCATTTCGCTCCCATTGGCCTAGAGACAGACACCACCTTTCCCCCTCCCTTTGCAAACTTCAACTCCCAGCATCCACTCTGAGGCCGTTGGGCCCGCCCTTCTCTGCGTTACGCCAAGTACGCAGCCTGGCCCCGAGCCTCTCACAGGTGGACGGACTCCCTTTGGACGGATTGGCCGTCACTCCCCGCAGGGCCAATCGGACGTTAAATGTCAAGGGAGGGAACGTTATTCCCGAAGCCCGCCTGCGCCCTTGGCGCGGCTGAAAGGCCGGGCCGGGGATAGAGGGTTGGTGGCGCAGTTCACGTCGCGCAGGCGCGCTGGCGGTTGAAACGGTGGAGGAAGGGGCGGGGGGACGGCATTGGAGGAGGGGGAGGAGGAGGAGGTGTTGATGTGTTTGCTGAGCCCCAGACAGCTGGGAGGGCATAAATAGAGGAAGGGGCCGGCGAGAGCTCGGGTCCCGGCCAGGGCTGCGGGGCCGGCGGCCGACTCTCACGCCCACCGACCCCCCCACCCCCCCGGCGTCGCCCCTGCCTTGCCCTGCCCCGGCCCAGGGGTCGGGCCGCGCCGCCCCCCTGCATGGAAGTTCAAGGGCTTCGTCCAGTGGCTGCGGCAGCGGCTGAGCCGGCCCTGAGGAGGCCTGACAGGTACGTCGCCTCTTCCCCCTCACGCCTTCCGCCGTCCTGGTGAGGGAACGTGGCTTCCCTTGGCCGGAGGGGGCCGATGCTTCCCTCCCGGGGAGTGACAGTTCCCTCCTCTTCGCCCACCCCTCAGACACGCTCCCCCCCCCTTTTCTTTTCTTTTCTTTTCTTGTTCCCACGAAGGAGGCCGTCTCCTCCCAGGAACCTGTGGCGCCCGAAAGCCTGGACGCTCGCCTGAGTTTTGTGGGCTGTAGCGAAACGCTCGCCACGGGTGGGTTAGGGTCTTCACAAAGCCCCTGGGCGGTCTTGCGAAGTCCGTCGTCCGTCGGGTGCCACAGGACGCTGCTGTTCCTGCTGCAGCGAAATTACAACACTTGCCCACTTTTCCTAAGACATCTGCAAGGCAGGAGGTGTAGGGATGGGTCCCCGACAACGAGTCCCTTCTCGGGTACTCCTCCTCCTCCTCCTGAAAAGCGGTGGGGGTGGGTTTTTGTAACATCTGGAAGACAACCATATTGATTGTGGTGGAAGATTTCATTCAGGTCCTCAGGAAGCATCTACTGAGTCAGGTGACCAGCTTGGTGTGGTCTCCTGCGACTGGAAGTGCTTCTAGACAGGAGGATCCCCTCCCCTCCCCCCCCCCAACCCCTTACCTGGAAGTAGATCGAACCTGGGAATTTTTGCATGCAAAGCATGCCCTCTGTCCTTTTAATACACCCATTCCTCGTTTATAAAACACGGGTGAAACCTTTACATCGGAAGCTGGCTGATCCTGAATCTTCTTGGAAAGGAATCTGGCACGTTCAGCATGCAGAGCATGTGTTACAGCGAAGAACTTTCCTTTCCATGGTCTGGAGCTCTGTTTGTCAGCAAATGTAGTAGTCTAGTCTATGGAAGCTTCCAAACGAAAAGGCTTGAGGCGCACAAAACTGATTTTCTTTCTAACAGGGAGCTGTTTATGGCTGGACACTCCAGATCACTTACCATTGAATAGTCATCCCTCCTTTCTTCCTGCAGCAGTTACCCCTTTCCTTTCAACATTGTTCTGGCCATCAAAGTAATAAAGGTGATAGCAATTTAATGTGTTCAACATTTGTGTTAATGAGTAGGGAGAAGTGGTTTGGAAAAATACTGTTCTGGCATAAAAGTGTTGGCCTGTGAGTGAGTGGGTTTCTGCAGAAGCAGCTCCTCCTGTTGCTAGTATTGCCTGCCCTTGTTTCTTACCTGTCTTGCTATGTTGCTTGTTTTCCTTGCTTTCCAGTAAAGTATTTCAACTCTTCTGCCTAGAAATTGGCCTTTCTAAATCTGATAGGCCATTCTTCCTGAAGATGACAAATAATTTCTTCTCTTTTTCTTCTTCTAAAGTAGTTTTAATATGCTTCATAGTTGATATATTCAGATAGTTATTGGTTATTAGGGTAAGTTGTTCTACTTTTATGGCAGAGGAAGTAAGGGAGAAGTGTCTTTCTGACACCTGGCATTTTTGTGTTTGAATGGGTTTACACTAACTAGTGGCCTCTGATTTTTCAAGATGTGCTATCATTTATTTGAAATATCTAACTGTCCTGCTTCTGTTACCTGGGTTGTGGTTAAGAAGCACACTTATTTTAGTGCATAGCTTTAATCTGAATTTGTCTTTTTTTAGCTGATAACCGAAACAGGTTAATTTTGCTTATTTGCATTGGGGCTTGGTGTATCTCTGTTTAATGCTTTGTTCCCTGTGCATGGGGACATATGCAAAGGGGAATCAATGTGTATTTTATTAGCATATGTCATGCAAGTTCATATTTTTAAAAAATGAAAACTAGGAGAGCAGTTGTCAGCTCAAGTTGACAATACTGTGCTAGAGGAGCCAATGGCTTTACTCATTGTAAAGCAGCTTTCTATGTACCTAGCATGTGAGTCTTGGTGCCAGCCTCTGTTGAAAGAAGTTGGGAAATTTCCTTTGACATCAGAATCCACATATAGGCAATACCTTTATTAGGATCAACTGTACACTCACAAAATATTCAAGCTTTTAGATTCACTAGAACTCTTCTTCATCCTAGATGGTTAAAAATATTGTGGCAGGGAGCAATGTGTGGAAGTTCAAACATTTGGTTAAGTGTTTTAAGCCATGGAGATCTGCAGTTAACTTAGTCCCAAGATGCAGAATAGGAACTTGATGAGTCAGAGGGTGATGCAGGTATTGCATGACCTTTGGCAAAGTTAACTGGGAAGAAAACACTATTTTCATTTGACTTAATACTGATTGTATGGTTGTGGGAGAGTATTGAACCACTAAATGTGAATAAATCTAACGAGTTCATTTCTGCTTACTTTCTCATTTTTCTCTCAAGGTTATGTTTGGTCCTGTACCAAGCATAACCTTGATTTTTAAAGTCCAGACAAAAATGTATACATCTTTTCATATCCGTCTTCTCTTAATGTCATATTTTTGTAATCAATTTATTTTATTTCAATTAGTATACTTATTTATATGTGCACTAGGCTAGCTGAATAGCTCAGTGGTTTAGATATATGACTGTGGAGCCAGAAGTTGGGGGTTTGATTCCTCACTGTGCCTCCTGCAAAAAGAGCCAACCTATGCAATCCTGGGTAGGCTGCACAGTCTCAGGGCACCCCCAGAAGAAAGGAACCACTTCCATTTATTCTTTATCTAGAGAACTCTGGAAAGGGTTGCCATAAGTCAGAATTTACTTGACGGCATGCAGTTATTATTAGATGTGCACTGTTCATGTTATATGTATTTTTGTGAATTTTTAAATGTTTGTGAACTACAGTTTAGAAAACTACAAATATGTAAAACTGTTGTGTTTGTATGACAGTCTGGGAACTCTAAATTTGTTGAAGTTTATTTAAAATATTTTTACCCCACCTTTCTCCTTGAAAAGGACCCAAGGTGGCTTACAACACTGAAAGACAATATTTAAAGTTGAAAACAATGAGTATTCAATGGTGGTTAACATCATTAAAAGACAGTATTAAAGCTAAGAAGAATAAATATACAGATATTTAAAAAAAAACAAATTCCATTCTGAGAAATGGAAAACACAATTACTACTAATTTGCATAAGCATTCATGCTGAACCATTTTTTCAACCATTCTTATGAACCAACCACTTGTGACTGAATTGTATGATCCATCCATGATTGAAGGTGAAAAGTGGTTGTAGACATCCTCCTTCAATGAGCACACATTTTTACCATGTATATGACGAGTTATGTGAAAATATCATTCGTTTGGGTACTTCTCAATTCCAGTTGCTGGGGAACATATATTGGAGCATACTGTTGCCCTCACATTCTGCTTTAAGGTTTTCCTTAGGCATCAACTCGTCACTGTGAAAATAGAGCATTAAGGTAGAGAGGTGTTTGGTTTGACCCAGCAGGGCTCTTGTATTCTTTATAGATAGCCATAGCATATGGCTAATTATTGATCAGTGAATGTCCTGATGCTATGATTGCCAATTTTTTACCTAAAAGAAAACCAGGATGGAAGAGTTATAGGGAAGAAATTGAACTGTAGATACAGTGGTTGCATTTTCTCCTGCTGCCTTGATTCTGTGGGTATTATTCAGAAGTAAATACCGTTGTGTTTTCTGGGATGTACTCACTGGTAAACGTCTAGAATTGCAGCCTACTAAATAGGCCTTCTAAAGAGGATAGGATCTAACAGTCCTAGTCAATGCATGGAATCAATGTATGACACACATGTTCATTGTGTTCTAGAAAATCCTCATGTACTGTACTGAGAAAGAAGCCTCTAAAAATGATTTTGCCAATTGACTCTTAGACAACCAAAGATGAGTTGCAGGGTTAATTTTAAAAGTCAGTGAATTTGAATTGAGGGGCTATGAAGGGGACCTAATTCATTCTTCCTAGAAGTCTAGTTTTTCTTTTGAAAAATAATTATGCCTTGTTCCTTCCATCCAACTCCTGTTACCTTTCTTGCCACTTTATGTTATGAGGTCAGTCCTCAAATTACAAGGGAGCTAGAGGAGATGTTCTCCACAAGCATGTGGTCCCTCCTTAGCTGTATTATTGGAAGGTTGTAGGAGGGCTATGATTTTATTACAAATGCATGGTAGTCAGTGTAGTGGCAGGGGCATTCTGGTTTATCCTCCCATAGCATCATTTTGCCACTGTGACTTGGTCATCTTTGTTTCTTCTGTCTTTGAAAAGTGCAAGCCCTTGTGGTTTGCAAGGCTTTTTCCGCATAGTTAACTTTTGCTTCTTTTGGCAAACTTGTGTATCTTGCTACAGAGGTTGAAATCCAGCCATAGAGCTGAGTATCTATGTGGGGTAAAAATGGCTATGAAATTCTTCCTCCTCACATGAGGCCTACCATACATTTCTGCATTTCTCTATGGACCAGCTCTATGAATGCAGGTTGCAATGCTGCCTGAAGCCTATCCAGAAAATATTTGGTCGTTCCTCCATGGAGAGATTGAAGTTGTAGCAATTAGAATGCAAGACAGGAACATGGGAAATCCAGATTCTAGTTCTTGTTGAAATTTTCTGGGTGTCCTTGAGCCAGTTACTGTCAGCATATCTTATAGAGTTATTGTAAGGGTAAGGTGGGAAGGAAGATATCCCTGTGAGACATGTTGATATAATTGGAGGAAAGGAAGGAGAAATATGGAACCAAAACATAAAACCAATAAATAAAAAAATGCTATTTATTTTCTTACTGCTTTTTTGTTACATTTTATGCCATTTTCCTCCTATAAATAGCATTCAAGATGCTTTAAAATTGAATAACAGAAAACAGTTAAAATATAAACAGGCACAAACATAAAAAGTTACAAATGCAGCTTAAAACACACCAATAAAAGGAAAAAAAAACATACTTCATCCACTTCTATCTGTACCCTTAGGGCTTCCTTTTATTGGTTATTTATCTTGAGAGAACATCACACTTTTCACTTTGCTTGCATGATGGATGGTAAAGGCAAAGGCTGTTACATGCTGTCAAGTGCATGTCTGACTTACAGCAAGCCCAACAGAGTTGTCAAAATGTATTGGATGTTCAATCAGTGATTTACCATCCCACCCCAGTGAATTTCTATGGTTGAGTAGGGATTAGAACCCAGGCTTCTTGAGTCCTATTCCAGCACTTCAGTCTCTATACCATATTGGCTTTTAAAGCCAAGGAGGTTTTTTTGCTCAAAAATGAAAGGATCTCTAAATATGCCATCAGTGGATATTAGTCTGTGTGATGTCAGGTAAAGAGGACTGTATGTCACTGAAGAGTGGCTATAGGACGACAGAGCTATTTTCAAGCCCTACTTTTTGCACACCTAAAACCATCTGGTTGGCTACTTGTTGGCTGCTGTGGCTGTTGTGTAAACATGTTGAGCTAAAAGAACCTTTGGCTTGATCTGGTATGACTCTTATGGTTTCTATAGGCTCGCCTACTAATTTTGAGCATATTTTTGTGGTGAGGGCTAGGACTTTTTACCTAATACAGAATTTTACATTTTGTGACAAAATTGTGACACAGAGGATTGCTGCCAATTTCTCAATTGGTTGGTACTCCTATTAATGTTGAATGGAGTCTGTGCATAATAAACCCAATAAACTTTGACCTAGATGAAAATTTGCATAATTCTGCATGTGGCATGCTTATTGTAGCTATCTTTTTAAAATTATAGTGGTCAGGAGCTATTCTTTCTTAATTTTACTTAATACTGCTAAATTATATGTATAAATAATTACAATATTTTCTACTGTTTTATTTGACCTCAGGTAATTTCAATGTCTTCTCTGTGGACATGAACTCTACTGGAATGCTTGGATTCACAGCAACACCTCCACTAGCTTGCTTTCATCGGCGTAGTTGTGAGAAGATGGCAAAAATAAACATTACTAGAGACCTAATCCAAAGGCAACTTAAGGTGTGTCTTCTTTTAAAAAGGTGTCAATTGTTTTTGAAGGGGAACAAGGAAAGATGATGATACTTTAAAAGCCCATGTTGGTGTAGTTCATTACTACGTTAGAAAACCCAGATTCAGCTTTACCCCATACAATCAATTCAGACATCAAGGGGAGAACATGGTTTGATTCTTTACAATGCCAGATCTGGTTTTTTTCTGGGGCTTGGGACAGAATGCCCTAGGAGTGCTCTCATCTGACTGAGCTCGCCTCCATGAGTTCATTCACTTGTCCTGTTCCTCAGCGCCCATTCTCTACAGATGAACAGAGGGTGAGCCCAAGGGAAATAGAAGATGCCATTCTGTCCCATCACTCTTGTCACTGCATGCTTATTTGCAGAGGGCTGCAAACAGGAAGGAGAAGAAGCAAGTAGGAGTTGGCAGTGGACATTGGCAGATGCTCACTGATGCAAGTACCTCCAACTGGTCCTGGCTAACAATGTGCTTGCATACTCCTTCCACCCCTTATGTATTCAGATTCCTTCTGGTACTCCTTTCATTTCATAAACCAGCCTATTGCTCTCCATGTGTGTTGATCTGAAGAGCACCAAGTTGAGAAAAATGGTATTCTACTCAACTTTGCTGTGAGGGTCAAATTAGGCATACTCAGCAAGGACAGGAAATTCACTTCAGTGTTTGGTATCTGATTCTTGTTTAGAGCAAGGCTATGGTAACCATGGTTTGCCTGATTAGTATATCATGGCAGATTACACGTACTTCACCAGGGACCACAGATCTCATTCCTTAAAAAAAACAAACACAACTTTATCAAACAATTATTCAAAAGACAAATATAAATACAAATAATTTTAAAGAGAGAAATAAATAGACAAAAAGAAAGAACATCAACAATAAAATCTCCCCTAAATAGTCTCTTGTCTCCCAATTTAACCAATCATCCTTATAGATCTATCCACAGACCTCCATGGGGATCTGGAATTTGCTGCCCATTTTTCCCCTTCTGCTGGGCATACACTATAAATGGAGATTGTGTCACTTCAAAGTCATTCAAATCTGAGGTAGCACTGCCTGACTCAAAGGATTGTTGTGAAGACACAGTGGAAAGGAGAGCCTTAGGCTCATTGGAGGAAAAGGTGAAATGTGAATATAACTAAGCCATGAACAAGCCAGAATTTGTAACTCAGCCACAAACCATGGCGTTGAATTTGATTTGTGAGTAATAAACTGCAGTTTTCTTTCTGGGAACGAATCAAGACACGGATAAGAAGCCAGAGTTCAACAGAGCATAAACTTACTGTCAAATGCCAACCTAGCCGTTACTCCAAGAACTTGTAATAGTGGAATTGGGGTGTGTGGGTGGGTGTTACATTGAATCTTGATTGGAACAAATAGGATTGAATAAGGAATTATGTTTACTGTAAAAGGTCCCTTCTGTAGTGTGTCAAAAATCATATGATTTTTTGTTGTTGTTCTTTATAGGAGAAGGGTGCCCTCGGTTTTGAACGACACTATCATGTTACTGACCCATTCATCCAGCGCCTGGGCTTGGAGGCAGAGCTGCAGGTAATTGGAAAATGCTAGAAGAATCAAAATAGGTACTTGTCTGGGGCTAACAACTGCAGATCACCTGGATTTTAATTCAGATCCTGATTCTCAAACTGTGGCCCTCCAGATGTTTTGGACTTCAGCTTTCAGAAGCCCCAACTAGCATGTTCAGTGATGCTGGATCTGAAGTCTAAAACATCTGGAAAGCCAGACACTGAGAACCACTGCTCTGAGATTTAGCACAGCTCTTCTGTAACATGCTTTCTGTAACACAGTCACCCTGTATCACAATAGCATATTGTGGAATGGCAAGTACTGAGGCTGAGCAGCCTCTTGGGTTCATGGCAAAGATGACATTAAAACTCACTCAGGGTCAATTTCTTAGCCAGTTCATCAGAGTAACTTTTAAAAGTACAGTCAATGATCTTGAAGGTCCTCAGTTCAGAAATCTTCCAGCTGCTTTTAACAAATTATTGGTTTGCTTTGTTTTGGTCTCTAACTCTTATATCCACATATTTTTAAAGGACTAACTTACAGGATTGCTTTAAGGATAAGAGCACTTGCAGTGTTTGAAATTAAAATTTCAAGTCAGATACCTTTTCTGAACAAGGCTTTTTTTAAAAAAATATTTGTTTTCAATGGGAATAGGATTGGGAGTAGGGGGATGGGGGGCAGGGGTAATAGATATAGGTGGGGGAAAGGTAAAATTCCAGAGAGTGAGAGAGTACTTTTATATCCACTTATACAATTATGCTAAAAGAGGAAGATAACCAAAAAATAAAAATTAAAACAAAATTAACAAATTTTACCAGAAGTGCTATAGTTACTAATCTCTCCATTCCCTAGTTGGACCTTCACATTCTTCTTTTATCTATGCTTTCCAATCCATATTTTGAGTTCCAGTTTTTGAGTCCTTTTTGAGATTACCTTTCATTTAGTGCTTCTGTTAGTATGTTCATCTCCACCACTTCCAGTATCTTTTCTGTCAGCTCCTCTGGGGACGGTATTTCTGCTTTCTTCAAATATTTCCCATATAGTATCCTAGCTGCAGTAATTGCATGTATTATCAAATATCTCATTTCTTTATCTATAATCTCAGGCATAATATTCAATAGAAACAATTCCAGTTTAAATGGTATCGCACAAGATACAATTTTTTGTAACATTTCATGTACTAATCCATGTCCACCGAATATGATAGAAAGTACCCTTCTGTATTTCACATTTCCAACACTTGTTGGAAACATTTTCATGTATTTTAGAAAGTTTAGCTGGAGTCATACGCTATCTATAAAACTTCTCTCTCTTTTTTTTAAATTTACTGATTTTGTAAGTTTAATATTATTCTGCCAAATTTGTGTCCAATGTTCTAAATCAATATTATGACCAATATTTTGTGCACATTTTATCATACTGTCTTTCACCACTTCATCTTCCATTTTCATATTTAAGAGATATTCATACATTCTTCTAATTATTTTATCACTTGTCCCTAGCAATAGTTTATCCAATGTGGTTTGTTCTTCATAAAAACCCATTGTTTTATCTTTTACATATCTCGAGTCTAACTGTAATCTCGTCCACCAATCTAGTCCATCTGTAAGCCTTCTCATCATATTTCTGTCTGATGCTTTTTCTTCCAATATTAATTCTTACTTTACAAACTGAAAATATAACATGGCTATGTCGTTCTGTTATCCTCCTCTTCCCCCAAGACTGATGGACAATTTTTATTCTAGCTAAAGATTTGATAAACAAAAGCATCATTCTTGTACAGGTAAAGGCTTAAATTTGATTGCCCATCTCAGTTAGTGTAAAGCCATTTAATCGCCTGCTGAATGCTAAGTCACCTATGTAAATCATATGTGGGAATTGCCACATTCAGGTTGGTACTTGATAATGGCCAAATTTGGATGTACCAGCACAAAAGTACAGTCCATTTTGGGCCATGCTGAGGCCCTATAACAGGGATGATTGTGATTTTAAAGACATATAAAACATATTAGTGCAAATAGAACATTCTTGTTGAGTCCTAAGTATATTTTCTCTCTGTAACAATCTCTTTCCCACCTCCATTGTTCTGGGTGAGGGCTGTAAGACCCCTCCCATCTGTGTCTAATGGGCTTTCAATTATCCCTCACCTTATTGGGACTCAGATGTCATTGGACTGATACATGGGTCTGTTGCTGTTGCTTATAGTTTGCATGATTGACAGTGTCTAAGGTTTGCTTTTATTTTTTAATTACTTCAGTGGGAGCCCCCCACCCACCCACCCCCGCCCCGTATATCTAATTCCTTCATTGAGGGAAGGGTTCTCTGGATTGTGGCTGGAGATGACGGAGTTGAAATCTCCGCTGATTGTATGTTACAGATATGATGAAATCTGCTTCCTCTCTGCTTAGCCTTTTTAAAATACATGGTTGCACCATCTAACTTGTTGTAGAATTTGTCACTTCTCTGTATGCCTGTTGATTTTTAATTTTTGTTGTTGTTGTTATTAATAATAATAATAATAATAATAACAACAACAACAACAACAACAACAATAGTGTCATTAAGGCAATTCTGACTTTTGGCAACCATGTTTGGGTTTTTCTAGGTAGAGAATATACAGGTGTGGTTTACGATTCCCTTCTTCTGGGGTTGCCCTGGGACTGTGCAGCTTGTTCAGGCAACACCGGCTGGCTCTTCTCCCAGGAGGCAATGTGGGGAATCACACTCCCAGCCTCCGGCACTCCAGCCAGATACCTAAATCACTGAGCTATCCAGCCATCTTTATCTTTATCTTTTATCTTTATCTTTATTAGATTTTTACCCCGCCCCCCTAGACAAAGTCTACTCGGGGCGGCTTACATACATAATAAAAACATCATAATACATAAAAAATTTTAAAACATCATAATTTTAACACTTATATTAAATTAAATCAGTACCAAGATGAAAGAATACAGATCAGTTATTGACTGGAGGGAAGGCCTGCCTGAAAAACCAAGTTTTCAAATGAGTTTTAAAAACGCCCAGCGAGGGTGCCAGACAAATTTCAGTTGGGAGGCTGTTCCATAGCCGAGGGGCCACTGCCGAGAAGGCCCGGTTTCTTGTTCTTTCTTTCCGGGCCTCTCTCGGCGTTAGGCCCCTCAGCCATCCCTGCTGGCTATTCCGGGTGATTCGGGTAGATCTAGGTGGGAGAAGACGATCTGCCAAGTATCGAGGTCCCAAACCGTTTAGGGCTTTATACGTCATCATTAACACTTTGAAGTCAATGCGGAAACGAATGGGCAGCCAATGCAAGGCAGCCAGAGTGGGAGAGATATACTGAAATTTCCTCACCCCACTAAGAAGCCTGGCTGCCGCATTCTGCACCATTTGAAGTTTCCGCATCAATCTCAAAGGCAGCCCCACGTAGAGCGCATTACAATGGTCTAATCTCGAGATTACGAGCGCATGGACAAGAGTAGTGAGGGCCTCCCCATCAAGATATGGTCGCAGCTGGGCAATCCGCCATAGATGGAAATAGGCGGAACGGGCCACGGACGCCACCTGGGTTTCCATGGTAAGCGCCAGGTCCAGATGTATCCCCAAGCTGCGAACCTCACTCTTTGCGGTAAGGGTCGTCCCCCCAAAAGAAAGGGAGTCGCCCAAACCGCCGATGGAGGGACCTCCCACCCTCAAGACCTCCGTCTTGTCCGGGTTCAGCCTCAACCCATTCAACTGCATCCATTGCAGTACAGCCTCCAGGCAGCGCTGAAGGGACAGAACGGCATCCACTGAAGTAGATGAAAAGGAGATGTAGAGCTGCGTGTCATCAGCGTACTGATGGCACGAAGCACCACACCCCCTGATGACCCCACCCAGCGGCCTCATATAGATATTAAACAGCATTGGGGAGATGATCGACCCCTGCGGAACCCCACAACTGAGACTCCATGGGGCCGAAGCATTCTCCCCAAGCTGTACTCTCTGGGGACGGTCCTCCAAGAAGGATCGGAGCCAGGCAAGCGCCAGGCCACCGATTCCCAACTCAGAGAGCCTCCCCAGGAGGATACCATGGTCGACGGTATCAAAGGCGGCTGAGATATCGAGGAGGACCAACAAGGACATATTGCCCCTGTCGGCCTCCCTCAACAGGTCATCCAACAGTGCGACCAGTGCCGTTTCTGTGCCATAACGCGGCCTGAAGCCCGACTGAAATGGGTCCAGGGCGTTGGTTTCGTCCAAAAGTGTCTGAAGCTGGTCTGCCACCACCCTCTCCACCACTTTGCTAAGGAAAGAAACATTGGCGACGGGCCTATAATTTCCAATATCATCCGCCGCCAAATTTGGTTTCTTCCTTATGGGCCTAATGAGTGTCTCCTTGAGGGCTAGAGGAACCTTGCCCTCTTGGAGAGACCCATTAATTATTGCTGTGGCCCATTCCGTTGTTACAGGCCTGGCTGCTTTGATTAGCCAGGCCAGGCAAGGGTCAAGGGAGGAGGTGGTGGCCCGACAGCGATCAAGCACTTTGTCCACCAGGTCTGGCGTCACAGGCTGAAAGAATTCAAGAGTCACCGGGCAGGGCGGAGCGCTGGACATCTCTGCTCGATCCACTGTATTTAAAAAAGGAGAGAGGTCCCGGCGGATGGCCTCCACTTTTGATTTAAAAAATGCTGCAAATTGGTCAGGTGAGATATTAATGAGAGGCCCATCACCCAGACCAATTCCGGATAGATCGCGAACTATACGGAAAAGTTCCGCCTGCTGATTAGAAGCATCGCTTATCCGGTCAGCGATGTGTGATCGTCTGGCAGCCCTTACCTTAGCCAGGTAACGGTTAGTTGCGATCCTGACAGCTTTCTTATTATAATCCGTCGGTTCCTCTTTCCAAATGCACTCTAGCCGTCTCCTATTTCGCTTCATTGCTCGTAGGTCCTGGTTATATCAGGCACCTGGCCGAGCTCTGCTCCTGAGAGGGCGTTTAGGAGCGATCGTGTCTACAGCCCTAGTGGCGGCGGCAAGCCATCCGTCAATCAGCTGGAATCCCTCTCATGGTATCCTGGAATCTCAATGGATCCAGTAACCTTCGAGGGTGGACCATCAAAATAGGTCCATGCTCCCTGCGGGGAGGGAGTGCCACTGAGGTTACATTTTATTAGGTGGTGATCTGACCATGACAAGGGGACTGACACCAGGTCAGTCACCATCAGACCACACTCGCTCCGTTCAGTGGAAAATACCAGGTCTAGCATATGGCCGCCCGTATGTGTGGGACCGTTAACGTGTTGGGACATGTCCAAGGAAGCCATGGTTTCCAAGAACTCAAGAGCTGGACCGGAAACCTCTGCCTCCGCATGGATGTTGAAGTCACCCAAGACCAAAAGCCTCTGGGACTCCAACAGTGCCGCGGAGACAAAGTCCGCCAGCTCCGGTAGGGAGGTGGCTGGGTCGCGGGGAGCGCGGTAACCCAGCAAGATCCCAATACCATCCCTGGCCCCAACAAACACGTGGAGGGCCTCCAGACCTGGCTTTACCACCTTGGAGCGGTTTATATACTTGCCTACTGATTATATACTTACCTATTGCTTAATCACATTAATTATAACATTGTGAAGGTGGAAGGCTGCTTCTCATATCCTTCAAGTCGCTCCTGTTATGAAGATTTGTTCAGGAGGTATGTGTTAGTAGTCAAACATATTGTATCTAGGAAATGGAAGTGATGTGAGGCACTGAATGAAAATTTTAAACTCAAGAGGTCTGAGGAGATGAAAATTGCAAGTACAGCTGAATGTATCTAAGCCAGAGGAGTGTCTCTGTGTGTAATTTTATCCTTCTATGGGAACAATGTTACGTCTAGAATTTATATAACTGTTCCTGCCCTATTTCTTCAGGGTCACACTGGTTGTGTCAACTGTCTGGAATGGAATGAAAAGGGAAAGTAAGTACCTTTTAATGTAAAGGATGATTGAATGCACAGTGTAACATATATTCAGAGGGGGATGGTGGAAATTGTGTAAACTGGAGTAAGCAGCTGTTTTCTAATTTCCTCTGTTGGGCTCAGTAAAATAGCACATTTGCTATTGTTATTCCATGTCCAGTAATCTTTTATAGATAAGCACAGAAAATAAGTACGGTTCACAAATTTGTGATGTCACTAGAAGCTGTCAACAGCTACCTGTCATAGCAATAAAGTGAAATTGTGTATACAGAGAGGCAATATATCTCTGAATAGCCAACGCTGGTATACAGGAAGCTATCATCTTTAATACGCTGTTTGGGAATGTCTAGAGGCCTTTGGCTGCTTATATGTGAGCTTGGCTTGATCCAGTAAAGCAGTTCTCACCTTTTAGTTCATGTAATACAAAGTAGTGGTGTTCAGGAAGAGTTAAATGCAGGAAACGAGGAGGTATGCCAAATATGTCTAAGCTGGGGTGGGCAAGATCTGAGGACTTGGAGGCTAAATTCAAGCCACCCGCCCCCACTGTGGGCAACATCACAGTGAAATGACCAAGAATGGCATTTTTAAAGAAAGTCAAACTTGAAATGTCCTGTGATATTTTCAGTTTGAGTTTTTTGGGGTGGGCGTTTCGGGGTAATCCTCCCAAGGCCAGTAGTAGAGAACTCTACTCTTGGAGAGGAGAAGGGTCTTTTTGTTTGTTTGTTTTTGGGTGGTTTTTTTTTGCCAAAATAAGACTTTTTTGCCCAAAAGTACTTTTTATTTTGAACCAGGGAGGCCCTGGAGTGACACGGGGGGTCTACAAAAATGCATTTTGCCCAACCCTGTTCTAAGCCATGTATGCTGAGGTCTGCACAGTAAAGGTTTGAGGCTTGTAGAAATGATAGATCTGGGCCATGTTTGATATGAAAGCTTTTAACAGGCCTGGCCCCACCATGCACCAGAGTGCATTAGCCATCTAAAGTGAAGGTTCTGTAGATCAAGAGGCAGCTGTAGAGCTTCAGAAGACAGGACCCTGTCTTTGAGTATTACATGACTTGTGTCTGTTATTCAACTGCCAGCAGTTGGCTTGCTTCTATACTTGGAATCTAAGGGTGTGCCATCTTGTGTTTCCCCTTCAGATGGCAGAATATAGTACACCAGTCCTGGCTGTAAAGTTACACTGATTATTATCTCTGATTCAAGCCTTTGTGCAGTAGGAAGCATCTTGGGGAAAGGACAGGTAGTTCCATTAAACAACTGTAGAAAGCACACCTGGCTAACAGGACAATTTCTGTCAAAGATATTAGTTGAAACTATGCAATGCTACATCACTTGCCTGCTGATCATTTTGCTAATCTTGTCTAGTTTTTCTCAAACTATCCTGCATGTGATGGAGATGGCTGCTTCTTCTCCTGGTTCCTTCCTGCACTGTGCAGTTCTGCAAAGATTTCAGAGTATCTGAATTACAAATATGTTTCAGGGCAAAGTGTAAATGGATGTAGGGAAAAAATGTGTGGTATAGAAGCAGGCTTTTGGAGATTGCCAGTGCAGCTGAACCTGTAACACGGTGTCTCCTTTCCTTCTCAGCTTGCTGGCTTCTGGCTCTGATGACCAGCACACAATTGTGTGGGATCCCCTGCATCATAAGAAGCTGCTTTCCATGCATACAGGGCACACAGCAAACATATTCTCTGTCAAAGTAAGTAGGATTTGGACAAGCTAATGAAAAGCCAAGGAGAAGCAAAAAAAGGCCTCAATTTAATACAGGGATGAGTGAACTCTGGCACTCCACAAATCATTAGACTCCAGCTTTCTGTAGCCCTAGCCATCATTGTCTATGGCAGTGGTTCCCAATGTTTGGTCCCCATATGTTATCGGACTGCAACTCCCAGAAATCGGGGCCAGAACAGCTAGTGATGAAGGCTTCTGGGAGTTTTAGTCCAAGAACATTTAGGGACCCAAGGTTGAGAACCACTGGTCTATAGTGAAATCTTGAGAGTTGCAGTCTAGCAGCATCTGGAGGGCAGTAGTTTGGCCACCCCTGTTTTAGTAGTATAAATGAAGAGAAAACTTAGGTTTTTAACCCATAGGATTGGGAAGCAGACTAGACATTATTTTGGCAAATCCACTATTCAGTATGTCTGGCTCAGGATAGTCTCATGTGGGGACAGGCAGTTTGATGCTTTGCAGGTGTTATGAAATGCAACTCCCATAACCCCTAATCATTGTTCATGGTGGATGATGACTGTTGAAGTTGGAGTCCAAAACATCTCAAAGGCATGAGATTGCCAATCTTTGGACCAAGATGTTCAGAGGTAAATAATTCAAAATGTAGCCCCAAGTAACTGACAGTGCTGTTGCATAGCTCACACATGGGAACTGTGTAGGAATACATCTCTGAGGATTTGTACTCAGGAGTACAAATCTTTGGCCATTCAATCACGTTTCCATAAATAACGTCCAAATTTCATTACCTGAGACAGCTGCTTTGCCATGCCTCACTGTAAGATTGTTTCTGTCCAAACTACTTCACAGAACTACAGGTTGGATTGATTTGTCATGATGTGTGTTGGGTTTGCCTTGTTTCCTACTCAAATATGCCAGTTGTGTGATTTGGCTGTCCTGAGCAGAAACCTCTAGCGTGCATTACAAGACTCTGCCTGGATTTTCTCACAAAGTTTGCTTCATGCTTACTGGCCCTTGTCTTTACGGGAGCCAACTCGCGTGACTGGTTCGTCCAACATGCATTCAGTCAGGGCTGAAGAGGAAAGAATGGCAGATGGAAAAACTAAGCTAGCAGTGATTTCCCTGCTAACATCAGAATTGAAGTAAAGACACTTTGCCAGCCAAGAAGGATAAAATGTTACCAGATGTGTCTTGGCTCTGCCACAAGAGATGATGTAAGCAAGCACAAACTCCAAATTATGATGTATTCCTGAATACAGAATACGTTATAGGGCAGCTGCAACTCTGTGACTAAGTCAATATTGTTTAATGTATTTAGTCCTTATCCAGGCAGATAAAAATAAGTGACTTCTAGGGTATTTTCTGATCCCATGGGAATTCCACTGAATTAAAAATTAGATTAGCAGATTCTGTATTCCTTGAACCCACTGAGAATGCTATTCTCCTCTCCTCCTCCTACAGAGCCAACCTACTGACAAGACAAACGCAATTCAGGAAATTAGTGTCAGTCATGGTCTGGCCATGGTGATACATGCCTTACTTACATCCCAGGATTATTGTAATGTGCTCTACATGGGGCAGCCTCTGGAAAGTTTTTGGAAACTTCAGTGGGTCCAAAATGTGGCAGCAGCCAGATTGCTAATGGGCTGGTCATAGGGATCACATAACCCCCACCCCACCCCGCATTATAGTAGCTTTACTGGCTGACACTCTGTTTCTGGCCACAACCAGCAAAAGTGCTGGTTCTAACCCAATAAAGCCCTAAACAGCTTGGGTACGAGCTATCTCCTCAAGGACTATGTCTCCCTTTGTGAGCCTACTTGGTGTTAAGATCATCAGGAGAGGCCTTTCTCTTGGTCCCACCGTAGGTGTGTTTGGTAGGGGCACAGGAGAGAGTGTTTTCTGTTGCTACTCCCAGATTTCAGAACTCCCTCCCACAGGGTACCAGGCTGGCTCTATCTTTGCTGTCCTTCCGCAAGCAGACAAAGACCTTTCTCTTCAGGCAAGCTTTCCCTGAGTGACTGGCTGCCTGAGTGGGAGGTTTGAATGGACTGTTGTGCCTTACTGCTTTGAATGTGTTTTTGCTGTTGCTTTTGTTTACCTTTTATTTTATTTTTTTAGTGTGGTATTTGTTTGATCCCTTTTAGTATTTGTATACTTACAGTTTTTAGCTTTCAATATTGTCTTTTATTCATGTAATCTGCTTTGGGTCCTTTTTAAGGAGAAACACAGGGTAAAAATATTTTAAATAAAAAAATAAACCTTAACCTAAACAGAAAAAAAAATGAATACAATAATAATAAACAATACAAAAATTGGAATCCACAGTGACTAGGGAAAAAGGAGAAACAGAGATAGCAATTCAAAGTAGAATGAAATAAAAAAATAATCTTTTATCATCCTCTCCCTCCTGCCTAATGAGAATCTGAAAGTTTATTTAAAATCCATAAATCCTGGTAAAAGAAAAGTAGGGAGTAACCAAAGTGTAACACATGCTACACATGCACACAAAAGGAAGAAGAGCAAATATGTGCCTGAATGCACAATAACAAAAGTGTGCAAATGCTAAAACTCCAAAGGTGAAAACATTATACTGTAGAAGTAATAAGACCTACATGAGACTAAACCTGTTCTAACCAAAGGTTTTACTTTTGATGCAGCAGTTACCAGACCTATAGAACCATAGAGCAACCTTACAAAAAATGAAATATCTAACACTGTATCATGATATTAAGATTTTTTTTTTAATGGTCAATATACTGGTTGGTGAAAGTAGCTTTCTATTAGAAATTTATCACAGTATAGGCTTTCGGTTATAATAATTGTGTGCTGTCAAGTCAATTCTGACTTAGGGCAACCCTTTTTAGGGTTTTCTAGGTATAGAATATTCAGAAGTGGTTTACTATTCCCTTTATCTAGATGCATCCTGGGACTGTGGCAGCTTGCCCAAGGCCACACAGGCTGGCTCTTCTGAGATACATAGTGGGGGAATTGAACTCCCAACCTCTGGTTCTATAGCCAGAAACCTAACTCAGAGTTATCCAGCCAACTACAAACTGCAAATGTTTTTGATTAGACTTTCCCAAAATTGACTGGGAAGGGAGCAACTATTGAACTGGAAACTTTTGAATAACGTTGTAATTTCTCTGCATATGCTGCTACTGTGGTGACTTCTTCCACACTGGATACTTTTACTAAGATTTTCCCTTGAATTAATTCCACAGTCCAGAATGGTAGATTCATAAGATCGGAAAAAGGCCTGTGTAGATGTCTGACACATGAGTGAAGAGGATCGTATCAGTCCCATTTGAATGGTGTACTTGTCCTGCCTATTGTTTGCACACTGGAATTAGTAAGAGCATACGGACCTATATAGAGCCCATGGGCTTAGATATAATCCCTGCAGTTCTGTGTAGGTAGGGGCTGTTTGTATTGTTGGATGTCGTCTATGCAAGGCCCTGTGCAAACAGAGTGAAATGGTAGTTGCAAGTGGAGCAGGAACCCCATGCTTTGATTGGATTCCCGCACTGAATATCAGCTTTGATTTGGATTCCTGTCTTGAGCATGGGGGTGGCCTTGATGGCCTTATAGACCCCTTCCAACTCAGTTGTTCTAAGATTTTATGTAGCAGGGGAGAAAGGAATGGGGTTCAGCTGCAACAAATACTTTCTATACACATTACATACATTACCATCATGTCTGGGTGTTCTTTTCATGTGCCACACTTGAACAGTAGATAAGGCAATGTCTGGAATGAAATATTCATGGCATTGCAGGAACTGGGTAGAGGTTTGTCTCTATAACCCCAAATGGTATTGCACAGAGATTCTTCAAGAAATCTCTTGCCTTACGGCAGGATATCTGCTTATCTGTTATGAGGAAGGTGTTCTTATTCTTGAGTGCTTACTGTGTTGAATACCTTGCTTGTTTCTTACAGTTCTTGCCACATGCAGAGGATCGGATACTCATTACTGGGGCTGCTGATTCCAAGGTGCATGTCCATGATTTGACTGTGAAAGAAACCATCCATATGTTTGGAGATCACAAGAACAGAGTCAAGCGTATTGCCACAGCTCCCATGTGGCCCAACACTTTTTGGAGTGCAGCTGAAGATGGGCTGATCAGGTATGAAGGCTCTCATGGTCTTCTAACGTGGACAACAAGATCTTTTCTTGCAAAGGAACTCTGGTTTTGTTAGGATGGTAGGAATTTTCTGTTGGTCATAAGCACAGGGTGAAAGTTATAGCTGCTAAACCAATTTCAGGTGATAGTATAGATATAATGTTGCCTTATTCTATGTTGTGCACAGAACTTGAATGAGGTACCTTTTGGATGACCACTCTCACAATCCCCTTAGCAGCATGACCATCACCATACTGAATGGGGGATTCTAGGAGTTGTTTCCCAAAGAAACAGTTTTCACAAGCTCTGGTCAAGCCATTGGTCATCAAATCCAATCACCTGTTTTGATTGGCAGCAGCTCTCCAAAGATTTAGAAAAGTTGTTATACAGGCCTGCTGAGTGATCCAAAATCCTTTCATTGGAGATGCTAGAAACTACTGAGGTGTGCTCTTGAACTTTCCAACTTCTTATCAAAGAGAACCTGCATGGACAAGGTTCTGGAATAATTGAAGCATGGCATTTAGCTTAATTAAATACTTTCTATGATGTCTAATAATTTGCTTTGTGTCTCCTTTTAGACAGTATGATCTACGAGAGAACAGCAAACACTCTGAGGTCCTGATAGATCTGACGGAATACTGTGGGCAGCTTGTAGAGGCAAAGTGTCTCACTGTCAACCCCCAGGACAATAACTACCTAGCGGTGGGAGCCAGTGGACCATTTGTACGGATCTATGATATACGCATGATCCACAACCACAGGTAATGGGCACTGGAGCTGATAACTTTGTGAGAGTAAGCTTTGAAGTGGGAGAGGTGATAAATTTAAATCCAGAAGAAGGAAGTTTCAAGAATCAGTTTACATGCTCTGTATGGAAGGGTGCATGTTCAGATTCCACAAGGGGCACCATGATGTAACAGTCAAAGATGGACAAAGCTAAGACACAGTACAATCCGACAGAGATTTTTCATCTTCGGAAAACATGAGGGTGTAGGCAAGCTACCTGGGGGACTGAGGCACATAACGCATATGTTTTAGAGCCTTACCTATCCTGACTGTCAAAATCTGCCAGAGCTAGACTGATTGTGTGAAACTCCAAAGTAATTAGCACTTTCCTCAAAGCACTTCCTGGAAACTGATTTTTTAGGTTTATTCCAGTATGGTACTGAGACACAAACAGCCTTTGTCTCCCTGCCTTTGACAGAAGGTCGTCCTGATTAGTTCTTCTGGACGTTCTGATTTGGTTTTGGTACAACTGTCCATGGTATCTTCCTGGGGCTTCAGGTTGGGCTTGGGTGGCACAGTATTAGAGCAACTGCTACTCTTCCTTGAGGGACCGTCTCTGTGGTTAGCAGTGTGGGCCTTTTGCTCTGTGCTGTGGTCTTTCGCACATGGGATGCCAAAAGGGTCGAACTGGTTCCCTGTGCTTCTTAATATCCACATGAAACTATAGGGAAGGTCATTTGGAGGTTTTTACTGTGGTATTATTATTATGCTGATGACAGACAGATCTACTATTTCTACCTGAAAATCTCAGAAAGGCTGTATATGTATGGGATGTTATCTTAGTTCTTTTGCATGTAGTAAGTCAGAATTCTGGAGCGTGCTGCTTGAATGCTTCTGGTTAATTCATCCTATAAGTGGAAGTGGCCAGATACATCTCTGTTTATCACTGTATGAATAACAAACTCTGGCATTGCATGCCTGCAGGCACATATTCCAAGAACAAATAATGGTTTATGACTTGGAGTATTCCAGTAAACGTACACGTTTTCCCAGTGATTTGGGCATGTTTACCCTTTAATGTAACTTCTTTGACCTTAAATTGTCTTAAGAAAAGCAGCTATTTAATGTCCTCCTTAAAAACAAAACATCTATTTTCTTGCTAGAAAAACCATGAAACAGAATCCCACAGCTGGAGTCCATACGTTCTGTGATCGGCAGAAACCCCTCCCAGATGGTGCAGCTCAGTACTATGTAGCAGGTACTATATACTGTTGCCAGAGGGGCCACTTGGTTAATGTATTTTTTTTTTTAAAAGTGTTGGTTTTGTTGGCTCATTTAATGGGATAAATGGAAATGCATTTAATTGAGTGGGCCTGGGTGACTTAGACATGGTTCCTATCAGCTCTAAGTTGTATGTGTAGTTTCACTATATAAGCTCTTTCGTTCACTGCTGGTGTGTGCTGCAGAGTGAACTAGCTGTTCAGATAAACGATGCCATCCTTTTCACCTTTCTGCAGGGCATCTTCCAGTGAAATTACCTGACTACAATAACCGGCTGAGAGTTCTGGTAGCAACATATGTCACCTTCAGTCCTGATGGTACAGAGCTCTTGGTGAACATGGGAGGAGAGCAGGTTAGAGAGCTACTGGGAGAGCTGTCCGTTATAAAATGTTAAAGGAGTTTTTGTTGGTGGTGGTATTGCTTTTTTACATTTCCCTATTTTAATCTGTTACTTTGAATACCCGAAACTGAGCTGGAAGATCACTCAAAGGTTTCAGAAGGGTCAAGAAAAGCACCACTAGGATGGCCTTCAATTCATCTACAAAGTGCTGAAAAACAGAGAAACCTGGAGGACTTTGCACTCTCCTCGTCTCATAAATGGACACAGCAATTTGTTTTGAGTGCTGCTAGCTTTTCCATCCACAAAGTTGCTGCAGTATTCACTCAAAACCTGGCAAGGCTTCCGTGTGCTTAATTGATCAAATAAAATATTAAATTCTCTTTATTTGGAATTTTGCAACAAAACATTGTTTTATCTGATAATGTCCCAGAGGAAAGACTTGGATCTGAAACAGTATGAGCTCAGATCAGATCCCACTTCTATATACCCTGTTTCCCCGAAAATAAGCCCTAGTATGATTTTTCAGGATGCTCGTAATATAAGCCCTACCCCCAAAATAAGCCCTAGTTAAATGAAACCCCGCCCTCCACCATGGTGCAGCAACCAGAAGATGACATGACTGTATTTGAATAAATGTAGATTGTTGTACATGAAAAAAAAAAATCCCCTGAAAATAAGCCCTAATGCGTTTTTTTTGGAGCAAAAATTCATATAAGACCTTGTATTATTTTCAGGGGAACATGGCACTTGAAGGTCTCCTTGTCCCCTTTTCTAACGTTTGGTGCCTTTTCTTTTTCCTACACCCAATTTAATTCCACATTTGTTTAATTAAGCACATGGAAACATTATGGAATAGCCTTTTTTGAGGATTTGCAGCTGAAACTGTGAGTTGTACTCTTTGAAATATCATTGTTTGAGGGTACACCAGGTGACTGACCTTAATATTTTGTATGAACCCATGTTTATTTGATGGGTGGTCATTAATTAGGAACACTTCCTCAGTCATTCTTACAATCTTGCATCTGGACCAAAACTTGCAGAAGTTACTTTTTTTGACTGTAAGTCCCAGAATCTCTTTCTGTTATCTGCCCTGATCAGACAAACCTTTTTCCTGGGTCAAACAGATGATTAGATTTTAAACTTCTAAGAACTCAAATAGTGTTATTAACTTCTTCTGTGATACAAACTGGAGTGGGTGATGTTTGGCCTTCCAAATGTTGGAATGGGTGTGGGTCCAGCCCAACAATATCTAGAAGGTCACAGGCTGCCCATGTCTGATACAGATTTTTTCTTTCTGTATCTTTGATAAAGCTCTGAAATCCATGGTTCTATTTTTGGACATTGCTAGATATTTGTCCTATCCGCCACCAACTTTCATGGCAGCAGATCAAGTGCCTCTTGTTGAATCCATTTTTACTTTGCTTTCTGAAGGACATATTATTTGTATTCCACATGTGTATGTATGTGAGTGAATAAGAGGAAAAGTGCACAAAGAACCCCAGTTGTTGTCTTATTCCTTGCTTATCTTTGCTTATGTCGTCTGCAAATTTGTTGCTTTGCTTTACTTTATATCTAGGTTTACTTATTTGACCTGACTTACAAGCAGCGGCCATATACTTTTCTTCTGCCAAAGAAATGTCACACTTCAGGAGGTAAGTGCACCACAGTTCTCTTTAAGTAAAACAAGGGCCTGCACTGTATTCATCTCCTGTGTCCTGCTTTTGTTTGAATTGTTGGCTAAGCTTATATCCCTCATGGGACCTGGCATAAATTTCAAAATTAGTGTGACCATTTCCTTGATATTTTCTGGAACAGTGTCTATGGGGAGAGAGCAGCAACACAGTTTCAGGAAATTTAGACAATTCTTTCTTCAGCAGACATAATATTAATTAATTCTTCATAAACCGGGGACACCGCAGACCTGAATCACCAAGCAGGTTTTGCTGTATTCCACATATTGAGAGGTTTCTCCTTCTGCCCCTACTTCAAATAAATGCTAGGTGTCTATTTTGGCTTCAGCTGTGCTTATGACAAAGATATATGGTTTTTGTTGGTGACATTAGATATGAAAAATGAACTATGGCATGCTGTGGCTTTAAAAAAAAAGGAAGCCTTGGAATGGCAGAACATAATGCAGAGCCAAACCCAGGTGTTTGTAATGGATATCAGCTTATTTCCTTCAGAGAGAAAAACAGGAGTGAGAAAAATATATGTGAGACAGAACTTCATGACTGATCATGTACTGTGATCATATTGGCTGCAGTGGGGATTGTAGTCCAATATAGCTCCATTGTGCGAAGTTGGGGAAATCTTTACCAAGGATTTATCTAGAATATGCCACTTGAGAACTATTTCCCAACACCTGTACTTCCCTTTGATGCTGATTTGGCAAAATTGGAACAGACTACAATGGTGACTGCTGGTACAAAGTAGGGATCTGTGATGTAATAAAGTTATTCAGCAGAACAAGTAAATGCAGGAGACTTTACTACAACATACTCTACTGGTTGAGGACTACAAATCCTATTGTAGAGCAAGGCTCAAAGGCATTTGAATCCTTTATAAAGTGTGCCTTGATATGTCTGTTGCAGTGTGTTCTGTTCTGTCCAGACCTTAAATTAATAAAAGGTGTGCGGGCATTGTGTCAGCTAGCTATGAGGCTGTTGTGGCAAATGGGTAATCAGAAGACAATCATCTATCCATCTGTCTGCTTTCTGTTTGCTGACTCATAACAGAGCACAGCAGAGGAATAAAATTGAAACAGACCCCAGAGAGGAAGTGACCAGAGTGAGTGAACAGGGAGAGCTAACAAGAGTTTGAGGGGAGAGGCCCCTAACAATTTTTTTGGTTTCTGGATATAGTTATTGTGACGTTTACCCATGTGGCCCCTGCTTGTTTCACCAAACAGTGAGCTCACTGAGTATCCCAACGTGCCCTTTACCTCGCTGCCACCAGTTGATCTCTTTACCAACTATGTTTCCTATAAAGACTGAGGTCCATTCAGTACTTAACTTTGAAATAAGAACAGGTTTATTGATTACAAGTTGTTTCAGGAATAATTCTTAAGCACATTCTTAAAGTAACACAAAGCTTCAGTAGTTTCCTTTAACCTTTTCTATCTTAACTAATACGGATAACACCCTATTCACTCCTTAAATTCTCTCTCTACCTCAAACCCAAACTCTTGGGGAAAGTGACCATGTTCTCCTTGAGTTCTTGATTACAAAGGAAACAAAAGCAGAGTAGCCACATGTGTGTGCTGGATTTTAGGAAAGCCAATTGTAATAAACTCAGAACAATGACAAGGTCCCATGGCAAAAGATCCTAACAGGAGAAGGAGTGTAAGATGGGTGGGAGTTTCTTAAAAAGGTAAATCTGATGTGGCTGCACAAAAGGCCAGTGCTACTTTAGGCTGCATTAACAGAAATGTAGTCTCCAAATCCTGTGACGTACTAGTTCTCCTCTGTTTGGCACTAGTTAGACCTCATCTTGTATAGTGTGTCCAGTTCTGGACACCACGCTTTAAGAAGGATGCCAACAAACTGGAACAAGTTCAGAGGAGGGCAACAAGGATGATCAGGGGACTGGAAACCAAGCCTTATGAGGAAAGACTGAAAGAACTGGGCATGTGTAGCCTTGAGAAAAGAAGACTGAGGAACGATATGATATTCAGTCATTGTCTGCTTACACTTGGTTTGTTTCTTTCCATCCTCAGAAGTGCAGAATGGGAAAACATCGACCAATGGAGTATCAAATGGCATCCATCTCCACAGCAATGGGTTTAGGCTGTCTGAGGGGCGAGCACACACAAGGTAAGATTATACTTGTGCCTTGCTATTGCAAGGTTCTGGGACAAAGTACAGGTGTTTTAGATAATGTTTTCTGTGTTTCCATAACCCTTTTGAAACATTACCCCCTGAGGCTTGTTTGGACTAAGTTAATCTTTTAGGCTTGGAGATTTTTGCAGAAGTATTCCTAATGTTTATGTCCTGCATTTTCTCAAGTGAGCTCAAAGTGACACACATGGCTCTTTTTCTCCCTTCTTTACCAGGAATCACTGGTTGACCTCCTCCAATGAGTTGGCATGTTTACCATCGGCCAGCCCCAAATTCTCATCTGCAACTTTTCCTGCCTGTCCCCCTGAGGGGGAGAACCTGGACTATATGACCAACTATCAGGGATGACAGGAGACTCCCTCCTATCCATTTGTTATGCCAGCCTTTCTCAACATGGTGGCTTCCATGTATTAGATTGCAGCTCTCATAATGGCCATCCAATGTGGCCATGTGTTGTGGTTCAAAACATTTGGAAGGCCCCAGGTTCGGAAAAACTTGCTGTAAATGTATCCCTTTTGTATTGTATCTCCCTTCCTTTTTTGGTATGGATTTGAATTTGGCAAACCTAGCCACATAGTAGGGTAAAAGCATAATAAACTGCAAAAGAAAGAGTGAAGAGGGTTCTATGGCTTGAAGGTAATTTGCTCTTTTCAGCTTTCTTTGTTTCTTTAGTCCACAGGTGGAGCTACCTCCCTACCTGGAGAAAATTAAGTTGCAGGCCAATGAGGCTTTTGCCTGTCAACAGTGGACTCAAGCCATCCAGCTTTATAGCAAAGCTGTGCAGAGAGCCCCCAGCAATGCCATGCTGTATGGAAACAGAGCGGCTGCCTACATGAAGCGCAAATGGTGAGCAGACACAATTTCTCCATGGGACAAGCCTCCCTTGTCACCTAGCACGATGCTGGGGAAAGCATTTCTTACATTCCCAAAATGCACGGTATCACTTCTGTGAGTGGCTGTCAATGCACTTGCTAAAGCTGTTTGGGCTTTGGGTTGTCCCTTTAGCAGAGTAGCTACAGGAGTTTCCTTCTAACTCGTACAGCTTAATTTGCTCTCCCAAAAAGAAAGTTCTCTGTCCTTCCATTCTGGTAGAATATATGCAAACAATAGGACCATTTGGAAGGAAAGAAATGTTTCTTTTTGAAGGAAATGTAGACTCTTTCATAGTTCAGTAGCTGAGCACACATTTTGCATACAGAAGATCCCACATTGGGTCGCTAGCATTGGGAGCAAGGTAGGGAAAGATTCCCATCCCAAACCCTGGAAATTTGGAACCTGTCAGTGTAGACAGTATTGCGCTAATAAGACCAACAATCTGACTCTGTGTAAGGCTGGTTCATACATTGATGTAAGAAGAACTGTGGTTTTTAGGTAGGTGGAGGAAGAAATTAATATCCAAGCTCTTTGGCCTGTGGAGACCTGAATCTCTTCCCTTTGCAGGGACGGGGATCACTATGATGCTTTGAGAGACTGCTTAAGGGCCATTTCCTTGAATCCATGCCACCTTAAGGCTCACTTCCGCTTGGCCCGCTGTCTCTTTGAGCTGAAGTATGTGGCAGAGGCACTGGAGTGTCTGGATGACTTCAAAGGAAAGTTCCCGGAACAAGCCCATAGCAGTGCTTGTGATGCTCTGGACCGAGACATCAATGCAGCCCTCTTTTCAAAAAGTGATAATGGTGAGGACTTGCAGAAAATGTGGTTCTTTTTCCTTTTTGTCTCTGTCTTTTTCCTCATGTAGCAAATATATAGCTTGGAAGAAGTTACTTTTTGGAATACACTGGCTGAGAGCTGAGTTCAGAAGAGTAACTTTTCCCATTTCTGGGCAAAGAGCAGATGAGTAGGATGGGGAAGGTAATATTTAGGTCAAGAAAGAAGCACAGCGTGAAATCCAGCTTCACTAGTCCTACAGGCGCAATCCTCTTTGACGTTCTGACTACTATGAAATCAAGTAAAAACCTTCAACGTCTTGTCTAGTCTATCTCCACATGAAGAATGAGAATGATTTGGAACTGAATGGCCAGCGTTTGGGCCCCAGCCCAGATGGTGTTGGTAGTGTTCAGTTTTATAGTCTCTGGAAATTAAGAGAGAGATGGCGATGGTGAAGAAGGTGCCAGGGTGAACTAGGGCAGGGTGTGAGATAGTAAGGCTTTCTGTTGTTGAGAAATGATTACAAAAAAGTAACTAGCTCTTTACTTTGTTCAGCAGAAGACAAGAAAGGTAGCGGCCCCATCTGGCTTCGAGCAACTGGGCGCAAAGATTCCATCTCAGAGGATGAGATGGTACTGAGGGAGCGCAGCTATGACTACAAATTCAGATACTGTGGCCATTGCAACACCACCACGGACATCAAGGAAGCTAACTTTTTTGGCAGGTATGGGGAGTGGACCTCTCTCAAGCTCTGTTGTGGGATTTCTGTTACATTTTGTTGCCTGCTGAATGTCCCAGAATGTAAACCTCGGCCTTAAGTGGTTTTGTGAAAGGTACGTGGGACTGCTGTACCTCATTCCCATGTACAGAATTTTTAGAAGCCATGTGTGGCTAACTGGCAGCGTGGGTGCCATAAATGGCCCTGGTGGCAAGAGAGTTGCATGTGTAGGCAGGATCCCACTATGTTTATTATAGCATACAGGAATCTTGCATTTGGTGCTAGAAAAGATGTTAGCATGTGGGAGATCACAGGTCAGTCCTTGATACCTACTGTTACCACAGGGTGGGCAACTGCAGTAGGCCTAAAGCCCAAACTTTCACCACCAGCTCCCACCACAGAGCTGTACCAGGTCAAGAACTGGCTGGAAACTGTCATTTTCTAGGGAACTTAAAAGAGGACCAGTTTTGATTTTTCTTTGATCAACATCCTTAATGTGAACACCACTATTCTTGGAGGCCTCCAGGAGTAGAAATAGGTTTGCATTTTGTCAATAATAATAATTTTTTAGCTGATGGGCATGGGGTGGCTTGGAGGATTGCATGTGTTCTCTAAGCCATACTATTTGTCTCACTCTGCTACCAGCATCTCCAGCAGCATAACTGGGAAAGATCTATGCCTTGGAAGTCAACTGCCGATTAGAGTAGATAGTACTGTGTTAAATGGGCAAATGGTTTAATTGGATATGGTACTTATAATTATGCACTACATTTTAATTTGTTTTTAATTTTACCTGTATTTCATATATGTCCATAATCTTGAATTGTGCAACACTCTGATATGAATAAAGGAAAGCAAGTAGAGTACAGATTGTGTTATGTACAGTCTCAGTAACTGCATGGAGAACGTGTGGCCTTCCAGATGCTGCTGGACTCCAGTAGTCACAATCAGTGGTCAGAGTTGATTGGAGTGGTAATTCAAAACATGGGTTTTCCAGTGTTGCCTCTGGTATTGGTCACTTCGTATGTGTCCTGTGTTTTCCAACATGTTACCCTACTCTCATGCCTCCTAGCAATGCACAATACATTATCAGTGGTTCTGATGATGGTTCCTTCTTCATCTGGGAGAAAGAAACAACCAACCTGGTGCGGGTGCTGCAGGGTGATGAGTCCATTGTCAACTGTCTTCAGCCTCATCCAAGTTACTGCTTCCTGGCCACCAGTGGCATTGACCCTGTTGTACGGCTGTGGAATCCCAGGCCAGAGGTAAGATCATAGGCAGAGTGGGACTTGGATGGGACTGTATGGGCAGGAGCAGAGTTTGTAGAAGTTTCCCCCCCCCCCTCCCTTTGGGAGCACAGCTCCCAGAATGCCCATCACATTCTTCCATTATTCATGCCAACTGACAGTTTCTCGGCATTGTAATCCTCACATAACTTAGCACTGGGCAGGAGCCTATAATCTTCCTCAGATCGCTTTGTTCCTTCTGCAGAGCATGACATTTTGTCAGAGAATTCCTGCAGCATCAGGCAAGACTGTATTAGGACAGGGAAGTTCCTACAAAATGGAATGAGCTTCTTACTATATATCTTCTTCAAAAGTAATCCTGTTGGCTGGAATCTTAATACCAGTTCGCATTTGCGTAAAGGGGAAAAGTGAAAGAGGGCTTAGTGAAATGTTGCTGCTTATTAATGATGTGCCCTTCAGGGGGGGAAATTTTTTGCAAAATTTTGAAAACAGATAACGTTCTGCTTTTGGTGAGTTTGTTGTTAAATGTAATGCCAACCCCCCTTTCTTAACCGCCTCTAATCAAAATTGGATGTAGCATTTTGTTTTAAATTTTTCATATTTTGGGGACTGGGTGTAGCTTCCGATGGGTCCTGTGTGGAAATTGGACCAATTCTGCTATAGCAAATGGTCGACCTTTTGGCTAAGATCAAGTGTGTGTAGCAAATGGTACCTGAAGATCTGTGGTGGGAGCAGTAACAGCAGCCCCACCCTTTTGGATTGATCTCAACCAAGGAGCTCCTGTGGCCCACTACCCTTTCCTCTCTTGTTTTACAGAGTGAAGCACTGAATGGGCGGGTGGTAGAAGACATGGAAGGCGCTTCCCAAGCCAACCAAAGGCGAATGAATGCTGACCCACTGGAGGTCATGCTCTTGAACATGGGCTACCGGATCACTGGATTGACCGGTGGTGGAGCTGGAGGCTCAGACGATGAAGATGGCTCTGAGGGGCAGGTCCACTGCCGGACCAGCTAAAGCTGAATTGCCTCTCCTTCCCTTACTTTTGTTTTCTTTTTGTTTGAAGGGAAATCTAGTTTGCTCTGTTTGAACTCTGACGAACGACTGCACTGTTTCACACTATGCACAGAGTAGGACATGCCAGCAGGGACAGGAGTGGCTTTGTTTAACTGCTGCTACAGTTTTCTTCCCCTTTGCCCTGTTCCACTGTTGAGCAGCATGGTAATGCAGCCTGTTGAGTTTTGCCTCATAGCAGACTATAATCTGTGCAAGGATTTCTTTTCTACATTGTTGACAAGCAGTGTAAAATCGAAACAAAACTGGTAACTATCTTCTTTTCTCCTGCTGCCTAGCCTGGATGGTGGGAGGCCTTGCCTACGCAAATTAGTGTTGCAGAGAGGATGTTTGAAACTCAATAAAAATGTAAACTAGGGCAGGGATGGTGGAATTAAGTTTCATGCAGTGATCTCTGTCTCTGAATTTTGGTTTGCCTGCTGTGCTGCTAGCTATGGGTTTGTAGTCTGGCCCTTTTGGTCCCTCAGTCAGCCTGTAGGACAGCTGATAAGTATTTTCCAATCCTTGCATCTAAAACCTGACGATGACAAAGTAGCCAAGTAAACATGAGCACCTTAGTTAAGTATGGAGGTGGCAGAATACATAGCACCAGGCAGAGAGTTCATTTTCTGGCTGTGGTATATGTTATTTCTTTCATGTACAGAGACTAAGAGAAATGGCTGTAAAAACGAGAGACACCAACCCAGGGCTTGGTTAACTATGTGACTCAAGCTAGTAAAAAGATCTGATTTTGCTGCTGTTTTGGAAACTTCTGGATTTTTTCCCCGTACCCTTCTTCCAAAATGTTTTATTTCCTATGTCTCTGTGACCAGGTGCTTGTGGATGGGGATGTTATTGCCTACAGGCCTTGTTAGTTTATGGTTTGTGGGCCCTGGCCAAAATCATGCCCTCTCCATCTCCCCATCACTAGCATGACCCCCTTCAACATGTGTAGGAAATACTTCATGGCTTAGCAATCTTCTTAAGCAGCCTCTGCCCTTTCCCAGCTGTGGCTTCTGGTAAACAGGATTCTTTGACACAGAGACTGGATAAATTACTCTTCAACACAATAATTTCCCAGCTAGCATGTAGGGTTTTTTTTTTTTTAAGGTTTCAGATTTAAGAGGGCATACAAGGTTGGTCCACACACCTCCACTTCTATTGAATGACCCCATTTTGCCTGTATTTATGCTAAATTCCAGCCATCCAGTGGATCCTACACAACTGTTCTTCTGTCCCAGTCTTTTTTTCTCTGATTATCATCTACAACCCAAAGTGTCCTTGGAAATCATGGTAATGTTTATTTATTATTAGTTTGGATTACACGGCCAGCCTTGTTCACCTTTCTCTGGAGGATCACATCTTAGGAACTCAGTATAGAGCCCCAGCTCAGCTGTTCTGTCTCGCACTCATCCCCCACCTCTTCTGTGGCAGGACTTCACACAGTTTGAGGGGTGGTGGTGATTTATGTCAGATGGTTTTGAACCACCTTGTAACATTCCTTTCAAATGACCTGGGCAACCATTGGACAGAGAGAGCGCATGAAATTTGAGTGTAATCTTTATAAGACTGTTTAGCTATGCTTCCGCCTCTGCTTCCCATGGTTATTCCACAGAGTAGGGCATACTATAAACCACATGTAAAAACGAAGTCCTCCACATGTTACAAACTATAGCTCCCATAATTACTATTAACTATGCATGCTTCACTTTATGGGACCCGTAATTCAAAGCATTGGGATGGCAATTTGAATTTGCTTACCTGTGCTGTAGATCTGTATCATCTGAGTGCTCTGTTTCCAAGGACAAGTGCATGTTACACAAAGGCAAGGAAGGACCTTGGTTATACTGCATTACTTGCCACTAAGAAACATGCTTTTAAGTAAAGGAGGACTGCACTCTTCTGGAGCCCATTGTATCAGATAACTTTGGTTCCCCCCCTCCCTCCCCCAGCCCCCATTTACTGGACAGTCACTTTAATTATAATATCCTCTAATAACTAATTACTGCATACCTTTATTTTTATAAAGACAGGAGGGTAACTGTGTTTTTTAGGTTCTTAAACTCTATTAAACCAAAATACATTATCTGAGGTACAAATTCATCACAAATAATGAATTTGGGGGGGGGGGGACTTTTATCCTGAGGGCTCCTTGTTCACTAAAAATGAAAACAAAAAACTGAGTTCATTTTGGAAACTCTGGATGCCTGGTATTAAGGCCTGTGTGGAAAAGAAAACTCTCTTTCATGGTTGCCACATCTCTCTTTTTTTTTTGCTGGCATGTGCAGCCACTTTTTCCTTTACATTGGCAATGCGCATTCCCTGAAAAAAACAGGGAATAAGGTTCTAGCTTGAGCCTGCCTGCATGCCCCAAAAAATCAGGTTGGGGTTGGATGGAAGAGGCTGCCATTGCTCTAGAAAACTATTTTGGTGCTATTGATGCTCCGACAGCCCACATCCTGGATTCAGTTAGCTGCAGCATCATGCCCTTGCTGTACTTCCATCCTTTTGTACTTGGGACAATAGGTCCCAGTAATTACTCATAAGTATTTACTCATAAGTATCTACATAATTACTCATAAGTATTCCGTGGAGTAAGTTGGAGGTGGACCTCTTATGGCCCTCTAAATGTTCTTAAATTAGAACCTCAGTATTTCCTAATCATTGGGTTGATGTGAATGCCCAACAGTATCCAAAAGGCTACAGGTTGCCCTCCCTGGAAACAAGGGAAAATGCTCCTTGTGAGCCATTGAGTTACTACTCCAGTGGGTAATTGACCTTTCTGCATTTGGGAGATGAAACCTCTTTAGTGGGGGAGAGGGTGCAGGTGGCAGTGGTATACAAGCCATAAGAGAACTAAACTTAAGTGGAAAAGCCCCAATATGGCCTGTAACTTCTCACTCTTGCCCAGATTATTTCCTTTTTAGCTAGTGAAAATATGTGCCGTTTGAACTTTTTTAAAACCTTCATGTTCCAAATGTGCAAAAAGGTCCTATAGATACCAGGTAGAAAATAAGATCAAAACACTTTCTATCGTTTCTATCATGGCAGCTACTTTTTTCATACTATAATAACACCCTATTTTCTTCCTTTCTGCCATGCAAGGTGTGGGTGGGTAGAACATAATTTCCGCTGCCATAGATACTTTTGGTCTAGTTATTACTTGGCTTAAAGAGGAAATATGGTAATACTAGTTGGCTAGAAGTAGCCTTATCTTCTAGAGCACCTTAGTCTGAAGATAAATGCTATGCTTGGGAATAAGTAAATGCTGTATGAAATAACAAGAAAACTGATGAAGGAACAGATGCTGTTTAACTCATTGCCTTCCCCTTCAGATTCAATGTGGGAGCTTAGTGGCTATATTTTATTTCCCTTTTTGTTTGTTTGTTTGTTTAACTCCTCTTTTTAAAGCCAAGAAATACTATTTTTATAATCTAGCAAAGAAATCTCTTCCAGTATACAGAAAAGGCCTGCATTTTGTCTGCTGGAAAAATGGTTGCTTCCATAACATTTCAGGAATCTGAAACGAGATTTCTCTCCCCAGCACTGTCCTGTACAGAAGGCAATACACCAGGATAGAGCTTTTGTTATTGGAGTGGGATAATTCTGTATATCTTGTCCCTGGAAGAGAAAGGGTGAAGCAATTAAACAGTTCTTATGTTTCTGTTTTGCTCCTGGTGTCCTTTGGTTCTTGAAAGTTTGACTTTGTGCTTTTCATAACCAAACAGTGCATGCTAACTAACTGTTTTGAGGGCAGTATTTATACCCTTCTGTTGCCTGCTTAAAAACTGTATCTTTATAATGGAATTCCGGTGGTGACTTAGATTTATTCTGCAAGAGGAGAGTGTATGGACTTCCAAAACAATTAATTGACCAGTGGCCATCATATCTGGACATATAGTGGCCACACAGTTTATTTTCTGTGTAAATCCAATCTTAATACTCTTTCTTTAAAAAGGTATTTTTATTTTTATTTAGAGAAATAATTATAATATTTTAATATTGCCCCTTTAAAATTGCAACACCGAAGAGTCTGAGTTCCTGTAGTGTATATAATTCATACTATAATGAAACTTAAGAATTCATTATTAATTTTTTGTTTTAATTATTTCATTCACATTGGACCCTGTCCCCTCCTTCCATGGTCCATAATCCATCTATGAATGTATGTTAGAAACAAAACAAGACACTAAAAGGAAATATATGGATTTGCCAATCCTCTTATATTGCTTTTTTTCCCTTTTAGGTCAGCTGTTGTCTGTGAGAGAGAATGTATGTATAGTAGCCCAATTAGTTAATCACATGGAGGTTGAGTACAACTTCTATTCTATGCATAATGCATGCATCAGTTTTTTTAAATCATGAAAGATAAAATGAAGTAGTCTTGGTAGTATGAATTATTTTGTTGTGTACAGCACCATCCAGTGCTATCTTGATGTATGAGAAGTCTTAACTGGAGGTAAGAGAAATAGACAAAAGGGCTCAATTAGCACAGGCAAGTTATTATTGGAAGATAAATTAATAACCTCCCCCACCCAGCCCCTGTAAAATGTGTGGAATTATACAAGCACATCGATGTCTTGGGTTTTTGCAATGTGTTTTTAAGGGTTTGGAGACTTGTAAGGCTGGTAGGCTTCCCAGCGCAAGATATTCTGGCTTTTGTTTTCTCCCTGCATATAGTGGAGAGAGCTGTAGTATGCATATTCCCTACTAGGGCAGTGCTGGTAGAATGGATGGTTTTCATGCAGCAAATTTCTGAGCTTATTCTCTGCTTATATATCCACTAAATAGAAACAAACAGACGGTGATGGGAAAATCCATCTCTACCCAATGATGAATAGTTTAACCTGATCGAATGCAGCTTCTCTTCATATCTGGTGTGAGCGTGCATGGGCATGTTAGTGGAATTTCAAGTGAAAAAATTCCTACCTCTGCAACAGTGTGGCCTTTTAGCTGTTGTTGGACTGCAAATCCCAGCATTCCTCACTAATGGCAGTGGTGGCTACAGCTGATGGGAGTTGCAGTATTCTAATAGCGTCTGGAGAGCTGTACCTTGCCCACTCCTGTTCTATGGCCTAGAGAAACTAACTGGTCTCTCACTTGTATCCACCACAATAAACAGTTTACATAGTGGTTAATTATAGGTATTGATCCATTAACTATTAGCATGGTCTGAGGGGAATGACTGATAATGTGTACAAGAAAAAAAAAGACACCTTATAAAATATCATAAGCAATGATTCTAAGGACATCACAAAAGCATTTAGGAAACAAGTAGCTGCTTCTCGTGCTAAGGAACCAGTGGCAGCTATGCCAGTTGGCTCCAAAGATTCAGAGAGAAGCTGGCAAAGATTAAGGCTTTCTTCTAGAAGAACAGGCATCCAACTTCTTACCTCTCCACCACCAAGAACAAGCTAAAAACCATGTACTGTACACTTATTCAGAAACATTGGCTTAGCCTCATTAAGGAAAAGTTGTTTCTCAAGAGAAGTCTGTGTTTATAAGAAAATGCATTCCATCTTTCTGATCATCTTTCCTCTTAATATTTGATGGTGCTGTAGCTTGCAGACTGCCCTTCCCCAAAACTTCATTTTACAAAGCAAAACGGGGAAGCCGATTAAATTTATGGAGGGTTTGCATTTTTAGCCTGACAAATTATGGTGAGTTCAGTCTTTCAGTACTTGAGTATAATAGGACTTACAAGTGTCAAGGAAATTCTCTTATTCTTAGAGCACTTTGGAATACAAGCAGTATTTGCCACCACAAAGTCTCAGTCTCCATATCCACTTACTCTAAATCCTTCCAAAATGCTCTCGGTAAACCCAGCTGAATTTCACTTAGTCTCCAAAGCCCATGTTAGCTGGCAATTGAACCCCTCACTTAGGGAACTACAAGTCCAGAAGCGCTCCCAAACAGAGTGAATACCAAACCACAATGGATGACAAAACAAAGGGGCAAAAATGACCTGATTTGAGGGAAATGTTGGTTTAGCCAATTCCAACCTGAAGAAGTGCATTTAGAACCCAAGCTTTCCCAACCAATGACCAAGAAACACATCAAATGGAGATTTTAAACTTTGTTAAGAATTGGTAAAAATCAAACCAAATTGCAAAAGAAAGAAAAATGGGTTTACAACAGAATATCAATTTAAGAATAAAGAATCAGTAAGTCAAACGTCTAATAGGTAAAAAAAATTCCACACAAAGAAAACAAAATGAACTTAGCATAAGCTAAACTCTGGAAAACCTAACCAATGTAGAAAAAATTCTGAGCGAGTGCAAAGTGCCAATTCTTATAAGCAGAATTATGTGCTGAATCTGCAGATATGTGGTCCCCTAAACAGGATTTTACTAATTATGCCTTGTTGCACAGACTTTTGCCTGACCAGCCTTAGCCAATCAAATCATATTGTCTTCTAAACTTTTTAGAAGACATTATCTCCAGAATATATGCAATGGCACACCTCATCAAGGTGCAGCTGGACCAATTTACAACTTAGCTTCAAAATGGAATACACTCATATTTTGTTAAGGGATGCCCCTAACACAATTTTTGGTTTCTGGATAGTTATCTATTAGGGGATTTCCCCAGCATCCTTCAAAGTAGACAAAGGAAAGAACACTCATAAACAAACAGAAGAAAATTAAAGGGTAACAGGGATTATGGAGGGAAGAGACATTTCAATGGTGGTGCCCTGCATGGTGTGTGCAAAGTTTGTTTTTGTGCCTGAGAACAACACAGTGTACACATGCAGGAAATGCCAGCTGGTGGCACTGCAGAAGAAAAAGTGAAAAAAAAACTGGAGCAGCAAGTGGCCATTCTTAAGGATATAGGAGAAGATGAAAAGTATATAGACAGAACTCTCCAGCAGCAGCAGCCAAAGGAGGCACTGGAGGTGGAAGAATAGCAAGACAAAGCAGAGGATGCTGAAGAGAGAACAAACACCATGGAAAAGAGTCACATGTAGGAGCAAAAGAAGAAGACACTGAAGCAATGGAACTGCAAAACCACTTTCAGATTCTTAAAGACGAGTCTGGCAGATAGCATGCAGAGGAAGGCATACAGGAGATTCTGTGTGAAGACATGAGAGAGGATGAAACTCTGTCAAGCAGAGTCACTGAGCCCACGCCCTACAAAAAGAAGAGTAGTTGTAGAAGGAGACTCCCTACTGCATGGGATTGAAACTGAAATCTGCTAGGAACATATGTGGATGTGGATGTTGTCTTCCTGGAGGATGGATTAGGGATGTAATTAAAGGATTGCCATCGCTCATAAAGTCATGGATGCATATCACTTCTGATCACATGGGATTAAATGACAGAGATAAGAGGAACTACAAAGAAATTGCATCAATCTTGGAAGGTCTGGGAAGGAAACTCAAGGATTTGGGCCCCCAGATAGTCTTGTCTATTCTATCAGTACTCAGAAGAGGAAGAGGAAGGGAAAGAAAATGCACTAGGTGAATTACTGGCTTTGAAGAAGGTATCAACATGAGGGATTTGGATTTGGGGACCATGGGCTTCATTTCCAGGAAGATGGACTGCTGGCAAGTGATGGGTTGCACCTCACAAGGACTGGGAAGAATATGTTTGGCTGCAGCATAAAAAAATTTCATCAGGAAGGCTTTAAAGTGAATTGGAAGGGGGAGGAAGATGCAGGCTCAGAGGTAAATATTGATGAAGGTTTATGCACAATAAGAGGAACAAAGAAAGCAGCCCAAAAATAATCTTCATAAATATAGATGGTGGAAAGCAGGCCACTAATCACACAACCTCTGGTGTCTATATATGAATGTCAGGACTATGGGAAAAAACAAGAAGAATTGGAAATCTTAGTTCAGGAAGGGAAATATTAATAAATAAAACTTGGTGGGATAACTCCCATGACTGGAATACAGCTATTGATGGATATAATTTGTTCAAAAATAACAGAAAGAATAGAAAGGGAGGTGAAGTCGCACTATATGTCAGAGTTAGATATATTAAAAAATGCATATTCCTGCACAGAAATACAGGAGGAGGATCTTGGTTGTTTCATTGAGAACATCTGGTTTAATCTAACGGTTAAAAAAATAAAAGGAATGTGGCAATTGGAGTCTTCGACCGACCACCTGATCAAGGAGAAGATGAAATCTTTGAAAAACAAATTGCAACAATTTCAAAGAGAGACGATGTGTAGTAATGGGAGATTTCAGTAATTTTGATATCTGTTGGGAGGCAAATTCTGCCAAACATGGCGCCTCCAAGAAATTCCTGGCTTAGGTTGCCAATACTTTTCTCCCACAAAAAGGGGAGGAAGAACCTAGAGGATTAGCTCTCTTTGACTAGATTCTTGACTTGAGTCTAACCAAGAGAGATGACATGGTAGAAGTAATAGTTAGGGGAACTCTATTGGAAAATGACCATGTTCTACTTGAGTTTTTACTTACAAAGAAAACAAAAGTAGAATATGGCTGCATGTGTACACTGGATTTTAGGAAAGTCAATTTCAGCAAACTTAGAATAATGATAAGTAAGGTCCAACAGCAGGAGATCCTAACAGGAATAGGAGTGCAAGATGGATGAGAGTTTCTTAAAAAGGAAATTCTAAAGACACAATTACTAACAATTTCAACACAAAAAGGTGGAAAACAGCAAAAAGAGACTTCACGAAAAGCTCAGGACCTAAAAATGAAAAAGGACACATAGGAAATGGAAGGAAGGCCAGGCCACAAAGGAAGAGTACAGACAAGTAGCAAAGAATGGCAGGGATTGCATGAGGAAGGCAAAAGCTGAGAATGAGCTGAGGTTAGCAAGAGACACTTAAAAACAACAAAAATGCATCGCAAACGGAAAAGAAAAAAATAGTGGCTCAGCTACTCAACAGGATGGAAGACAGAGTGGACGTAACTGAGACTGGTTAATGTATTTTAATATATAAACATTAAGAGTGAATAATTGATTATTAGTATTATTTTTAATAGACAGGGTAATTCCAGGGGAACCCAACTTTGAAGGTGATAGGTAGGAAGAGAGAAGGGATAACTGGTAAACGAAAGTTCTTTACAACTTATAGTTTAAAACATATAAAAAAGGGGAGTACCTTAAATCAGGAAGGGAGAAGTAACTAGGGGAGTATTAAGATAAGGCTGGAAGTATCTCCTAAAGCTAGCTAAAGATGGATAGTCTAATAGTAGCAATAGGTTGAGAAAAGCTTGAATAATAGAGGGCTGAATGGTATAAGGCAGATAATTAAGCTAATTATAGTTGGAGAATTACCCTGAAAGCTTTACTGTTTTTATATGTTTTGTTAATTTAGTAGCTAGACCTAGACAGAGTGGAAAGGTAAGTAAAAGACTAAGAGGAAGTAAGGGTAAGAGGGGGGTATCACCTGAATAGTTATGCGGGAAAAGAAGAAATTTGTAGTAGTAAAGTACTGAGTAGTTTCTGGAGTATAGTATGAAGAGGGGAATAAGAATTTCAGTTGGGATTATTGGGGTACCTGGGTTGGTTGTAGGCATGGGAACCAGGATGGAGACCACCACCCCTGTATTTGAGAATAAACAGCCTCTGAAATGAGGAATTGGGGGGGGGGATTTGGGGAGATACTTTTGTGTGGCGGTCGGTTGGATTGGGGGACTCATTACTGTTTTTCCATTTGTTTAGTTTTTAGAGGTTATTACACTATTTGGTCCAGAAGGAAGAATGGGAGGAAAACAGTTATGGCTAATCGATTAAGAGTATCATCTTTACATATGAAGGGCCTGGGCAGTGTTACAAAGAGGAAAAGTATAGAGGTGTTATTGAATAGAGATAAGCAGATATAATTTGTTTACAGGAAACACATCAAGCAAAAGAAAGTGTTAATGAAGTTTAAATTGGTCTGGAAATTGTGAAAAGGCATACAGTTCAAAATCGAGTAGCAATTATCATTTCTGAAAAAAATGATTTTAAAATGAATAATACAAAGAAGATAGTAAAGGATATTATATAATGGTACGAGGAACATGAGGAATGGATTATACTTTGATCAATGAATATTGTCTTAATGCAAATCGAGCTACTTTTTAAAAAGAAGTATTCAAGAAGATAGAAGAGATAAGGAAAGGGTTTCTAGTAATGGCAGGAGATTTTAATATGGTTATCAATAAAGATCAATCAAACTCTACTATAAAGTGGAGAAAAATAATGTTGAAACATTGTTGAGTAGAATAATTAAGAAAACTGATATGAAGGATATTTGGAGAGTAATGAAAGAGATGCTATTTTTCTCTGCATATAATAGTTATTCTAAATAGTTATGTATTTATATTCAACAATTTGATTTTGAGAGTAGACAAACAGAAAGTGGTTTAATACATACCATGTTTCCCCGAAAATAAGACAGGGTCTTATATTAATTTTTGCTCCAAAAAATGCATTAGGGCTTATTTTCAGGGGATTTTTTTTTTTCATGTACAACAATGAACATTTATTCAAATACAGTCATGTCATCATCTTCTGGTTGCTGCACCATGGTGGAGGGCGGGCTTTCACTTAACTAGGGCTTATTTTTGGGGTAGGGCTTATATTACGAGCATCCTGAAAAATCATACTAGGGCTTATTTTCAGGTTAGGTCTTATTTTCAGGGAAACAGGGTATAACAGACCATGCTTTGATAAATATTGATAGTAACATTAAATGTTAATATAAACAAGTTAGAAGATGGAGATTAAATACAAATATATGCTTCAGCAAGAAGAAATAGTAGATAAAATAGGGAAAGAAATAATGGAGATATGGAATATAAATGATAGGGAAAGCTGCAATCAGTGTAATGTATGGGATACTATGAAAGCAGAGATGAGGAACTCAGTAGCAGGGAAATGTAATTTTAAAAGATAATGAGAAAAACACATTAAAAAGACTGAGGATGAACTACAGTTACTGGAAAGTGTCTTTTTAAGTTCTCTGGGAGTTTTTCCAGCTTTGTCACTGGACATAATGTAGATATTGGTGGGATAAATAATTTTCTATAGGTTAGAGCACTGGAATAAGTTCAGAGGAAGGCAACAGAAATTATCAGGGAACTGGAAACCATGCCCTATGAGGAAAGGCTGAAAGATCTGGGTATGTTTTAGCCTTGATAATAGAAGATTGAGGGGAGATATGAAAGCAAATACTCTTAAAATACTTGAAAGATTGTCATCCAGAGGAGGGGCAGGATCTGGTCTCAATCATTCCAGAGTGAGTGACACATCAAAATGAACCCAAGTCACAGGAAGCCAGATTTTGGTTGAATATCAGGGAAACATTCTTAGCTGTTAGAGCAGTACAATAATGGAGTGAATTACCTCAGGAGGTGATGAGCGTTCCTATGTTGGACGCATTGAAAAGAAAATTAGACACCCATCTTGTCATATATACTTTGATTTTGATTCCTACATTAAGCAAGGGGTTGGACTCAGTGGTCTTGTAGGCCCCTTCCAACTCCATTATTTTATGAATCTGTGATTATTCAGGTGTTTTTTTCCCATATTTCCTCAAAGCAGGGGCCTATGGTAACCACATATATCTTTACTTCTTCATAACTGTTGTCTAAGCAACCAGGAACTGGTCACTGATGCCTAATTGTTGTTTTAGATCTGTACAGCTTTCTTGCTCAGGATGGGTTAGTCTCAAGCATCTGTATCTGGGAAGCAACCCTAATCTTGTGCAGAGCTATTTCACTTTTTTGGGGTAATAATAATGCTGGCCACAGAGATGTTTCTCCAAACAGTATCTTTTTATTCTGTTAGGTCTATTGATTGACTATCGCTCTGTTTGCTTAACTACACATGAAATTCTGTTTACACAGACACACAGAGATTTTCCTGCTTTATCCCCACTACTGAATGGGCTTCTGTGCAAAGAATTGAGTCTGTAATGTGATACATGCTAAAACCAACAGTGGGCAAAATACAGCCCTCCATATGTTGTTGGACACCATCTCCCAAGATTCTTCACCAATGATTATGCTGACTAGGGCTAACAACATCTGGAAGGCCACACGCCTGGTCACCAGGAATCTCTTCTAGGGCATGCAAAACCCCTAAAAACATGCAACTCATTTCAGGTGGCTCTGAGTACCAGATGTTTGTCTCTTGCCATGCCTAAACCCATATATGTTGGAGACTATAGCTCTTGGAATACCCTAACCAGAATAGTCACTGAATAATATATGCTAGAGAGAATAACTGCTTTCATGCTTAGCTTGCGTCACCTAGTCCAACAAGACGTTGGCTTATACCTATCTCTATTAACAATCACTAGCATGGCAAAAAACAATCATCCCTACAAGAGCCCTAGAAGAGACTCCTGGTTGTCCAAGTTAGAGTGCAAATATTTAATTTAAAATTAATTTTAAAAATAAAAATTTAAATGGGGAGACCCTGTGCATGTGGTTCCATTCCAAACTGGAAGAGATTTGAAATGCAAGATGCAAGATGATGCAAGCAGCACCTTTTTTGTGGATGCTGCTACTAATTAGGCAATGTTAAGGATGATTCTCTTGCAAGAATCATCCTTAACATTGCCTAATTAGTAGCAGCATCCACAAAAAAGGTGTTGCTTGCATCTTGCATTTGCCGCTGGAATCAAAAAGGCAAAGGCCCGTCACCGCTGCTAACTGGCCAACCCAAGGGGTAAGAAACTAAATCCCACCAGCGCCATTATTTCCTCACTCTTTTTAGGACAGTTTACATGCCAGTCTCTGATTGCTTTCATACATCACACCCACAGATGTATTTAAACCTCTGTTCTGTTAATTGTGGGACTCAAGAAGATAATTATGAGGAAATGAAACCCACCACTCGGGCTATGAGTACACTAAAATGCTACATAAATATGGTTATGATAGGTTCCTTTCAAAAAGGGTCCAGAGTATTTGTCAGATGGTCCTCTTGCCCAAATCAATGGTCTTCAACTAAGTGCTACTACCAGAGTGTGACCTAAAATGAGTGACAACAACATCATTGCCACCATTGCAATGTAGAGTTAAGAAATGAAGTGATGCCCCCAAATGGATGTTCTGACAAAAGGTAGGTAAAATGAAGATATTGGCTTACCTAATTGCATTTAAAAACTCACATTTTTTGTTGAAAACTTGAAAGTCTCCCTGTCGCCCTTAGCATGAAAAGAGATACCTCGTGCCTTGTACTTTTATATCTTATCATGATACAACATTTGGGACCTTGTTACTTGTCAGAGTGTCTCTCCTTAGGATCTCCTACCAGGACCACCCATTATTCCCAAGCTTTGTTGTTGTGGATGGCCACCCCAAGGGAGGCCTAGAAAATTAGTACTAGGAACCAGGCTTTCTCAGTGGTTGCCGCACCGCTTTGGAACTTGTTGCCTGTGGATGTTCACCAAACTCCCTCTCTTCAGGAAGTGGCTTAAATCCAAGTTATTTAAAGAGGCTTTCAGGAACATCCATCCTTTGTGAGAGATTCATTAACACGCACTGTGTTAATTTTATCTGGTTTAGCTGTTGCCTTTGAGGAGTTCTGTTAACATTATTTCTTCTCCTTGGTTTGGTGCGTGTGTGTGTGATTTTAAATTGTAAACCGCCCAGAACAGTGGCTTGCCACGAGATGGTCTCTCTCTCTCTCTCTCTCTCTCTCTGTATATATATATAAGCTGCCAAGTTGTTAATATAATAATGTGGAGGATACAGTACATAATCCCAGATTATGACCACAAAGGTCATCATGCTATCTCAATCACTACAGTGTGGCAGATTACTTTTCACTCTAGACTTCCCACACTATTGGGCTATTCTCAATCATTATACTGTCATGTATGTTTGTCTAGGCATAGGAAAGAGTATGTGCAGATTTTATTAATTTTAGAAAGTGGAGGAAAACCTCATTCAAAATAGGCATCTATTCAGGTACCTATATTCCCAACACAGTAAAATATTATTATCTGTTAATGTCATTTCTTGATACCACTTACAGTGGTGTAATTTCTGCTCCCTAAAATCTTCATTTCCAGTTTCCCTGACAGATGTCCATACAGATGAGCCACACAGTGGCTTCCCAAATGGATATTTGGGCCTAAAGTTGGTATGAAACTGTTAAAGATACTAGATTTAGTAACAGCTTTGATGAACTCAAATGGCTCTCAATCTTATATTTCAAAAACCTCAGTAGGGGCCTTGTCCAGATGACCACGTCATGTCACACCCACAGGTCAAAATGATCTGAATTTTTGAAAATCAGGGTGAGAGCCAACTGGTTATCTGGAAAAGAGAACTGAGAAACACAGAAATTGATGAAGGGTTAAGATTTAACTTGTTTTAGAAAATTTGAATCTTCCTGAGTGAATTATACTGTCTCTGTGGATATTTTATTTTCTCTGTTGAGAGGTGAGATTGGCCAATTTGGAGGCAGGAGAATTTCAAATCTCATGCAGAGTTGTACTGAAAAAGACATTAGCAAGATGACAACTAGTCTATGAAAGCTTTGTTATACATAAATTTATTTAATTCCCTTTTAAAGCCTTCAAAGGGCTAAAAACTTAATGATACATTAAAAACATACTGTGTTTCCCCGAAAATAAGACAGGGTCTTATATGATTTTTTGTTCCAAAAAATGCATTAGGGCTTATTTTCAGGGGATGTTTTATTTTTTTTCATGTACAACAATCTACATTTATTCAAATACAGTCATGTCATCTTCTGGTTGCTGCACAATGGTGGAAGGCGGGATTTCACTTAACTAGGGCTTATTTTATTACGAGCATCCTGAAAAATCATACTAGGCCTTATTTTCAGGTTAGGTCTTATTTTCGGGGAAACAGGGTCACTGAGCCCTCTTTCCCAGAATTAAATGTGTAGGACTGCCCTTCTGGACCACGGTCCTTATCCGTGAATAGTTGGAATACTTTAACTCCTCTAAGTGCCATTGATTCAAATGGGCCTACTCTAGTTACTTACTACATTAAAGTAAGTTGTAAGTAGAGTAGACCAATTTGAATCAATGGAATTTACAGAGGAATTGGCTCACCATATCCACACTGAGTTAATGGGCCAACTCTAGTGTTACTATACTAAGCAACAAGATTTCAGCCATTGTGTGAAGAGATTTTCAGGACTAGAATTCAGGGAAAGCACAAGGTAGCCATCTTACTCTGTTTGGGTATGTGTCACAAAAATAAAGTGCTGTGGTACCTTAACAGATATAGTTCAGTGTGGACTCTCATAGATCACAATTCATCTCCTTAAGTACATGGAGCATAATGATTCACTTTATTCAACATCATTGTATCTACTAGATATTACCATGTTCATGAGAAGGAGCTGGAGATTACCTTACCTTTTCTGCTGATGGAAGAAACAAGACTGTTTCTGTCCAAGCAAGAGTCTTTCAGATCAGTCACTTGTCTCCTCCCCTTCTTTCCTACTTGGTACCAGAGGAGCACACAGGTTATCGGGATCCATATCAAAACAAACACACTTCTCTTTTCTTTCAGAAAAAGGCTTCTCTTTCATTGAAGGCCAAAAAAATCTTTTTTTCAATAAAAGTTAAAAGAAATCCACTTCCCTGCTGGAGCTGTTCTCTTTTGCAGTGAGTACTACCCTGTTTCCCCGAAAATAAGACCTAACCTGAAAATAAGCCCTAGTAGGATTTTTCAGGATGGTTGTAATATAAGCCCTACCCCCAAAATAAGCCCCAGTCAAGTGAAACCCCACCCTCCACCATAGTGCAGCAACCAGAAGATTACATGACTATATTTTAATAAATGTAGATTGTTGTACATGAAAAAAATAAAACATCCCCTGAAAATAAGCCCTAATGTGTTTTTTTGGAGCAAAAATTAATATAAGACCCTGTCTTATTTTCGGGGAAACACGGTAATTGAAAACTTCTGACCACAAAGGTCTTGTAACAGACAGAAACTTCAATTCAAAGTACCACAATTCTAAACAGCATCTTCCAGAGCAACAGAAAACTCAAACACAGCTTTCTGGAGAGAAATAAAACCTAGGAAGTCACTGACTGAATCAAAACAAGCACCGCATCATCTGCATGGGGAAGAAATACCCATAACGCTGATGACACTTCGGTGCCAGGTCAAAACCTTCCTGTTCCACAAGGCTTTTAATTGAAATAATATCAACTGTGGGTCCTGATGGCAATTTTTAGAGTATATATTTTAATTGTATTTTAATTGTTTTATCTTTTTTACTTTATTTTAATTGTTGTAAGCCGTCCAGAGACCTTTGGGTAGTGTGGGCGGCATATAAGTTAAATAAATAAATAAATAACAACTGTGTAGAACCCAGTTTAAGTAAAACAAATGGTTGATCTAAAAGTTCCAAATGTTGTTATTCACCATCTAGTAAACTCCAAATTATGGCAATCTTATTCATGAGTGATATCCAAAATGTCCTGTCATGAACAGCTTTCCACGTATCTCTTGCAAACTCAAGGCCATGATTTCTTCACTTGAGTTAATCCACCTCATATTTGGTCTTCCTCTTTTCCTATTGCCTTTAACATTTGCTAGCATTGTTTTTTCATGATGTGTTAACAGTATGATAGTCTCATCATTTTTGCCTCTAGAGAGTGTGCAGGCTTGATCTCATCTAGCACACATATATTTCTAGTGGTCCATCCATACAACTCTCCTCCAACATCACCTTTCAAATGAATTGATTTTCTTTCCTGTGAGCTTTTGTCACTGTCCAGCTTTCATATCCACACACAGCAACAGGGAACACGCTACAGTACAACAATCTTTTGTCTACTACAGCATCACATGCCTAACACTTGAGGATCTTTTCTAGTTTCATCATAGTTTCATCCAAGTGCTTTAACAGCAGCTTTGTTTTCACTTTCTAAAACTGCAAGTTCTTCATTAAGGAATTTTCTTCAAAAGAAACTGTTGTCTTTGTATCTCTTCTGCATAGTTCTTCAGTGTATTTCCACTTACTCTTTATTTTATCCTGTTCAGACAGTATATTCCCCTGTGAATATTTCAGCAAGTGTAAATCCAGGTTTAAATATCCTTTTGATTTCTCGGATTTTAGGCAAAATCTCTTTGTTTTTTCTCCTTTATTCTCTGTCTTTCCACTGATACAGCTCTCTTTGTCTTTACATGATCGTCTCTGAAAAGCGGCATTTAGAATTCTGATTCTATTTTTACCACCTTTTTTACTTTTAGTTCTTGTCTGTTCTTGTCTGTCAGTAACAATTGTAAGTTTTTTCTAAATCTAGGGTTTTCTCTTTGACTACAGGAACAATCTCTTTGCATTCTTCCAAGACCACAGAACTCATTATTAAGAAAGGAAGTGTATCAGACTAAATCCAAAGAAACAAAACAATACAAAACACACACAGAGAAACATGTGGTGCCTTAAAAACTAACCATTATATTTTAATGTAAGCTTTCATGGACACGTCCACTTTGTCAGACATTAAGAGACAGAATTAAATGGACTGAAATGTAGATGAAATCTCAGTTACACTTTCTAAATGTTCAATGGTTACATGTTCCGTGGTTACAAAGGAGGTGAATTTTGTCTCTATTTCTGTCCTACTTTTCAGACAAGAAAACCTAAAATGCATGTACTTCAGGGAGCTTCTTCCCAAATGGCGTAAAACTGTTAAATTGATACATGCCATCTTGTAACAGCTTCAGCCACCCCAAACTAGTGCTGCCAAGATGAGTTCAAGGGCCCTGCCTGGAACCACCTCGACTCCTTGAAAGGCTGGGAAAATGAACCGAGAGATGAACTGGTGGGTCAATCCTCGCCTCTGGAACAGCTTACCTCCTGAGATTCGCGCAGCTCCCTCGCTGGGTATTTTCAAGAAACAACTGAAAACATGGATGTTTAGGCAGGCCTTCCCCCTTTCCAGTTAACTCCTATTATTTTTTTTCTTTCTTTTTTCACTATAATACACTCTGTTTCTTGCCATCTTTGGGAAAATTATGTTATGTTATGTGTATGTTTTTGTTTATTGTTTTTAGTGTATGTTGTAAGCCGCCTAGAGTGGTCATAATTGACCAGATAGGCGGGATATAAATGAAATAAATAAATAAATAAATAAAATCCACCAACTCATTGCTCTGCAGTAGGAAACCAGTATCTGCCATTTCCTTCCAGAAAACATTCACGGCTCCTCATCGTTCCCCTTTTGCTTTTCAAACAGCCCTGTGAGGTAGTTTAGGAAAGCCAGGCCCGAAATTCCCTCAGCGACCACCGATTACGTTAAAAAAAGAGAGGAAAAGCTTCAGGAGCTCAGCTTCCCTCCTCAAGTTGTCCCGGAAGCAAGGAGACGGTATCCAGGAAGTGACGTCACCCACCGCCTCCCCGCCTCCCGGCAATGGAGGAAGAGGAGGCCGCGGAGGGGAAGATGAAGCAGTTCCACGGCGTCGTGGCTGTCGGGGTCGGCGGTGGCGGGGTCGGCGGGGCAGGGCTGGATCCCGAGCGCTGCCGCTTCCCTTACTGCGTCGTGTGGACGCCGATCCCCGTGCTCACGTGAGTGACCGCCCCCCCCCTGCTCGGGCCGCCTCTCCTCGCCCTCCCCCCCCCCGGTGCCTCCTTCGCGGGGGCTACGAACGGAAGGGGCTTCTCTCCGTCGAAGCGGGCCTGCCTGGCCTCCGAGGGCTCGGCCCGGGTCTCCCCGGAGAGGAGCCTGGCACTAGCCGGCGGGAGGGTGGACCTGAAAGCCGGCCACGTTGGAGCCCCGTTGGAGAAGGATGGGGCACCACGGGGGAGGATCGGGCCCCCCCCCCCCCGCCTCCACCTTAGCCTGGCCTCTCTCAGGGGGGGTTTAGGAGGAGACCCCCCCCTTCCTTGTAGGAAAGGGGGTGGGGGTGGGGGGTTCAAGCATGGTGGTGTATTCGTTTATCAGGCACCCCAGGAGGAGAAGACTCTTTAGATGGCTCTTAAAGTAAAATAACAATGGCAAAAAAAGACATCACTCCTGCAAAAATACGGCACGATAAAAGGGAAGGTGGACAGGAACAACAGCATTTTTGTATTTGTTTATTTGAAATAGTTTTACCCCACCTTTCTCGTTAAAAAGGACCAAAGGCGGGTTACATTGTGTGTAAATGCGACGTAGGCAGTGCCTGGGGTGTGGGGGTGCCTCCTGTCCGCTCCGAGACCACGTCTTCCTCGCAGAGAGCTCTACAGATGTCTGTTACTACTCCACCTTTGGTTTTTATTTATATTCTGTCTTTCTCCCAGTGAGGGGACTCGAGGGTGTACAACAGCTTAACAGTATGTATGTTTAAAAGCATAATAAATTCGGATATTGCTGTCAAAGTATTAAACCTAAACAGAGTTAAAACAAATGCAAATGAATGTAAAAATTTACCTAATAAAAATATGCCTCATCCCCTATTAAAAGTACAGTCCTATAAGTTCTTTCAGGAAAAGGAGGGTTCTTCACCTGTTGCTGCAGGCAGGTAATTCCATAGACTGGGAGCAGCCAGCAAAAATGGCCTCTCAAGTCCTCACCAGATGTCCCTGCGGTGGCAGTGGGACCAAGAGAAGGCCCTCCCCATAAGATCTCAGAGATGTGGGGGAGTGGATTATATAGGGAGAAAAAAGGTCCTTAAAACAGCCTGGACACCCACTTGTGTAAGGCTTTATAAGTCATAACCAGCACTTCTAATTGAGCGTAGAAATGGACTGGGAACCAGTGACGTTGTGACAACTGAGCTCTGTTGATCCCTGTAATTGGTACCAGCCAGCAGTCTGGCTGCAGAATCGTGAACCTGATCCATGAATACATGTGTTACTGTATTATACATGCATGATCTAGCCACATGATTTTGTTGATCTAAAAAGTTTCTGTTAACATTTACTAGTTGTATCTCATCATTCAGTTCCAGTTCCTCCTCACCTTTTATCTTCACAACATCACTGTGAGGTAAATTAGGCAGAGAGAAACTAATTGGTTCTAAATCATTTTGTGAGTTTTGTGGCTTGGTAGGAACCATGTTTCAAAGAGAAGGTGTGAAAGAAGTAAATCTCCAGCACTTCTAACTTACAGACCTTTCCCTCTACGTCAGTGGTTGCCTGGAGGTGATTTTGTTTGAATAGAAATATATAGTGTGTTATTGTACAGAGCATAAGAAATCAGAACAAGACTCCCTTTAGGATAACCCTTGATTTTTACTCAGGTAAGCTCTTCAGGCATGAATGGACAGTTTTTTTCTTGTTGTTTACCATCTACTCTTCTGTTCAGTCAGCAGCTGAACTGCTTTTCGAAACTCCTTTTTCTGTTAAGAGCAAGACTAGCAGGACCCTTCATACTCTTCTTCTTTTCTATAGGTGGCTTTTCCCCATCATTGGTCATATGGGAATTTGTACCTCAGCTGGAGTCATCCGGGACTTTGCAGGGCCATACTATGTGTCTGTAAGTATAAGCTTTTTCAACTAGTAGACAGACTGGCTAAGGAAGCTCCAGCCTGTGGCTTTGATACAGCTTGCAAGGCCTCCCTGATCAGCCTGTGATTTTTTTCAAAATAGTTTGGTTTTATTTGCAGAACTCATCACATCAGGTTATGGGGAGTGTTACATCTGGGGAAGGAAGAGTTTACCTTCCCTACTCTGTGCCTTGCAACTCATCCCCAGAAGTGCCCCTCAGCACTGCAGTTCGATGGAGGGAAACTTCCAGTTGACTTGAGTTGCTGCATGTTACAGTAGAAAAAGAATGTATTTTTCTGTGCAAATCTGTATAAATCTTTGACTATACCTGCCTCTAGCATGTAGCCTCCCAGAAAATTAGCAGAATAACAAGATTTATTGTTGTTAACCTTAAATAAGGGAAACATTTAGCTTGTTGAATTAGCTGTATTATTTCATTATTGAAATTGTTAATAAACTGTGGATTTACAATGTTCCTTGTCTGTGACCCCTTGATGGCCTATTTGCCTCTGGCTCCTTCTTATAATTGTAAAGTTGTCTTCTCCACTCTAGAAGTCTTCCTTCTTAACAGAAGATACATTGCAGAACATTAACTGTCAGCTGAAAAAAAATGGACCTCGTATGTTTAAAAACTGGGATATTAAGGGAAACAACTTTAGAACATAGGCTCTTGTCCGGAAAAACCCAGTACACCCGAAGCAGTGTTTCTACAGGTGTAAAAACATATGACTCTTCAACCATTTCCGCACAGAAGCAAAGTAACGGGTTAGGGACTATTATTAGATCACTAAAGTTGCAACTATGTCAAACTTTCAAATTCAGTACAGTTCTCCATTAGACAAATGGTACAATTTTTGTATCAGTTATATATCATCTTTGCCTGATGAAGAGTTCTGTAGAATTTCAAAGCTCATCTTATTTGTAACTTTCTAATGATCCAGTAAGGGCATTGCCTAACCCAGAATTTTGGTTCTGTGAAGCAAGACTGATGTACAGTAAGTTTCATACACCAGCCTTCTCCAAACTGGTTCCTCCAGATCTTTTGAATTGCCACTCTTGTTGGGTGTATTGGCTGGGGTGACAGTGTTTGTAGTCCTAATGTATGTGGAGGGTGCCATGTTGGGGATGACTATCTCACCTCTTCCAAAGAGAGGAGAGGAACAAATCTAGACAGTCCCACTGTGAGATTATCAGCAGGCCTGAGAGAAGAAAGTGGTGGTGGGGTGGACTTCGTCTCCTTAAACTATGAAAGCTCACAATGATGCTATCAGTAAGATTAATGTCTTTATTTTATGGTGTACACTAACTGAATTGTGCTTCTTATTTTTTGTTCTGTAGGAAGACAACATGGCTTTTGGGAAGCCTGTGAAGTAAGTTCTGCTTACCTCATCCAGCTCCTTCAAGTCCTACTTTCAAAGAGATTTTCAGTGGATAAGGTTTAACAAAGGCTAGTAAGAACTAAATATTCCAATTGCAGCAGACAGCAAATTGCATCTCTTCATAAGTGTGAACCTGAGTCTTCTGAGCTTCCAGTAAGGATAGAACTTTCAGAATTCGAAGACTTCCCATCCCCTGATTCATCCAGCACCCCCAAACCTCAGAAGGAAGCAGCTTTCTCTACCTCTGTGCAATTCCCACTCTGCTGCTTCTTCAAACAGTAAACAAAAAAAGGCCCTTGCATTGTGAGTATCTCAAGGTTCTCCGCAACTCACAAAGATCCATGAGAGAGGTAGTTTAGTTTGAAATTGCCTCCAGACAGTGTAATGGACATAAGGACTTGCCTTCCCATGGACCTTTGCAAGTTGCAGAGATCCTTGGGACACTCACAGTGCAGGAGTGGCACTTTTCTTACTTGTTCAAGAAGCAGCAGAATGGGAATGGCATGGAAGTAGAGAGAGGACTTCCAACACCTTAAGATTTGTGGCTTTCACTCCCTGAATTCTGCTTTGGGGGAGGTGGTTCTGGATGAAGTATGAGACGGAAAGTCCTCACATTTTAGAAGTCCCATCCTTAGCTTGTAGTATAATAATACACTAATCATAGTATTTGTTGCAGAGTTTTGAAATTTTGTGGTTAACTTTCCTCAACTGTGCAGCAGAAGTGCAGGGATTCACAGACTAAAATAGTTACCGTATTTTTCCATGTATAAGACTCTACTTTTTCCTAAAATCTACACTAAAAATTGAGGGGCGTCTTATACACGGAAGTAAGCTGAGGAGAGAACAAAACTGCCCGTACCTTGCCTCTGCAAACGCTTCCTCCAATCACGAGGCTTAGCTTCCTACAGTCAGGAGACTTAGCTTACTCCAGTCACGAGCCTTAAGGAGCTGACGTCAGCTGATGCTGAACAAACCAATTGGAACACACCTCGTTGGAGGTGGAGCCTGTAGGCTCAGATGCAACAGGGACTCGTAATGTCCGAGCGTTCTGAGCCCAGAGGCTGAATACTCAAAGCTAAGTTAAGATTTCTTAATTTTGAGTTAGAAAAGTGGGGAGCGTCTTATACATGGAAAAATACAGTTCCCAGATAATCCATCCCTCTATCATTAACTGGCACTTACAATCTCAATGACTCACTCTGAGGCATTAATATAAAGAATAAAAATGTTCCATTTGCTTATAAATGTGAATATATTAACAAGTCTGCTTCAATATACTTTAACAGACATTTTCTATCAATCACCATCAACAGACATGACTCTCTAAGGAAGAAAGACTCTTAGCAGAGAGGCAGGGCTCACTTTGAAATCTGACACACAGGAGAGAATTATTGGTTAATGCTGGACAGATTGACAATTACTCCCAGCCTATAAAAGTCCCTCTCAGTTAAGCAAGCTAGAAGGCACATGTGAAGTTGTAAACTCCCAATAGTATTTCTTACTGTTCTGTTTGTGAAGGTAATTTATTATTGCCCAAGATTGTGACAAAAAGCAGAGAAACTTGTAAATTCAGCTCTACTTTTTTTTTCTTTGCTTAACAGCAGCAGTAAGATTGTGTACCTGAAATCTGTGGGAGGTGGGGAGAGAAGAAGCCTATAATGCTACTCCTAAAGTTCCAAAAACTGTCTCTTAACATCCATTGCTTGAGTGTTCTTCCACTTTATTTGGCAACCGACACTGAGTCATTTGAGGGTAGTGTTTATGTTGGTTAACTTCTTCTCTCCTTTGGAAAAGGGCCACATGGATGAAAAGTTTGAAACAGCTACTGTAGATGATGAACACTTCACAGTGTTTTCCTTTGAAAGCTCTCTGTTCTCTGATTTCTTTGCCCAGGATAAACTCTTAAGCATTTTCCATCTTCTGTCTTTCCATAATTGCAACTTTTCAGATGTGTTCAACTACAATTGCTTGCATCCTCTGCCAGCGTGGTCTTGTTGGCTTGTGATGGGAGTTGTAGTCCAACAGCTATGGAGGGCATCAAATGGACATATGCTGGACTCTAATGGAGATACAGACCACAAGTTCATCTAGCTCAGTGTTGGGTACTAGTACTCTGTGTCTTCAGACAAAGCAATCCTGTAAATTGTTTTGTGCATCAGTGGACAGATAAATGGAATAAAATAATAACATTTAGAGGGCAAGTCCTTGCACAGAGTCTAAAAATAGGCATCAAGGAGACAGTGGATGAACAGGAGGGAAATGCAGAGATAAACAATTATTCCCGTTACATATTCTTCAGTTGGTTGTAGTTGTATATTAGTGATTGTGCCAAAAGCTTCATTAGAGAATTGGCTTTTAGGAGAATTCAAGGAAGTTGGAGAGAAGCATTATGCCTTGTCACCCACTGTGCTTGGAATGAATTCCAAAGCACTGTGTAATGCCACCTATTCTTTTTGAGGCTTTTTAAAAAAAAAATTGAGCGGCTGGAAACTTGCCTATGTATTGTAACGCTCAGGATGTTGAATTCAGCACCCAATAGTAATTTTGCATGTTTTCAGTACAGTTGTGATTGTATGAGCATGTAAGCACAACCCTAATCTCTGATTTCATTTTGAAAATCCTTATAGTAAAAGGGTATATTGGAAGGGAATCTATTTCACCCCTGGAAGGAAAGACACAAAAGAGCAACACATGTGAACTGACATCTTTAGTTGTATCCATTCTTTTTATTCTTTGCTCTTCAGATACTGGAAGCTGGATCCCAGCAAAGTATATTCCTGTGGCCCTAACGCATGGGATACTGCAGTGCATGATGCCTCTGAGGAGTACAAGCACCGCATGGTGAGTTGACTTCAACAACAGGTCAGAGTGCTTACCTATGGGCAAAATCAGAAAAATCAGAGTCATTTTCTGATACTGCCCTTGACTAACAGACATGTTACAAGTGCATACTTTTTTGCCAGCTGCTGAAATTCAGCAAGATACAGATTTAGGGCTACCCTCCCTTTCAGGATGAGAACCACATTGTGCCCCAGATGGAGCTGGAGTGCTGCCCTAATCGGCAGAGCCATTGGTTGAGGCTTTCATTGGTTGCACAGCAGCACTATTCAAAAGACCACAGGTTTCCTGCCCTCCCCTCCTTGTAACCTTTCTAAAAAGTAGAGTCAATAAAATGCTTTAAGAATAGCAACTTCCTTTTTCCCTTGTGGGGTTTTTGCATTTTAAACATTTGCCTGAAACAGCATATTCTTAAATGGAGATTTTATTTTTCTTAGCTTGCAGATTAAGCCATGGTAAAAGTTTCATCTGATACATAGGGTGCAAGAGTTCTGTCGGGGAAGAAAGATCTTGGCAGTGTGTTATTGTAACCTGCGTGGACTAAAATTAGACACAAAATACAAAACTAGCATTGTGATAGTTGTAGGGTATTTTCTGACTCAGGATATTAAAATGCACTGTGTCCAAAAACATATTTCTGTGTGTGGAATTGTATGTGTCCTAACAGTCAGAAAACACAAAGTAGAATAAAAGTAATATAAAATAGAATATATTATTTTATCAGGTTATTTCCACACCCAAATGAATTTTAGTGTTCTCTGAACGGAAGAAATCTCAGTTTCTCTCAGATGGAGCAAACCTGCCGAATTTAGAGTACATCAGTTCTACTTTATTGCATCGTAGCTCACCAGAAAATGGCTTGGAATATTTTTTTTGTCCAAATAGAGTCTGTTGGATGGCACAGAAAGTACTACAAGAGCAAAATCCAGTGGATCTGTTCAAACAACTTTTTCTATATATATGTTTTGGGAAGAGAGGAGCCTTACAGTACATGGGAGCTGGCTGACATTTTAGGCATTATTTAGGAGTGTGCAGGAAATAAAGTCCTAGAATGTGTACAGTGTAGTCTACTTCTGTGTATTCTGCAAAAAGAAAAGAAAAAAAGTGATGGATGGGCAATTCCTGACAATTAATTTAATTTTTTTTAATCATATGTGCAGTGCATGGTTTAGCAGTGAATGCCAGAGTTTGCTTTCAAGTAAGAATCTTAGGATCGTTGTTGTAGGTTTTTCGGGCTGTTTGGCCGTGTTCTGGAGGTTTTTCTTCCTAACGTTTCGCCAGTCTCTGTGGCCGGCATCTTCAGATGTCCTCTGAAGATGCCGGCCACAGAGACTGGCGAAACGTTGGGAAGAAAAACCTCCAGAACACGGCCAAACAGCCCAAAAAAACTACAACAACCATCGGATCCTGGCCGTGAAAGCCTTCGAGAATACAATCTTAGGATCATCTGTTGCAAGATTCTTCTTGGTTAATTTTGCTTGTTGAAGAAAGGGGTTCTTGACAAGACCTTTTGCACTGAAATGGCAAGCTCAGAAAGGATAGCCATGGTAGTTTATAGTCTGTTGCAGGAAAAACCAGCAAAGAGTTTTGTGGCAGCCTGAAGAAGGAAATTCCAGCCTGGAATATATGTGTTTTGATATCTGGGACAAAACCGATATAGAATCTGTTCCTAAAAACAAGTCTAAAAACAACCTAAGATGACTTAGGTTAAAAAAAAAGGCAGGAAAGGAGGGAGGGAGGGAACACCTTTTAAACAGAACACCTTTTTTTTCGGTTCGTAAGTTGAAGCTCCGTTCGCAAGTAGAAGCAAAATTTTGCGGACGGAGCTGTTCGTAAGTTGAAATGTTCGTAGGTAGGGACGTTCATAAGTAGAGGTTCCACTGTATCAGACTTTCTGGGAGCTGCAGCCCAAGCTTGGGAACTGTAGTTATTCACAGAAGTTCATTAACCGCTATCACATAAACCTCTGTAGCACCTTCATTTCCAGTTCTCAGTACTACAATCAAATTTGGTGAAGGATAGGGAGGGCCCTGCTCTCGTAATGTAACTGTGAAGGGAAAAACATTAGATGAATGTCTTAACAAAGACAAACAAGTATGATATGCATCTGAACATGCACAATGATTTTTTTACACCAGGATAAGTAAATTTTGGCCCTCCAGGCATTCTTGGGTTGCATCTGTCATTGTCACTCACTATTGACCATGCTTATTAAGACTGATGCAAATTGCAATCCAGTAACGTCTAGATAGCTGCATATTGACCCCCTTGTTTCATGGTGTTTTCAAAAGAATATTCAGGTAGACCTAAAAATGGGTAAGGTGACTCTGAGTAGAAGAAATATGAAATACAAATATTCTTAACTGTACTTATTCTATCTCAGCACAACCTCTGCTGTGACAACTGCCACTCACATGTAGCCCTGGCCTTAAACCTCATGCGATATGACAACAGCACTTCTTGGAACATGGTCAAACTTTGCTTCCTTTCCTTGATATATGGAAAGTATGTAAGGTGAGTAGAAAAGCTCACTGCTATAAAGACCATTGTAGGCGGGGACGGGGACTCTATGAAAGGTGTTGGATCTGAGACTATCACGGTGTTTGTACTCTGGAATACTCCTGGATTGCAAGTAACTCTTTTGGTTCTGGGGTCAAATGCCCAGCATTTAGTGAGTCTTACTCACTCAGTTGTAAAGACGTCAAGAGGGGACACAATCTGTTTGGAACTCAAAACAATGTTGTTGAGAAGAAGAGCAAGTACTTTGCTCCTGCATAGCTATTGAGTATTTAAACAAGGAGCTTTCTTCTGCCAGAAAAAGCCGAGTTCTCTGATTTGTAATATTATGTGAGTCAAGGAGGGATGAAGCAGCCCAAAGGAGGGATGAAGCAGTTCCCCCCAAAAATACACACTCCCCCCCTCCCCACATACAGAATGCAAAGAATCTCCTTTTCATTATTTTTGAGGAGCTTAGAAACAGGATGAAATGGGTTCCTCACTAACTTAATGGTTGCCATATTCTCTGCTACTATTCATCACCATTTTTTTAAAATTCTTCCCTTACATAACATGGAAAGCAGCAAAGATTGTTGCCCTCTCTACCTCCAAATCCAGCACGCACTCTTTCCTCCTTTACCTCTGTGGCCATGGTGCTGTCAAATATCTGTCTGTTTTTATATCACTGCATGGTCACAGCTCAAGAACTCCTGGATAACTCAGTGGTTTAGGCATCTGGCTGCGGAGCCAGAGGTTGGGAGTTCGATTCCCCCCCACGGTGCCTCCTTGAGGGGCTGGACTCAGTGCTCCATAGGGTTCCTTTCACCTCTGAAGTTCTAAGATGATTAGAAGATCTTTCCTTTTCTGCCACTTGAATGCCTCCTGCTCCCTCAAAGGACTCTCTGCCTTTTCTCCTTTGCTGCCCCATATCCAAAGAGCAGCCGCTTGAGAAACCTGCACATTTGCTTAAAACCTGCTTCAGTTACCTTTGTAAATCTCACCAATCCTTGAATGCTTTGGCTTAACTCCCCTAGTTCCTGTGCTGTGCTAAAACTTTTTCTGTTTCCCCTTTGCCTTCCCTTTCTCTGGTTTTTCTTTATCAAATTATCAGTGCTAGCCTCTTACTCTTGGTAAGAGTGCTATGTTAATGGTAAAAGTTACAAAATCAGTTTGTAACAGAGATAGGAAATTATACTTTTTCAGACTACTGTTGTCCCTTTATGACAACAGAGGCAACACATTACCTGTACTGTGTGGCTAACCTAGCTGTGAGATTCTAGGAGTAACTTTTTTGATGCCTGATCTTATCAGTTCTGATGCCCAAAGTCAGATTAGAGCAAGGGCACTGCTTACTTCATGTAACACACTCATATGCTGAAGGAGCAGGGAGAGTCACTAAGCAGAAGAAATTTCACGGTCCCAGGTTCACAAACATTGTGGAAGAGGTGTAGTACTGTATATTGTGGGAATGCTTTTATTAAACCCACTGCCTGTGTTCTGTTTCTTGCTTACAGCATAGGGGGCTTTGTGAAGACCTGGCTTCCCTTCATCCTCTTTTTGGGGATTATCCTGATAGTCACCTTGACGCTTCACATGCGGTGATGGATGACACCACCCTCCCCTTCCCCTTTTGAAGCCAAGTGTTGAAAACGGTGGCGTTTCAACCCAGGAAGACATGGAGCAGTTTGGCCTGGGAGCTCCCGGAAAAGAAGTCCATTTGTCCTCTGTAATAACCATTCTTCCTTGCCCTGTTGGGCTTTTTTCCCCTTTCTTTCATCATTCTTGCCTTTGAATGTCTAAGGATTGGGGCTGGGCTGGGAGGCTCCTGCATCTTGCTTTTGCCAAAACTCCTCCATGATGGAAGATTCCCATGTGGAAAAACACTATGTGGGCTTGAGTTTGCTAGACATGTAGCAAGGACTTCGTTCCTCCTTTCCCTTGTGGGATATACCGGGGCTGGTTGTGAGGTTCCCCAATCTCTCAGGGAGAGATTCTTGATAGCAGTTAATTAAAAATGACTTTTCTGTGGTCACTGCATCGTGGGTGGGTGCAGTTTGGAGAGGGTATTGCGTTTGCTTGCACTGATTGGTTAACAGGATTTTCAGAGTTCTTGATTATAGCACTTTTCCTACAGCTGGGTACGTCAGCCTTGGGGCCTCAAGATGAATGAATGACCTCCTTGTACTTACAGACTGGAATTCCAGTGTCCAAGATGGAATAAACTTCAGTTCTGCTTTTACCGATAGTACTTCAGTGTAGTAGGGGACTCATGCTGTTGCATTCTCTTCTTTGTTGGATAGAAAGTTAGTTTGCTTTGTTGGCCATGGGAGCCATTGTTCTGAAAGAAGCTACCACCAACTCAAACGGTCACTGTGATTGCCAGTGCTGAACCCTGAGCTGTCCTCAGCTCAGCTTTGGTTGAAAAGTCTGTCAAGACATTCTAGTCCCCTTCATAAGAACTACAGTTTCCAAAATTCTGTGTGTATATATGTGTGTGTGTGTGTGTGAGAGAGAGAGAGAGGCTGAGAGAGACCAACCTTGTAGTTAAACTGTTTGGTTTTTTAAAATACAACTATGTGCTGCAGTGTGCCTTGGAAGCCTCTAGAAGCATAAACCACATCAGGAAAATGCCTGATTTCTAGTAGCAGGAATACTGAAGCTAAAACCCCTATTAATATGAAGTCTGTTCTTAGAAGAACAGAATGATTGGCCAAGATCTTTTGAACACTGGGGGAGCAAAAAGCCTTGTGCAGGATCCCCCAGTTACAGCCACTGCACAAGCACTGATTGTGAAGAACACAGCATGACTTCTGCTTATGTAATGGGATGATGGATGACCCCTGTGTGAGTAGCAAAATGTTAAACTGCTTGTCCTACACTCCATTTCATCAGTGGTTTTGACACAAGAAAGTCTTGGCCATTGATTCTGGATCCATATTTTCCCACATTCCTTCCAGCTAATTCAGAGGCAGTCGGGGTGCTTTGTTTTTCTACTAATCCTGCTCTATTTTTGACCCATGGCTTTACCGGTGTTGTGATGAAAGGGGTCATCCCTCTTGCCAATTCTGTTAATTGGATGAGACATCAAAGGCCATGTTTAGGCTCTCCTCATTTGCACTACTTCTCATCCTCAGACGAATGGTCAACCTTTTCCAGTCCTCTTTAGCACAACTCTTGAACACTGAGTGGCTTGTGCTGCGTTAAGGAGAGGCAGTGCCTGTACTGAGCAGGCATTCAGAATGTGAGGTAGCAGAGTGTATTTTTGCCAACTCAACTGTTTAAGCAGGAACAAGGGCAGTTGTAGCAAGTGACCAGTTGGCTCTAGGCCAATTAGAAGTCAAAGGTCTTGCATCAAAATGAATGCATGCAGTGTGCCATCAAGCTATCCCTGTGCTGCATCTCTTACAGGGATGTTAGTTTTTGTAGAAATAACAGAGAGAGTCCACTAACTGAGAGGTTTGTCCTCCTCCCAATAACTTGCCAAAAATTGCTCAAGGAAGCCCAAGCAGCTCCCAGACCTGATGCTCAAGGCCAATGTCCTTTCTGCAGGCTCTTTTCTAGCAATAGTTTTGACTTCTAAGTCAATGGAGAAGGGTTTTTGTGACGTAATAGTGCAATCATTGCCAAATTAAGGCTCACAGTAGTTGCAGGATGAACAAATACGTCTTCCCACCACCATCAGTGTTTGTCTCTCAGAATACACGTTTTAAATTGTGTAGCCAGTATCCCCTTCAATATTTACATTTACAAAATTCCAACTGCACTAGCTGTTGTGATGATCTCACAAGGTGTTGGCAATGTGCATGGTGTCTCCATAGTTGGAGTTACATGGTTATAGCTGCATTCCCATAGAACAGGATACTGTCCAGTGTTCTTAAAGAGATTGCTTTTCAATGAAAAGGCAAATCCAGACATGAATATGAGGAAATTACTATAATGTGCCCAACAAGTGCTGTTCACGAATAAAGGCCAATGCTGCTGTTGCAGGGAGTCATAGGTGCCTTGCTTTCATTGGGATTTGAAACAGAAACCAAAGGCTTTCAAAGTTGTCACTAAGGCCTCACAATGGCAGCTGTCTTCTCCTCCAACCCTGACCTTCCGTGGTAAATTCCTAAGTGGCTGTTGTTTGTTTGATGCCACTCCTTAAGACCAGGCAGTTGTGAATCTTTTTCACTTTGTAGCCAGCTTGCAGTTCTTTCTGTGATGACTCTGGTATTCAAGGTGAGGCATAGTGTGGGAAACGCTGTTGAAACTAAATTGGCAGAGCCATATGAACATGTGGGTTGAATGGGGTGCATAGATGAGGAAGCACATGTTTGAGGTCTTTACCAGAATGTGTCTACATTATGGGTGCGCCATTCCTTTTTTGGAAGGGGGCTCCAACTCCCAGAATCCTCCAAAATTACACCAGGCAGAATTCTGGGAGTTCTAGCCAACAGACACACATCTACAGACACCTGCATTTCACTTCCTGGGAACAGTCTCACTTCCAGACTGTCTCAGGCCTTCTTCCTGTACAAAAAGGAAAGTGTCCCAGTATTTCTTGTGAGATCTAAGTCTTTGTGGGAGATGTAGTTCATTGGGACATGGCCTGATAGACCCTAATGGGCAGCGATAAACACCTCCCACCAATACCTAGACCTAGAAAGCACTGGGTCAGTTTTCTTTTTTGTACAGGAAGTAGGTCTAAGACAGCCTGGGAAGTAGGCCTTGTTCCAGGTTGTCTCTATATCTACAAGTTGTAACCAAGACATCATTCAGCTGCCAGGATATTATAATTTAGTGACCTTGCTCAGCTGTAGCTAGCTAATTGTTTTGGTATCTTAAAAATGTTTTGCAGTGATTATAGTAAACTATTTTCAAGCCTCAATTGTAAAGACACTTTCATTTTCCGAGCAACTTTTTCTGCACCCACATAATGGCATTTTAACGCCTTGTTCATACAAAATCTTAAACCATTACATGGTGAGTAAGATGTAGGTGTGTTTCTGGACTGAAAACACCCAGAATTCTGCCTTGGTTTTTTTTGGAGAATTTTGGAAGTTCAAGTAAAAAAAACAAAACCCAACCACTACCACCACCAAAAAACAATGAATGGCACACTCCTGGTCTAAATATATCCAACCCCATGTTGCTGTGAAACAAATTGACATTTCCCAACAGCCCCCTAATAACAGCTCATTTTCAAACTACAGTTTTGCAGCAGAATGCCACATTTTTATGCTATCTTTTGAGCCTTCAAATTCCTGAATAGGAAGCATTCCTCTGTAAGGATTTTGGAACCCTGTGATCAGATCACAGGGTGCAATACAATGGGCTCCTTGTTGTACATGCTTGTGCTTACACATAGCCAAAATCTGCAGATTCTTGGAAAAAACAGGCTGTGTATAAACACAGTGCAGACATTACATGCTGTGTCATAATGTGCTACTGTCTGCATGGATTTTGCCTTCATGTAGGCATGGGAATGTCTTTAAGGTAGACACTTGAGGTATAAAGTACGCAGAGATTTAATTGTTCATTTGTGACACTGTAGTATTTGGGTTCTTTTGTTCTGTTCTGATTTTCAGGCCTTTTCTCCATTTTAATTTTGTTCAGACCTCTTGATTTCTGCTGTGGAGCTTCATTGATCTCCCACTTGTGGTTACTCTTCTCCCCCTCCCCGTACTTATGATTAGCCAGATGGCCCTCTGTCCTTCAAGTTAGTTCTCCAGGGGTGCTGGATTCTTTTGTACATACTGAATTCTGCTGCTGTGATTTCATAATCCTGATGATGGTGAAAAATAAATGCATTTCTGTGAATGTCTCCAAGCAGCAGTGGCTTCATTGTTCTGGCTGTCTCTTTCCCTGCCTCCCTCCAGCTGTCATGGAGTAGAGGTTGTATGTGGAATGAATGAGGGTTGGAAACCTTTGTGGCTGTGATCAAATACAGTGTGGGCAGACGTCAGGCTTGTGGGATCTAATTTATTTGGAGACATTGAATTATCATTGTTCACACAGACCCATTAACAAGTTGCACAACAAGTCGCAAGCCTATTGCCTAGCAGGTTTTCACGGAGTGTGTCAGAGAGGCGGGCTACTGGATTGAATTCTGCATAAATCACTATGACAAGGTGATCACAAGCACAGTAACGTTTAAAGTATTTTCCAGGACCTCAGGAATTTTCCTGCAGATCTGGGTTGCGAGAGAGGTGGGAAATGTGAGTGAAGCACACAGATAGCAATGACGCTCTGTCTTGGTGTGGTTGGAGCAATGTAAGCTGAGTAACCCACTTTATTTTATTTGGACATCCAAAAGTTTTCTCTCTTAGAAGATTGGTCCATGTGATGTCCCTTAATAGCAGAGTCAACAATTGATTTTGTACGGTCCCAGGAACAGGACAGCAACACAGTATGGCATAGCCTGTCTTCTGTCTTCCTTTGGAAACTGCAGAGGCCATTTGCTGAACCTGAAGGAGACTAACAGTCCAGTCCTAGAGGTGCTGCTCGGAAGCTTGGTAAACTGCTCCATGGACTCTTTGGCTAAGGGGTAGATTGTAAATGCTTTCAGCAACAATTAGGCAGAGGATTGCAGCCTGAAGGCTTAAGTCCCAAATAAAATAGACTCTGTGAAATCAGTAGGACAGAAGTGGAAACAAACGAGTCTCATTCATTTTAGTGGATCTGCTCCAGTTGAGAGTAACATTAGATTTAATGTCTCTCCCTCCCCCCCGCCCCTTCTGAGAATACCCAGTTATATGGATTAGTTTTTGAAAGCCTGGTGATACAAATATGGCAGGGAGGGAATGGGTAACGTTATGTATGAAAATATCTTTTTACTTTGCTTTTAAATTCCCAAGTTGGCAACAGACATTCTTGCTACAAGGTTAGAAAGAAGGAGCCCTGAAGGACTAAGTTTAAAAGACAAAATACATGTCTGACAAAGTGGATTACAATCCACGAAAGCTTACACGGGAATAAATTTCAGCATTGTTGTTGTTGAAGCAAAATACACAGCTGCCTCTCTGAAAAGTGTATGACGGAAGAGAAAGGTTTCCATATGAAACTAGAGGGAGTTGAACTACAGCGAACACAAACCTGCAGACAAAATGCAAGCAACGAATGAAGCATGTGGGAGGGAAAAGATTTTGAGGAGTACATCACTGACAGCATCAAGATCATAAACAGTTCTTAAATCTATCAGGAGCCATCCTGACCATGGGATGACAGTGAAATTAAAGTAGTACTAAAGGAAAATAAGGAGAGTTGCAGGAGTTAAATGATTTTTATGTGTTTTCAGTACTGAGAAGATACAGGGGAGATACCCTAAAGGTTTCAGGAGGGGTGAATAAGGAGCAGAGGCAAATTGTGCTGACAGGGGACGGTGTTCTAAGACTTACTGGGAATTACAAGCAAAGCTGTAGGTAATATCTACATGGAGATTTAAATAGCTCAACTGTTAAATCGCTGATCTAACTAAAACATGAAACATATTTTTAACAGCAGTCTGAGGACTGGAGAGTTTCCATTCTTGAGGATGACTCCATTGGTGAACTCCAGGAAATGACAGATCACTTCAATTCATGCCTGTTTGGGATAAATTTACAGTTCCAGGAGAATTGGTGGAAAATCTTAATTATGTGTCATTAAAAATAACATTCTCAAGCATATAGAAGATCAAGCATTTTAGAAGAATAATCACTGTGGCTTCTGCAAAGGTTCCTGTCTTGGTGACCTTTTAGAGACGTCTGATAGTGTCATAAATGCACAGACATAAGTGATCAGTAAACTATCTACCTGGATATCCAAAAGGATTTTGACAAAGCCTGTTCCCAGAGACTCTTGAGCAAATGTAGAACCTGTGTACTAAAAACAGAAGCCTTTTCTAAAATATATTGGAAAATGGTTAAAGAAAACCCTGGAAAGGGATGCCATAAGTTGGAATCAACCTGCCGGCATGCAATTATTATTATTAAAGAACAAGGGATGGAGAGTAGGAATAAATGGACAAATCTCAGAATGAAGGGATGTAAGCAGTAGGGTTCCTTCTGGGTGTTATCTTAGAACTGCAGAGCTGGAAGGGACTGTATGGATCATCAAATCCAGCTCCTGTCAGGAGGCACAGTGGGGAACTGAACTCCCACAGCCAGATGCCGAAATCGCTGAGCTATTTCATAGTTATGGGGAAAAATTGAGTCCCAGTCCCAGTACTTCCCAGTATACGTTCCCAGGGTTGTACTTTCTCATCCAAACCATGGCATCTGAATGATGTAGAAGAGTGAAAGGACAAGGACAGGCTCTGGATCTACTCTCGGTCACCCTTCTGGGTTGTTGTTGTTGTTTAGTCGTTAAGTCATGTCCGACTCTTCGTGACCCCATGGACCAGAGCACGCCAGGCCCTCCTGTCTTCCACAGCCTGCCGGAGTTGGGTCAAATTCATGTTGGTAGCTTCGATGACACTGTCCAGCCATCTCGTCCTCTGTCGTCCCCTTCTCCTCTTGCCTTCACATTTTCCCAACATCAGGGTCTTTTCCAGGGAGTCTTCTCTTCTCATCAGATGGCCAAAGTATTGGAGCCTCAGCTTCAGGATCTGTCCTTCCAGTGAGCACTCAGGGTTGATTTCCTTCAGAACGGATAGGTTTGATCTCCTTGCAGTCCAGGGGACTCTCAAGAGCCTCCTCCAGCACCACAATTCAAAAGCATCAATTCTTCGGCGGTCAGCCTTCTTTATGGTCCAGCTCTCACTTCCAGACATCGCTACTGGAAAAACCATAGCTTTGACTATGCGGACCTTTGTCGGCAAGATGATGTCTCTGCTTTTTAAGATGTTGTCTAGGTTTGTCATTGCTTTCCTCCCAAGAAGCAGGCGTCTTTTAATTTCGTGGCTGCTGTCACCATCTGCAGTGATCATGGAGCCCAGGAAAGTAAAATCTGTCACTACCTCCATATCTTCCCCTTCTATTTGCCAGGAGGTGATGGGACCAGTGGCCATGATCTTGGTTTTTTTTTATGTTGAGCTTCAGACCATTTTGTGTGCTCTCCTCTTTCACCCTCATTAAAGAGGTTCTTTAATTCCTCCTCACTTTCTGCCATCAGAGTGGTATCGTCTGCATATCTGAGGTTATTGATATTTCTTCCAGCAATCTTAATTCCGGTTTGGGATTCATCCAGTCCAGCCTTTCTCATGATGTATTCTGCATATAAGTTAAATAAGCAGGGAGACAATATACAGCCTTGTTGTACTCCTTTCCCAATTTTGAACCAATCAGTTGTTCCATACCAATCAGTTGTTCCATAACCTTCTGGGTTACAAACTGCAAAATAGCTATGATTACAATTCCTGCATTTCGTTAAACTTTGCATCCATTCATTGGGATGTTAGAGAAAATTCACACTGGGGTGATGGTTTAGATGAGTTGAGAAGCTGTCCTAATTAAGAGCAGATTGCTTAGCTGGTGGGCTCTCTCCCTGAGACCCTGCAGCTTCCTTTTATTAAATTCCTCAAAAGCTTTGCCTCCTGGGCCCTCAGCTGCTCAAATATCTGTTGCTGCTTATTTCTATCTCCACTGTTGCAAACTTGATTGATGACAAAGCCTGTATCCATGCTGACCATCAGGCAGCTAGAAAACTGCAGCTTCTTTTTGATTAGGTGGCAGGTTAAGGCCTGTTTCTTCTTCTTACCCCTGGAAGCTGCCAGATCTTTCAGTGCTAGGTCATCAGACATGCAAACAGACCTGTTCTGCTCCTAGCTGACATTTTAAAAAAAATGCAAATTGAGGCAAGTTCCTGTTAGAATAAACCACCTTTTCCTCTTAAGTGTGCCTTGTTTCTAGGAACATATAGGGCAACATACTATCTGACTAGGATAAAATAAAGAGAAGGTGGAAACAATATACTGAAGAATATATAAAAGAAATATAAGAATGACAACTTCCTTTGAAGAGAAAGCCAATGGTGAAGAACATGCACTTTTAGACAGTAGAGTAAAAACTGCTCTGAAAGCATTTGGAAAAGATAAGTCAATAAAGGTTGATGGAATACTGATAGAACTCTTTCAAACTACAGAGACTGAATCTGTCAAAATCCTAACAAAAATGTGCCAACAAATATGGAAAACAAAACAATGACCTACAGACTGGAAACATTCAATATACCTTCCATTCTCCAAGAAAGGAGATGCTAAGGAATGCAGTAACCGTAGGATTGTTGTGTTAATTTCCCGTGCAAGAATAAGGATTCTCAAGGTGTTGCAAGAAAGATTTTTACCCTGTATGGACCAAGAAGCGTCCGATGTTCAAGCTGTATTCTGAAAAGGAAGAGGCACTAAAGATCATATCACAAATATACGTTGGTTACTGGAGCACACCAAAGAATCTCAAAGAAGGTCAATCTATGCTTTACAGGCTAGAGCAAAGCCTTTTACTGTGCTAAACATAACTTTAATGTTGACAATAAATAAATTGATATTGTTAAATATTTTGCACACTTTGGTTCAGTCATCAAACCAAATAGAGACTGAAGCCAAGAAATCAGAAGAAGAGTGAGACTTTGGAGAGCAACTATGGAGGAACCAGCAAATATTGCATATAAGATTGTGTCACTGGAGATCAAAGCCAAAATCATCAACCCAATTGTATTTCCAGTTACTATGTATGGATGAGGAAGCCAACAGGATAAACCATTGGTGCATCCTAAATATGTTGCTGGAAGGGAGCTTTGAGAAGACTCTGGAGTTCGAGAAGGATGAGCAAATGGGTCCTAGATAAAATCAAGCCTGAACTTTCTCTGGAAGCACAAAATGATGAAACTGAAGCTGTTGTACTTTGGGCACTTAACAAGACAACACTTGCTGGAAAAGGCAATAATTTTAGGAAAAGTGGAAGGCAGCAGGAAAAGAGGAAGACCAAAAATGAGGTGGATTGATTTCCTAAAAGAAGCCACAACCTTAAGTTTACAATTGGTGAGCAAGGCTGTTGAGGACAGGACATTTTGGGAGTCACTCATTCATAGCTGGCAGGATGGGGAAAGGCAGTTGTGAAATCTTCTGCTACGAGTGTCAAAACAACTTCCCCGGCCTCATTATGATATGTCTTGGGATTTGGAGATGGTAGAAAGCAGTGTGCTCCTCTGCCCCCGCCTATTCCATCATGGATTTCCCTCCTAGGGTAGAATTAACATGCAGAGGTGGTCAAACTGTGTCTGTGTACATAACACACACTCTTTTTCTTTTTCTTCTTCCTGGATCAGCTCACATTCCTTGACAGTGGGGGGGGGGGAAGAAGACAACCCTGTCATCGCCAGGACAGAATTAACATTCCTGGTTTTAAGGGGAGGTATTCTCCTTTTGAAGGGGAAAGAGCCCTCCCAGCAGGAGAGCTTGTGAAAGTGAGGGCCAGCCGGCCGGCCGGCCAGTCCCCCCAAGGGTTAGCTACCAGGCATGCTTTGAAGTAGAGAGCAAAGGGGGAGGGTTGGTCACAGCTGGATGGAAGGGGGGTGGCTTTTCTCCTCCTGGAAACAGGCTGAGCATCAAAGGCCTTCGTGGGGAACTGATATCAAATGGCCCTTCAGCTAGTGTGTCTTAGGGCTTTTGAAATGCTGGGGGTTGGGTTTGCGCCTCCCCAAGACTGGAGCCTGATGCACCCTCCCCGTTTCCTCCAGCTTTGCCCCAAAGCCTGGGTCGTCGGTTCACAGGAGAGCCGGAACAAGGCTTGTAGGACATCTACAGAAACATAGGCCATTAACTGCAACGTATTCCTTACGAGAGCGAGAGAATCGGTATACAGTAGAGGCGCTGGCTAGGAGGCTCTGGGAGCTGTAGTCCAAGAAAACAACCACCCCACTTCAAAAGTTCTGGATGGGGCCCAAGTTTGGAAAGACATAGATAAATAGATATAGATCTAGTACATGTAAAAAAAGAAGAACTGAATTATAAGGAACAAAATATTTCAGTGGAAGTGGGAGGTGTTTGGACACTGCTTCAGTACATAATTACAGGTACTGTATCTTAAGAAGTTTATGAATTTATAGCTAAATAATACATTTTATTGATTGATTGATTGATTGACTGTGTTTATATGCCACTTTTCTCCCAGAACTGCGACTCAAGGCAATTAACAAAACATATTTTTTAATGTAGAAAATTAAAATATCTCAGAGCTGCAAACAATAAAATAGGGTCAAATTCATTATAACACAAATAAAATGAAAATACTCTAAAATGCTTGATTAAAAATACTAATACTAGTTTGCTTTTAAAAAAAGAGCCAACACATTGGGTAAAATCATAACAATTTTAGGCACTTGATGATGGATGGATGGATGGATGGGAGGGGGGGAGGATTGTTTGCACCAAGCAACCTGCATTCACCAGAAGATGTGAAAAGATCTCCCATTAGTCTAGAGTCACACAGAAAGAGACTTGCATGTGGACAGTTGCATGCATAGGCTTTCTTTCCAGTCTTTAGTAAGGAATCCAAAAAGTCTGGGTGCATGCCATCCCATTCCCACCCACTTCTTTTTTTTCCTGAACATCTGAACAAGTTAGTCCCTGCCCAAGTTTGCCAAATCCAGCTTTGAACAATTCTCTGAGAGTAGTCAGTGTCGACAATTCAGTGCAAGGCAGTGCAACAGTCTGACCTGGTTTAGAGTGGCTTCCTTTGTTCTTACAATAGTCTCCATTTATTCTTTAGGCACTTTCTTCTTTAAGTAGGGTATTATACAGATGCTGTCAGATCAGGCTGTTACTGTGCAATCATGAGATTTTATAGTGCTCTCAGATGATGTTGTTTTTCATTTGTAACTCTATCATGCCTTTCTATTGCAACATATGTTATATATTAACAATATATTATATTGTTATATTAAGGAGAGAAAGTCACAATATTTTTTAACTGTCTGATCAAATGGCTATAAATGACCACTCATATTTTTAAACCCTTTTAATGCTGCAGCATTTATTTATTTATTTATTTATTCGGTTGTTTTCTATACCACCCCATTAGTCTGGGCAGTTTCCAGAATAAAACATGAACGCAATCAATATGTTGATTGATATAAATCCCCCAGCTTTACACCAATATATCAACACAATTGATATGGCGATAAACCAACTCGAACACAGCTGGCAAAAAGATAGACCTAAATTTAAAAAATAATATTAACATCTGAGGATAAAGCTGCTTTATAGAGTTCTATCTTTGCTAGTTTCCTAAATATCAGGAGATGGATGAAGTCTGTCTGGTGCACTTTGGTTGGAAACTTGTTCCGCAGAATAGAGGCCACCACTGAAAAGGCCACATTCCTCATTCACCTTTTTAGTCTCCCTCAGTGTGGCCCCTTTTTAACAATGTGGCTTGGGAGGTGCGTATGAAATGGGTAACTGTTTTCTGGGAGAATCGTTTGGACAAGTATCGAGGCCCCTAAACCATTAAGGGCTTAATAGGTCATAACCAGCACTTTGAATTGAGCACGGAAATTGACAGGGAGCCAATCTTGGTCCCAGAGATCAGTCTGGCCACCTCATTTTGGACCTGCTGGAGTTTCTGTACTGTCTTCATGGGCAAGGGGGCCCTACATAGAGAGCACTGCAGTAGTTTATTTTTGAGATTGCCAATGCGTGAACCATTGTTTTTAGGCATTTCTTACCCAGGTAGGGGCACAACTGGGCAATCAAGTATGATAAAAGCAACTCCTGGCCGTGGCCGATATTTGAGCCTCTGTAGAGAGTGCTGGTTCTAGGAGTACCTGCAAGTGCCTGGTGTTCTATTCTAATTGTTGTTATGGCTTCTTGCTGCAGCAAGTTAAACAAACTTTACACAGACACTAAAGAATCATGGCCACTGGTGAATCTTTAATATTATGCCAGCTTGAGGTTCCCACTGATCATCTGCCTTTAAGATCTACTGGGTCAGGTGAAGAATTCAAACAAATCTTAAAGCTCTCCAAGCAGCATAATTTGAGTCTAGCTGTGCATTGACTCCACTACCGATCACCCTTCGTTGTGATGGATAATCTGAATAGGAAGTGCTTCTTTCACAAATGCTCTTTAGAAACAAAACAAATATTTTTCACTTGGAAAAAACATGATCTGCTTTGCTGCCTCTAATCCCTTCCCCTCCCCTCCCTTTTTTGCAGGACAGCAGGTCAGAACAAGTAAAAGATGGGCAGGCAGTGCTTCCAGTCCCACTGTGCACAGGGACTCTGTTTGTAAGATCAAAGGGTACTTTGAGCCATCCCATGACAGCGTGTAGTGACATTTCTCTTTGAGGACTCTTATGAACAGATCCATAGCTAAGAGGACTAGATAGCTCACAGGGAGCAGCAGTCATGCTGAAGATGGCAGCGTAAATCTATCTGCAATGAGAGAGAAACTGAGGATTTGCTACATACCTGTCCTAAAATAGCAAAGACTTATAAGGGCACATAGACACAATCATGTATTTGTTTATTCACTGAAAACAAAAAACAAAAATAAAGAATAGAAATTCAAGGAAGGAATAAGATAATCAAAGAAGGAGAATCTAACAAAGTAAGAATTAATCATAATAAACAGAACAAGTCAGACTGTAAACCAAGAAAAAAACCTCCGGCAACACACAATAAGGTCAGAAGTAAAACCAGAAGTGGGCACAAGATTATGCAAAGATATAATAATAACAGAATGATGATGATGATGATGATTTTGCCACTCTATCATGTCTAATTTTGTAATCTGTGCAATCTTTGGACATTCGCAGATGAGGTGTGACACAGTTTCATCTTTTTCTTGGCAGAGTCGACATTTGCTGTTAGCACTAATTCCTTGGATCTTAGCTTTCATCACATTGGAAGGGGAAGGGGATTGAACAGCAACATTCTATACACTGCAACATTTTGCTGCATATCTGACTTGTAACTGTTGTTGGTTTTGTGGCACCATTCGTATACCTCCACCCAAAGAATTATGGGTATTGTAGTTTGGGCAAGCAAGCCTTGAATCTTCCTTCATTGATCTCTGGCTCCTTTCATGCAAGGACAGTGATCAGTGTTTCCTGGTCAGAGAGTATGACTAGTTAAATCAAGTCTGTGTAAAGTAGTTGCTCAACCCCGATGCTTTCTGTATGTGTTTGTTGAACCCTCACCCCATGCTGGTTGGAGGGCGAGAGGAACAGTAGCCCCTCCCATTTACACATGCCTTCCTTACACCCCAGCTGGATTACTGCAATGGGTTACTACATGAGGCTTCCTTTGCAGAGTGTTCGCAAACGTCAGCTGGTCCAAAACAGGGCAGCCAGATTGTTGACTAGGGCCAGTTATAACATAGGAGACATATAACTCCCTTTTTCCAACAGCTCCACTGGCTACCATCCATTTCCGGTCACAATTCAAAGTACTCGTTATGACCTATAAAGCCCTGTACAACTTGGGTCCAAGTCATCTGACAGATTCTGTCCTCCTATACAATCCTGCCTGGGCTTTAAGATCTGCAAGAGAGGCCCTTCTCACAGTCCCACTAACTTCAGAGGTCCATCTCGGGGGTACTTGAGAAGAGGGCCTTCTCAGTGGCCAAGCCCAGGCACTGGAGCTCATTACCAAGACAGGCTAGGCTTGCCTTCTCCCTGCTCCCCTTCCAATGGCAGGAGCTGATGGGCTGGTTTTCATTGTTTTAGGTTAAATTCGTGTTCCTATGTTTGCTGTTGATGTTGGTCTTGTTGTTGTTGTTGTTATTTTAAGGAGTTTAAATCGTAATTGTATTTTAATCATATACTTGAATTTCATTGTACTGTAAAATTTGCCATTTATTATATTTTAATCTGCAATTGTTTCAAATTGTCATGTAAACCGTCTTGGGTTCCAATTTTGGGAGAATGGCAGCATAGAAATGAAGCCAACTTGGAAGGCATCAGTGAGAAGATCTGCTTCCTCCTGTTTAACTTGAAGCAGAAAAGCATCACTCACATAGATGGTAATACAACTATTTTGTATAATGTAACTCATACTCTTTTGCTCATAGTTACTAACTGTAATTTAGCTGCTACTGGATGCATGGTGTGTATCATTCATGGGGCTTTAAAGTATATTATACAGTACATACTGTTGAGGGGAGACAGAGAGGTGAGAACACTCAAAATGTATCATCAATGAGGTACAATCAATTTCTATAATAATAGTTCCCTCTTGCAGGTTTTGAGTGGTAGGCCGGTGCTGGCTGGGCTTCAAAGGGGCGGAAGTAGTGTGATGTTTGCTTTCTGCAGCCCTGCTTTTGTTACTTCCAGGACTTAACCATCCAACAAAGAAGCTTCTGTAACCTGTTTTTAGTGCTGATTTCATGCAGTTAATCTTTAAAGTTTAATGCATACTTGGCATTTGAGTAAGTGTCTAGTTTCCAAGTAAAGGAAACTGATTTATTTGACACATAACATATATCTACCTCTATGTAACAACACATGTATTTTGTTGTTGTTATTTAGTCGTTTAGTCATGTCCGACTCTTCGTGACCCCATGGACCAGAGCACGCCAGGCCCTCCTGTCTTCCACTGCCTCCCGGAGTTGGGTCAAATTCATGTTGGTAGCTTCGATGACACTGTCCAACCATCTCGTCCTCTGTCGTCCCCTTCTCCTCTTGCCTTCACACTTTCCCAACATCAGGGTCTTTTCCAGGGAGTCTTCTCTTCTCATGAGATGGCCAAAGTATTGGAGCCTCAGCTTCAGGATCTGTCCTTCCAGTGAGCACTCAGGGTTGATTTCCTTCAGAACGGATAGGTTTGTTCTCTTTGCAGTCCAGGGGACTCTCAAGAGTCTCCTCCAGCACCACAATTCAAAAGCATCAATTCTTCGGCGGTCAGCCTTCTTTATGGTCCAGCTCTCACTTCCATACATCACTACTGGAAAAACCATAGCTTTGACTGTGCAGACCTTTGTCGGCAAGGTGATGTCTCTGCTTTTTAAGATACTGTCTAGGTACCTATACACAAATGCAAGAGTATGTGATACTTTTTATTGAACCACTAAAAATAAAACAAATTGCAAGCTTTCATAGATTAAATCCATTTCCTCAGGCTCTAAGCACATCCCCTTTGTGTATGATGCAAAATAATTGTCCAGAAATTGATATCTGGCAGATAACATCAATTTCTGGATAATTGTGATAACATCAATTTCTGGACAATATTTTTGCACCATCCGTGAAAGGGGTGTGCTTAGAACCTGAGAAAGTGGATTTCATCCATGAAAGCATGCTATTTTAATTTTAAGCAGTCGAATAAAAAGGTATCACCTACTCTCGCGTTTGTGTAAACTTTTGGACCATACCAGGCCTTTTCCTTTTTTGTCACCACGCAATCATCCAATTTTCTGACCTATGAAGAAATGTGGGAGAGGGATGGTTCCCCTTCATTACGTATATTAATATGGCCAAGGCAGAGAGCAACCCGCCTGATCAACATAAACCATTCTGGTTGGACTTAGTAAACAAGTGTAACAGAGGCAGGTGCTGCATTTCAGAATAGCTGAATCTCACATTCACAGTAGATTTGGGTTGCAGAAGCCTTCTCACTCCCAACACTCTAAGGTAACTTGCTATTTTGCTGCCAGAATCAAAAGAAGATTCAACTATTTTGAGCTGGTTTCTGTATATGAAATGGGAGAGGGCTGGCTTTTTGCCCTTAGCTTCAAGTAGTTAAACCTATTGGGGTAGCCCTAGCCTCTCATAAGGGGTGGAGGGGTACAGTTGCTTTCTCACTCCAGCTCCCATTAGCCCCAGTCAGTAAGGTAAATGGAGAGGGATGATGAGAGTTGCAGCCTGACATCTGAAGAGCCACAGGGCCCCCTGCATTGTGTCTTATATGCTTCTTGTGTCTCCTAGTCTACTGCTTCTCAGTTCTTTGTCTCTCATTCCCAGGGACTGCTCTATCAAAGAGCATGTGTTCCACCCTGCTAGAATTAAAAAGCTCACTCTTTCTGAGAAAAAAGTTTTACAGGCCTTTTTGTCATTATGTTTATAATTTAATAAGTTTTAAGGACCTCAGAAAATGCAGTGGTATTGTTCCCAGCGTGGTGTAGTGATAGACTAGGACTCTAGAGCAGTGGTCCCCAACCTTGGGCCTCCAGATGTTCTTGGACTTCAACTCCCAGAAATCCTGGCCAGCAGAGGTGGTGGTGAAGGCTTCTGGGAGTTGTAGTCCAAGAACATCTGGAGGCCCAAGGTTGGGGACCACTGCTCTAGAGAACAGGGAGGAAAGCGATGACAAACCTAGACAGCATCTTAAAAAGCAGAGACATCACCTTGCCAACAAAAGTCCGCATAGTCAAAGCTATGGTTATTCCTGTAGCGATGTATGGAAGTGAGAGCTGGACCATAAAGAAGGCTGACCGCCGAAGAATGGATGCTTTTGAATTGTGGTGCTGGAGGAGACTCTTGAGAGTCCCCTGGACTGCAAGGAGAACAAACCTATCCATTTTGAAGGAAATCAACCCGGAGTGCTCACTGGAAGGACAGATCCTGAAGCTGAGGCTCCAATACTTTGGCCATCTCATGAGAAGAGAAGACTCCCTGGAAAAGACCCTGATGTTGGGAAAGTCTGAAGGCAAGAGGAGAAGGGGACGACAGAGGACGAGATGGTTGGACAGTGTCATCGAAGCGACCAACATGAATCTGACCCAACTCCGGGAGGCCGTGGAAGACAGGAGGGCCTGGCGTGCTCTGGTCCATGGGGTCACGAAGAGTCGGACACGACTAAATGACTAAACAACAACAAGTAGAGAACAGGGTTCAAATCCCCACTTGGTCCTGGAAGCTCAATGGAGGAACCGCTCCTTAAATGTCTCAATTACCTTGACAGCCCTGTTAGAGTCGCTATAAGTCAGTTCTGGCTTGACAGCACAGAACATACACACGTGGTTGGGAGCAAACACGAAACAAAGATAGTAATTCCATTAGGAGTTGAAAACTGTAATGATACTGTTGGGTATAAAAAGTCTACTGTTATGGGGATTATAGAACACAAAGATAATAAGTACCAAATTGCAGTAGTACAGGAAACAAAGTTTATTACTATGACTAAAATCCAAAGAAACAAATATAATATTTCTGTTAGTAATTGATTTCCAAGTGAGCCCGACTCTTGCAGGAGAACTTGGGAACTGATGGAGAGCTAGTGCTTACCATCTGTGGGGAAATGGCCCGGGTCCCCCCCCCCCCCCGCCGTGGGAGGCGTGCCACGGATTGAGAGACCCTGTTCTAGTCCAGGAAGGATGCTCCTGCCAGGACCCGGAAACCTGCGAGGTGGTTTAGGTGCCCCCAGGGGCTTCCTTGCTGTCGCTGGTCCTACCCGATGCTACAGGACTATGGATCGCGTCTCCTCCGCCTAATTCCTGGAACGAGTCTTCCCTTCTACACCGAAGAAAGAGGGGAGAAAAGGGGAGGGGGGTCATCAGGGCTCCGGGGGCCAGGCGGTGTCTGTCTCTTTAAGGAGAAGGAGGAAGGGGGGGGCGGCGGCGGCCGGGCAAGTGGGAGGTCCACCCCCCCGCTAACCCCGCCCCCGATTTTGTCTTTGAATTTATTTCATCCCATTGTGTGGGTCGCCAGATCCCAGCCTTCGGGAGGAGAAAGAGACGGGTCTGGCCCCAAAGAACTTTGCGTCGGATTACAGAACTAGCGATCTGAATATAGATCTCTCTCCGGCGAAATCCCTTGCAATCCGGGTGCCGTTTGAACCAACAGCGGAGACGACCTCAACTTGCCCACGGGAGGAGAAAAAGGTGCAACTTTAGGGGCAATTTCCCGGGTGGGGGGTGGTGGGCGGGCGGAGAAATGTTTGTGTTTAGCAGTGATGGAGGGGTGCGTGAAAGCATCCCATTTCTAGTTGTCTGCTTGGTCAAGAATCTTGCGGGGTGGGTGGCATGGGACGGGACGGGACGGGACGCGTGTGGCAGGATCCTCCCACGCGTGCATCTGAGAAACGGGGAGTTTGGTTTTTAAAGTGAGTGGTTTGTGGCGACCCCACAGCCTTTTCCTGATTTTGTCTGTGGGGGCAGATCTTAACTGTGAGTGCTGGCTGCATGTTGCCTTTAATATATCTACACATATCTTTTATAATTCGGAATGCTGCCTTGGATTTTATTACCATTAATTAATTGCCTTTAGTGTGATTTTTACTGGCAGTTGAGAACATGAGCGTATTAAGTGAACGTTGGCAAACCATGTGTGAGGACAGACTGAGGCGTGCACGGTTTACATACCCAACGGATTTAGGTGCGAGAATCCTGAAGTGATAGCATTAGATTATAGGATTAAAAACAAATAGATTATCTGGAGAAGTCAACACAATTTATATTTAAGAAAAATACTTGTCACAATAGGGAGAATAATTTTCAGCCCAGCCCACTTCCTGCTGAGCTTGCTTTCTGCTTGCAGGGAATACTTCGAAGTGTAGCCTTTAGGAAGCACAGGCCATTGTATAGCAAGTAGAGCAGGCCAGATATTGGCTACTGTGTTCCGTGCATTGTGGGAGCATCCGAGGATGTTAAGGCAATACTTGAATTCTTAACCATGGTTCAGAAGTTTGTGCTTTAAAGATGTCTTGCACACATCAACCAGCTCCCCTTTTGCCAGGATGTTTTACTGACATGGAGGCGATATAGACTGATAAAGTCATCTTTACTTCCTTGTACTTGGGGGCAAACCTCTGGCTGGAGTGGGAGTCTTGGATCAGTGGCTGCAAGAGGGAGAAAAAAAATCAAACAAGAAAACCCTTCCCCTGCCACCAGCTCAGCAGGTGACCTGAGGAAGGGTGTAGGAAGCTGCCTTAAGCAGCCAGGATTAGTTTAGCTCAGCCATCCACAACCTGCACCCGCAGGATCTGTTGCGTCACCACAGCCACCTGTGGGGTGACGGAAGTCACCGTCTGATACTCCGGGAAGGCGCTAGCTTGGGCACAGAGGGTGGTGAACTGGCCCTGCGTTGTTTGCTTTCCCCAGTAGTGGCTCTCTGGCAGAACAGAGCTTTTTCCTTCATCTGGCACCTGGTCCATTTAAGTGAAGATTCAGGGTGGGGGGAAACTGAACCTGAGATCTTCAGCAGAAAAAAGGCATTGCCCCCAAGATGCAGTCTTTCTCCCATCTCCTAAATCCTGCAATATGTGGGAATAATAATTCTGACCTGTTTTGCATCCTTGTTTGTAAGGATTACTGACTTTATAATGTGTTATGGATGCTCTTGCAGCTGCAGCATACACGCTGAAGGTGTGCAGTGTTAGCAGCCTTGCTGACATTAAAAATGAGTCTTGGGCCGGATGCGGCATTTCCTGGCTGTTCCTCCATGTGTCACTTTGAGCTTCAGTGAAGCAATGGGGGATATGAATGCTCAGTGGCAACGGTAATCCACATTTGTGACTGTATGTATCGTTCTAGGGATGGGTTGCATTTTGGGGAAACCCTTAACTACATACTTATCTTGTCCCTTGTCCAAAAAAGTTTAGGTGGCAAAGATCTGAATTCAGTGATAATCCCAAGTAGAATAGGTTCATTGAATCAAGGTGGTTTATGCAGGCAACTGACTCACAATTCAGCAGCGATTCAGTGGCTCCGTGCTAGTTGGGACAAGCAGCTAGGTTTAGGCTGTAGCATCCATCCTGGTCTCTGTTTTTGTCTTTGCTTTGCAGTGGTAGACTTCCCCCAACCCTGTGGGGTAGGCTAACTGAAAGACAGCGATATTTCATAACCTGGGGCTCTCTAGATGGATTAGATCTCTGGGGAAAGATGAGAGTTCTAGTCCAACACATCTGGAGACGATGAGAGTTCTAGCCCAGCACATCTGAACAGCACCACATAGATGGTGGTGCGGCTGCTCTACACTGTCACAAATCACTATCTTCTGTTCTGCACATGCTGTTTCAGAGGAAGGCTCTCAGGCAGACTTTTCTCTTTCTCAGCTGAACACTGCCATGCATTCTAATGCTCTCTTTCCCTTTTATCAACCAGGATCCTTCATCATTGAAGGCATTTTGGAAATGACCCCCTGGGATCCTCCTGGTGTATTTCTGTGCTGCTGGGGGCTCCTCTTCCTGGTTCTTGCTCCTCTTAGCTGCCGTTTATGTCCTGTCCCCTGCGAATGCTCCGAACCAGCTCGAACTGTCAAGTGCGTTCAGAAGGAGCTGACTTCTATTCCAGTTGGGATCCCGACATACACCCGCAACCTCTTCATAACTGGCAACCAGATTGCCCGTGTTGGTAGCCAGGACCTCCGGGGATTGTCCAATCTTGTGACGCTCTCCTTGGCCAACAACAGGTAATGTTCAACCAGACTATAGGAGAAGCTTTCTCTTAGCAGCTCTTTCAAAAGATGATGGGATGGGTGCATGATATTAGGGGAAACCAAGAGCCAGGCTTCTGTCTCCCTCTTCTACTACTAATATCCCTTATAGTAGTTTTTTTTTAACATGCAACAAGGGCTGTGTGTGTGTGAGAGAGAGAGGAACATGCAGTCATTGTCCTTTCCCTCTGCAGTCTGAAATGCTGCAGTCCATGCCACCTCCTACAATTGTGTGCTCAGCCCAAATCTCAGGGTTGCATATTGAGGCTGAGAGCAATTGCTGGATCTTTGTCGATTTCCAACGTGTGCCTTTGAGTGTGTACAGCACGCCTGCCATTTCCATGACCACTGAGTCACTGAGTGGACACTTGGCCTAAACAGAGGTTTCTGCCTCTTCTCCTGGCCACAAGGCACTACCCAAGAACTCTGAACTGCCCTCCCTGCTTCCTCTCCTAACCCGGTACTGGAGGCCTCTTGGACTGTTTTCGGGACTTCCAGTCTTTCTGTAGACTTCCCAATTAATCTTCAGGGGCTCACATTTTTAAGTGTTCTTTGCGGCCATAAGGACTAGACAATTAATCTTAACGAGCAGCAAAATAGGCAAGATTCTCAGGGCACTGAAGTGCAAGCCAAGTATGCAATGACTATGGTCATGGAATCCCTAAGCACCCACAGCCTTGGAAAAAGGCAGAGTGTGTGTTTGTTTGTGGATGGTGGTTGACCCATTTATTGCTAACTGAAAACTTTTCCCAATCCCCTGCCCTGGTGACTAGCAATATAAGCATGATGACTTGATGTGTTGTGTTCGTATTAAACTACTACTGCTGCTGCTGCTGCTGCCGCCGCTGTCGCCACCACCATTGGGAACACTATTGCAGAATTTTATAAAATATTAAAATCAGCTACAGATCTCTGAAATAACACCGTCAGAGTGATATTAGGAACAGTATACATATTATATTAATACTTAACTGATACTTAGGTTTTTGGTTAAAATGTGTATCTCTTATATATTACTAGTCAAAGACTATGTCTTCTATATAATAATAATAATAATAATAATAATAATAATAATAATAATGATGATGATGATGATGATGATGATGATGATGATGATGTTCTGTACCATTTCCCCACAGCTAGTATTTCCTGGTCTGTGTTTGTATAACCAGCTCCTTTTGGCTTGATGATACAGGGATTACCATGGTAACACCAGTGTGTCAGAGGCTGCAGTCAGAGCACTGGGCTGATGCGCTGATGCCCTCTCGTTCCTGTTAGTGATGCACAGGAGTGAGAGGCATCCTTGTGGCACATCTGTGTTTGCAGTCTTAGCCTAGGACCTCTGATACACTTCCAATGGTCCAGGGGGCTGTTGGGGAGAACTGCAGTACCCAGAGAAGGGCAGATCCAGAGGTCTTACTTGAGTCTCTTATTATTTTTCTTCAGAGTCTGTGAATGAATGGGAAGTAAAATTTTTGAATGTGGCCTTACTTATTAGACCAGCTCGAACTGTCAAGTGCGTTCAGAAGGAGCTCATTTTATACACATTCAATATTTAGTACAGCTGCTAGACATTTGTATTAATGTGTGCTTTTATTATGTGATACTGTCTGTTTTCTGTAATTAAAGATGACAGACTGACCGTGTGTCTTGCCTTCCCCACTGAGTGCAAGAGGGATTATGGGGACAAGCTTTTCGGTTTGGGGTGTGATTGACTCTTCCATAGCAGCCACCTCACTCTGCCTCCTAATAATGCTGGCTGTATTCCTCAAATGGAAGAGAATGCAACTGTCAGGAACATGGGTTCACTGAGGCGGTTACTCTCCTGGCATTCCTGAATTCATTTTAAAAATTATAGTCTTACTGTATCTAATTTTGCCTCTTAAAAACAACAGTCAAGCCTTTTTCTTAGAGAAAGATTGAAATAAATCAATTCAAAAACAAATGGCCTGAACAGGCAGTCTTGAGAAGTAATGCTGGTCTATAATACCAGATTAAATTCTTCTGACAAAGAGTGATTTCTACTTTTAAAAACTTAAAGTATCCTATAGAATTAATGACATTGTATTGTGTCTGCTAGAGCAGAATAAGTGAGTGATTTTTAACATTAAAATAACTTGATTACAGTTCAGTTTCACTGGTATGGGAAGTGAAGGTGAAGATAGTCTTTAAATACAAATAGTTACCTGCCCACATGAAAATATTTTGTAATTTAAGTAGTGCTGTTATCCTAACACTAAGCATGGTCACATTCTAGACTATATGGCTTCAGCTTCTTAGGACACATTTTAAAAATGTTCTTCTACATAAAGAACACTTTGCTTGATTTTTTAAAAAAATTAAAGGTGACTTAACACGGAGAAACATTTAGCTTAGCTTCTTCCCCTCTGTATGAATTTACTACAGGAAGAAAGGTTACCTGTGGGGAAGCTTCCAGAAACACTTGCAGTCCGAAGTGGAACAATCCAGAATTCTACCATCACACTTAATCATTACAATAGGAAGACTGTCTCTGAGTTTGGCACATATATTGTTTACCACAATGGCAGTATGGAAAAATATGAAAAGGTCGCTCCGACTGTGGCTACATTCAGAGCCTTGTATGTGCACGCAGAGATAAAGCTCAGACATATCCTAGGAAACTGCCTTGTACTGGGTCAAATCCATTGTCATCTGCTCCAGAAAATGGAAAAGTTATTATCTGAAGTACAGCTCCTAGAATATCCAGCCAACACAGACAGTGCTCATGTTGGTTGGGACATTCTGAGTCACCGAAAGTAACATTTCCCTTCTGTTATCCATTATGTGCCATCAAGTCAGAACCCAATCAATAGTGACTCTATTAGAGCTTTTGTTGTGAGTTAGATATTTAAGGAGAGGTTTTACCAGGTCCACCCTCCTCATGGTGAGCTTCCATGGCTGAGCAGGGATTTGAACTGAGATCTCCTGAGTTCATCACTCCATCCATGACAGCATACTGGGTATTTGCAGTGATCTAGCCTAGTATTATCTATTTGGACTGGCAGGATTTCTCCTGGCAGAGATCTTTCTCATCACCAGTTGCCCCATCCTTTTAAATTCCTCATCCTTTCACTTAAATTTGCCAGTGAATGCATGTGGTGTCTTCTGCACTCAGCTACTGCCATTCCTCTGCCTGCACTAGGGTTCACTGGCGCTTCTGTTTATTGTCTTGGCTTCAGTGCTCAACAGGGGTGCATGAAAACAAGCTGAATTCTGTCCCCAGTAGTTTTACAGAAAGTCTGTAAAGTTCTGCACAATCCTCTGGGTTTTTAAAGCCGCATAACAATTTGCATTTCTTTTTGTGCACACTATTGCCTAATCATGGCTTTTTCTGAGTACATGCTTTTTTTGCACACAGTATTTGGTGTCCTACTTTGGGCACATCATGAGAAGGCAAGATTCTCTGGAGAAGACAATAATACTAGGAAAGGTTGAGGGCAGCAGGTAAAGAGGAAGCCCAAATGTGAGATGAATTGACTCCCTAAAGAAGCCACAGCTTTGAGCTTACAAGAGCTGAGCAGGGCTGCCGAGGACAGGGCATTTTGGAGATCCCTCATAGGGTTGCCATAAATTGGAGGCAACCTGACAGCACATAACAACGACATTAGCAGCACCATTTGGAGAAATGTGCAATCTCAAGGATAACAGTCTGAATCCAAGATATGCTAAGTCAGTTTGTTTACAGATGATTCTTCTCTCTCTTCCTTATAGCAGAGCTTGGAATATTAGGTTTGAAAATTAATTTGTTAGTGCTGAACGTCAGAAACTGGAAAATTAACTTGTTGCTATTGAGATTAAATACAGCAAATACTTAAACTGTGGAATTAGCATCATTAATTTACTGTTTAAATTGTCAGTTCTAAAATAAAACGTGATATTTTTCACTGTTGATTCTTAGTAGCATATTCCTTATTGTTTTTTTAATCTGTTACCTTCAGTCTAACACTTTTTTTAAAAAACAGCCAAATGCTACAGTGTAAGGGTTCAGCTGGAGATGATAGCTAATAGAGATCTAACATGTTTAAAAACTATGAAGATGGGAAAGACCATTCAGGTTAAAGCCTAGGACCTTAGCACTACCAATAGCACTACATCTATGCAAATTTAAGAGCCTTTATCCACTTTGACATACAGTATATAAAAGTTATTAAAGAGTTATATGTCCAGAAGCTTGCCCATTGTCTTCATTGACTGGAGCTCTTGGGAACAGTAATCCCAGAACACTTAACATTTAAGTGAGAAAATGATTGTTTCTTATTAAAAGTGGGTGGGCATTTATTTTTCTCGTGAAGGAAGTAAGCAACCACATATAATGTTTAACATTAATGTTACACGTAAAACTTATTTTCATAACACTGAATTTATTGACGGCATTTTGGCTCACTTGGCTGAAGAAGCAACAAATTTAATGGCAACATGTTAAAATTAACATGTCATTTCCAAGCTCTAAGCCTTAGCACTCAGTACACAAAAGTTAAGGAAACCATCTTCATATGGTGTTATTTTTGAATGATGGATGTCTAATCTGTTTTTTATCTTCAGGATCAACACTGTGGAGTCGCAGGCATTCTCTACTCTCCAGACCTTGCGTTACTTGGATCTGAGTCATAATCAGTTGACCACCATCCATCCTGATGCTTTTAATGTTAGAAACAACTCCATCCAGGAATTAAACCTTAGCCACTCACTTTACAACTCCTCTGCCATTCTCCCTCTGGCAGCTGTCCTTGCTCAGGGTGGCTTCCAGAACCTCTCTAGGCTAGAGCTCACCAGCAATCAGATTGTCTACTTGCCTCTGGGCATGTTATCTGGCCTCACCAAGCTGGAGCATTTAGACCTGAGGAACAACTCCCTGGTGGACATTAAAAACTCCACCTTTGCTGGTCTTGACCTAAAGTACCTTGATTTGACCATGAATGCCTTCAAGACCCTGAGGAGTGAAGCATTAACTATTCTTGGTAGGCAACTCCATCTCCACCTCTTCCTGAAGGGCAATCCTTTTGTGTGTGATTGTGACATTGAAGACCTGGTCAGCTGGCTCAACCAAAGCCAGCAGGTGGGAGATGTGGAAAAACTTGCCTGTGCCTTTCCTCGAGATCTGAAGAACACCTCCCTGGTGGAGCTGGCAGGGCCAGATCTGGAGTGCCACTTCAGCCAACATGGAGAAAACGCACTTCAGACCTCCTATGTTGCCTTAGGTATGGTCCTAGGAGTCATTGGAATCATCTTCCTCCTTGTGCTCTACCTGAATCGGAAGGGCATCAAAACGTGGATGAACACTATGAGAGATGCCTGCCACAATTTGATGGATGAATACCACTATCGCTATGAAATAGACTCAGACCACCACATCACACAAGTCTCAGCACTGGATATATGATGTTGACTTTCTCTTTTGGAGACTTTGAAGGGTTCTTTGTTGTTATTGTTTCTGTTGGGACCCAGGGCATCCATTTTGGGGGAAAATCCCTCTCCTGGGATATGCTTTCCCTCCACCAAAAATGCAAGCCTTTTAAGAAGGATAGACCTATGGGTTAAACTCTGGGTGTGAACTCAAAGAACTTGCTTTTTTCATTCATAATGCATATTGTGCACTAGCTTTGACTGCATGAAAATTAAACTGGGGAAAATGCTTCACAGTTCATGTCAAAATTCTGAAGTTCAGGCTCTTGGAAGCCTGAGTATCTAGTATTTTTCCCAGTCCCATCTTTAAAAACCTAGCATCTTATTTTGTCCTCTTGCAATAGGGTCTATTACCTGTCTTACTCATTGAGGATCCAGTTTCTGTGACATTGTGATAAGGTAAAGGTAAAGGTTCCCCTTGACAAATTGTCCAGTCGTGTCCGACTCTAGGGGATGGTGCTCATCCCCGTCTCCAAGCTGTAGAGCCAGCGTTTGTCCATAGACAGTTTCCATGGTCACGTGGCCAGCGCGACTAGACACGGAACGCCATTACCTTCCCACCGTGGTGGTACCTATTTATCTACTCGCATTTTACATGGTTTCGAACTGCTAGGTTGGCAGGAGCTGGGACAAGCAATGGGAGCTCACTCCGTCGTGTGGATTCGAACTGCTGATCTTACGACCTTGCAGCCCAGAGGCTTTGTGGTTTAACCCGCAGCACCACCACTACATTGTGGTAGACATGGCCAAATAATGTGCCTTTGTTTTTATAGAAGGGGACAAGTCAGATTAAGACTGGGCTGTAGGAATTCTGGATGCTGTTGCCTCCTTTTGATCTTTTCTTCATGATGCCATGTGCAGCCTATGTAGTGTAGTCGTTATGCTGTTGGACAATGGGGACTTGAGAGATTTAGCTTCTAGTCCTTGATGAGCCAAAAAAACTCACCTTGGGCTTGTCACTGTACAAGGCTTGGTTCTGCTACAATTCTGGCTCCCTCTCCCTGTTTGTCCTCTCCATCTGATTACCTTGCCTTCCTCAGCCTGATGCCCAAGATCCAGCTGCCATTATTCCTCACATTGACAATGCTGGCAGAAATTGATGTACATTGTAGGGGTAAAGCACTCTGCACGCCATTACCTACTTTTCTCCTCTAATAAAGACACTTGTAGTCATGATTTGTTCCAAACTTAAGAGTAGTGGTTGAATATTTGAGCTGTTCAGGAACTCTAGAGCAGTGGATTCCAACCAGTCACTGCCCGGGCCCGATTCAGTGCTTCTTTTGACATATAAAGCCCTAAACGGCTTGGGCCCTGGATACCTGAAGGACCGCCTCCTTCCATATGAACCTACCTGGCAGTTAAGATCTAGCCAGGGGGCTCTCCTGAAAGAGCCATCCCTCAAGGAGGTAAGAGGGATGGCTTGTGGACAAAGGGCCTTTTCGGCAGCTGCCCCCAGACTATGGAACGCCATCCCAAGGGAGATTTGTCTGGTGCCGACATTGATGATGTTTCGGCACCAGATCAAAACCTTCCTGTTCCATAAGGTTTTAAATTGAAATAATATCAACTGTGGGTCCTGATGGCAATTTTTTAGAGTACTGTATTTTTAATTGTATTTTAATTGTTTTATCTTTTTATCACATTTAAATTGTTGTAAGCTGCCCAGAGACCTTTGGGTAGTGTGGGCGGCATAGAAGTTAAATAAATAAATAAACCTTGGGTAACTCAGGTGTTCTTGGACTGCAACTCCCAGAAACCCCAGCCAACACAGCTAGTGGTGATAGCTTCTGGGAATTGCAGTCCAGGAACACCTAGGGTACCCAAGGTTGAGAACCACTGCTCTATAGTAAGCTCTTTGGCTCTGTTTTTGGTGCTGTTTAGTGTTACAACACTGTGTGAGAGCTCCTTTTTCTTTGTTTATCTTATTTAATAGCAGGAGAGGTACTAGCCAGATTGGAAGCCGAAGATGACTAGCCCCATTCCTTAGACCAGCTTTGCCTAATATGGCACATTCAAATGGAATCCTCCAAATGTGTGGGACTTCAGCTGCCACCATGCTAGCATGGCTATCTGGGTTAAGGATGATGGAAACTGCAGTCTGGGGGAGATAGCCCAATGCAAAGTTTCTTGAGAACCAAAAATCCAATTGGGCAACTACACACATGCAACTCAAGGTTGTGTATATGATAGTTGGACTAGTACCGAAGTGGAAGTGCTATCCCTGAAGTACGTCCAGTGGTGTATTGTGCAATCAGTGGTGCTGCGTGTGCATGGCCAATTGCACAATTCCATAGCACAGTTCCTTGTTGCCTGGCATAACGCCTGGGAAATTTACACTGACATAACTTTACGTTATGAACACATGAACAGGATACAGGCCATTCTCTATCAAAACCCCAAATCCCTGGCCTAGGGGCTGGGTATGGCTTTATAGACTGGACGTTGGCCATCTATGCTATCTTTAAATGCTGCTTATCCCTCATGTCCTCTCAATGGAATGGCCTCTTGCTTGCCATAGCTGGGTGGATAATTCAGCTAGAGCCCCTTAATCCAGCCTGCTGTAAACACTTCTGGAAGATCAATTCATTCACAGCTTTGATAGATGAAAGGTTGATCCCAGGACAGCCCTTCTCAAAAGAGAAAAGAAGTGTGGGAACCACTTGCACTCCTGTAACCCAGATCACCCCCTGTTGAGTTTTAGAAGTTTATAACAGGCTTTGGGGACTATGGAGATCAAAGGCCTATGATATAGACACACCCAAGCTCTTCCTTCCCATATAAGCAGAAACTATATCTCTTCTTTTACATTCTAAACAGTGCAATCCTATATGTGTCTACTTTGAAGTCCCACTGGGTTCAGCTCCACAGGTATATAGATATAGACTGCAGTCTAAGGTTTCAATCCTATACAAACTTATTTAGGAGTAAGTCCCATTAAACTCATTGAAACTCAGTTGTGAGTCATGCACACCTAACAGGGATGGCAGATAAATTTATTTGTTTTGCATTTTGATAAAAAGCAGAGATATGTTCACTTCTCAAATTCACATATGAACTAGAAAGGTTTTCTCAGGTTTCTAAAGTCTGCAGCACAGTTGTTAATGTTTTTTTTAGTGCATATGCCAGGGAAATTAAACATACAAAAAGTGTTAATTGAAAATATACAGAAATGGGTGTTTGCCAAAGCTGCACATGAAGAGAGATTGTATGCAAACTTTTGTAAACAAATAAAATGATTTAAAATAATTATTTGCAAACTGATGTGGAAAGAGAATAGAATTATCTTGGGCTTGGTGGAAAAAGCATACATGTTACAAACAATCTGTTTCTACAATAGGCCTTGGATTATACATGAAAATGAAGAAAAAGAGGAGGAAAGTTATTTTACTTTCTTTCCCACTCCAAAATGTAGTTTTATGTATCATGAATGCATAAGATGAAGCCATTGTTTTGAAGAAAGCATCTTAGGTGGAAGAACACTGATGTTAATGAATCAAGCCAAATGTTGGTAAAACAGATTTGTTGAATAAAACATATGGTCGTTTCCTGGTTTTGCAACAACAAACCTCTCCCCAATTCTGATCTTTCTTTGAAAATGTGAATGTCTATTTCTAATTCCGAGGTGGACAGGATAGCTTCTGAAGGAAGAGGTATAACTGCTTGCTACTAGTGTGTGTGTGTTGCATTTTTGACTACAACTCCCAGAATTCCCCAGCCACCATGTTATAGTTCCCAAAATAACTTTTCTGAGCTTTGTCTAGCGGTGTTTTGTTAGGTGCTATGCTGGTACACAAGGTTGGTCTGAAATATTAGCAGGAGCACCATGAAAACTTTCAGTGTACCATGATAGAGGGGCGGGGAAAGTACCTTAGATCTGAGACAGTAAGAGGGCACCGAGAAGGCTGGAATCAGCAATAGGCTAGCTGGACAAATAACCTGGCTTAACAACAGACAGCTTCCTCTGTTCAAGTACAACAAGCAAGGGAGGTGATTGTAAATTATTTAGTGACTGGCAAGTGCTGTTTCCTAAGAGGGAGAGGGGTGGCTTTGTTGTCGACCCCCATCATCCTCTTCAGTGGCTGAAAGTTGAATTATTATGTTCACAAATGCTTCAACAACAAGTGCCAAATACCTGGCTGTAGTTCTGCCAAGAGAGCTCTCAAAGCAAGTGCAAACACTCCTCTTTTAAGTGAAGAATGGAGACACTTTAGGAGTCAGAAGAGCCTTGGCTATATCCAATCTGAGCTTGGAAAAGTTATTTTTTTTGGATTGCTACTCCCATAATCTCAGTGGCTGGAGATGTAGTCCAAAAAGTTACTTTTCAATTTCTAGAAGTAACTGGTTACAAATAACTAGTAATTAACTTATTTCTCCAATATTGACAGTACAATAACGTTGCATTGATATTTTCATGTAACAAGGGATAATTTGACTTCACTCTTTTCGCAGAGCACGTAGAACTGGTGTGAGTGTGTATGTGTTGTGTTCTGCATGCCAGGTGAGTGCTTTACCAGGGCGTTAAAGTCATTTCCTTGTATTGAGACCTGATTAATGTAAGGTAGGCTAAAGAGGACATTCATCACATTTATGGCTTCACATATCTGTTCTTAGGCAGGAAAAACCAGATGCACATGGAGAAGATAGACGACAGCTGGCTTGGCAGCAGGACACATAGAAAGGATCTAGGAGACTTAGAAGACCAGAAGCATAGCATTAATCAATGGTATGATGTGGTGGCAAAATAAGCAAATGCAAATACATGGTTGCATCAACAGAAGTACAGGGTCCAGATCAAGAGAGATAACACCACTCTCTTCTTCTTTGGTCAGACCTCAGTTGGAATGTTGTGTCGAGTTCTGGGCACCACCGTTTAAGAAGGAGATAGACAAACTGGAACATGTCCAGAGGACGATGACCAAGTTGGTAAAAGTTCTGGAAACCAAGCCTTATGAGAAACAGCTGAAGGAAACTGACTGTGTTTAGCCTGGAGGACAGAAGGCAACATGATAGCCATCTTCGAATATCTAAAGGGCTGTGACGTAGAAGACAGAGCAAACTTGTTTTCTGTAGCTCTAGAAGGTAGGACTTAAAGTAATGGATTGAATGTGTGAGAAAAGAGATTTTATCTAAACATTGGAAGAACTTCTTGACACTAAGAGGTCTTTGACAGTGGAATGGACTTCCTCAAACAGAGCTTTCGATGGCTGCCTGTCAGAAACAGATGTTTGGCATGCATTGGACTTGATGACCCTTGGGATTCCTTGCAGCTCTGCAATTCTATGATTCTGTGACTTCTCAGCAGAGGCTGGCCTTGACATACTGTAGGGAGCTGATGTAATTCAAGGGTGAGAGCAGGTGCTTTGAGCTAAGCTAGAATCCAGCCAGGTTAATGGCTAAGATATACCCCAATATCTCAACTTCTGCAATGTGAGGGTGAGGGAGAAGAAGAAATAACAACAATAATTAACTTACCAGACATAAGCAGCTGTAAGGAATATTACAACTAGGTGGCTGAATAGTTCAATGGGTTAGGCATGGCTGGGAGTTTGATTCTCTACTCTGTGTCTTCCAGGAGTAGAGTTGGCTTATGTAACCTTAGGCAAGCTACATAGCTCTGGAATACTCCAGAAGGAGGGAACAGAAGACCACTTCTGAGTACTGTGTAACTAGAAAACTCTAGAAAGGGTTGCCATAAGTCAGAATTGACTTGAAGGCATGTAGTTATATTATTTTATGGGTTAACAGAAAATTCTATACATTGGGCACTTAGGAAAAATGCTTTAAAAAACACATTGTAAAAGTCAGTGTTCTCAGTCACAAATGGAGCACATTCTCACTTGGCTGGCTATCGGTCCATTCCTGGAATTCTACCTCCTTTATTAAACACTCTTCCACTTACTTAAAACTGTAGGTGATCCTGAGGAGGTGGCCAAATGCTGCTGCATTTTGGATTCTTTGAGTTTAGAAAAGAGACACACAGAGAAACCTCCTTTCTGGATTTACCTGGGCTAAAACTATCACCTGTGCTGTCTGATGAAGGCTGCCCTCTAGTGGTAGAAAAAGCAGACATCTAAAAATGTTGCCAACATTTTTTGTCTGTTTTGCAACACAGTGTGGTATGGGATCAGAATTGTCGTGAAGTCCTAGTTCTCATTCCCACTGCATCATGAAGTGAAGTGACCTTTGGCTAGTCATTTTCTCTCAGCCTCACCAATGTGCTATGGGGAGACCTGTGTAGGGAAGGGAAGAAAGGTAGGTAGGCAGGTAGGTGAACAGGGCCACGAGACATTGCTGTTTATTTTCCTAACACTCATTTAGTTCGCCACTAGATTACAATGTCCTTTACATTTTGATGCCCAGTTGCCCTGTCCTAATTAGAGCCCTGGTCGTACTAAAGAAATCTGCACAAAAGTCGTAAAATAACTATTGGTTTTATACAATGCTGGTGTTTTATTTATTTTTTAAGTGCATTCATCTCTTTGTAAATAAGGTTGCTGTGTCACAGGCAATCCCAACATCAGCATTTGGAATGCTTGTGTTTTTTTAATTTGTAGTTTGTTGGACTGCTTTAACAGTTATATCGTAATTTGAAGCAGGGCTCAGAAGCTTGTCATCATTTTGACCAAGGTTCCCTCCAAGCTGGGCACACGCGCGGGTGCGCATGACTCCACCTCCCTCCGCACAGCTTTCTTCCTCCTCCATGCAGCGATTGTGTTTAACTCCTTTGGTTCTGGTTGTGACGGAACCCTGCACACAGGTGGGGGGGCGGAGTTGCACGCGGACGCAGGGGTGAAGTTGCGTGTGAGAGAGGCAGAGCCCTGCCCAGTTGCAGTGAAAATTAGAGGGTACGTTGATCGAGACATTGTTAAAATACAACTCATTCATCAGGCTACTGGGGCTGATGGAGCAACAGCCTATTAACACCTGGAGGGCCACAGGCTCCCTAGTTCTGGACTAACCCAGTCCTTTGATTCCAGATTAGATGCGGCCATGGGATGTGGAGTCAGATGTGAAATGGGATGATTTTACTTCAGATCTGTTCCATGGTCTGGTTCAATTATCACAAGAGACCCTACTCTTACAGCAATCTTGCATACATCCCCATTTGACTTCTGTCCCACCAACATGGAAAGCATAGGAACCTCACCAAGACTGAGTTCCAGTTTGGATCAGGCCTTCATGCCTCCCATTTGCATATCTGTGGGGGCACTTCAGAGTGTCCACATGAAATTGAGGCTAAGGGCTCCACTACCGTTAACTGTTGTGCGGAAAAGAAAATTTGGAAGATGTGATTTTCAAGAGAAGATAAACTGCCTGAAATGTATTATTTTTTTCATGCATTCCCACAGAGGCAACTCACTGGGTGACCTCAGGCCAGTCCCTATCTCAGGCTCACTTACCTCATAGAGTTCTTGTGAAGAAGTGGGGATGAGGACAAGAATGCGATCTATGTCACATCGAGATCACTCAAGGAAATGTGGGGGGTTGGGTTATGTAACAAGAATAAAATCTGAGAATTTAATAAACAAATGTTTTGCCCTCAGCCTCTTGAGAATGGAACTCTTCTGTGGATGAAAGGGTGAGGGTGCAGGGAACGTCTGTCAACTATGCCCAGCCCCCTGGGCCAGATATTAAGATCTTCAGAGGCCCTAAGCACTGAAAAGATTATGGTGCCCCCTACAAATACAACACACATGCATTATATGCATGAAAATACAGAAATTTAATGGTATAGCACAGGGGTCTCCAAACTTTTCAGCATGAGGGCCACATCATATATTTTACACATGTTCAAGGCCCAAAGGAACACACATGCGTATGCACGCTCGGACACATGCACGGGCTGAAGGGAACGGACTTGAGCCTGTGGACCTGAGCCTGCTGCATTTGCCAGGCTGGATAAAAAGGCAAGGCAGGCCGGATCTGGCCCGCGGGCCATAGTTTGAAGAACCCTGGTATAGCATGTGGCAAAAATGAACCATGTATTGTATGCAAAATCATACGTATGCCCAATCCAATTACCAGCTTCCAGTCAGATCTTGTGCTTTCACGCTTTGACTGTAAACAGATTTTGTCAGAAGCTGTAAACTGAAAAGCTCAAACAAGAGCTTAAAACCCCTTTTGGGGTGTTTTTAACAGTGGCTGTTATTTCTTGGCTTGCCCCATATAGTGCAGGGGCCATAGGTCTAAAAGACCAACAACTCTTTTTCTCCTTATCTCCACCCAACCTCCCAAAATACAGAAGTATAAATAAAATAAAAACACCAAGCAATTATGATAAGGATTGATCATTTCACTCAAAACATGAGTTTTCTCGCTAGGCCAGTCTTTGTACTTGTTAGTTTTTAATGGTTCGCCCTCAGTTGCTTTTGGGCAGGGAGATGGTTTTCTTGGGGCACTTGAGGGAGAGAGCTGAGGGATTTGGAGGGGTGGCTTCGGTTTGTTAAGCAGGGTGCGCCATTTGCACCGTGCTCTGTGGTACATCCACATCCATCATGTCCCTGATGTTGGGAAAGTGTGAAGGCAAGAGGAGAAGGGGTTGACAGAGGAGGAGATGGATGGACAGTGTCATCGAAGTTACCAACATGAATTTGACCCAACTCCGGGAGGCAGTGGAAGACAGGAGGGCCTGGCGTGCTCTGGTCCATGGGGTCACGAAGAGTCGGACACGACTGAACGACTAAACAACAACTGTGGTACATCCAGCACTGAAAAAACCTCTTTGGTGCCCCCTTCCCTTGCTGATGCCCTAAGCACATGCTTATTTTGCTTTCAGGTTAATTTGGGGCTGCCAGTCTCTGGTCAGTTATTGTTTTTAACAGGGTGGCCACATGAAGGACAAGGGCCAGGAACCCCCCCCCCCCCCCACCTCTCGCGCATCTTCAAGAACTGCAGAAGCGACCCTTTCAGCAGGCCCGGCTTGTCCCGCGAGCAGCGCCTCCCTGCTTTCACAAAGTTACTCAAGGTCGAGGAGCCCTGCCCCTCTTGCCCAGGGGGGCCACCCTGCCGGAGTTTGGCCCGCAGACTGCCTCAGCACCAGGCCACCCTCCAAAAGGAAAGGACACCCCCCCCCCCCAGCCCCTCTCAGGCTCGAGTCGCCGCCTCGGGAGGCCCGGCGCGCTCCTTGCACCCCCGGCCGGAGTTTCCCGCCCGCGGTGGCGGGAGGCTTGCGTTTCCTTTGGGGCGGTCGGCGGCCTTTGAGAAAAGACGGGACCCGCCGTGGGAGGCGGAGGCGGAGGCGGAGGCGGGAGGAGGCCTCCGAAGAGCCAGCCGGCGTCTCCCTCTCTCCTGGGCGAGAGGCGAGGTTCCGGATTCTCCTGCCGCCTCAGGCTGGCGACGACAGCTTCCCTCCTGCTCGGTCTTGCAGGAGAGAGCGCGAGAGAGCGAGCAAAAGGAAGCCACCTGGGCTCAGGTAATAGGGCTTCCTCCTCCTTTTACTCTGCTGGCAGGAAGTTTTGGGGGTGCTTATTACTTTCTTTTCTCTTGGTAAGAGAGCAATATAGCCGCCTAGAGTGGTCATAATCGACCAGATAGGCGGGATATAAATGAAATAAATAAATAAATAAATAAATAAATAAATAAATAAAATAAAATATGGGAGAAAGCTGGGAAGGGAGGGGGGGAGGCTGCCAAGCAGTGCAGGGTCGCGCCGCCGGGGTTTGGCTCTTGGGAGTTCATTTCTCTCTCTCTGTCTCTCTCTCTCTCTGCAAGAGCCTGTGGCGTGGCGAATAATGCCTGCTTGGAGTAAGCCTTAAGAAAAGAGAGTGGGCGTCTGTGTTTGTTTGTTTGTGGGTAGGCACGCACGCGAGTGAGGGCATTTTGACACAGTCCGGTTGACGGACAGCCGCAATATACGGCCGTTCTCTGAAGCGTGGGAAAAAATAATATTTTTTTTAACGACAACTCGCAGAATCCTCAGTTTGGAAACATCGAGAGGTGTTCAACAACGACTCCCCCCCCCCCCCCCAAGTCCAGCCGTTGTTCTGTTTGCCTACCTCTCCCAGTTTTCCCCACTTGCTCCCCAGTCTCAGGTGGGCAGAGGCGGGGGTTGGTGGGAGACTTGCCTTAGACCAGGGCAGGTCCCGGAGCACTTTTTTGGGATGATGCCTGGTTGTTGTCGAGTGCGACCAGGACAGCTGCCCCAAAGCCCTCGGCTTTTGGTGCCATTGACCTTCTAGGTGAGCCTCCCTTCCCTGACTCTCTGCATGGAGTACCCAGGAGAGGTAGAAAAGGTGCGAAGACCTTCCAGACTTGGCACAACTAAATTCCTCCAGATTAGAAAGGCCTGTGAAAGAATATCTCTCGAAGGAAGACAAGAAAAAGGTTTTGTGGCCAAGGAAGACTCCAGATGAAAGAACAGAGGTGGTGAATCTGCATTGCTTAGGTTGCTCATGCCTGTGATGTTCTGACAAGATTCCTATCAGCTGCTTTTCTGCACCTAGTAACACATTTAGAGGACTGTTGACTTTGTTCCAGGATGTTCCTTTCCTGTTGAATTTCTGCCTTCACAGAGCTGTTTAAAGCACAGGGGCAGACCAAGTTGGCAACTCTAGTATGGGAAGACTTTTACAGCAGCTCTGTGCTGCTGTTGAAAAGGGTGTTTTAGTGGCTGCCGCTTTCATGCCAAAAGAGGCAAGAAGAAATAAACGCACTTTCTTTGACTTTCTGTTTTTGTTAGAAATACCTAAGTTGTGTTTTACAGCTGAATATAAAAAAAAACACCCAATGAAACTAATTCCCAAATATACTATCTGAAGTTTTTAAAAGTCTCCGTTCTGCACAGAAGAATGTTTAAAAGCACAATAATCTTCTCTTATATCTGGTTCAACAGTCCTGTTCCTCTTCCTGGTTAGTGGTGCTGGCAGAAAATGTTTGATTTTCGAATGGAATGGATTGTCTTGTGTAGGAGAGCGGGGAGTCTTTGCATAAGAATTGCATTTTTAAAAACTGCAATAAAGCAATCTTGGGTGTGGGGGCTCTTTTGTGAGAAGGTGCTGCTTTTCAAACACTGTGCTTAAAGTCTGCTTCCTTGGTTTAGGAGAATCTGCTTGCTCACTTAAAAAATATGCAGATATATTCTTAGTTACTGTGTGGTGTTAAAAATGGCTCTCAGTGTCTTCATTGCCCCAGAGGCACTGGCATCCCCATTGTCTATGGACGAGCTGAACCACTGTGGCCCTCTAGATGCTGTTGTGCTGCAGTTCCAGTCAACTCTCAGCCATGATAGTCACTGACGAGGGATCCTGGGAATTCCAATGCAAAAACATCTGAAGGGGAGCTGTTTGTCCAGCTGTGGTCTATGGGTGCAGAATGATAAAGAATTATCGATCTGATTTTCATCCCACATTTTAATTTTAGATCCTGAAAATTATTAGCTGGAATTCAGAAGGATATGTGATTATTTACATCTTAACCAAGCAATTTATACAGACTTTAGAAACAGGAATGTCTTGTTTTAATTTTCTTTCATCATTCCCTGTTTACTGCAGTACTTACATAGCCTCATAGAACAGAAGCATCCTTTAATTTCCAGTCTTTCTTTCACTCGCACCCATTAATCAACTTTAAAGACATTAGCAGATTAATCTATAGACTGTCCTGATAAAAGGTGGAAGCTCTGTTTTCTCTCTCTAAACAACCTCAGTTGGGTTGCATGGTATGAGTAGCTAAGGGTGTTCCCTGTTTGTATAGGTGAGGGTGTGTCTGTATGTCCAACAGATGGAATCTGTAAGTGTTTAGAAAAGTACTTTCATTGTGTCATAAGAGCATTTACAAGTGTTTTGCTTCCTTTGTCATCTGGCTGCTTTTGTTTTTGCTTTTCTCTTACATGCTCTGTATAGCAACTTGGTTTCCCTTCCATCCCACCCACAATAGTGGCCATGACACATTTTGGTGTTTCCAGTGGGGACAAGAAGAGGAACCACAACCTGAAAGGAGTGCAGTGAGACCTCAGTTATTTCATTGGTTCCTTGCTCGGCAGGAGTGTTTGTGTGTTTTGCATGTAAAGATCCTGGTTATGTGTAAACAGGACGTGGGCTTCAGTAGAACTCCTGTGTTTTCTTTATTTGCTTTACGACAGGCCTTGCCAGATCTGACCAAGGGCCTAGCTGGCCCACCATTCTGTTCAAGCCAACCTGGTGCCTTTGGGAAACCCTCCAGCAGAACGTGGGAGCCATAGCAACCTCATGTATCTACTCCCCAGCAAGGGATATGGGAAGTCATGCTGCTTCTTATGCTCATTTAAAGTCAGGAAGTGAGTCCTCATTCTCTCTGATGGGATGAAGCAAGGATTCTCAGCAGTGTAGTCGGGAGTGGGTGCTTGAGTTTTAGAAGAGGAAATGAGGGTCACCGAAAACTAAACTGGATGCCAAAAATCTATAGACCAGGTTTGGTTCTTTTTGTTACAGATCTACTTTGTCTTTCTGGTATTACCCTCTTTTTTTGGCTACATCTACTCCTTTTTGACTGTCTAAACAAAAATGGCAATATGCTTGCTTTATATTCTGCCATCGTGTTTGCACTTTGCATTCAGTGTTGCTTTAACCCTGAGATGAGGAACTTGTGGCCACGGAAATGTTATTGGTGCCCATCCTTCATCATTGGCTATGCTGGCAAGAGCTGACAGAAGTTGTCTTCTAAGGATGTTTGTCAATATGTGCAACGGCAGTCCACTGCAGTTCTCTTGTTCAGGCCTCACAAAACCTAGAGCCAGGCATGGATAAAAAGAGAGTAATCAACCACAAAGAAGGCCAGATGGTTGTTGTCTGATGCGCCCAACACACTTGTTAAGGGCAGAATGCTTTCACTCTCTACAGGGATGTTTAGGTTTCTAGCTCACAGTTCATGGCATGTTTACTTCCAGTTCAACGTTCTGATGTGCCCTCTCTTTGCAGACACACTTTCCAGTCAAATGGCTTGGAAAAGTATCTATATTTTTTTAAAAAAGCTCTTTTTTAAAAGAGCTTTTTCTGTGGTCTGATGAAACATCTCTTTCTGTGGTCTTTCTGTGGTCTGATGAAACATCTTCACCACTTCAACTTTTGGAAGCTCTTGTTAATAGAACAAAGACTAAGCTACCTCCAAATACTTTGCTTTTCCAACCATGTTAATTCACAGCAATAGATTGTTGTTAGGAATTTTCAGTCTTCACTGACCACTACCTATGCGAAGCATTTCAGCAAAGTTAAGAAATAAAATAGAAGCTTGTGCATATGTGTTAGATGATGTCACAAGTGCTGCTGTTCAAAAGATTGTGGTGTTTTACTGGTTCTTCTACACTCCTGTGCATAAGCACATGTACCCACACTCAGTATGTAAGTGCCAAATAAAAACATCAGAGATGCATGTAGAGGACAGGTTGAGACCTGCTGCCTGCTACATTCCTTCTTGTTGTGAAGGCTTCTTGTGAAGGCAATAGAACTTCAGCCAAGTGGGCAGGCCTACCCCTGTTTTTCTTGGTGGCAAGTTTGTGGTCTGTGGCATTCCTTCTGTTTTCTTCCATTTCTCCCAGGTGAGTAAGTGCTCCAAATGGGAGGCTGGGTTTGGCTTTGCTGGCTTGGCACAGGCTCAGAGTTGAATTTTTTCCTAACAGGATAGGGCAAAATGTGGACTGGATTTCTGATCTGGATCCAAGAACTGTACTCGTTCCTCCTCTGGCCTGATACAGAGCTGTGAGTGATTTCATGCTGGTTCTTAGCACTGTTACATCTCCTTGATACTTATTGGTTCTCCTCCATTCAGCAGAGGTTAGGCCTCCTCTTAAGTACTGTGCCCACTTCTGGACACCACACTTTTACAAAGAATATCAACAAACTGGGACCAGTTCAGAGGAGGGCAACAAGGATGATTCAGGAACTGGAAACCAAGCCCTATGAGGAAAGACTGAAAGAACAGGGTGTGTTTAGCCTTGAGAAAAGAAGACTGAGGGGAAATAGGATAGCTGGGGAATTCTGGGAGTTATAGTACAAAAAAAAAGTAAACTTTCTAGACTCTGCAATTAGACATGTATGATTGCCTTTATTTGCATAACCCTTCATACAATTTCCTTTTATATAAAAGCTTTTGGAAATTACATTGGACATTTGGGAGGAAAATTGTAGGAGATATAGAAACATGAATAAAGCTCAACACAGACAAGTGAAGTGTCCACATGGATGGATTGTTTGCACACCTGGGGATTTGGCCCTCAGTCAGAACTGTCCCTGCCGTTAGGCAACAGGAAATGATCCTCACAGGCAGCAGTTTTTGAGAGTCAGAAGCAAGAGAGCGGGTACTTTGTTTCACATGAGAATGATAGCGAGTATGGTTTGAATGTTGGGTGGGTTTGGAAGAAAACTAGGTTCAAACGTCTGCTCAAACTATGAAGCTTAGTGAATAAATTACCTTGTGGTAGTCATGTTCTCCTCTTTAGCCACCTCCCAGGGTGGTTGTGAAGATAAAATGGTTGCAGAGAACCTTGAATATTGCCTTGAGCACCTTTGAAGGACAAGATAATAAATAGATACTTAGCTAAGCAAACCATGATGGATGAAGTTCCTTGACGCTAAAGTCCAAAACACCTGGATGACCAGAGGTGCTTGTGGCTTGTTTTGCTTCATCTGATGAGACTGCATTTGCAGAAGTTCAGGAAAATGGATTAACTAATGGGTTAAGTCTGGCTCCCTTGTGGATCCTTTTGTGTTAAGCAAGCCTGTTGCTTCATCCTGGAGGTATTGATATTTTTGGTTGCTTGTTATGCAGCCTTCCTCCTTTTATTTACTCAACCATGTGTGTCTTTCCCAATACAAACTGCAGGAAGAAAGTTATCTCTCTTGATGGCTTTAGGGACAGGGTTGACTAGGAAAAAAAACCTAGAGGTAACCTCCGGATAAAGTTTGGTTGCTTCTTGCTTAGATTTAGTAAGAAACAATTATGAGGCAATTCCTGATCATTTGCTTCTTGCATATAAAGCCAGTTTAGTTTTGCTGCCACGTGTAAGAAGCAAATGATTGTGGATGGCCCAAAGTGCCAAATAAGAACATCAGAGATGCATGTAGAGGACAGGTTGAGACCTGCTGCCTGCTACATTCCTTCTTGTTGTGAAGGCTTCTTGTGAAGGCAATAGAACTTCAGCCAAGTGGGCAGGCCTACCCCTGTTTTTCTTGGTGGCAAGTTTGTGGTCTGTGGCATTCCTTCTGTTTTCTTCCATTTCTCCCAGGTGAGTAAGTGCTCCAAATGGGAGGCTGGGTTTGGCTTTGCTGGCTTGGCACAGGCTCAGAGCTGAATTTTTTCCTAACAGGATAGGGCAAAATGTGGACTGGATTTCTGATCTGGATCCTCATAGGGCCTCATAGGGCCTTCTCGGCTGTTGCCCCCCAACTTTGGAATGCCCTCCCTATAGACATCTGCCTGGCTCCAACACTTTTGGCTCTTCGGCGCCAGGCAAAGACCTTTCTGTTTAGCCAGCATTTTAATTAAATAGTATTCTTTAGCTGGCCATATGAGCAGCAGGATTTATTAATATTAATGTTTTAATGATTGTTTTTAATATAGGATATTATTAGAATATTGCCTATTTTTAATGGTTTTAATGTTTTTAAAGTTTTAATATTGTTGTACGCCGCTCAGAGACCACTGGTAATGGCGCGGCTAAGAAATCTTGTAAATAAAATAAATAAATAAATAAATAAATAAATAAATAAATAAATAAATAAAGTATTTTGCAGCCTGAAACAATGAAACACTCTTTCTCCCCCCCCCACTCAGTGGATGGGTAGGCATTTAAAAAAAATCTTTCTCCACAGTTTAGATGTTAATTCTTTAAAACATGTGATCGAAGTATTACATTATTAAAATTAATTTTTAAGCAAATAATTTTTTTAAAATGCAGGAAAAATACTTTCTTGGTCCCCCTTGTGGCCAGTTGTGACCTTACACTTTGAAAATACAGGAAACCGGTAGGTGAGAAGATGAAATGAAACATTTCACCTTGCCACTCAGGAAGATTGATAAGAAAATGGCAGGAAAATTTGTGTCATAAGGACTCTAAAATAACCTTTAAATGCCCTTAAAGAGTAACATTTGACAGAACATTACTGGTTACACCAAACAAGTAACTTTGTGAGCACTCATGCATTTGAAATGTAACCAAGTTCCATACTTGTTGCATCCAAAAATAACTAGTTATAGTTAAGAGATTGCTTGTAACCTGTTACTTCAAAGCATGGCTTTTTAAGATATCAAGGCAAAAGAGTAAAAGGTTGGCAAACCTTTTATTTAGAACCTTAATTAATGAAAAAGAAATAAATTATATATTGGGTTTAAGCTCAAGCAGTATATCAGGATCCAAACAAAGAAATACATCAGGAGCATTTTATAGACTCAGTGAAGTACTCAGAATTCTGGGATTCTTGTAAGTTTTGGCAAACTTCTTTGCTTGGTGATAATATCAAGAAAAATTGCATGTAGATACTAAGATAAAATGCAGACAGAATTTGTGTGAGGATGTGTAAGTACATACAGGAAGGGAGGTTCTGAAGAATAATGTTGCCTCAGACAGGAAGGATTGCATTGCTTCATGGTTTTGCACATAAGGGACCTGCAACAATATAATGAAGTGTGGAATGTTTCTCTGGGGTCACAGTTACTCCATTCCTCTCGTCTTCCATACCCTGGTTTTCTCCATCACTTGCCCAAATAATTAGTCAACAGTCTGTAGTAACCGAGTATGCTCTGTCTTCACTGGGATGTTCTGGGGAAAGGGTTACCTAGATGGCCTCCCCCACAAAAAAAATTGTTAGTTTAGAAATCTTGGACCTGCTTCTTGTGCATGGGCACTGCTGTTTTGGCTAGAAATGAAGTGCACTCAGAGCTTGAATGGTAGAAACAGAGGGAATGAGGTAGTGATCTGGAACGTTGAATGCTCATCCTAAATAGTATATAGTGGGGATAAGGCTCATGTGGACTCTAGCCTAATTTCAAGTGGTTGTTAATTTCAGAACTCCTATGCTAGCCATCAGTTCAGACTGGGAAGGAAGGAAGAATAAGTTTGGAAGTAATGAGTTAGAAGTAAGAGTTGCATGTAATTCGTTATTTTTTTGGGGTAAGGAAAGTGTAAGTTGCATTTTGAAAGTTACATACTGAGTAGGACTAAAGTGATTTTATTAATGAACAAGAAGAGGTTTCTTTATTGGCTTTCAAAAGTTCCTTTTAAAGGGAATGTTAAAGCATTTGAAGTGGTTTGGAACATTTTTTTCAAGTCGTAGGTCATTCTCTTATCAGTTCTGGGGTCCCTCCAGAATTGATTAGAGCAGTGCAGTAACAAGTAATCAGTACAGTACAGTGTACAGTTTATTGTTACAGTCCTTAGACCAATCACACAGGGGGAAAAACATAGACATTTACAGTTTCCAAAATTCCAAATACCTGATTTGACATTAAAAGACCATTTAAAATCTAGTATCTAGCTACCATAACAGTTCAAAATTTCAGGTACTTTGTAAAAAAAAAAAAAGGCATTTAAAACACAGTTTAAAATCTAGTATCTACGTAGGTACCATGGAATTTCTGAGGCCCGAATATCACCATACAAAATCTGGCTATTTGATAAGTGATATTGGAGTCTGAATCAAAAAACTCAAGTCTATTTTTTCTTTGATCAGTGGGATGATGATGTCCTTACAAGCCACCTCATAATCAAACAGTTCTTTACCTACGTATAGTCCTCAGACCCATCATACACAGAAGTGGACAACCCAGATCCACACAATCTCTGCAATACGTGACAAGTAATAAATAAGAAAAATGGATTACTTTCTAACATGGGAGTGAGTGGAAGGAACCAATTGCTTTTAAAAAGTAACTTCCCATGTTCTGTTTCCTCTTCTTGGCAACTGGGGAGTCGTCGGATGGGGGGGGGGGGAGAGAAAGAGGGCTGTCAGAGAGAGAGAGAGAGGGGAGAGGTGATGGTGGAAATAGTGAAAGGAATGATCGAATCATGGAGTAATTGTATCATAACGGTGTTGGAAGGGGCCTGCAAGGCCATAGAGTCCAACCTCTTGCCCAGTGCAGTAATCCAAGTTAAAGTATATCTGACGTTTGGCCATGTATCTTTCTCTTGACCACCTCCCATACTGGAGCATTCACCACCTCCCAAGGTAATTGATTCCATTGTTTTAATGCTCTAACAGTTAGGATGTTTATCCTCATATTCAGATGAAATCTGGCTTCCTGTAACTTGAGCCCATTATTATGTGTCATGCTCTCTGGAAAGATCAAGAACAGATCCTACCCCTCTTCATGATCACTTTTCAATATTAGAAAAGTACTGTACTATCATATCTCCCCTCATTCTTCTTTTCTCAAGGATAAACATGCCCAGTTACTTCAGTCGTTCCTCATAGGACTTGCTTTCCAGTCCCCTAATAATCTTTGTTGCCCTCCTCTGAACTTGTTCCAGTTTGTCAGCATCTTTCTTAGAGTGTGGTATCCAGAACTGGACAGTATACTCAAGATGAAGCCTAACCAGTGTCTAATAGAGAGGAATTAGTATTTCACATGATTTGGAGACTATACTTCTGTTAATGCCACCTAAAATAGCATTTGCCTTTTTTGCAGCCACAACACACTGTTGGCTTATGATCTACAACAATTCCAAGGTCCTTTGTGCATGTAACGTTGCTGACCCAAGCATTGCCCATTATGTAACTGTGCATTTGGTTTCATTTTTCTAGAACTTGGCATTTATAACTGTTAAGTTTTATTCTGTTATTTTCAGCCCAGTGCTGAAGCCTATAAAGATCTCTTTGAATTTTCTCAGCGGTTTCACCCAATTTTGTGTCATCCACAAATCTGAGAAACATTCCTCGCACTTCCTTATCCAAGTCATTAATAAAAATATTGAAGAGCAATGGGTCCCGGAACTGAGTCCTGTGGTAAACCACTTGCTACCTCCTCTAGTATAAGATGGAGCCATTGATAAACACTCTTGGAGTACAATTCTGTAATCAAATGTGAATCCAGCTGATAGTTGTTCTATCCAGCCCACACTTGATTGTCTTTCTGATCAGAATGCCATGGGTTATTATGCCAAAAACCTTGCTGAAATCAAGGTATATTATATCCACAGCATTTCTACCATCTACCGGGGAGGTTACCTGGTTAAAAAAATGAGATTAGTCTGGCCGGATTTCTTATTGACAAATTCATGTTGACTTATAGTTATTGCTGCTTTCAATGGGCTTACAGAGTGACTGCTTTATAATCTACTCCAGAATTTTCCAAAGGATTAATGTCAGGCTGACTGGTCTGTAGTTCCCAGATTCCTCTTTTTTGCTCTTTTTGAATGTAGGGACATTAGTCTTCCTCCAATCATTTGCAACTTCACTCATCCTCCATGATTTCAAGAAAATGCCAATTTTTGACAGTAGCTTGAGTCATTACTGGCTTCAGCCCCTCCTGGCATTGATGTGTGGCCCTGATAGATAAATTTGAGGTTAGACAATAGAAAGATTTTCTCTCACTTTTGTTCAGTGTGCATTATCTTTGTGGTCCTTGTGATCGTCCAGTAAACTTTATGAGGGTTACTTACTGAATTTCTGGCTGAGATTAGATTTAATCAGGAAGTTCTCAGTTCACAGGTTGATCTGTTATTTTTCTTTTTATTATTCCATCCTTCTTCTTTTCCTTGATTTATACAATATCCCCATGAGTTGGGTTAGGTTGAGAGTTAAGCACAGACCAAAGATCACCCAGTGAATTGAGTGGAGATCTGAAGGTGCATCTTTCCAATGCTGTAATGTGGGGTGAGGAACATAACTTTCATTGCTTGTTTTCAGACTATGGCTCCCATCAGCTGTAGCCAGCATACCCAGTGGTGAGGGATGAAAGGAGCTGCAGTCCAAAAGCAGCTAGTGGGCCTCATGTTGCCCACCTCCCAATAAACCATGCTGGCTCTTCGAGCACCCAATCAGCCATAGTTCTCATATGATTTGTTGCTTTTGAAAGTATAGTTAACTAAATAAGTATTCCATGCCTCCCTCCATAATGAAGCAGTGAGTGCAGTCATTCCTGTCTTTATATTGCATAGCTTAGATCAGAGTTGGAAGGGGGCTCAAAGGTCTTTTTGACCACCCCATATTCAGTGCAAGATCTGTAGCATCTCGTCTCATTCCACAACAGTTCATACTTCCATGGTAAAAGAATGTGTATTGTTTGACAGAATCTTTGAGGAAGGAGAGGCAGTGTTTGTTTAAGGTGTGTATCTCACTGTAGACTTCAGCCTGGCTAAACTTTAGGATGCTGTAATAAAGTGGGAGGTGGGGAAGCCCATTACACATTCTCCAGGATATAGGTGTGTGATAAAACGGAAACGTATCTTAGAGCCTTGGGTGAAGCTAGGATGAAAATGAAAGAGCAGCGTATGAGATCTCCTGCATTTTGGGCATGGATGAGCAGTAGTGTCATTCTACAACACCCATCATCTCCATGCTAGTGAGGAGTGATGGGAGTTGCAATTTGTAACTTCTAGAGAGCTTGAATTTGGAAGTGCTGCTCTAGGCATATGGGATGCTTCCACCCCAACTGAGGAAGTGGATGAAATCAGACTGGGGGTTGTGTTCACTTAATCAGCTTCAGATATAACTGCATAAACCACACTGCATCTGGTGATATGTCCAAATGGGTTTCCAGTGTAGACTTCCACTTTTTTTTGTGGCACACATGGTGGGTGAGAGGGAATGCTTTGAAGACATTCATATCCTAGTAAAGAGTACAATGTTTTAGTGATCAGCATTTTTGGATGCCAGTTAATTTTGTTACTATTCATGTTATTGAAGTAGTAATGGAATTTTAGTTAGATGCTGTTTGTTACTTGATGTGGTGTGTGTTTATTATCTAAAAATAATGAATCACAGTATAAGATTTCTGGTGTCACGTGGTATGCAGTGGGAACCCCTTTGCAAATATTCTGTTTAACTCAAGTTCCTTGAACCGAGTCACCTGAAGGATTGGAGCCCTCTGCAATGCAGCGGGAACAGTGCTGGGTGGTGAAGATACCAGGAGAAGCCTTGAAAAGTCAGCTGCTCCAAGGATGATGGTGCACCAAGTGTGTCTTTAAGCGGGCAGAGGGGAACCCTGTTGGCTAGTTCAGAAAACACCTGTCCAAATTTTCTTGAGCAAAATATAGTATTTAGCTTAAAATGACAAACTGCATAATTCAATTGTGGCACAGCAAAGGACATTACAAGATTTCCCACCTCCCTGCCCCCAGAGAGTAGTAAACAGACTTTGGTTGGATTGGGGACTTTGGCAGGCATGAAGTAGAAAAATCTAGCCCTTTAAACTCACTGAGACTTCCCAGACAGAGACAGTACATTTTGGCTCACTACATTTGCTGACTATTTAGCTAGTTCAAATATATCCACTGCTACTCAATTCATCTCTGTCTATCACCAGCACAACTCTAACCAGTCCTTGAGGGAACTGCTTTGAGCTTCAGCCAGCTCCCTGTGAAATTCTAGGAAACTTATGCCTTTTGATAGGTACTCTGGCTGCAAAAATGCTTACCAAGTTTGACCAATATGAGAAATCAATTTTAGGCCTTAAGACTACTATCTCTGTAATAAATTATTCATTTGAGGGGCTGCATTCAGATTTGCCCCACCCTCCATGCTGGAAAAAAGAAATCTCCAGAGGCCCACAAGAAAAACAGTGGAGATAAGTATTGCCCTCCTGCCAAAGAAGACCCTTCTCTTTACAACTTTGCATACATTTCAGAAAGAGGTACAAATAAGGCACAGTGTGACACAACACAAATTAGCCAATAGGAGAACACTAGATGGATTACAAGGAAACCTTGTGTTGCATCTCAAGACTCAGTCGTAACCATTGATGAATGCTCTGAAAGTCTGCAAAGTGGTCACCTTATGCTATCAAACGAAGTGTGTAGAAGCTTGTCTGGTATTAGTGAAAATCTTTAAATAAGGATTCTACACATCCCCTCAAATACATATGTATGGTGGCACCAAGTGTACAGCCTACACAGTTGCCAGGTGAAGAATTCAGTAGACTTCTTTGTTGGGAAAAGGGCTGTTTTGCAGGATCTTTGAAGTTTAATGGGCATTTATCTTAAATGGGAAGGTGTCAAACTCTTAAAAGTTCTCTATTGGCCCTAAAAGAACTGTAATACTGAAATTCATGAATGACAGGAACTGTTGAGCGATATGGGGAAAATTGCAATTTACAGGCAACCATAATTATATACTGGAGTTGGGCCTTTAAAAGTTAGGCCTTTGATATACCTTTAAAATCTGTCTGTCTCCAGTTTTCCTATAGGAACCTTATGTAAATTCAGGTAACAAACTGTGAAATTTTAGTGCATATCTAACATAGCACTCTCCTCTGAACAAATTTTCAATTATGTTTTTCCACTTTAGTGATGTGTCAGATAAGCACTAAAGTTTCAAAAGTTGTTATATCAGTTTTGTGCTGTGTTACTTGCCTTTTTTCTTCTTCTAATAAAAGAGACAGGGAAGAGGGCAGTGTTAATGACAGAGGAGAATGGGCAACCTATAATCTTGATCGTACCAATTTGAAGTGCAGTGTGGACTCTTGCTCCCCAAATTGCCCAAGATAATTAAACATTTTGTGTGAATGACAATTGTGCCATAGGAAACTTCAAATCAACCCAGGATAGCCTTCCTCCTGATAAAAAGGCAAGGCAGGCCAGATGTGGCCCACGGGCCGTAGTTTGGAGACCCCTGAGTTAAAGCATTACAATATTGTCTTCCTCCACTTTCTTCATATCTTTGTTGGATTATCGTTTTATTTTGGGCTAACAATTTGGAATTTTAAGTTTTAACTTCTTCCTTTCTTTTTAAAAATTATTTTACCCCTTTTTTTACCCTCATTGAGGGTCCTTTGTGTGAAAATTAATTAGAATAATATATAGAATCTTGTTTAAATCTTAATTTTTTTAACTTTGCCATATCAGAGTTTCTATTTTTGCTGAAATATTGTTGTTTTATTGTAACAGCTCCTATGGCTAAATGCAATTAAAGTTCATGTTAAGAATCCCATGCCACCTCTCCTGGGAGCAAGCTCCTTTGAACTCAATAGGATTTACTTCTGAGTAGAAGCATACATTTGAGAGGGTTTGGGGGGAACATTCAAATATTTATTATTTATCTAGGAAGAATGCTTGCATTGGTTTATTGTGATATGGGCATTGTTGCTCAAGGGCTGCTTCATCCGATGCAGGAAGTGCACCAAGAAAGTTGTAAGTTGAGGTATCCTGCAAAATAACAAGTTGATACAGTGAGAACTAAAGATAACAAATATAAAACCCACATCCTGATCATTTTTTTTTAAAAAAGCTAGGTCTTTGGTTTCTGGGGCTCTAAAATACATTTCTAAACATCTGGCTCTCTCAGGCTTTAAAATACACAACATAAAGAATCGTAAGAAGTACGGAGGACTTGATTAAATGCCACAAATGCCACTTGGTCACCATCTTCCTCAGTTACTCCACTCGCTATGAAAGGTAATAGGTTTCTATTTGAATTATGGTATTTTCTTTTTTTAAAAAAAAATCATCTCTAGATATACAGATTTTGTGGACAGGAATGCGATTCTTCCTTCAAGGAGATTTGTCCGTGCTGTGCCCCTATGCCACTTTCAAAACTTTCTTTTGGGATAGAATGGGCACAGAATGCGCTGGGTTTCCTCATTGGCTTTGTGTTTTTTCTTTGGTGGTACATGATTTGCTGTGGCTCACCTTTGTGTGTAGAGTTCTATCTCCGCATTTTCTCTCTCTCTCTCTCTCGCTCATTCTCTCTCTCTTTTCGTGGATACTCTTGTTTTTTTAAAAATATGTCACGTATTCTGACTGTTCAGGTGATTTTTCTATTGTTCACTTGAACTCAAGTAGACCCTCCCCATTTGTTTTCACTTTGATCCTTTGAAAATTATGTAGTATGAAATCACTTAACATTAGTAGCAGTTAGGTAACCTACTTGTCGATTGCTAGAATACTGAGTTTAAAAAAAAATCACTTCCTGTATAGTTCTGTGGTATGCTGACTGGATAACTTTAATTTTGCACTTGGAACAAAGACATCATCATGATGGGAATGCATTGACCTCAGAATTGTTTGGATCTAATGTGTCAAAGCGGTAAATTCTATAATGGTCAGAATCCTATTTGTTACTTTTGCCAGCATAAAATACAATGGCTAAAATCCTGTTGTTTAGTGTAGCATATCACACTAGAGTAAGCCCACTGAATCAATGGGGATTTGGTGAGTCAACTCCTCCATAAGTAAAGAATTACACAGACAAAAATAGACAAATCCTTGGCCTTGAGGAGCACAGAGCTGGAAATACACAAGTGGGAGGGGGGAGAAGCAGAAGCAGGAGAAAGGCAAGGAGAGAAGAAGGCCAGTTTGAAGAGGTTAAGAGCTTTCTGGTGCATCCAGTTATATATGAGTTTACGAGTAATGGAAACTGCTGTACTTCAGTCAGCAACCGGTGGTTTGATCTGGGAGCTGGCACTTACCTCTCACACAATTATATATTGGGGACACTATAACAAATGAAAATTATCTCTCCCACACCCAGCTGTCTGATGCTGATTTGGAGCATCAATAAAAATTATAATGAATTCAGTAAAATTAAAATTAAAGGCAGGGGTCAGCATTGAAAGCTGCCAGACACTGGACCCTCAGTAAAGAATGTGAGCAAACCTCTTTGAGCATGGAAATTTTTTTTTTTTAAATTACTGCACGTAGAATCTTGCAGCCAGCATGACTAGTGGTTACTCTGGCTGGGGGATTATGGGAGATGCAGTCCAAAACGTTATTCTTCCAAGTAATGCTTTAAACTAAGGCACAGTTGGTGCCTTAAAAATACTTTTAAAACACCTTATCTTTTTCATTCACAAAATCTGGTCAGTCTCCATATACAAAACAACTTTAAAGTTTGCTTTCCCCCTGAGAATCATAACTCTGTGGATGGAGGTCTATAAATCTTTGATGGGATTCTCAGTGATGCATGGATAGACTGCAATTTCTGTGGAGAATCCATGAGTGTTAAACTGCCTTTTAAAAAGATATTAGAACTTGTGGTGTTTGAGAAGATACAAATGGTATTAAAATGGTTTCTTTTTTCAACTTTGTCTTCCCCCTTTCAGTGAGCTGCCACCTTGTCTTTTGGGAAGTGATCAGGATGGAAAATATCTGCCTGTGGAGAATCACCTGGATCTGAATGCTTCGCCCTGGATAACCGTTTCTCGTACCTATGGCAATCAACAGAACCTTGATACTGGTCTGTAGCCCTGGCCATGCGGAAGGATGATGTACTAACAGCTCAAACTTGAGAGGCCCTTAAGAGAATCTGCTTTAAGAGGGGCCTTTAAACAAACTGGCTTTAAGAAAACCTCCCACCAAGTACTTCCATGGATCAGGACATCAGCATGGATGCCTTGCTTGATCTCAGCTTTCTGACAGAGGAAGAGCAGAATGCAATCACTGCTGTTCTGCAGAGGGATTCACAGCTCCGGATGTCAGAGGAGGGACGGATCAGGTGTGAGAGGTGGTGGGAGTCCTCCAAAATATGGCCTGAGGCAGGGATTGGGATGACTTCAGGCTTGCATGGCCTATTCCCCCCCCCCCCCCACAAAACACACACACACACATGCAGTACCTACCAAAAGTCACAGGTTCAATCCTCAGTATCTCCAGGTAGGGCTGGAAAAGAATTATGTATCAAACGCCAGAGAATCACTGCCAGAAAATGAGTCAGTGTTAAAAATACCACAGTAGATGAACTGACTTAGTAGTAGTCTGACTTATTATAAAAAGCAAATGCAAACAAAGGTGTGCTGCTTATATACCACTCCATAGAACTTAAAACACTCTATGGACGGTTTACAGTTTAATTATCCTGGCTGTACTACTGACCTCAGAAGGCTGGAAGGCTGAGTGAACCTCAAGCGGGCTACCTGGGATTGAACCCTGGTTGTGAGCAGAGTTTTGACTGCAGTAATGCAGTTTAGCCACTGCACTACAAGGCTCCTAAAGCGCTTATATCCAACTAGAACTAAGATCCACCAGCTGGAACCAGGTGCATAATAGTGCCTTGGGCAGGTGAACATAATGCCTAAGAGAAATAGGACATCTCTAAGGATATGCTTAGGCCAGGAAGCTTTGATCTGAACCAGAAAGAAGCTTCTAAATTGTTTCACACAAAAATCCAGTACTGGTTCAAAACACATTTTTTTTCAGCAATGTAATTTAAGAGGAACAAAACTTTTGATTTGTTGCTTTTGTTAGGCGGTTGTAAATCAGGAAACCTTATGGATCTGTTGTTATTGCCTAGAGATCTAACAATATCCTTATGGACCTTTTGCCCACCCTGGGGCAAAAGAACATAGGAAAGTGCCTCACACCAAGTCAAGATGGTTTGCCTTTCTAGACCAGTATTGCCTTGCTTAGACTCACAGTGGTGTTTCTAGGTTTTCCCCACCATATGAACCTTTTAATTGGATCTGTAAAGCCAGTTAAAAGGATTAAGTGGTTGGAAAAAACAAGAAGAATGATTGCTACCAGTCTGAACCACAATCCGTTGCTATCTGACAATTTCTCACTGAATATATATGAAGATAATGGACTTGATACTTTCAGTACTCTTGGAATGCAGGGAGATCTGAGGAATGCTCTCTGCAGATTCTTCCATTTCAGATCATAGGTCTGTCTAACCCAGTGATTTAAAGCACTTCTTACTCCGGCCTGGAGGTATCAAGGATTGAACCTGGGAACTTTGGATGCAAAAAGCTCTACCTATGGCTTCTTCTTGCAGAGTCTGAGGATTCTGGGAAATTACTTTACACTCTTGTTCTCCAATGGAGCAGCTCATAAGTTGTCCTGAAATTGGGATAATGGTGGTGATGATGGCAGGGAGAAACTTTGGTTTGGAGAATTCCTTCTGATTATGCAGCGGAAGCGAAGGCATACCATGAAATATTGAGATATAGAGATAGGCACTCATGGATGTCACACTGCTGGTTATATTTTTCCCTTAGTTTATAATCAGTTTTCTCTTCTGGTAATAGAAAATTTGATTTGCCAATTATGTTGCTAACCTCTTGGCAGCAGCCCCAGAGTGCATAGAGATTCCATTTAGCAATGAAGCTGAAATCATCGGCAAAATATGGTAAAAAAAAAAAAAGGGTCATATAGCAAATGAGTTGGCAATTGAGATAAAAGAGCCAGATTACATTGTATGTGTATATGTTATACCCACACTTCACCCTTCCCTGAACTGTTGCCCTTCACATGTATTGGACTACAATTCCCAACATTCACAGTTTGCCCAACAAACAGCTGTGCTGGGAGAGAATGATGGCAGATGTAGTTGGTCACATCTTGAGAACACCAGGTTGAGAAGGCTAACACATTTTTCTGGAGAAGCTTAAATCCAGCAAAATGTCTGGTCTGTGGTAGTCCATGCAGTTCTGATGGCTAGAGAACATTTTTTTTAAAAATCCAGAAATAACTTTAGAGTTTCCCATGTGATAAGAGACTTCTGGGTAAAATATATATTTATACAGCTATCAGCCGGTGATACTGCTAGAAGGAATATTGCCTCTCCTGTGAAATAAGAGGTAATGGGGGGGGGGGGGGGACAAAGTAAACTAGGGTACATTAGATTTTACCCTGACAGCTTTCCTAATCTCAAGCCAAAAATTATTTGTAAGATTCTTTGGTTCTTCCTTAATTTTTGATGGGTTGATCTAAGAGTGGAAACCAAGGGTATTTAAGTATTTATTTAGAAAATGGATATCTGCTTCTGCCTTGGAAGGTCTTAGAGCCAATTCAAAGGGATCCCATGATCAATGGTACCAAAAGCTGCTAAGAGGTGAGGGAGGATCAGCGGCAGCATGTTCAAGTCTATTACCTGGTCAGGGCAAGCAAGGCAGCTTTGATACCCAATCTTGGCCTGAACTGAAACTGAAATGGATCCAGATAATCTGATTCCCCAAGAACATCTGAAGCAGTTCAGCTGCCTTACGCTTGAGCACCTCCCTGCCTCAAACGCAGGATTTCAGATGGAACAGTGTTCCTCACATACCTCTGGGAGTATCCTTTTGCACCTCCACCTCTGTAAAACATCATGGAACCAGCCCTTGACATAAGGAGGCATTTACCACCCTTGTGGGGAAGAGCCTGGCAACGTTACTTTTTTAGATTGCAACTCTCAGAATTTCTCAGCCACTGTGGTCAGTTGCCATGTGGTCTCTGGGATTTGGGGAGTTGCAGGCCAAAAAACCCAACTTAACGGAGCTTGGCACGAAATCTGTCTATTTATATGTGTCAGGTGTGCAGCCAAAATAATAGGCCATGGAGGTGAAAATAACTGGCCGAGTCTCTTTTCCTTCACTCCAATTTTTTTGGCAACAGGTCCAAAAGCAAAAGAAAAAAACTGGCCAAGCTGGTTTTCAAATACAGCTCCCCACCCCCATCTCCTACAACCTCTAGTTGACAGTTTTATCCTGAAATCTGTTAACAATATCATGAACTGGAGCAGTGCAAATAACCAAGTTCCTCAGACGTACAACTGTATTCTAAGCAGGAACCAGGGTGGATTAAAATCGATGATATAAATAAATAAATAAATTGGATTTTTAAAATTTAAATCAGATTTATTTTAATGAAATGCTTTTGGAGGAAAAATCTATCTAAAGATAGTTTTCTATTTAAGATATATTGTGGTTCAAAAGTTATTCAGCACGAAATAGAACTTAGTTATGTAGCATGAGTATATTTATGAAATATTTATATATATTTTTGTAAACTAATGCAATTAATCCAAGTTATCCAAGCTGAGATAACATGCAGTTTTTCTCCGTAAAAATGGTATAAAATGAACAAACTTCAGGAAAAGACCTTAATCCCATTGTTGTTTTGCAAATCTGTGTACAAACAATGAACACATTGATGATTAAGCAAATATAAGAAAATGTGTGCTATATAATGCAACCAGATAATATCTGTGACCAGATGAAGATTTAATTTTTAGATATATAACCTGTTAGATTAGTAAAACAGCTATATCAGAAGAGATTTTAGGTTAATCAATCATTCATATTTGGAGAGCTACTTAAATTGTTTTATTTAACTAAAACAGTATTCTCCAAATATGAGTGATTAACCTAAAATCTCTTCTGATATAGCTGTTTTACTAATCTAACAGGTTATTATTCTAAATATGAAATCTTCATCTGGTTGCAAATATTAAAGATTATCACTACCAGCAAGAATGAGTCTTTACATTTAAAAATCATGAATTAAATTGAGTCTTACTGACTAGTGATTTAAATCAAAACCACCCTGGTAGAAACTACAACAAAGAATTGCAGTATGGATTGGACTTCTTCAGGATGCCAATCATGCCTAGACCACCTCTCTCTCTCTGGCTGTCTATTCTATCCACATCTGCAGTAGTCAACAGATGATCAGTGGCCTCTAAATGTACCCAGCTCCCAGTGGGCTGCTTTGAGCTTCCCAATATGCCTTTTCTCTTTAAATTATATTTTGTGCTTCTGCTATTCCTTGGAGTGCCTCAGGCCTGTTGATATCTTTCCCTTGGGTGTGGACAGTGCTGTTTTGTCATTACAGGGAACAATTTGAGTATGTTACTGGGAAAATTCAGCTTATTACTGGCATATAGCATGGATGGGAACACTGTAGACCTACAGAAGTTAGACTACAAATTCTATTGTCTCTGACCTTTGGTTATGATGTCTAGGGAAGTTGAAGTCTACCAAGACCTGAGGAAATATGTGTTCCTGATAGTGTTTGTAGGATCACAACTTGAGTTTCTGCTGTTAGGCAGCATATTCTAAATTATTTGCTGCTTCTCTCTGTCTCTTCCATCTCAAGAAAATTGCGTCAGTCTATCTCGGATCCAAACTGGCTGAAAATCTTGTCCGGAGACTGGTTCTGTGAAATCCGTTCCAAAAGGCACTACCACAGTCACTTTGGCTCAGACATTGTCCGGGCATCAATCCGCCGGAAGAAGAGGCCCAAAGGCAAGTGATGCGCTTCACCACATTCGTCCTTGCAGCAAAATATTGATCAGGCAGAGCGAGGCAGCTGTCTTAGGTGAAAGATGCTAGTAAGCAGCTGTAGCAGTCTCATCAGTATCTCCTTGCACCTCTTAAACTAGCCTGGTCTCTTCAGGTATGGTGAAGGATCCTATTGTCGAAATCTAGTAGTGCATCACATCAAGCGTAGGCCCATTGAATCAGTGGGGATTTGGCGAGTCAACACTTAGGGAAGCTCATTATTCAGCTAGTGCAATGGGTTAAAGATTAGATAAAAAGAAGTGATAAATGTAGGGTTTTTATGAGATTTGAAGAAATTTATTTATTTATTTATTTATTTTTAGATTTCTACCCCGCCCCCCTAGACAATGTCTACTCGGGGCAGCTTACAAATATCATCAATATATAAAACATTAAAACATTAAACAATAAAACAATTTATGAGAAATTGTATTATAGAAGGAAAATATATATGAAAATAAGAATGCAAGGGATAATAAGTAAAAGTTATAAGATGTTAATAGAAGCAGAGGACCAAGAAGATTTTCTTAAAACATTATGGGGACATGATTTGGTAAAATAAATACATGCCAAGTTGTAGAAGAAAATGTGGGATAAAAGAATATTACAGTGCATGTATATAAAGATAAAATAACCATTTCATAAATTAGCTTGGAGATGATATTTAATTCTGGTGAAATTAAATCAAATAGATACTAATTATTCTAAGCTGTGTTGGAAAAGATGTCAGAAAATAGGCACTTATTTTCATATGTGTTGGAAATGTGAGAATGTATTGAAATTTTGGCAGTTGGTTTTTAAGAAAATTAATGAAATAATGACGTTAAATATAGAGGTTTGCCCTAAAATAGCTCTTTTGTCAATATTTGACAAGGAGCAATGGAGTTGGACAACAAAAGAATTAATTGCAAACTTATTAACAGTAGCAAGATTAATGGTAGCAAGGAATTGGAAAGTTTAGGGACGTGGTGGCGCTGCGGGTTAAACCGCAGAAGCCTCTGTGCTGCAAGGTCAAAGACCAGGAGTCGTAAGATCGAATCCACGCGACGGAGTGAGCTCCCGTCGCTTGTCCCAGCTCCTGCCAACCTAGCAGTTTGAAAGCATGTAAAAATGTGAGTAGATGAATAGGTACCACCTCGGTGGGAAGGTAACGGTGTTCCGTGTCTAGTCGTGCTGGCCATGTGACCACGTAAACTGTCTTCGGATAAACGCTTGCTCTCTATGGCTTGGAAACGGGGATGAACACCGCGCCCTAGAGTCGGACACAACTGGACTAAATGTCAAGGGGAACCTTTACCTTTACCTATAAAGAAGTTTGGCATATAGCTTTTAATGATAAGTTAATATGTAATATTACATTAAATAGAGGTTTGGCAGATAAGACTTTTTTTATATATTTGAGGAGAATTTATCGATTTTGTGTTAATAAAGGGGGAAGGATTGTGCACCTTTGCAAGTGTCAATGCAATTTTGGAAGAGAAATGGGACTCTGTATTGAAGGAAAAACTGGTTATACAGCTGGTCCCAGTGGGAGGGAGCATATCTCATATTTTTGTATTGTTTATGTGGTTTTCTGTTATTTGTATTTTTATTGTTATTGAAAATTTTAAAAGAACCTATGGAAATTCCGTTGAGTCACTGGGCCTACTCTATTGGCTACTTACTACAGCATTTCAGCCAGTGTCTGTTACATTCTGATTTTTTAAATCTCATGATGACACTACTAATTGGAATAACTAGATAAAAAACTGTTAACCATTTTGGGGAAATAGTGCAGCAGCCAGATTCAAGCTTGCAACTGCCTGCTCTTGATGGTAAAAATGAGATGGAAAGGTTATGAGAAATAGCTTTAAGGGAGAAAAATTAACCCATTAAACAGATGCAGGCGCAGAGCCACAACTTAATGCTGCCTTCTTCTGTGATACATGGTACAGATCTCTTGCTTTTGTGATTGGATGTAAGCTGGGCATATACAACCTCCCCTGATGCACAGCAATTTTTTAAAAAGATTTTTATCATGGTAACTGGCTACGTTTAACATGTAGCAGTGTTATGTGTCTGACTATCACCAGAACCTGGAAAGTGACTTTATAAAACATGCTTAGTTTCACTTATGCTTCCAAGGCTTCCCAAACTTGTTAGGTAAGATGACAGTTGCAGTTTTTAAAAAGCAATTCTTCTTCATTTCTTAAAAGTAAGCCCAAGACACAGCATGAGCCAGCATTTGAACCATATGCCGTTCTTCTCCTATCATTTAGTGAGACCACACGTTAACTATGAAAGTAGTGTAAACATTATAGTTAAGATAACTTAAGCAGTAAGGCTACCACTTCAGGTTACAATCATCTAATTTAGTTACACTTTAGTTATTAGGAAAATTATAGGTTACTAATTAACAAGATATGACTAACCCTTAAACATGTATAATTGGAACGAACTTATTTGTATTCACCTGTTTTAGAGTTACTGACAATTTAAATGTATAATAATGAGGCACAACTTCTCTCCCAACAAAGCAGGTGAATGGGACTTGAAGCAGTGTGGCATCCGGGGAGATTTGGATGTGATCAGTGAACCAGCGGTGGAAGAGGAGAACATATCGGATACAATTGATGGGTGAGAAGCATTATTATTTGGGTGTGGACTGAAGGTTTTCTCGGTGTGTGGCAACGTCAGCTCCTTCAGAAGCTTGCCAGTAGCCATTCTAGAATGGACGATAGCATCTTGGTTTGCAGTGTGAGAGAGTTACATGAGGAGGCTGTGGACAAGGAGGTTTTTCCCCTTCTTTTTCTTGTCCAAAGGAGAGATGGCATAACAGGATCTATCACAAAAAGACAAGAAAGAAAGAAGACAGTGCAAGCCAGTTCTCTTTTGTCTGCTCTTTTGAATATTGTTCTGCCCTGAGCAGTTCACCAAAAGGACGCTGAGTGTCAACAAGGTTACTGTAAGCCCTGGGAGGCTTTCCTGTCACTGATCTGTACAGTTCTTAAAGACTCATTGCCATCTTTCTTTATGGCAGGTTAATGCAAGAGCCAGTGTGGTGCATTGGGTAGAGCAGGGGAAGGTAGCCTGTGGCTTATAGGTCTAAACCAGGGGTCTCCAAACTTTTCAGCATGAGGGCCACATCATATATTTTACACATGTTCGAGGGCTAAAGGAACACGCGCATACGCACGCACGGACACATGCACGGGCTGAAGGGAACGGATTTGAGCCTGCGGACCTGAGCCTTCAGTGTTTGCCAGGCCGGATAAAAAGGCAAGGCGGGCTGGGTCTGGCCCGTGGGCCATAGTTTGGAGTACCCTGGTCTAAACCAATCCTCAAAATTCTTCTTCTGGCCCTAGTCAGACTGGGAGAAGCCCCTGTCCCTTCTGGGAGGCTCTGCCTCCTCCTCCTCAAAGCCCTGCCCCCAAAAGGTGTGTATTATGTGCTACCAAGTCAGCTCTGACTTACAGTGATCCCAATAAGATTTTCAATGTATGTGAGACATTAAGAAGTGGTTTTCCTCATACCACCCCCCCCCCCCAATGAGTTTTCATGGCCAACTGGGATTTCAAACTGAGATTTCCTGAATCCTAGTCCATCACTCTATCTTCTACCACACTGGGTATCCCACCCCTGAAAAGCACTATTTAAATGTCCCTGTTTAATCCAGTCTGGCACAAGAATTGACTGGGGCAGAGAAGCCCCAATTGGTCTGTGGATCAGGCAGTCCTATGAAAAGTGGACAATGATTTTGCTAGGAAGAGAATCATTAAAAATATATAAAAAAACAGCTTGGAAAAGTAACTTCATTGGACTATAGTTCCCAGGATCCTCCAATTGACATTGTGCTTGTTGGGTGATTCTGGGAGGATATAGTCCAAAAAAGTAACTTTTCCAGCTGTAGATGAGGCTGCTGAGAGAAGTTGTCTTCAGTGCTAAGGAGCCCACTAACTTGCTTTGTTACTCTCTAGGCTTCAGCATTACAAGATCTCTCTTGCTGCATTTACTAGAAACCTAAGGTGTGCTAACTGGAGCCAGTTACAGACCGATGGCTCAGGTGGGCAAGTAGACCATGAGCAAGGTGCCTCTGAGTACATACTCCACATGGCCATTTTTTGTGTATTAGGACCAGAACTGTGTTTGCAGTCCTTGTGCCCCAATCCAATCCTGTTTGCTTTTAGTTTTTTTAAAGCTAAGCATTAATTCTTCTTGTTTCAGTTGTTGAGACAATTGTTAAATTAGAGCTTTGAAAAGTTACTTTTTTTGGACTACATCCCCTAGAATCCTGCAGCCAGCATAACCACAGTCTGGGAGCTATAGTGGAAAAAAGTAAGAAAAGACTTGCATGGCCAACCTATCAGAGATGCTGCAGCAGTGGAATTTTGGTACCACTTTTGGACTAGATGATTTTTCAGGTTCCTTTCCACTCTGTTCCATCAGCTGTTTCCACTCTATTGCACACTGCTTAGAAACATACCAGTATGTAACTCTCTTTTGACCTTTCTGCACACATTATCTAGAGTCCTTTTACAAAGAGACTGTAAATATGTTCAAGTATTATATGGTTTAAGCAGATTGTTTAAACATTACATTGTTTAACTATGCAAATGTGGAAGCATGCATGGCAGAGATGTGTAGTTGGAAGAATATATGGCATACACCCGCCAAGAAATTAATGAAAGAAACTGGTACATCCACTAAATATTAGGTTAAAGAAAGGGAAAACTGTAGTCCCAGGAGGTAGAGAATAGGCTGTGTTTCAGCCTATTAGCCCTAATTTAATGGAGCTGGTCACAGACGGAACAAACAGAAAATAACTAATTAGAATTAAGTAAATATGCCCTTGAAGAAGGTGGATAGGCTGAAACACATTGGACATTTTATACTGGAATAAAAAGCATTATGTTTTCTACATCCTGGGACTACAGTTTCCCCTGTTTTTGATCTAATATACCGTGAGACAAGCCATATTTTTTAATGTATCTTCCTGTTTGGCATACTTTAGGACAGTGGTGGCTAACCTTTTTGGGCTCGCATGCCCAAACTGGGGGGGGAAACAAACAGTGGGCGGTGTGCCGCGGCAGCGGCGGAACCGGAAGTGGCATCGGAAGGGGGAATCCCGGCACGGAGGTGCCTCGAGACCCCACTCCAGATCCGCCGCCAGCGCCAGCTGCTCCGGATCCGCCTGCCGAAGCACCAGCACCACAGCTGCAGCTGCCTTCTCAGGTTTGGCTGCGCGGGGGGGGGGGAGTAGCGATCTGGCGACGTATGGCTCGCATGCCGGCAGAAAGGGCTACGCGTGCCAGCTGTGGCACAAGTGCCATAGGTTCGCCATCACTGCTTTAGGATATCATAAAAGTAGAATTGGCCTAGAAACCCCATTGATTTAAGGTTCATGCTTTAATTCAGGAACTCTAGAGACAGAGCATCTCTGCCAGATGTCTCAGAATTAGGCAGTTTGTGCTCTGTTTTCCAACCTGAATCTTAATCATAGTTCTTCAGAACTTGAAACACCGAGCCATGTAATGAGATTTCTGTGCCTCCCTACCACCCAGTTTTTAACTTTAAGTTTTATATTTTGTTCATTTATAGTTCATCCTAATAAAGTTCTTTACCATTGTGGATTTTGGATTTTGTTTTTATGCTTCAAGAATAATTCACTGTTTCTTGTTACTAGAGATGGGCATGAACTACTGGTTTGGTGGTTCGTGCCAGTTCGTTTAGTGGCTGAACAGCTGTTTGGTTCTTCAAATCCCACCCTCTCCAGTGGGTGCCCATTTGGAGGCAGCAGCCTGGCTTTCCTGCCCCACCTTCTCCATGTGCTGCCTCCGAATGGGAGCCCGCTGGAGGAGGCAGGACACTGAAGCGCAAAACACCTGTTCGACTGTTAAACAAACTGGCACGAACTGCCAAACCGGCAGTTCTCACCTGTCTCTACTTGTTACAATGTTTGAAAGTAATCTGCTGCTGTTATTTGCTATAATATTGAAAAAGTGACTCAGTGCATTGCTTGCTGTGCTATTTTTATTTATCTATTTACTGTATTTATTTCATCACTTTTGTCACCAGTGTTTTCTCCAGAAAAAAAATGGGATGGATAAGAGAATGGCATAAACTTGAATAATTCCTGTAAAGTGCCTCTAAAGGACCTTAGAATACGCTTAAAATGTAATAGTTTAAGTCGCTCAAAAAATATGACTCATTACAGCAATAAAATAACTGTGTTCCTTCTCATTGGCCGGAATCCTACTGTTGTTCACTTAAGACTTGAGTAACTTGCTGCAGCTAACTAATTGATGAGGTGTCCGGGTACATTTCATTGCATGTCTGATTGCACCACTGAGGTGTGTCCCCAGGACTTTGCCAACTAGCTGCAGTTAAATGCACCAAGTTAGACAATTTTTTTGTGAACACTGTTAGAAGTGACTAGGTGCAATGCAGCATACACTTTACCTGCTGGCCTTCCTTCAACCTTAGATTGCTATTCTTTGGACTGCTGATACTACTTCCTTCCTTCTCATACCTTTCTCCTGTCCTTCCAAAGAGGAGACCTTATGCTTTTGTTCTCTACGGATAAAAAAGGCAACCACAGCCCCTAACATCTCCAAATTAGCTGGAGAGAACTAGGACTTCTATTACCTTTCCTGCCACAAGTATATTTCTCTAATAAACTCAAGCTGTCCTATTTTTTTTAGAAAGTTCAAATATGATTTCCTTGCAAAAAGGGAAGTGTTCTGAGTTTCAGAAGGCTGAATCCGCAGGTTAATGTTGCTCCTGTTGTTGCCTGGTTCCTCTCTAGCACACTCTCCAGGATTTTGACCATTATGTTACTTTTGAAAAACAACTTTTTTTTAACACCCTCATTATCCCCACAGGTTAACTATTTTAACATAACAAGATTACTTGTAACTTGTTGCTTCTAAGCTAGGAGGCTATTTTGGCTTGGGAAAGTTACTTTCTAGAACTACAACTCCCAGACACTGGGGAAATTTGAGGATTTTTCGTCCAAAAAATAATTTATTTAAGCTCTGGTTTCTTCATCTTGCTTAAAAGGTGATGTCCCATTCAGATGCTCCAGGTGAAGTCTGATGCATTGAACCCACTGGAATTATTAGTATTTTGTTATCTTTGTGTGCTATGTGAAATAGCTCTTAAGTCTGGCTTGTCAGTGGGGGAAAGAAGACAAAGGTTTTTTGTTACCTTTACATTTGCCAAGAGTTTTTTTAAAAAACATACAAAGTATACCTTGTTCCAGTTTATGTCTTCTAGTCAACCGTGGTTTTAAACTAGCAAGAAGTGCAGTATAAACTACCTCAGTTGCCGAAAGGCTGTTGCTTAGCGTAGTAAGTTGTAACTAAAGTAGCACTATTTGAATCAATGGAACTTACAGAGAAGTTGCCTTATCAAATCCCCACTGATTCAATGGGCTTACTCTAGTGTGACTTACTATGCTAAGCAATATGATTTCAGCCAGTATGTTTTTTGGCATTTGGTTTCCTGTCAGGCAGTGCTTTGTTTTTTCTGGAAGGGTGTTCTGTTTCAGGCTGCAATGACTTGCTTCAGGTGGGTGTGACCAACTGTGTGTGGGTACACCCTCATCCCAACCCAAAATGATTTGTTCTTCCAGTAGGCCCACTCTATCATCAGAGCCTTGTTTTCATTTGACTTGCAATTAAATCCTGCTGTCCCATGTTTTAGCTTAGTACATCTTCAGTATGAGCACATTCTCCTTGGCATTAACTGGCTGAAATCCAGTGTATCAGGCAAAATCAAAAGAAACAAAACAAAACAAAGGAAAAAAACATGTGGCACCTTAAAGACTAACTAGTAGTAAGTTGCAACTAGAGCAGGTCCATTGAATCAGAGGGTTTCCTTGAGTCCATTAATTAAACGAGCCTACTGTATTTGTGACTTACTACATGATTTCAGCCAGTGTGTACATCATCATGACATTGTATCAGTAAAACAACGTGAAAACGGTGACTGACCCAGTCACACAATCTAAAACACTGAAGCCAGATTCTGTTCCCTGACACTTCAATGACATGACAGCATACAGGAAAGGGACCGTGATGTTATTATGAATTATCCGAACCCGATCGACCTATGTCAGCATAAAGTGTTAGTAGTGTGGCTGACAAAGCACAAGGGCTTGGAGGCTTTGGTGGCCAAGGATGAGGCTTCCCCCTGCTGAATCCCCTCACACACTCACATGGAAGTGCCAGACATTGCAATGATGTGCAGCGTGTTGTAAGACAAAAAGGAGGGAGGGAAGAGTAAGGATATTCTGGAATGGGCATGCAATAATTTGGAGCAGAAACTGCAAGGAACAAAATATAGCAAGAATCTGTGTGATAACAACCAGCCTCCGTTTCCCCTCATAGTGTGAGAAAGTAAAGCAGATTCCTTGCCAAGAAAGAGTCACCATCTTTTTGCTTTTTTCCTAGGCTCCCCAGGGAGACAGCGGCTCCTCCACCACCCTGGCCAGAAGAGACTGGGGTGAGCTTGCTTGATTCATGAGCTTCAGCAAAATGACAGAATCTGTCAAGAATATATGGTGGCCAGAATGCAAGTGAATATTTCTCCCTGTGCAAGTGTGTTGGCATAACTCAGAGCAGCAAATAGCCACTAATTAGCAAGTATGCAGGTTGTGTGATTTACCATGTAATTGAGGATTTCAGTTGTGAATTTGTTAATTAGTGGCTGTTCACTCTTGTGAATTAGGCTAATGGATAGAAGTAAATACTCACTTGAATTCTGTCCTACATTTATATGTACGTGTGTTTGTCCAAATATGATTAGAATGTGCAAATGGACAACAACTACAAAAAACGTAATGGTCATGCTGGCTGAAGGTTCTGGCAGTTATAATACAAAAACATGTTCTGACTATATGTTACTTCTGTATTCTTAGAATTATGATACTAAGGGTGTTTGTGTATTATACTGTGTTCCTGGATTCTTTGGGAAGAACGGACAGACAAGACAGGTTCCCTGGCAAGTCGATATTTGCATTAGGGTCTAAAATCTAATGTACTTTGTTGAATCAAAAGTTAATTTGGGGCAAGAGAGGAGAGGTTATTTGGTATTTTGCCATGATTGGAGTGTGGTAGTATAGTTCAGGTTCATGTCCCACTTAGCTCTGACATTCACTGGATCACCTGGATACTGTCTCTCAGACTAGCCACTTCGTTGGGTTCTTTATCTGGATCAAACAACATACACATTCAAACAAACAAATACTATGGAGGAGATCTCTGTGCACTACTTTAAGCTCCTTAGAGGAAAGAGAGAGGGGATGAGTATAATAGCCAGAATCCTTTTGTGTAGCTACACAAATGGAACAACATCTGGAAGCCAAAAGCCCCAAGTTAAGAAATCACCACAGAAATTATCGCTTGCACACTGAGTCAAAGAACTCAGTATGCAACCGATAACTCTTACACTGATTTCGTATCTAGAGGAAATTTGCCTGTAAAACTTATGCTGTTTGTATTACCGTATGCTGTCTTTTTCCATGGGCTTCTCCCCTCCTTTGCAGTCACATTGCTGCACACTGGTGCTTACCATTTTTTTTCTGGCTGTCCTTGGGAAGACTTCTCTGGAGAGAGAGCACAAGCCAAGTGAGAAGAGGTGCTGCTTTATCTTCTCAGACTTGCTAGTGCTTGTACTTTTGGCAAGGGCAAAGACAGAAACAGCAAGGGGAAAACCCAGCATAGTCAGGGAACCTCTGTGGTTTCTCATAAGGCCTTGGCAGGTGTACCCAGTTATACCAACTCTTAGTTTCGATCTTTCTGGTAGGACACTGGGAACAAAAGATGCAGCAACGTCAGCTGGCAGCATTCCCTAGTGCACCAATTTTTTTGCTCTCAAAAGGAATGTCCAGAATGAAGTCTTTTAAAAGATTTCCTGTCTGTATATTTTTGAGAGCAAAGGTTCTTAAACATGTGTGTGTGTGTGTTTTTTCAGGCTGTAATTTGCATTGCTTTTTAAGTGCACAAGGCACCAGCTGTTCAAGTTGTGAATATATGCAGATATCCTCGTAGAAGTTCTGGAATGGGGCCCTGCCTGTGCAGCCCATGCTGTGTTGTCATGATGCTTTGTCATTATTTTCAGACATGGGCAGTCATTGGGGTGGTTTGCATATGAAAATAAGAATTGGGATACATTTACGCTGTTAGATTATCCATAGCCAACAAACTCAGCATGTTATTTGACTCATCTTTTTCTTTTCTTTTCTTTTCTTTTTTTGAAGATGGCAGCCTTGACTCCACAGGAGGAGATCCAGCCTCAGGAGGAGATGGTTGAAAGCAAGTCAGGTAATGATCCATAGGGTCCCTTCCAGCTCTGCAGTTCTAAGATGATGATGATAATTAAAAAGGCACAACAGTGAGCAAGTGCACAGACAGCATGGTGGGTGAGTCTGAAAGAGACGGAAGCAAAATGTGATATTAAAGGTATTCCTACCTTTAATGTCTATGGGTTGTTGTTTTTTTCCTGATAGCATAAATTAACCACCATTGGGGTGAAAGCAGTGCTGGAACTACAATGGATGAAGCAGGAGGAAGTTAAGCCTTCTCTCCTTTGCCATGATACCAATGAAATCTGCTGCTCTTTGAATTGGGAGTAAAGCTAAAGCAATTTTTCTTTCCAGTGTAAAGAGCAGTATCAAGTGGTAGTGGGAGAAGAGTTTTGTTGGTGTCCCAGCAAGGGGAAAAGAACATAAACTGCCTCCTGACTGTGTTTCTTACCTATTTCCATTCCATCTCCCACAGTGCTTCTTTATGCTTTGAAAGATCTGATGGCCTCCCATGTTTTTTTGACTTCAAGTCCAATCATCCCCAGTTAGCATCACCAACAATGAAAAATGCTAAGGGTAGCAGTTACAGTAGTTCAAAACATGCAGAGAGCACCAGGTTAGAAAACTTGCTATAAAAATATTCATGCATGTTAAAACAAAAACAGTGTCTTTTCATTGTGCCTCCTTTGGTTTAGAGGCCGCTTCACACATTGCCCCTGTGGTTTCACACCATCCTTATATGGGCCTCTTGCCATCTGAGGCCAAACCATAATGCAGGCTATCTTACTTCCAACTCATGCTCTGCTTTAGGGGGAGGACTTTCAACATTGCACAGGCTATATGCAATTGGTTTTTTTTTGCTGTAGCACTTTTTTGCTGTGCACTATTTTACAACAGACATGGAGTGTGGGATAACTTTTCTGTGAGCAGGTGTGCCAAGATGTTAACAAAGTATGAGAGATGCTGAATTTTGTGACTTGGATAGATAGTTCAGATTGTGAAAATGATTTTGGATAACATTTGCTTTTTTCATTGTTGTTTCTGGTGGTCCAAAAAAAAAGGAGTGAAGGACTCACATGATGTATAGGCCCAAATCCGGTTGCATAACATAAGCACATTTGTTAGGTTTTGGTCTGTTCCTCACCAGAAAATAACGAGGCCCTGTTGCACTTCTCGGGGCTGCCCATGCACTATCCCAAGAAGTGTGTCTAGGTCTCTTTATTCACAAGAAGGAACAGCCCAAGATTTACAAAGGTCTTCACATTATACAACAAGACTTTGGCCATAGAATCCAGCACACAGCAGGGATGATTGGCCTTTTTGCCCCATGGCCCTGTGGGTCTTTAAAGGACTCACTAGACGTTTTCTAAATACCTCATTAGTTAAGATAACAAACTTCCTCAAACACACACTACAAAGAATTTGAGATTTTCAAGTGCTCAAGAGTTTAGTGAGTAGGAGACTGGGGTTGAAATTTTACCTTGGTGTATTCTTGGTAATTTGGCATGCCTAAGGCCATCGTTTTAACTGATGGCCTCTCCCCGCCCAGTCTGCAATATGAAAGAAACAGTACTCACCTATGGGATTGCTGTAAGAATTGCAGAATAAAGAATGAAGATAATGAAGGTAATATACTGAAGATGTTAAATTGCTGTATTGTGATATAAATTAGTAGCTAGCTCATTCTTTGAGAACAAATCTTTGTGTAGCAAAAGTGGCATTGCCCAGGCACAAGAGGGAGGCAAAAGGAAAGCTGAAGGAAGCCAGAGGGTTGCAGATCTGTGGCAGTCTTTAATAGAGTGGTGATGGGGCAGAGGGGAGGGGGCGAAGATCAGTCCCAGTAAGGACTGGTCATGGAATGATGTGTGCCTTTGGAGTGAAGGCTGCAGAACTTGAGATTGGAAGTTCAGTTCCCCACTGTGCATACTTGACAGGGACTTCCATAGGCTCTGCAGTTCTGAGTTTTTGTTGCTGCTGCTGCTGTTGTCAAAAGAGAACTAGAGTGGCTGTATGGGACGTTTTGGCCAGAATCCTGTTGGTTTTTTTCACATGTGTTTACTTTGCAGCAGCTAATTGAAGCTAACGATTGAGGTGTCAGTCATGTGACCTGGTTGCAGGCCTGGTAACAGGTCCAGCACATAACTGGTAACTTGTTCATTAGCTTCAACAAGCTATCACAACTTCTGCCTTTTAGCTGATATGTCTGTTTAAAAAACAACAATGGATACTGGCTCCTTTTTAAACTGTTCCCCCCCCTCCAGAAAAAAAAAATCACTGTCTTATTATCTTGCCATGGTTTTAATCTTGTATACCACCCTATAGAGGGACGTGGTGGCGCTGCGGGTTAAACCGCAGAACACTCTGTGCTGTAAGAACTATAGATCTGCAGCTGTAAGATCGAATCCACGCGACGGAGTGAGCACCCGTCGCTTGTCCCAGCTCCCGCCAACCTAGCGGTTCGAAAGCATGCAAATGCAAGTAGATAAATAGGGACCACCTCGGTGGGAAGGTAACAGCGTTCCGTGTCTAAGTCGCACTGGCCATGTGACCACGGAAGATTGTCTTCGGACAAACACTGGCTCTATGGCTTGGAAACGGGGATGAGCACCGCCCCCTAGAGTCGAACACGACTGGACAAATTGTCAAGGGGAACCTTTACCTTTACCTTTACCACCCTATGGGGAGTTTGCCCTAAAGGGCAGCTTATAAATCTTTCAATAAATTTTAAAAAAATTAAAATCGAAGATGAATGGAATGGAGTAGCCTGATAAAGGGATATTGCAACATTTTCTTGTAGGCCTTACTTTTGAAATGGATGGGGTCAGATTTCACACTAGCACGGCAAGGCTGAGTTTCTAAGTTCTGTGCCTCCCTGGTTTATTTTTCTCTTTTTCCCGCAGAAAGAAGCAACTCTTTTACTGATCTTAGTTCAGAGGAGGAAAAGGAACAACACAGAAATAGAGTACCAGCCATTCTGGTTACCCCGCAGGTATGAATGCAGAATGTTGCTAGGCAACCTAGAACCAGCTGCCCTTTTGATCACTGGTGCAAGAGATGGAATAGGTGGAAACTGATGGATCTTGCAGAAAATCTTGCAAACCATCTTGGAAGCTTCATATTTATTTTTTTCTAAAAGGACTGCCAAGGTGCTCAGGATTATTACTCCTCCTGTGCAGAATAGTGTCTTTCCAGTGCAGGATTCACTTGGAAAGAGCAGAAGAAGCACCAAGCTACATAGGATGATTACAGTTCCTGTGTTTCGTGTGATCTCACCCGAAACAGCCTTAAACTGTGTGCAATTTGGCAACTTGCACAAAAACAAAAGAGGGAAAAACACGAGAAGGAAAAATTAGATCAGACTCTTCTTTTCATGAGAAGCAGAGAAATCTGGTGCAGGGGAAAACTTGTCAAGGAGTCTTGGTGTGCCAAAATGTGGACAGTTACCGAGGTTGAGAAATGTTTTAAGTACTCCTCACATCCCTTCTAAACAGACATTTACTGATGCCTTCTGGAACACAGAGAAAGAGCTGATTCTAAGAAACATAGAACTGTGTAAATTTCTAGCTTTTTTGGAAAAAGTAGTGAGAATGAAACCTTTTTTTGATCTGATTGCTTTGTATTCTTAGAATAAGGGGAATCTTGAGAATGGCCAGGGAGGAGATTTGGGTTCGTCTCCTCCAAAGAACAAGGCACTGAGCCCCTGGAGTAAAGTACAAAGCACCAGCTCCTCGTTCTCCAGTCTGAGTTCATCCACGGTATGTGATGGTGGGGAGATGGGTCGGGGGTAGCCGCTGCTTGATTTCTGGACAGTCTTTAGCATAGTCTTTCCCGACCTAATGACTTCCACTCCCCTCGTCCTCAGGTAGTCAGTGGTCAAGAATACTGGGAGTTGCAGTGCAAACCGCCTGGAGGGCAACATGCTGGGGAAGGCTGCTTTAGCATGATGAATTGGTCACAGCAGAATGCCTTTCCCTGAAATCCTTCTTTCTTTTTCTGCTCCTCTGGTCTGTGTGTGGCTCATTATTCTTCTCTTGCTTGGACTAAACGGTTTCACAAAGTGTAGAGGCTGGTAGTTGTGAGGAAACCGGCCTCTCTAGTGGAGCTATGAGCAAAGAGGAATGAGCTGTTATTTATTTATATATTAATTATTTATTGAGTGGAGATGTTTTGATACACTGTGACTGGCAGTTCAAAGGCAGCTCACAGGTACTAGAAAAACCAAATGAAAGTCACTTTTACAAGAATACAGTGGTACAGGTTTCCTTTGATGATTTGCATCCAGAACAAACAAACAAATGGTTAACTAACCAGCTGGATAGAGGATGGCCAACAAATGGAAGACAGGTTAGTGTTTCCTGACCTCCCCTCATCCCCTCTTTAAGTAAAAAGTAAAAGTAGTAAAGTAAATTCATTAAACCAGTTTTACAGTGCAGGCTGAGGAATAGCGACTAGAATAATGTTCCTTTTACCTATGCAGAGTCACTGCCACAGGGGTGTTGCAATAAACAGCAGCAACAGTGAAGCTGTCCTCAAAGAGTCTACAAAATATAAGAATATCAGGCCAGAAATGGGGTAATAATTTTGGGTTGTGCGCCATGAACCAGCCATAGTGATGGGGGAAAGCTCCAGTATAGATTGGCTCACAAATTCATTCCACACAAGGGCTGACTCGAAGCATTCCGTCGCCTGAGACCCAGCCATCTCAAGGTGGCCAATACTCGCGGTCAGGAACATGAGACGACCTCTCAGGCACCTCTTGTTCTTGGCAGTAAAAATACAACAATACTTAATCATCTCCTGCCTTTCCATCACATTCTGAGTCTGCCACATGAGGCAGCTACCTCACTCTGCCCAATGGCAGGGCTGGCACTGATTCCATAGACGTACATGAGGTCGTCCATGGGAGGAAGAGCATGATTTGTTTTGTACTGAGTGTGCCTGGGGAATTCTCTTCCCTATATTTCCTTGCAAAGAGTCATGTGGAAAAACTCGGAGATACTTTAGGTTTCCCACAGGACCTCCTTCTCCCCTATAGGCCCTTCTTTCCCCTCCTGTGTTTTGATCCTGTATTTTAACGCATTTTGACGCTAATCCTTCCTGCTTCTTTGCAGATGAGTGGCAGTACGATGAGTGTATTCAGTGACAATGATATTGGGAATGTGGAAGTCCGTGGGTGCATCCAGTTCTCCCTGCAGTATAACTCCTCAAAGAGGGAGCTGCATGTTCAGGTCATCCAGTGCCGAGACCTTGCTGAAGCCAAGAAACAGCGGTCAGATCCGTAAGTTTGTTGTTGGGTTTGCCCTCAGTTATCATCTCTTCAACTTCTTTGCCACTCTCTAGCAAACTAGCCATATGGCACAAGAATCATGGGCACTGTGTGTGAGAAATCTTGAGGTTGTGGGGACAATCTGCCTCATTCTCCACCTGTGTCTTCTCTTGGCTACAGAATGTCAGTGACAAGGAACCCTTAGTCCCCCTATCTGGCATCCTAAGAGTAAAGTGTTCTGCTTCTGCTTATATACCACCCCATAGCATTTAAAGCACTCTCTGGGTGTTTCTGTGAAGATTCTCAGTCATCCAGGTGAGGTTATCTGGAAGCTGAGTCATGGCAACTAGACTTCTTCCTTATTAAGTTGAAATGTTTTGCTACTGTGTTTCAGCTTAATAAGGAAGAAGTCATTTGCCATGACTCAACTTCCAGACACTCTCTGGGTGGTTTACAATTTTTATGCAGGCTACACATGCCCCACCTTAGAAGAATTGAAGGCTGAGTCAATCTTGAGTCGGCTACCTGAATCCACTGGGATCGAACACAGGTCATGAACAGAGTATTCACTGCAGTACTGCAGTTTAACCAATGCACCATAAGGCTCCTATTTGACTTTGTAAGAGACTGTCCTGAAGGTGAAAGTTAGGTACTTTGCCATGTTGTTTGTCCTTGAACTTTCTGCAATGTGAACAAATAACCCCCAGTTGAGAACTTAGATGACTGTGCTGTCTTCCTCAAACTGACCATGGTATTGCCTTTGTGTTGCCTTCCTTTGACTCCAGGTATGTAAAAACATATCTTCTTCCTGACAAATCCAATCACAGTAAGAGGAAAACTGCTGTCAAGAAGAAGACACTGGACCCCATCTTCAATGAGACCCTTAAGGTGAGGAGGAAAAAAAGGAGCTTTGGACAGAGGTTCTGTTGGTGCAAATGAGCTACCACTACTCCCATCAACTTCAGAATATTGCTGGACTCCAATTCCCATCAGTCCCCAATGAGTCAATGGGAATTGGACTCCAGTGATGCTGGAGAGCCACAGGTTCTCAGGACACTCACTCAGTTCAAATGTGTGAGTGCCATAGTGTGAAGATACATAGCATTGCGCCAAAGTCTATCCCTACTTCCTCTTCCTGTGTGAACTGGTATGATAAAGTTCAGAACCCACGGCCCCCCTGAAATGTTAACTAGTGGCTACTGTTGTGTTTCCTTTAAAGTTCCAATTTTTATTCTATGAAAGAAGCCCAACATGAGTTTTCAGTATTATGTTAGGTCAATTTTGAGTGGCAACTTAAGGGTTGCAACATGAGAGGTGACTCTTCAAAACAGGTGGTGGGATGAGATTGAGATTAAGAGTTTAATATTTATATTGCACTTTTCTAATGACTGAACAACAGTGATCAAAATAACTTACAATAACAAGCTCAGCATAGAGAAGGAAAATAAAGTTTTTAGAATTTTAAAAACAATGTAAAATTGCAACCAAATGGCAGTGATTTAAAATATTAATGAGTAACAAGTTATTCAGTCTAAACATGCTGTCAGGTACCAGTTGCACATTGAAAGCTGACTAAAATAGCAAAAAAGTATTTACTGATTGTCTAAAGTGACCTTCCCCACCTTGGACCTTCCAGATCGATCTTTCTTTCTTTCTTTCTTTCTTTCTTTCTTTCTTTCTTTCTTTCTTTCTTTCTTTCTTTCTTTCTTTCTTTCTTTAAAATTATGGATGCATGAAATATAAGTAAAATTAAAAACAAAGTGTTAAGATAATGAGACTATTGTTGACTAGAAGCGGGCTACTTCAATAGTGTTATCTTTGCTAGATGTCTTTTGTACATGTGGTGGGGCATAAATTGCATGCCCCTAAATGCTCACCTTCCAGATGAGTTGGTCTACCATGTCCCTCATGCCTGTCCTGCATCACCATGCTGCCTGTCATAATCAGAGCTGTAGTCGGCCCATTGGAGGGTACCAGGTTGAGGGAGGCTGGTCTAAAGGCTAGTTGAGAAGGGGGCTGTGAGATGATGGTTGAGAGAGAGGCTCCTTCATGGGAAAGAGTTCCACAGTCACCTTGAAAGTAGTGCACTGAAGTTTGATGGTAAAAAAAAAAGTTCTCCAGTGGTGCTGCCAGATCTTGGAATCTGCTTGATTACATACTGAACTATTTATTGCCTTGTTCCCATTTTTCTTTACCCCCCCCTCTCATTTCTGCTCTTCCACTTTCCTGCCCTTCTCTGCCACTGGCATGCAGTACAAGATTGAGAAGGCTAATCTTCAGGGCCGAATTTTGAACCTTTCTGTCTGGCATCATGACGCCTTGAGCCGAAATCTCTTCATGGGAGAAGTCGAGATTACATTGAATACCTGGGACTGGAGCAACACGAGTCCTCAGTGGTTTAATCTCCAGCCCAGGGTGAGTATTTAATTACGAATATTTCTTTCTCTCTACCCTTTCTTTTTACTTGGGTCAGGCAACTATATAAACTCTCCAGTAGTCTCCATCCCAACTCTGAAAATATTGCTTCTTCATACTCACAGTGTAGTGACAATTTTTGAAGTGTAGATGCTCAGTATGAGCCACATTCCAGAGGAGAGTCCAGAAATGCAGGCAGCTGGATCGATCATTACAAAAAAGTTCTTAGTGTCTTCGTCAGGAGCAGGTCTTGGTGAGTTTTGTAATTTTGCTTGTCTATTCAGGACCAAGCCACTCCAAAATATTCGTCCTTGCAAAAGAGATGGATCATAATAATATATCGTTGCAGGAAAAAATCTACTCTTTCTTCCCCGCTCCCCTCTGTTTGTTAGGACTGCAGCTAAACTCTGAGGGAACAGGGAAGCCTGAGTGGGAATGGCAGATGATGTTACTGGGGCTACATATCAGAAAGGGCTGGGACTTCAGCTTTGCAAGCCCTGACTCCACTATAATATTGCTGCACACTTGCAGGAAACACAATGAAAATGTGCTGTGAGCAAAGCTTGTCTCCTTTTTACTGCACGAACAGTCTCCACCGTGCAAAAGTGTCTTAAGAACATTTCCTTCAAGTGTTTCATTGGGAGCTGAGTTCAAAACAGGTGATCCTTGAACCCAAGCTGCTGCTCTCTTATCCCATCAAGGACCTGCCGTTATGGTGCAACTGAAACTGGAGGAATGTTGCCCAAACTGTTGCACCCTTTTCTCCCTTGTGTTCTGCTTCCTCTTCTGCATTTTGAAATTTGTTCCTGGCACATTACCCACAAGAGGAAAGAGAATGTGTACTCACCGAGACTTCTGCTTGGTCAGTCCTGCTTCCCTTCCTCTAAACCCCAGAAATGAGCCAAAGTGCCTACATCTTTTATTGCACCCCACATGTTTTGGAAATGGAATTCCTTCATCAGAGACTTTGCTAACATTCTTTCTTCTGGCTGCCTACGCCTCTCCAGGATGTCAGATAGAAATAGGTATTTTCCATCTCCTACTTGCTCCTTTTGTCTAAATAATCCAGGGATCAAACATGGGGCTTTCTGCATTCAAAGCACACACTCTGCCATTAAATGACAGACCTTGCCCTGTTAGGAGTGAGGTGGGAGTCTTATCCTTAGTCCTTGACGCTTAAGCATTTCCATAGTCCTCCTCCCAGAATTCTAGCTGAATAAAAGGGTGTATCTTTTTCTTTCTGTTTAAAGAACGTATTCATCGTTTCATACGACCTGATTGTTTCACGCATACTATGCTTTGTTATTTGCAAAGTACTCTGAATAGGGTTCTGTGTTTGTCTGTGTTGCTGATCTTCTTGTGACCCATTTCACCTTTCCGTTTTCTCAGATGCTGCTTGCTCCTGATGGTCTGTCCAGCCGGGGCAAGCTCAACCTGGCCATAAAGTTCATCCCTGCTGGATCAGAAGGTGAGACTTATGGCACTCTGGGTCCTATTAGTCCCCTCCCCACTACAGTGTGCTGGCTGTAGAAAATGAGAAGCAACTAAGTTACTGGCTGTTAACTTCTAATTTTGATACTCAGGGATGCAGGTGTGACTGCCCCATGCAAAAACCACGACTCCTGGAGGACCCCCAATAGTGAAAGAACAATCATCCCTCCCTCCTCCTTTTCTTGAAAAAAGGTGTCTTTGTGCCCCAGGGCAATTCCATGTTTAGTGCAAAAATTATTACAGACAAAGTAATATATTTGCCCACAATTTGTTTATAGTCAAGATAGGACAGACCTTTCCAACAGATCAGTTCTTGAGCAACTGCTCTTATGCAGCTGTGTAAGACTGTGAGATTCTGGCAGATGGACTTGACCTGGTGACTAAAGGACAATAATGAAGCTGTCAAGCAGATCTCCCCCCAAGAGGAAATTCCGGCATTAGAGTGCAGCCTGGGAATAGACCATCTTACTGGTAACCCAGTAAGTAAGTAGAGTATGAAGCAAATAAAGTAGTCTAGTAATTGCATAAGCTGAAAGGCCATGGATAATGATCTTGGCTGCTGGATGGATTTGCATGAGACAGATTTTTTAAGCCTTAAACTATGGGCCACTTGTGGTCATGTAGCTGTTGTTGGACTTCAAGTTCCATTAGCCCTAAGAAGCATAGCCAGTTATGAGCATATTATTTGCCCTGATGCAATAATGATGAGATGTTGCAAGCCAAACCTTTGGAGGGCCAGATGCCCTTGAGGGGCAGCATGTGTTCTAATATGGGTTCCAGTGGGGACATAAGAGAGAGGGAACGAGTGTGCCTGTGTCCTGCTTGTGGGCTTCCTTAGAGGCCTCTCACTGACCACTGTGGGAACAGAACTCTAGGCTAGGTAGGGCTTTGAGCTGATGTCGCAGAGCTCTTTCAGCCCTCTGGGTGGTGATGGCCTGCAACTCTCATCAGCTTGAGTCATCTTAGCCAATGGTGAGGGATGCTGGAATTTGCCGTCCAGCATCTGAAATGCCATAGATTGCCCACCCATCAGTGGTCCAGCTCTACTTAACCTTGGTTTGGGTTGAAGCAGCTGAATTTGAAAAAGGCCTTTTTTGGACTGGACCTCACAGAAGCCCTTGTCCAGCATAGGTTCTGCCCCACAAAAGCAATATATTCCAAAAACATAATGTGCCCAAACTTCAAGTCTGGCCATTAATGGGAGATTCTTGCATCAAGGAGCAGAGTGTGGTGAGAGGAGAGTTGCGTATAAAAGTCTGTCCAAAGTCTCTTGGGACAAAAGCAGCTGTTGATCAAAATCACTTTCATCAGCATGTCTTTATTTCAGAGAAAGGGCTTCCTCCCACTGGGGAGCTCCACATCTGGGTGAAAGACGCACAGATCATTCCCCGGCGAGGCAGCACAGCAGATTCTTTTGTTCAGTGGTAAGCATCACTACGTACTAAGTTCTCTGCTAGTGTGAAAGGTCTGGGCTAGCTCAGCTATGAGGAGGGGAAGGGGTAATACAAATGCAAAGGACAGTGTGGTGTACGGGTTAGAGTATGGGGCTAGAGTAAGAGATTGAGGGTCAAATTCCCACTGGGCCATTTGGGTGAAACTCATCGTGTGACCTTCTGGCAGTCTTTCAATCGGACCTACCTCACAGGGCTATTGTGAGGATAAAAGGCTGAGGAGACCTACAGTATGTGTGGAGTTCATCAGAGGAATGGTGCAATATAAGTGTAACCATAAATAAACTACAGCTTGATGTACGTACGAGTACAGAAAAACCAAACTTCTTCCCAGCAGAAAGCTAGTCCAGTGGGCAAAGAGTTGTGATGGGTTGCTTTGTCCTCACTTGCTGTGCTAATTTTCTATCTGCAGGGAGTCTCTTTGTTTACACGGAGGCTCATTCAGCTCCTTCATCCACCCTCTCCACTCAATATACTATTGATCTCTCCGCCATCTTGTTTTCCTGCATGTGTCGCCTGGTCCTCCTTTGTTGTTGTTTGCACCAAGGTGGTTTTCTTAGAATGAGACTCCGACTAGAAATGATGTGGGAGTTCCTTGACTCTAATTTCTGATGACTTAGTCATAGTTGTGACATAATAGACCCTCCTATCATTAACGGGGTTTAGTCAGTAAATACAGCAAAATCAATTGTATTTATGCTTGCTGTGACTAACTTAAATTTCAGTGCCTACTCTAAGTATGACTCTGTCTGTATCTAGCTCAATGTGCTTTGCACTGTGTTGGTGTCTAGAAGTAGAAATGCACCAGGAAGCTGGGGTGCTTTATCAGTGTTAATGGCGGAAGTTCTGTTTCCCATTGGGGAGGGGCAAATTCTCCAGTCCTCAGGAAAGACTTCCTCCATGGGAAGAAGAGGCACCGTCATGCCTCAGTCTAGTTCAGGGCAGAGGCTTCTTGAAATCTTTGCCACCCTCACCAGAGCCTTCTCCTTTCAGCTACATCCTTCCAGATGACAGTAAGGCAAGTCGCCAGAGGACCCGCATTGTCAAAAAGAGCCTCAGCCCCACTTTCAACCACACCATGGTCTACGATGGCTTCCAGGCCAAGGACCTGGCCGAGGCCTGTGCTGAGTTCACCATCTGGGACCACCAGGCATTCTCCAAGCAGCAGCTGGGAGGCATCCGGCTGAGTCTGGGCACAGGTGAGAGAGACACCGAAGCACTGGGTGGGCTTGGCTCAGAGAACGGCTTTGTGGGGACAAAGTTGAGCCTGGTATGGCATTCAAAAGAAGTGTGTCGCAACAGAAAGGAATGCAGATGTGCTCATTTGCATTAAAAAGGCTCATGAGTATGTTTTATTTTGAACATGATGGAATTATCTGAAACTTTAAGGCTGCATATGTAATTGGGGAGTAAACAGAACAATGTTTCTAAGCAAATATGCCTATGAGTGGGCAGTTGTTACGCTTGCATGTGGTGTGGTATGTGCAGTAACAGGAAGAGAAGGGCTCAGCTTGCATGGTAGTAAGAAACCGTTACATGTGGGATAGAGTTGTGGTGTTTTCCTGTCATTAACCTTCCGTATTTCATGGTTGCACCCTCGGGACTCTTTCTCCTTTGCAAAAATTAGCTGCCAGAAACACTACCCAGACTGGGGTGATGGTTGGTAGGAAAGTGAAATATAACCACTTTCCTGCAGCTCCCAGACCCATGATTTCCAGCAAACAGCAGTTCTAGAAGGGGAAAAAAAGCATAGAATCATAATGTTGGACAAGGCCTATAAGGCCATCGAGTCCAACCCCCTGCTCAATGCAGGTATACAAATCAAAGGATATCTGCCAGGTGGTTGTCTAAATTTATCTTGAATGCCTCCAGTGTTGGAGCACTCACCACTTCTCGAGGTAATTGATTCCATTGCCGTACTGCTCTAACAGTTAGGACGTTTTTCCTGATATTCAACCAAAATCTAGCTTCCTGTAACTTTAGCCCATTGTTGCATGTCCTGCACTCTGGGATAATCAAGAACAGATCCTGCCCCTCCTCGGAATGATAGCCTTTCAAGTATTTGAAAAATGCTATCATATCTCCCCTCAGTCTTCTTTTCTCAAAGCTAAACATGCCCAGTTCTTTCAGTCTTTCCTCATATGATCAGGCTGAGCCTGATGCAGCATCAGCTGGAGGACCAAGTTTCCCAGATTTTGATCAAACTCTGTTTCTTTACATGCTTTGGTTCCTAATTTAGATTGGAGGTTCCACATCTGTTCAATACGAATTGGAACGCTGGGAAAAAAATCTGTTCAGCATATGAAGCAGGACAGTTATAGTTTGGGGACTTATTAGAACCTCTGATTTTTACACAGGGAAAAGCTATGGCCTGCCAGTTCCCTGGATGGATTCAACAGAAGAGGAGTGCCATGCCTGGGAGATGGTCTTCAAGCAGCCTCAGCAGTGGGTGGAAGCTGGACTTCCTCTGAGGACCAACTTGACCCCTAGGACTTAATCCCACCATAATTTGGCCAGTCTTGACTAGGACATCCGCACTTGGGGGGGCAATGGCAAAATGATGATCTAGGAGGACATGATGGACATGAACTGAGAATCCCCCTTGTCCTCCAGAATCCCATTACAGAAACACTGAAGGGGCCACCCCGTCAAAGTTTCCTGAGTGTCTTGAAACTCCAGAAACACATCCACCTGAACAGATACTTGCTACCCCATACCAGGAACATTGGCTGAAAGCATTGAGAAGAGTATGCAAGACCCACATCAGTGGCGTATTTTTATGCAGGACTTGTGTTGGGAGACGTAGATCCGCATAGAGGAGTTACCCACCAATAATAACCACACATTGATAATTCTATCTTAAGCCTTCCCCACCCTCCTTATAGTCTTTCTCACACACTATCAACACTGAGCTTACTCAACTGTTTAATTAACCCCATTATGCCTCCCTCACATCTCCAGCCTTGTTTCAATACAAAGAAACTCAAACAGACCCCTTGGTAAAGTCTTTCTGTTTTGTTTTTGGCTGTTCAGCAGGACAGGTGGTTCCCATCAACGCTGGCTGCTGAGGCTAGCACTGCAGTCTCTTGAGTATCTGTCACAGGTTGTGTGGAGTCATTTCCAACATTGTGGAATACACTTCATTAGTTATGGTAACAATTCAGCAAGAACCTTCTGAAGTTTCCCTTCTCTAGGATACTCGCAAGGTCAACTGAAAATCCTATTAGAATCCAGACCATGGAAAGAAACAAGTGTGTTCGCTCCTCTCCAGATTCAATGGTGATCAAGAGAGCATGCATCCTCTGCCAATCTGCATAGATCGACTTCTGCAGAAACTTGAATCTGTGACGTTTTCCTCATCACCTTATTTTGCCCAGTGGGGCTAGAACAAGTTGCTTTTCCAACACCAAGGAAAGCTGGTAAAGCCAGTTCATATTAGTTCATTGTGTGGACAGACAAGCCTGGAATCCTGTGATTTTTGTCTGTTCTTCTTTACTGCCCAGCAGCAAAGTTCTTTCTGTAGGCCACAGAGTCTGTAGCCTCTCAAACAGATCCAGAGTTTTCCTTGGTTTCTCGCTCTCGGTCAGCATCATCTTTTAACGGCTGATGCCGGTGATCTAAGATGGCTCTCCAGATGCGGCACACCATCCCTCCTCTGCGAAAAGAAGAAAAACGAAAGTCAGCCTTGAGCCTGTTATGTTGCACCTACGCTGGGACTTGCAGTGTTCCGATTAAGTATGCCAGTGGTAGACGCAGCTGACTAGGTGGACAACCTTCCAAGACACTGGAGCGTTTAGAACTTGTCACTGGAAGAGCATTCAGAACTTCCAGTAAAACCAGAAGTAATACAGTTTCTTTGGGTTCAGCTTAAAAAGCTGCATCAGTTACTGTAATTCTCATAACCCATAAACTATGTGTCTTGAATGGCTCCTCTTTTTTTATGTTAAGAGGCAACAATTGGCTGCTGGTTCCTCTTGGAGTGGGTACGTTTGGGCCTGTCCTTTAGGCTGCGAGAGTCCGTAACTAAGTCAAATTGGTAGTTTGCTTAAACTTGGGAAGGACTCAGGGAACATCCCAACTGTCTCTCTGGATCAAACAAGGGTCCTTCTGAGACTAAGGAGGAAGGGCTAAACCTCCTCAGGTGGGACCCACAATTTGCAAGTAGGAGGGTGCCACGTTCAGTTCCCAGCGTCTTCAGTTAGGGCAAGGAAGCAATCCTGCCTGAGATGCTGGTGACGGGGTGCTGCTCAGTGGAGCTGACACAGATTAGACAGTTCAAGGCATCTTCCTCTAGCCATCCTTGCAAATGAAAAAAAATGAGCCCTTGAAAAGAGATGATATGTCAGGTATAGGAGATGTCTGTTTGCAGAGCAATATTTCAGTAACAACGCATTTAAAATATATGATCCCCATCTCCAGAAGGTCCCAAGCTATGCTTTGGACGACAACTCCCACATTCTTTTCACTGGCCACAGTCGGTGAGGCTGGTGGCAACTATGGGCCAAAACCAAAGAGCCCAAAATTACCCACTGTTGGTTAAACAGAATTGATTTGGTGTAAAACAACTTCCTATGCAGCCTTTGGTCTAAGAGTGGTGGTTTGGCTGCTGTGGGGGGAGCAAAGCAGATCTCTTTCTCCTGGTATCCATATAAACTGCCTTCTGCTATGGAAGTTTCATTAAACTTTTCTATAACAACTACAAGAGAAAATATATCATACATTAAACCAGAGAAGCTTGTGATCATCTAGACATTGTTAAACTGCAACTCATTAGTCACCGCTGCTGGCTACTAGGGCTGAGGGAGCTACAGCCCAATAACATCTGGAAGGCCACAGGCTCCCTAGCTCTGGACTAACCCAGTTCTCTAATTCCTGATTAGATGTGGCCATGGCATATGGAGTGAAATGTGAAACGGGATGAGAGAGCAAGGAGAAGCAGCAAGAATGGGGCTTTTGACCCCAGATTGCCTACCTGATACATGTGTACCGGAGGTCATCAGCCATAGCACAGTTCAGCAGTACAGGCAGAGTGAAGCCATGGTGTAAGAGCTGAGGAAAAAAACGAGATCCCTTTATTGTGGCTACATGGAAGGATCTTTGGTGTCTTCATGGCTGAAAATGCTAAAATGTCTACAGAGTTGCTGGCAAGACCTACTTTGGAGGCAATCCAGCTCTCCTCAAAGAAGGACCCTCCGTGTATCTTGGGAGTACATATTCCCTTGTTTTCAACCACTGTAGTCATAGATGATCCTTGTTGCAGATAATGGGCTGTGTGTGTATTTTTAACTTGCCCAGAGGGCACCTAGTTGGAAACGTCTGCAAGAACAGGGAAAGTCTGGCTGTCCAGATGATGTTAGGTGACCATTCCCATCACCCCTTACACTCACCTATGCTGGCAAGGGTAGATGGGAGTAGCAGTCCAACAGTGCCTTCTTAAGGGACACCTACTGAACACTGAAACGGAGCTACAGAAAGCATTGACCAGGCAAGGAGTAAAAAGGATGTTACAGTCCACCAGTGTATAGTGTTCAGTTCCCTTTATCAGCTATATTGACACTTGGTGACATGGAGTAATTTAAAGCCACTGGATAGGTGAGCAATAATAGTCTGTGTAAATGTGGGTAATGACAGACTAGTATTTAACCAATCACCTGTTAGAGGGAAGGACAGGTTGCTTACCAGTAACTGTGGTTCTTTGCATGGTAATCTGTGAACTCACACCTGTGTTCCCGAATTTTCCATAGCTGAGCATTAGTGTTTTGGCAGGAGCTGCACATTTAGTCCTGCACCTTGACTGCTGACATCAGTGTCGTCAACATTCAGGTTAGCCTTTGCCTTGTAACGCTTGGCATCTTTTTCCCTCATGGCAAGGCAGGCGTGATATTGCAAAGCAGTGTCCTTGCCTTTTGAATCATGGATATAGAAGTCATCTCACACATTCTCAAACTGGAGATTTTTTTAGAAGGATTTGATTATATGATGACTGCATGATCAGTACTGTGGTTGTGGGATGGAGTGGGGACAGAACCAAGAACAGCAGGGATGCGTCTGCAGTCCCTCTGTGCCAAGAGACTTTGAAGGGCAGGTTGAGTTTAATGGGCAAAATCCTGTTTGTGCCAGTATAACATAAACGTATGATTATGTAAATGTGCTGGGTGTTAATGCCGGACAACAAGGAATTATGCTATGCAACTGCATATTTGGTTGCATGTCTTCAGCATGATGAATTGTGCAATGGAAGTACTTCGATGATAGGACTTCTAGCTTGGCAGGAGTGCAAATACCATGGGTGCAAACTCAAGTTATGTGCGTGTATTTGTCCAACAGGATTTTGGCCATTGAAATGGTGAGGCAAAGGCATGAGGGAGTGTAGCATGTACAAGTGGAGAAACATGCACACCCTTTAATCTCTCTGGTATACTTATGTTGTTGCTGCTGTTACTGCTGATGGTATTCTGCTTTGCTCACAGTGAAAGATTCCGAGTCCCTTTATCTCTGACCTTTAATATCAGACAAAGCAAACACAGTCCTCAATGATTCCTAATTTGGTTGGGCTAGTGGGCTGCATGTCACAAAAACTCAAATATGACAAGACTGCTAACTTTTTAGGTGCCACCAGATTATGTGCTTTTTAGAGAGACAACCAGATTTGATTTGATTTTAAAACCACATTATTGCTATTTAAAATAAAATGATATTTTCTTTTAGGTTCATTTAGAAAATGAAATCTTTAAAAAAAAGAGAATGTAATGCCATCCACCAACAATTTACATGGCACATTGTTGGCAGTATGGCCCTCTTCAAAAAGCATCATGAAAATATAAATTTAAATTTTACTCCATTCGTTCAGAAGACTCAGGTTCATGGTCCACTTGGCTCTGACATTCACTGGATCACCTGGACATTGTCTCTCAGACTAGCCACTTTGTTGGCTTGTTCATCTGGATCAAACAACATACACATTCAAACAAAGAAATACAATGGAGGAGACCTCTGTGCACCACTTTCAGCTCCTTTGAGGAAGGACAGGGGATGAATATAATAGCCAGAATCCTTTTGTGTAGCTTTACAAATGGAACAACGTCTGGAAGCCAAAAGCCCCAAGTTAAGAAATCACCACAGAAATTATTGCTTGCACATTGAGGCAGAGAACTCAGTATGCAACCAATAACGCTTACACTGATTTCGTATCTAGAGAAAAATTGTAAATATTACTCCATTATCTGCAAAGACAGTCAAAGGGATGCTCTGAAAAGAACAATTCCCTGAACCCAACCATGCCAGCATCACCAAAAATGTGTCCAACTTCAAAGGAGAGACAGAGGCAGCGACAGTCAAGTTCCAATCATTATGTGCTTTTCCGCTCCAGTTGCATCGATCCCTCTACAGCAGAGAAGGACATCAGCCCTGGCCAGCAGAGCTAATAGTGAAATATTTGGGGAGCTGCATTCCTAGAATGCCTGGAGGGCCAGAGTTGCTATGGCCACTCTTCAGTACAGCATGTAGACTAGATAGCGATCTTCCAATTTGCAAATCCCTTCCTTGAGGTAGGCAACCTCGGTCCTTTACCCTAATTGCAAAAGCTCTCTGCCAGCAATCATTTCAGATGCCTGACAAAAAGAACCTATCCCCAGTAACCTGTTCCAGGGAAGGGAGAGAGAGGAAGGGAGGGCAGAAAAGAAGAGAAGGGGTGGTCCCAGCCACCCCTGGCTTCAACCCTGCCTGCTATCAGCACTCCCAGCAGGATAGTCCCGAGGAAATGTGCCCCTTAACTGTAGGAAAAAGCCAGTGTGAGGCAATGGTTAAGAGAGCTGAAGGAGGACCAGGATCTAGGGAGGAAGGGGAGGCGGGGGAAGGAAGATAAGGTGGAAAGAGAAAACAGATTCTGCAAACTTGAAGTCTGCCCAGTTCTGCCTTCAGTAAACAAAACCAACAATGCACAGGAAGCCTCTTTTCTGTTCTACCAGTTTCTAAAGGGAAGCTACATTATGCTGTTGCAATAAAAACAACGGGAGTCTTGGGGGACCTTAACGGCTAAAATAGTTACTAAGCTTTCCTGCAGTGCAGTCCATTTTAAGGCACAACATCCTTATCCTGCTGAACAAGAGCACACACTGCATGGAAGCAGACTCTAAGGGGGCAGCCATGTGAGTGTGCTGCAAAACAGCCAAGAGTGGTGTAGCATCTCGAAGATGACTGGTTTCATTTAGTTATCTTCTTTCCCGGAATAGACCCCATTTTATCACATGCATCTGATAAATTGGGTCACATTCAGTGAATGGTCACATTAAACACTTTAGAAGTTTTGTTTGATGTTCAAGAAATACTACAGACATTGGATGTATAATTGTTAAAACTCCTATAGAGATATGACTCATACTGCAAATTTCTCTACTTTGCAAATGTACATTTGCATCCTGTAGTGATGCTGTTGTAGTGTGTATGACACAAGAATGCAGCGACTTGAGCCTGGATCAAACAATACTCATCGCTGATTCTCTGCTTCACCTCTAAGCCTTGGCACCTAACAATGTGCTGAGGTATACACTGTCCCCAGACTCAGAGGCTCTAGTGGGGAACTAAGGCTGAGATCGTAAGAGAGCTCAACGGACAAAAAGCCTGTTTAGTTTTGTTCAGCACCAGCACCACGTTTCCCACACTAGCCACCTAAAGTGTGTCCAGCTCCACATAAGCCACAAAACTCACTGCGTGACCTTGGCTCAGTCATTCTCTCTTAGCCTGACCTACCTCAGAGGTTGTTGTGAAGACAAAATGAAGAGGGGAGAGTTGTGCACACCATTTTGAGCTCCCTGGAGGACAGGTGAGGTATGAATGGAAAGGGCGAACTATGCGTGGTGGAGCTTTCTTCCCGGATAAATGGCCAAATCCAAAAGCCTGCAAACTGCACCAGTCTACCCAGACATCAGCCCCATAACATCTGGGTAAACTGGGTCTAAGAGCCAGTGTGATGTAATGGAGGGTCGGATTAGGACTCAGGAGACCTCCATTCAAATCAGGCCTTCACAGAAAAACCTACTGGGGATGGCAATGGTAAAGCACTCTTTGGGCCTTTTACATCCCTTAAAAAGCATAATACATGAATCAGTATGGTATAAGAGACAGAGTGCTGGATGAGGACCGAGGGGACTTGGGTTCACATCCCTCCTTGCGTGGCGATGGAAACTTACTGAGGAGTAGCAAAGGAAAACCACTTCTTGAATATCCTACACAAGCTCCAAAGCCTTATTAGGATCACCAAAAGCTGGAAGGGACATGATGGCCCATTACTGTCAAACATCAGCTGTGGTTCTTCTCCCCAGTAACTTGCAATGTGGTGGTAAAATTTTTAGTCTACCTTGCCGGTATTGTGGTAAGGACTGTTGAGGCCCTTAGATCTAGAGCTTTTAAGGGAACAGGAAGTCTGCTAAGGCCATAAGAGAGAAGGGAAGTGGGAAGCATCCCCCCACTTAGGGAGGAATAGAGACAGATTCTCTTCCTCCTTTTCCTTCCCTTCTACCTTGCAGGTCTGTGGAAATACACCCGTCTCAGACAGAGAAGGACTGTTTCAACTGAAGCCACACAACATTTCTTTGTAGTTACATAGGGATTGACACCACAAAGATCTAGAACCACATGTAAACCACTGTCCTTGGCACTGTCATCTGTAACACAGAGACTAACTGTAGAGTCACAGTCAACGATTGGGCAACAGTACCCAGGATGAAGCCCCAGAGCTAGGAGCCTGCAAAACAACAGTACCTAAGTCAAGGTCTCACATGCAACTGATGCAGCTGTAGTTGTAATTGACACAACTATAACTCTTGTTGAAGCTGCTAATATCAGTTGTTGAGATGATGTAACTGATAACCATCCTTTGTGTTGCAGATGTAGTCTATATGCATTGTGTTAAAACCTATCATGAACCTATCATGGGATGTCCACGTGAAGGCAATTGTCTTCTATGGTAGGAGTCGTAGTTTTCATGTGTTCACAACTGATGATACCAGGGTTTATTGGAAACTTGTTCTCCATAGTAATGTGGTATGGGGACGTACAGTCCTAAGCACAGGAGATCTTGAATGCCTTCATTTAAAGACATGATATTCACATAACAGTAACATAGAGAACTCCAAAACGTATCATTGATGAGATTAGTACAAACACAGTGGAAAGCCTTTAGACTCAGATTTAGAGTGATATTGATGTGAATGTACAGAAAATGATTTGCTCCCAGGTTTTGCAGAGATGTTGTATATTTGGATGTTTTTTCTACCATCTCCCTTTCAGACAGGATATCCAGTGTGATTTACTGTATAGAGTCAATGGACTAGGACTAGAGATGGACACGAATCGAAATGGTGATTCGTTTTGGTTCATGATTTGTCAAGATTGATGAATCACGAATAACAAATGTATGAATTCTTCTGACAAATAGATGACTCAATCTGTCAATTCATTTTTTACTTTAAAACCATATAAAACTGCCCCTCCCCCAGGCATCTAGATACACCAAGATTGCAGAGAAGCTTCCCTTGATGCTCTTCCAGAAGCCCTGCAAGTTTGGGTGTCAGTTATCTGAGTTATACACCCACAAAGAGAGCCTACCCAGGAAAGTCCCCCCAGACACCTAGGGACACCAACATCACTCAGAAGCTTCCACTGACTCTCCTTTACAATCCCTTGAAGTGTGGTGAATATTGGGTTTTGGACCTCTGAGTTGCACACCCACAAAGTGGGTCCCCCAGGAAAGTGTCCTTTAGCAGTTGGCTTGGGGAAAACCCAATCTTCACCACACTTGGAGGGATTGTAGAGGAGAGTCAGGGGAGTCTTCTCTGCAATTTTGGTGTCTCTAGGTGCCTGGAGGGGGCTCTTTGTGGGTGTATAACTTGGACATCTGAAACCCAATCTTCACCAAACTTGACTGTATTGTAGAGGAGAGCTTCTCTGCAATTTTGGTGTCTCTAGGTGCCTGGGGTGCCATGTTATAGCCCAACAAATAAATGAATCAAACACTGCAAAAAAAATTGATTCGTATTCATCGCGGGGTACTTATTTGTACAAATATAATTCGATGAATTAGTAATTTTGATGAATTTTGCAATTCACTTTAAAATTTGTGCCCATCTCTAATTAAGACTCAGGACACCTGGGTTTGATTTCCCCATGGAAACTCACAGGGGGAGTGGACCTGGTAAAGCCACTCTAAATACCTCAGTTACCTTGAAAACCATATTACGGTCACTATAAATCAGTTCTGACTTGATGGCACACAAGAACAACTCTTTTAGAATAAGAGGCTTGACACAGTGTAGGGCTCAGAGCCTCCAGAGGTGGATTAACATGGGAATAAAGTGTATGAGGTATAAATGAACTAGCCAGTCCCCTTTATATCTTTAACTGCACGAGAACACACTGAGTGTGTGAGTCTGATGTATCATGACCTTTAGTAATGGACTCATCAGGAATCTTAATTGCTGGTAATGGGTTTTGGTGAGTTAAGATAGCCGAATCTTTTTTGGCTTTTTCTTCCCTTTTAGGATTGAAGGATTTGCTCAACTTGAGGATATTGAGGAAGCACATTTTGATGGTGATCTCAATACTGACAGTACCAAAGGTGGCTATATCAACAAAGGTTCGCCTGGTGGAATGGTGGTCACAGAAGTTGAAATGGACATCACTTCATTCAGTGTTGAAGATAAATGAGAGACTGCTACAGATTTCAGAGATAAAGACTGAGCTTTCTGTAGGGATTCAGATGAGAATATAACCTTCCGCCAGAGGTGCTCTGAGATAAAACTCACTCTCTGTCCCCAGGGCATTAACGTTAAACACTGCCAACATTAAAGACTTGCATATTATGGCACTCCCTTAGATGAAGGAGACACTTGGAGTGTCCATGTAAGATCAGAATTTTGGCTCTGTGGGCCACACAATTCTTGAAGGGTTGTAGAACCATAAAGCAGACTCAAAATCAGAAGCCAAAGACTAAAAATAAATAAATAAATAACTCTACTAACTGTTAAAAATATAGAAGCACCTCAATCAAGGTATTTCTGGATCCATTTGAGGGATGCAGTTTATCACTAAAATATATACACACTTGTAAGAGTGACTAAGAAACAGAAGGGTTTTAGCAAAACCTTCTTCTGGAGCAACTGAAAAAGACGGAAGCCTAAATGTGTAAGGCAAGACCTACAATAACTATTTTCAAACTGCTACAAAGGAGATTCCCACTGGAGCGATTCCTGAACTTTGCCCTCTCAGCAAAGGACAAAAAGGAACTGAGGTAAAAGGGAGGGAAAACAGTGAGGATGTGTGCATTGGGAGGGCAGGCTGCACCCAAAATGCTAACACTCAGCTATAGAAAATTCCAGAACATTCTGCACAGGGGCAGAAAGATGCATAAGGGTGAGTCACAGAGACCATGAAGAAGAACAATGTAAGTGAGTGAGTGAGTGGGTGGGTGCACAGAGTAGATAGAGCATGCCGTCATCACAGAAAGGAAAGCCAGTGTGGGTGTAATGGGTAAAATATTTGATGCAGACTTGGGGAATCTAGGTTGTAGCCCCAATGAGTCATAAAACTCAGTGTGTGCTTTTGTGTCAATCGGCCTACCTTACAAGGTGGTTGTGAAGAATGAAGCATGTATTATGTCTTCAGCTCAAGGTAGCAAAAACAGCAGACATAAATGTAACTCAGAAAAAGAAACAGACACAAAAGTTTACTGGAGGAAATACAGTGGAGCTTGGAAGTTGGTTTCTGGACTACAGCTGTCAGGATCCCCCAACCAGTATAAGAGCTGGGGATTCTGGGAGTTATAGTCCCCGATGCAACTTTTTCCGATCTCTGGGACACAGGCCTCTACTGCAAACGTTTTGCAGCCTATTAACTTCGGTGGGGGAGCTTATTTACAGCACAGTCAGAGTCAGGCACGCCGCCACCTTCCAGAAGTTGTTTCACCCAATGATCTCACAGTTGGCTTTAAGCCCTATAGGCCGACAACATCTGGAGGAATATGATTTAACCATTGCTGAGGATAGCAGAGCCTGTAGCTGGGAGTATTTATCTCCTCATCTGGACTTGCTCCTAGCAATGGAAAGCAGATGCTCCAAATTTTGCTAGCCTCCGTGACTCCTACTCAGTTCTCTCTCACGGATCCTGTCACATCTCCTTGGAAGCCTTGGCTCCACATGAGAATGATCATATTGCTTTGGATTGGGTTATCTTTTAAGGGAAGATGTTTATAAAGTTCAGCTGCTTCCATTTCAGGGCCATTGTTTAAAGCAAGGATAGAAAACGGCTGGCCCTCCAGATGCTGTTAGACCACAACTCCTATCAGAACATGCCGATACATCCACTGGTGTGATGGAACTTGTATTCCAGCAACATCCGGAGGGCTTAACATTTGTCCTCACTTGCTTAAGTCAAAGCAGTTGAGCCAGCTTGCAGGCAGGAGTTTTTCTCCGCCAATCACCTTCTTCAAATTAGCAATTGTGACAGGAGGCAAGAGCCGAGGCAAATAGCTTCTTCCCTTCAAAAATCACCCACCTTGGCAACTGTATCTTTGTCTGCACCAAGTTTTTCTAACCACTTGGTCAATGGTGGATCTGCAACCACTTCTTCTTTCTCCCCACAAAGCGTCGAGGGGGTAAAGACTTCTGGGGAAGCAGAAGGAAAGAAAGAAGTTCAGTGTTCCACATTAAACTAGCTTCTGCCTCGTAAAGCCACACAAAGTGACAAAGCTTTTTTGCTTCAGGAAGCTTTTAATGTTGAAAGACACCTTAAAATCCAAGCATCGCAGGATTCATCTATGAGGTGAAAGAAAGCACAGTTGCTTCCTTCTTCTTACACTCGCTGTTAAGAATAATTTGTGGAAATTCATGCTTCCCAAATTTTGTTTCAGTGCTCCTTTCCACATTAAGGAAGGCCAAGAGCAACATTGTCTTGTGACACTTTAAATTAATTAATTGTTTCTGGTGCCCAGATCCAGTTTACACTGGGATAACTGCGCCAACAAGATTTTGCCCAATGTCTCAATGGTAGGGCACATAATTTGTAGGCTGAACCTATATCGTTTGAAAGAATTGGGTCGCAGGTGATGAAAAAGAGGTCTGCCAGTCAGTGTAGAGGTTACTGAACTAGACAAAGTATAATCTAGTCTATGACAACTTCTTAGGATAAATTAGCCACGGCACACTGACTTCCAGAGAATGAGGCAGAGCTTTAAAGCTACCATTTAAGTTCCTCTCATGTAGCCAAACCAAAATTGTATAAAGTAAAAGCACCTACATACGAACATGTATAATTGTAACAGGTTTCAAAATTTAGATTTTTTCACTATAGGATCTGGACTGGTTGGGTGCCAAATTTTTAAATTTGTTTATCAAGGTCCAAATGCATCACTGCAGGTGAGAGCTCAGGAGACAGTAAGGATGTAACAAATACTAGCAAATTTTCTAGTCCTCTACTAAGGAGACACATGGGCCAAAATCTTACTGTGCAACTACAACCATACAACTTGAAACTGTGCACGTGCTAGCTGTGCTAGTGCCAAGATGGAGGTGCTATTCCGGAACCACTGGCACGTGGTGCAATGAGTTGCACCAGGGATCTGCTACCAATTGTGCAATTTCGGCACAAAAGGGCCTTTTCAGCAGCTGCCCCCAGACTATGGAATGCCCTCCCGACTGAGATTCGTCTGGCGCCGACGCTGATGACATTTCCTGTTCCAGAAGGCTTTTAATTGAAATAATATCAACTGTGGGTCCTGATGGCAATTTTTAGAGTATCTATTTTAATTATATTTTAATTGTTTTATCTTGTTATTGTATTTTTATTGTATTTTAATTGTTGTAAGCTGCCCAGAGACCTTTGGGTAGAGTGGGCGGCATATAAGTTAAATAAATAAATAAATAAATTCCATAGCACAACTCCTTGTTGCCAGGCATAACACCCAGCACATTTATGCTGGTGTAATTTTGCATTACACCAACATGAGCACAATAGTAGCCAGTGAGGCACCCATCTATCAAAACAATAGATCACTGCTATGAGATTTCTTTGCTCCCATAGAAGAGCAAAAAGACTGTCACTTTTTTCCAGCGGCAGAAACCTCTGCAAAAAAAAATCAAAAACATGTCCTTTTGCACAAAAGTGTTTTGCACAAAGTATAAGATTTTCTCCCAAAAATATTGCTTGTTTGCAGTAAAAATATACAGCAGGGTTTTTTTTGGTGCAGAAAAATACATGAAAACTCTCCTAATTTTACCTAGTGGGGAGAAAATTTATAAAATTTTCCCCATTTCTGTATATAAATAAGCAAAAATTTACATTCCTAGTATACGAGAGACTCTTGAGTCACTGATTCTACCCAAACCCTGCTTCAACCAGTGACCTTACGTGTTGGCTTCGATCTTCCTAGTGTCCAGGCATTCTGCTCTACAGCCTGCAGCGCTTCCAGCAGAAGCCCCTGGAATTCACGCTCCTTCTCCATCAGCTTCCACTGCAATCTGAGAGAGCAGAAAGGATGATCTGAAGTGGCTCATGGTGCATATAAAAGAACTGCAGCCTTGTAATGAATAGGCAGAGTTGAAGAAGATGTGGCCCTCTAGATGTTTCTCACCTTCAGTACCCTTTACCCCCAGTAACCATGGCCAGTAGCCAGCCATGGTGTAAATTGTACACAAGAACATCTGGAGGGCTGCAATACTTCACTGCTGGATATAAGAGCAGAAACACATCTGGTTCATAGCAAAAAGCGTAAGAAAAAGGGGCAACCCAAAGCAAATGGCAGCTCATCCTTTAACGAAATACTATTGGAAAAAATTCACCCCCAGTCCTCAGGGATTATCGTAGAATCATAGATCCACAGAAGTTGGAAGGGGTCTATAAGGTCATTAAATCCAACTCCCTGCTCAATGTAGAAATACAAATCAAAGAATATCTGCCAGGTGGCAGTCTAAATTTATCTTGAATGTCTCCAGTGTTGGAGCACTCACCACCTCTCAAGGTAATTGGTTCCATTGCCGTACTGCTCTAACAGTTAGGAAGTTTTTCCTGATATTCAACTGAAATCTGGCTTCTTTTAACTTGAGCCCATTATTGTGTGTCTTGCACTCTGGGATAATCGAGAACAGATCCTGCCCCGCCTCTGAATGACAGCCTTTCAAGCATTTGAAAAGTACTATCCTATCTCCTCCCCTCAGTCTTCTTTTCTCAAGGCTAAACATGCCCAGTTCTTTCAGCCTTTCCTCATAAGGCTTGGTTTCCAGCCACCTGATCATCCTTGTTGCCCTCTTCTGAACTTGTTCCAATTTGTTGGCATCCTTTTTGAAGTGCCATGTCCAGAACTGGACACAATACTCACGATGAGGGCTAACCAGTGACAGTTCCCTTTTTGCACCCTTTCCAAATCTCACTGCATCACCAAATCTGATCTAAACGTCTTTTGGGAAATTTCCACACAAAATTTTAGGACTCTCTTTACAAACATTTGAACCACAAATGTGTTGTGGCCTGCCGTCCTTAATTTTATTTATATGCTGCTTTTCTCCCAATAAAAGGGACACAAGGCAGTTCACAAAATATTTAAAATATAAATGGGTAACCAATTACAATATTAAAAAGCAATTCTTATTTGTCCAGCATCTAGAGTTGATACCATTCTGATCTCTATCTAGAGCAATTTGATTAGTTCTCAATCTGCCTCCAGGTTCCCTCAGATTTCCCTTCTTTGTCCAGCTATTCCTTTCCCATGGTTGAGAATCATGTGGCACTGAAGTACTCTGATTTAGGGTTCTTGTATTATTCCTGTTGTGGACTCTTCGGTTTGCCAGAAAAGGTGGAAAACTTGAGAACTCTTTCCTTGGCAACCAGCCATTCCCTGGAAGACTCCCTAAACAGAAAGGTCTTTATCTGCCAGTGGAAGAACAGCAGGGAAGGAGCCCGCCTGGCCTCACTTGGGAAGGAGTGCCCCAGCCTGGGAACAGCCACTGAATGGCTCTCCCCTCTCTCATGTCCACGTGCCACCTTTTAATCAGTCTTCAATATCTTAATCCAATCTGCCTCAATTTGATGTGTCCATAATTATTGAACTGTTACTTCCATCACTCCAAAGTAGCGTTGGATTGGTTAGGAGTAATTGGCCAAATCATTGGAGGGGTGGGAAAGGCTTAGTATAATTGACTAGCTATCTCTTGCACTTCTAATCAGAAATGTTGGCAAGTTTTTGGGTCTGAGTCCCAAGTCCGAGTCCCTATCAGAAACAAGTTTTTCTCCCAAGAAAAAAGGGAGGTGTGGTTGGGTTCCGAGTCACGAGTCGAGTCTGAATCATTGAAAACAACAACAACCCAACCTGAGTTGAATCCAAGTCCAAGTCACCAGTGCGACTTAAGTCCGATTTGACAGCGAGTCCTGCGACTCAGGTCCCCATCCCTGCAAGAAGCCTGATGAGTGCTAAACAAACTCTCCTGGTGCTCTGATCCAGTAAGTTCTGATTATACTACAGCACTGTCACTGTCACTCAACACCGTAGTAAAGGGAAGTTGGGAAGAGCTTACCTTCTCGTTTCTACCTGTAAATGATCAATCTGGGACATGAGAGGCAAACGGTCCTTCAATGGATGCTGGGAGTCTAGCCAGCTGCTGGTGGCGGTGCCAATTCCAGAACTTGAGGTGTCTGCACCATCACTGAGCATGCTGTCTTGACTTTTCGAAGGTGCCGTCTCCTGGATCAAAAGGCAATCGCCTTCCTCCTCTGCATGGCTCAGGGGTTCAAGGCAACCAGTCCCTTGTAAAAGCTGTGGCTTCAAGTTAAATTCTGGAAGTACCAAGGAAGGCAAAATAAAAAGTGGAAAGACATTTGCTTGATATAGCCACGAATGAGAATTCACAGCTCAGAATTAAAATATGAATTTTACAGCACAGAAGACTCTTCGTCTAAGGAGACTGACAGCTAGGAAATTCTCTGCTCAAGACCCTAGAAAACCATATCCTGTGTTCATTTACTGAAGCAGACTCATATCGGTTCCATGGCAACATTCAATGTAGAGACCACTTGGGCAAGCATGGCCATTACACAAAGTGAGGTAGCTGCCTCAAGTGACAGACATTAGGGGTGCGGACATGAAATATTGGCAAGGTACTGAAGGGCCGGGCAGCGCGTACGTGACCTGCACCTCTTGCAGAGTGGAAATAAGGGTCAACTTTCATTTCAGTTTTGTATATGGAATGGGAAGTGTGGTGGGCATGGAAATGTATATGAAGTCCCCCAGATTTTGAAAAAAAATTATTTAGTAAATTTATATCTCAATTTTTCCACAGTAAACTCCAGGTGGTGTGCCTCTAGGCTCTCTTCCTCCCACACTATCCTCACAACAGCCTCTGAGTTAGTCATCACAGACACTGAAAACCCAGGTTGCAGAATAGGGTTGATTCTTTTTTTAAAAAGAGAGGGGGTTCAGGGTTCAAGAACACTTAGAAAAAATAAGCCATTTGTTCTCAGGACCTACTCAGTTTTTCAGGCCAAAAATACTCCAGGTCCTCCTATAAGCATGACTGAGCCCATGTCCTCCTCATTCGTTCAGCCTACCTGTCAAGAGAATGGTAAATGCTGCCTGGACCGCCTGCCCCATGAGGTTATCCATCGCAAACACCCAGTGAGGCTTGATCTGGAGCTTCCGGAGTGCTTGCTTTACCTGTTGGTGTGGAAGATGACAGGTTCAGACCTTCCATGCAAAAGGGGACCACCGGTGACTCCCATCCTTCATTTCAGTAGTATTATCTCAGCGGAGGGAGAGTATTTCGTCGCTGCCATTTACTTCAAGTGGGAGTCAAAAATCCTTATCAAGTTATATCAAATTACTTAGAGAGATCCACCATCAGATCCTTATCTATCTTCTTCCACAAGCTACTCTACAACGAAAGCAGCGATGGCGAACCTATGGCATGCAAGCCACAGCTGGCACGCAGAGCCCTTTCTGTGGGCACGCGAGCCATAAGTCGCTGGATCGCTACTCCCCCCCCCACCTGTGCAGCCAAACCTGAGAAGGCGGCTGCAGCCGCGGTGCTGGCGCTTCGACAGGCGGATCTGGAGCAGCTGGCGTTGGTGGCGGATCCGGCGCAGCTGGCGCTGGCAGCAGATCTGGTTCCGGTTCCGCCGCCGTGGCATGCCGCCTGCTGGTTTTTTTTTTTTTGGTTGTTGTTTTAGTTTGGGCACGCGAGCCCAAAAAGGTTCGCTGCCACTGACCTAGAGGCTTTTAAAAAATATTTCTACCCAGAAAAAAAAGCAGCTGGGTGGGCATGCAGATGAACAGACAGGCAGAAAGGAAGGGAGATCCGAATATGGGGCAGAAGGAGGAGCTCATCTTGACCGCTCCTGTACTTCCTCATTCAGACACCAACTGGACCAGTTATTTTTCTTTATATTTCTGCAAGTGATTGAGTGAGTTACAAAGGCATAGATAGATAGGAAAAGACATGAAGCTAAATATTCAAGGTCAGTCTGGAGGACTGGAATAGTCCTGCAATGATGGGTTCTTACTTTTTTTCCACACACCCACACACGAGGCAGTGCCGCTGTGTGACGCCCAGAGCAACCCCAAGGTAATTTTGCTGCACAAGATCCACCCGCCCCATGTATTTCCACTTACAGAAGCTAAGTAGACTGGTTTGTTTTGTCTTATATTTCCACAAGTCCAAGAAACAAGAGACTATAGATAGGAAAGAAGATGTGTGGATGAAGCTAAACATTTTAAGATGGGGCAGAAGGACTGAAACAGACTTTTTTTTTAAAAAAAAAGATTCTAATTCCTCTCCCATTTCAGCATACAGAAACAAATTAGACTGGCTGTTTCCCTTTATATTTCCACATGCATAAAACACAGAGGCTTAAAACATTTTTACCACAAAAAGCTAAGACTTGAATCATGTAAAGCCAGTCCTAAAAGAATGAGTTCCTCACAACACTCTCTCTCTTTTTGCTAGAACCTTCTCAAGCCAGGAAGGTTTCTGACATCTTTAAAGGCTATTTTAAAATTCAGGGTGCCTGAGATGCCTCCCAAAGGATACTCACCATGTCTTGGAAGGTGAAAAGCGGGACTTGGACCTGACCGAGGCCCCGCCCGTCTGCCTGCAAGCTGGCCTGGAGCTGGAGCAGGTCCTGGGCCAGCTGCTTCCGGCTGGGCGAGCGGATGTAGCTCTTGAGGCAGGAGACCAGCTGCGAGATGTGCTCCAGCGACAGCAGGCTCTGAGAGGACGACGAAGGCCAGGCCTGGAAGGAAAAGGCCGCCAGGAACACAACAAAGCAAAGGCAAGGCTTGACACGGTGCCTTCAACCCAGCCCAAAGCTCAGAGAGTCCTTCTTTACGGACTCGGTTGACCTTCCCTTTGTTCCTCAGGAATGGGGCTGGAGCCTCCCAAGTCCTCTCTCTCTCTACAGGGCAGTGAGAGGGAGGTCTCTCCTCCGAGGCACGTTTCCCTTTGGTTTCACCATCCATGTTTGACTTAAGGCAACTCGAGGTTCCCAAGATGTGTGAGATATTTCAGGAGGGGGTTTACCAGTGCAATCTCCTCCACCCCCACCCCTGCCCCAGGTATTTTTTTTAATGGCTCAAATTGGAACCCAGTTCTCCTGGGACGTAGTCTGGTGCTCCTTCCCACCACACCGTGCTGGCTCTCTTGAAGGAAACTAGCTATAAACAATTACGTGCTTGCAATGAATCCCTTTTGCAGTGATTAAGGCATAACAAAGTTGCATTATAATTGTCATATATTGAGGGAGAGCTTCATTCATTTTGTGGTGTAAGTATAATTGTTTTCCAGTTACTTTTACAGCTACAGAAGCCATGTGGTCTCCCTGCTTTAGATACACCATGTATCACAAGTCAGTGGCCTATAGCACTCTGGGCTTTAAAAAAAGGAACTAAAAGGTAAGTATTTTAATGATTTCTGAACAATGAAAAAGGAACTAGAAATATAACCAGTTCTATTTCTTTCTTGTTGTTTAAAAATAATTAGCCGGTATAGCTCAGTGGTTTGGAGTGCCTGGTTGGGGAGCCAGAGGCCAAGAGTTTGAATCCCACTGTGCCTCCCAGGAGAGGAGCCAGCTGTGATCACACAGAATGAGTGCAAAGTAGCTGGGGGAGTGGACGTAGCGCTGGAGACCATGGTGTTCCACTGCTCCAGGGGGGAATCCAGGAGGCTAATTTAAAAAAAATGTACAGAGTTCCTAAGCAAAGAAGGGGAAATTGAAAGTAATACACACTACCTAGGAAGACTGAGCTGGTGACAAAGGAGGGGTGTAGACAATGAACCCTCAAGAAAGCCCAAGATCTTTCCTCAACACTTTAATGGAGACACTAGGAAGGACTCAGACTGAAGTGACCAGATGCTCCCTCTTTAGTTTATATAAAAGTTTCAGATGTCACATCATTCAAGTACATGAAGGAATGAGGGAGGGGGAGAAGACTGTCCCCCATGAGAGTTGCCCAGAGTCACCTTCCAGAGTGCCTGAGAACAATACTCTATCTGGGTCATTCTGGGAAAATACAATGCTGGCAACTGAAATAAACTCCGGTGTTTTAGGCTGGTCCTGTATTCACATGGTAACTGTTAGCTCCCACTGCTTTAAAATCCCACACATACATCCTAAGGAAAGGAGAATAACATTTGCATATAGTGGGCATTAATGAATAATTAACCAAACGTGGATACCTAGTGCGGTGTAGTGGATAGAGCAGGAGTCCTGGGTTTGAATCCCCATCAGCCCTAGAAACTCACTGGGGGAATGGAACGGGTAAAGCCGCTCCTTAAATATCTCATTTGTCTTGAAAGCCCGGTTAGGGTCAATGTATGTCAGTTCCAACTTGACAGTACATAACAACAACAACATCAACAACAATACAGGGCCAATCTAATGTAATTTACTGTCTGTAGCAAAGGACAAGATACTGCCCCCCTGCCACCAATTCCATGTACAGAAATGAGTTAGTAAATCACTGAATCCATCTTGTAACAGGGTCAATCTGAGAACAGCAGACTAGTTTTGCCAACCCAGGGCAGGTTACATGCACAGAGGAGAGGACCTCTTGAGAAATGACCACGCAGAGACAGAAACACATCCTCAGCATCTGCCGAAGGGTATAGGGTTGGGCCCTCTTACCATGCTCTAAGCCAGGGGTTCCCAACCCCCAGTCCATGGACCGGTCCCGGTCTGTGGCCTTGCCAGGACCAGGCTGTGGAGACAAATCTCCTGGTCCCTTGCACGCGCAGACGCATGCACACCCCTCCCACACATGCACGGATGCCCCCCCCCCCACTAAACCGGTCCATGGAGGCAAAAAGGTTGGGGACCACTGCTCTAAGCAACCTATGCCAAAACCCCTGTGGACTTATGCCCCTTGTGAGATGCTGTAAGACCTCCCAAGGAGAAGGGATTTTGTTCCACGTCCATCCGATGGCCAGACCTGGGATTAGGAAAAGAGAGAGCAGAGTCCACAAGGAGGTCTCCTCCATGTGACAACCTTCCACCCCTTCTTAAGTCCTCGTGCTGCTCACCTCCTTTTGGGCCTTGTGTATGGCAGCTGCAATGCTGGGCAACTCCTCGGTCAGGACCTTGGACAAGGTTACCCTCCGCTCACTGTCCTTCTTCAACAAGAACAAACAGCCACTCTCCTCATGAGAAGAAGAAGACAGGTTGAGGTCCAAGTTGGCCAGTTCTTCAGAAACTCTGTGTAGACACACGGGGGTGGGCAGATTTGGATCCAAGAGTAAGCAGTGGCTGGTGGGAAATCTTTTCATCACAGTGGCTAACTATAAATAGCAGCAACCTCAACCCTGCGCTAAAATGCACATAGTGCATATGTTAAGTTTCTACAGAGGAAGCATGAGGGATCCCCGGCTGGTGGACCTGAGGTTCCCCATCCAGCCTAGAAGCTTCTTCTGTTATTTTTAATCAGCGATTGGAGCGAAAGGGCTCTTTAAAACCTTAACACTTGTCTCACAGAACTGAGTTCTCACTTGAAGCCTCCTCATAAATCTCTTTTACTAGACCTTACTCCTAAGGAGACCGATCTAGAATGTGGCTCTGCCTTCTAGGACCCAGGGCCCCACCATGCACTCTACAGATGTCACTTCAAAAGCCCCTCTCTCTTTAAAATTTGGCTCCTGGGCTCAAAAAGCTCTCTGTGTCGGCTGTAGATCAAACTAGTGGGCATCATTTCTACTTTTGCAGCCAACTAGGGAAAAAGGAGAGTAGCAACCCACTGCCAATCCATTGCCTTGAAATGTATAGCCCAGCTACAGTTTTGGTATAGAGGTAGAGACATCTTTTCAAGTCAATTTGGACTTACGGCACCCCTCTTCAGGGTTTCTAGGTACAGAGTACAGCAGGAACCCCATATCTGTAGGATCGATATCTGGGATTGCACTTATCCACAGTCTGAAAATATTTTAATTCAAAATATGTATTTTCACAATGTATTTACCAGAATTGGCCACTAGAGGGAGCGAGAGACCATGCCATGTATTCTTGTTGATGAGATACTTCGCATAGTCTCTAGTGGCCAGTTCTGGTAATACATTGTGAAAATACATACAGTATTTCTGGATTTTTTCCCCTTTTACTATGTTATGTATAGTGTTTGCTGTTATCCACGGTTTTCAGCATCTGTGAGGGGCTTGGAACCAACTCCCATGAATATGGGGCTCCTACTCTATTCATAAGTCATTTACTGTTTCCTTATTCTGGAGGCAATCCTGGGACTGTGCAGCTTGCCCAATTCTGCCAGGGGGGCACAGTGGAGAATCAAATTCCTGACTCCTGGCTCTGCACCAAGATATCCAACCCTCTGAGCTATCCAGTCAACTGGCTGTTCCCTATCATAATATATCGTGTCAAGTTGCCTCCAATTTATTGAGACTCTAATAGTGTTTTTGTGGTATGGGAGATATTTAAGGAGCAATTTTACCAGTGCCACACCCACCCAAAGTGATTTTTTATGGCTGAGCAGAAATTTGAACCCAGGTCTCTTGAATCCTAGTCTAGCATTCTCTTTACTCCACAACACTGACTCTCCATACCATGCATATAAAGCACAGCTTGGTTCTAGGATTAGGGTTATTATGAAGTGAGAAGTACAGCACTTTTACACTGGGTATTTAATTTTTTTTAAATTAGTATTTAAAATACAGTAGGATGCCCATATCCATAAGGGATTGGTTCTAAGACCTCTTATGGATGCTGAAAAAAACGTGGATTATAGCTAACACTGTTTAGCTATAATCCACGTTTTTTTCAGCATCCATAAGATGCAGCCATTGTTGCCCACTCTGCTGAAGACCTCCAACAACTCATGAATTGTTTTAGCAAGGCCTGCCAAGACTTTGGACTAACAATCAGCCTGAAGAAAACACAAGTCATGGACTCACCTCCCTCTATTACCATCTCCACGGAAGAATTGGAGGTTGTTCATGACTTTGTGTACCTTGGCTCAACAATCTCTGACACTCTCTCCCTAGATGTCGAGCTGGATAAACGCATTGGCAAAGCAGCTACCATGTTCTCAAGACTCACAAAGAGAGTATGGCTCAATAAGAAGCTGACGGCATATACCAAGATCCAGGTCTATAGAGCCTGTGTCCTGAGCACACTCCTGTACTGCAGTGAGTCCTGGACCCTTCGTGCACGGCAGGAGAGCAAGTTCAGAGGAGGGCAACAAGGATAATCAGGGACTGGAAACTGAGCCCTTTGAGGAAAGACTGAAAGAACTGTGCATGTTTAGCTTCCAGAAAAGAAGACTACAGGGACATAGGATAGCATTCTTCAAAAACATGAAAGATAATCATACAGAGGAGAGGCAGGATCTGTTCTCAATCATCTCAGAGTGCAGGACCCATAATAATAGGCTCAAGTTATAGGAAGCCATATTTCAGCTATCAGAAAAAACTTCGTAACTGTTAGAGCAGTACAACAATGGAACCAATTATCTTAAAAGATAGTGAGTGTTCCAGTGCTGGAGGCATTTAAGGGAAAATTGTACAACCATCTGTCAGATTTGCTTTGATTTGGATTCCTGCATTGAGCAGGGGATTCAGCTTGATGGCCTTATAGGCCCCTTCCAACTCCATTATTCTATGATTCTATGATAAGGAGACACAGACTATATATTGCCACTTGCAAACTGAGGTTTGATGGCTCATATGGAAAGAGTAGAAGGTGACACATTTGTTGTTAAGAACAACAACAATAATGTGCCGTGAAGTCAGTTCTGACTTAGGGTTTTCTAGGCAGAGAGTACTCAGAAGTGTTTTACCATTCCCTTCTTCTGGGGGCATCCTGAGACTGTGCAGCTTGCCCAAGACCACACAGGCTGGCTCTTCCCCCAGGAGGCACAGTGGGGAATTGAACTCTTAATCTCATGGCTCTGCAGCCAGATACAGTACTTAATTCTGCTTTTTAAAAGGGCACCAAGGACATAAGCATTGTCTCAGTAATGGACCTGGCTGTGGTAATGACATGAGAATGCCACTAGGTGGTGATCAAATTCTTCCTGAACTTCCTAAACATTGACAGTGTCATTATGGTGGAAAAACCAGAGCAGAACCAGAAACGAAGATATTCATCTGGCCCTTCTGGACTATTTTCAATTCTTTCTAGCCAGTGTTTTTACTGGGATATCCGCCCTCCTCCAGTCTTTTGCACAGCATACGCATCTGGGGGCAGGGGTAAAAATGCACCTCACGAAAGAGGCTCTTTTGGGAACAAATGGGCTTTGTCTTGGCAACCCACCAGACAGTGTCTGCTACATGGGACCTGTCACTTCTTAACCACAGATTAAAGCAGAAGAAGGAAATGGCAGCTGAGGTACAGGAGAGAAGCAGAGCCACTGTGCCTCGCCAGAGAAGCAGGGGCAGTCAGCACACCATGGCAAGCTTCCAAACGAATTTCCCATCAGAATCCAGAAGTTTCAAACTGCTTGACTGCACAAGGCAAGCCTGGGTACATTAAAAAAGGCCAGGGTCATAAACCACAGCTGGAAGTGTGTAAAGCATAGTCTAAACTGACCACAGTTCATACCACTTTGCACCATGAACTCAAGACAGCCCTGTTCTCTCAAGGACAGCCCATCCTTCAGATTTCCCCTCTTTCCTTGGCTGAACAGACGACTGGCTGCAGGTCTGCCTTAAATGCTCAACCATAGAAGCAGAGGAACTATTTTTATTTAGAATATTCGTATAGGTTTTAATAGATGACTATCCTAAATATATATAAAAAAACCTGTTGTCAAGACGGTTGCGTTATCATCCATGGATTCTTGAATGCTCAAATATTGTCAGTGTCAGAACCTTCTACATCTAAACTTATTAAGACCTCATTGTCCACATCCCGCCCAACGCCATAAGCAAGGTATGTGTACCTGAACCTCTAACTACTGTGTTTCCCTGAAAATAAGACACGGTCTTATATTAATTTTTGCTCCAAAAAACGCATTAGGGCTTATTTTCAGGGGATGTTTTATTTTTTTCATGAACAACAATGAACATTTATTCAAATACAGTCATGTCATCATCTTCTGGTTGCTGCACAAGGGTGGAAGGCGGGGTTTCACTTAACTGGGGCTTATTTTGGGGGTAGGGCTTATATGACGAGCATCATGAAAAATCATACTAGGGCTTATTTTCAGGTTAGGTCTGATTTTCAGGGAAACAGGGTAGTAGTCCAAAACTAAAGTAGTGGGCAGAAGTCCATGAAAACTCATACTTATTTTTCTTCAAGGTGCCACAGGACTCTATTGTTAATCAGAGTTTAACCAGAGATTAGCTCTGTTAATCAACCCATATGGAGCCTGAACTCCATAGCACAGCAATACAGAACATGCTTTGCATGCAGAATGCCCTGTGTTTAGCCTGTCTATGTCATCTCCAAGGAGTGCTAATAAGAATCCTGCCTGAAAGCCTGGACACCTGCCGTTACAGTTCAGTCAGCATGAACAATACTAAGCTAGAAGGACCAATGTTCCCTAGAAATTATTGGGCTGCTTCCTATTTCCCATTCAGCACAAGGCATGCTGTGAACCTGGAAGGGTCCCCTTCCTTCCATCCTGCCTCAAACCTCACCTTAGGTAGTTGGTTCTATAAGATGCCTCACTGGAGCTCCGAGATAGAAAGGCATTCTCTGTCTGTGTCCTCATAGGGTGTAAGGATGAGGAATAGCTCCTGGACAAACCAACAGCATCTGCTGAAGTTGACCTTTCAGGTTTGCTTGGCATTATCCCTTCATCTGCACAGAGAACAGAGATGACTGCAAGGCTAATAGCAAAAAAGAGAAGAGCCACCTTAGAAACAATCAGGAAACCCAGCCTAGCTGGGCTGATTGTTTGGCTCTCCATCTCACCTGGCACTACAGGGCTCCTAGATTTCCTCCTATTTGGCATCCTCAAAAAGGGCTCCTGAAGCAAGGAAGCAGCAGTTGCCCGCTTATCTGGATCAGCTTCAAAACAGCTCAGAATAAAGGCCTTGGCTTCGTCTGACATGGAACTGGGCACCTCTGGGTGGATCTTGAACATGCCCACCTAAAAAAGAAAAGAAAAAGGCACAATTGGTAGATCAGTAGTAGAAATGTTGTTGCTTCTCTTCCATGCTGGGGCATTAACAGGCCTTCCTAAGTCATTTTCCTCTCGCTGGATTATGTTGATGGCATTATGTTGAAGGCAGGGATAATGGATCAGACCCCAACAGAAGGTGCATTTGTCAAAACCAGGAGGATGGAAAAAGGAGAGAACAGACGAAGGAATAGACAGCCTGGGTTGGGGGGGGGGGGGAGGTAGGACAGGAAAGGAAGGGCAAGGAGGGGGAAGGAGAAGAAAACAAAATGTATAAAAGGGAAACAGAAAAGCAGAGGCAGAAGAAGTGGGATAGTCAGAGAGTAAAAAAGAAGTCAGAAGAACTGCTTCTGGAAGGGTGGATCTTATTACAAAACCCCTGGACATGGGAATGGGAAAAATTGAAAGTATCCCAGGAAGAAGCAGAAAGGAAGACAAACACTCACCCCCCCTAAGAAACTCTCATATTGGGGAGAGAGAGAGAGGAAGAGGGACGGAGGAGAGAGCAATAACAAGTTCAGCCAGGTAGAGGGGAGAAACTACAAGGGACTCAATGAACCCCCCCACCCCAACCCTTTTGACCAGGAAGAAACAAGAGGAGAGCACACAAGACTGGGAGAAGGTTAGGAGATATAGGGAGAAGATGAGCGGTGGAGAAAAAGGCCAAACTCACTGCTGTAAGAGCTGTTGGCAGCAGAGTTCACACAAGAACAAGAGTGAAAACAGGAGGTTGGAGTGGATGATAACACAAGTGGGGGGAAGTTAGGGGAAAATTCATGGAACCCTTTCCTCTCCCCATTGGGAAGGGAAGGAGAGTTGATGTTAGAAAGTGTTGTAAAGACCGCCGCTGGGTCATCATTCATAAAAGCTAAAAGTTTGAAGCAAGAGAACGACTTAAGTCATGGCCTCATTGGGGGATGGACGGAGGGGGGCAATCATGAACTCTCACAATAATGCTTTTTACATTATATATTCCTACTTCTAAGAACTTTAATATTTTAAGAGATGTATTTCCTGTCTTTGATTTATATTTCTCTCTTTTAGGCTACAAGTTTATTTTTACATGATGCCTACAATTTAAGTTTTGTATTTGAATGCCTGCACCTTCTCACAGTTGCAAGACTATTTGGATGGAAATCACACCTGTAACTTTTACAAGTTTCAAGAATGTATTTTTAAGTACTCGTGCCTAATGTTTTCTTGAAAGCTGTAAGCTTTTTGGATTTCACAGTCTTGAAGAATTTTATGCATATGGAACAGTGAAGGTAACCCAGGTGTTTTCGGATTGTGCTGGCCAGGGTTTCTGGGAGTTGCAGTCCAAGAACACCTCGGTTACCCAAGGTTGGGAACCATTGATAAGGAACATAGAAGCAATGTAGATAAATAAAGCTTGTAGAGATAGGCAAACTGATGTTGCCTAGAATTATTGCAACAATGAAAAAAACATATACTTTAATAGTCAGACAAATTCTGATTTGATTTTCTGTGATCGTTTGGTTTCATTCTGGAATTAACCCTTTACTGGGATAAATGCCAGCTGTGACAAACATAGGCTTCTCATTTTATTCTTGGGAGGTCTACAAAATTTTGTAGGATTCAGATATTAGCTGAGCTAACCTGACGAGTGGAGATTTGAAGCTTGCTCTCCCTCATCTCCAGTTCTGTTCTAACCACTTGACTATGACTCCTACTGCCACTATATGAATCTCTCAGCCAACATGGCCTCTGGGACTGAAGGCCCCCCCCCCCCCAATAAATTTCCCAAGCTCTTTGTCAACTCACAAGAACATTTCAAGACTAAGATGTACATGACTGGCAACGCAGAGGTGTCAGCTGGATTATGTTGGTGGCATAACGGCCATCTCCAAAGATACAAGTGACATAAAGATAACCGGGCACTCTCCCCAACCTCACCTTGAACATGGCAGCTTGTGGGCTGCCCAGCTCAAAGAAAGGGGGCTTGCCTGTAGCCATCTCAATGATGGTGCAGCCCAAGGACCAGATGTCAGCTGGCTTGCCATACCCACGTGGCCCCTGATCAATGACCTCTGGAGCCATGTACTGCAGGGTGCCTGAGGAAGGAAAGAAGGGAGAGGCTGAAATGAGTTTGGAGAGCCATGCAATATTACTGGCCAGCATGGGGAAGTTAAATCTCTCCCTAAAACTGTAATTTCCCCTCTACTCCCTGGCAGTACGTTACTGTCCCCTCAATGCATGGCAACCCTTCCAGACATTTCTTGGTATTAAGTATTTAGATGTCTTTTACCAGTCCCTCTTTCTGGTGGTGCTCTAGGACTATACAACTTGTCCGAGGCCACATATGCTGCAGGGCATGAAACCGCATAAGCCACATATGCAGCGCACAATTTTGGATGGCCCTTCTCCTAGGAGGCTCACTGAGATTTGAACTCTGGAGATTCAATAATAGTCTAATTATTTTTAGGCTATTATACTGGTCTAAATCCAATTGTACATCCCAATGAAAGTAGGTCCCCTGGCCTTGATATGTCAACACCTATGTAAGTCTCACTAAGTCAATGAGTCTACTCTAATTGGAATTAAAAACTGGACTTAGTCTTCTGTCTCTTGAGATACCCAGTGTGGTGCAGTGGATAAAGTGATAGACTAGGACTCAGGAAGCTAGGTTTGAATCCCCGCCCAGCCATGGACACTCACTGGGAGTGTGCAACTGGTAAAGCCACTTCTTAAATATCTCTTAAATAATAGGCATGAAAGCTCTATTAGGGTCACTGTAAGTTGGTTCCGACTTGACATCTTGTATTGCCCTTGTAATTACCAGTAACCTCACCATGAACTGTTCTTCCCTTGGTAGGCTGCACTCTCATAAAGAACTGTTTTGTTTGTTTGTTTGTTTTTTAAAAGCAGAATCCAATGAACAGAATTAGCAACTTCAGGTAACAGGACTGGACCTGCCATGGGGCCAAGTGAGGCAACTGCTTCAGGTAGCAGATGCTGTTGGGCCACAACAGCAGCGTCCCGGACATTTTTGTTTTGAGCCACATGGCCATGCCTGACAAGGAGAGCAGACCTGTATATATAGTACACGGCCTGTCCTACTGCCCTTGCATGTGGGGAGAGGACCCTGTCCCATGGCTGAAGCAAGACCTGACTGTCTGTCCTCTCCAACAAGCTTCTACATGCGGAACAGAAGAAAGCATCATCTTATCTTTTGCCTTAGGTTGTTAAAATGTCTTCACCCAGCCCTGTCAGACAAAGAAGTCAACATTAATAAAAGTTTGGTCAAAGCCATCCCAACATATTTTTATTTTGTAGTGATTGATGACTGATAATCCCATTTAATTTTTGTGGCTGTACAGCTGACTACCTCACTCCTTCTAATGGTAACCTTGAGTGGTAAGAAGTGTCAGAAATGAATCCAAACAGGACCATGGAGAAACAAGAGGATGGATTTGATATCTTTGATAAATTCACCAAGACATTCTTGGGCTAAAACCCCCAGAAACCTTCACCATTAGCTCTGCTGGCCAGGATTTCTGGGAGTTGTAGTTCAAGAACATCTGGGGACCCAAGGTTGGGAATCACTGCTCTAGCTCAATACAGTGGCCAATGTGGTTTGCTGTGGCTCTTGAAAGAACCAGCTAAAGCTCTCTGCCATCACCTGCTCCCCAAGATGTTAACTGGAGACACCAAGGATTGAACTAAAGGTTTTCTGTGTGCAAGGAATGTACTCTACCACTCTGTGGCTCGCTAATTGTGACCCTCAAGAGGCAAACTCTTCCATTTGATGAGGAAAACCACAAGAATTCTCTCTCTCTCTCTTTGCTCTTTCAATTCAGTTTCATGTTCAGGGTTATTTGTTGCTTGGCAATTAATGTTGTTTGGATTAGTTGTTTTGGTAACTGCAAGCTCATCATTATCTTTCTTCCTCTTTCTTCTGATGTTATTGCTAACGGTCGTGTTGTTGTTGGTTGTTTTTAATGCAGAATCAGGTTGTGCTGATTTAGAGCGACTTTGATAGAGTTTTCAAAGAAAGTGAGATATTGAAGAGAGGTTTTATAGTGCCACCCCTACCCCCAGTTGAGTTTCTGCGGCCAAGTGGGGACTCCAACCCTGGTCTTCTGAATACTGGTCTGTCACTCTATTCACAACATTGCACTGGCTACTGTGTGCTGGGTAACCTATATTTTGAACACATACTACTTTATGCAGACTTTACGTAGATATTATGTACATTTTATGTAGACTTTATGCAGATAGTTCTTTAAAACTATCTTGCTAAACCTACAAAAGCACTGGACCGGAGAACACTACTAACTTATCTTCAGGAACAGGAAAACCCCTCCCCCCTCCAGATACATAAACACATTTTCCCAGCCTCTTACCTGTGAACGTCTCTGCTTTGGGGCTGATTCCTGCCAACCTCTTGGAAGTGCCAAAGTCAGAAATTTTTAACACACCACTGTACGTGTTGATCAAGACATTATCTCCCTGTCAACCCACAAAAGCCAAGTTATTGCTTTAGAGTCTCAGAAAGCAATGAGAAGCTGGTCAGCCCACTCCCCACACTCCCATCAGGAAAAAAACAAGGAGCAGGACCAGAAAGCTTCTTCCAATCAACCTACAACATCCCCCATTCCAAAGATCTTACACAAATTACTTTTAGGCCTTAATCCTCAAACTACACTTACTTGTGCAAAATTTCTTGCACCTGCATGCAAGGTACATAAAGATTTAATGGGTAATGATTTTAAGCTATAACTTTCCCTTATCTCTTTTCCCCCTTGTATTAGTGTTGTGACTGTCTTATAAATTCAATCTGTATTATGCACAATATCTTTTGCTGGTCATGGACTGTAATAATAATAAACTGAAACTGAAACCTAAACCTCCCCATTCCAAAACATTTACTTTAATGTTTTTATTTGTTGTCTCGTTATAGCACCTAGCATTTACTTTCACATTGATTTTTTAATACTGCTGAATCTAAAATAAAATCATCTTCCAGATCTATTGGGCAAACTGTGGGGTCAGGGTCCCTTTCTGTTCTCAAGAAGTAGATTTGCCTTTGGGGGGCTTTTCTCTACCCCACCTCCCAGCCTCCTCCAGGCCAGTTCCAGCACACAGCTAATGACGGCATGCAGTCCAGCTTGGAGCAGCTCTCACCTTGATATCCCTATGGACAATCTGGTTGTCATGCAAGTAACGCAGCCCCTCGAGGATTTGCTTTGTGTAGTAGACAATCGTTGGCTCGTTGTCCTTCAGGGGACCCCACATGGAACGCAGAAGAGAGGAGAGGCTCCCTATATTGGGGGCCAGGAAGAGAATGTGTAATTACAGAAGGCCTTTTCAGGTATGGTAGCCAGTCAGCTGAATTACAGCCCCAAGTCACTGTCTGCCTTGAAGATGTTCATTTCTTTTAGTTACATTTATATCCCACCTTTCCATCTAGGAGGTAATTGTGGAGAACATGGTTCTCCTCCTCCTCCCAGTTTCTCCTTACAATCCTGCAAAGCACATAATGTTGATTGGGTCAAATTCATAAGTTGATCCTGCTAAGTCCAGACAAAATCTGTTTGTTTTATTTATAGGCTGCCTTTCTCCCAATAAGGGGACCCAAGGCAGCTCACAATATTAAAAACAAGAGAATTAAAAACTTACTAAGTTAAACATTTAAAAAAAACCAATTAAACTATACCCTAATTAAAACACGATTGGATAATTAAAAGCAAGAAAACGTTAAAAACTATCTTAACTTTAAAAAGGCATTCGGGGATCCAATCATGATTGTTACAAGCCTGCCTGAAGAGATGGGTCTTCAGCTGTCAGTGGAAGGATAAAAGGGAGGGGGCCAGCCCAATTGACTGAGGGAGATCATAGCATAGCATAGGAGCTGCCACAGAGGTGGTCTTCTCTTGTGTCCCCTTCAGCTTTGCCTACCCTGCCAAAGGGACGTGACAATCTTTAACGTTGGGAAGGCTCACACGGGGGAATAGGATCCTTCAAGTAGCCTGGACCCAAGCTGTACAGTATAGGGATTTATAGGCAATGGTCAGCACTTTGAATTGGGCCCAGAAATGGACTGGTAGGCAGTGATGTTGTTGTAACAGGGACATTACATGCTCCCTATAATTGGCCCCAGTTAGTAGTCTGGTTGCTGCATTTTGAACCAGCTGAAGTTTCTGATCTGTCTTCAAAGGCAGCCTCACATAGAGCACATTATAGTAATCCAAGCGGGATGTAACTAAAGCATGTATCACTGCATCCAAATCAGACATCTCAAGGCATTTTAAATTGTCTAACTGAAGCATTTTAAACCATCTAAACCAGTGGTTCCCAACCATGGTTCCCCAGATGTTCTTGGACTACAACTCCCAGAAATCCTGGCCAGTACAGCTAGTGGTGAAGATTTCTGGGGGTTTTAGTCCAAGAACATCTGGGGACCTAAAGTTGGGAACCACTGATCTAAATAATCTAAAATCTGGCCTCAAGTGACAAAATACCCAAATATTCCAGGCAGTACTGTCTCAGAAACCCTTCTCTGAAAAAATGATTCGGCCAAGATTTGCTGGAAAACATAATAATGCTGGGAAAGGTCAGAGGCAGTAGAAAAAGGGGAAGGCCAAATACAAGATGGATCGCCTTCCCGAAAGAAGCCACAGCCTTGGGTTTACAAGAGCTGAGAAGGGCTGTTGAGGACAAGACATTTTGGAGATGGCTCATTCATAGGGTTGCCTTAAGCCAGAGGCGACTTGATGACATATAACAATAACAAGGTTTACAACAGTCTTCAAAAGCAGACCCTTGTAGAGTTCATTGCAGTAATCTAACTTAAAGGTAACTGAGGAATGAATGGCCAAAAGTTCTTTTGATTTCTACACAAAAGAGAACAACTGGAGATCCAGCTTATTTCAGTCTGGTAAACAGGTAAAGAAGTCTAATCAGGATCTAACCAAACCTTAGGAACACACTCTTCACCTACTTACCACCAGGTACCTCCTCCATAAAGATCTTGAGAAAGCCATCTTGACTAACAGAACCCAGATAGCGGACTATATTCTTGTGTTGCAGACGCTTATGGAGAGCAATCTCTTCATGCAGAGGCTGCGAATATCTGAGAAACAGTCAGAGCAATTGTTACCTCAGTTTCCAGTCTTTTGGGGAATCCTCTTTGTGACACAATGAGTGAATGAGAACTCTTAAGGCTGGGCCTGGCCTAATGTTAGGCAGAGCAAAGCAGCCGCCCCTTTCAACTGTTTACAGCTGCCATGAAAAAAGCAGCAAATTGTTGGTTGTTTAACTTATCATGATTGTATTCTATTGCCAGTTGACAGAGGGACACATCTGGGACTTCCTACCTCAGAAATTGAAATAATTTCATGGAGGAACCTTTTCCTGCTTGGCCTCAGGTGACAAAACAGCCAAATATGGCAATCCTACCTCAGAGATCCTTTTGAGAATGACTGTTTGGCAAGGTGGGGTGGAGGAGAGAATTTAGGGAATTACCTTGCTGAAATTTCTTCCTCCATGCAACTATTAACGGTAAAGGAGCCCCATCCTCCATTTTACTCTAGGAAAATCCATTTGCTTCCTTAGAGATTAGGCCTTTTTCTGCAAATATATCCCACAGCATTATTTCGTCACACATGAAGGTAGTCCCCAACCGCCCACAGAGTGTTCCAGCCACTCCCTCCCTGCTGCTCACAGTTCCTACCTGCTGTCCCGCTCCGGGATCTCCTTAATAGCAATGCGCACCTGATTGCTGAGGTCCCGGCCAGCATAGACCACCCCGTAGGTGCCTTTGCCCAGAATCACTCTGTCGCCTGTTTCTGTATATTCATAATCATACTGTGCAAGCCAAAGGAAAACACAGAGTTAGGGAAGGGCAACAGCCTTTCACAAGAACCTTTAGCGACGGGGCCAGCCCTATTTTTGGGCCTGGGGTAAGGAATGTGCTCCCAACATCCTTCCTCTTTAGCTGTGCTTTCTAGGGTTGATGGGAGCTGAAGCAGGGCCACATCTGAAGGTCCAAAGACTCCTCACACAGCAAATCCTGAAGGAGTAATGAGCAAAAATTGTACAGTACAGTAGTGAAAATACTGTTTTATGGGTATCACACCACCTCCTTCGTGCACCATAAACGAGACTGTCTCCTGCCCTCAGTTGCCATAAAGACAGCCAGCGAGATTCAGTTGCCCGTCTGAATGGAATGGCAAGTAGAGACAGAAGATAATTTCATTTGGTCTGCATTTTAAAGAAATGAAATCTAATTTGCACTTGTTGCACTAGTATGTGGGATTAGAACCAAGTTAATATTTGCAGTTCCTGATAGAAAACCGATTATAAAATGCATATGTTAGGAAATACAAGAATATATACAAGAATCTACTAGAAAAAATTGCATGCAAAAACCTAAGAGACGTTGTACAGCACCCTTGTTTTATACCATCTTTATAGGTATAGGGGTGGCCATCTTTAATGCTGCATCCCCAAATCTATTTTTCACTAGGTCCTGAAAAAACAAGGAGTCAATGTCCATTCTTCTACCAGAGCATCACCCTCATCCCCAACTCACCTCTAACACCTTGGGGGAGGTACAGCCGTCCGTTTCCTCACCCATTTCTGCCATGAAGGAATGGATCAGGTCACAAAACCTAGGTTCATAGAACACAGGAGGAAGGCTATGCTGGGAGAACAGTTCATCTCAACATCTCTTAGCTACTGGCTCAAGTATCAAAGAGTAAAATCCCCCACCCACAAGAAGGCACTTCCTAAACACCCTTTGAAATCTCCCATCATACACAGTCCTGCCCACTGGCTAAGGCCTTCTCTCTCTCTCTCTCTCTTTTTTGGACAACTATCAGGATCCACTAGCCAGGGCCAGCAAAACTCTGGCTACAGGTTTCCTGGGCTGACCATTCCATCTTTGGCATTTGCTGCCTCTCAAGCATCCTCCTCTTCAACAAGATCCATCTAACAGAAACTCTTCCCTCTTCCCAACTCAGAGAAAAAGTAGGGTCTTCTTATGATGACTCTTTCAAAAGCTGGAGGGTGTCTCTGCTTCCTCTCAGAGCCCCCCACTCCCCTCCACTCACCAGCGGCAGTGATACTGGGTTGGGAAGTACAGTTGGAAGTCTTCAGCTGTGTGAAGCACATAAAGGAAGCAGCAGCGCTCATCACACTTGGAGATGCTGGGGGGGAAAGGAAAAGATAAAGAGCCGTGGAGAGTCACCAGCATGGTACTTGAAATACCCTCTAATCAGCAAAACCCTCTAACCTGCTTTGCAAGGCACATCCCTCAATACCCACATTCCCTTCACCACTGCTGGAACCTCCCTTGTCAGGAGAGTCTGGACTGAGATGCTACTTTTCCATGTGCAGGGATATTTTAATGAATTTATTACTTAGAAAAATATGGACACACAAGTCACCAATTAACAGACAAAACTGGTCAGACACAGCTGCCCAGATGAGTGACAGAGGAAATCTCTCCTGCAAAATATGAGGGGGAGTCAGCCCTAATGGTAAAGGGAATGACTACAGCTTGGAGGCAGATCACCTGCTTTGCATACAGATGGACGCAAAACGAAGCCCCAGCACCTCTACTTAAACAGGGACCAAGTAGTAGGAATGAAACCCTGCCTCAAACCCCAGAGTGTCCGTATCAGTCAGACTAAGCTTTACTGAGCTTGAAAATATGAACCTGTTTTGAATGAAAATTCCCAGAATCCCCAAGCCACTATGGCTACTGAGGGGGGACTTCTGGGAACTGCGGTCAAAACCAAACTTTTCCAAGCTCTGGCCAAATGGTTTGACTCAGCAGCAGGCTTGCTTCCTCCGTGCCAAGGAGCCATTCTTGAAATGGAAGAGACACCAGGGGCCAACGCTCAGTCTCTTTGCATGCAGAAGGATCAAAGCTCAGGCCCTGGCATATCGAGGTAAAAGGAGGCGGGGCCTTGGTGACACGCCAGCCATCAGCACGGACTAAAATGGAACCGATCATTATTAACACTGTGCAAGAATCAATATCAGTCAAGAAAGGTGGTAGTCTGAGCAGGTGGAAGACAGCCTCCTATGTAAAGCACTAGCCTACACAAAGGACTAAAACCCATTATTGATTCCAACTAAAGTATACCCATTGAAACAATGGGAATTACATAAAGGTTGATTTACCAAATTTCCATTGATTCAATGGCCAAAATCATGTTGAAGAAAGAGTGCGTAAGGGCAACGGCACAAGCCGTTTTCTCTTCTCCCACATCTTCCTCTGTGAAGCCAGGTGTGCAGCTGCTTTCCTGATCAAAAGTGCACGATGGACAGCCAGCTCCACAGGCAGCACTGCTTGCACTACTGTCCAGGCGCACTGTGTGATCCCTACAGGAATCTGGCCAATAGCTCCACTCTAGTTGGGGGATTTAACAATGGGATTTAGGCCATGCAATTTGAAATGCTGCTCCCCCCACCACCCAAATTACCTGATTCCACGGATGGAAGATACTGGAAATGTCCAGGTGTTAATTCCTTCCTGTAATAGAAAGAGAGAACTTAAAGATGAAAGCATGCAAACATACACACACACAAAACTAGGAAACGGAAGCTTGGCCAGGAACCTCAACTGGACAACCCAAATTTCAGCTTGAGAAGAAGAGCACTCAGCATGGAGGTGCTTCCCCCCCCCCCCCCCGAGCAAGCACACAAAGTGCAACTGTACTCAGGAGAAGCCTCACTGCAACAGCTTTACTGCTCATAAAACATGTCTCAACTCCCTGTGTCTCAACTCCCTGTGTACATATGTATGTAGTATGTATGGAACACATTCAAGCATTTTCTATACCACCCACTAGTCAATGCCTTTGCAGCAATTTACAAATTGAAGACACAAATATTTAATTTTTTAAATCACAACTATTTAAAGTTTAAAGGTATCTAAACTTTAAATATGCATTTATCAGAGATATGAGCAAAAAAAGACTGCAGGATGCCTGGGGAAACCCTGGCCTACATTGCAAAGGCTCCCAACCTCTGTGTAAACAGATCAGAAACTTTGTTGGTCCATGATCCCAGACATACCTCCTCCAAGGAGCAAATGTGGCTCAGGGTCACTGATTTTTCTGATCCTTGCCTGCCGATACAGAGATGGGATGGTTGCAACACTCTGCCCAGTTCTAGAATCAATACCTGTCAAGGAAGGTAGCGGATAAGAGCTTTTAAGCGAGTATTAGATTAACACATGAAGGATCAGTGAGATTAGCCATGATGGCTACATCAAAGCTCCATGTTTAAAAGCAGTGCCCCTTGGGACATCAATTACAGGCAGGATATTGTGTTTATGCACCGCTTGTAAGTCTTCCTGAAGCATCTCGTTGGTGGCCACTGTGAGAAGCTGCTCAGAGCCTAGGAAAGCAACCTTCTGGACAATTCCCTGAATTTCCTAATGAACACAGCCAGTGGACATGATGGCTCCAGAAGAAGACAGCCAACGTCCAGCTCTCAAAAGAAGCAAAAGCTAAGAAGGACCCATATCTCAGTAGTAAGAGATCTTCACTTGCATGCAGAAGGACTCGGGTGTAGTCCCTGACATTCCTTGTGAAATGGATCATGCAGCTGGGGCAGGAGAGACCTCTTCCAAAGGTCTTGGTGAGCAGACTTTTAATGTACAAGATTCAATTTATTTCTTACTAAAGTTCCCATTTCCCATCAGTCTAGAAATCAGAGCCAGGAACAAAGCAGTCACAAAGAACTGAGGAAAAGAGTGCTACCGAGCCCACCTGCAGGCCTAAGCATTCAGGATTCCTACTTGAACCAAGTACAAAAGTCATTTCACATGAAATCCTATGTCTGGTTTCCCTCCACTCCAACATACCTTTTCAATAGCTTAATTTGGAAGTGGGGAATAATCAGGCTATTGGGAAAACCTTTACCGATGTGCTGCAGATTGCCTGGGAACCTATCAGAAGAGCCTCACCCTCCTTCTGCCTGCCTTTACCTTACCAGTCTGCAGCCAATCAGAAGAATAACACTGGGCTAGATGGATAGACCAAGAATCTGAGCAGGTGTGAACACCCTTTTCTGTGCCATCAATGCCCAGTGAAACACAAATAGCCAGAGACAAGACTGGTTTCTAATACTTTGTAGTGTGTGCTTCCAGTATTTCAAATTATGAAACACTTTCCCCTTCCATAGACATTGAGCTACAACCGTTGGTCATGCTGGCTGGGATGATGGGAGTTGGATTCACTAGGAGCCCAGATGAGCCTCCCATCACCCCTGCCCACTGATCACGTTGGCTTGAGCTGAAAGGAACTTAAGTCCAGAAGCATGTAGTGGGCCAGAGAATCCTTGCCCCAGATGTAGGAGACAAAAAAAAGAAAAAAAAGAGAAGAGGTTACTTACCTGTAACTCTGGTTCTCCGAGTGGTCCTCTGTGAATTCATACTAATGGGTTAATCTGCGCCTGCACAGAGCAGCCTCGGAACATTCCAGAGCTCAAGCACATGGTGCCGGGACCTCCCACATGCTGCCCTTAACCCCGTCCCCGAGTGCCTCAGTTCCGTAGAACCGTCTGCCGCTGCACAGCACGCGAATAGCACACGTGACGGACAGCGGGGAGGGAGGGCGGGGAGTGTGAATACACAGAGGACCATTCAAAGAACCAGAGGTAAGTAACCTCTTTTTCTTCTTCATGGTCTCTGTGAATGCACACTAATGGGTGACTAGCAAGCTGACTTACCCGGAGGAGGGACGTCACAAAAGCACAGAGGCCAGGACAGTACGACCCACTGTAGCTTCAGCCTTGGCTCGGACACCGAGGCGGTAGTGGGACGCGAAGGTTGATGGCGTAGCCGAGGTGGCAGCTCTGCAGATGTCAGCGAGGTCCACCCTTCTGAGGAACGCCGTCGAAGAGGCCATGGCCCTCGTTGAGTGGGCTTTAACTGTGTCCAGTAGAGGCACCTGAGCCAGTTCGTACGCCAGACAAATGGTAGAAATGATCCATCTGGAGATGGTCTGGGAGCTGACTGGTGCTCCCTTAGATCTGCCTTGGAAGGCTACAAAGAGTCTCTTTGAAGTGTGGAAAGGTGAGGTATGAGCAACATAATAGGAGAGAGCCCGTTTAATGTCCAGGGAGTGTAACGCCCGTTCCAAAGGTGAGGTAGGTGCTTGAAAAAAATTGGGGAACACAATTGGCTGGCTTAAATGAAAACAAGATGTCACCTTGGGAAGAAAGGAGAGGTCTGGGTAGAGTGTCACCTTGTCTGGGTGGAATTGGAGGAAAGGAGGGTCTACTCTCAGGGCCGCCATCTCCCCTGCCCGACGTGCCGAAGTGATGGCAAGGAGAAAGGCGGTCTTCAGGGTCAGGAGTCGCTCTGACGCCGTGGCCAAGGGCTCAAATGGAGGCTTCATAAGGCGATTCAGGACAAGCTGGAGGGACCATTGTGGAGTAAGAGGCCTGTAAGCTGGGCGCATATTCTTTAACGCCCGCAAGAACTGTTTCAGAGTGGGGTGGCGGAAAAGAGACGCTACCTCTGAAGAGTGTGGCTGATGGGCCACTATGGCAGCCATGGAGAGGGAGAGTGGAGTGGAGTGGGAGAGGCCACGCCAGAACAGGTGAAGCAGGAACTGGAGGACTGCATCGAGGGATGTTGGGATTATAGGTAAGTGGCGGGAAGACGCGAACAAGCAGAAAGCCTTCCATTTGTAGGAATATGTCAAAGTTGTGGAGCGCTTACACACATGGCTGAGAACATCAGCTATAGAGGGGGAAGCCTCCACCCCTCCAGGTGGAGAGAGTCCAAGTCTGGGTGAAAGGTCTTGCCGTGATACAGGGTCAACAGGTGGGGAATCGACGGCAGACGGATGTACTCTGCCGCTCTCTCGCGTAGCACGGAGAACCACGGCTGGCGGGGCCACCAAGGGGCGATGAGGATGACATCCGCATTGTCTTGGTGGATTTTGACAACAGTCTTCTGCACGAGCGGAATTGGCAGGAATATGTAGAGGAGACCGGTGGACCAGCTGGTCATGAAGGCGTCCCCCAGGGAGCAATGACCTACTCCTGCCCGGGAGCAGTAGCGGCTGCATTTCTTGTTGACCAGCAACGCAAAGATGTCTGTTTGCGGAGTGCCCCAACGACGACATAGGTGATGGAAGATGGAGTCGTCAAATGCCCACTTGTGGGAACAAGACTGGAGCCTGCTGAGGTAGTCCACCAGGATGTCCCCCTGGGCAGCAACATGGACCGCCACCAGGTAAATGTGGCGGACATAACACCATTCCCAAAGATCGACGGCAAGGTAAAGCAGGGGGAGCGAGTGGGTACCCCCCTGCTTGTTGACGTAGAAAACCGCCGTTGTGTTGTCTGTCGCAATCTGGAGCACTTGTCTGACCAGCAGTTGTTCAAACGCCCGAAGGGCCTTGATGATTGCCAGGAGTTCGAGGTGATTGATGTGCAGTCCTGCTTCGGTCGGTGACCAGAGGACATGGATCGTCAGAGAACTTAGGTGCACACCCCAACCAGTTGGGCTGGCATCCGAGGTCAGTTGAACAGATGGGGACAACGGGCTAAAGGCCCTTCCCACCATGAGGTCGGACAGACGATTCCACCAGGACAACTGGGAGGCCAGCTCTACCGTAACCTCCAGGAACTTGGTTGGAGGATCGAAAGCCACGTTGAACAGGGAGAGGTACCAAGCCTGAAGCAACCTCATTTTCAAACGAGCGTGCTGAACAACTGCCATGGTCGATGCCATGAGACCCTACAGATGATGAGCCTGAAGGGCCGATACCAAGGTGAAATGAGCCCAGCATGAGCTGGATCTTTAAAATCCTGTCCGGAGGCAGGGAGGCACAGCCCGTCGAAGCATTGAGTACCGCACCGATGTAAGAGACCCGCTGGGCAGGTTGCAGAGTGGATTTTTCTGCGTTGATCTGGAGACCAAGGGCCGACAGCAGAGAATCAATGCAGTATCTTGCTCGGCCTGGGCATAGGATGGCGCGACCAGCAGCCAGTCGTCCAGGTAAGGGAACACCGTGACACCCTGGAGGCAAAGATGTGCCGCCACAGGGGCTAAACACTTCGTGAACACCCGTGGGGCAGTGGACAACCCAAAGGGGAGGGCTTTGAATTCGTATGTCACTCCCTTGACTGAGAATCTGAGAAAACGGTGGTGATCGGACCGGATGCTGATAAGAAAATAGGTGTCCTTGAGATCTATGACTGTAAACCCGTCGCCTTGCCGGAGCATCTGGATGGTGGCATCTAGAGAGACCATACGGAATCGCCGAGGAGTGATATACGAGTTCAAATGGCAGAGGTTGAGGATGGGACCAAGTCCCCCGTCCTTCTTTGGAATAGTGAAGTAACGGGAATAAAACCCACGTGGAACGTCTGGATGAGCAAAACGTACAATGGTGTCCTTCTGGAGTAAAGACCGTGCTTCTTCTTCCAAAGGAGGGGAGGGGGCCATGGTTTTGAGGAAACCCGTGATAGAGAGAGTGTCGAATTCGATTGCATAGCCTATGGCTATGATGGAAAGGACCCAGGAGTCTGAGGTGATGGCGTGCCAGGACTGCAGGAACAGTGAGAGGCGAACGGAGGAGTCTGTGACTGCCGGTGTGAGAAACATGTCAAAGGTTCTGCCTGGCCTTTCGGTCCGGGCGGCGAGCCTGTTGGCGTGGGCGCTGCCTGCCAGCTTGTCGAAAGAACGTGGATGACATGCCTGAACCCTGAGGCCTCTGGTGGTCTTGGAAGGTTCTTGAAGCGAACGGGCAACGCCAGGTATTCCTAGGACAATACTGCTGAGCAGAGTAGGATCTAACTGTCTTCCTCAGCTTCAGAAGATTGTCAAGTATCTTGTCCATTTTTTCGTCGAAAAGACTCACCCCATCGAAGGGTAGGTCCTCAATCCGAGACCTTGCATCTTCTGAAATGCCCACTGAACTAAGCCAGGCATGACAGCGCAAAGCTATCGCAGTGACGAGTTGTTTAGAAGCAGCATCCAAGATGTGCCTTGCCACAATGTGTTCCTGGCAAGCCAGGCCCATCGCCTCCTGATGATAAGCCAGACCCTGGGCGCGGACATCTTCCATGTCAGCCTCCAGAATAGGCAAGGCCGAGTTCCATAGGTGTCTATGGTAAGCCCCCATAGCAGCCGAGTAGTTGGCCACCCTTAAGACAAAGGAGGCAAGAGAGTGCATACGCCGGCCAATCACATCCAGTTTCCTACCATCTTTGTTATTAAGAGTGGATGCAGATTGATTTCTTGCCTTATTCTGTGTTGCATCCACTACAAAATAATTCGGCAGAGGGTGCTTCATCAAAAAGTCCGTATTGTCCCCATGCATTTCATAAAGGTTCTCCACCCTCCTTGGAATCTGATAAGAAGAGGACGGTTTGGTCTAAGACTCCCTCATGAGGTCTGACAGAGAGGGAATGAAGCCAAGACGCAGAGGGGGACTCTGATCTTGAGTGATGTCCATGTAAACCTTGTCCACTTTACGAGACGCCGGCTGCTCCACAGCTAAGTCTAGCAACTTCGCGATGCAAAGTATAAGCTGGGAGTAGGAGGTATAATTCTCAGAAGGTGAGGGTGGGTGATTTTCCGCCACATCCGAACCTGGCGTAGGGGCATTTGGAGGGGATTCCCCATCGATGTCGGATGGCGCCGAATCTAAATCGAGGGGTCCAGGTCGAGAGAGGGAAAGTAATCCTCTCGAGCTGGTACCAGAAGATGCGTCCCGGTGTCGATACGGGCGCCCCATGTATTCCCATCTCCTTTAGATGGCTGCCGAGCCAGGGAGTGGTCCACTGCTAACTCCAACCTCGAAGCGCCCTCAGGGCCCGATACCAGGCGACGAGTACAATTTGCCTCAATATGAGAAGCATAGACTGGAGGCATAGGTCTTTTACGGGCTCGAGGCAGGAGAGGGGGATAGAAGTCTCCCTCGGGTTTAGGAAACGGGTCATCAATGCGCTGATACCGTGGAGGAGAAGGTGACAGAGACAGTGAATACTGAGCGTAGTAGTCATAAGGCCGACGGTACCGATAGTAGGGGTTGGCCCTGTATAGCCTCGAACAGATGCGTGGGTTGGGCTCGAAGTCATTGGGCTCGAGGTAAGATCGGTGATCGTAGTATCGTCTCCTTTCAAAGTCTCGAGCGCGACAGTTGGGCTCATACGCTGGTCGACGCTGAGGGGGCTCAGGCTCCACTGGCAGCTCCAAATGCCGAGACTTGTGTGTCCTCTTTCTAGGCCCATCGACCTGTACCGACTCTGGGGGTGAGTAGATGAGTCCTGAAGCAGGCTAGCCTGTGCCAATTGAACAACCTCAGCAGAGGTGTTCCCCCACTCCGGTGAGTAGCTGGCACCCGCGGATGGCAAGGCCTCTGGCACCGGGGGCGGACCGTCCTCATCCCCCAACAGTATGCTAAGACATACCATTTCCTGCTGGGATACATTCAGTATCAGAGTCGACGGCGAGATTGTCTCCGCCGCGCACCCAGGCTTTTGTGCCTTCTTCTTTTTCTTTGGGGCTGAAACGCAGGGAGGCTTCGGTGTTGATATCGTAGCTGTCGACCTCAAGCCCGACGAAGAAGCATGGGGCTTAGACACCATTTTAGAGGTTTTCAGAGCCTTAGAAGGAGGAGGCAAACCTGAAAGAGGAGACTGCCGCACCGTCTGGGAGGATTCCATAGGGGTCCCTTGGGAAGGATATAAGGATTTCTCCCACAGAAATGAGTGAAGTCGCTGAAGCCTCAACTTCAGGGCCAGCTTAGTAAAATTTTAATAAACCATGTAAAGAGCGGGCTGATGTACCACTCCGAAGCAGAACAAACAGCGGGAGTGCCAGTCAGAGAGGGCTATTTTATTGGGGCAGGTCTCACACCTCTTGAAGAGGCCCGGAGCGGCCATAAACAATGTTACGGCTCTCCACCCAAAAACCATAGCCTGATTTTATTCTTTTTTCTTTCAACAGACAGAAGAACTGCCGAACAGTCCAAATCAGAAGCCAGGGAGGTCGAGAAGATAAGGTAAGGTAGATGCTTTGAAAGAAGCAACGGAAGTCCCTAATGAGGTGCTGCTGCAGTGGCAGCAAGAAAGGAACTGAGGCACTCGGTGCCAGGGGCAGGGTTAAGGGCAGCATGTGGGAGGTCCCGGCATCATGTGCTTGAGCTCTGGAATGTTCCGAGGCTGCTCTGCACAGGCGCAGATTAACCCATTCGTGTGCATTCACAGAGACCACGAAGAAGAACTAAGAGTTCACACTTGATTTCTTGCAAGACCTGGATCTTGAGGAAGGACCTGACGGAAAAGCCTCCACGCTTCTGTGATTTTCTCAGCACATTTTTAAGCATGTGGGTTTCAGCCACTGAGACCAACATGCGCTTTAAAAGTGTTACTCCTTTTAAATTGGGGTGGGTAAAAACAAAAATAGAGCCCTCCCTGTGTTTTTGCAACTCCCAGACCCATCAGACACCCCTACCCCACTGCCATAAAAGACAACATGAAGAGTGAAACCATGAAAACCTCTGGGAATAGGACATCACCTTTTAAATCAGTTGTAGGCCCCACCCAACCCTCCACCAAGGCTGAACAACAAAATTATTAATTTTTCAAACCTGGAAGTGAAAATCCAGCCATTTCTGCTTTCTCCCCCCTACCTCCCCCCCCCCCCCACACTTTTGGTGGTTAAAGGCAGCTGGAAAATTCCAGGAGAAGACGACTGGATGAAGGCAGCTCTGCAAAGCTCGTTCTACGTTTGGTCTGGTTTAGAGGAAGGAATGCGAAAGACCCACATGCAGAGGAAAAAATTTAGTCAGATAAAGGCTTACACCAAACATAAAGGTCCCAAATATAACCCCTAACATCGGAGGTTACCAAGGGTGGGGAAGGCGCATTTCCGTATTAGTTTGTGGATTGTTTTTCAAGTCTATATGTTTGTGCAAATGTTCATGGGGCACTCCCATGTATATGCCTTTCTGTTTGCTGATTTATCTGAAATATCTCTGGAAATTTCTCTGGAAGGTGTACATAATCCAAAGAACTGTGTTCTGGTCTACATAGGGATTCAGGAGATGCAATTTTGGACAGTTCATATTGAAAAAACAAACCATTTCTTCCCCATTCCTAGTAGGAGGTGAGGCTGAGATTTCTAAAGTACGACTGAAGCACCCATTTTCACTGACTCCTTACCGAGCACTGCTCTGTAGAGACAAAGGGCTGGCAACACGCCATCACAAATCCCAGCCAGAAATCCATCAGCTCCTGTTTGGGTGACCAAGTGTCCGGGGGAGTAGTGAAGTGACTGTAGATGGTATAGGTCTCTTTGATAGAAACCAGGTACCTGCACCAATAATGGGGCAAAGAATAGTATTGATGAAAGGCAAAAGAAAAGAGAGAGAGAGATACAGTTCAAATATTCCCTGGCAAGATTTCCATCCAGTGTCTGTATCTCCAAAGCAACTTCTGTATCATCCAAGATCAGAATGGAAACTATACAGACAGCAGCTTTTCTTTGCCCTAGACAGCTGTCACATCAGAATGGTTAGATGAGGTCAGTTTTGGTTGCCAGATTGGGCTCCCCTTGTTCCAGCTTGGATAGCCACACAATTCCTTTTTAAAAGCTGACATGCATCCAAGAACTAGCGAGGTATCACGGTTAGAGCAGCCGTAGGAAATGTTTTGGACTGGGACTCCCATAGCCCCTTACTATGGGCCATGCTGGCTTTCACGGGTGAGGTTGGTAGTTCAGAACACCTGGAAGGCACCAGGTTTCCTGTTACTGGGTAAGAAAATTGGATAGGGCCAGTTTCGGTACTCAGGGCAGTACATGTTTTGGACTAGCACTCCTGGGTGAGAGAACTGGACTGAGACTGGGCTCCATACCTTCACTAACCCACAGAGTTCTGGCCAGTCAAGTATCTCACCATCAAAACTACCTCTCAGGGTTTCGATGTGCTTAGGCAGCTGATAGACCACCCTGAGCTCCTTATAAGAACGGGTGAGATATAAATATTCTAAACAAAGAAAAAACTTAGGGCTACATAGATGCAAGCAGTGGAGGCAAACCTTTTTGGGCTCGCGCGCCCAAAATGAGGGGGGGGGAGAAACCAGTGGCTGTCGTGCCGCCCGGAAGTCCGGAACCGGAAGTGGCGGTTTCAGGGGGAATCATAGGGATGGACCCAGAGGACCAGGAACAGGAAGTTTAAGGGGGAATCATAGCGACGGACCCAGAGGACCAGGAAGTGGCAGCGGAAGGGGGAATCATAGCGACGAACCCAGAGGACCAGGAAGTGGCAGCGGAAGAGGGAATCCCGGCTGCAGCCGGCTCATAAGGTTTGCCTCCACAATGGAGGGTGGGTGGGCCAATACCTCGCATGCCATAAGAAAGGGCTTCGCGTGCCACCTGGGGCACGCGTGCCATAGGTTCGCCATCACTGGATGCAAGGATGGGGACTCAGGTTGTGGGACTTGCTGTTAAGTTGGACTTAAGTCGCATTGGTGACTCAACTTCGACTCGAATCTTCTTTTTTTTCAATGACTCAGACTTGACTTGCAACTTAGAACCCATCCACCCCTCCTTTTTTTCTGGGGGGGGGGGAAGACTTGTTTTTAATAGGGACTTGAACTTGGGACTCGGGACTTGGTACCAAAGACTCGGACTTGGACTTGGGACTCGGATGCAAAGACTTGCCAACATCCCTTCATAGATGTGATTCAACTGGTTAAATGCAGCCCAACAGCCATACTCAGTAACAGCCCATCTGAAGCTTGAGAAACCTTCTGATTTTTATGCCTGTGGCAGCAGAGAAGGGAACAAGCTCAAGTATTCATCAGGCCACAAAACATGAATAGACAAAACCCAGAAATAGGCAAGCTGGAGCCATCCACGTGTTTTGGACTATGACTTCCAGCATGACCAATACTAAGAGACAGCGCGAATGCTAGTCGAAAACATGTGTTGTCAATAGTACCAAAAGGCCTCATCTTTGGCCTGTCTGGAGCCCAAGCAGGATGATGAGGAACACATTCTGTTTTGCAAGCACTTGCTCTTTTTACATATCAACACAAACATATTTCAGATCTGCAATGGCCTTGTGAGATAGCAAGGCAGAAGTATTGTAGTGCCTTTACAATTAACACAATAATTTAAGTATAAATTTCACAGACTACAGTCCACTTCTTCAGACATAAGAATTGTGGATTGTAATCCATGAAAGCTCATGCCAAAATAAAGGCATCAGTGTTAAAGATACCAGAATACTTTTGTGTTTGTTTTTGTTGTTCCTAAAACAGACTAACATGGCTGTTAGTTAAACCTAGGAGATACAGTATATCACAGAAGTGAGTACACCCCCTCACATTTCATAAATATTTTAGTATATCTTTTCATGTGACAACACTGAAGAAATGACACTTGGCTACAACGTCAAGCAGTGAGTATACAGCTTGTAGAACAGTGTCAATGTGCTGTCCCTTCAAAATAACTCAACACACAGCCATTAATGTCTAAACCGCTGGCAACAAAAGTGAGTACACCCCTAAGTGACAATGTCCAAATTGGGACCAAGTAGCCGTTTTCCCTCCCTGGTGTCATGAGACCCGTTAGTGTCACAAGTCTCAGGTGTGAAGGGGGAGCAGGTGTTATCGCTCTCACTCTCTCAGACTGGTCACTGGAAGTTCCACATGGCACCTCATGGTAATGAACTATCTGAGGATCTGAAAAAACGAATTGTTGCTCTCCATAAAGATGGCCTATGCTATAAGAAGATTGCCAAAACCCTGAAACTGAGCTGCAGCACAGTGGCCAAGACCATACAGCGGTTTAACAGGACAGGTCAACCAAAGAAGTTGAGTGCCCATGCTCAGCGTCATATCCAGAGGTTGGCTTTGGGAAATAAGACGTATGAGTGCTGCCAGCACTGCTGCAGAGGTTGAAGGGGTGGGGGCTCAACCTGTCAGTGCTCAGAGACCATACGCCGCACACTGCATGAAATTGGTCTCCAGGGCTGTCGTCCCAGAAGGAAGCCTCTTCTAAAGAGGATGCACAAGAAAGCCCACATACGGTTTGCTGCAGACAAGCAGACTAAGGACATGGATTTCTGGAACCATGTCCTGTAGTCCGAAGAGACCAAGATAAACTTATTTGGTTCAGATGGTGTCAAGCGTGTGTGGCGGCAACCAGGTGAGGAGTACAAAGACAAGTGTGTCGTGCCTACAGTCAAGCATGGAGGTGGGAGTGTCATGGTCTGGGGCTGCATGAGTGCTGCCGGCACTGGGGAGCTACAGTTCATTGAGGGAACCATGAATGCCAACATGTGACATACTGAAGCAGAGCATGATCCCCTCCCTTCGGAGACTGGGCCGCAGGGCAGGATTCCAACATGATAACGACCCCAAACACACCTCCAAAACGACCACTGCCTTGCTAAAGAAGCTGAGGGTAAAGATGATGGACTGGCCAAGCATGTCTCCAGACCTAAACCCTATTGAGCATCTGTGGGGCATCCTGAAACGGAAGGTGGAGGTGCGCAAGGTCTCTAACATCCACCAGTTCTATGATGTCGTCAGGGAGGAGTGGAAGAGGACTCCAGTGGGAACCTGTGAAGCTCTGGTGAACTCTATGCCCAAGAGGGTTAAGACAGTGCTGGAAAATAATGGTGGCCACACAAAATATTGACACTTTTTGCCCAATTTGGGCATTGTCACGTAGGGGTGTCCTCACTTTTGTTGCCAGCGGTTTAGACATTAATGGCTGTGTGTTGCGTTATTTTGAGGGGACAGCACATTACACTGTTATACAAGCTGTATACTCACTGCTTGACATTGTAGCCAAGTGTCATTTCTTCAGTGTTGTCACATGAAAAGATATACTAAAATATTTATGAACTGTGAGGGGGTGTACTCACTTCTGTGATATACTGTAGGTTTGGTTGAGGATGAGAGAGGAGGGCTGAATCTTCTTTTCACCAACAAATCACCAAAACAGAAGTCAAAAGAAGTCAAGAATTTTTCATATGCCAATTTACAGGTTTGGAAAATACCTCTTAATTTGCATAAAAGGGGTCAATAACTTTAGCTACTCCATTTGTGGTTATTCAAAAGGCAGCACTTTTCCTGTTTAGCTGATTGAGAAACAGCATAGCTATCTACTACAACATGCTCCCTATATTAAAGTGCAAGTAAGTCATACCCTATTTTTACACTATAGCAAGAAAGAAGTTTTCTGCTACTCCTAACAAAGTCAAGAGACTTGCTAAGGGCCAACAACGCATCAGGAGACCCACTGGACAAGAGCCACTGACAACTCCTCTTTGCTAATACAACCAGCTAATTCACTCATCTCTTGGAAATGAGCAGGCAAGCAAGTGGTGGTGGTTAGAAAATAGCAGTAGGTGCAAAAGCCTGACTGCTCACCAGTCCTCTGCTGTGCAATACTGTAGAAATGAGAAAGCAAATGAGCAGCAGCTGCACTGAGAGAGGAGGGTGTCAAGCGTGTCTTGCCCAAGGGTCCCCCCCTAAAACCTGGAGCTGACATCGCTCTCTAAACCCGCCCTTTCCAAGCACCCAATTTAGCTTATTCAACATTCAAACACACAATGAGTCCTCCTCACCCCTGCACGAGAGAGAAGCCAATGTTCCCACCACATACCAGACAGGGGCGTTGAGCTTATAGAGTTTCTCGGAAGCCTGAATGATTTTGTCCATATCACCGGTCAAGATACTTGCACCCAGGTAAAAACCCACATCCCAGTAATGTTGCATTTTTTCCAAACAGCCTTTCCGGCCCAAGACACAGCTCACTTTCATACCTGCGGGAAGACAGAGAGGAGAGATTTTTTAAAGAAAGAAATTTTGAAAGGGGAGGGACAGGGATTTCTCAGGAAACTCTGACACTTGTTATAGTCCCGGAGCTAAAACAATAAAACAGATTACATAAAGAAAGGTGAGGAACAAATTTAACTCTCAGCTCCCCAAAGCCCCAGCTAGCATAGCCAATGGTAAGAGATTATGGGTAGTGTAGTCCAAAAAACCTCGAGTGAGCCTGAGACTCCCTGGACTTCTGAGACTCCAAATTCCATGCTGCAAAACACTGAACTCATGGGCAGCCTAGTGACTGAACACCTGCTTTCAATGCAGATCTCATGTTCCTTATCCCAAAAGGAAGGCAACCCCCTCCCTGCTCAGACCACCAACCCTCTGTGATCACAATGCAGAAAATAATTGAATTTGCCAGTGTTTGATGTTTTAACTTTATCAAAAGGTATCATTTTACAAACTGCCAAGATTTTATCTCAGAAGGAGGATTCTCTAGGATTAACTGATGAACAAGAGAAAGACCCCACACCAATCTGTCGAAGCTGCACAGACGTTTCGAATCGGTGCCCAGCCGCAATGAGGAAGACGACCGAGTTAATTCCAGCATGAAGACTTGGCTCTGTCAAAAAAGCCTTGTGGTACCTGAGGAGTTGAAGGAATACAGAAATATCAGATCTGAGAAACAAGCACACATTTTCTCCATGCTCTGCCATGAACCTAACTCTGCAGTTTAGCATTAACTTTTGTTTCCGTCTGTTTATGCTGAGCATAATCTCACAGAGTTGCATCTTGGCTGGCTGCCGCTTAGGGACAAGCGAGGGATGCAGCAAAACGCTTGAGGGCTAAATCTCACACCCCTGTTCACTGGCTTCCCTGTTTGGGGGCTAGAGTAACAAGAGAGAGACTGGCTGCCCTTGCAATATTTCAGCATGTGTTGGCCAGAGATGGTTTTTGTTTTCTTTTTGCTGTCAACTCACTCCCCTTATTTTGTTATTTAGATGAGATCGGGCATAGGTGTGTGCCTTTTAAAGAAACACATTGTTATTGTGGTTTTCACACATTTCCTCCCCAGAGGGTAAAGTTACTTTTTGGCCTACAATTCCTAATAGCATTAGGGAGTATAGGAGTTATAATTCAGAAAACCAGTTCCATGCTTCCTTGGGAGTTCGGGGAGTTCAGAGTCCAAAAATTAACATGCCCAAGGTCTGTCCTCCTCCCCACCTCCATCACTCAGGTCTTGGAGACCACCAAGGGCTTTTTCCGACCCGTTTGGTCCCTTGGCCATCAGCTGTGTTGATCTTCCCACAGTGCCCTAGAGTAATCCACCACAGCACCCCTGCAGCTCATGGGTGGAGAATTAAAATCACCAGGCTGCCTCCCTGCTCTTGCTGCTCAGCCAGTCCACAGCTTTAGACACAAGCAGACTCTCCTAGATGGGCTCTGGAAGCGGGATCAAGGCAGTCCACAACTTTGGCCATCACCCATAAGCTAGCCTAGGTGTTTTAAGATGGAAATGCCAAAGTCTCCCCCACGGCTCAGTAGCAAGCTGATGTGCAGTCGGTCAGAGAGAGGTCCTACTTGTGAGGAGGGAAGGCATTGTTTACATGTAGTCCTGCACTCATGACTGATCTTCCTCTGCAACTGGGCATTTCTACTGACACCCACGTTCTTTAGAATTGGGAGGTCCATCCTACCTCCATGTGCTCCCGGTCCAGAGCAGAGTTCTGTACACTTTTAGACCTAAAGGAGGAGCTTTTTCCAAAATAGTAAGCAACTTTCAGTCACTCCCAGTTTGCGGGCGGGGGGGGGGGAGGATGAGGGGAAACTCCATGGAACTAAAACAACCTGGGGGATGGGGTTGGCCAGCTACACTTCTACTCCTCTAAAGGCGTGAGGGAACCTTTTTGGTTTCAAAAACCATCTGCTCCATGGGTGGATGCATTAGGGGTACAGTCCTCTAAGGAGAGCAGTTCAGCAGTTATAATTCAGGCCAGCATATCTTCAGACCAGAGTTTGCAACATACTTTTTGAAACAAAGCTTTCAGAATGCATTCCTTCTCCATCCAGCCATGGGTGCTCTAGGGATTTATAGTCCAGAAAAAGTAACTTTTCCAAACTCCACTTGAGATTTCTCTAAACCCTCGCCCATACTTTACAAAGTTCAGGAACGTGGGAATCTGCCAAACTTACTGTTCGCTTATTCTTTCCCTTCCTTACCAATAAAAGGCTTGGTCCCTCTTCTCAGGATCAGTGAAGCCAGAATCAATGAACATGTCCTTGTAGATGCGGCCACACATGCAGTACAGATCAGGAGCAGCCCCTTCTGGCTTCTCCACCAAGGGCAGGAGAACAGAGAGGGCCTTCTCTCGGTCACCAGGCTGGTTGCGCCTGCAAATGCATCACACACACAGCATCTAGAGGTCACAGAAAGCTGATTCACTAGCACAGAGGAAGAGCTGGACAAGAAGGGAGGTTGCACCCCCCCTCTTTAGTTCACGGCTGGCTGAGGAGCCCCTCCTCTGCCTATGCAGGCAAGTCTGGTTGGCCGCTGAAGAGAAGCCGTCATTTTAGATTAAACAATGTCCAAGTCCTTTCAGTTCTGCTCCACGGAATTGTAGGAAAGTAAAAACGGCACACTCCCTTAATGGTGATTCAATTTCAATTGCCCATGATATCCCAGAGGTGCTAAGTCAGATGCTCCACTTAAAGTGGAGATGTACTACAGCATTGGAAAGAAGGGCCAAAACAAAGCACAGCAAGGAAACTTGTTTGTTACTGGAACAGATACAGGGTGACCTTAAGAGATGGTTGAAATTTCCTTGGATGTTTTGTGGGGTTAAAAATGCTGTCATTTGGACAAAAATACTAAGCACCACTTTCCATAACAAAAGAAGAAAGGATCAAAGCAGAAGGAAATTGGCAACTGAAGTGCAAATGAGAGACAAAACCTTGACCAGAAACTCCAGTCACTGAGGGCTCAGAGCCACCCCACTGGACTCTCATTTATTCTCCAGGCACCTGAAGAGGCTACCGTTACACATCCAGGCAAGGCAAAGGAGAGCAATATATCCTTACATTGCCTGTGTTCTAGAATGCTCTTGCTTTTTCTTTTAACTGACTACAATGAGTCTTCATTTACTCAGGACTAAGCATGTATGTATAGGGACGTGGTGGCGCTGTGGGTTAAACCGCATAAGCCTCTGTGCTGCAAGGTCGGAAGACCAGCAGTCGTAAGATCGAATCCACGTGATGGAGTGAGCTCCCGTCGCTTGTCCCAGCTCCTGCCAACCTGGCAGTTCAAAAGCATGCAAATGCGAGTAGATAAATAGGTACCACCACGGTGGGAAGGTAACGGTGTTCCGTGTCTAGTCGCGCTGGCCACTCGGGAAAAGCTTGTCCGAAGAGATATTCAACTGAAATCTGGCTTTTTTGATATCTCTATCCAGTTACCACTTGGTAACTAGTCACTTGCACTGATCACATCTGCAACTGCTTAGAAGTTGTATAGTATTTGTCTATGAGAATGCTGAGGTTGAGGTGGCTGAGATTTCTGTGAGGGCTGATTAAAGATGCATTGTAAGAACTAGCCTGTATGCCTTCCGCCTTTCCCTGAGTGAATGCTTCCTTCCTAATACTGGTTTTAGAGGCAGAAGCACATGCAACACTTGGTGCCATGCCTGTAGCATCAACCTAACCTGTTCTTCATGTAACGTGAGCATCTATACTTCCCAAAGAGCAACCTTTAGCCTGGTTCTGCACCAGGTTGTACAGCTGGGCATGCCAACAGCAGATGCCTGTAGTTCTTAACTTATTTGCCACCTAAGTTAATGCTGATTGCATTACACCGGCTTAAGAACCCAGCAGGACTTTAGCCTTTATTTTGCATTTTAAAAATATTTAGAAACACCCCAACTTCCAATCATCTGAGGCTTTGAACCAGGGCTTTCTTAGCTTATGCATAACTCAGAGGGAGCACTGATCTCTGTATGGCAAAATCCCTTACCTGTCCAGAGCAAAGGCATAGTGGAAACAGATACTGTGCTGCTCGGCAATGTTGCAAGTTGGCAGAGCCTGCAAAGTCTCCACGAGGTTGATGATGGCGTTACAATCCTGCGGAAGGAGAGCAGAAGCAACCACTCATGGCTGTGTTGGATGAGGGATTCTGGAGGCCATTATCCCACTTATTCAGACTAATAAACCATGAGAGCCAAACGTGGCCCCTGATCAATCAGCTCACCTGCGCATCACGGTAGGACAGAAGAAAGTTCATGACAATATCCAAGCTGAGGCACTCCACACTGTCCAAGCGCTGCTGGATGCTGGTCAGCTCGCGGCTCAGCTCCTCCCCACTGTACCTTTCACGGGCCTTGCGAATGTCCCTCCGGATCATCTCCCGGAAGTAGCCACTTGGGAGAATAACATATTGGGTTTTTTTGCAGCACTGAACATAATGTTTATTTATGACATGTTTTATGACATTTCTCTTCCACTTTCCCTACAATGAACATATGGCTCTTTTCTTCTCCTCTTGATCCTCCTAACGGTCCTGCAAGGTAGGTCAGGCTGAGAGACGGGGATTGTCCTGAGGTCCCCCAGTGAATTTCATTGCTTAGTAGAGTAACTGAGTTGGAAGGGGCCTATAAGGCCACTGAGTCCAACTCCCTGCTCAGTGCCGGAATCCAAGCTACAGTATCTCTGACAGATGGCTGCCTAGCTTTCTACTGAATGCCTCGATTGTTGGAGCACTCACCATCTCTTGAGGTAACTAGTTCCATTTTTGTACTGCTCTAACAGTTAGGAAGTTTTTTTTCCTGATATTTCTCAAAGTTAAACATGCCCACTTCTCTCAGTCTTTGCTCATACCCTGATTGTCCTTGCCTTCCTCTGAATCTGTTGCAGTTTGTCAGCATTCTTCTTAAAGTGCAGTGTCCAGAACTAGACACAATACTCAAGATGAGACCAAACCAGTGACAAACAGAGGAGGACTAGTACTTCATGAGATTTGGAGACTAAAATTGCATTGGCCTTTTTTGAAGCCACATGGCACTGCTGGATTCAACTTGTGATCTACAACAATTCCAAGATCTTTTCCCTCCCAGAACTGCATATGTGTCTGCTGCCATTGCTCTGACAGAACAGCACTAAATTCATACAGCTGGAAACCTGAAAAGTCATGAAGTCAACCCCCAGCTAAAGTGACCCAGATTGATGGTTATTGACCCAGTGTTTTAAAATCTCTAAGGAAGGAGAGTCCACCAATTTCTGAGGTACTCCATTCTACTGCTGAATAGCTCTTACCATTAGGAAGTTCTTTCTAGTGTTTATCTGAAATCTCCTTTCTTGTAATTAAAATCCATTGGTTTGAACCTACCCGGCTTTATCTTCCACATAAGAGCCCTTTAAAAAATCTTTGAGGACAGCCAGCGTATTTCCTCCTGATCTCTTCTCCAGGTTAAACATACCCAACTCCCTCAATGGACTTAGTTTCCTGATCTTTGACCATTGTGGTTATCCTTCCTTCAACATGTTTCAGTTCATCCTTATCCTTCTTAAACTTAAGAGTGTCCCAGGTATAGTCTCACCAAAGGAGAATACAACATTACTTTCCTTCTTCTGAACACTACACTTCTGTTGACTTTTAAGAGTTTAGAACTCAAAGCCCTTGCCCTGGATGGACAAATCTGTCAGTTTTGATTTCTCCCACATTTGATACTTTTAAAATCTCAAGCTCTTTCCCTCCTGAATACAAAGAAATTTGTGACTTTAACTAATTTCTTATTCCCCCCCCCCAAAAAAAGAACCAAAGTAAAATTGTCAGAGGACTGCCTTCTCTAAAGTAAGGTGCATGGCCACCCTAGAAGAGATAGTAGCATTTTCTTAATGCAGAAGAAAAGATTGGAACATAGGAAGCTCCATCACACACTCAGACCACTGGTCTAGCTAGCCAATTGATTTCCGCATATAATATTTTATGTATTGTTGGATTATACAAAGATCTTTTATTTTGTTTATTTCACGAATTGTCAATAAAAATAATTAAAATTAAAAAAAACCTTGGTTCAGCTAGCCAGTACTGTCAACAGTGGCTGGCCGTGGTCACCAGTGTTGCATGCAGGATTAATGCAACCTGACTCTGGAAATCAGACAGGTTCTGTATGTTGACAGGTGATTTGGTGTTAATGGACTGATTATCCTACAGCTTGGGAAACTTAACATTTTGGAGTACAACCACTGTCCCTAGTGCTGGCCAGAGCATTCTACGAGCAGGACTTTAAAAAAGTAACTTTTCCAAGTTTTGGAAAAGCTTTAGATATGCCACTCTTCCATACAGCTCACACATTTTTCATGCCTACACACACACAGATACAAGGAAGCGGAAGCAAAAATACCATGTTCTTGTGTTAGCATTTTCCACATAATTCCCCCATGGTAAAACCACGGTGACATCTGAATCAGGCCACTGGTAACAACATGCTTAACTGTGATGCAACAGCTGAGGTTTACCACAGCTTCCTGCCAACGGCAGTGCAGGACAGCTCTGGAAACAGGAAGAAGACCCAAAATAGGGAGCTTTTGTCTACTGTTTGCTTTTCTTCTCTGTAGCATGGAAATTCACTGCTCATCTAGGCTCCAGGTTCTTGGAAATAACCAGAATGCAGCAAAAGAGCTTGCTCTCGGGTGGCCATTCATCCTGTTTTATACATGACAATCCTCTATTCGAAGGCATTCTCTATTTGAAGGCTTCCCAGTCCATATCCAGTTTAAAGATTGAGGGGGGGGGGGAAGTACTCTGCAAGGACCTTGAAGTTGCCCATTAGCACTTGGCACCTGGACACTCTTGGTCTGTTTCATTTCCTACTGAAAACGGGAAATAGCTGTATGCTTCTGATGTGGCCTCTGGCAAGGATGGTCAACCTTAGCATGATCAAGGACCATGTTTCAGATGGCCAAACTCCATCATTTCAACATTTAATTTTCTTGTTCAAAAAATAATAATGCAGGGTCATGTACTATACAATTGTTTTTATTCAATGGAGAGTATGTTTAACTTGCCCCGCCATGTCTACTACTGGCCAAAAATACTGCTTTAAAAATGCTGAAGAAGAAGAAGAGGAAGAAGAAGAAGGAAAGGTGGATTTCCTCAAAATGTGACAAAATTGCCCCTCTAAGGGCAACATGAGGGGGGTTTTTTACCAAATATTTTCTTTCTTTCTTTCACGCTGGGGGCCCAGGGATTGACAGGCCACATGTAACCCATCCTGGTTTCAACAGTGTCCTGAGGAGCATGCCGCAGTGCACCTTTTACAGCCACAAGATCTCAAGTACCTTATGAGACCAGGTACGGTAGATCGGGGCAATCTGATGCGCTTAACTAGGAAACGATTTAAGTCCTTGACTTAGGTTGTCCCCTTGCAACCCCAAAAGCTGCACTATCTGCATCCATAGTTGAGCTACGGAATTTGCTAGCACAGTATGTAGTGATGGACACTATCTAGAACAAAAAGGGGGGCAGACAAATTCATAGTGGATAAGATGACCATATTGTGTCTATTATACTTTAGACATATCATGTGAAGACATATTCACTGGACAACACTGAGCTAGAAACAGTGGAAGGCAGTAGGAAAAGACCTAACATGAGATGAATTAACTCCATAAAGGAAACCCCCAATCTTAGTCTTCAAGACTTGAATGACAGAACGTTTTGAAGGTCACCACACATCCGAGGTGACCTGACAGCATGTAACAACAAGAGATTACCAATCACTATCGGAGCCCAGTATACTGTAGGAATGTGACTGGAAGGTGCTATTACATTCCTTTTGTGTTTATATGGGCTTTTCCTTCCAGCATCTGATTAGGAAGCAAGATACTGTACTGGGCAGGACTCCGATATCATCGAACAGGGCAAAGGAATCCACTGATGCACAAGTATCACGATTTCTCAACATCTTTTTACACCACACACACACATATCTATAGGCCACACTTCCTGTCCTTTCACATGTATTCTTGCATGACAAATGTGTGGCTACTGTGCTGACCTAAGTTGCCTTTCTGGAGCCACAGCTTTTTCTCCTGCTCAAGTGTCCACAGTGCAAACTGCAACGCTAGGATGGGGCAAAATCCCTTTTGCCTACCTTCTAATTCACCAGTTTAGCATTCCACTCCACACAGAAAAGATGGCCTAGTTTTTTGCAATTTACACCCTATGGTAACTGTAACATTTTCAAGTGCATTCAACAGTTCGATTGCCTTTAGTCTCTGATCGTCTGTGGAATCCAGGGCAGCCACTACAGTATTGAAGAGTATCCTGCTTTTGCCTCAGCTATTTCATCACAAGGGCCCCAGGCTCAACGTGAGAGCATGTGCTCTACATGCTCTCTCATGTTCAATCCCAGGTATCTCCCAAGAGGGCTAGAGAAGAAATCTGCCCAAGTCATTACTAACAACACTTGTGGATTTTTTCCTACAACGTGCTATAGGGAATCAAACGTCCAATCACTGGACAATCCACCTCACAGAACTGCCCAGCCAGCATTATTCTACTTTTGAATGAAATATATTATTCCCTCATCTCTGTCCTGCTTTGTTTTCTTTTCTATGTGAGCATCAGCCTTACACAGCAATGTCTGGGGCTCCTAGGAGCTGAAGTCCAAAATTTCCAAGGGGGTTAAAGGCTGACAACCCCCAAGTTAGGTGGACCTGTGTTCCGACTTTGCACAAAGTAGCTTCCCATGATAAGCACCGAGTCCCTCAATGATCAAAGAAATGAAATTCAAAGGATTCAAACCCTTGTTTGAGGTTAAGCTGTGGGTATATTTGTCAGAATCCTATTGTTGACTTACACTCACCGAATCACCCACGTCTTGGCAGAAAATTACCATGTGTTAATGAGGTGCTAGTTGTGTTCCTGGGCATGTGCCTAATTAATGAGTAGCAATTTGCTGCCAAGAGCTGCATGACATCCCTTATGCAAATGTGAACTGGCAATAGAATTTTGGCTATTCCCCTTTGGGTGGTCAACTTCAGTTCCTCAAAGGTAGAAAGGTCTTCCAACTTGCTTATCAGAGAAGACTTCCATAATTTCATGGCTAAAAGAGAGTTTGCATGATGGTCCTCCTTTTCAACTTAGCCAACGTGCTCACTATCCAGCTTGAGCCCAGATGGGATCAAAACCAGATCCTGAATAGTGTTTTCCACATCTACCCTTATTAACATGAATTCTGATGAGTCAGAGACTGTTCTTACTGCTTCTGACAATCTGCCTGAGCTACCATGACTGGGTGTCTGATAACAGAATATGACTGTTTACAAAAGCCTCTGTATCATGATATCTTGAACATGTCAGCTGTCTACTTACAAAAGCCCCAAACAAATGTCAGTGTTACAAGGAAAACAGGAAGGTGGATAGATGGTTTAACTGTGGGAGGAACAGGGGCAGACTGGGAGAAACCATTGCTCAGTAGCAGAGCATTTGATTTGCATGCAGAAGGTTCCAGATGCAATTCCTGACATTTCCAGTTTTAAAAGGTCCAGGAATACATAATACGAAACATTTCTTCTTTACCTGACCCTCCAGAGCAGGTATTCTCAATAGGGACCACAGGGCCACCTGGTACATTTGAAGGGTGCCACAGACTGGAACCAATTCTTCACACGCCACCTTATAAGGCCCTTTAAGTAATTTACACAATCCTGATTCAGCCTGTATTTCTTTCATATTGTGTTTATGGCCATGGCCAAAAAAAAAAAAAAAAAAAGGTTGAGAATGGTTGCTCTAGAGGATGCATGGAGAAGCTGTGGTCCTCCAGATTCTTTTGGTCTACAATTCCCATCAGCCCTACATCAGCACAGCCAATGTTGAAGAATGCAAGGACTTGCAGTCCAGCAGCGCATGAAGGACCACACATTTATCACCCTGCATAATAGTAATCATGACATTTAACTGTTTAGTGAAAGGAGGTGTGCAACAGAGTACAGGCACTCCTCACTTAATGACCAAGGTTCTTATGACTAGGTCGTTAAGCCAACTGGTCAATAAGCGAGGAGCAATAATCATACATAAAGGAGTAATAAATCACATGCCATTGAGAAGGGGCATGGCGAAAAAGCAAGTATGGATTTATGAGGGTTGTACAGTGTTGTAAATCCGAGCGGTCGTTAAACAGGTAGGTTGTTAAGTGAGGAGTGCCTGTATTATATAGGATGAGACAAGTCCATGTGCACACATAGCTGAGGAAAACAGCATTTTTAAAAGCTACAACTCCTAGAATCCTCCAGCTAGTATGGCCACTGGCCAGGTGACTTCAGGAGTTTAGTCCAAAAGAGTAACTTTCCCACAGTCTTAATTCTCTGATTGCTGCCCTAAGCAAGTTCACACGCAGGAGGAAGAAACGGTATGTTACCCAGAGCTGGTAGAGGTGCCCTCCAGCAGTCTAGCAAGCTGCGCAGTCAAAGGAGTAAAGAAGGACTCCATGTTGAAGTTGGGCTGGCAGAGCTCAGTCAGGCACTTCATGGCACTGGCATCACAGGAGAAGACCTTGTTCTGGACGGTCACCATGTAGGGGATGAAGGTATAGCTGCCGTTGCAGTCCTGCAAAAGAGCAGAGCAATTAGCCCCATCAGACTTACTTCTTGAAAGGACCACACATGGCATGAACATAGCAAAGGCACTGGTATCCAGCTTGGATGTTTATGCAGTGGTGGTTGGTACCAACTGGAGAAGGAGGGCAAGGTGGTCAATGGAAGGGAAGCCAAAATCCACAATAGTTCAGCTAGGTGACCTCCCCCTTTGTAATGACACCAGTACAACTCCTTAACATTTAACACCTAAATGAACTGAACTCCTGGAGTCAATGCATGGCCTAGGCTTGTGGAAAGGGAAAGGGAGGACGAAGCTCTACTTAAGACTCTCTCCACTTTATTTCTATGATATTTGTTTTCCCTTATTAATTTAAAGTATTTTCTACCCTGTTCTGCTACTCTTGTGCAGTGATTAGAGTGCTAGACAGCAGCTCAGGAAGTCTGATCTGTAGCCAAATCACGGACCTCACTGGGTGACTCTGGACAATTTCTTTCCCAACCTCACTTATCCGAAAGGGTTGTTGCAAGGATAAAATGAGGAGGCCTCAGATGGCTACCTTGATCTCCATGGTACAAAAAGGAAAGGTGTGCTCAAAGGAAATCCCCTTTCCCATTCCCTCCACATGCAGTCTTCTCCAGCATAGGGTCCCCCAGATGTTCTCCCATCAGCCTCAGCCAGCACGGATGGCCTGTGGTTGGCAGTTCTGAATGTTGAAGCCTGTAACAGTTAGGTGTGTGTGGAGTGGGCTCGACTCAACATGAAACCCTTGGTGAGGATGGTCTACTCAGTGGTATAGTGGTAGATTTTTTTTATCGTGGTATTCAGCATGATCATTCACATAGACATTCCCGAAATGTGGGCGGCTGTGTTGATCCACATCAACAAACAAGCTTCAGCAATTCTCATCTTCACTAGGAGCAGGTCCTTTGTATTGCTAAAGGGGATTAGTTCCCTACTAAAGACTAGATCACCCCTGAATACTTTGCTTTCCAAAGTAGCTCAACAAGAATATATTGTTACTGGAACAACATATTTTGCTCTCAGCTGTTTTAAGAGTTGCAGCCGAGCTGAGAGGGAGCAAAAAGCCCGACAGGGGTAGCAAATGGTGCCGCTGTTCCCACTGGTCACTGCAACCCTGCTAGTCATGGCTCCATTATCATATTTAATCCAAGGTTTTGGTGCAGCAGCAAAAACATAAGAGATGCTAATTCTTCCTCCTTCTTCCTGTGCTATCTTCATTTTGGGAACTTTGCTGAGAAACGAAAAAGAAACTAATGTATTTGTCTGAAGGCACATAATGAACCAGAATGCAAAGCTTCTGAGTTCCATTACAGAGATGTATGGTGTGATCAATTTTTAAAAAACCTAATATATACATTGTGGACACGGAAAAGACATCACATGATTTTCAATCAGGGTAGGCAGCAGTTTTTCAGATAGTAATGTAAATGGGCAGGTATGGTTTATAAAAATGCCCAAAAATGAAGGCTAATGTGAATCTATAGATACAAATCTATAAATAATGACAAATTTAGAAAGAAATGCAATTGGTATCACTGTAGTTAAATGGTGAAGACGGTGACAGCTCAGGCTACGTTTCTGTGTTGCTAACTGTGAATAGGCAACATCAAATCTCTTGCTTTTTCCCCCTATGACTTATTATCTTCAAGCCAAATTTGGATTGGCAGCAAATCACTAAAACAGAGCAGGATTAGGGAACGTTTCACCTTTCAGGAATTCTTGGACTACAAATCCCATTTTAAGATGCTTTAAGAACGAGGCAAAGGGCTGCTATTCACACTTGGTATATTATGCACCCAAGTGTCTTTCAACACTAACGAATGCAGGACTGCAAAGGGTTTTAGCCTAATCCAGCAGGGCTCCTTGTTATGTTAAGATTTTTCTTGAATGCAACTGTATACTTTAAAAAAAAAAACCACCGCAATCCCTTCTGTTCTTAGTCTGATGTTCAAATACAGAGAAAAAAATGTCTTCCAACTGTTAGAGGGGTCAGATAGGAATATATTTTATCTCTATATATTTTATTTCTCTATATTTTATAGCTGTTCAATCTCTATATACAACACATGATACAAAAAACTGGGCTAGATTCAGTTAAAGGAAAAATGAATATTGGTGGGAAAATCATCAGTAACCGAAGAGAACCAGATCTGGCAGAAAGGAGCAATGACTACTGGGGAAGTTTAAAGAAGAAAGTATAAAAGCAGAATTGCAGCTGAACATTAAGATGACAAAAATAATGGCTATAGAAGAGTTAGATAATTCAGACATCTGAAAAGTAATAAAAATTGTTAAAGACGTTTATTTATTTATTTTCATTGCTTCAGTCATAAGTAAAAATGGAGACTGATGCTAAGAAATCAGATGAAAAGTAAGATTTGCAAGGGGAGTTATGAAGGAACCAGAAAAGATGCTTAAGTGTAAAAATGTGTCTCTGGAAACCAAAATCTAAGACCATCCATGCTGTTCACGCAGTATAATATTTCACTTCCTCATTATCATTATGGCATAAGGATGTGAAAGCTAAATAGTGAAGAAAGGTGAATGGGGGCGGGGAGAGTAATCTGAAATGTGGTATTGGAACCGGACTTTGCAGGAATCATGGACCACCAGAGAGATTAATAGGTAGACTCTAGATCAAATCAAGCCTGAACTCTTACTAGACACTAACATGATAAAACAGAGGCTATTTTAACTCAGAATTATCATAAGAATACCAGCCCTGCTGGAAAACACAAGAGTTCTAGGGAAAATGGAAGAAAGTAGGAAAAGAAGACCCTCTAGCATCAGGTCATTTTAGTTCATAAAGGAAACCATGGCCTTTGGTTGCAAAATGTGAAGCTGGGCTGTTTACGGATAGGAACTTTGGAAGTCATTAATTCTTAGGGTTAGTAAGTCGGAAGCAACTTGATGGTGCAGAAAAATGACAACTTATAGAATAGTATGTCCCCATTTTATGCTAGGAGGTGGCCAGGGTCTGATTAGCCTTTCCACTTATGCAACCCCTGGTTGTGCAAGCACACAGATGGAGGCATCCGAGACCTTATGCACAAGCACTTCACTGTCTCACAAGCCCCTGCCGCCCCAGCCAAAAAGGCCACTCGGCCTTTTCTTGCAGATGCCACATCAGGCGGCCACTGCAGGAGGCTTCCTAATTTCTACCTTCCCTGAGAGCCCGTGTGCGTATACTGCTGGAATGTTCACTCCGCTCACATTATACAGATTTCTGGTCAGTATCCTCTCTTGCCCTGGTCTTTAGGGTCTGCACGACCAATCTCGCCACCCCACTTCATCTCAGAGGTTTTATATGCTTTCAAACATGAAAGGTCTGACTTCAGGAAACAGCACGACATAGAGAAGTCTTCAGTATCTTCACTATCAGTCCTTCACTGAAATCTTCAAGCACACAGAGTTCAGCTTCTCTGAATAAACCGAAGATTTTCCTAATCTTTGAAGGGATGATGCAAGCCTCAACTGTCTCTTTCTAATATGGCAAGTATTCTCTGGCATTCCTCCCACAAGGTGACTGGCACCGAGACCTCCTGGGTTTGCTTTTTAAAGAGGCAGCACACAACCTGCAAAATGTGTTTGATCAAGAGGAACAACAGAATATACAGTATGTGTATACTAGAGGCGAGGATCGAAGTTCTCTAAAAGACCATATGGGTGTTAAGAACATCAGGGGAGGCCCTTCTCTCCATCCCACCACCCTCACAGGTGTATTTAGTGGGGACACAGGAGAGAACCTTCTCTGTGGCTGCTCCCGGACTCTGCAACTCCCTCCCACAGGAGGCCAGACGGGCCCCATCTTTGCTGTCCTTCCGCAAGCAGGCAAAGGCCTTTCTCTTCAGGAAAGCTTTCCTTTAAATAACTGGTTGACCAAGGGGATCTTTTTTAAAAGGGATGTTTGTATTCTGTTGTTTTACTTGTGTTTTTAATATTGCTCTTTTTATAAATTGCAATACTGCATATTTATTTATGTGAAGGCAAGAGGAGAAGGGGACGACAGAGGACGAGATGGTTGGACAGTGTCACCGAAGCGACCAACATGAATTTGACCAAACTCCGGGAGGCAGTGGAAGACAGGAGGGCCTGGCGTGCTCTGGTCCATGGGGTCACAAAGAGTCGGACACAACTTAACGACTAAACAACAACAACAATATTTATTTAATTTCAAAAAATATTTTAATAATTTATTAGCATTTAACTTTTTTTTCTTTTTAATACTGTAAGCCATTTGGATCCCAAAGGCTTCCCACGACAAAAGGGAAACTTGGAACCTGAAGGGATGGGACAGGGAGCTTTTAACTGAAAAAAATATAACTGTCACAGGCTGATGACATCATTCTAGTTGTGCCATGTAAAATCAGGACAACAGGATTTCAGCCAGTGTCACTTTGTTTCCAATAAACCAAGCAATACAGGTCCAAATTTCTGGTCAGTCTATTTTCAAAAGAGAGGAGAACCATTCTTTCTTACTCTCCTTCCTAATAATTGTACATTTATTTATTTATTTATTTAACTTATACGCCGCCCACACTACCCAAAGGTCTCTGGGCGGCTTACAACAATTAAAATACAATAAAAAGACAAAACAATTAAAATACAATTAAAATATATACTCTAAAAATTGCCATCAGGACCCACAGTTGATATTATTTCAATTAAAAGCCTTCTGGAACAGGAAGGTTTTGACCTGGCGCCGAAATGTCATCAGCGTCGGCGCCAGACGAATCTCAGTCGGGAGGGCGTTCCATAGTCTGGGGGCAGCTGCCGAAAAGGCCCTTTGTCTACAAGCCATCCCTCTTACCTCCTTGAGGGATGGCTCTTTCAAAAGGGCCCCCTGGCTAGATCCTAACTGCCGGGTAGGCTCATATGGAAGGAGGCGGTCCTTCAGGTATCCAGGGCCCAAGCCGTTTAGGGCTTTATATGTCAAAACAAGCACTTTGAATTGGGCCCAGGCAGCAACTGGTAGCCAATGTAATTTAAACAGAATCGGCTTGATGTGTTCCCTAGCGGCCCCACCACTCACCAGCCGCGCAGCTCGATTCTGGACCAGTTGCAGTCGCCGGACCGTCTTCAAAGGCAGCCCCACGTAGAGCGCATTGCAGTAATCTATGCGAGATGTTACCAGTGCATGTGTAACTGTCATGAGACTCCGCTCATCCAGGTAGGGCCGTAGCTGGTATAATTTCCGCAGCTGAAGGAAGGCGCCCCTGGCCACCGAGTCCACCTGGGCTTCCAGTGTTAGACTGGGGTCCAGGAGCACCCACAGGCTGCAGACCCTGTCCCTTAGGGGGAGTGCAACCCCATTCAGGGCAGGGAAATGGCCCTCCAGCCTCTCCGGCGAAGCACCCACTAACAGCACTTCCGTCTTGTCTGGATTGAGTTTCAATTTATTAACCCTCATCCAGTCCATTATCAGGTCCAGACACGAGTTCAGCACAGAAACCGCCTCACCTGGATTGGTGGAAAACGAGAGGTAGAGCTGAGTATCGTCAGCATATTGCTGACTCCTCAGCCCAAACCTCCTGATGACCTCATGTACTGTAGATGTTAAACAGCATGGGGGACAGTATCGAGCCCTGAGGAACCCCATGACATAAACGCCATGGGACAGAGCAACTGTCCCCCAGCTCCACCCTCTGGACACGGTCAGCCAGGAAGGAGCGGAACCACCGTAAAGCGGTGCCCCCAACTCCCAACCCAGCCAGCCTATCCAAAAGGACACCATGGTCGATGGTGTCAAAAGCCGCTGAGAGGTCCAGGAGTATCAACAGGGTCACATTCCCCCTGTCTCTCTCCCGGCAAAGGTCATCATACAGGGCGACCAAGGCAGTCTCCGTACCAAAACCCGGCCTGAAACCCGATTGAAATGGATTCAGAAAATCCGTTTCATCCAGCAGCGCCTGGAGTTGCCCAGCCACAACCCGCTCCAACGCTTTGCCCAAATAAGGGAGGTTCGCCACTGGTCGGTAGTTACATGCCACTTAAACCTGTTTAGAACAGGGTTGGGCAAAGTATGGCCTTCCAGACAGTATTAGACTGTTAACTCCCAACATTCTTCACAATCAGATATGCTGGCTAAGGTTACCAGAATTGCATGCAGTTACGTTTGGTGGGCTGTGCTGTGCTCATTCTGGCTTGAAACGGTAGCTTAGCATAGTAAATCACACTAGAGTAGGCCCACTGAATCAATGGGGATGTGGTGAATCAACTCCTCTATAAGTTACGCTAAATAAAGTCATAACTAGAGTAAGCCTATTGAATCAATGGGCCTACTCCAATGCAATTCTCTACGCTAAGCAACAGGATTTTGGCCATTGTTTGACTTTTAGTCATGCAATCCTGTTCGGCTGGACAAAAGATTTTACTGCCTGAAACAAAGGTCAAGAAGATGCTCTTTCTCCCTGGTTTCAATGCTTAGAAACTGACTGGACTGAACAATGGCAACAGAATTGCATCTAGAGCTCACTGGAAAACCTATTTCATGGCAGTAGTGGCAGCGAAGAAGCTATTTGTCTCTGCCACCATTGGGTCTGCTCAGAGCTGTTCAGTGGAGCGCTTTCGGGTGGTAAAGGACCTGTTGCAAAGATCAGCACAAGAGAAAGATGCTGACCACTCAACAGCTCGTTGAGAAGATGCTGTGTAGTGTTTTGCAGACAAAATTGCTCGGATCCACTCTGACGTAGATGTTTAGTTCACCCAAGTCTTGTTGATGTAACTTTGGCCCCTGCTTGTCCTTCAAGAATGTATGCATTTCAGTTTGTGTTGTCTGAAGATGAGCACAAGATATCTTAGGAGAGGTGAAAGCCACCACATGTGTCATGGACCCTTGCCCTTCCTGGTTTATAAAAGCAGTCAAAGCAGGGGAACTGGCTGAGTGGGCAAGGGGAGTGGTGAATGCCTCCTTGTAACAAGGTAGGGAACCCAGAATGCCTAAAGGAGAGAGCAGTAAGACCTTTGTTTAAAAAGCCCTCCTTGAATCCCACTGCGCTGGATAATTATTGGCCAGTGTCCAATATTCCATTTTTGGGGGAAGTCTTTGAGCGTGTTGTGGTGTCTCAGCTCCAGAGGTTCCTGGATGAAGCAGATTATCTAGATCAGTGTTTCCCAAACTTGGGTAACCAAGGTCTTCTTGGACTGCAACTCCCAGAAATCCTGGACAGCATAGCTAGTGGTGAGGGCTTCTGGCTGTTTGAGTCCAAGAACGCTTAGGTTTCCCAAGGTTGGGAACCACTGGTTTAGATCCATTTCACCCTGGGAATACATATAAATAGGTATTTGGGGGTGGGGGTGTTATTCAGTATTTTCATTCAGCGGATAGGTGAATGAGCGAATACTGATCCTGCGGATAGGAGGGTCGTCTTACTGTATGTAAATAATATATACACCTGAAGGTATCAGGCCAGTTTGAGAGGACAGAAAGAGGACAGCCAGGTGACTCAGAAAGAGAAACCAAAGGTTTGCCACTGCTGCACCTCCAACATTTGTCCTCAGAGGCATCTGCCCCATATATCTGCCTAACAGGAGAAGCAGCTTTGCATCTCAAACACTTTCCAATCTACAACAAGGCTCAGTATGTTCAGTGGATTTCTAGACTACGTATCTCTTTGCACACCGTCTCAAAACAGTTACACACTGCAATCCAATTTCCATTAAGTTAGGAATAAAAACCCACTTAATTCAGAGAGAGCTTATTTCTAAATAGAAATGCATAACACAATGCTGTTAGTCCCTTACCACACTTCCAACAAAAGGTGGATCACCGGGTATGAAACTCTGAATCTGCATTCATCATGAATCCAGGAACAGGAGTTATTTCTGACAACAATCAGAGAGTACAAGTGAATGAGCATGTGTTGATAAGAGGGAGACAAGGCACCTCCTGCTGAAGCAGACGCCGGGCAGCTTTTCCCTTTCAGCCCTGCTGCAGCCACCAGGCTCTCCTTATCACATTAAGTGGCTGATAGCATCAGGCAGCACAGAAAGCCCACAAACTCCCTTGCTGAGTTAGATAAATCAATTGTCTGGGCTGATAACCTGCTGCTTCCTGGCTTCCTAGAACAGTCGTCCCTCCTCTGCAAAATCATGCCCTTCAGATAATGGACAACTGCCATCCCTGCAGCCAAAAGGCCAACGGTCATGCTGGCTGTGGAGATGGGGACACTTCAGGAAGGCACCAGCTGCTACAAAGGTTGTCCTAGAACCACCCTTCTTACTTTGCACAGTGTCACTTAGAAACAGCCAGCTTTGGCAGAACTATCACTGGACATAAAGGATTCATAGAATCTTTGACTGACTTGGAAGGGGCCTATAAGACCACCGAGTCCAACCCACTGCTTAATGCAGGAATTCCAAATCAAAGCAGATCTGACAGACGACTGCCCAATTTTCTCTTGATTGCCTCCAGCATTGGAGCACTCAGCACCTCCTGAAGTAATTGGTTCCATTGTCATACTGCTCTAAGAGTTAAGAAGTTTTTTGTGATAGTCAGCCTAAACCTGGCTTCCTGTAGTTTGAGCCCATTAAGAACCAGCTTCTTCCTCCTCTTCTCCCACCACACTTCCATCAAAAGCATGGATTTCCCAGCTCTCAATCCTTTAACAAAAGTTACAACAGAAAGGTTCTACTGCATATGGAAATGAGGAAAGCTTTCAGGAAATAGAGAATGGATTTTTGGGTGGAAAGACTTCACAGGCTCACTTTTGAACTAGCACTGACAATGATGTTCTGACGTGCACCTTGCTCTTTAATTCAGTTTTTTTTATCACCTCTGCCCATGAGCTGCTATTCTGTCCATTGCTAGGCCTCAAGTGTTCTTATAAAACAGATGTGGGCAGAATGCAACCATCAGGGGCCCAAATGTAGCCCCAGGGCCCAAAGCTCCCCTTTTAAAATGTGTTGTGTTTTTTAAATTGGCTTCTGAAGGGTATAAAGGGGCTTTTCAACAAAACAGTCCCTATCTTTGTAAGAAAACGAACATGGAGTGGGGTTGCAGGAGCAGGGGTGGTCCCCAAGATCCAAGACCTCGGGAGATGACTCATCCCTGCTGTAAAAGAGACACAAGGTAGATCCCCAAATCCTGAAGTCTGTCCACCCCAACACAGAAAGGTGAGTTAGTTTGCTCCTTTTTTTTTTTTTTTTTTTTTTTTGCTAGAGACCACAACACAATGCCTCATCCTGGAACACCCTGAGAATTTTCCATATGGCACCCTTGATTCCTGGATTTGACCAGCTGACCCCCTTTTATTGTGAGGCAAAAGCTTCAAGTGGCTCAAGAAAACCTCCACCGACAGAACTGCATTGCATATTTCCCACTCACGCGGAAGTCCTGCAGCTCCGGAAGACTGTTGTAACTGCAAAGGAGGATGTTGTTGGTCATGCTGAAACTTTCGCGCACCCCCAGGTGATAGAAGAGCGAAGGCTGGCACAGACTGTTGCTCATCTCCACCACAACCACATCTGAAGGCAAGAGACAGACCATCAGACCCAACTATGACCTAAGAGCACCAGCTTAACTCACATTTTGTCCCCACCTGCCATGACCTTATGTTGTCTTACAGTCTCCATCTTGCCTGCAACTGCAAGCAGCCACAAGGTGCCAATCCAAGGCAATAAACACAAATCGCGTCTGCAGGCCGGTCAGCCCTCACTGCTAAAGGAGAAAAGAGAGCATCCTGGTCCCATCTCCCCACCTGGAAGGTGTCATTAAAACCCCTTTCAGTTATACTTCTGGGCCACCTTTTGACTCAAAAGGACCTTCAGAAGCTCACCAAAGGATATGACTGACATTTAAACAAAATAAAAAGATACAAGTTACAAATCTAAATAAAGTATATCCCAATAACCATTTAAAAGTTTGAACGCCCCCGAAATATCCATAACATGTTATCAAGTTGATTCAAACTTCTGGCAGCCTTCCCTGTGTATAAAGTACTTGGACTGTTTTGCTAGTCCCTGCTTCTGGTCGTCCTCTTGGACGGTGCAGCTTGCCTAGGGCCATACAGGTCGCAGGGCATACACAGAGCAGCCACACATGCTGCAGGTGATCTCCACTATCTATTCCCTCCAGTCTCTTGAGATATTTGGAAGAAGGCCTTCTCTCTGTCCCACTGCCACTGCAGGGATGTTTGGTGAGGACACCAGAGAGCGCATTTTTGGTAGCTGTTCCCAGTCTTTGGAACTCTCTATCTCATGAGGCTAAGTTGGTCTCCTTCTTATGTACCTTCTGCTGAGAGATGAAAACATTCTTTTTTTAAGCTGGCTTTTGATCTCTGAACGCACTTGCAGGATCATGGTTTTTAGGGGATACAGCACTTTAAAAAAAAATCATGTGTTTTAAATTTGTTTTTAAATACGTTTTGTTTTAACTAATGATATTTTTAACACTATTTAGGTTTTATCATGTTTTAATATTAATTTCTTAATGTCTTGTGGTTTTAAACATATATTTTTTTAACTGTTTCACGCTGCCTTGAGTCCATTCTCTGGGAGAAAAGGAGCAGCAGGCAAATGAAGTACGGTAAGTAAATAAATAATTGCCTTTTCTGGGATTAAGACCCCCAGCTTCTGGCTCTATAACAAGGCATTCCAACCTAGTCATTCACAAAACCAAGCATCAGTCACCAAAATTATCAAAGGAGAAGAGGGTTAAGCTGTACCTCCCTCTCTTTCAAGTTCTTCAAACAGGAGGTAAGGGCAGAGCAAATGGCATTAACTGGCCCTTGGTGAAAATAGCAATCTACTATCTTCGTCTTTTCCTTTATCAAGAAACCTCTCCCATTTTCCTAGAAAAGCCTGGACCCAATTTCTTTTGCTCTCTCCAGGTACCTTACAAACACAGAAAGTTTCAGACATATACAAAGGCAATTTCAGGTATGCCTAAAGATGTGAATCCTGAGCAAGCATGGTAACATGCTCTTCCTCTCATCCTCTCCAGGTACCATTTCCATCGTAAAGTATATGATGGGGAACGAGAACTGGCAAGACACGCTGGGGATTCAGGAATTTCTACTTGCTGTGTTTTGCTATTTAGAATCCTGGGATTCTTCACCTTATCCCTTTGAAGCCAATTCCCCTGGAGAGGTTTTAGTAGAAATGAATAGCTTGGTATACAAGGGAGTGGGGAACCCATAACCCTCTATGTGTTGTTAGACTACAACTCAAGTCATCTTTGAGGACTCCCTGTGCTGGCTGGGGCTGATAGCAACAACTGGGGGAACATGGGTTGGGTTTTCCTGTCCCTGACATGCAGAATCCACTTCCTCCTGCCCTGCCTTATATCTAGCTGGGCAAACCACATTCATGGACAGGTAGGTTCATTTAGCTGGCTAAATCATATTCTTTGGCACAGGTCAATTGTTCAGCAAAGACAGAACCCATTTTAAAGCCAAGTTAAATTAGTTATCAAAGTTATTCCTCACATTCTTTGCAAGGCTAATATGTTTTGTTTGAGAAAGATTCTGTCTCATGAGGAACCACACAATGGTTTTCTTTTCTTTTCTTTACCTCCAGGAAACACTTTCTACAATAACTGACAGTGCTGATGCTAAGTTATTATTTCACCAGATCGGACCATTAGCCTATTTATCTCAATATTATTTACATGCTGGTTGGCAATGGCTCTCCAGGGTTTCAGATGGGGGCCACAGCTCAGGGATACAGCGAGGTGTGGCATGCAGAAGGTCCTCATTCAATCTCTAGCACCTCCAGTTACATGAATGAGTGAGTGGTTGAACAGGAAAGACCTTTGCCCGACATCTTGAAAAGCACTATTGTAGAGAGATCCTAGGAGAGAGGGGCAAATAACCTGACCCATCTTTCCTAACCTTGCACCTGGTACAAGGTTTGGAAAAGTTGGATTAGAACTCCCAGAGTGTCCCTGCATATCAAATCAAAACAAAGTGTACTGCTTATATACCGCCCCATAATGCATAAGGCACACTCTCTGAGCAGTTTACAATTTTTTAATTATACAGGCTATGCACTGCCCCCGACCCACATCAAGCTGGGTATCCATTATATCAACCTCGGAAAGATGGAAGGCAGAGTCACTCAAACAGGCTGTCAGATCCGTTGGTATCGAATGCTGACCATGAGCAGAGTTCGGGCTGCAATACTACAGTTTAGCCACTGCACCCTGAGGCTCAGTCCTGACAGCAAATTGCTGCTAATTAATGAGGTGCTGGTTGTGTCTCTGAATTTTAGTATAAGATAGCTTCTGACACTAAAAACAAAAGCAAAGCACAAATACCCACACATGCCTTTTAATCTTTCTGTCCTCTGCTTCAGTGGGACAATGTATACAAAGGGCCCCGGGCTTTTTCCTCAGCATTTCCAGCTAGGACTACGGGGAAAACCACATCTGAAGCCCCAGAGAACTGCCACTAGTTAAAGCAGTAAATATGGCACTAGACAGTCCAGAGGTCTCTCTTCACACAAGGGAGCCTCCTCTCTGTAAACATATGGCCAAATATCCCCGGGTATGTTCTGAACTCCCCTTCATGGATTGCTGCCTTGTCGTGGCGAAGGGGCTTGAGTAATTCAGAAAAGCTATGGGCTATGCCGTGCAGGGACACCAAAGACGGACAGGTCATAGTGGAGAGTTCTGACTAAACGCGATCCACCTGGAGCAGGAACTGGCAAGCCACTCCAGTATATCTGCCAAGAAAACTCCATGGACAGAAACAAAAGGCTAAAAGATATGACGCTGGAAGATGAGCCCCTCAGGTCGGAAGGCGTCCAACATGCTACTGAGGAAGAGCGGAGGACAAGTACAAGTAGCTCCAGAGCTAATGAAGTGGTTGGGCCAAAGCCGAAAGGACGCTCAGCTGCGGACACGCCTGGAAGTGAAAGGAAAGTCCGATGCTGCAAAGAAAAATATTGCATAGGAACCTGGAATGTGAGATTTATGAACCTTGGTAAGCTGGATGTGGTCAAACAGGAGATGGCAAGAATAAACATTGACATCCTGGGCGTCAGTGAACTAAAATGGACGGGAATGGGCGAATTCAATTCAGACGATTATCATATCTACTACTGTGGGCAAGAATCCCGTAGAAGAAATGGAGTAGCCCTCATAGTCAACAAAAGAGTGGGAAGAGCTGTACTGGGATACAATCTCAAAAATGATAGAATGATTTCAATACGAATCCAAGGCAGACCTTTCAACATCACAGTAATCCAAGTTTCTGCACCAACCACCCATGCTGAAGAGGCTGAAATTGACCATTTCTATGAAGACTTACAACACCTTCTAGAACTGACACCAAAGAAAGATGTTCTTATTATTATAGGGGACTGGAATGCTAAAGTAGGGAGTCAAGCGATAAAAGGAACAACAGGTAGGTTTGGCCTTGGAGTTCAAAACGAAGCAGGGCAAAGGCTAATAGAGTTTTGTCAAGAGAACAAGCTGGTCATCACAAACACTCTTTTCCAACAACACAAGAGGCGACTCTACACATGGACATCACCAGATGGGCAATACCGAAATCAGATTGATTATGTTCTCTGCAGCCAAAGATGGAGAAGCTCAATACAGTCAGCAAAAATAAGACCTGGAGCTGATTGTGGCTCTGATCATCAGCTTCTTATAGCAAAATTCAAGCTTAAACTGAAGAAAGTAGGAAAAACCATTGGGCTAGTCAGGTATAATCTAAACCAAATCCCTTATGAATACACAGTGGAAGTGAAGAACAGATTTAAGGAACTAGATTTGGTGGGCAGAGTGCCTGAAGAACTATGGATGGAGGCTCGTAACATTGTACAGGAGGCAGCAACAAAAACCATCCCAAAGAAAAGGAAATGCAAGAAAGCAAAGTGGCTGTCCAACGAGGCCTTACAAATAGCAGAGAAGAGAAGGGAAACAAAATGCAAGGGAGATAGGGAAAGGTACAGAAAATTGAATGCAGAGTTCCAAAGAATAGCAAGGAGAGACAAGAGGGCCTTCTTAAATGAACAGTGCAAAGAAATAGAGGAAAAGAATAGAAAGAGAAAAACCAGAGATCTGTTCAAGAAAATTGGAGACATTAAAGGAACATTTTGTGCAAAGATGGACATGATAAAGGACAAAAATGGCAGGGACCTCACAGAAGCAGAAGACATCAAGAAGAGGTGGCAAGAATACACAGAGGAATTATACCAGAAAGATCTGGATGTCCCGGACAACCCAGATAGTGTGGTTGGTGACCTTGAGCCAGACATCCTGGAGAGTGAAGTCAAGTGGGCCTTAGAAAGCATGGCTAACAACAAGGCCAGTGGAGGTGATGGCATTCCATTGAACTATTCAAAATCTTAAAAGATGATGTTGTTAAGGTGCTACACTCAATATGCCAGCAAGTTTGGAAAACTCAGCAGTGGCCAGAGGATTGGAAGAGATCAGTCTACATCCCAATCCCAAAGAAGGGCAGTGCCAAAGAATGCTCCAACTACCATACAATTGCACTCATTTCACACGTTAGCAAGGTTATGCTCAAAATCCTACAAGGTAGGCTTCAGCAGTATGTGGACCGAGAACTCCCAGAAGTACAGGCTGGATTTCGAAGGGGCAGAGGAACTCGAGACCAAATTGCTAACATGCGCTGAATTATGGAGAAAGCCAGAGAGTTCCAGAAAAACATCTACTTCTGCTTCATCGACTACGCAAAAGCCTTTGACTGTGTTGACCACAACAAACTATGGCAAGTTCTTAAAAAAATGGGAGTGCCTGACCACCTTATCTGTCTCCTGAGAAATCTATATGTGGGACAGGAAGCAACAGTTAGAACTGGATATGGAACAACTGATTGGTTCAAAATTGGGAAAGGAGTACGACAAGGCTGTATATTGTCTCCCTGCTTATTTAACTTATATGCAGAATACATCATGCGAAAGGCTGGACTGGAGGAATCCCAAGCTGGAATTAAGATTGCCGGAAGAAATATCAACAACCTCAGATATGCAGATGATACCACTCTGATGGCAGAAAGTGAGGAGGAATTAAAGAAGCTCTTAATGAGGGTGAAAGAGGAGACCACTTGGTGTGGTCCTCAAGAGAGGCACTCTTGATAGAGTTCCACAGTTAGAAGGTCTGCCTTATGGCTACGAAAAACCGTGCTAATTCTGCAGAATTCTCTGCTTCTTAATACTAGGCAGGCACTGATAATTTCATTTTTGTTTGTCTCATCATAGGGTTTCAGGGTATGAAATATTCATAAGTGGTTTATCATTGCTTTCTTCTGTGCAGTCCTAACAACAGTTAGCTTGAGTTTCACTATCATTGGAAAAGATCCCCCACCAGTGTCACTTTCCACTTGCGCTGTTGCCCAGGAGTTTTCAGGAGTTTCCCTGCCCCACTGAAACAATCAGTTCTCTTCTGCTGACATTATCGTTAATCCTGAAGAGGGTGCAGGCACCTTACTCTGGTGTGTCAGTTTTGACCATACCATTTGGGCAACCCTGCTGGGAGTCCAGATTTGTAATCAGGTCTAGCCTCCCGACTGCATTGCTCTCCACTTCCCTAATATACTTTAAAACCCTCCTTGTTAAAGATTTTGTATACCGCGGTTCAATTGTTAATCCAAATGGAGACTGCAGACAGAAAATCTGAAGCAGACTGAAACCTGGAAGGGAAGTTATGAAGGAAGTACCAACGTTGTAACTATAACTATGTCCAATTCTGACTTATGGCAACCCTTTTCAAGGTTTTCCAGGCAGAGAATACTCAAAAGTGGTTAGCATTCCCTTCTTCCTGGGGCACCTTGGGACTGTACAGCTTTCTGGAGACCACACAGGCTGGCTCTATGGGGAATTGAACTCCCAACCTCTGTCTCCAGACTCATATCCCTAAAGCACTGAGCTATCCAGCCAGACCTTACTTAATCGTAGGGTTACCATAAGCTAATTATTATTGCCATTTAACTGACTTGATTACACATAAGGGAATTTGCTAGTTGTGAGTCTTAGGTGGCTGTTCAGGACATATTTTCACTCATGCTCTCTCCATGCAGTGATCCAGGTACATGCACAGGTTTTATGGATTGTTTTCTGTTTCTTGCTTTTGTTCACTTCTTGATGGCATCTCACAGTATCTATGCCTTTGTGGCAGCCCAAGCGTGTCTCCAACACCAGGGTCAGTTGTTTCCTCTGTAGTGGGAACTGGTCAGAGAGAAAACCTTCGTCTCCATGAAGTTAATAGAAGAAAAGATAGGAGCACATCCTAACTCCCTGCCTTCACTAAGGGCTTGTTCATTTCCGGAGCGTTGATAGCTATATGTGACTCTCCCAATTCAACAAGTTTTCACATGAAGATGCAGCAATGGGAGGAACACCTGTTCGGAGTGGGTTGGAACCTGTGTGTGTGCCAATCACCACCTTTGGCAAACGCCAGCATCGACAACTTCGGAGGCCTGCCCCCCCCCCCCCCCGACAACCGCGTCCGGGAAAAGTTCCTGCCAGGGTTACAACTCACCCGCGTTATAGAACCGGTCCAGGGTCTCGGTGTCTCCGAGCATCACGGTCCCGAAGGGCAAGGTCGTCAGCTCGGTTGCGCGCACCTCGTGACAGGCTTCTCGCAGGCACTGCAGGGGCAGCGGCTCCTCCACGTCCTCGGTGAAGACATAGACGACGCTCAGCGGACGGCCCCGGCCGCCGGCGCAGCCGCCGTTACTCCCGCGGGTGCAGGGACTCGCCGCGGCCACCGGCTTGCTAGGCGTCAGGGCCATGGCCAGCGTGTCCTGCCACAGGCTGCCGGCGCTGCCCAGCGTGCCGCTGTCGCCCTCCATGGCGCGCCCGGCGCCCGCCGCCCGGCGCTCGGACGTCCGGGGGGCCCTCTGTCAGCGGGGGCCCGCTGCACCCCCCACCCCGCTCCCTGCGCCCGCCGAAAACCCCGGGGCTGCGCGCCCCCTCCCCCCCCCCCCGCGGCCGCAAGGAGCCGAACCCGAGGGAGGGAAGCGCCAAAAGGCGGCTTATAAACGGCCAAGTTTGGTCCCTTTCCCCCTCGCAGCCCCACGTGGGCTGCCCAGCCGACGCCGCCCCGGGAAGACTTCCCCCGCGAGTTCCAGCGCAGGGTGCGGCGGAGAAGGAGCCGGAGCCGGAGCCTGGCGAGGGAGGACCTCCCGGGCTGGCTCCTTCCTGGGCGTGCCTCGGCCTGGAAAGGCGGCGGGGGCGCCCCGGGGAAGCGAGCAGAGAAACGCCCACCGGCCCGGGGAAGGCCCCGCCTGAACCGGCCGCGGCGCCTCCCTCCGCCCCCCCCCCCGCCCCCGCCCCCGCCCCCGCCTCGGGCGCCTGTCCTGTTGGCACAGCCCGCGCGCGCCGTCCCTCCTCCCGCCCGGTTGCCCCGGCTTCCCCCCCTCCGAAAGTTAAATTAGGGGCACGTAGGGCCACTCTTGGGAGAGGCCGTGTAGTGTAGCGGGGAGAGGGACGGTTTAGGACTGAGGACACTAGGTTTCAAACCATTGCTCGGCCATGAAATCTCACTGAGGGGTGTGTGGCACTGATAAATGCACTCCTTAAATATCTCACTTACCTGGAAGGCCCGGTTAGGGTTGTTATAAGTCAGTTCCGACTTGACCAGTGGGTCCACACTGGTGTAGTGGATAGAGTGAGGAACTAGGGCTCTGGAGAACAGGGTTCAAATCCCCACTTGGACCCGGAAACTCACTGAGGGAGTGGAACTGGTAAAACCACTCCTTAAATATCTCACCTTGAAAGACCTATTGTTGTTGTTGTTTAGTCGTTAAGTCATGACCCCATGGACCAGAGCACGCCAGGCCCTCCTGTCTTCCACTGCCTCCCGGAGTTTGGTCAAATTCATGTTGGTCGCTTCGATGACACTCTGTTGTCCCCTTCTCCTCTTGCCTTCACACTTTCCCAACACCAGGGTCTTTTCCAGGGAGTCTTCTCTTCTCATGAGATGGCCAAAGCCCTATTAGGGTTGCTATAAGTCGGTTCCAGCTTGACGGCACAGAACATGCACGAATATTTTACCAACCTTGTAAGCCCTAGTAAGGGTCACCATACCTGGATGTGACTTGACCCCATATAACAAGGCCTCACTCAGCTGATACAGAATGAAAAGTGAGCACCTGAGCTGTGGGAGTGGGGCCATTTCAGGTGCTGGAGTGGAGATTTTGTGTGCCTTCCTCTGTCAAGGTTACTCCCTACACAGGAAGGGACGAGGAAATAGCAGGGGATAAAGAACATTAACTTAAGGGGTGGGGTGGAGAAGCTGCTGTTGGGGGGAAATTGTGCAGGTGGAAACGTGCAGTTGGAGAGAGAGAAAAAAATTAGGCAGGTTAGACATAACCTGTTTATTTAGAGCTTCAAATCACAGACTGTCATGTAACACAATTCATATAAAGAGTAGGAAGTGCTTGGTTTCCATCCTTAAATTGGCCAAACTTTATCAAATAAGCTCCTCATAAAATCATAGCATAATGGAGTTGGAAGGGGCCAATATGCCCATCGAGTCCAACCTCCTGCTCAATGCAGGAATCCAAATCCAAAGTAGATCTGACAGATGGTTCTCTAATTTTCTCTTGAATGCCTCCCACTGTTGGAGCACTCACTAGTACTACGGTACCTCCAGAGGTAATTGATTCCATTATTGTACTGCTTTAACAGTTAGGAAGTTTTTCCTGATATTCAACTGAAATCTGGCTTCCTGTAACTGGCTGCCTTCTGCCTTCATTTCTGCTGGAACCTCCTTTAAAATATTGTGTTTTACTTTTCAGGTGTGGGGTGGGTCTGACAAGATATTTGAGCAGTTGGAAAAATCTGCTTTTCACAATCCCTGAAATTAAGAACCTTAATCATGAACTCGTTTTCTATGTTCAAGGAGGTTTGAAACATGAAAACGATGTTCTTGGTGGCAAAGTACAAGGTGGCATCTGATCCATTTCTTGAATCAAAGATGTCCTTATTGGCCCCTGAGTGTAACTTTGACATTGATGGTAAGACAGCATTGGCAAAGACTCCAGAGGGAGGAAGAGCAGGGGAGGGGAGGAGTGTAGAGCAGATCACCTGGTCCATACAGTTCTGCCCACTGGGTGCCTCTGGATACCTCAGAGCTGACCCTGCCTTACTGCCATTGCAGGGCCATAGCCTGGAATGTTTGAATGGGCAATATTAGCTCCTTGCTTAATTCTTGCTTCTGAAATTAACAGTGAGATACTCCAGTGTTGACTTCTACTGACGTATTTCCCACTGGCTGCTTCTGAAGTACTATTTTTAATTGGTTTTAAATTGCCCTGCTTGATTGCCCATCCTTGGATTCTCACCTTAACATGGTGAGGGGGCTTTAGTGTGTCCCGGAGGTTGAGAACAATGCCTCAGGACACTACATAGTGCTAGCAGTCTAGACCCTTAGCAGGGTCATCCAAGGTAGATGGATCACTGAGATACTGGATTAAGATGCACCTCTTCCTCTTCAGGAACTAATGGCTGCATCAGCAGAAGAGAACTGTTTGCAGCGGTGTCGGAGGAAGAGAAATTCCCAAAGACCAGATAGCAGTAGCAGAGAATGACAATGGTGGAAGATCTTTTGTAGACAATGGCAGTGAAACCCAAGCTTGTTAGAAGATAACAATAAATCATCTGGTTATTTTATACCTTAAGAACATAACGTAAGAAGAGCCCTGCTGGATCAGGCCAAGGGCCCATCTAGTCCAGCTTCCTGTATCTCACTGTGGCCCCACCAGATGCCTCTGGAAGCACATGAGACAATTAGATACCTGTCTCCTGATACCTCTCCCCTGCATCAGGCATTTGGATGTACCTTCCTTTTAAGCCTGGAGATTATACGTCCCCATCATGGCTTGTAACCCGCGATGGACTTTTCCTCCAGGAATCTGTCCAATCCCCTTTTAAAGGCGTCTAGGACAGATGCCATCACCACAGGAGTTCCACAGACTTAACAACATGCTGGGTAAAGAAATATTTTCTTTTGTCTGTTCTCACTCTCCCAACACTCAATTTGGGAGTGAAAACCCTCTGGTGAGATAATCCAAAATTTTAAAAAAGAGATAGTGCTGAAAGATAACTCTGGTCAGAAGGCACCCAATCAGCTATTGCAGAAGAGCAAAAGAGCTATAATTAAAAGTCTGCCCAGTAATATTAGTATGACTTCATGGGAAGCTTATCGACATATCATTTAAGTTTAAGCGAAAGAAGGAGACGTTGATAGTTTTTATGCAAGTGGCCAGGAGAAGATTAATCACACAGCAAAACAGGATGTATTGATAATCATGGGTGACTGGAATACAAAAATAGGAAATAAAGCAGAGCCAAACATCATTGGAGAATTTAGCCTAGCAGTCATAAATGAAACAGGAGAGCAGCTCCCAGAATTGTGTGAAGCCAAAAATTTGTTTATTGCAGATACGTGTTTCAGGTAGCCTAACATGGCTGTACACATCAACAGCGTCAGATGACCAATACAGAAATTGAGTACATTGTATAAATGGGAGCAGAAGATGTGGATTGAAGTGTTTATTTATATATATATTTGTTTTCCTCCAGAGACCTGAAGACCGTAAACGTAACTCTTCTCCTTCCCACTTTTATCTTCCAAAATAACTGTGAGGTAGGTTAGGTGAGAAACTGGTTTGTTGATCAAATAGATTCAAGTTCAGTTTTATTTGTTACGTGTATACCCTGCCTTGTGGGTTCACTTGAACAAGGAATCTTATGGGATTCCTCATAATCAACATTCAAAGGGAATGAGGGAAGGGCTGTGTTGCCTCCTTTCCATTATCTGCCTGATTTTTCCTAGTGTGAGCACCAGCACTGTGAATTCTGTTGTGGGAAAATTCAGGAAAGATGAAAGAAATAACTTTTTCATACCACAGATGAGGAAATGTAGGAAAGTAGAATACCACAATCTGTAGAAGCATTAGTGGATGATCTGAGGTGAATCAATAGCAACAACTAAAACAACTCAATCAAACTGTCAGAATCCCTTATTCGATAATCTGGAAATTTTATTTTTTTGATAATTATTCCTAGAATAAACCCAGCTATTGGCCATGCTGGCTGAGAGCTTATGGGAGTTACAGTCCAAAAATATGTTAATTTGTCCTTGTGTAATGCACAGGGTTCCAATATACATAATTCATGGTGTGTGGTAACTCGTACCCTCTGAGCTACCATTTTGTACCTAGATGTTAAGTGCTGCTCCTTAGGTTTGGGCTGGGGGAAACATCAACAAAGTAGACCCATCATGCCATCCAGACCTGTCTTACATGAGGGATGGAGAATATATGCCCCCCCCCAGCTTTTGTCACAATGCAAATCCCATCATCCCCAACTCTTTGCTCCATAGGCTACTGCTGACGGGAGTTGTAGCCCAACAACATCTAAAGAGTCACATGTTTCCCCTTCCCCAGCTTATAAGTATTTAGATGAGGAGTCAAGAAATGATTGATAAGGATTCATAAGTCTGTCAGCGATCTTTAGTCATGATGGCTATATGTGATAATCAAGATAAGAATGCCAGGGTCCAGGTTGTGCACGGTCGCCTTCAACAGCAGGGGGCAAGGGCACCAGGACCCAGCCAACAGCACAGAGGGCCAAGCCCAAACTCACACACGGACCAACTAGCCAGGATAGGAGCACAGGAGCAGAAACTGGAGCACCAGGATTGGAACCAATCTGCAGGAGTGGGAGCACTGAGCCAGAGCAGGAATGCAGGGTCAGGAATACCAGAGTTCAGAGCAGGAATGGAAACCAGAGAAGGCGCACTGGAGCACAGAAATACCACAGCAGGGCCAAAGACCTAGGTTGGCGAGACAGCTTCTGGAAGGAAGTCATTCCTTAAGTAGGCCTTCCCTCAGGACTCCCAGGTGGACCACATGAGAGCCTTGGCAGCTGCTGCCCTGGCAGGGCTTGATCCTGCAAATGCCTTCTTCCTGGGACTAAGCTGGCCCCGATCCTACAGCTGCCAGGGCGGTGGTGCAGGGGAAGCCCTGCCACTACCCAGATCCTGACAAAGAGGAAGTTTACCCCTGTTTGCCAGTTTCTGGGGAAAGTGAGATGGGGGATTTTGATGCCCTTTTGTCTTCCTCATTGCAGACTTTCTAGATGTGTTTATTGGCAAATGCAGTCAACAGGATGATGGATTAGACAGGCTGTTCGTTTAAAAGACTTTGGAATGTTGAGTTCTTTGACAAGCTTCAGGGTTTCTTCACAAGGGGAAAAGATAAGGCAAAAGGGACTGGGGGAGGGCAGTTTCCCCCCCCCCCCCCTGTTTGCTTTAGAGCAAGTCCCACAACATTCAGTCATATCAGATAAAACAAAATGAGGTAAAAAAAAAAAAAGGAAACAGAAACATTGTGGCACCTTCAAGATGAACAGCTACATTTTAATGTGAGCTTTCTTAGATCAAGGTCACTTCCTCAGACTTGATCCATGAAAGGTAACAATGAAAAACAGCCGATAACCTTTCAGGTACCACAACATCTCTCTCTCTCATTCATTCTTATTTATTATTTATTTGTTAATCTGACATGCTTGGACAGACCAACATGGCTGCTTCTTTGACAACATTCAGTAAGGCTTTATTCTCAGATAACTGTGCATGGGACTTAGGATTTGTTTATCTGCATGGGATGAAACACTGCAACCCAGCAAGTGCGAAAGCCACAGGTAGGAGCATGCCCTTCTTTGCCTCTAAATTGCTTTGGGGTAAGTTGTTCTTGCTTTCCACAGAAGTCTGCAGTTCCTTTTAACATGGGATCTGTTGCTATGTGGAATAGGGTGTGATAACATAGGTTAAATAAGTTTACAGCCTCATATGCAAATAGTTGTAAAGAGCCTTCTGATTGCTTGGAAAATTGATCTTGGGAAAGTACTTTTTTGACTAATTAACAGAATTCCCCAACTAGCATGGCTGTTGGAGAATGTTGGGAGTTGTAATTCAAAAAAGGAACTTTTCCAAGCTCTGGAATTTACCTGATAAGTATTATAAAAGTTTGATCTTCTCTTTCTCCCAAGGAGCTTAAGACAAAATACACGGTCCACCTCCTGTCATCACAGAAATAGTGACTAACTCAAGGTATCCCGGTGAAATCTTGTCTCTGGTCATGTAGAGATTAAAAACTGGGCCTCCTCAGCCATATTCCAGACCTTTTAACCATTACATGGGCCACTTTGGGCCTCTGTTTCTCAACAGCAATATGGACATTAAAGGGCCTTGCTCTGTAGATTCTGGACATGGTTGAACGGTCTTTTCCTTCCGCCCCACTTCGAAGTGGTCTTACCCTCACTGAAGGAGGCCTTTTGCATGAACGTCCTAGGCAAAGCCCTATCCAACAGCCCTGCCAGGAAGGGGCAAGTAGGTCATGGTCAAGCTAGAGAAGTCTTGTTTATCGGGCTTGGAAGAGCAGTGGAGAGCAACTTTTATGCACAAGGGGGGGGGGGGCAGAAGGCATAGGAGCAGAAAAGTGAAAGGAAAAGTGTGAAGAAAGGAGAGGGGGAGACGGGCAGAAAATGTCAGCTTTGGAGAACTGTGAACATAAAGTCGTGAATTTTTTTAAAAAAAAGTTTTCTTTATTTTTAGTGTGGTTCTTGCCACTCAGGGGCAGGGGATGCACTGCCTGAACCCGAGCCACACTTCACTCAGTTTCAAAGAACAGAGTCAGATTCCGTTCAAAGAACACGAACTTGTTTTTTAAGAAGAGCAGAAATATTTCTGGCTAAAAGCGGTTAAAGCAAAACTAATTCAAAATATATTTATTATTTATTTAAAATATTCCACCCCACTTTTCTCCATGAAAAGTACCCAAGATGGCTTACAGCATTAAAAGACAGTGTGCAAAGCTAAACACAGTAAATATACAAAGTATACAAATTAGGGTTGCTTTAGGTTGTGGGGGAGGAGAGATGTGCCATTGGCAAATGACATTTCAAGCTCAAGTGACTGCCCCCCTCCAACCCTTTCTGTTGTCAAGCATCTATTGCACACTTTTCTTTTCAACTGAACCTTGTCAAAGCAACTCTTAGAAACAATTGAACATTGTCAATTGAAAGTGGGGGGGAAAGGAAAGTAAGAGATGTTTCAAGGGGGTGGGGAATCTGCATCACAGAGCTGTGAAGGAGCTCTTCTTCCACTGCACAAAGAAGTCACAAATAAGATACTGAGAGGGAGACAGTGAGCAAGGGAGCCTCCCTTCTCCTTCTGTGTCAGGAAAGGAAAAAGGGAGTGAAAAAAGGAAGGGAGGGAAGACAAACATGACAGAGAGAAGGGAAAAAACCACAGGGAATGAAGTTGGTGGATTCTCTTTTCCTCCTAACTGCTGTGCATGTCACTGTGTGTGTGTGTCTCTGTGCATGTGTGTGCCAACCTAGGCAATGCACAAAAGTGAGAAGATGGCAAATGGCCCCAACAGTCGTCAGAGAAAGGTGCTGAGAAGAGACATCACATTGCTTGAAACCTTACTAAACTATCCAATCAGAAGTAAAATTATTATTTTCATCTGTGCTAGACCATTGCTGATGCACTTAATCACTTAGATTTGATTTTTTTAAAAAAAAAAATCCTTGCCTTGTGTGTACTGCTGATTGAGAAACTGCTCACAAACATGGTTTTGACTGGCACTACACACAAGCAAAGAATTGTTTTAAAAATTTAATCTAAGTGGTTCAGCACAATGATGATCTAGCAGAGTACTTGCCCCTTCACAGAGGAGCAGGGGAAGTGTTAAATTTGCTAATATCCTGAAGTAGCTTGCTTATTAAGCCACTTCATGAAACTGAAACTGGAAGAAGCTTTGCCAGCTTTCATGGCAGCAAGTCTCAAATTTAGTTCATTCCCAGCAATAGCACACCCTGGGAATTGACTAAACTAAAGCACACCAACCTGCACCAAAGAAGTAGAAGCCCCTGACAGGGACTCCGAAAGGTCAATGTTGGGATGCTCTGAGGGCAGATTAATCCACTCGTTACATCATATGATTGCCAGAAAAAAGAGCAAACCAATCCACCCACGTAATGTGCCAAACAGCATGACAAATACCTGCCTCACCTAGACCAGCATTTGTCCTTTAAGCTAAGAGTTCTGCAAGTCTTATATCACTATTCTGGCTGATCTCCAGGTAAAGTAGACAGTTTTGCTTGTACTGTCTACAGCCAGTCTACTTCTCTAGCTTCCTTGTTATTTTTTGTGAGGCAATGGGCTAATTTGTACTGGGACTGTATGTTGTCAACATAGTGAATCTTTGATGGACATGTAATTTATGACATCTCCGATGATGTGAAGTATAGGAGTGTATATATATATATATTTTGCCCCATTGATTTTACATCCTAAGCCATGAACAATACATGCTTTATTTTAAAAAATTATAATGTGATTACCACTAGACACCAAAGAACAAAGTAGTTTACCTCTGAACTCTTTACTGTTGCTCAGGGATCTCCACAGCACGGCCCGTGGGCCACATCCAGCCCACCTGGCCTTTTTATCCGGCCCATCCATGCATGTGTGCGGGTGGGTGGGTGGGCGTGAGTATGGGCAGTCTTTGTGCGTGTGGGTGGGCGGACGTGAGTACGGGTGGTGTGCATGCAGGCGTATATGCGTGTGGGTGGGAGTGCGTGCATATGCCTGTACGGGCGCACGCACATATGCGCGTGCTCCTTCGGCCCTCGAAAATATCAAAAATATATTATGTGGCCCTCCGTGTGAAAAGTTTGGAGACCCCTGCTCTTGCTGATCTAGCACAGTTTCTGTTATTGCGGAGTATCACACGTCATATTCTTGATCCCTTAAAATAATCTACCAACTTTTGGAAGTGGGATGGAAACAAGTTTGCCTAACATCAGAATGGAGTAAAAACAATGAGGGTTTTTTTTTTATGTAACTGGTGAACCTGTCCTCCACTACTGGTACATTTAGTACCAACCACTAAAGGCAGGAGAAAAGTGGCATAAAAGTGCAATCAGTAACAACAATGATCTTGTAGATGGCAAGGAGCCAATAATTTTAGTGCAAGTCTTATTGTATTTTTTTTTAAGATATGCCATGAAAGTAATCTGAAGTGCCTTCTTGCACAATCTATAAACTGCTTCACAGTTCCTAATGATCCTGTTCGGTTTACACACCCACATGTCCAAGGTCTTTTATTCTAGGATGTTCCAATGCCTCTGACTACAAAGAGGATGAAAACAGCAACATTTTCTCATAATGCCGCAACTCCTCCTTGCCTGCCTTCCTCCATTGCTAATTTCTCCACTCTCTTCTCTACCATTCTCTTCCTGTTTCACTTCCTCTCTCACCAGGCTTATGACTTCCCTCTGCCTACCCCCTTCCGACCCTGGCAGAACAGTTTCTTCAAACTACAGTTCTGAGAATAATAATCTTCTTTGTTGTTCTACAACCATATTGGATGAGCCCTGACTCAGATCATGGACAGGTTTTGTTAAGAGGATGTGGGGCAACTTACAGAAGTTTTATTTGTTTTTCTATTTAAGGACAGGCATTCTTGATAAGGAGGGAAAAGGTCCAGTACTGAAAAAGGAGAGTCCTCACCCATACTGTACAATTCTGATGCCACCTGTGTGTAGACAATTAAAAAAGCAACCACCCAAGACTGATCCAGGTGGAGCATTGGTTCCTTCTCCAAATGAGCATGGTTCTTACCAGGCTTTCTGTCTACGCTTATTCCTGAACCCCACTTCTCTTCTCCTTAGGAAATCAGACCCTTTAATGAATTTGTACAAAAAGTTGAAGAAATGCTTTTAAAAATGACAAAATTAGGTCATCTTTGTGGAGCAACTTATTCTGAATGGCTTTTTCTTCATCTACCATCTCAGCCGATAGCTTTGTCTTTAGCCAAAACAGTAAGGCCCACAGCCTCAGGATCCAAGGGTCCATTCAGTATTTCCCCCTCTTTGGTTTCCATTACTGAATGTTTGGTTGAATTAATAAAAACATTTTTGAGAAGGATGATGAATTATTATAATTGTTACTACTGATTTTTGGTGGGAATCTGTTCCTTCTCATCTATCTTTGCTGGACAGGGTAATTAATTTTGCACTCCTGAATCTTCTTTCTGTTACCTTGTCAAAAGACACAAAAGCACTTTAGAAGCAGAATTGTTTCTGCAGTTAAAAACACATGCCTGTTTGTTTCTGTTTGTCATTTATTTTTTACTCCACAGGAGCTCCATAGGATCTGTTTAACGGATCTTCATTTCTGTGCGCTTGTAGGAGACCCCAACCCCCTTGCCCGATGCCCAATCAATGCCATACGCCTGCCCCTTCCGACTGCCAATTGGGTAACCTCCATTCAGATTGGAATGATAGCAATTCGTATACCACCAGGCTCCATGCACAGTGACAGCACAGTTCTGTGTCCCGCTATCATTGTCGTTGTCATGAGTCGAAAAAGGGTGTCCATTATGCGCCGACAGAGAGTCACCTGTAAAGGTCAAGGATGTGGTGTGAGTAGGGCCTCCAGCATTATTATTTTATTTTGCTAGTGACCTCTCTCCATCACAGCAATATATCAATTAACACATTAAATGATCAAGAGCTACTTGATAATGGGACACAGTGCCATTGAAAAGTAGTGGGTTCTCCTTCGCTGGAGGTTATTTAAAGGAACTGTTAGTTAAGGAAGTTCTCCTGCATGACCGAGGACAGGACTAGACATATCATAGGATCCCTTCCAGTTCCATAACTCTGTGTTTCTTGAAGTGTCCTGTTTGAGACAGGTTGGGTCCCAAGGGCAAAGACCAGGCCATGTCAACACTAAACCTAAAAGGGCAATCCAACCCAAAGCCTATTCCAATTCACTTTCTCACCTCACCTAGCTTCAGAGTTCTGATGCTGGGGAGGTAAGGTAAGTATTTTCCACGGAAGAAGAGAGTGTGTTGGGGTGTGGCATTGGCTGAACAGTGGCAACTCTGAAAATGCAACATCCAAAGGCTTTTCAGCTTTGTGGCCAGAGAGGGAAAGGCCTGGAAGAAAATCCTGCTTTTCCCCCCAAATAAATTTCTGAGGTCCCCCCCCCCCCAATGCCTTCATGTCTGTATTTGCACCACATTCCCAACACAGGAGAACATTTAGAGGGGCAAAAAAACAAACAAACCCTGGTATAAATGTTTGCCTCTCATAGCTGAAAAATGGGACAAAAACAATTTTCTCCCAAAACCCAGCAATACTTCCTTCTGTCCTTCTGGCAGGAGTTGCCAGCTTGAGGAAATCTGAGAAAATTTTGGCTCAAATCCAGTCATCAGTCCCAAGTAGAATAGGCCCATTGAATCAGTGGGGATCTGGTGAATCAACTTCTCTATACTTTCTATGGATTCAATGGGCTGAGAGTACCATTATACATGGGGAAAAAACTGCATTTGAATTGGGTTTAGCAGGTTTATAATTGATTTTTAAACAGGTGACTGTACGATGCACATAGAAGTGCATAATTATTTTGCATGGGAAGCAGGGTTTTTTTTTTCTCCCTTGCAAGCCTAGTCAACGCATCTGGTCAGTTTCAACCCTGGCTATGTTGGTCCCTCTCCTTCTCCAACCCCTCTGGGTCTGTCTGTGTGTGTCTGTCTGTCTCAGTGTGCATGTGTCAGGCTTCAGGGAAACCTCTCTTTTTTTTTTGTCTATCTGTCATTCTGTGCTAGCGCTATTGTAAGAAAGAAAAACATTAAAAATAACACCACAGCAGCAGTAGCTAGTGGCTGTGAAAGGCAGCCAGTGATAGTGGGTGGGTGCAGGACAAAGCCTCAGATGTAACAATTCTAAAACCCTTGTAGCTCCCTGGACCGATATATAACACAGTTTAAAAACAGATCAAAAGTGTTCCCAAGAGAATGCACACACCATGTGACTACCATGTGACTTTAAACCAAATTCAAAAATCTCGATCCATGACCCAGTTTTTTCAATATTGTAACCTTGCCTCTACTCTGATTGTGACTTAACTACTGGATTTCAGCCTTTGACTCAGAGCTTGGGAAAGTAATTTTTCTCAACTCCAGTTCCCAGAATCCTGAAGACAGCATGCTCTGGGGCAGGGCAGATTTTGTGAGTTGTAATCCAAAAAAGTAATTCTTCCATGCTCTGCTCTGAGCATAGAACACTGACTTGATAACAGGATTGCCCTGTAAAACCATACATTTATTTTTAAATGGCTTATAATTTTTCTCACTATATCTTTATTGTATTTGAAACTTAGTAAAAAAAAATTTTTTAAATGGCTTATAATTTAACCATAGATATTCTCAATATTTTTGTCACTTTTATCGCTAGATACCTGCATGTGGAGTGTGTTGTTACTATTTGGTTTAATGACTGTTAACAGTATCTTTTCATAATGTTTCTTAAGAGGGGTTTAATTTCTGTTTATACATACACATTGACTGGCTATACAGCAATAAAGTATTTGTGTCTTTTCAAGTATTTGTATCTTTAATGTATCTTCTTTGACATTTTAACTATTTGTAATGTTATCTTTATTTAACCTATAACCTGCTGGCTGTCCATAAATATCTATTGCTCTTGTGTAGTTATTATCAAGATAATATCATCTACATATAATACCAGTGCCATCTGTATCTTACTAAAAGGTTTAATACACCCCACACCGTTTTTATTTTCATATTTAATGATTGCGAATGATTCTAACAGAGCTTGAAAAAGTTACTTAACAAAAAGATTAGGGAAGAATGGTCACTATTGAATGGCTCTTTTTCTGTAGAATAGGAACCGAGTTTGGAACACCACTTTTGAGGACTACAGTTCCCAGAATATTACAACTAGCATGTTCAGTGGCCAACTGGGTGACTGGTAGAGAAATATATCTGGAAGCATTTGAAATGAGTATGTACAATATGAAGGCATCTTTAATGTCCCTCACCTGCTGATCCACCCAGGAATTGCCCGAGGACTAGCTGATAGTTCTCATTTTCTCCCTTGAGTTGGAAGGACTGATAATGTGCGAAGGTCTTCTGGTCTTCAAAGTCCATCAAGTCCACTCGGAGCTGGTGCTCTCCTAAGGAAAAAAGGACAAAAATGTAAAACAACCTTTGTTATTTCCCTGCACACTTGCCTAATATTGCTAACAAGATGGGGCTATTACAGTAGCAAAGGACTGTGTTGCACCTTTAGTCTGGTATAATAAACCAGCAGATATTAAGACTCGAATCCTATACTCTTGTTTCATCCAGTCCCTGGATCTCCTGATAGCTACACAGCATGCAACATATTCTGTGATGTAATAGAGACAGCTATTGCAAGGTCAACTTAGACTTTTTGAGCAGCAGGAATGATTATGTCATCTGCCCATGCCTCCCTTTGAGCTATTTTCTATCTGAGCTTAGCCACACTCCTCATCATAGCTACAAGAGCAGAGCAACAATATCCCAGCAACTATCCTTGAGAGGTATCGCTGCTGTAACACACAGCATTTTAGGATGGCTAGTCTTGAACGGGCTGTAAAGGCCCATTCGTTTTCCATAAAGTGACTGGCTGCTGGACTGGATTTGGTGGGTAGCATCACCATGTCCCTCACCAGTGCCAAGCATTGGGCTGGTGTTAACCTGACCTTTGGCAAAGCCAATAATTTTTGGTGGAGGAGTTTGACCAGGAGACCTGTGGAGCTTTTAAACCCCACCTGACCTTGGGCAACAGCAGTGTTAGTACCAACCAGAGGCAATGTAGGTCAGTTGGGCTTTGGTAGGGGAAAATGCAGCCATGGTGGTGGCCATCAGAATTGTGAAAGGCAATAGAAAACCACCACATTAGATCTTCGAAGCAAGCTTGTCATGATTCAGGTGGAAACATAAAAAAGACCCTGGAAGGATTAGGTGGGAGAGATGCTGTATCTTGAACTTGGATATGTATGTTTGCTTTATTGACTACAAGAAGGCCTTTGACAATGTCCAGCATAACAAGATGGTAGGTTGTTAATAAATAGAGATCTTAATGCAAGAGATATTCATATGAATCACAACTTGTAATAGGAACAAAAACCTGCAGTGAAAGCTGGAAGATCCAGAGGAAGGAGGATGTACGGATAAGAAGAAGAGGATGCAACAAAATGAGTACTCTTGCCATTGCTTTCAATTTGTTCTCTGAGAACTTATCTAGGGAAGCACTTTGTAATTCAGATGACACAACTATGTTACTATATAACGATTAAGTTACACTGTATCTGTAATCTTTACAAAAGTCCTATTAATTGGATTGATTTGTCATTTCACAATGGGAGGGCAGATACAGTAGTACAGCTCATATTTTGCATGTGAAAGAAACTTGGCTTGAGGGTTAACCCTACTATCAGGTTGAATGACACTTTCCTGGGTGTTACTCCTAGACTCCACAGCTCTTCTCCTCTGTCACATAGTATGTTCCAAGGTTTCCAGATTTAGCCTGAGAAATAATGCCATACACCCCTTCTAGCAAAAGTGAGTTTTGGAGGGAAAACTCCCCTAATGTGTCAGATCCTGGCCCTGAACACATTGTCACTTTTTAAATATAGAACACCCATTGTCCTATCATTATGACCATGAAGGGCTGTGACCATCAGGGGAATTTCTGAATTGGAACAGTGGAGACAAGTACAACAGTGGAGTGGAGGAACCCACATAAGGAATTTAGCTGTATGTACAATCTATTTTACATTAGTAAAAGATGTTGAGTAGAGATGTGAAAATCTGTCAGATCAATTTTTGTTGTGTCTAGACACACTACAGGTCCATGCTGTGGTGATAAAATTGCATTCCAATTGAAAGGTTGGGTTCTATTACCTTCACGAGTGAGAAGATGAATGTTCTCATTGCCCAGCCAGAATTCTGACAGCTGGTTTCCAAAGCCTTTCTGGTAGGCACTCCAGGTGCGATAGAAGTCAACAGAACCATCAAGTCGTCTCTGAAACACCTGGGGGTGGAGCAAATGTTGGAGCAAATCAAGATGTGAGCCCATCTGTAGTTGTGCCACTGCTTCCAGCCAGCAAGCAATGGTTCCACCCCACTGCTTGCCCTTCTCCACGGCTAGCCCTTCAATTAGACAAAGTGAGATGCCCACTTCAGCAAGCTGACTTTGGGTGTCATAAACAGGCAATATATTATTAATTATTTCATTTTGGATTAGTGCACTTTACCCTGGAGGAAGGGGGCACTTGTGAGGTTTTCCGTCTTGGGCACCTAAATAATTTGACCAGCCTTGGATGCTGTGCACCTTGATTTGGAAAAGGGTGCAAAAATTTGCTGCTCCACGTCAGCAAGCATGCCTTGGATTAGCCCTGAACTCAAGATGCCTGAGGTGCACATTAAGATGTATAGTACCAAAATTATTTTGGCACCCATGGCACAAAATGCTACATGACAGGCCTCCCCTCTGCCTTTATGGACTTCCCAAGATACACAAGGAAGGAGCCCCCCTCAGACCCATTGTCAGCAGCATAAACTCAGTAACCTACAACATTGCTAAATACCTGGCCACCATCTTAGCACCATTGGTTGGACCCTCAGACCACCACATTCACAACTCAGAGGAGTTTGCGTTCAAGGTCAGGGAACTGAAACTAAATACTGACAAAACCATGGTATCCTTTGATGTCACATCCCTCTTCACCAGCATTCCCACCCCGGATGCCCTAACAACTGTAAAAAGGAGACTGAAAAAAGACAACCCTCTCTCCACCAGAAGCAGCCTCAACCTGGACCAGATATGCCTGCTAGACCTGTTTCTGAGCACCACTTACTTCACCTACAGAGGTGACTTTTACAGATAGAAACTTGGCTGTGCCATGGGTTCCCCGGTGTCGCCCACTGTTGCCAACTTATACATGGAAGAAGTGGAAAAGAAGGCAATAAACACCTTCCAGGGGACGACTCTGACCCATTGGTTCAGGTATGTGGATGACACCTGGGTGAAGATCAAGATTCAGGAAGTACAGGCCTTCACAGACCACATAAATGCAGTGGACCCAAATATCAAGTTCACCAGGGAAGACACCAAAGACAACCGGCTGGCTTTCCTGGACTGTGCAGTCATCGTAGGATCCAACAGCAGTTTAGGAAAAGAAATCTACAGAAAACCTGCACACACTGATCAATACCTGCAGTTTGACTCTCATTACCCATTGCAACACAAACTAGGGGTCATCAGGACGTTAAACCACAGAGCAAGAAACATCTCCACCTCCACAGAAGCCAAGAAGAAGGAAGACGGACATCTGAGACAGCTCTTAAGGCCTGCGGATATCCAAAAAGGGCCTTTAACAAGGCAATGTTCTGACCCAGCAGGACAATGGAACAGTCTGAGACCCAGAGCTGACAGAAGAACCTGGTCATTCCTTACATAGCGGGTGTGTTTGAAAAGCTCAAAAGGATTTTTGGTAAACACCACATACCCGTGCACTTCAAACCAACAAACACACTAAGGCAGAGACTCGTCCACCCAAAAGACCAGACACCAAAACACAGCAGGAGCAATATAGTATACGCGGTCCAATGCAAAGAGGAGTGTTCAGAGCTCTACACTGGAGAAACCAAACAGCCACTAAACAGGAGAATGGCCCAGCACAGGAGGGGCAATGGCTCAGCAGTGTTCCGTCATTTGAAGAACAAAGGACAGTCATTTGATGACCATGATGTACTCATTTTGGACCAAGAAGATAGGTGGTTTGAGAGAGGGGAGGCCATACATGTGCATATAGAAAATCCCTCACTCAACAGGGGTGGAGGCCTTAGAATCATAGAATCATTGTAGGGTTGGAAGGGACCTTGGAGGTCTTCTAGTCCAACCCCCTGCCCAAGGCAGGAGACCTCATACCATCCCGGACCTCAAACCATCCCAGACAGATGGCTGTCCAATCTTCTCTTGAAAACCTCCAGCGATGGGGCACCCACAACATCGGGAGACAGATTAGATACAATCTGTCTCCTATTTATCATGCTGCCCTTTCATCTGTCCCCAGAAAGATCAGGACCACACACCAGAAAGACCACTGTTAACAACTGCTAACAACCCATGACAATGGGTGGAGAAGGACTGCATAAGTGGGATTTTCACTCACCCCCCCCCCCCCCCCCCGCTCCCATCCTTTGTCCATTTGAGGAGCATATTCAGACCAGGGGGAAGTGAAACCAATGTGGAGGATATGTCAGGGGTCTCCTACCAACTCTCCTCAGACTGAAGAAGCTACTTGGATGAGAAACGAAACGTTTCAAATAGGAAAGAAGCCCAGTTGCCTTGATTCAACTTCCAGATAACCTCATCTGGATGACTGAGAATCTTCACAGAGATCGTGAAAATGGAATAAGCTACATATAGAGTAAGGGCTAAATGCAATTAACCATTGAATTAACTGCTGAATGGCGAGACATTCAAATAGAAGCCTAAGGTAACTGTCTCATTTTCCTTCATGCCCTCAAGACTCACCTCTTCCCTGTCAGTTTCCCCTTCTCCATGCAGAAGGGGAAGGTGCGCTTTGCTGATGAGGACAATATAAGGCAGGCTTTGATTAGGACAGACAGACCTGATAGCTTAATGAAAGGGCCTTGTTCTCAGGGAAGCTGGCAACTTATTAATATGGGCCTTTTGGTCTAATAGAAGCTAAATGATATTAACCAGCCATTAATGCAAATGGAGAAGACATGCTGACTACTAGACTAACAAATTCAGAAATGCTGAAATTGTACCAGACATACTGAAACTGCAAAGTTATGGGATTAAGGAATGTAAGTCATTTAACATAGGGTGTATTATTAAGCAAGAACTACTGGATAGCTCAGTGGTTTAGGAATCTGACTATAGAGCCAGAGCTTGGGAGTTTGATTCTCACTGGGCCTCCTTGACACGAGTTGGACCTGATGATCCATAGGGTCTTTTTATTTATTTTATTATTTATTATTGGATTTTTATCCCGCCCTTCTAGACAAGAGTCTACTCAGGGCGGCTCACAAAATATTACAACCAGATAAAAACAACAATTAAAATCTACAATAATACTATAATCAAGATGGAAAAATAAACTTCAAACCAAGAAAAGTAAAATCAAGTATTGGCAGTAGGGAAGGCCTGCCTAAAGAGCCAAGTTTTTAATTGGCTCTTGAAAACACCCAGCGAGGGTGCCAGGCGGATCTCTGGCGGCAAGCTGTTCCAAAGTCGAGGGGCCACCGCCGAGAAGGCCCGATTTCTTGTTCTTTCTTTTCGGGCCTCTCTCAGCGTCAGGCCCCTCAGGGTCCCTTCCAGCTCTGCGGTTCTATGATGATGATGATGATCTAACCAATCAGATGCAGAGGCAGAGCATTGCTTGGCAATCAAGTCAAGTATAACTGGGAGTCAAAGAGATCAGAGGCTCATATTTCGCTGTATTTCTACATGCATCTACCTTTTACTGATAAAATTAAACTAAGCTCAGCTTCTGGTAAGCACTGTGTGCATTTTCTCCTTTTTCTTGCCCCTGACTTGAGGAATGAACTTGGGGAGGAACGGTGCTTCCTCCCGTGTCACTGATGAGTAGATCTGGATGCTAGGTGTCTGAGCTGTGCAAGTAGGACTTTTTCACTGCTCCAATGCCATTCAAATGCATTTTCTCAGTACGTACAATTTTATTATTTGAGCAACTGTTCATTATTTTATTTAAAACTTAAATCTGAGGTCAGTGGTATTTCTCCCTGCTCCTCTCATGTTCTCTGTTGGGTGTGCAGAGGAACTCTCTCACTCTTTCTGCATGGAGAAGGGGAAACTGATCGGGGAGAGGTGAGTCTTGAGGGGAGAATCCCACTTCATCTGGGCTTTAGGGGGCAATCCTTCTTCTTACCCCTGATTTAAGTGTCCAAAGCAGCTACAACAAATGTGCACCCACTCTTCGGCTATCATCCCACTGCTTCCAGATGAAAATCAAGGAAACATTCCCCCCGAGAACATCTATGAATCTTGAAGGAACAGCAGAGAATGTCAGACCTATAATGTGGAGAGAAAGAACGACCAACCTTTCAAAATGGATGGAACCTCTGGAAAACCAGGTTACTTAGAAGCCACTTAATAAACTTTGGACTGGAGATGCAGAATCAAGGTTAAGCTAAGAAAATGGATTTTTCACATCAACACAGTTCTTTGTGAGTGAGGAAAAGAACAGACAACTTCACACCTATGTCAGTGTCTCTATCTTCCTCATCATGTACTATGGAAGATCTGATGTTATCTGCCCCAAATGCTCTTGATATAATCCACTATTGGGTGAAAATTATCGGTATATTTCTTAATTATACTGAGGTGCATCTGATATGAACAAAGAAGAATTAAAGAAGAAAGACTGGAACAATTGCACTGAGCTCAGAGGAGGCGGAAAGATATTATTCTCCGGGCCAATTAAAAAGCCTCAGCAGAGAGCGAGAGCGAGCGAGCGAGCGCTGGCTTCTCTGTACAACGGACAGGGAGGCTGCACTGCCTTCATCCTAAAACCAGCCATTTACCAGCCATCCTCCTCCGTCGGTGTCCATGTCACAAAAGACCCTTAGCGGCTGGCAGTCTGGTAGATAGATGGTGTGCCAGCCACTCAGGAACTCTCCCTTGCTCAGCAGTTCCTTGCAGTTCCTTGGCCCTGGGGGAACATGAAAAAGGGCAACATGAAATACCACAGTGGCAGAGAAAAAGACTGCAGTCACCAAGCAATGGCATCTAGGTGGGCACCTGCCAAGCTCTTCACTACATTCCGACAAACGCCGGCACACGTGTGTATTCTTTCACCTACTAGCCAACGGCCGTTAGTCGCAATGGCTAATCCAGGATTCAAGGCAGTGCGCCTCTCAATTCCAGTTGCTGGGTAACGTCAGTGTTGTATAGCAGGCTAAGTAGACTTTGTCTAGGGGGGCGGGGTAAAAATCTAATAATAAATAAATAAAATAAATAAATAAGAACATTGGAGAAGGGCTGGGAGATTGAGATTCTAGCCCCTACTTAGCCATGAAGTTCATTCAGCAACTTCTCTCAAACCAACCTACCTCACAGGACCGTTGTGAGGATAAAGCAGTGAGAAGGACAGCCACGTATGCCATCTCAAGTTGAATGGAGAAAAAAATGGGAGAGAAATGGAACATTTCATTTTTCATTTTAATATTCATATCCTGCCTTTTTCCCAAAGAGGAAAAGCAAATACAAACAGCCGGGTGCTGCTGCCTTCACGCCATGCTTTGGGGCTTCCCACAGGCATCAGGCTGGCCCCTGTGAGAACAGATGCCTGGACTAGACAAACTTTTGGCCTGATCCACCATGGCTCTTCTCCTGAGGCGGATCAGCTCAAGATTGGGGGACTGACGTAGCCACAGCTTTTAAGGGTTTTATCAGTTGATATGCCTTGCTGAGCTTACCTTGAGGGAAGCAGTGGTGGCAGCTCCAAGCAGCACTAGGTGGATGGGTGGCCACCCTTTCAGGGGTCCATGGGCCATACACACACACACCCCTTTGGACTGTAGAGGACCTCACCAACTCTTGCTCCCTAATCCTGAAACTAGCTTTCTTTTTTCCCCCATGAAATAAAGTCCCCTTGCTCCCTCTAGTGGAAATTTTAAAACAAGAAGTACGTAAAATATTTTCTGGATGCAAGGGGTAGCTTGGGCTATTGATACTGGGATGAAAGTTATTTGACTCTTTCTTTCTTTCTTTCTTTCTTTCTTTCTTTCTTTCTTTCTTTCTTTCTTTCTTTCTTTCTTTCTTTCTTTTGCCTTGTTTTGTGTCTCTTGTTGGAATGTTTAGAGAACCAGACTTTAAAAGAACTGAATACTCACAAATAATTGCAAGTGTGAAATGCAACTGTGGTGTTTACCCTTGTGGCCCCTGCTTGTTTTTCCCTCACAAAGGCTCACGTCGCTTTCTCTTCTCGCTGCCACCAGTGGACTACTTAAATCCACAATATAAATGACGTATATCAGAACACTTGTCTTGTGAACAGAAACAGAACTTAGAAACAGATTGAATAATAACAGAAGTTTCTCAGATACACATTATACATAAGCAAATCATCAACAGTCCTCTCAGTACATACTTCTTTTAGCTTGTAATATCATTACCACCTTCTCTACCTACCCTGTTTCCCCGAAAATAAGACCTAACCTGAAAATAAGCCCTAGTAGGATTTTGCAGGATGCTCGTAATATACGCCCTACCCCAAAAATAAGCCCTAGTTAAGGGAAAGCCCGCCCTCCACCATGGTGCAGCAACCAGAAGAAGATGACATGACTGTATATGAATAAATGTAGATTGTTGTACATGAAAGAAATAAAATATCCCCTAAAAATAAGCCCTAATGTCTTATTTTCGGAGAAACAGGGTATTTTCCTAACCAGCTCTATCTGTCTCAGTATCTGTTCTCTCTCTCTCTGACTAACCAGCCCTATCTCTCTGACTAGCCCTATCTCTCTGACTAACCAGCCCCTATCTGACTCCTCCTTCTCCCGCCAAGCCTCATGTAGCTACTGACTCCGCCTCTCCAGCCCTCTCATAGGTTCATGCAAATCAGCTCATGAATATGAATAGCATGAGTGACATGGGTGGTCGCCATAGCAACTATACCCCACTGTCTCTCAGAGCCTTGCATGAAGTCTCTGTATTCTAACTTATAAGTCTGAAGAAGTTCTACAAAAGCTTGGATTAAAATACAGCAGTTAGTATTTAAAGTGCCATGGGTTGTTTTGTTTTTGTTTTTCTTTTCTTTTGTTTTTGCCTGATATATTGAAAGCTGTACTTCATCTCACACGTTGCAAAATTAGGTCGTTGCGAGGGTGCAAAATATGGCAAAAATGAATGAATGAATGAATGATCTGCCTTAATCAAATGTTGAATGGGGGGCTGTGAAGGGCTGCTTTATGCATTTGGCTTCCCAGGGCCTGCCATTCACCCCACAGCCTGCAATTTGCCCCATTCCTGCTTTAGGGGAAGAGTAGGAAAGTACTGCTTTCAATGTGTTACTGGAGTGGCCCAGAACTCTTTGTACAAAAAGTGGCAGTAACAAGCAGCTACTGTTCTGTGTCCAAAGAGGATAACAGGAGAACAGAAGATAACTATACAAATCAATACAGCAGTTTTCTCTGTAGCTGAAACAGGGAATGCCACCCTCCTGATGTTACAGACTGCAGCTCCCATCAGCACTAGGCAACTGTAAGAATATTAGTTTCTATGGCTACCTCTATATGTCTTTTTGATTTTAATACTTTTGTTTTAGACCCCCTTCCTTTGGTTTAAGCAATCTGATAGCAGCATGCCTGTGGAGCTGCTGAGACAGGATGTAGCTGGTGGAGCTTAATAAACAGGCAGACTGCAAGACCTTTGCAATAGTTGATAAGGTGGTTGGAAACCTGTGACAGACGCAATCATCAAGGGACAGTTTAAAGCTGATCTGTAACTTGTGATTAATTTATCTGCTGATTGGAGAAGACCTGATGTGGTGGTTGGGGTGGGTCATGATGTGATATGAGATAAGGGCTTGCAGCTCATGTTCAGCTGCTTTTTTTCTCCTGCTTCAACCCCCTTTCCCATTTCTGTAGTCCTTCTTTAATCTTTGCTGCCTGCTCTGTATGTCTGTTAAACTCTGAATAAATGTTAGAAGACCACTCAGTGCGTTGTGACCATTTCCTGGTGACCATTTCCTGAATCAATGAACTATAGTGGTTATCCATAACCACAACAGCAACATAGCCAATAGTAAGAGATGATGGGAATTTCATCCTAAGAATACTACAAGGGCCAAATGCCCTGTGTCTCTCCACTAGAGGCTTTCTTGCATTGGTTGTGTATAGGAGAGCATGTAATACAGATAGCCGACAAGTAAGTCATATCTGGAATAATTTCATTGGCTCTGTAGATTCTGTTGGGCTTCTACTCCAGCATGTCCCAACATTGACTGTGATAGCTTGTGCTGATGGGAACATCTAGAGGGCTATACTTTGCTCACAACAGTTTATAGCAAATTAAAATATCTGCTAAATTAAACAACACTGCTTGGAGTACCTGGAAAGGGAAAAGAGCCAGGGCAAGCATCACTGATGGACCCAGATAAGACCGGTGCCCAAGGATGCTCATCATCACAGATCCCATAGCCACTTTGCCAAGGAGTGTCCAAATGTCCAGGCAGTGTTGTTAACCTGTAGCCACAAACCAGTTTAAGAAGTTTTCATCTATTCCAGGAGCAGCTCTTTTGTCCAGCTAAGGAATCTGAATTGCCTACTTTCATTCACTGCCATTTGGGAACCACCTCCACCCTGCATAATGATGTCAGATTTTTATGGATATTTCCACTTACTGTGAAAAGCAAATTTTAAACGGTATGTTATGAATGAATGAAAAACTGTGGAATCTCCAAGTCTGCATTTTCTTTTAAAGAAAGAACATTTGCTTCAAAACACACAAACTCACAACTTATTTATTTCCTTCTTGCTGCAGTTCTTAGGTTCTATGCAACCAGAGTAAACTGAGGCATTAGCAGAGAGGAGACTTCTTTTAAGAAGTATGAATCTAGAACCTTACCATTTTGGCAAAGAGAAAGGCGGTCTGCTGCATCAGCTGGTATTTAAACAAACAAACAAAATTATTAGGCAGAGCATAACAATCAGACAGTCCTGGCTCTGATTCTGTGGTCCAAGAATGCTCTGAGGAGGACCCAGATGATGATGTGAGGCTGAAGCCACACTTCTAATGGGACAGCATTTCCAGACATGTAACTAGATTCAGTTTGGACAATCGGAACGGTGTCCCCACCCTGTAGGCATTAAACTGGCAGCTGGGACATAGGCTTAATGCCAGGGCCAGCTGTTGGTTACAGTCCTTATCTTATCTTCAAGCTTCCATAGAGATGTCAAAAAAAACCTGTTGCTACCCTTTGAATTTGAATGGCTGTTGTGTGCACGGTTTTCAAAGTCCACTTTTTTCTAAGTGTGGCTGGCATTTCCTGCTTCTAACAAAATGAGCTCTAACCACTGAAAATTTAGGGGAGAGTAAAAATGTTAGCTCCAGACCAAAAGAATGCCTTCAGAGACACGGAAGAGCAGACAGATCATATAGCAGGCACACTGCCAACTCCCATTTCAAAGGACTTCAAAAAGTCCCTTCAGTGTGTGGCAAAGACAGGAGAAAGGATGGGCTCTTTTGATGCTTGAGGAGAAAGACAAGATGCCTTTTACCCCGCCCCACCACTGTCACCTCCACAGGTGAATTCAGAACTTAGAAAGGATCAGTTATTGACTGCAACTCCCAGAATCCCCAAGCCAACATGCTCAGATCTCTTTTTCACATGGTCACACAAAGCAGCCTTCCCCCTCCCCATCCGTTAGGCTTGCCCCAGGGAGGTGGTGGGGAGCTGCTCTTCAAGAAATACAGATCCAATATGAATGTCCCTTTTGGCCCTAGAAGCTCATAGATCCACAGAATTATAATTTAAAGGAGTTGGAAGGGGCCTATAAGGCTATCTAGTCTGACCCCAAGCAAAATGCAGGAACCCAAACCAAAGTCTATCTGGCCAAATTAACAGCATGGGTTGGATGGGGGGGGGGAATTCTCCTTGAAAGATTAATGAAGATGCCTCCCCTTCCTCAGTCCATGAGCTGTGCGTATCCTTGAGTGTGTGGACTTATTTGTGTGTGTAGTACTTTGGATGACAGGTCAAGTCTTTGGGTGCCAAGGGGTCTCTGTGATATTTTTGCTAGAAACAAACAAACAGAGCAACCTTCCTGTGATTCTTCCCCTGGAGACAATCACTGCTAGGGTTACCTTTTTCTCCTTTGGGTCCCTGTTTCCCAGGTGGCCCCATATCTCCTGCAAGAGAGACAAACACACACCATGATGGCACAGTGGACATAAGAGGTCAACAGTGAAGACAACCATACTGGGAACTATGAGGGGGACACTTGGAAGAAGAAATGATTGAGTGACAGCTCAAAGACAGAGCCTGTCCTTCCCATGGAGAAGGTCTCTAAATTGGCCACAGAACCCCTTTTGGGATGGAGCCAAACCCCAAGGGGCCTGGGCCATCCCTTTTCTCTCCCCTCTTCGGCCACTACCTTTTCTGTTTATTTTTCCGTTCCTGACACCTTTCTCCCACCGCTCTCTTTCCTTATCAACCTCCTTCCCTCAAGGGCTGCTGACAGGAAGAGGCCAGACTCCTCTTTTCAGATATTGGAATGGGACACCAGCCGTGGGCTTCTGAAATCAGCCCAAGCACCACTTGAAATAAGGTTAAGGGTCATAGGCTGCCGACTGCAGTCAGACATAAGGCCTCCAAATGCAGGGCTGTTCTCTGGCTGCCTTTGAGGAACCAACTGTCAAGGAAGGCATGTAGCCATCTTAGGATGGAATGATTGGTATGAAACCACTGCCCTTTCACTCAGCCTATCCCACCACCACTCCAGCATGGAAAAGTTACTTTTTGGATGACAACTACCAGAATCCCCCAGCCAGTCTCTCCCATTCTCTCTCTCTCTCTCTCTCTCTCTCTCTCTCACACACACACACACACACACACACACACAGACAGACAGACACACACAGACACACACACACACACACACGCTTTCTACCTTTTAGGCCCTGCAACCCAGGTGCTCCTTTTTCTCCAGGGCTTCCTGCTGCTCCTGGAAAACCAGGGCACCCTTGAAGGATGGCAAGCTTCTCATTGCCAGAAAGACCCACAATCTTCACCTCTGCAGAAAGACAAAGTCACCATGGAAATCTGCATTTTCCTTCCAGATGTTGAGCCATTAGATACTCCCTGATATGTAGCTCTAATTAATCACAAGCCTAGCCACTACCCACCCAGCCTCCCACCCTCTTTTTGTTTGGCTAGCTCTGTTTTGCTTCCAAACTGAGGGCTTCTTGTAAAAGTATCCCAAATGTGCTGTTCGAATAAATGACTGTAGTAACTGAGCCCCGTGAACGGTGCAGATGGCACAGTTTTTCATTGCTTGTTGTTTAGTGTTTGCACACTGAAAACAGGACTATGGGAAACCTACAAGTCTCTGGCTATTCTCATTCTCATGCTGCAGTTATCACACTCACTGTTGTTTGTTTTGTAGAGCTTTGGACAATTTTTGGACTACAATGCCCAAAACCACTCAGTCAGCATGGCCAATTTTGAGCTGAAGCATCGCCTGTCTTAGACTAGAAGCTGCCCCTCAGATGGGTAAATGGAAACCATCCTTTTGCTGGGTGGAAAACAGTGAGAGCGACCCTTTGGAATTAATGTGCATCTTTGCCAGTTGTTTGGAAAAATTTCTCAGAGAAACAGAGCAAACTTGTCTATTATGTTCTTACTTCATGCTGAAGGCCTGTTGATTATGGCAGGGGGCACAACTCAGTGGTAGGGTAAAATTTTTGCTTGCAAAAGGTCCCACATTCATTCCCCAAGCATCAGCAGGTTTAGTCTGAAACTGCAGAGAACCAGTGCCAGCTGGCCAAAACAACTGTAAGTTAAACAGATCAGTGGCTTTAATTTAGTGCAATGCTGTTTTCCCTCTTCAGTCACCATCAGAAAATAATTACCGTATTTTTCCGTGTATAAAATGACACTTTTTCCTAAAATAATTAGAGGAAAAATTGAGGGTTGTTTTATACACAGAAATAAGGGAGGGGGAGGGATCAAAGTGCTTTGATCCCTGCTTTCCCCCTCCACGTTTCGTAAAAAGTGGAGGGGGAAAGCAGCTTTTTGCAAAGGAAGTGTAGGGGGGAAGCACTTTCCTCGCAAGAAAGTGGAGGGGGAAAGCAGGAATCAAAGCACTTTGATCCCTGCCTTCCCCATCCACTTTCTTGCAATGAAAGAAATTTTGGGTTAGAAAAGTGGGGGAGGGCATCTTATACATGGGGGTGTCTTATACACAGAAATAAATATGGTAGTCTCCTACCTGGGCATGTGCTGGGAACATCCGTTGCTTCCATCCAGGCAGAACACCAGAGCAAGGCTGCAAAAACACACTGAACAAGGTCCAAATCCATCTCTTCTTGGTCCCTCTTCACAACTGAACACTTCTGCTTTGTCTCCTACTCTCTCTATACTCGATGGGAACAACAACGTGGCTTATCTTGAAGAGCAAGCTGTTGGTTACACTCCTTATCTTCAAGCTTCCATAGAGATGTCAAAAAAACCTGTTGCTACCCTTTGAATTTGAATGGCTATTGTGTGCACAGTTTTCAAAGTCCACTTTTTTCTAAGTGTGGCTGGCATTTCCTGCTTCTAACAAAATGAGCTCTAACCACTGAAAATTTAGGGGAGAGTAAAAATGTTAGCTCCAGACCAAAAGAATGCCTTCAGAGACACGGAAGAGCAGACAGATCATATAGCAGGCACACTGCCAACTCCCATTTCAAAGGACTTCAAAAAGTCCCTTCAGTGTGTGGCAAAGACAGGAGAAGGGATGGGCTCTTTTGATGCTTGAGGAGAAAGACAAGATTCCTTTTACCCCACCCCACCACTGTCACCTCCACAGGTGAATTCAGAACTTAGAAAGGAACAGTTTTTGCGCCATCCCTTTTCTCTCCCCTCTTCGGCCACTACCTTTTCTGTTTATTTTTGTGTTCCTGACACCTTTCTCCCACCTCTCTCTTTCCTTATCAACCTCCTTCCCTCAAGGGCTGCTGACAGGAAGAGGCCAGACTCCTCTTTTCAGATATTGGAATGGGACACCAGCCATGGGCTTCTGAAATAATTCCAAGCACCACATGAAATAAGGTTAAGGGTCGTAGGCTGAAAGAGACAATCCACACCAGCTGTGTGGGAAAAAGAGGATCCAGGAAGGGAGAGGTTGGACAAGGTAAAAGGGAGAAAAAGAAAGGTGGGAGAAGAGGAAGACCAAGGCAAAGGGTGTAAGGAGCAGAGAGGTGGTGCAAGAAAAGTAAGAAGTCTAGAAGGACTCTATGTGGGAAGAAAGAGTTGAGGAAGAAGAACGGAGGAAGTCCTAGGACCCTAAGCTAGATCCCAAAACTGGGAGAGAGGTATGCTGGAAATTCCCTGCTTGTGAGGTGGCCCTCAGACATTCCCACCAACCCCCTAGGAAACCTTCCCTGTGAGAAGAGAGAGTGAGAGAAAAGGGACAAGAGGAAAAGGGTTAGGGTTAGGAAAGAGGCTGAGAAAGAGAGAAGGTCCTCTTCCCAACGGCCAGCTCCTCAGATGGAGGCCCAGAGACAGGCAGAGGTGCAGAAGGAGGCCCCTGGATTCGTTTGGGATGTCACCAGAACTGAGATGGGATGAATGTGGGATTCCCATCCTTGCTGTGGGAATCGATACCATGGGTCCCATGGCCACTCCACCATGAGGAAGACGAAGGGAGGCTGAGGGGGAAGTAACCGCTTCAGGTCCTGAGGAGAGGGATGAGAATGGTCCTTTGGGCGTCGGAGGTGATATCAGACTGTTAGATATGGAACCGTTTGAGGTTGTTGTTGAGAAAGCACCTGTTGTGCATAATAAAAGTTTTTCATTTAAGCAAGAAGCATCTATGGTTGTCATGATCTTGAAATGCCCCATTAACTGACATTTGTGGAAGATTTAATTGCCATTATCTTAAATTCACAAGTCTCCAACGTTTTCCCTATGTTTTCTCTTTCATCTTTTTTTTTCTTACCAGTGAAAATCCATGAAAGCAAAAAAGAATGCCCATACAACGCCTTTTGACTGTGCATAGCAGGAGCTGTCAATCTAGGAGTAGCTGGCATCTTCCATTTGTAATTCTGCTCCGCATTTGCAATATTAGGGACCAACCATCTACAACAATGAGGGAGCCCTGGAGACTTGGGTCCCCTCTGGGCTTCTCCGGATGTCTATGTCGCCTTCCCCATGGCACCGTCGTTCAGTGAAGCTCCAACTTTTATTGCCATTCTGAAAGGTTGAAATGCCTGTCCCAGGCCAGCATCTTGTTGCAAAACTGAAGAGTAGAAAGGTGACTGTGTAAACACCTCCCTGCAGGTTCCTTGTCACATGACCAGTTGCACAGCCAGTCTTTGTACTATCTCTGATCAAGGACAGGAAATAACAAGAGGGGGATTCCCTTGAATCTGCAGGGGATTTCCATCTGTTATATCCAGTCCCTCATCTGAGACAGAGGAGATCTTATTTCTCACTTGCACCCAGCACTTCCCATTACTCACTGGGTGTGCTGCATTCTTCCAGGCAGGAACAACATGATCAACATGAACTGCGGGATAGCACAGTAGTTTAGGCATCTGGCTGTGGAGCCGGAGGCTGGGAGTTCAGTTCCCTACTGTGCCTTCTTAATAGGAGCAGGACTTGATGATCAATAGGGTCCCTTGAAGCAGTTTTAAAATTGCCCGGTCCTGGGAATGACTGTTAATTACGCACTTTGATTAGTCCTAAGGACTGGGAGGACCGGCAGGTTTGTTCATAAGCAGGATGAAAAGAACATGAGATATTTAAAATAATAATAATTTTAAAAACAGAACAAATACGAATGTGGGAAAAAGCAAAATGGACAGCTTTGTCCACTCCTACTCAATCTTTGTATCTATACATAGAAGCTGAAAAAGTATCAGAAATCTGTTTATTTTAAGGAAGATACTAACACCAGGAAATGTACTTGGTTTCACCCAATTTAAACACTCATAAGTCCTTTCTTCACACTTTTCCTTCTCTTCCACTCCCATTTGCCCCTCCTGCCGCTGATTTCTGTCTCCCAAAATTGTTCTGGACTTCAACACCAAGAACCACCCAGACAGCAGGGTCGATAGAGATACAAGAGATAGTCATCTGATTAAGCTGGGGAATTGGTAGCAGGCATTTCACCTTTCTGTTTCTAGCTCTGACCATTTCAGAATGAGAGCTAAAACCCTTTAATACTCACTCCAGCAAGGCCAGTTATAGAGATACATAGCTATCCATTCTGTAAGCTGGGACCTCAACAATAGCCATGCAAATTGTTACGTTTCTATTTCAGATTGTTTTAAAGATCTTCAAAGGTAAGAGGACTACACCTCCCATGATCTCCACGACCGTCTTTGGACTGCAGCTCCCAGAATCCTCCAGGGAGCATGGCTGATCAACATCAAGCCAATCAAGCGCTATCAATGCAAAACATGTGTCTAGCTCTGAGTATTTTGGTTTGGGAAGGGGACAAGAACTGCCAGAATACCCCAGCCAGTATGGCCAGATTATATAAACCCTAGCTACGTATTTATTTACATTGGGATCTCAGCAGTACCCATAGAAAATTCCATATTCCTAGTTTTTCCTGTTGGAGGGATGACCATTTCAGAATAGTCAGAATCTTGCAACCTGCGCTGTCAGTTGAAGTGTAATCCACCACGCGGTTTGAGTCAAAACAGCAGTACAAAACAGCATCTGTACAAAACGTCCTCTTTTAAGTGTTTGACATTTTGGAGATCTTTTGAAGTGGACAAACACACAAACTTTCTAATAGATTCATGAAAGGAATTTCCATTTCCATTGGATGAGGAAGCCTTTCACTCTTACGGAGTTAGAGACATAGAATCACAGAATAAGTGAGTTGGAAGGGGTTTATAAGGCCATCCAGTCCAAACACCACCACACCCCCCCCCCCCCCCGCTCAAGGCAGGAATCCAAATCAGAGCAGATCGGACAGACGGTTGTCCAATTTTTTCTTGAATGACTCCAGTGTTGGAGCACTCGCCACTTCCTGAGATAATTGGTTCCGTTGTCATACTGCTCTAACAGTTAAGAGGTTTTTTCTGATATTCAGCCCAAATTTGGTTCCCTGTAGCTTGAGCTAATTATTACATGTCCTGCACTCTGAGATGATTGGGAACAGATCCTGCCCCTCCTCTGGGTGACTACCTTTCAAGTATTTGAAAAGTGCTATCATGTCTCCCCACAGTACTCTAGAAGAGGCTTAACCATTGCTGAATAGAGGGGGACTGAATAGAGGAAGAGCTGCACAATTTATACATAAATTGTTGAAACAGTTTATACATAAGGTAGTCATGATAGCCAGCTGCAATCATGTCACCAATTGTCATGTGTAAGATGGAGCAGGCTTCTTTCTTACAACTCAGGAGGATAGGACCAGAAGGAATGGATTCATGTTACAAGCAAGGAGACTTTGACTTAACACTTGAAAGAAGTCCTTAACCATGAGAGCCATTTGACAAGGGAATCACACGGTGGACTTTCTTTCCCTAGATATTTTAAAGCAGAAGTTGGATGGCCACCTGTCAAGGGATGCTTCAAGGTGTGAATTTCTAGCACTGGCAAGGGGACCCCAAAGATCCTGCACTTGATGATCCTTGGGATCCCTTCCAGCTCAATGACTCTGGGATCCCTCACCACTGACTGTGCTTGTTCAGGTTGGTAGGAATTGCAGCCCAACACTGTCTCAAGGGTCACCGTCTCCCAACTCTACTCTAGTGAATTTTTTTTTCCACTGATGTGTACATTTCTTTTTGGCTTCCCCAGTAGTCTACCAAGCTTGTGATCCTAACAAAAAAGGAGATAAAATTAGTCTGGCATGAGTTGTTTTTGAGAAACCCATGCTGAGTCTTAGGACTTACACTGTCCTTTTCTAAGTGCTCCCAGACTGACTGTTTAATGATCTGTTCTAGAACCTTTCCTGGTATTGATGTCAAGAAGATTGGTGGTTGCCCAGATCGCCTTTCCTCTTCTTTTGGTAGATGGGAATGAGATTTGCCCATCTGCAGTTTTCAGGGACCTCACCTGCTTTCCAAGAATTTTTGAAAACAGAGCCTCTGAGATTACAGCTGCAAATTATTTTAGTACCTTTGGATGGAGTTTATCTGGCCTGGAGAGTTAAATTCATCTAAGGTAGCTAGGTGATCCCATACCATCTCCTTTTCTATCTTGTGCAGCTGTCCTCTCATTTCCTCCTATATTTGCTCCCACCAGCTTGGGCACTATTTTCCTTTTCTTAAACACAACACACACACACACAACACACACACACACACACACACACACACAAGATAGGCATTAACAGCTCTACCTTCTCTCTGTTGCCCCTTAGTAATTCCCCATCCTCTCCATCCATCAGACCTAACATTTCCTTGTTCTTCCTTTTGGTTCAGATGTACATTAGTTGAAAAATCCCTTTTTGTTCTTTTAAAAAGCTCTTATATGTTTGAGCTCATTTTGAGCTTTAGCCTTCCCACCCTTACCTGTACAAATATTGGCAACCTCTTTGTACTCTTCCTTAGGGATCTGCCCCCTTTTCTACTTCTTATAGATATCCCTTTGAAATTTTAGCTCATCTGGTAGCTCTTTATGCAGCCTGGTTTCTTTAGATGTCTCCCACATAGGAATCCCACAATCCTCATAGGAATTTTTATTGATTGTACTTTCTGCCTCTCACTCTTAAGACACTCCTATCCATAATCGATTCCCTTCTCTTTGGGTTATTCTGTCCATGGGATCTAACTTACTATTTCTTTGAGCTTATTGAGATCAGTTTTCCTAAAATCTAGAGTGCAGGTTATACTATTCTCATCTCACAAGAGAACAAGGTCACTTTCACCTAGATTTCCCACTGCTTGCATATTATTGAAATTCTTCTCTGCTAGTTAGGACCTGCTAGTAGGATAGTTAGTCCCATTGTTGCTTCTCCTACTTTCTGGAAGATGGAATTGTCAGCAAGGCAAATGAGGAATTTATTGGATCTTACACTACTAATGGAGTTGGGCATCCATCAAACAGCAGGATAGCTGAACTCTCCCGTTACTACTGAGTCTTTCCTCTCGGAGTATTTGGCAGTGTGATCTAGAGAGGCATCATCAAAATCTTCAGTCTGGCTAGGAGGTCATCTGAGGGTAGGCACTGTGAACCCCTGCCCTCTGTCATGGACAGATCACTTCCTACTGAGATTCAACATGTCTATCATGACCCACCCCCACCCCCGCGGGGAGAACGGACCTGTGAAAATGGTCTGCCCTCGCAGGCTTCTTGACCCGGAAGGTTCCAAGAGGCTCTGGGAGGGCTTCTGGCCGACCTGATAGATGACCCTGTCGAAGCCCAGGTCAATAGATGGTATCTGGAGACAACCTGGGCGGCTGACATGATCGCCCCCAAACGCCCTCTCCGCTCCAGAGCTCGCACTGCTCCTTGATATACTGGGGAGCTGCGAGCTATGAAGTTATCAAGGAGACGGCTAGAGAGCAGGTGGAGAAGAGATCAGTCGGCACAGAATAGGGCTGCAGTCAAAACTATGGCCAATAAATATGCTAATGCCCTTAAATAGGCAAGAAAGACTTTTAACCTCCAGAGGATTGGTGAGGCTGCAAACCGACAAAGCGGAATTGTTCCAGGTGGTCCGCGACCTTACCAGTTCTGGCCGTTCAAGGCCTCATTTTGAGTTCACCAGTGATCAGTTTGCAGCCTTTTTTTAGAACAACAATCGAGGCCATTCATGCCAACCTTGACTCCACCAGCCGTTCAGCTGATCCGGGGGTGACCCTCGCTGCCCCATCTCCCATTGCCCAGTTGGTTCAGTTTGACCCTGTAGTCAAGGAGGAAGCCTCCGGGGTGATGGCTAGATGTAGGCCCACAGCCTCCTCACTGGATCCTTGCCCAGCGTGGCTGATCAGAGCCACGAAAGGGGCTATGATGGATTGGGTTGTGAACATTATTCATCACTGAGGGAGGGAATGCTTCCCTCCCACTTTAAAGAAACCACCATCCGACCCATCATCAAACGCCCCCAGGAACCTTAACAATTTCTGTCCCATTGCTAACATACAGTTCCTGGCCAAGGTGATCGAGAGGGTGGTGACGAATCAGCTTCAGACATACCTGGAGCAGCAGCATTGGCTTGACCCATTCCAGTCTGGTTTCAGGCTGCTATGGGGTTCTGAGATGACATTGGTTGCACTGCAGGATGACCTTTTAAGGGAGGCGGACAGGGGCAGAGGCACCCTGTTGGTACTCCTAGATCTCTCAGCGGCTTTGGATGCCGTCGACCACGGCATCCTCCTGGACAGGCTCTCTGAGGTTGGGATTGGGGGCTTAGCATTGAGCTGGCTCCGATCCTTCCTCGAAGACCGTGTCCAGAGAGTTCAGCTAGCAGAGGAGGTGTAGGCACCTTGGACCCTTCAGTGTGGGGTTCCTCAGGGATCGGCACTATCCCCCATGCTGTTTAATATCTATGTTAAGCTGTTGGGGGAGGTAACCAGGAGTTTTGGAGTAAGGTGTCATCAGTATGCTGAGGACACACAACTCTGTCTCTCCGTTACCACTTCTGCAGTGGATGTCGTCCGGACGCTGGAGCATTGCCTGGTTGCAGTACTGGAATGGACCAGGGCTAACAAGCTCAAGCTGAATCTGGACAAAACAAAAAGATTTTGCTCCTGGGGGGGGGACCTCCGATAGTTTAGGGGAGATGGTACCTAGGCTGGATGGTACTCCCCTCCAGTTTAGAGACCAAGTGCGTAATTTGGGCGTTATTCTGGACCCGGCTCTTTCTTGGGAGTCCCAGATTGCAGCCGTGTCCAGATCAGCCTTTAACCAGCTTAGGCTAATTGCCCAACTTTGCCCCTACCTAGACGAGGACTCCCTCAGGACTTTGGTGCAGGCCCTGGTCATCTCCCGGATCGACTACTGCAATGCCCTCTATGTGGGGCTCCCCTTGAACCTGATCCGGAGACTTCAGCGGGTCTGGTGGTTGGTGCAAGTAAATTTGACCACATCACTCCAGTTCTGGCTCGCCTCCACTGGTTCCCCGTGCCGTCCCAGATCAGTTCAAGATTACACATACAAAGCCCTCCATTGTTTGAGTCCATGTTACTTGTCAGAGCGTCTCTCCTTAATGTCATCTGCCTGACCCACAAGGTCATCCCAGTCAAGGCTCCTCTGGGTGGTCACCCTGAGAGGGGCCCATAAATCCTCTACAAGAGGTAGGGCCTTCTTTGCAGTGGTTCCAACTTTATAGAACCAGCTTCTGAAGGAGCTCTGCCTAGCCCTCTCCCCGTGGACTTTTAGGTAAGGTAAAGGTTAAGGTTCCCCTTGACATTTAGTCCAGTCATGTCCGACTCTAGGGCGCGGTGCTCATCCCCGTTTCCAAGCCGTAGAGCCAGCGTTTTGTCCGAAGACAGTTTCCGTGGTCACGCGGCCAGCGCGACTAGACACGGAACGCCGTTACCTTCCCACCGAGGTGGTACCTATTTATCTACTCGCATTTTTACATGCTTTTGAACTGCTAGGTTGGCAGGAGCTGGGACAAGCGACGGGAGCTCACTCCGTTGCGTGGATTCAATCTTACGACTGCTGGTCTTCCGACCCTGCAGCACAGAGGCTTCTGCGGTTTAACCCGCAGCGTCACCATGTCCCCTTTTTGGACTTTTAGGAAGTAATTAAAGACACTGCTTTTCAGGGAGGCTTCCCGCACCGACCCCAGCTGACCACCTTCCCCCCCGCTTTTTTCTCCCCCCTCCTCTTCTTCCCTCCCCTCTTTTCCTCCATCCGCTCTGAGATCAGTCGGTGCCATCTTTTTTATTTATTTAGGGTTATTGTTGTCGGTTTTAATATTTCTATTTTCATTTTTGTTTTCTATTTTACGAGTTGTAACCGACCCAGAGTAGTGCTGTGACACTAATGGGAGCGGGATACAAATTGAATAAATAAATCTTCCTACAGGGACACCCTTTTCCAGGTGCTCCTGCTAGAGGCAGCCTTTCCAGTGGGGGTGCCCCACATACGAAATACCTTTCCCACAGAGGCAACCTCTTTAGTGCCGGATGAGAACTGCCGTGCTTCCACGCAGAGGCTGCACAAAGTCTCCCACTCCCCCCACATTGCAGACACTGCCTCACCATGTTGTTATGGACAGAATCAGCTGGTCCCCACATGCCACCACAAGAAGCTGTGCTCTTGATTCCCTATTCTGGGCCACTCCACTCACCTCCAGCGAATCTGGTCAGCTTCTTCTTGGCTACAGAAGGTCCTTGCAAGATGAGGTTCAGTGGGAGAGGCGGTCACAAAAATAGCCTTTAGGATTCCTCACAACTGGGTCTCACTGAAGAAGCTGGATGGCATTCCTGGAGATGAATAGAGCAGTGCAGAATGGGAGAGCAAAGTTGGGGCTTCTTTTGTTGGCAAGCAGGGGAGCAGTAGAGACTGTTCTGCAACAGCTTTTCATTCTTCTGCCATTTGGGGTGACTGCCTCAGTTTGTTCAAAAGTAGGGCCAGCCCTGCTTCCTGCTGCTGTGTGCCTTTCACTGCATGCTTTCAGGGCCTACATCTGGTCTCTACAAAACCAGGTAGAGATTTTTACACACCTGGGGCTTTTCAGTCTCCCAGTTTTTGAATCTGTTAGAGCTTCCTAACATTATTATTGTTACTGTTATTGCATTATTACTGTCACCTGCTTAAGGTTTTCCTTTGGTTTCATTCTGTGGCTGTTTATGTATTAGACTTGTGTATTTTATGGTACTAGCTGGTCAGGGTGCAATTAGACAGGCATTTAGCCTACTGTTGGGTATGCTGTGAGGATGGGTTGGTTCACTCCTTTTTTCCAGTGATCGCACCACATAATTACTGGAGCAAACCAAATTGTCTCCAGAGTGTTCCTATCCACATTTTTCTGAGCCCATGTCAGGAGTTTCTACTTTTTTAGTGCAAGTAGGATTGCTGTGGTTTGAATCAGCTGTGGGCAGTTGCTCAACCATCTCTTTAAAACAAGGCAAAGAAAAGTGCTTTTTAAATAAGTGATCTGCCAATATCCTGAAGTGGCTCTCTTAATCCACTTCAGGATATCAGAAATTCCTATCAGAAGGAGCTGGACCAAATAGGGTTACTTGAGCTCATGGCATATTGCATCTCTACCAAACACAAGCAACCCTACTTACCCTACACCGCTCCAAAAGAGCCTGTGCAGACAAGCCCTCAGAGAGCTTTGGCTTGCACACAGTATAGGAATCTCATTAAATAAAGATAGTGTTTATATTTTCTTTTGGTGCTCCCATTTGCATTTAGCGGCCGTATCGGAATTTTGCTTCCCACAATGCCCGCATGCCACTGTGCAAAATCTTTGTGATCCATCTGTGCTGTAATGCCAGATATTTGGGAGCAGCTTGACACTGAATGGTCAATTATGATTCGTGAGCTTTCCAAAGACCTGATTGTAGAAGAATCAGAAACTCCTAGCACTATAAGGTTGCTACAGGCCAACTCAGATGCCTGTGTTTTGACTCTCCTTGGACACATGCTTTATGTGGAAAATCATGATGAATGTCTTGTAGTCCAGAATTTACACTATTGCTCACAGAGCAGCAGGTGACAAAGCTATGGCAGCATCACTCCTGTAATCAAAATTCTCCTCTCTGTATAAAGCACAATACACAATACACTCCACAAATATTTCATTTTATTTTATCTGAGAGGTCTCTCCTCCTCTTTTTCTTTCCTCCATTGTCTGTTATTTCACAGCTCCTTCAATGGGGCAACTCAGATCTGGACTCTTTGGGATCCATTCTTAACAGCTAGTCCAACACCGGTTGTATTTCTTGTAAATTGTCAGTTTTTGCTCCATCACTATATCTGACATCAGAAATCCGGCTTCGGAGTTTACGTGCAAGAATGTGTGCAAATGAGACTCCTTGCTTCTTGTGCAAAACATTTAACATCAAGACTCAAATGTCTTGATGGCTGCACGAGACGTCCACCTTTTAAAGTGACCTCGCTAAACAAAATGCATGGGAAAGAAAAGGGTATACAGTGAAGCAGCTCACGTTGCATCCAATATGCCATGTTTGGTGCAGGGTTTAGGAACAAATAAACAGGGGTGAGCAAGAGAAGCAACTACAAGCCAGCAGGCCACCTATTTGGAAGGGGCTCACAATGTCTTTCAGAGGATATACTGGAATACTAGCAAAATATCTTTCAAAACCTAAGCAGTCGTGAGCAGCACTCTCCTGCAAATGAGTTGGTTCAGCATTACATGCAACGAGGAAATCAAGTTAGAAAAGAAGAAAAACAAAACTCAACCAAGTGGGCGAGTATCAGTCAGAGCCAGAGGGTAGTGAGAAAAGAAATAAATTGTGTTTTGTAGGCTTAAAGTAAAAATAAATAAACCAAAGCAAGTTTACATGAAAAAAAACAACACCAGCAGCCTCCAGTTGGCTGATGAGTTCTCAACCTCGCTATTACACATACCCACTGATGAAGCAGATAAGAGTCCCTAAGGCTTGAGAGTGCCAATAAAAAGGTCTTATACATCGTTGTGCCATTTCTGCAGCAAGTTGAAAGTCTGATGGTCCAGACATCCAAGCCAAGTAGCAACACCCATGTGTGGCAATGGGGCTGCATAGGTTTAGTGCAGATCATCTGCTTCAGCAGCTCTCTCTGAAGCAAAGAGAGTATCCTGGCTCCATGCAGCCAGTCCGGGCACCTCTTCTCCAGCTCCTCTTCCCCACAAGAGAAACACGTCAAGACAGCTCCCTGGAGACCAGCCATCAGATCCTAATACAACAGAACAAATGGGAGAGGGGAAGAGGAAATCAACAAGCCAAAGAACAAAGAAAAAAGGTGTCTAGGGTTAGCCAGAATGGTATCTATATATACTTTACCTCTTTTTTTGTCTGTGTGCCTTCCTCAGTACAGGAAACAAGAATTACAAGTTGGAGAACAAAGAAGGTGCAACTTGAGAATGACCAAATACTAAGATTAAATACATGCTGAGTCCACTTTCACCATTTCAATCATTATTTGCAAAACAATTTACATCTGAAATTCAAAGTTTCTGTCAACAGTACAACAATTTGGCATCTTGCTGGCTTTCATTTTGGCAGGGGTCTGGCTTGAGAAGCTGTCAACTGACAGATCTTATGTCTCAAATAGATAACCATTGCCACCACATGCCAACTTTAAAACAGAGCTCTCAAATAGTGTAAAAATACAGAATGCTAAATAAAACAGCTACAAAGCAACAAATATGTATATCAATCATTCAAAACTTCTGAGAGTTCTCTTGGAAATATTTTACATGAATATTTATGCAGAAGGAGAAGAACTGGATGGTAGCGTGATCGTCACATGTCTAAGCTGGCCATCCTGAAGTTACAAGTAGGTATTTTTTTTTACTTTGCTTCCTATGTGTTGGGCAGGTGCTGTATTCATGACTCACTGGATTTATGGGCCTTATTCCCTAGGAATTATATTTTAGTCTTCAGGAGTAATTCCATATCCACTGTTCCTGGTGTAAGCCCCACTGGATTTAGTGGAACATGACCTTCAGTGGTGATGCATAGGTTTGTGCTGTCAGCCCACAATCTTACATATGCTTAATTTGAAACAAGATCCATGGCAAACAGTGGGTTTTGATTTCCAAAGAAACATGCATAAGAATGCTTTGTTAAAATTTAAGTACAGTTCTAACGTTAAAATTTCCAGTCATGGGAGAGGTCACTGGGCCACCAAACCTATAACAGAAATTAAAACTGAAAAGTATTATCAGGATAACTTTGCAAGATAGGAGCAGCCAGGATTCCCCAAAGGAGATCAGTGGTGTTGCAGTTTGAAATGGGAGAGAAGCCTGGCTGATTTTTTTTTTTTAAAGGTAATTACTATCCTTTTAAACAGATAAATAAATATGAGTGGACACTACCAGATTATTTCTGAAGACTGAGGACAAGAGATTTGCCTTTTAATGCAAGAGTGGGGAACACGTGGTCCTCCAGCTGATGCTGGACTACAACTCCCATCAGCCCCAGCCAGCACAGTCAATGATTAGGAATGATAGGAGCTGCAATCTAGCCATAACTGGAGGGCTGCCCATTCCTCAACCCTGCTTTAATGGTTCAATTTAAGAAGGTAGCACTGGAGGGGAGGTGGGGTCGGACAAGAGAATTACGTATTTCTCTCCTCTCCCATTTTATACAATAATCTTAGAATTGCAGAGCTGGAAGGGACCCTATGGGTCATCAACTCCAGCACTATCCCTGTTCCTCAGAAAGACAGAGATTTTGGATTACATTCTAGAATAATAAAAAGACAATTACAATCAATTATCAAATACATGGCTGCTTTCTCCCCACCCACCTACCCCCCCCCTTTTTTTTTTTTTTGGTACAATAGAAAATATATCCAAGAATTATCTGATGGTCCAGACATCCAAGCCAAGTAGCAACACCCATGTGTGGCAATGGGGCTGCATAGGTTTAGTGCAGATCATCTGCTTCAGCAGCTCTCTCTGAAGCAAAGAGAGTATCCTGGCTCCATGCAGCCAGTCCGGGCATCCTCTTTTTGGTACAATAGAAAATATACCCAAGAACAGACCACTCAACTTTCCTGTAGATGTTATTCCCTCCCTGCACCTCGCTTCTTAAAAACAAAACCACCTGAAATGGTACTGTTGCTGTTTCATCGCTGGAGAATAAGAGGCTGTCTTTTTCCATGAAAGGAAGGCATTGTTTTGAGATACGGATTGAACATTAGCCTCTCAAGCCTATCCCCTCTGACTGTGCCCTCTCCTGTTCTGTGGCAGTGGGTTGTGGGCCCCCTAATCCCATACATCTGGAGGGTGTCGGATGGAGAAGGCCGATATAAATTGTATCTTATACTTCCTTTGCCGTTAATCAGTTCAGGGTGCACTCCCTTTCAAAATGAAAAGATAAAAAAGCAGCACTACAATATCCAACCAAATTCTATATAAAAACAAGCTACATTCTGCAGAACCAAGCAAACTGGTTGGTTTCAGACAACCTGTTGTGTCCTGTTCATGTATAGCAGTTAAAGATGCTTCTCTCCTTCCCCCATCAAACTCTAAAAAGCTGGAACTACTGGAAAATCAGCAGTTGTCCAGATTCTGAGATGAGCATTGTCCATGTTTTCAAGCGTATTACCACAGCCATAGAGGCCAGAAAGGAAGTCAAGATGACTAGTCAACAGATTGGAGGTTGAGGTGAAACTCATTGGCTTTAACTGGCCCTGCAGGATTACAAGGGATGTGGCAGGGACTGTGAACAGAAACATGTGTAAGTCCTTGTGCCATTGCAGTTCTTGCACACACACCCCAATAACTAGTTTGTTCACTTGAAATAGTGCAGGTAAGGGAAGGGTATAATTAACCGAAGCACAAAAAAAACCCTGTCTAAGCAGTAGAATTCCGTGTTGCTCAGTGGTAGAGTAGATGCTTTGTATGGGTCCTGGGTTCAGTCTCTCATAGAGCTTGGCAAGACTCTTTTTTGAAATCTTGGGGAGCTCCTACCAATACAAAGGTAGTTGGACTGAGAGTCTGACTCATACAAATCAACTTCCTCTGGAGGTTTTGCAGCACCTGATGAGGAAGGTATGTGACTTGGTGGTACAGCCCATGCTTTGCTTTCAGAAGGCCCAGGTTCAGTTACTGGCATCTCCATCCAGGAAAAAAACTCCCCTCTGACAATCAAAGTATACAACACAAATAGTATGTTGTTAGAAGTGAGAATCCTTATGCACCCAAAGACATCTGGTAACCATAGCAGGCACTTTCCTCATCTCTTGTATCTTGCAAATTAGCTTACTTTGCTTTGTGACTGGCCATTGGGAGGGCTTCATTCACAACTCACAGCTTAGGCATGAAGCTCAGAAGGTATCATATCACTGGCACACTAATGTGGTTTCAGATTGTAATAACACACTATCTGTGTTGTACAGTTTGATTCTAAGACCCAGAAAATCCACTGCCAGTCTTGGCAAACACCACAGAACTGGATGGACCAATAGGGTGGGTATCCCCCATGTGTAACGCTTCCATCTATGTTTTCCCATCACTTATTATATGTTGCTTCTGTTCACACACAGAGACACAAATTAAGGAGGGGAAAATAAAATAGTTGGGTGTCTAGTTGGGAAGCTTCCTTTATCATCCTTGCTTTTTCTTTTTCTTTGCCAAGGATGTTCCAGGCTTTGGGTTATCCTCTCAGAAACCAAGAAATGCTGCAGAATGACAAAACCTCAAAGCACCACAAAGTCCTGGAGAAAACACGCTCTTACAAGCTTTTATTAGGAAGTCAGGATCACAGGTCTTCACTCCAGACAACGTCCCGCACTTTGCTATCGTCCTTCCTTCCTTCCCTCCCTCCCTTCCCCACCCCACCCAGGAAGGGTCCAGCAACACAAAAGCCACACAGCAACACAAAAAGGGCACAGCAAGAACACAGAGAATTCATTCTTCAGCCAGGGGAAGAGAAGGAGAAACGAGCAACTAGGTTACTACACATCCACATTCACTCTGTTAAGGGTGTGTATTGGACTGGGCAGAAAAGGAAATGGAAGGACAACACCTTTTCAAGGTTTTCCAGCTGCCAACGTCTCCAGTTGCCTGGGCAATAATTCCCACTGGTATTGTGCAAAGGGCCCAAGGTCTGCTTTGAAAGGCTGCTATTCAGAGACCCAGATCTGGCTTCAGACCTGACCTTCCTAAAGAAACCAGATGTGTCTGCTACGAGAAACTGGTTTAAACGTATGTTGAGGTTTACAGCAATCTCATTATGGCTCTCAGAACCAGTCATGGCCTGTTGACTCAGCTCGTACTGGAAGAGATCCTTCTGCTTTTGGAAGATCCCAGGATCGAAAGGATGATGTGTGTAGCTGTTAGTTTCTCTTTGGCTTATAGAAGGGGTCAGAAACTTTTTGTCCTCTGGATGTTTGGCCTTCAGCTTCCATCAGCAATAATCAGCACAACTAATAGGGGTTGTGAACATTGTAGTCCAAGGTGCCTGGAGATTTTGTACCAAATATTCTCATTGACAGGGAAGCACCACATGACTTTACATGCACAAAGCTCCAGGTTCGTTTTCTGGCATTTCCATGTAAAGGAAACTTGATCTATGTGAAATTTTCCAGAACCAATGCCAGACAGAGCTAGCAAGACTGACATACAGCCTGACCTGGTATAAAAGGCAGCTTCTTAGGCTAACTGCCAGCCCTTATCTGTGAACCCCCATCTAGACTGTCCCCAAATTTTCTGCCATACACCAGTGGCTTGAGGAACTTAAGCAGGATCTTCCCTGAAATAAAGTTGAAACTTTATTTATTTGTGTAAATAAATCAAATAAACTACAGTATCAATTTGTGTATATTATTTAAAAAGTAAATATCAATTCACTGCAAATCAAATTTTCAACAAATTTACTGTCAAGTTACTTGAATTATAGAGCCAGTTCTACCATTTGGCAGACTGAGACTGGCAGCAGCCTCAGACAGCAGATTCTGGGGGTCCTGAAAGGGCAGAATATTGTTTATTATTATTATTATTGTTTTGTTTTGTTGTTTTAATTGTGAAGGATGGGGAGAGGAGCTTGTGGTAAGTCCTACCTCATATAATAATAAAGAATAATCTTAGAATAATCTAGTTATTTCAAAATAACCAGGCTGAATATTATGCATCTTGAGTTGGATGATGGGTAGGAGTGGTGGGCGGTTGCTGTTTGCTGCTCTGCCTTATGCAGCAAAAAGTATTTGAAGGACCCTGATGATTTGATTTGAGTGAGTTTAACTGAAATGAATGAAATGTATTTCTCTCTTCCATTCATAGTTTTCACTCATTGTTAAATTACAGCTTTAAGATTAAATTTGTTCTAACAGTGCAGTCGTGCATATGTTCATTCAAAGTTAAGTCTCACTTTGTTCAATGGGCTTTATTCCCAGGTTAAGCCTGTGTAGGACTGTAGCCGGAATGCCAGCCACTACATCCTGGCCTGTGAATAAGCTTTTCTGCTGGAGAAGCTTTTGTAGAAGCTTTTCTACTTCTACAAAAAAGCAGTTAGTTTGATGATAGTTTTATCATAATAACTACAGCTCAGAAGACCTAGATTCAAATCCCCACTAAGCCAAGAGACCCACTGGGTGATCTCAGATCAGCCATACTCTCCCAGTCTGATCCACCTCACATGGTTGTTCAGGACAGATGGAGAGGAGGAGGGCCACATACGGCTCTGTGGGCTCACTGCAACAAAAGCAGTTCACTCGTTTTGGAAACAATTGCGGAAATCCTGTTGCTTAGGGTAGTAAGTCACAACTAGAGTAGAGCCACTGAATCAGCAGGGACTTAGTGAGTTACCTCCTCAATAGGTTCCACTGATTCAGTGGGTCTATTCTAGTTGCAACTCACCACTTTAAGCAATGGGATTTCAGCCAATGTTTGAAGATGAAAGAAAGAGGATAGGAAGAACTCTTCAAAAGTTCATGGTCAAAGCGCAGATCAGGGATCTCTCTTAAACCTCTTCCTAGGAAGAGGAGAAAGATAATAGGGCTGCCTGCCATTTTTGTAACTATCTGTATATTTCATTTAAAGACTGTATGCCACTTTAGGCTTTCACTCAGGAGGTGGGGACACAAAATGGGGTGAAATCTGTCTGAGATGGGGAACTTGTAGCCCAGAACATGGCACTGGGCTCCTTTAGTCCCCAACCTCAGGCCATGTGAGTTGGGCTGATGGGAGCTGGAGGCCAACAACATCTATCGGGTCCAAGGTTCCCTATTCCTCAAATAGCTCATAATCCTCCTCCATCTTTTTTTCTGTTTAAGGCAGGGACATTGCAAATCACCACTTCTTCATTAAAGCTGCTATTACACTATTAAGCAGTTACAAAAATTAAGAGTGAAGGAGAGGGAAGCCCACAGAAGCAAAGCCAACTAGGGGGAGAATTAGCCACCACAGGAATTCTCTCCAGCTTCTTATTTACGACCTCAGCCACACCACAGGGAGCCATGGGCCAAGGAGCAGGGCAAGAGGCCTGCTCTCTACTGCCACAGTCTTACAGTGGCTTCTCCTTCCTCCAATGCAGGATTTCCACTCTTCAGCTCTGTTGACCCTTTGGTGGCATAAATGACTTCACCACCTTCCTCATACTGTTGCCCTTCTATGTGTGCTCCCCCATTGCTTCCACAAAGGACAATGGATGGGATAATGGCAGTGAGAGTTCACTAGAGCTGGAGGGTGCTAACTTTGGACAAGGCTGATTTAGAGCCACGATGGTTGTATATTTTGCTTTCTCAAGAGCTGACCTCCCTCCTTTATCCCTGGAAAGGGGCAAAGGCAAACAGGACAAGCCATTTGTTATCCTCAATATTCATACCCAAACAATGAGTCCAAAGGTTGACAAATTTGATTCAAAACACATCCATTCCTTCATTCAAAACAAATGAGCAGGGAAAGAGGGAAGAATGAGTGAAGCAGCATCTCCAGAAATGGCTTAGGCATTCGTCAGAAAAAAGGGGGTAAAGATTTTTCTGGTCTGTGGTGGATGTGTGTATGTGAGGGTGTGTACATGCAGAGAAGTTTAACATGCTAAGAAATTCAGCTTTCTCTTTTCCCCAGACATGTTAATTTCTATACGCCAATATGCAGTTCTTCCACAACAGACCAGGGAGAAAAAAGACTTCCTTGACACTACTGAATTTATACACCCTGCCCTACAGTCTTGCGAGCTTCTGAGGAAAGAGCTGGTCTAGGGACTAGATCTAAGAAGAAAAAAGCTGTACGTTTTTCTTGATCAAAAGATAGCTCATCACGTCTCGTGCCTTTTGCACACAAAACAACACCTACTGCTGGTTGTCCTCTCTGATGACAGGCAGCGTGCACAGGAGAAACAAAACAGGAGGGAGGGACAATCGGCAACATGCTGTTAGAAACAATATTAAAACTCTGCAATGGCCCTTTAAACACCCTTCACCCTCACACAAACTTCCTCCCCTTACACATTTCCCAATATTTCAGGTGCAGGGAACAGTTCCCCTTGGCAAAACACTTGGGTCAGTGGGGGCAAGTAGAAAGTGGAAGTCAGAGAGGCAGAGCACAACTGTAGGTTAAACTTTGGGGTCAAGAATTAGGGCGGGTTAAAAACAGGAAGGAGGAGACTAACAGATCAAAGGAACTGTATGTAAGACAGTGAAAGTCCAAGTGTAGTTAAGAGTCAGTACTGTATGCATTGGGAAGTAGGACTGGGGGGCGACCCCAAGGGGGCAAGGCTTCCGTGCCCTGTCTAGAACTCTGGAGCAGGGTAAGGGCAACCCTTCCCGTAAATGCAAACCCTGGCAGGAGGAAGGATGTACTTGTAGCATACCTGCCTCCTTCAGAGTTCTGGAAAATGACAAACCCACTCCTCCTCTGGGAAAAGTCAGCTTAGGGTTAAAGCTAGAGATGGGCATGTTTCTACTCTGGGCCAGAGCACCATGTCTGTTCTACTGAATATTCCCCTGAAGAAGACAGTTTACTCCTGAAAGGAGCTGTAAACACATTCAGAGGCAAAAGTCAGCCATAGGTAAGGGCTGATTTTCAGCAGGATATAAATCAGGAGAATATTCAGGACTGGGGCCCAAGACTGCGGTTTTGTTTTGTTTTTTCAAAATAAAAACTTTTGCCAACGTAAGCCTCTTTTAAAACCAACGTGAAGAATGTAACGATGGTTTGTTTGGGTCTGACAGATGAAGACATGATACAGAGATCGGTGGTCAGGGTCTATACAGTATGACCACTATTGGTGGATGCAACCCGCTGTCAAGGTGGCAGCCAACATAACGAAAATGGAAATGATTCTCCCTCCCCAGGGTGTAGTCATGTTGGTTGGCCAAAGCAAAATCAACAACAACAAAAATCTAATACCACCTTAAAAAGTAACAAGTTTTATTTGTCATATGCTTTTTGAACTGTACTTCTCTCTCTCTTTTTAATCTGATGAAATGGGGGTACAGTCCACAAGTGCATGCTGTACGCTGAATAAAAATTGCTGGTCTCTTGGGTGCAGCAAGACTCCTTGTTCCTAAATCCCCTCTAGCTTCAATGCCCTCTCCCATTCCAGAACCCATACTGTGAAACTAGGGGATGAGGGCAGATGGAAGAAAGGAAAGCAGGATGAAGGGAGCAGGAAAGCAAGAGAAACTCAAAGAGTTGTTGTCTAGAAGGCAGATGAGTCAATAGGCAAGTACACAAGGAGACAGCTAATATCTACTTAGAAGATTTTCATATTTGAAAGGCGGTGATCTGTGCAGAGCTTTCTGGCACTCAGTGGGATACAGAGCTGTCAGTCCCTGTGCACAGTCAGTAGCATGGGGTGTGTGAGAATGGCAAGTGCTGATAGAGACAGCAAACAGAGAAGAGAAATCACATGTGGGAATAGAGGTGTAATGTGAGGTAGAGGGGATAAGAGGAGGAGGGCTGCCAAGTGTGAGATTCCTCTGTTCCAGCACCTTTGGAGAAAGAGCTTTTCTACTTTGCCTATTGCCCTCACGTAAGAGAGCATTTGTGTTAAAGCATCACCTTGAATGCCCATTTTGATGACACACTTGAAGAAACTGTGTGATACAAAATAGTCATCCTACAAAACATGCCTGGACTTCAGAGCTGAAGCTAATCCTCGCAACTTCTACTCAGTTCCTTTCTATGCAAGGCGTTAATTGCCCTGGTCCAGAGCATTTGTTTGGGCACGAAAATGAAGACCCATGAAAAACTCTTCCTTACTCTCCTGAGGTCAGATCCTTTCTTGTAACCAGTGCTGCTATTAAATAATGTTACATTCTGGATGTACACCCCTCTCTCTCTTTAGAGGAATAATTTTTATTAAGGCACCTCAAAACCTGCTAATTTAGCCCTGTTATATCTGAAGATCCAACTGCTCATTCTTCTGAATGGGATTCCTGGCCTTCTGACTTCAAATCCTGCTCTAATATCCCTCCACCTGTGGCCCCAACAAAGCTGCAGAAAACTTACAGCGTCTGGTAGGTGCTGTCCTTTGACCGGAGGAACTTCACCACAAAAAACACAACAGCTTGGATGCTGAGCACCAGAACAATCCCGCCAATGAAGCTGGCAGAATCAAAACCTGGTGGGCGAAACTCTGGGGAGCCAGTTAGAGGAGGGCTGCTGGCTGTTGTACCTGAGGCAAAACAAAGCGAGCAGATGGTTAGGACTATGACACAGAATGATTCACCATATGTACCTCGAGGGGAGTTTGCCATCTCAGTTTGCTGCAGCTCAAGAGGAACCAATTCTATTTGGCATAAGCTTTTGTAGGCTGCAGCCCACTGCTTCTGATAGGCTCCCTCCCTTCCCATGATCATGTTAGCTCACCACCTCAGGTTTTTTAATTGTTTAAATCAGAGGTGGACAAAGGGCAGATTTCCAGATGTTGACAGACTGCAACTCTCAGCATTCCTCACTACTGACTTGGCTGGCTAGCGCAATGCCAGCTGCAGTCCAGCAACGATGGGAAGTTCCCTTTTTCCTCACCTCTGGTTTAAATCCTACAGCCCAGTTCTGCACCATGACCCATACTGGCAAGAAAAGATGCATTTACTTTGCAATATGAATAAACCATCAATTAGGGACTCCTTGGTTCCTCAGGCTTATCTTGAGAACAGAATCTGTTCTTCGCTGTCTACTTCTAATTGCTAGCCCTGCTGTCAGGATTAAGGCTGAAGATGCTCAAAGACAAGGACCCATATTTCTTGGTTCAAGTCCATACTCCTTGATGGTGTTGTATAATCATATAGAAGCCTCCGTATTGCCTCTGTGGGATGTATTTTCTGCTTTCAGTAGCCCCATCAGCACAGTTAACAGGCAAGAGCCATAAAATCTGTTAAGGAACAGTTCCGCTGTCTTAATGGTGGAAGAAATTTGAAGGCCGTGTGCAAAAGGGCAGATACCATGTCTTCCTGCCACAATTATGTCCCACTTTACAAGATGCAGAAGGAAAATCCATTTTATTCTCCCACCAGCCACCTTGCCACAAGCCAACTCTACAAGAAATATACCCTGCCAAGAGATTCCATTCTTAGAGTTTAACCCTTTCTAACCATCCCAGTGCTAAGCCTCCAGCCAATCAATCCTTCTTCCTTTTCTGAAGTTTGGCTACACAAAGTTGAAGGGGGAAAAAAAGGAGCTGCCTGTGAAGGCTACACATAAAATAAGAGCTTGTGCAAGGAAAACAATGGAGGAAGAAACGAAGCAATTAAATACAGGGCAGGCAGGTTGGCATGGAAGCTAAACACAAGCCTCTCCACCCATGCAGAGATAAACGACCATGCAGCAGCCCATCGGGAGCCTGCCTCGGATCAATAATTTACCAGGCTTTGGAATAGAGTTACTCACTTTAATTAGTCCAAAGCTCTTTCACTCCCAGTCTTGTTTTTCGGCAGGAAAATTCATTCTCTCCAAGAGCTTCTATCTCTCCCTTGCTCGTTTATTAACGAGCCTTTTTCCTCCAAGCCTTCAGTCTGCCTGCTTTATTAAGCTTTCCCATCCTAGCAACAGAGGGGCAGTCAGATCTTAGCAAGCCCTTCCACAGCAGCAAAAATATCTTTTATTAAGCCCCTTCATTTCCATCTGTCGTTTTAATAGGCATGGTGGTGGTGGTGGGTGGCCAGCAGGGGAACAGCTGCAGCCTTGTGGTCTTCTTAATTGTTTCCATAAGCCCAGATCTTTTCAAAAGGTTTGGTCTGGGTGATTGTCTAAGCCATTATTTGGAGGATCGGGATACCTCAGTGGCTTAGGCATCTAGCTGCAGAGCCAGAGGCTGGGAGTTCAATTCCCCACTGTGCCTTCTTGACAGGGACTGGACTCGATGATCTATAAGGCCCCTTCCAGCTCTGCAGTTCTAAGATGACAAGGAGCATGTTGTGAGGTTTTCTGCTCCTCAACCTTCTTCTTGGATCCAGAATGGGGATGTCAGCTCAATATTAGGAAGAACAACCTCACAATATGAGTTGCTTGGCAATGGAATAGATAACCTTGTAAAGTAGCAGAGCCTCCGTTCTGGGAGGTTTTAAGAGAGAAGCTGGGTGGTCACCTGCTATTGAAGATGTAACAGGACATGTCCTGCATTGGTCAAGATTGGGCTGGGTGATCTTTGAGGACATTTCCCCCTCTATAATTCCTTTCTCTCTTGCCCTCACCATATACATTTGCGGTGATCTCTGAATTAGGCAAAAGAATGTTTAGCACTAGGTGAGATAGCTTTTGAAAGTTAGAAGCCAACTTAACCATATGGAGCTCAACAAATCACACAAGCTTCATTCAATACAGAACAGCTGCAACAGGAAGGCAGAAGACACAAACGGGCCATGCTTCAAGAAAAAAACATTGGCAGCAGCATTAGATTAACCAAGTGAAGTCCTAACAGGAAGCATCTCAACTTCTCTTTATAAAAGACACAGAATTCAACAAACCACAACTTTAGCTTGCTGTTAAATGCCAACCTGGCCACCGTATCCTTTGAGAAGGGTAGAGTCATGCCCCCCAAAAATAGTGCCCTCCGCACTATGGTCAGCTTTGCAGAGTCAGCTAGGGGTTTTATGGGCCTGGACTGAACCTATTTCCTAACAAACCATAATTTAATAGCCAGCCTCAAACTTCAATTTGAAGTCCTTGGTTCTATTGATAGTTATGAAGAATGGGTTGCAGCTTATGCTTGTTGAAATCCTGACTCATCACTGTATCCAAACTTAGAACTGTAGCTTGCCTTGGCTTGTCCCCCCCCCCCCCCCAACTGCCTACCTTGAAACAAGAGCTAACAAAAAGGATGGGAGAGAAAGAGGTCAGAAATGGGGAAGACAAACTCGGCTTTGTTTGGCCGTCAACAGGAGAATTCACAACTGCCGCAACAAATCATGGCAAACATAAACTACAGTTTACACTCTGACATGCAAACAAGGCTATTGTTTGGATATGCTCATCACTGCCAAAGACTTCCTGTCTGCACAATGGAGTTTGGAGAAGTTGCTTTTTTGGACCACGATCACTAGAATTCCTCCAGCCTACAGCTCCTAAAATCCCTCAGATTTTATGGCTACTCTCTTTGCTGACTAGGAGAATGCAGGGTGCTGTAACAGAATAGCTCTTCCAAAATCTGCTTCTGCAGAGTTATTCTAGCCTTCCCCTTCCCCAATATACAAACAATTAAAGATGCCACTTACTGAGTGTGATGATTTCTGGCTCCTTAGTGGATGGCTTTGGAGCAGCTTTAGTGGTAGGAGGTGGAGGCTCCGCAGTGGTTGTCTTCGATGCTAAGGAAAAATCCACCCAGAATGAATTTAGAAATCAACCTATATTTATTGTATAGCAAGCTAATTTACAGTATATCCAAATGGAGTGTGTGAATTTAAGACAATCCAAAAAGTTGTTCATACCCAGTGCCAAATATATTCATAAGTAAAGCAATTAGGCAAAATCTTCAAATATAATGAAGAGCCAAAGACTTCCAGTCTCCAAAATGGAGCTTAGAGAAGTTCCCTTTTTTTTGGGGGGGGGGGGGGGACACATTTGCTGGTATCCCAGACAAGGAACACAGACCAGAGGGCAGACACCTGTCCTCTGTTGTTTCAGAGGGCAATATGAGATCTAAGGAGCTTAAAGTATAGAAGTGAAGGCTTGGGGTAAACAGAAGGTGATGGCACTTCCTTGATGGAGGTGAAGCTAAAGAAACATCCACTGGGGATTCTTTAGCTCCCTGCACAAAGCAGGGTCTCAGATCAAATGGCGTATGATAAAGGGTCATGGACTAGGGATCACAACCTTGTGCCCTCTGTATGAGAAATATTGCTGAGATCCCAACTCTGACCTCTGAGAGGGCAATAAATACTAGAGATTGAAGCATCCTGGAACCCCCCTTCCAGGATTGGTGGTTGGTGGCACCCCAAATAGCAACCTTCTACATGGCTACATGTTACCCTCGGGTTTACTCATCATCTGCAAGAACAGAAGTTCTTGGGATTCTAGTTCTGCACGAAAGACTAGACAGTCCGGTGATTATTCACACAGGCTGCTGTGCTGTGCTCTGCAGTGATGGTTTTGTCCTCACACATCAGTCTTTTGTCCAAGCACCTCCTCCTGCAAGACTCCTGCATGCCCTCACCTGCTGTCCTGTCCAGATCAGTTTTCAGTAGCTCATTGCAAGGTGTTCTGAGCACCAGCTGGCTATTTATCGGGCTCTGCAAATATTCTAAGCTACAATATTGGCAGAGGTTTTTGCAGAACTCTTTCCTGAAAAGCTTTTTAGATGCAGGAAGCATTACCTTCACACATGTCAGTAACATTGAGAAAGGAACACTTCTCCTTGGCTGGTTCTCCCTTTCCCACACAGTGCCCAGTACCTAAAAGTAGAGGTGAGAATTAAAAACACTAGCAGTCTAAATATTTGAAGGAGAACCACCACCCCCATATCAGTCTTCCCATGCACTACGATCGTCAGAGGAGATCCTTCTACTGCTTTTCTTCTAGAAGAGAAACATATGATGATTGATGATTCCTTTATTACGATCAACAGATCAGATAAGAAAGATATTTATCATCTATAAGCAATCATCTGCTCCATGGCAGCACCCAGTCTAGGAACGTCATCCCACAGAATGTACATCAATGCCACATTCTTTTCTTACACTTACAACCTTTTGGCTTGCTTAATTTAATTTGATTTTAATTTTTAAAACATATTTGCATTCTAACCAGCCAAAACGTTATTTATGCCCCTCATTTCTGCTGTACTACATATATTTTTCCCCCAATTGTATTGAATGCTATATTTTATTCAAACTGCCCCAAATTTCTTTTTGAGATGAAAGTGCAAATGGGCTTGATTAAAATCAGCCAGTCATTTTCTTTCAGGTTTTGTCACCCTAGCCAAAGAAAAACATCCAACTTCAACGTCCCATGAAATTTTTATTGCAAGAAGAAAGAGAGAGCGCATGTATCTGCCTTTTCTAGCTAGCATGGTGAATGGTTTTAGGGAAGACTACCATTTCTTTACATTTACTCTAACCCAAGAGTGGGTGGAGCGCAGCCTTTCAGATGTTGTTGGATTGCAATTCCTACCAGCACAGCAAATGGTGGACAAGGGAAGATGTAGCCCAATACCATTTGGCAGGCCAAGAGTTACTCATCTCTGCTCTGATTGAACAGGGGCATTGGAAGCCACTGTTCTTTCAGAGCAGAAAGAAACAGAATCTCTACCCTCAATAAGAATCCAGCTCTCCTCTGAGAGACATCAGTTTTTTTCTAATGGGACACAAGATTCTGGAAGGCCACGGCTCAGTAAAATGGGCTGGCATGTGTCTCTTTTAAGTCCTGCCCACTGCGCCCCTAGGTTCAACTGTCTTCTACAGCTGTGTTTTTGGACATAGGGATGCTTGTCCACTGTCAGCAAATGGCACCATCATCACAAAAATAAGATACTGAATCATCATCATTATCGTGTAAACCTGTAAAGAATAAAAATATGGTACTGACCTTTAAACTGCCAGTTAATCAGTTTGTGAGGCAATTTTATAGCTATACCTTTTCCTCAGAAAGGGCCAAACTGACATAGGAATGTGGCAATTCACTTATCTCTCACATGACACCCCCCCCCTCTGTATTTCCACATCTTACAACCTAAGAGAGGGTACTGGAATGGTGATCTGCAGAGATGCTCATGTCAGACCTCTAGATAGGATGCTTGACTCTCCCAGGAGTCCTACAGAGATTTACAGATGTCCTGAGCAAGTATCAGAAGCCTGCGGTTCATCATATCTGACATTGTCCCTGTAAAGGGTTAATGCCAGAATGAAATCAGAAAATCATAGACAAGCATGTCAAAATTGATTTGGGTATTTAAGTACAATTCTTTTCTTCGTTCCAATAATTCCAAGCAACTCAAAAGCTTGCTAAATTTCTACAAGCTTTTTGTTTCTACTTCTGAGTTCCATATTTCAAAACAGCAAGTTCAAATATATTGAAATATTGAACCTAGAATTAGAAATAAAAGACTTGAAGAAATTTGGAGGGGGTCTGACCCTTGTCTTCCTGCCTCTGGACTGCAACACAATTGTGCTTTGCAGGCCTGGGTGCAATTCTTCAGAGATCAGCTCTTATTGCTGTTTATGAATTTCTCCAGAGCTCCATCTTGAAGGGTCAGGTGTTCAGCTAAAATAGAAACAGTCCCTCACCTTCAGGGAATTATTCATCACCTGAAGGGCATGAAAACAACACACTGTAGAACAAGCTAGTGATTAAAACCAAAGTTTGAGTTGCTGACTAGCTTATTAGGCATCCTTCAGTCTCGAAAGACTATGGTAACGTGCTCTGTATGGAGGACTTGGAACAGCGTCTAGTGTGGCTGAGAAGGCCAATTCGAGAGTGACAATCCCTTCCACACTGAAGACAAATACAATCTGTCCCCTGTCCAGCTCCCTGATTTTGCTGCTTCCGTGACTGCCTCTTTGCCTCGGTCTGCTGGACAAGGGTCTCTTCAAATTGGGAGAGGCCGTGATGCAACGCCTGCCTCCAGGCTGAACGCTCAGATGTCAGGGTTTCCCATCTGTTGAGGTCCATTCCTAAGGCCTTCAGATCCCGCTTGCAGATGTCCTTGTATCGCAGCTGTGGTCTCCCTCTGGGGCGATTTCCCTCCACTAATTCTCCATACAGGAGATCTTTTGGAATCCGACCATCAGCCATTCTCATGACATGCCCAAGCCAACGTAGACGTCACTGTTTCAGTAATGTATAGATGCTAAAAATTCCAGCTCATTCTAGGACTACTCTGTTTGGAACTTTGTCCTGCCAGGTGATACCAAAAATGCGTCGGAGGCAACGCATATGGAAGGTGTTCAGCTTCCTCTCCTGCCGTGCACAAAGGGTCCAGGACTCACTGCAGTACAGGAGTGTGCTCAGGACACAGGCTCTATAGACCTGGATCTTGGTATATGTCGTCAGCTTCTTATTGAGCCATACTCTCTTTGTGAGTCTAGAGAACATGGTAGCTGCTTTGCCAATGCGTTTATCCAGCTCGACATCTAGAGAGAGTGTGTCAGAGATTGTTGAGCCAAGGTACACAAAGTCATGAACAACCTCCAATTCTTGTGTGGAGATGGTAATAAAGGGAGGTGAGTCCACGCCCTGGCCCATGACTTGTGTTTTCTTCAGGCTGATTGTTAGTCCAAAGTCTTGGCAGGCCTTGCTAAAACAATTCATGAGTTGTTGGAGGTCTTCAGCAGAGTGGGCAACAATGGCTGCATCATCGGCGAAGAGGAAGTCCCGCATGCATTTCATCTGGACTTTGGTCTTTGCTCTCAATCTAGAGAGATTAAAGAGCTTTCCGTCTGATCTAGTCCGGAGATAGACACCTTCTGTTGCAGTTCCAAAGGCGTGCTTCAGCATGACAGCAAAAAAGATCCCAAAAAGGGTTGGTGCGAGGACACAGCCCTGTTTCACTCCGCTTCGGATGTCAAAGGGATCTGATGTTGAACCATCAAAAACTACAGTGCCCTTCATTCCCTCATGGAAGGACTTGATGATGTTAAGGAGTCAAGGTGGACATCCAATCTTGGGAAGTATTTTAAAAAGGCCATCCCTGCTAACCAAATCAAAGGCCTTTGTGAGATCTATGAAGGCGACAAAGAGTGGCTGTTGTTGTTCCCTGCATTTCTCCTGCAACTGTCTGAGGGAGAATACCATGTCAGTGGTGGATCTATTAGCTCGAAATCCACACTGTGATTCTGGATAGACTCTGTCTGCGAGCACCTGGAGCCTCTTCAGCACAACACGGGCAAGCAGCTTCCCTACAACGCTGAGAAGAGAGATGCCACGGTAGTTATTGCAGTCGCCCCTGTCTCCTTTGTTCTTGTACAATGTGACGATGTTTGCATCCTTCATGTCCTGTGGTACTCCACCTTCCCTCCAGCAAAGACAAAAGATTTCATACAGCTCGGTAGTGATGGTCTCTTTACAGCACTTCAGCACTTCAACAGGGATGTTATCCTTTCCAGGTGCCTTGCCATAGGCGAGGGAATCCAAGGCCGCTTTTATTTCTGCTAAGGTTGGTTCACTGTCCAACTCTTCCAAGACAGGCAGGCACTCAATGTTATTTAATGCTTCTTCGGTTACTACATTCTCTCTGGAATATAGCTCAGAGTAGTGCTGCACCCAGCGGTCCATCTGCTGTGCTCGGTCCTGGATGATCACGCCTGTAGCAGACTTCAAGGGAGCAGATTTCTTCTGTATTGGACCTAAAGCCTGCCTGATACCGTCATACATTCCTTTGATGTTACCTGTGTCGGCTGCTATCTGTATCTGAGAGCAGAGCTGAAGCCAATAATCGTTGGAACATCTCCTGGCAGCCTGTTGGACTTGGCTACGAGCAGCTCGAAGAGCTTGCAAGTTGTACTCACTAGGACAGGCTTTGTATGCTGTTAGAGCTCTCCTCTTATCCTCGATGGCTGGCATCAGCTCCTCCGAATGGGCTTCGAACCAGTCGGCCGTCTTTTTGGTCTTCTTGCCAAATGTGGACAAGGCGGTGTTATACACAGCGTTCTTGAAATGTTCCCATCGTTCAGGTGCATTTGCATCAGCCGGGGCTGGAAGGGTTTCCTCAAGCGCTTGGGCAAATTCCTCCACTTTTCTTTGATCGCGAGTCTTGCTGATGTCAATACGTGGTCTTCCTTCCTTTTTCATGTGATATAATCTCTTTGTTCGCAGTTTTACTCTACTACACACCAGGGAGTGATCCGTATCGCAATCAGCACTCTGGTAGCTGCGTGTGATCGTAATACTAGGAAGGCTAGAACGTCTAGTGAGGATCAAATCGAGCTGATGCCAATGCTTGGATCTTGGATGTCTCCAGGAAACTCTGTGTTGAGGCTTTGTATTAAAGAATGTGTTGCTGACGCAAAGACCATAATAACAGCAAAACTCCAGCAAGCGTTGGCCATTTTCGTTCATCTTTCCAATGCCAAAACGGCCTAGACAAGTGGGCCAAGAATTGTGATCAGCACCAACTCTAGCGTTAAAGTCTCCGAGAATGAACAGTGCCTCTCTTTCAGGGACTTTTTTGATAGTAGCTGCCAGATCGTCGTAGAATTTGTCTTTGACTTCTGTTGTGGATGACAGTGTTGGTGCATATGCACTAATGAGGGTGACCGGTCCCGCTGATGAGTGGAGCTGCAGAGACAGGATTCTTTCACTCCCCACAGAAGGTGGAACAATGGATCTCAGAAGAGTATTTCTGACTGCAAAGCCAACACCATATTCCCTGGTCTCATTCAATGGTTTTCCCTGCCAGAAGAATGAGAAGTTTTTTTCTTTGACAGATCCCGAGTCTGGCAATCTCGTCTCTTGCAGGGCAACAATGTCCATCTGCAGTCTACTCAGTTCCATGTCGATGACAGCTGTCTTGCGCACATCGTCTATTTCCTGCAGGTCGTCAGAAAAGCCGTGGTCAGAAAAGCCAGGGGTCATTGTCCGTACATTCCAGGTGCCCAGCTTTAGGGCAGAAGTTTTCTTATGATTGTTGCATGGTGCAGGGTTATCGATCTGCTTGTCGGCTTTCACCCTAAACCCCACGCACCCCGTGAGGTTAACAGACCGTGGCGAGGTAGCACCTTACTGGCTGGGGGCTGCCCAGCTTAAGGCGGGCGGTATCTACCTACTGAGGTGCAATGACCTCTCCCACCGTCAGAAGTAGCCCCTGGCGTCATGCTCTACGCCAATCGAGCAAAGACTTATAACCGGTAACTGCTACTTCCCGTGTTGTTTCGACACTGTATGCGAAGCTGGAGTGTCCTCTCCAGAGCACGAAGCCTGGGTAAAATAATATGGAGGATAGGCTGTTACCCAAGCAGCAAATCCCCCCTCTCCACGTCACTGAGATAGTCCAGTGGAAAGGCAAGAGCCAATACAATTGGTTCCAGCGACGTCGCAGGAGTTGCCAGAACGACACGAACTGCCTCCGGGACTCCGGCTCCGGGTTTTGCCTCGAGGTTAACTCCTGAAGCCTTTTCCATCAGTGGATATAGCCACAAGGCAGTGGAGGTTTGAGATCAGAGTTTTCCTTCTCCTAGATGGGCTGCCTTCCAGGGCTGATGAGCCCCACCTACCCGGCCTGCTCTCTAATAGTGCGGAAGTATGATCTGACCCTTAAAAGGTTCCTACCCCCAGGTGTATGTAATGCTAATTGGCTTTCTTATTTACCAAATTAGGGTCAAAAATAGAATTAGAGAATTTCGCGCGCCGTTAAGCTGACTAGCTTAAACCAAGTTCAAATATATCCTGTGGTGTAGTGGTAAAATGTGAACTAACTGCTCGTTATAACACTCCCTTGATTAGGTTCCCAGGAAGAATCCAAACATGCAGGCAGTTGTATGAAGCCTCAACAAGCCAGGTCTAGCAGTATTCCAGTCCACCAGGACCAGATCTTCTGTAAAACTGAAGAGTCTTCACTGGCCATCAAGACCAAATCACTCCCAAATACTTGGCCAGACTTGTGTCCATTATGTGTAGAGCATACTGGAATCTCCATGTCAAAAGCAAATCTGTAGCACAACCTCAAACCGTCTCAATCAAATAATTCCATTTTCAGCTGTTATTCAACATTATAAAAGACAAGAAACAGGCCTTTCTCTCTTCACTGATGTGAGGCCCTTCACTGTAAAAAGGGACAACAATTCTGGGGCCTTGACATTATTAGGCAGAGCAATGTTGATGCCTCAGACAGCAGATTTTGAATGTATGAATGGGCAACGTCTCGTACTCCTTCGTTATTATGATGTCACTACTCCCAAGGACAGGAAGACATACGAGCAGGATTTTGTGCCCCATGCATCAAAATAACTTAGTTGGCCTGGATATAATGCGCGGTGCTCATCCCCGTCTCCAAGCCGTAGAGCCAGCGTTTGTCTGTAGACAGTTTCCGTGGTCACGCGGCCAGCGCGACTAGACACGGAACGCCCTGTAGGGTTTGCTAAATTTGGCATCCTGCCTGAGGCAGCAGAATACCTTAGGCCATGCTTAAGAAAACTGCTCTACCCTACAGAGTTGCTGGGTTATTGTGATAATGCATGCAAAGTAAGAACTTTAAAGTTTCAGGAACCAAGGTTCTCCATTTTTATTCTTGAAGAGTCTGTCCCATACTTTAACATTTCCAGCAACACACCAACTTTCTATCTAAAGTCACCTAACACGGCTAAAGGAAGAAAAGAGGTAACAACGCCTTCTAGCCATTCCTTTCCTCTCTCTAGCAGCTGCCAAGACAACATGCGTTACGCAATAGGAGTTTGTCTCCAAACCAGAAGAGAGCAAAATATTGTTTCTCCCAGCTACGCACTCCCCCACGGTCGCCATGGCAACGAACCAGGTACAAACTAACACCAAGGCAGCAGGAGAGGCTGCAAATTCCAGACAAAGCATAGGGAGAGATTTCCGAATATTTGCCTGCATGCGGACTGATGTCCAACAATATGCAGAGAGCCACAAGTTGCCCCCTTCTGGTTTTAAAGGTCATGCTGCGTACGGCTAAATAGGAGTCTAGGCACAAAGAACACTTCTCAGCCAGACAAATGCTCAACTGCAGCCATGAAGATAAAGGTTTTGAGCAGAGCTGGCCCTACCGTTAGGCAGAATGTAGCCACTGCCAGGCACCTCTGGCAGCCCATTGGGGTCATGAAGAGGCAACAAATTGCTAGATGTTTACCTTGGCTTTTTCTGTGAATTATGGCTTTAGTATATTTTCCACTAGGTATCCAGTGTGTAGCAGACAAAGTGATGGACTAAAGTCCTGGATTTGAACCAGAGTCCAATTCCCCATTTGGCCATGAAAACTCTCTGGGGGGAAAGGAACTGGTAAAAGCACTCCTTAACTATCTCACTTACCCTGAAAGTCCCATTAGTCAGTTCCAACCTGATGGCACAGAACGAACTAACTATATTATCCACTGCGAGGACTAAGGGGTGTGTGTGTGTGTTTGTGGGATATCAGCCTCCAGCAAGGCACCGTGTGCCTCAGCTTGGGGAGAGGGGTGTCATTTGCTGCAGTGCAAAATGTTTTTGGCCAGCCTACCTCATGAGCCTCCAAAAGCTTGTGTACATCTCATGCAAACACATATCCCTGCCAAAATGGGGCAGGGGAAACAGAACATACAAGGAATGGTGGAAAACACGTCGTGTTAATCAATGTGGTTGTCATGGTTTTCATGCAGCTCTTTGAGCCAGAAATCCCCCCCTTCTCTCCTCCCCATCAACTGAACTAGAAACTTGTGTCACTGTGAACAAACTCACGTGGGACCCTGGACATGGTGGTGCTTTAGGTATTCATGGAAGAAGACAGAGAACTAAGTTCATAGTCCTCATGGCTGCAGATAGATTTGAAGAAAGAGAAGCATTTTATGGTTGCCAACATCTGGAGATGTCATGTATGGCACCACAACAGGAATGGGCAAAGTGTGGCCCTCCAGAAGCTGTTGGACTACAACTCCCAGCATTCCTCACTCATGGCTACCCTGGCCAAGGCTGCTGTGAGCAGCATTCCAATACCATCTAGGACTGTGCACACACCCACTTCAGAAGTACCAAAGAAACAGGGAAGAATCCAGCCTTGCCACACTATAGATTGTTGTTCTTCATCAGACCCTTTGCCTTTTCCTCCACCAGAGCTGTGGCTTGCAGAAGGCTGGAAAGCTGAATGGCTGAAGGGAGGATTGTGGAAAGTGGTTTGGAAAGTGCAAGGGGGCAGAAAATGGCTACCCAGTGATTCTCAGTGTTCAGTGGCTCCTTGCAATGCATCTCTTCCCTCCCCACAACCCCCATGAGGATCATTCACTGCTATGACTGTGCCATTTGGCTAACCCTTTTTAAGCTTTTGCTGAAGTCTCTAAAACAGAGGAAGAGATGTGACTCATGGGCTAGAGGTAGCTCCTCCGAGAGGCTTTTGCAGCCTGGCCAAGGGTTACCTTGAGTTAATTGGTTTATGTATAAATTGAGCCTCTTCCGTTGCTTTGGCATTTTGCAGAAGCATCACCGGTTGCAGCTGTAACGCCACACGTAAAAAGAAACTCAGATGCTGCATAGAAATAGAAATAGGCTCTCTGCCTATTTCTGATGGTCCCAGGGCCTCTTCCCATGTGCACCAACTGCCCGTGACTCTTTTGCCTTGTCTCCTCCTCGCAAGAAGAGGCCGTGGCTTCAGGGTGGAGGGCTTGCTTTGCATGCAATGGGCTCCCCATTCAATCCCAAGTTATTTCAAAGGCAAAGGTACCAGGTGAGTGGAAAGACGCTTCCCAAGATACTGGAGACCTGCTGCCCCTGCCAGTCAGAACAAATACACAACAGTGGGCTAGATGGACAAGTTGGTAAGGGCAGCTTCCCATCGACAAGGGACAACCATAAACATAGAGACTAAAAAATCAAGCAGTGTCATGAGAAGAACAGGTGAAAAACAACAACAGGGAACCAAACCATGTTCAATTTACACAGATGCTGAAGAGTTGGCCCATTGGTTGTTGTAGGTTTTTCGGGCTGTTTGGCCGTGTTCTTAAGGTTTTTCTTCCTAACGTTTCGCCAGTCTCTGTGGCCGGCATCTTCAGAGGACAGGAGTCAGAACTCTGTCTGTGCTCTTAAGAACCTTAAGAACACGGCCAAACAGCCCGAAAAACCTACAACAACCATCGGATCCCAGCCATGAAAGCCTTCGAGAATACAGTTGGCCCATTATTTTACAAAGGTGTCCAATCTCCAATTTTAGCAAGCACCTCCTTCCCACTCACCTGGCTTCTTCTGAGATTCTTGGCAAAACATCCACACACAGTCCGTGATGTTCTGGGAAGCAACTCCTTCAATACACTTGTCACATGACTCCAGTTCTTTGCATTCTCCTGTGATAAAAGAGAAAGGCACAGAAAAAGGAGGGTTTCCAGGCTATGTGATCCCTAACATTGTTGCCTTATGCACACATATTACAAAGCTGCCTATTACAATTTATGTGCTGCCATGTTGGAACCAATTTATGGCGACCCTAATAGGGGTTCCAAGATAAGTGAGATTTTTAAGGAGTGGTATTACCAATTCCACACCCACAATGAGTTTCCATGGTTAAGCGGGGTTTTGAACCCAGCTTCCTGAGCCCTAGTCTGCCACTCTATCCACTACACCATCCAACATAATGGAATAGGACCACTCTGTCTGCAGGGTATTGTACCAAATAGGGAGAACTTACGAAAGGATCTAACACACGCTGCAACACCTTACGTCAGACTAGCTTGTTTATATGTTACACTGACCTCTTGGGAGTGCCACTGCCCAGCGTGCTTGCATGCCAGAACACAGATTATGCTGCAGCCTTTGAAAGCTTATTCAACATTTATTAAACCTATAAATGTTGGATGACATTGGCCAGATACAATACTTCATGTTTGCTAAGACCATCAGCCTCAAGTTCAAGGCCTGCAGCTAAACACTGAGGATACAAAGCATCAGTGTCCTTGTTTCCCTTACACTAGCCTTCCCCAGAATGACATTCAGCACACTCCAATCATCCTTAGCTGGGATGGCCAGTGACCAAGCTCTTTTCAATATATTAGGGTATTCACAAAAATGAGAAAAGTTCTGGGAGTTGTAGCCAAAAAAGCAACTTTTCCTATCTCTGGGTAGTTGTTCTTCCCTGCTTAAGAGCTCTACATTTGCAGTGCATAATTTTTAATTTATGTATTTGTTATTTATTTATTTATCTATTCATTACATTTATATTCTGTCTTATCTTCAAGGAGCTCTAGGTGGTATGAATGTGAGTTATCAGGCCAGGCGAGGCTGATTAGCCCCAAATCATCTATGCCATTTCATGGCTGAGAAGAGGCTTGAACTTTGACTTGCTGATTCCACTCCAACACTCTTAATCATCACTGCAATGGCTCTCTAAATTTCTTTTGGTGTAGAGCCCGTCCCTGTTTCATCAAAACTCCTTAAGCTCTGCTCAGCCAGGCACAGCGGAAGCCTAACAACAGCAAAAGCAAATCCTATCTTTGATTTGGAAGGCGCTCCCCAAAAGCCAACCAGATCCAGCAACCTGTTTCCCACGGAGGTCAATCAGATGTCTCTGGAAAAACCACAAGCAGGATGTGAGAGGAACAGCTCTCTGCGGCTGCCATCCCCCTGCATCTGGTACTCAAAGACATGCTGCCTCCACATCTTCAGGTCAGACACCAACATTGTCACTAGCTGCGTCTGTCACTTTGACCTTGGATGCATCTGCCTGGAGATTTGTGGGCCTCTGTGCAACAAAGGAATCCAATCAAACAATCCAGATGGATGCAAAGTCTGCTGACAATTAGCTGAGAGGAGTAAATACAGTCCCACTAGATAAACAAACATCACTGGCTGGCTACCAAGTGAACATTCTCAAGTCCTCAAGGCTAAGTGTTAAAATATGAAATGGTCAAAAACTGACCATCTGGTATTCCAGCCAAGTATAATTTTGCCTTCAAGTGTTTCCCCTATGCCCAATAAATAAACTCGTAAAATAAACCCTGTATACTTTGGTGTAACCTGAGAGCTCTTTGCACTAAACATGACCTAAACTTACCCAATTAAAGTCTGCATGACACCTCCCTATTTCAACCAATATATGTCCCCAAATACCCTTTTCTGAACCTCCCCCGCATTTTTCCTTAATCAAGGAAAATGTTCAATAAGCACAAGATCTTCTTTCTGGACCTTAATAAAAGGGAGTACCTAGAGTATTTAGTTGTGACTCACACCAGGGAAGGTGGAAGATGAAAGGAGAGAATGAATATTTAGATTGAGGTTGACTAATAGATCTCTGGATTTAAGATGCATGTGGCACATTCGAAAGGATTCCTGACTCCCACTTGCTTAACACCAGAAGCAGCAAAACGATGTTCTTGCCATGTCCTTTAAGTTTTTATTGGATTTTGGTGTGGAAGTACACCGCGCTCTGTTCAGTCCTAGTAATCAACACAAATTCCTTCTTCCCTTAAACTAAGTGCACCCGTTGTGCCTTTGGTTTGCTGTTAGTTTATACAGCCCTGAACAACCTGGGATCTGGCAACGTTAGAGATCGCCTTCTCCCTAACATACCTATTTGTCTCTAGAGATCATGGACAGGCTCTTCTGCTGGTACCTACACCTCTTAAGTCCACTTCACAGTTGTTCTGAGAGAGCATTTCATGTTGAAGCACACAGTGTGAGGAATGTGCTTCCCTCAAACATTCAAATGATTTGCAGTTTCCGATCCATGTTGGAAACATTCCCATTTAACGTCCAAGCTACCATTACTTCCTGGTCCATATGGATATTGTATTTCATACATTATGGCTTAAATCCAAATGCTAGTCACAACTAGAGAACACCTGCTGGTCAGAACCCTATTACATGTTTATGCCACTGCAGCTGCCCTGGTGTAAATTTCAGCAGAGAACTACTGTGAGTTAAAAAGTCAGTGTAGGCATTTGCTACTGCATTCTGAGTCATAATTGATCTGAGACAGCAAATACCTGTGCTTGCTTCTTACCTTGTGGCAATTTGCTGCTGAATTATATGCCAAAGGAGTAGAGATGGGCACAAACCACCAGTCTGGCGGTTCACTGTGATTTGTTTAGTGGCAGGCCAGGCATTCGGTGCTTCAAGGTCCCGCCTCCTCCAGCAGGCTCCCACTTAGAGACAGCACTTTGGCTTCCCTGCCCCACCTCCTCCGAGTGTTTCCTCCAAGTGGACACCCGCCGGAGGAGTAGTAGTTCTGAAACACCTAACACCTGTTTGGCCGCTAAACAAACCAGCACGAACTGCCGAATCGGAGGTTCCTACCAATCTCTACAATGGAGTTACGTTGGAAGTCATAATTAATCAGATTCTGGCCATTGCATCAGCAGCTGAATAAACCATCAATGGTCTACTCTAGCTGGAATTGCAAACTGAATTTGGGCCAACATATTTTATTGCCATTGCATACTGTTCTGAAATGTTGGGTTCCGAACATTTTATAATAAATTCTTGCAAACAGAAAATTTCCTTGGCTCGGAATTGTTTAACTTCAAGTGTATATCTCTTGCACCAAGCAAGTTTCCAAGTGGCTCTCTCAAGCCTCCAGCCAGCCTGCCTGCTCCTATTGTCACCCTCTTCTGCATCCCTTCCCCTGCCAAGGAGATTCATGAATTCAAAAGCCTATTGCTAAGCAATGTCATCTCTGTAGGCACCACCTTCCCTTACCCGCCCTTCTACGTCGCCTTGCAGATGCTCAATATGGAAAGTGAATGTGCTGAGGAAACGTCTCTACTGTAGGTGGTTCCTTCTGCCCTGCTCATTCCGTAACCCGTTGCACCAGTGGAAATCCCTGTGGTCATCTTCAGCCGGTATAACTGCAAGCCAAAGATCATTGGGACAAAGGCTAAGCCTTCAATGTTTCCAGCAGGATGCTATCCAAGGAAAGAAGGGAGGAAGGAAGGTTGGTTGGTTGGTTTTGAACTACTTTTAGAAAGGGGGATAAAACAGGTCTCTGAAGAACATTGATGATCAAGGGGTGGGCACAATCCTCCTGTGAGGAAAGGTTATGACACCTGGGATATTCTACCTTAGGAAAAAGGGGAATAAGATGGAGATATAGGTGTGTACACCATGTTGCTCACAATGATGCACAATCTGGAGAAAATGAAGAGGGAGACCTATATCTCCCTCTTTCATAACACTAGGATCCAGGTTCATCCAATGAAACTGCATTGAGTGAGGAAAAAATGACTCTAAACAGTGAGCAGTTAAACTGTGGAACTTACTGCCACAAGACGTAGTGATGGCCTCCACCATGGATGGTTTCAAAAGGACACTGGACAAATTTATCAGGGATAATGAAGTAGTTTGTTTGTTCCATGGGTTACTTTTATATCTTTCCTTTCTCTCATTCAGCTCCACAGGGAATACATGAGGAAAATGAGAGCCACTGAGCTCAGTGATGGAAAGATGGAAAATAAATATCATGCATGAAAAATAAGTAAATGTCCTTAAATCTTCACCCAACATCCTTCTGCCTTTTCATTACCATTTGGTGATGAAGAGTCTGGTGAGAGCTGGAAGCTTCCACATGAGCCCCAAGGTGACCTTAAGCAACTGTGATATGATCACAGGGCTTAAACCTTCCAGAGTAAACAGCTGCTACTTGTATGTCAGCAGGGGCAACAGAGTCAGGCCCAAGCTACAGGCATTAAGCTACAGGTTTAGGGTATCGTGAATGTGCAGAAAATAGTTATTAGCAACATAATATTGTTGCATGCCCAATGTTTACTTCTAGGGATGGGGAGGAGATTGTGGGGTTTCCTTTCATAGGTGCCAAAATACTTTGACTGGCCAAGGGGACTTGTTTCTTGGTGGAGCGTGGAGTAAGCAGAGTCTGCCATTTGCTGCTTTACCTCAGGCATCAAAATACCTTGGGCAAACAGCCTTGCATGTGACCCTCTCCTTTAGGGCCGATGCCCGGACTGGATTTTCCACTGGCTTGGCTTGAGCTCAGCCATTTCACTGCAAGCCATGCTGTGCTAGAATGAGTTGGAAAAAGGATAGTGCTCCCTCCCTCCCTCCCTCTCTCTCTCTCCTGTCTACCAGTGTTTTAATGAATCACACCCAGGAGGCTCTAAGTCTTTCGCCTCTGCCATGCAGCCTGGATCCTACACAAGTTTACTCAGAAAGATGTCTTGCAGAAGGTGTTGCGGCCTCCTTCTGAGTAAGCACTAGGTACAGGGTCTCCCCCTGTAGGGAATTTGAAGTGGAGGGGTGATATTTACACCTGCTCCCCTGGAGGCAGCTTGTTAAGGAAACAGGAAAAAGTAGCTCACACAGTGTGAGAGTTTTTCTGTACTCTCTCTGACACACACACACACACACACACACACACACACACACACACACACACACACACACACAGAGGGGAGAGAGTTAACCAATTATCTTTCAACAGTGGGAAGTTGAAAGCTGATGGTGCAATTGCCATGGAGACGGTGTTCTAGCTACAGCACTTTAAAAAAAACAAAAAAACACACAGCCACCTAGCAATGAGGGATTGGCAGAGTCACCAATAGGAAAGTAGGGCTTCATACCCCAGATTTCTGGCATGTTTTTTAATGAGCCAAGTTATTTTTATCACGGCCCAAGCCCAGGCACTCAGATAACGGATGCTTTTACATGACGCCTCCAGTCCCTGGCAGGGCGTGTCGGACAGCAGGGGGTGGGGGAGCACAGACGGTTGCAAAATCTCTACCAATCTGTTTTAGCAACCCCACAGATGGGACCACATTCACACTTCTAACAATAATTAAGTTTAGAAAAATGACTTGTTTGGAATACAACTTTCAGATTCTCCCAGGGAGAAGGGCCGCTGGAGATGTTGGCTGGGGGATTCTGGGAGATGTACTCCAAAGAAGCAACTTTTCCAAAGTCTGTATCAGGGCAATAATGATAGGACTCTTGCAAGCCAGAAATGTGCATAATTTTTTACACCTTTCTTTCTCCTTTTCTTTTCTTTTCCCAGTCTAATAAAGCTATAATTCTAATAGAGTTCAAATTCTGGACTTTGTTTATTGATCATCATCGCTGCCTCTGGGTTCTGCGTATCTAGACTCTGCAGATAGCTCCCACATTAAGCAAAACCCCATAAGCAAAGGACAGTAAACTACCCCACACACCTGTAGGAATCTGTGGTTATTGCGTTAGAACAGAATGCAGTAAGCAAGTAAACCAATGGCTATGAATTAGGAGTGACCTCTCAGAATGCTCAGAATAATCCCACTTCTGCAGTCCTTCTCCACCCATTGTCATGGGTCATTGACAGTCGTTAACAGTGATCTTTCTTGTGTGTGCCCACAAGCACACTAAGGCAGGGACTCATCCACCCAAAAGACAGGACATCAAAACAGAACATGAGCAATATAGGGTCCAATGCAAAGAGGAGTGTTCGGAGCTCTGCATTGGAAAAACCAAACAGCCACTAAACAGGAGAATGGCCCAGCACAGGAGGGGCAATGGCTCAGGACCACAATCAGCAGTGTTCCTTCATTTGAAGAACAAAGGACACTCATTTGATAACCAGGATGTACTCATTTTGGACGGAGAAGATAGGTGGTTCCCCGCGCTTGCTGTTTATGTGGCCATCTTTGAGGCTGGACAAAGTGGGTTCCTCCAGATATGGCTGGCCCACAGCTCCCTTTGGCTAGAGCCAATATAAGGCAACAGTTCCTGGAGGGTCCACTCCTCTGCTTGAAGGGCTATCCAATCTGTTCCAAATACCAAGAAACCTAAGAGAGAAAGTGGCAGACGCCTTGACTTTGCCCACCTACAGGCACTAGCATCTGGACAGGAGACTGAACACAGGCTGGGTGGTCACACTCTTTCCCACATTGGTAAGATATACTGTCTTTCTATTTAAGTTATAGCAGTCATTTTCTAGCTTTGCATCTATAATGTCATTGTGTGCCATCAAGCTGCATGGTGATCCTCAGGGGGTTTGCAAGGTATGCGAGATATTTAAGAAGTAGCTGAGCTACCTGCCAGTGAGTGCCATGGCCAAGCAGATATTTGAGCCCCGAGCCCTGACTCTTAGTCCATCACTCTACACACCACACTGGCAGTCATCTGTATGTATCAACGAGCAATTTCAAGTTTTAGGCAATTAACCATCCTCACATGAAGACAAGGTAAGGGTCAACCAAATTGCTGTGCTTACAGCCAAAATTTAAAACTAACAGCCCTCTTCCACTTCAGTTTGTGCAAACCGAAGCAGGAATAAAAGGCATGCTGGCAGGTCTGCAGCGAGATGTCAGCTGAACAGTGCTGTGGATCTCAGCTGAATTAAAATGCCACAAGCAGAAAAATCTTGTTTTTCTGCTGTCACCAGAATGGTGTAACATAGCGTCTTTGAGAGAGCAACACATTTAATGCATTTGTTTCCCAAAGGTGACCAATGCATTAAAGAGGAGAGACTTCTAATACTTTTAACACTTGAGTAGCTGAGGGAAAGAGTTTGGTTTTTCTTCTGAGAAACAACCTATAGAAGTCACAATCCTGTCCTCTACAGCAATCTTGAGAATGTAGGAGTTGGGTTTCTGAATCATTCAATTGGTCACTCTAATCTCACAACTGTATTGATTTCCATCTGAGCCAAACAGAAGGGATGAGTGTCCATAATACTGTTTTGAAGAACTTCTAATAGCAAGAGAACCACCAGATAACAGTCACCTTATATCAAAGGAGATCGAAGACACAACTTGCCCCTTTTACGCATCAGACAGATACAGTTGGCTGCAGTTCATGAAAGCTTACACCAAATAAAATGAGACACTCCTTACGGTGCCACAAAACTCTTTCGTAGTTTTCTTCCTAGGCAGGTATTAAAAGTGCTCTTAATAGAAGGGTGGACAACATGGGGTAAATCGGCCATATGCAGCCTTGGTCATTTTTGTATATGATTTTCTGGTATAAAAACAGTTGTTTTCTTGAGGCAACTAAGCTGACATCCATGACTGTCACATATCCTGCACAACTCTATAGAATAAAGACTGGGCTGGTACATGTTCATTCTGATTAACACAATTTTTCTTGAAAGCAAGCCTGATTGGGTTCAAGGGAATTTTCTTTGGTCTACAGCAGTACAACAATGGAACCAATTACCTTGGGAGGTGATGAGCACTCCAACACTGGAGGCATTCAAGAGGAAATTAGACAACCATCTGTCAGATATAGTTTAACTTGGACTCCAATTCTATCCCCACACTTTGTGTTAACTCCTCAAAACATTTTTAAGAAACTGGAAGTGACTGGTGCAGTCCATGGTGGGGGAGTGGAATGCAAATGGCCCTCCAAGGTTGTCCATACCTGCTCAGGGGAGCATTAAGGAAAACAGGGGTACTCATAGTTGCTTCTAGTCATGTGGTTTTTCAGCTCCCTTGGCTAGTTTTAAAGTGCTGAATTGAATGTTAATTAGTTGACTTCAGCACTCTTGTAATAGGCAAGAAAGATCCTGGAAATGCCAAGAGGGCTGGCCCCTGTTCCAAGGCATGTGGGGAGGTCTCCGTTCAAGAGGGCAATTGAGGAGCTGTGAGATTTTACACTGTCCTTTGCAGCACTGAGCTTTACAGCACTTTCACTTGCTTTGAGAGCCAATTTGTCATTTTTTCCCCCTGCCCTACTTCCAATGATTCTGATTACATTTAAACGACATAGCCATCTCTCAATTGTGTCTTCAAGACTGCTCCTTAAAACAATTTAGGCTCTGAGTTACTGGGCTCGGCAACTCCCGGGTGCAGATCCAGTTCCTTCTTCACAGCATTCTGATGGTAACAACGTGCTTAAAGAAAGAGGCGGCTCTTCACTTTCCAAGCCATCTTGTTTCCGTAAGTATTCAACGACAAGGAGGCAACACAGGTTAGACTGTTCATACAAGTAAGCAGATTTCTGGAGGGGTGAAAATCCACCCAGGTTGGGAGAAAAATAATTCATTGAAAACATCCATGTTATTAAAAAAAAGTATTGATATGCTGGATTGAATTATGAGAGGAGCTGCAGCTAGACAATGCTAACAAAATAAGGAGGGAAGAACTTGCATATGTTTCCATACAGAGATCAATGGCTCACAAAATGTATGCACATGGAGATCACGCTGGGTATTAGGCAGTCTCCCCAGAAGCATGTAAACTACAGAATCTGTACATGTTGGCAAAGTCACTTCTTTTCAGCCTGCTTCCACTCAGTGGGAGAATCCACATGAATGGTAGTTATACAGGGTTCATTCACTTACCTATATTGATTTCTCTATACTCAAGGAGTATACAGCCTGTTTACCTGCATACAGAGAACTACCGATGAGTACGCTTCTACAGTTACTCACATAACCTTCAATATGTGTGCAATATATGTATGCACAATAGACTGTTAATCTGTGCATTCATACAGTTATTTGTTATGCAATGCAGAATATATGTGTTCATACAGAGGTTTCTAAGTGACAGCCTTGTATTCTTTCCCCATCAAAGGGTATAATTGTAAGTCAAAGAATGTGCACACATTCAAGCCACGTAACTCAATTAAATGGGATTTTAGTACCTGGGTACAAATTGCATGTCAATGCATGTCAGCAGGTTCTCACAAGCATCTTAAATAAGTATACACAGGAACAATAATATACATTTAGAGTTACATATGACACTCACAGCTTTGAAAACTTGGGAGTTTGAGACAGGTTCGAACAATCATACCAGTGTTATCCCTACATGTGCATGTGAATGGTTGGATCATGTGAATGTGCTTAGCTATTACCCTGTGAGGAAAATCATGGATGAATCCAGTCTTCCTCAGTGCCAACGCATGCCATCATCCTTTCCTCTCCAGATATGGCTAGATCAAAGCTATACTGGCCAAACCGCACTTACTTTTGTATTTGAAGCTGTTAATCCAAAGACGGGCACACCTGAATTGCCCCATTGGTATAGGCCAGCTGCTTTTTATGGGGTGACGTACGGAGCCACTAATGGAAATGCACCAGCTAGCCATGCCGTGTAGCCTACTGGACTGAGTATCAGATTTTGACCGGGCTGGACTTGGTTCAAATCCAGAGCGGCTCATGAAATTCACTCTGATTGGGCAAACCTTGGTTACCTTTCTGGACTACAACCCTCAGAATGCTTCCACTCCACACAGTCACTTGTCCAAGCCCCAAGTGGTCATGTTGGTTGAGGGATTCTGGGAACTGTAGACCAAACTATAACTTTTCCAGGTGCTCTCTCTCTCTCTCTCTCTCTGCCTCTTCCTGTCCAAAGGCATCTTGGTGCCTAAAAGGACAAGACAGCTTTGCTTCCTCTACCACTGCTCAGGGAAGCAGGCCAGCCGACAGGGGTCAGGAAAGCTCCTTCGGCACACACTGCTCCAGACTTTCAGCACTTTGCCATCCCTCAAGGGTCTGCTGCCTGAGGCAGCAACCTCACTGAGTCCAACTTCCAAGGTTCTGGGGAGGAAGACAGAGGAAGACAGTGCGGGCTGTCCTAGTTTGCTGGCAGGGAACACGGGGGGGGGGGGGGGGAACGTAGGAAGATTACAATCCCAACCCCTATCACCTGGACACAGCTTGCACACAGGCGCTCCAGCACGGAGGCGACTTTCCCCCGAAATCACAACGGAGGTCTCCGGGTGGTCCTTGACACTTCCCCCCCCCGCCCCCCCGAAAGTGGCTGAAGTCAGCAGAGAACATCCGGATCGGCTCTTTGGTCGGAAAGAAGAAGCCAAGAAGGCAACGAGAAGGGCTTTCTGGCTTTTGCTAGTCTGGCTGAGTAGCGCCTTTTGCCCCTCTGCTGGGGAGGGGGCTTGGCAACCCACGCCCACCGCCCCACCTGCCCGGCCGTCAGAGGCGGGGGGGGGGGGAAGCTGGCGCGCCATCACGCCTACTCTCTCCAAGACAGGGGGGGCGAGTCCGCGATCGCCCCCGCGCCACGCGGGCGGCTCCCTCCCCAACTGTCCAGAGAGGAAGGAAGACGAAGACACACACACACACACACACACACACACACACAGAGGCTTGGGGCCATCCTGAGTGCCCGCAGAGGGGTGGAGGAAGGACTCGAAGGGAGAAGGCGGAGGGAGGTAAACAACGCCACACCACACCACACACACCGCTCGGCGGATCTCACCCACCTGCCTGGCTCAGGACCACGCCGTGCGCGCACAGCAGGGCGCAGAGGAGCGCCGCCCGAAACTCCCGGCTGCGGGCCGCCGGCATGGCTCCGCGTCCTCCTCGGAGCAAAAGCGAGGCAGAGGCGGAGCGGCGGCCGGGAGGGAGGGAGGGAGGGAGGGAGGCCCGGAGGGGTTGGGGGGGCTTCGGCACCCCCGCGCCTCACTTTGGTCTAGCAGCGAGCCGGGCGCCCAGGGAAGCGGCTCCGGCAGGTGGCGAGCACAGATGCGCGCGCGCGCGCGCCGGAGGGGAGGAGTTAGCCGGGGGTGTGGCAGGCAGGTGCGCCAGGGAGGGGGCCGGCCGCTCCGCCCAGCCGCCTCCCCGCCCGCCCCCGCTGCAGGGCGCCTCCCCGGGTCCGGCCGTGCCCCCCCCCCCGCCGCCGCCCATCGTTAACCCGAGCCGTCCCTTGGGCGTAACTAGATCCCGGGCGTTGGTGGCGGAGGTGGACATTTGAGCTGCAGGGCGGCCCGGGAGTTTCTGTGCTGTGTTGCTTCCTTTTCTCTTCTGTGCCAAGAATGGGGGACAGGGTGGCTCTTCGGAGGTTGCTGAGCTGCGGCTCCCATCATCCTTGACCGTTCGTGGCTGAGGCTAATGGGAGCTGGAGTCCCACAATGTCTGGAGGGCCACAGGTCGGTTTATTTATTTAATATCCCACCCCAGGACTCCGGGCAGTTCACAGCACAGATGAGGACAGGTGCGGCCAAAATCTTATTTATTTGTTTATTCATCCATCCATCCATCCATACCCTGCCTTTCTCCTTAAAAAGGACCCAAGGTGGCTTCCATCATTAAAAGACAACATTTAAAGCTAAAAACAGTAAGTATAAAAATACGAGAAAGGGTCAAATACCAGGAAACAAATACAACGAAGGAAACAGAAACAGCAGCAAAAAGACAAGATACAATGTTAAAAACGCAATTGTGTTAAAAGTCATTGTGTTAAAAACAAGAAACAGTAGTGGATAGAGTAGGGACTGGCTTTGAATGCTTCGAGGGTCATGGAAACTCTCTTAGTAAAACTGGTAAAACCACTCCTTAAATGCCCAATGGTTTAAACTGTCCTTTTTCTTAAGCTGTTTAATAATCTGGAGAAATGGAAAGCTTCTTTCTCACTCCCTTTTAGTGCCTTTTCAATGCATGGCTGATGTGCTGTGCCAGTTAGCAGCAATTAAAAAGAAATGGAAAACTTGGTCTCCCTCTCTACAGGGGACTGGGAAGGAAACGTTCCATTTCTCAAGATCATTAAAGGGCTTAGGCGGAGTCTGGAAGAGGAGACAGAGTAGGATTTGTTTGGTTTTTTTCTTTCCCTTTAAAGGGAAAGAAGGTTGGTCTAGGTCCCGCTATACAGGGTTGCTTGTGGTGCAGTGTGGCTGATCCTAGCATGTGGATGCAACGATTGCCCGAAGTGACATACCACACCTCAAAGCAACCCTGTTTAGCACAGTCTAAACCAGTGGTTCCCAACCTTGGGTCCCCAGATGTTCTTGGACTGCAACTCCCAGAAGCCTTTGCCAGCACAGCTAGTGGAGAAGGCTTCTGAGAGTTGCAGTCCAAGAGTATCTGGAGACCCAAGGTTGGGAACCACTGAGCTAGACCAATGCAGCCTGGGATCATTGGGTGGTCTGGTTATACCCTCACATACCTTGAAAGCCCTGTTATGGTCACTGTAAGTCAGTTCTGACTTGACAGCACATAATATATATATAAAAAGCACTAGATTAGAACTATGTAGAAAACATTTGAACACACAGCAAAAAAGCCACACTCCATTCTGTGTTGTGAACCACCCAGAGCGGGAATGAATGAATCGATCAATCAATCGATCAATCAATCAATCAATCAATCAATCAATCAATCAATCAATCCTGTTAATGTCCAAAGGCCTGTCTGGGTAAAAGGTCCTGCAAGAAGTCTCCCTTAGAAGGGAGTTCCATAATTTGAAAGTAGTCACCAAACATGCCGGAGAGCGTGATGGGATGGAGAGAACAATGTCTCCTGAAAGCTCTGGCACTGGGCAGGCCAATATAGGAAGACGTGATAATGATAATCTTAAAACTGCAGAGCTGGAAGCGACCCTATGGATCACTGAGTCCAAGCACAGTGGGGAATTGAACTCCCAACCTCTGGCTCCACAGCCAGATGCCTACCACTGAGCTATTTATCAGACAATCTGGAAACAAGCTGCCTAGGGTCATAAACAATACTTTACATTGTGCCCTGAATGCACTCGTGTAGTAGCACTGGAACAGAGACCTGTGTCCACACTTGCCAAGCCCTGGGTCTGAGAGGCCGACTGCCACGGCTGCTAAAGAATACCTTTCTTTTCAGAAAGGCTTTTTTAGTTGGAAGAGTCCCATAGTGCCCAATGTTGGTTTTTTTGCAAAAAAAAAAAAACCTTTTTTAATTACAGAAAATATTTGAGGGTAGGGTCAGGCAGGAAGACACGGCACATCACCCCCATGCCCTCTAGGTGGCAGAAGGGTGCACTTTGCCTACTGTTTTTATAGCACAGTATTTCTGTTCTCACAATAAATGGCACCAATCAGCATGTTGGACATGTTGGCATTTTGAAACTCTTTACAAAGGCAGCCCTAGGGCGAGTGAGTTGCAATAATCCAAATGGGTTGTCACTAAGGCATGCAGCACTTTGGTCAAACCACACATCTCTAGAAACACGCTCGGCTTGCGTCTCAATTTGACTGTGCAAATGCACTTCCAGCCACCACCAAAGCCTGAATGTCTAGGCTCAAGGATGAATCCAGGTTTAGCAGAGAGACACCTTCCTTGGTTTAAGATGCAAAAGAGAGATGACATCAGCATACTGGTGTTATCAAGCCTCAGAAGTCTGAATAATCTCTCCCTGCAGTCTCCCATGAATGTTGAATAGCAAAGGAGAGGGATCCCCATGCCAGAGCACTGAACAGGAATCCCACAGCCCCATCTTCTCCCCTCATATCTTCACTAAGAACAAGAGCTGTTGCAAAACAGCACTTCCATGCGCCGTCCCAAGAAGTGGCCTCAAAGGATACCATAGTCAGTGGTGTCGAAAGTAACAGAGAAGTCCAGCAGAGAAGCCCACTGCTCCTACCCTGTTTCCCCTAAAATAAGACCTAACCTGAAAATAAGCCCTAGTATGATTTTTCAGGATGCTCGTAATATAAGCCCAAAATTAAGCCCCAGTTAAGCGAAACCCCGTCCTCAACCCTTGTGCAGCAACCAGAATAAGATGACATGACTGTATTTGAATAAATGTAGATTGTTGTACATGAAAAAAAATAAAACATCCCCTGAAAATAAGCCCTAATGTGTTTTTTGGAGCAAAAATTAATATAAGACCCTGTCTTATTTTCAGGGAAACAGGGTAATAGAAGCCTTCTAGCAAAGCCACCAATTCCACTCTCATGCAATAACCAGGTCTGAAGACAAAGCGACATGATTTGAGATAATTTGTCTCATCCAGGAACTCCTTGAGCCGCAAAGCCACCACATATCCCAGCCTCAAGAATGGAATATTGGAGATGTGCTGGTCATTTTCTTGTTTATTTGTTTGTTATATGCTCTCAAATCAGAACTGACTTATAGTGACCCTAATAGGGATCTTGTGGTAAGTGAGGTCTTTAAGGAGTGGTTTTACCAGTTCCACCCCTCAGTGAATTTCTGTGGCAGAGCCGGGGAATCTAACCCAGGCCTCCTGAGTCCTCCTCCATCACTCTGTCCATTACACCACTCTAGGTCTCCTGGCCGTTATCTAGTACGGTGCAATTCAGGGAAGGGTTTTTCAATAAGTGTCTTGCCATCACCTTTTTCAGGCATGCTGGAAATGTGTCTTGCTGAAAAGGAATTTTCAACCAGAGTGGGTAAGAATATAGCACACGTGGTGGCTCACATGTCCTGTCCACACCCCCAGGCAGCGCGGAGAGAACGGCAGCCACTACCATGGAACAAGGAGAGAGCAAAGTTGCCATCACGTAGACAGCTTCTTCCCACATCTTCTTCCAATTTTCCCTGTTTTCATGCAGCTTTTCCCAGGGCTTTGACTGTTTATATCTATAAAACCAGTGTGGGAAAGATCCCATGTCGTGTGTGAGAAGAGTAGTATGACCATGTGTGTAGTAAATTAGTATAAGCATGAGTGTAGTAAATTAAGAATATTGTTAGCTAAACCTGCCCTCTTGTGGGATACTGGGATATGACAGAAAAAACAAAGGAAAGGCTGTGTGATTCCCCAAGATTACACAAATGTACTTTTATTGGACCACTAAATCATCAAACAAATAGCAAGCTTTCGTGGAGAAAATCTCACTTCTTCAGGCTCCAGCACAATTCTTCAATGGAGAGTCCGAAAAATGGTAGAAAAGGATCCAAAAATTGTTGTCACATGTCTGAGAGGTTTTCAGCTTCAAGAAAACTAGATTCACCTCTCAGACATGTAACAGGAATTTTCGGACTCTTTTCTACAATTACCCATCCACCCCTATGGCAATGTACCTGTGTTCCCTCTCAGGTGGGATTACGCTTCGTGCACTTTAGGGTGGGGAATAGATTCTGATGCACAAAAGCTTTTACGCTGTAATATATCTTTAGTCTGTTGCTTTAACTGCAACAAGCTAAACTAGTTTTCCCTTTGAACATTTTTACCAGGAAGGGGTGTGTGTGTGTGTGTGTGTGTGTGTGTGTGTGTGTGTGTGTGTGTGTGTGTGTGTGAGAGAGAGAGAGAGAGAGAGAGAGAGAGAGAGAGAGAGAGAGAGAGAGAGAGATTCACTTTTCTGAATTTTTCACTGTGGTGTTGAGGTCACAAATCATGTGAAAATGCATCTATAGGATAAATATATATTTCAAAATATCTGTTCAGTTAAAAATGGTTTCTTTAAATATATATTCAAAATGCATTTAAATATAAGAATTCACAACAATTTGTTTTAAAAATTAAATAAAATTGTAGATTAATGGAGAAATGTGATAAAATTGAGTTATGAACAAACACAAATAAAATTGAGATGGACTGAAACAGAGGTTAGAAAAGGTTGAGATTACGATTCCTAGAGTCCACTGGCCATTTTGGTGTGAGGATTCTGGGAACTGTAGTCCAAAAGGAAAGTTAAATGATCCCTGGATTAGAAATCGTCTGTCCCAAGGAGGACTCTGCACTAGGAACTCCCTAATAAACTGACTAAGAAGTATTAGCAACTTTTCTATTCTCCAAAGCATGTTGAACCACATTTGACATACAAGTGCTATTTGGCTTAAAGAGAGATGCCTGTATTTTGTAGCTTCTGTGTGGCAACAGGTAGCACCAAAGAGCAGCTTCCAGACTCAAGGACATCTCAGTCTCAGTCCAGTAACAGTTTTTATAATAGTGGCACCCAAACAAGTAACAACGAGTTGCCTGCTCTCACCAGTCCTGTTTCAATGACATGAAAGAGCAGGTCTAGAGGTCTGATCTCCCACAGTCCGAGCTCCGAGGCAGAACTTCGCCACAGACGTGGGGAGCAGGGGGTGGAGTGAGCAGCTGCAGCCTATTGGATCTGCTCCTTCTGCCTGTAGTTGGCCAGATGTAGCCCAAGCTCTCCTCATGGGAGCAGGAAATAACTCTGAGACTGTAGCTATGGCAACAGGACTTCTGTATAGTGAGCAAAACGAAGCTCAAGAAGAGAGTGTGTTTGTCCTCCTTCTGTGTGTGTGTGTGTCTCAGTCTGGGCAGGGATGGCGAGTACTTCGAATATTGTTCTTTCACCTTTTAGAGGAAACAAGATTAAGTGTGCCTTAATAGTTCCTTCAAAACAGAAAACAACAACAACAGTACATGAAATTCCTTGGGTGACCTTGAACACCACTCTTTCTCTTCCCCTGACCTACCTTACAGGGTTGTTGAGAGGATAAAGGGGGGAAAAGGAAGAGAGACAAATATGCCAACTTTTGTTCCTTGGAGGAAAGGTGGTGTATAAATGTAGTTAATGGATGGTAAAACAATAGAAGTTCTATTCACAACCAAACTGGTAACAGTATTGTTGTTTCAGCTTTATCTGCAGACCATCTCACTGGGACAGTCATCTGCCTTGTTAGGTAACTAGGGAAGGGCCACAGATTGGTCACAGAGTGCCTGTTTGCACCCAGGTTAAATGTCCAGCATCTCCACATAAAAAAGGACCAGGTAGCAGATCATGGGCAGGGGCTTGTTAGCGTTGCCTAGTCAGCTGTTAGAGAACCATTCCTGGCTAGACTAAAATCAACAACATCTGATATTTAGAGGGTGCAGTATTAGTAGCTTGTGTGCTGGAGGCGACTCTTGAGAGTCCCCTGGACTGCAAAGAGATCAAACCTATCCATTTTGAAGGAAATCAACCCTGAGTGCTCACTGGAAGGACAGATCCTGAAGCTGAGGCTCCAATATTTTGGCCATCTCATGAGAAGAGAAGACTCCCTGGAAAGGACCCTGATGTTGGGAAAGTGTGAAGGCAAGAGGAGAAGGGGAAGACAGAGGACGAGATGGTTGGACAGTGTCATTGAAACTACCAACATGAATTTGACCCAACTCCGGGAGGCAGTGGAAGACAGGAGGGCCTGGCGTGCTTTGGTCCATGGGGTCATGAAGAGTCGGACACGACTTAACGACTATACAACAACAACAATGTTAGATGGTCTGCAAAGTTTATTCAATAAAAACAATTAGGTACGTAATGGTCTAAAAAATTCCAAGTATCTTGGAGATAGGGAGAACAGTGTGACCATAGCCACATAAGTAGCAACCAGAAGAGAAATTGCTGGAGCAGACCTCTTATGATGAATGTCGTAGGCAACAAAAACTTTAAAGTAGCTGAGATTGTACAGTGCTATGTGCTCTCAGGTCTCCTGTCCTTGAGATCTCCTGATGGAAAAGACAGAAGTATTTAAAATTGGGATTTCCTGCAGACCATTGAAAGGTCTTAGATCAAGAGGGTGACTAACGAAAAAGTATTAAAGTGAATGAGTAAAGGCTAAAAAAATGTAAAATTGAGAAAACTAGAATACTGTACTTTGATCACATAATGAACAAGGAAGTGTACAGACCGCTGATTATTTAAGACAAAATAAATGGAAAAGAGGTGTAAGAGGGAGAAGAATGCCATGGTTGAAAAATCTTGCCGACAAGCTTAGATGCAACATAACAATATGCTCTGGATGGTTCCATGTATTTATCTTTGTTCCCAGGTGCATTGCATCAAGGGCTTCACAAGCCGAAACCTCTGTAAAAGCATATTCAGGAACACTTCCATGGGCTGGAGAATGTGGGTAACTGGTGAATGGGGAGAAAGAACAGAGAAGGTGTTAATAGCTTGATTGAAGGTCTTCCCTCATGTTTGTTTGTTACTTTTCTACATATTGGCAGCTGCAGTACTACCCAGTGATGTTCTGAGAATAAAACTGCAAAGTTATTCATTTTAATATCCAGACCAGTACCTACATAGGACTGGGGAACTACCAGTCAAGCAGAACTTTGTGAACTATAACTCCCATCATGCTTTACCAACTCAGGCTGGCTAAGCCTTATGGGAACTAGAGTTCACCAGTCTATGGAGGGATACAGTTTTGCCTGTTCTAACCTGCACAAATTCTGCACAGTTCTAACCTGCACAGTTCTAACTCTTACACTGAATGTAGTAGGCAACAAAAAATTTAAAGTAGATGAGATTGTACAGTGCTATGTGCTCTCAGGTCTCCTGTCCTTGAGATCTCCTGATGGAAAAGACAGAAGTATTTAAAATTGGGATTTCCTGCAGACTGTTGATAGGTCTTGGATCAAGAGGGTGACTAATGAAAAAGTATTAAAGTGAATGAGTAAAGGCTATAAAAATGTAAAATTGAGAAAACTAGAATACTTTGATCACAAGGAAATGTACAGACTGTTACCGCTGATTATTTAAGACAAAATAAATGGAAAAGAGGTGGCAGAGCAGATGAAGTGGGAGAGGCATTTTTCTCTGCCACTGGAAAATTAAAGTCTTAATTTCTTCTAGAAAGAAAGAGGACTGCAGCTGGGTAATTAACTGGGCTAATGGTATTATGAAAGCTTTTCTGCTGGGGTGATAATGAATATAAAGTTGATTTCCTGACACTGTAGTAATCCAGCGCTATGGTCTTCCTGCTCAGTCTGCCAAGTGGGATCCCAGGTGTCTGCCCCAAGTTCCTACCCTGATGGTGTCACTGGAACCAGAAGCTGCTCTCTTGAAAGGGTGGCTTCAGTTTGGGCAGGAAGATAGGACTCATACAGGAGAGGCATCACCAGATTGTTCCAGCCCCATTTCATAGAATCATAAAATGACTGAGTTGGAAGAGGCCAACCCCTCGCTCAGTGCAGGAATTCAAATCAAAGTATATCTGATGGATGGTTGTCCATTTTTCTCTTGAATGGCTCCAGCACTGGAGCACGCACCACATCCTGAGGTCATTGGTTCCATTGCTGTACTGCTCTAACAGTTAAGAAGTTTTTCCTGATATTCAGACAAAATCTGTTTTCTTCTAACTTGAGCCCATTGTTATGTGTCCTGCACTCTGGTGAATCGGAACAGATCCTGTCCCACCTTTGTTCCCAGGCGCACTGCATCACGGGCTTCACAGGCTCAAACCTCAGTAAAATGCTTATCCTGGATTCCCCAGCTGCTATGATGTTCCCCCAGCCGTTGGCCAAGAAAGGATTTTAATTGTTCTGGTTTTAATTGGCAGCGTTATCCAGCCCTCGGTGACTGCAGCAGCAGCTGAGCTGGTGGGTAGGCCAGATGAGTGGCTGTTATTGCTGGATGAGGAATCAACGCATGAGCCAAAGCAGCAAGGAGAGATGCTATGACGGGGTCTCTCACGCCCTCGCCTGGTGACGTTCATCTCCAGGAAAGAAAAAATGCTACAGCGGTGGCAGCAGCAAAACATAATGCTTCCTGACTGCCAGCTTCCCTCTGGCGACTCATCAGAGGAGGGGACAAAGGAAGATGAGGTGCAGAATCCTAATCACAGCAGGCAGCAGCACAGCTGTGTGGGAAACGAAGTTGCCTATAATTTACTTCAAGACCTGTGAAGATGCGGGGGGGGGGAGCAGTGTGACTGTTTTCAGGAGGCTGCCTACTGCAAGGGTGTGGAACCGTAGTCCTTGGGGCCAAATCTGTCTGTGCTAGGATCCCAGTCCAGCCCTCCGAGGGCTACACTCCCCTCCCATTAACTTCTCAGCTTTTGCACAGATGCATGTTTTTCTCTTGCTCTGTTGTAACAGATTGAAGCACCTCTCCTAAGGCTTAATTACTGGCAGTAGAAGATTTCAGCTAAAGTTCTCCCCCACATCCTTGGCTCGGGGAAGGTTGAGAGTGGAGAAAACACAACCTGGAATGTATTCCAGTTCAGGTGCACATCACAGCTCTGCTGAAAGAATTGTGTGCGCTGTCTGGTGGCCACCCAGCCAGATTTAAGGTTTTGTTGTTATTATATAAAGCCTGAAATAGCTTAGGTGCTAGTGACTGGAAGTACCACCTTCTCCCTTAAAGATATGTTTTTTCCTTGAGGTTACCTGTAGAGATGCTCCTGGTGATGCCACATGTTACTTTGAGGGGACTATAACTCCCAACATCTCCTACCTTTGGGAGCTGTAGTCCAGAAAAATAACTTTTTGAACCCTCAGGGACGGGGCTTTTAAATTAGTGGCACCCACTATTGGAAATTTTCTTCTCCTTGATATTAGACAAATTTCAGTTATTCTTTTTTGTTATGCACATACTAATTTTTGCAGGATTTCCAGCTAAAGTAAAACCAACCGTGTATTTGACAGGCAATGTGTATGGATTTTATATATGGTTTTATGGTGCATGCTTTTGATGGCTGTGTGCTGCTTTGGAGACCCAGTCAAGTGTAATGGATAGAGTGACAGATTGGGACTCCTGAGACCTGGGTTCAAATCCCCATTTGGCCATGGAAATTCACTTAGGGGGTGCGGCAATAGTAAAGCCATTCCTTAATATCTCACATACCTTGAAGTCTTTCTAAGGGTCACTTGAAGTCAGTTCTGAATTGTTGGAACACAACACAAGATGCCACATTGACATATTTAGATGCAAATAGTTTATAAATACAATAGGACTGCAGTATCCACAGAAGATTGGATCCAACACCACCACCCCGATGCCAATAGAAGTACTGTACATAGAAGTACTGAACACTATACATAGCATGGTTTCTGGTTCCCTCTAGTGGCCCATTCTAGTAAATACATGCGGGAAAACTACAAATACGTATTTCTGAGGTTTTTTATTTAGTATTTTCAGGCACTGGATAAGTGAATTAGCAGATACTAATCCCGAAGATGGGGGGGGGGGGGGTTCTATTGTACGAACGAATGAACGAACAAGCAAACAAGCAAGCAAACAAACAAAACAAAACGAACAAAGCAGCTGCAAACTGCATGGCATGTCCTGTACCTCTACCTTTACCCTTGGGGATATACTGTAGTTGAGTGGTAAAGCTTTGCATATATTGCTAGCGGATTATTAAACTGTAAGAAGAGCTCTTTTTGACAAGGCAAAAGCAGCAACTGGGAACACTGTTTTGTTTGTTTTTGTTTACTACCACTACCAGAAACCTCCAGCCGACATGACTACTAAAGTCTGGTAGTTATATTAGAATAAGTAGCTGCCTTAACCTCATCCCAAATCTGGTTTATCCCAGCATCCTGAACCTCCAAAACAACATAGGACAACAGTAGTAACCTCACCATTGCAGTTCCTTAGGAACTGGTATTTAGAGGCTTGTCTCCTGTGTTCTTGGATGTGGCATGGAGCTTTCAAATCACAGAATAAGGGAGTTGGAAGGGGCCTATAAGGCCGTTGAGTCCAACCCCCTGCTGAGGGCAGGAATCCAAATCAAAGCAGATCTGACAGATGGTTGTCTAACTTCCTCTTGAATGCCTCCATCATGGTTCATAGCCACCAACAGCCTTTCCTCTGTGAATCCCACTCCCCAGATTCAATCCTTACCGTCCCTGTTGTTGTTGTTGTTGTTTTAATTGCCAACAAGTGACAGGAAACACCTCTGCCTGCTAAGATTTTGCATAGGCCATTGGCTCTAGTGGCTGGGGATGATGAGGGTTGTAGTACAACACCTCCAGAGGGCACTGATCTGAGGAAGGCTGCCATACAGCCACTGAAGATAAGAAAAGACGTGAGTAAGAAAGATATGGAGAAAGAGTCTAAGGCAGCATCTGATGCCCTTCTCAAAGTAGGGTCTTATATTCTGCCGGTTCCACACTGGGGAAAAGCTGTTTGCTGAGCACTTGGTTTCTTTGCCTTTGCCAGCAATGGCCACCATGCAGCCAGCACTTATCCTGCATTTCTCCTTGAAGAGGACTAGTCTATGAAAACATTATCTATATCAGGGGTGCCATTTTTTAAATCAATATGGCAGCACTCCTATGAAATCAAGCAGACATTATGAAGGCGATAGGGGGTTCGGCAGGCAGAATTTGAACCGATGATGCTTCTGAGGTGCAGCAGTGGAAAACACTTCACCTCCATGATCCGTGTCTGTTCTGCCGTTGCCAGTGCCGTAGGAGCCCTGGCCGAAGAAGAAAGATGGAAGCTCCAGAAAGTGTAATAATGGGGAAATTGTGTCTGGATCTGAGTGCTAGATTTGGGGTGCATGATTTGTTTGTTTTTCCTAATGCCCACCAAAATTGCAGTGTTGGAAGGCCACAAAGAGGCTTCCTTTTGCTATAGTCTTGAAGGAAATGTATGTGAGATGGAAGTGGTGGGGGTATGAATTCTAAGGCTAGCAACTGAGAGCTTTTAGAGCACACATCACTCCTGCTAGTTAATTCCTCATCTTGAGCACAGGGATTTTTAGCATGAGCACTTTGTGACTTCTCTGAGTAGGTGCCTGGAATATTAATAATCTCTTTAATGGGTTTGCTTTTACTCCATATTTATGAGCCCTGGAAATTAACTGAGTAATGATAACTTCTTTAAGGATGTAAACAGCAAAACCAGGCCAGCACAAAGAAGATCTCCCAGGAAGGAGAAAATTGTGTGCATGTGTCCATACATACTCCAGTGCACTTAAAAACAGAAGCACACACCAAAAATTTTTTTGATCTTGGGGTCAGCTGCAGCAACAAACTGTAGTGTTATGGGAAATCTGACTAGAATGATCGGGCATTTTCCCTGCGCCCTCTCTCAACTTGGGGATGTGGAGACTGCCTAAAAATATTCTGGGAAGGGTTAGGGATGTTACTGGAACACAATTATTTTGGAATAAATAATTGTAGTTCAAAAACAGTTCAAAAACATGTGTGCAGCAGGAGGTAGGAATGTAAGAGTGGGCGATACCGTTTATTGGACCAATAAAAATTAAACAAATCGCAAGCTTTCGGGGATAAAAGTTTACTTCTTCAGGCTTAGCACAACTCCCTCCATGGATAGCTTGAAAAAAATGTAAACAAAACTCCAGAAATTGATCGTACAGGTCTGTGAGAGGTGACCTATCACCCACTCTTACGTTATTCTGGGGACCACATGGTGTCTCTTTGTTCTTTCTGGACTACATAAGATACCATTAATGGCTACGTGCAGCACCATCTACAAGACGGCATGGGCTCTCAACCTCAGTCAGAGGTGAGTGCAACCTGAAGAGACCTCTCCCCACAGGGTGGCAGTGGAGTGGCAATTGCTACCCAGTGACTGCTACCTGAGCTGACTACCACTGAAGCCTTGTGTGGCTGGATCATGGCCTTTCCTCCTCCTCTGCTTCCTCCTTCTCCTCAGATGGCTGCTTGAATAATGCCTGGCTCCACTGTGAGTGGGGTGCCCCAAAAATCCCCTGTGCTAAAGAGTGGAGATTGTGATGCCACAAAGGAGGGCTCCAGCTCCCACCCCACTTGCCTCCCTCCCCCTTCCCCTCCTTCTTAGTCCTCCTCTCCCTCTGTGCAAATGTTGCCATGGGGGGAGATGCTGCAGTGGCATGGTTTAGGAATATTTTCCCCTTTTGGACTACAATTCCCAGAATCCCTTAGTCAAGACAGCTATCTGTGGAATTCTGGGAGTTGTGGTCCAGAGAAATAAAAACATGTTTAAGCTCTGAGTTTAGCCAAAGTTTAGCACAGTGTTTTACATGAATGCCCAGACTAGAATTCATTGACTGGCTGTAATCCCAAGCAAATGTGCACATGCGCAAATGCGTGCACGCATGCGCGCGCGCGCACACACACACACACACACACACACACACACACACACACACACGGGAGATCTATATCTCTGTTACTATGAAACCACACACCAGCTTCCAGGCTGATCAGACCTTGACAAAGTAATGTTTCAATCAACCCAGCAGGTATCTCCAGGTCTCGAGGGTCTGTCGGAGATGACAGACAGATTGGCGCACAGTCACGAGAAGCAAATCAGATTAGACAGATGCCAAAAGAAGCCAGAAGGAAAGAGGGACAGATAAGAACACAGTTAGCAAAAATAGCATGAAGGATGCATAGGTGATGCATGATCAGTGAACCTGTCCTTCCAAGTAGAGTAGGTGGCAGTTCAATTAAGGACGTAAGATCGGTTGTCTGGCCACTGAGACCAACATTCCAGCTAGCCCTTCCAGTTCCTCCAAAGAGCCAGCCACATACAATGGTGCGATAATAAAGTTTGCAGTGGACAAGATCCTAGCAACAGCTACTGTGGCCTCCCTCACAAGGAGACAGACTTGTTGGACTGCAACTCCTCTCATTCCTAGCCAGCATGGCTAATGGCAGGAGATGTTGCGGTCCGCTAAGATCTGAAACAGAGCTTGGAAAAGTTATGTTTTTGAACTACAAATCCCAAATGTCTCCAGTCAGCCTGGCCAATGGTGTCCTTAATTATTTGCAGAGCACTTAAAAAAAAAAACCTCAGGGCCCCCCTTCCATCATGCTCTAGCTCCAGGGGAGACCCTCCCTTCTAGCTACCTGCTGGCATTGTGTGGCCAGTCAGAAGGAGAGAAGGCTTTCATTGGGCTTAAATCCAGCTCAATGACCTGTTAAACTGAACGATCAACTTGACTGAATTCACAACCTCCTGAACTTTGTCACCAAGAATCTAGTGCCTGAGTTTGCTGTTTTTCCTTCTCCCTCATAAACACTATTCCTTTTGTGTCATGTCCTTTGGTCTACAACCCTACTGCTTTAATTTCCCATATTATAGAGTCACTCGCTTTGGTAGCTTTTTTGGAGAGAGAGCAGCCTAAAGATACAAGAGGTAGGTAGGTAGGTAGGTACCTCACTAATAGCACACACACACTCATCTAGTAGCAAATTATTCTCGGAAGAGAGGACTTTTCAAGGACTGCCGAAAGGACTCAGCTGCCAGGCCTCCTTGCTTCCCCCTCCCCCTCTGCCCTCCACTCCTGTGCTGGGAAATGTCAGGCCAGGTAATGCACCAGGAACCCACGGTGTAAAAAAGCTATTGTGCTGTGAAGAGCATGGGTGGGGGAATAGGTTCTTCTCCGCAGCGCGCTGACTCACCGATCCAGTTCATCCTACACATGTTGATTCATAAGACAGCATATCAGTCCTGCTGTCATGAGTGGTGGGAGCTTGCTTTATAGCATTTCATTCACCCTCCTCAGCTTGTCTTTGTGCCTTGCATGTGCGTGCACAAACACACACACACACAACTACTCAAATCAAGGGCCATTAGGCCCTAGCTGCAGATTTCCATGCCAGAGCCAATCAGCAGCAGGCAGCTTCGGGAAGCAGGAGCCGGTTTCATCCCTTTAAAGAGGGACACAACCGAAACCAGGTTCCTGAGATTAGTGCAATGCCGTGCATAGACCCCACAGCAGGTGGACTGTAAATCCATCCCTGCTGTCGGTTCGGGTCATTTCTCTTGGCACCCCAAAGCAGGCTTCTGAGCTTAGATGGGAGCTGTGATGGGGCAACAGCAGCAACAGCAGCAAACACCCTCCTTTGCAGAATTGGGGAAAGGCACTGTTTTGGGTGGCAAGCCCTCCCAATGGCTTTGGGTTTTGACTGTTGCATTCTAAAAAAAAGGAAAAAAAGAAAGCAACTTCTGCAGTTTCTGCTCTTCTCAGGCATGCTGTGGCATGTGTGCAGCCATGCAGAAAGTGGATAGCAATGGCGGCAGCAGCTGTTGTTATTGCACCTTCAATGTTCATGGCAATGCAGAAAACATCAGATGAGAGGACCATTCCCTGAGGATATAACGTTGGTACATGGGAGACGTTAGCGGGCAAAGGCAGGAAGGAGTAAACAGGGGGAGGCTGTATGGTTATTTAACCTCACCACCACCATCATCCTAGAACTGTAGAGCTGGAAGAGATCCTATGGATAATTGAGGGCAGCCCATGTCAAGGAGGCCCGGGGTGGGGGTGGGGGTGGGAATAGAACTCCCAACCTCTTTTAATTTACTGAGGTTTAGTGACAGATTATTTATTTATTTATTTATTTATTACATTTATAGCCCACCCATCTAGTCATATAGACTACTCTGGGCGGGTAACAACATATCATGTAACAATATAACAATTTAAAATCATAACAATATATTACTAAATAAATAATGATCCAAGATGGGAGAAAACACAAAATAACAAAATTCAGATGGTGGGTGAAGGGAAGGCTTGCTTAAACAGCCAGGTTTTCAGTTGGCATTTAAAGATGCCCAGCGACGGGGCCATGTGAATCTCAGGAGGGAGGCTGTTCCAAAGACGAGGAGCCACTGCTGAGAAGGCCCGGTTTCTTGTTTTTTCCTTCCGGGCCTCCCTCGGCGTTAGGCTCCTCAGCCTCACCTCCTGGCTAGATCGGGTGATACGGGTAGATCTAGGTGGGAGAAGGCGTTCCGTCAGGTAACGAGGCCTTAAACCGTTTAGGGCTTTATACGTAAGCATTAAAACTTTGAAATCTACGCGGAACCAAACGGGCAGCCAATGCAAGGCGGCCAGAGTGGGAGTAATATGTTGATGTTTCCTTACTCCACTGAGAAGTCTGGCCGCCGCATTCTGCACCATCTGGAGTTTCCGCATAGATCTCAAAGGCAGCCCCACATAGAGAGCATTACAGTGGTCTAATCTCGAGATTATGAGCACATGGACCAAAGTGGTGAGCGACCCAACATCTAGATAGGGACGCAGCTGGGCTATCCGCCAGAGATGGAAATAGGCGGTGCAGACCACTGACGCTACCTGGGATTCCATGGCAAGCGCCTGGTCCAGGTAGACCCCCCAAGCTGCGCACCTCACTCTTCGCGGTGAGAGTCACCCCCCCAAAAGAGAGGGAGTTTCCCAAACCGCTAATGGTAGGCCCCCCGACCCTCAGGACCTCCGTCTTGTCCGGGTTCAGCCTCAGCCCATTTTCCTGCATCCATTGCAATACAGACCCCAGGCAGCGCTGCAGGGACAGAATGGCATCCACTGTAGTTGGCAAAAAGGAGATGTAGAGCTGCGTGTCATCGGCATATTGATGGCACGATGCTCCACACCCCCTGATAACCTCGCCCAGCGGCCTCATATAGATGTTAAACAGCATTGGAGAGATGGTCGAACCCTGCGGAACCCCACAATTGAGGCTCCATGGGGCCGACTCATGCTCCCCAAGCTGAACTCTCTAAGGACGGTCCCCCAGGAAGGACCGGAGCCAGGCCAATGCCTGACCACCGATTCCCAACTCGGAGACCCTCCTCAGGAGGATACCGTGGTCGACGATATCAAAGGCGGCTGAGATATCAAGGAGGACCAACAGAGAAGTTTTTCCCCTATCGGCCTCCCTCAAGAGGTCATCTAACAGGGCGACCAATGCCGTTTCTGTACCATGGCGCGGCCTGAAGCCCGACTGGAATGGATCCAGGGCATTTGTTTCATCCAAGTGTGCCTGAAGCTGATTGGCCACCACCCTCTCGACCACTTTACTCATGAAAGAAACATTGGCGACGGGCCTATAATTGCCAATATCGTCCATCGCCAAATTAAGTTTCTTTCGAATGGGCCTAATGAGTGTCTCCTTGAGGGCAGGGGGAAACCTGCCCTCCTGGAGAGACCCATTAATTATCGCTGTAGCCCATTCGGTTGTTATAGGCCTGGCTGCTTTGATTAGCCAGGCCGGGCAAGGGTCAAGGGAGGAGGTGGTGGCCTGACAGCGAACTAGCGCCTTGTCCACAATGTCAGGCATCACAGGTTGAAAGTGGTCAAAACTCACCGGGCAAGGCGGAGCGCTGGACATCTCTGCTCGATCCACTGTAACCAAAAAAGGAGAAAGCTCCCGGCGGATGGCCTCCACTTTAGTTTTAAAAAATGCTGCAAATTGGTCAGGGGAGATGCTGGGGGAGGCCCTTCACCCCGACCAATTCCGGATAGGTCGCGAACTATACAGAAAATTTCCGCCTGCTGATTTGAAGCCTCGCTTATCCGGTTAGCGAGGTGAGCTCGACTAGCAGCCCTTATCTTGGCCAGATAAAGGTTAGTCGCGGCCCTAACAGCTTCTTTATTATACTCCATCGGTTTCCTTCTCCATTTGCTCTCTAGCCTTCTCCTAGTTTGCTTCATTGCTCGTAGCTCCTGGTTATACCAGGGCGCTGGATGAGCTCTGCATTGGAGAGGGCATTTAGGAGCGATCGTGTCTACAGCCCTAGTGGCGGCTGTAGCCCAACCATCCACCAGAGCCTCGACAGGAGCGCCAACCAGATCTGCCGGTATCCCTCTCATGGTATCCTGGAATCCTATAGGATCCAGTAACCTTCGAGGGCGGACCATTAAAATAGGTCCTTGCTCCCTGCGAGGTGGGAGGGCCATTAAGAGGTTACATTTTATTAGGTGGTGATCCGACCATGACAAGGGAACCGACACAAGGTCGGTCACCATCAGATCACGCTCGCTCCAGTTGGTGGAAAAAAACAGGTCTAGCATATGGCCACCCACGTGGGTGGGGCTGTTAACATGTTGGGACATGTTCAAGGAAGCCATGGTTTCCAGGAACTCAAGAGCTGGACCAGATACCTCAGCCTCTGCATGGATGTTGAAATCCCCCTAGACTAAAAGCCTCGGGGATTCCAACAGAGCCGCGGAGACGAAGCTCACCAGCTCTGGTAGGGAGATGGCTGGGTCGCGGGGAGCACGGTAACCCAGCAAAATCCCAATACCATCCCTAGCCCCTATCGACACATGGAGGGCCTCCAAACCCGGCTTCACCACCTCGGAGCGCCTAGTAACCTCTAGGGTGTTTTTATATATATTTATATATATAAAAAGATTACAGCCTTTATCAGCCCTCCAGATGGGCTGGACTACAACTCCCATCTTCTGAACCCCCAACCAACACCCTGGTTTTGGGGAGGTTTCAACAAATCCCCTGTCAGGTTGGATGCATTTACATTTTACAGAGTGCTGATGTTGTAGACGGAGTGTCAAGAAGAAAAAGAAGAAACAGGCACACCTGGAAAATTCCAGTGATTAGTATCAGCTACCTTGCTGAATAAAGCAAGCACTTAATTACAGGTGTGAATTGGCGTTACTATTTTAAGAAGCAAAACACTTATTAAGTGATGTAACGGGAGAAAAGTTTTCTTCTTTCAAGAATCTTCAATGAATTCAGCATAAGTCTCCAACCTCAAAGCCCTCCAGATGTTTTGCACTACAGCTCCCAATTAGCCTCAGCTCGTAGTGATGATGTAAGCTATTATGAATGTGCATTCGGATTCAGAAATATTTGGAATTCACTGAATAATGCCATATTTGGAGAGTTTTGAATATTGTAGGACACCCCCCCCCCATATCCACAGGGAATTGGTTCCAAGCCACCCCCCCTCCAGCGGATGCAAAATGCAAATTATAGCAAACACTATTATAATAGCAAATGCGATGCATAACAAGGCATAACTGGCTCCCAATGCCAGTTCTGGTAACTTCTTAATTAGAAATATGTTTTGGAGGGATTTTTCTTTTAATATTTTTAATATTTTCGTGGATAAGTGAATCTGTGGATACTGATCTCATGGATAAGGGGGTCCTACTGTACATCTGAATCTGAATCCAGTGGTTCCAAATACCTGTAATAATAATTCCTAATATTCAGAGTACCATTTGCTTCTATAGATTAGAAAGCAAAAGGCTAGGTTTCTGCTTGCTAGAGGAAGAAATGAAATTGAAGCCTATTTTATTTCTTGAGAAATGAAACTTAAATACACTTAAGTATTGGTGTCAAGCGTAGTAGGGGCAGAGAACTCAGTGTCTCCTGATTGGAAAACCTGTAAATGACGTTTGTCCGCAACCAATGAAATCGGGAAACAGGAACAGACACCAGAGTATTCTTTTCATATTGGATCTTTCCAAGTGAAAGGTGGGCATAACTGCTTATAAAGCCCCTGTCATTTGCTTTTAGGATATGCTCTGGTGCAAGCCTGCACTGCAGCAGTTTTCTCTGTGTTGGCATCTGAACCCTGAACTTACATTTACATTTTCTACATCTCATTGTATATTGTTTATTTAATATAGTTAGGAATGAGATTTAGGATTAGTAGAGTCATAAATTAATGCATTATAAGTCAACAGGGAAATATTTATATTGGGTTTAGCCTTCCCTGGGGTATATCAAGCAGCGGAATAAGATTTTGTTATATAGAGACAGGACAGATAGATTAATAGACTCTCTCTGTGTGTGTGCGTGCGTGCATGTGTATGTGCACGTATTTTGCTCACTACCATTTACACTTGTTAAAAAAACAGCCTAGATAATTGCTTTGTATTTGAGTGAGAAGTGGTTAACAAATGAAAAAAGGAGTCAGTTTGTGGGATTTTCCCTTGCGTGGTATCACTTTGTGAATTGTAGTGAGCATAATTCTGACTGCTGTCAGTGGTGTTGTGAACATTCAGGCTACCCTTTGCTATATAAAGCTTGGCATCTTTTCTCCTGATGGAAACATGGGCATGATATTGTGCAACAATATTGGCTCATGTCCTGGTTTTTTGAATTGTGGGTACAGAAACACAATATCTTACATTCATAAGTCAGAGGTTGATTTAAAAAAAGAAGAACTGGTATCATTGAGTGGGCCAGAAAGGTGGCAGGGCATTTTCACCACAATGTCCAGGGCAGTGAGTTGTTGCTGCAAAGTCAAGAAAAATTGAGATTGCCACAGCACCATCTAATCCAGGATGCGACAACTCAATGGAACAACTTTAATACACTGTTTAGTCTGGGCCCATTTAAGGGAATTAATTCAGGGTTGGGAGGTACTTATCAGCAGAACACCCAAGTTTGGGTCCTACTGTTGGCATGAAGATCATTGGTATCAGTTTGGCAGAGCTGGATATTTCCATAGCACACCTCCAGCATCTGGCAAAGATGTCACTCTGGCCATCAGAGCTCTGATAGTTACTTTGATGATGGTTTATAAATCAGAGCCTGAGTCTCTCCAGAGATAGACAATCTGTGGCTTTCAACCTCATTCACGACTGGATCCCTTACAAGTTCAGTTCTATGGCAAAAACAATCTGTCTGTCCCCCAACAGCCTACCGGGGAGGGATATGTAGGTACTGGTTGCTCTGACACATCAGGTCGAGCCAAGTCTGGGAGAGAAAAAATAGGGTAGCAGGAAGAGAAGGGGGGAAAGCAGGGCTCCATCAGTTCTGTAGCAGTGGATATTCAGCACCCTGGAGAGCACTATAGATGCTGGACTTGATTTGAGAGTCTGACTACAATGCATGCAGCCAAAGCAGGTCTGTGAAACCACAGACTCTCGGGCCAATCTGGTTCATCTGAGATCCCAATACAGCCCTCCTGGACTGCCCCTGTAGTTTTGTCCCTTCCCCCCAATGTTTCTAAGTCTTCTGGTTTTAGCCATGACTGTCCTTCCTTAAAAAAAACATTCTCCACAAACATATTTATGTATCCATATCAGGAGATGCCTAAGTCTTGTCATGGCTTCACGTATGCTCCTTCACAATTAGGGGCAGATGACAATTCCCTTTCGAATTGCTTTTTTTGACTGGTATTCACCAAAATTCACAGAACCCATATGTAGAGAAAGAAAAACTGACATACTTGCCCCTTCATATTCATAATAAAACACTTCTTAATTTATTTCTCCCTAAATGTGTCTGTGCAGAAATGTCCCTTTTCTTCATGGCTTCCGGATGGCTCCTGTATTGCTGGTCTCCAAGCTACATATTCCTTCATCTTCCTCCCCCATCAACCCCATTTTTCACATACAACTGTTGGAACATATTTCAGCTTGACTGGATTTTAATTTGCTCCAAAACTCCGAAGAATATTTCACACAATCTGGATGAGACAGAATGGATAGCAAATTCATGAACTGCACTTTTGATCTATCAAGGTACAATTAAATGATAGCGATGACATAAAATGGAAACAAAGTTAATGGGGGGGGAAGGCTTAATGCAGAGACCCTCCCTAAACTGACAAGATCCGTCTGTTCAGCAAGCAGAAACAAAGCTACAAGCAACCCTAAGGATGCAAGAATATTACAAACGGCAGCCATTACTTAAAAGAAGAAGACGAAGAAGAAGCTTAGCTTTAACTTTGCACAGCATCAATGAGATTATAGTTAAGATTATAGTCATCTCAGGTGGTTTCCACAAAGCAATAGTTCGTACAGGCTGCCTAGGTACTGGTTGCTCTGACACATCGAGTCCAGCCAAGTCTAGAGCAAAGAGCATCTTGTGACTTGAGCTGAATAACAGCATGACAATGCACAGTCTGAAGAGGGTCAAGGACACCTTGAACTTGAGCACTCTTTGTTCTTTTGCACATACAAACGCACACAGAGAGAGACAGAGAGGCAGAGACAGAGAGGCAGAGAGAGAGAGAGAGAGAGAGAGAGAGAGAGAGAGAGAGAGAGAGAGAGAGAGAGAGGTAGCAGCAGCACTTACCAACCAGGCCTGTGGAAGAGTCACCTCGGCTCACTGCTGTCCTTGAGGGCAGTGGGATGACACCTACATAGTGCAATTACATGTCCCTGGCTGAGAGCAGAGCCAACCGTAGATTCCCCCCACCCTCCACACTAGACAACATTTCTGAGAGTTCTCTCCCTCCCCCCCCCCCCCACCTCTTACCTCCATTGAGAAAGACATGCTGGCACTGGCCAGAATTTTCTCAGAATATTCTTCACTCTTTTTATGGCCTGTCAACTCACACCCCATCTCACCCCCACCCTCAAATCTAATGGAATGACATTTAGTCTGGGGAATTGTGAGAAGGTGACATGTTAGCCACAAACAACAGCTGTAGGAGAAAGAAGAAAGAAGCTGTGCCATCGCTATTAATGATGATGATTTTTGCCCCTCTCCAAAATGCATGGATGTTTCCTCTGGAAAGGCTTGAAGAAATGATCTGCCCAGTTTCTCTAGCCAAAAACAAGGTGGGTGGATGATGAGAAATTTGTTCACGTCATGGCCCTGTCGGAGGACACCTGCATCTAAGATAACTCCAGCACTCCCAAAACCAACAGGGAAGAAGAAGATCCTAGCCCTTCAAACCTCAAGCCCCCAAGGAGTCAATAGCCTGAGCTTGTGGATGATGGGAACAACAGGGTAGAGTCAAAGGAAGAGGGGGACCTTTTGCTTAGTCCAGGGGAATGAGGAGGACTGAAGGCATGAGTCCAGCTAAGAGCCCCAAGACAAAGTACTCAGCTGTGGGAAAGGGCTCCCTGACAGAAAGTGGCTCCTTGGAAGTAGGTGGTGTCGTTGGGAGAAGGCTCCTCCTCTCAGGCAGATCTTTGGGACAAACCATACAACTGAGTTATTCTCCTTGGTACCAAACACCTGCAGCCCAGCTTTAAAAATACAGCCTTCAGGGAGATAACGGCTCTTCTGGTTCCTGATCCTGCTCACCTTGCACCCTGACCTTGCTGCCGATGTTTTGCTGTGTGTGACCCCTGGCACTGCCTGAGTACTCTTTTGGACTTTCCTTGTTTGCTTGCTTGATTCTTGGACTGGCTGGACTTGGACTGATAAGAAGTCTGAATCTGGATATGTATCTCCATCACCTAATTTTCCTTGCTCCCTGATGAACCCCTGTTTGTTGGTCCTGGTGACTAACCTCTCCCCACCCCCTAGAACCAGGACACAAATCTCAGTGCAAAACAGATCCCTTGAAACCAAGGAGACTTGAATGAGTTAAGACTAACATGATTACCCTTGGTTTTAATGATTCTGACTAACTCTGGATCCAACTCAGTGACTTCATTCTATGCTCCACTCCTCTGTGCAGCCTTTGCTTGTTATTCTGTCTGTGAAGTGGCACAACCTAAAACTTAAAAAGCAAGGTGCAAGAAGAGTAATAGGAACAAAATAGTAACTATCAACCTTCTTTTGAAGCAAGATGGGGGAGGGCCACAAGATGGTATGAAGGGGCTATGTCAGGACTAAACTGAGAGCCATGAGGTTATGAAGCCATTTAGAAGGCGAAACCAGATCTCTTAGAATGTTTGAAGATAAAGCCTTTCTGATATTTGAAATGTACCAGTTCACTGTGGCTAATCTACTACAAGCTACATGAGATGATGCCAGCCTTTAAGGCTAGTAGAACAAGCAGAGCAAGCTATAACTAAGATCAGTGTGGAAGCTGAAGAACAAGGCAGAGACACTTGCTGCCAAGTTGGGTACACTCTGTCCTTTCCTCCTGGCCCCGGAAGCCATGGCAAAGGGGTCACGGAGACCTGGACAACATTATTTCCATTTCCCATGTGGCCTCTCCTTGTTGAATTTTTCTTGACTTTGCCTGATTCCTGGTTCTGCCAGACACCCACTCTATTTTCTGTCTCACTCAAGCTGTTTTTAGACTGCAAATTTCAGGGAAGAACTTGCCTTTAATTGCATGTGCTCAGCAATTAATTGGACTGGAGCTTCCAAGTTTCCCCACAACTCAGGAGAAACAGCAACATAAATCAATCCTACCCCTCCCTCTTCTTCCTTCTTTCCCACACCAGAAGGCTGCATATCCGATATATAACAAAAGGAGTATAATTCACAAATGCTGGGCTATATTATGCATACATTTGGGGAAAATGATTGGGCAATGGTTAGGGAACGGGAACAGAAGAATCCCACTCATGGAGCTGCGTCCCAAAACAAGTCCTTCAAATAGCTTCACTGTGAGGGGTAAGCTCACAAGCAGGGAATATCTTTGGTCAAGCAAAATAGGGATTTTCAGTACCACAGACAGCTCCTCTTTCTCTAGTCCTTTTTGACTCTTCTGTACTAGTCATGGAGAACCATCGGCTGGTTGTGGCTCAGTGGGCAATTACGGCATGATTTTAGGACAGAGGTGCAGGCCAGGTTCCCATCAGAGTGAGCAGGAACTACCCCATAGGCAGGAAGGTTAATTTACCACATTTTGAATGAAATTAAGCCATGCACACTGTTACCTAAAGAGCTCCCCCTCTGGAATTAAGGTCAAAGTCTAAACTTACCTAATCAAACTAGTGTTCACACTGCAAACGGACCTTCAGCTGACACCTACAACCAAATCAGTTGGACACACCATGTTTTATTTCAATGCAAAAAAAAAAAAAAACAAAAAAAAAAAAAGTAAGGGGATGATATCTATTATGTATGGGAAAGCACTCAAGAAATCATCCTGAAATACCTCAAAGGGTGTTCCTTGCATGGCCCAGCCTACTTGCTCTGGTGGGAACTAATTACTCATTTAAAGCTTGCAGTGGACTATTATATAACTAGTGCTGTTTGATATTCCACTGGCAGAAGCACTAGCTGGAGAAAAGAAAGACATGTGATTTCCATTTGCTTTAGTAGTAAGTCGTTGGCTTAAAAAAAGAGAGGGAGCTGTATGATGCATCATAAACTAAATCAGGATTTTCTATTTTAAAACATTTCCCCACCTACACCCCCTGGAAAAGTTCTGGAACTGAATTATTTTATTAAGTGATTGGCCATTGTATTTGCTGTAGCACTGTGAAGGTGTTCGAATCACTCAGACAATAGGATAGAATAAATGTGAGCACGCTAGTTCTGCCCCTCTCAATGTCCTTCCCAAACTGAAGGCATTTTTTTTTAAATGGTAGCCTTATCTATTTCTTTAGAGGCACCAAAAGATTAGAACATCAGTATTTCCTTTCCACTGTAGAACTCCCTAATCAAAGAAACTGGTCTCCACCAAGGGATGTTTCTCCATTATAATGCAGCCTTTTCTAAAAGTCTTAACAAGGGAAGTTCCATGTTACCTTTCTCTTTTCCTGTCCACCATCAGATAACATTTTTTAAAAATCAAGCCAAGTTCTAGCAACTGGACTTCTTTCTTATTAGGTTGAAATGTTTCGCTACTCATCCTAGTAACTTCTTCAGTCTGAGGAGAGTTGGTAGGAGACCCCTGACAGATCCTCCACCTTGGTTTCACTTCCCCCTGGTCTGAATAGGCTCATTAGATGGACAAAGGAAGGGGTGTGTGGAAATCCCAACCCTGCAGTCCTTCTCCACCCATTGTTATGGGTCGTTAACAGTAGTTAACAGTGGTCTTTCTGGTGGGTATGGTCTTGATCTTTCTGGGGACATGATAAATATGAGACAGATTGTTTCTAAGGCCTCCACCCCTGTTGAGTGAGGGATTTTCTATATGCACATGTATGGCCTCCCTGACCCCTCTCTCTCAAACCACCTATCTTCTCGGTCCAAAATGCGACCCATGACCATGGGTGGAGAGGGACTGCAGAGGTGGGATTATCCCTCCCCCCCATCCTTTGTCCATCTAACAAGCCTATTGAGACCAGAGGGAAGTGAAACCAATATGGAGGATATATCAGGGGTCTCCTGATGAGTAGCGAAACATTTCAACCTAATAAGAAAAAAGTCCAGTTGCCATGACTCAACTTCCAGATAACCACACCTGGATGACTGAGAATCTTCACAGATATAAGCTGAGTTCTAGTTCTTCACTGGCTGCTGAAGAGGGGCTTCTTGCCAGCTGGGTACTGTTATATTTGTACATTTATTTTAAAATTTAACATTGTTTTAAAACAATATTTTAATTTGAATCACTTCTAACAGCTGATCTTGTTTTTTGTGTTACCTGTATTCTTATTTAACGTGTACTACTTTGATCCTCAGCTTTAGTGAAATCTTGGGATATGTTACTGACTTGTAGGAAGAAGGAACCTTCTAGCATTATCTCTGTACTGGAAACAGAAGAAAGATGGAGTCTCTGTTTCCCTCTTGCCTGCCCACTCACTCACGTGCAATGGAATTCCTGTTCTCCTAAGGCAATCTGGCCAATGCAAAAGTATCAGGTTTTCCTAATGATCACATGGAGTCCAGTGGTCCCTTCCGGAAGAGAGGCTGTCCTTGAAAAAAGTGAATGTCCTTTAACACACTTTAAAGAACATTAGCTGCTTTATTGGGGCAATTTTAAATTGCTCACATTGCTTTCTGTTTGTTTTCTTATCTTTCACTGTTCGCAATTTTTAAAACCATGCCTATGTCCATGACTTATGTTTTATGATGGGGAGTCTATAAATATTATAAATAAAATAGCTGAGTTCAGAATTGAATTCATGCTTCTTTACCCAACCTGCTGTAGGATGTTAGAGTAACAATGGAGTTGAATGAAAGAGCAACGGAAAATTGCCTTGTGAATTAGCTTTTACTGCCAACCTTACAAGAATTTTTCTTAGAATTAGGATTGGGTCAGACCTTTTGTTCCAACATTACTTGTTCATTTGGAGCTCTGTGTAAAAACAACAATAATACTTTATGAGTAATTTAGGCTACAGTACTATATTCCCTTACTTGGCAGTCTATCTCATGGAACTCACTAGGTCTTACTTCTGAGTAGACTCATGTAAGTTTCCACTGTTAGAAATAGAGATGGGCACGAACCGCTGAACTGGCAGTTCATGCCGGTTCATTTCTTGGCCGAAAAGATGTTTGGTGCTTCCCAGCCCTACCTCCTCCAGCAGTCGCCCACTCAGAGCTGCTGCCTCTGAGCGGATGCCCACCAGAGGAAGTGGGACTGGGAAGCATCAAACACTTGTTTGGCCAAGAAATGAACCAGTATGAATTGGCGGTTCATGGCCATCTCTAGTTAGAAACAACAAACATTTGGCTCGTGTAATATTGGAACCCACTGCCTACTTACTTATCAAGGTAATGTTCTGCAAACTGGCACTCCCCTTCCTCAGTTGCACAATGTCTATTATGCTACCAAAGGGTGGTGGGCTGGCCACAATCAACATTTTGAATTGCTTTTTGTTTCTGACCAATACCTAATAGAGATGGGGAAAGACAGAGATGGGGACTGGTAAAAATCTTCAGCTCCACTGGTTTGGGATGGTGCATTAAGTCAGGGTTTATCCAAACTTCTGGATGGATGGATTCCCTTGGGTGCAAGTCTCTGTGTCTGCATAAAGATACGTGAAAGAGACCCAGAAAATGAAGGGGATGAAGAGGAAAGATCTTGCATCAGGCAAGCAAAGCCGGTGGTAGTTTTCTCTGGGCAGCATTGTGATATCTAAAACTCTTCAGTCTCAAGAGAACTGGCGTAGCAATAGTTAAGAGTGTTGTACTTGACTTGGAGAAAAATCCTGGTCTGAACCCTTCCTAAACAATAAAGCTCAGTGGGTGGCCATTCAGTGTGTTTGGTCTAACTTTCCTCACAAAACTGGTGTGAGGATTAGAATGGGAAAGACAACCATCTTGAGTTCCTCAGGGGAGATGGGATATCGATGTAACAAATCTATGTGCTAAATAAAACTGGTGTATGAGCCACAGAGGAGAAAAAAAGGACTAGGTGGCTACTTCTGGGTCTCCCCTTGCTTCCTGCCTTGTTTGGCCAATTCAAGAGGGAGTGTGAAAGGGCCCCATGTAGTCCTCTTCTAGTGTTGGAGCTGGATAAGAAAGGGTCCCCTGGGTGTCACTTTTTCAGACTTATTCAACTCCCTGAATAACGGGGGCTATAGTTAAAAAACATTCTTTGGCCAGTTCCGCGTATAGTTTGAATGGACACGCCTTTCCCCTACCATGAACCTACTACTGCTCTGGCATCACTGCAGGTCTCTGTGTTCATGTCTAGCATGACAGATTCAGGGGCGGCAGTACTTTTAGGAAGGATGACCTGCAGCCACTGCAGGCAGCAAATTTTGGATGTCATTCTACAAAATATAATATAAATGTTGTCGTATTTTTGTGAGAGATAATTATGGGGTTTTCTCTTGTTTCACAATAAGCCAGTTGGCTTGGGATACTCTGCCCCATTACATGAATGGGGGGTTGGGGGGGGTGTCGTTTGCTGCTTTTCTTCAGGCAAGAAAATGTCTTTGGCCAACGCTGGGGAGACAAACGCTTACTAATGTGTTCCGCTCCTGAGGTGGATAAAGGTGGGCTTCTCCCACACGAGAAACTAGATTGGCCAGGCAGCCCAGAGGTGCAGGTCGGACTTGACCACAGACCTGAAGTCCAGCCGCCCACGGCCCAATGGGCTCCCCCAGCCATGACCCCCCCCCCCAAAGAGGAGGCGGCGGCATCAGACAAGCCCAGTGACAACACTTGGGCCAGTGGGAGCTTGCCAGGACCCGCTGAGACTGACGTCAGTCGCCACCGCACCTTTTCCTGACTTCCTATTTCAAGAAACCTTGTGCTGTAAAGGAGGGGCAGGTGGACGTACCTGATACAGCAACAGACTGGGATTGAAGATCTGATTAGTTGCTGAAGTCAGTGGGAATTATTTTACTCGAGGTAACCTCAACTAAACTCAAGACCCATTGATTTCGATTGGTCTGCTCCAAGCGTGCCCAAGTCCGGATCCAACCCGCTGTGCTTTTACATCCACTGAGGCGGGGGGTCGGGGTCGGGGAGAGGTGTTTCGCGGGGTTTTCTGTTTGAGGATCCCAGGTAACTCGGCCGACTTTGAAGACGAGCTGCTGCTGCGTGGGTGGTGGGTGGTGGGGGAAATCCTCGGGGGGGTGGCATGTTGCTCCCCTCCTGTGCCCTCCCGCTTCTTCGCCGAGGACTTTTGGAAGGACACGGAGGAGGAGGCGGGAGGAGGAGGAGGAGGAGGCGGGCACCCGAGCCTTGATTACACACCAAAGGCCCCGGCGGGGCCGTTTCTTCTCCTCCTTCCCTCGCCGTCCCCCGCTTATGTTTTTTTATGAATGGAATTCTCCAGTCGGAGCCCCATTACTATGCCGCCCGGCGCGCGCGCTGGTCCAGCCCTCCGATTGGCTCCCGCCAGCCATTGACGTCACCCCCGGAGAAAGACCGGCGAGGGGGCGGAGCCGCTAGCCCTCCAAGCCTGGAAGCGTGAGTCACCCTCAAAAGGGGGCTCGATCACTAGAGCCCCGCGTCCTCGTCCGCAGCCAGCCAGCCTGAGTCACTGCAGCTGCAAGGGACCCTCCGCCGCGCAGCCCGGCCCGGCCCGACCCGGCTCCCCCTGCCCTGAGAGAGGGGGACTCCTGCTCTCGACCGCCGTCCCGCCGGGGCAGAGGGACCCCCGCCGCCAGGACGCCCGCCGCCGAAGGAACTGCCCCGATTGATGTGCAGCTGGAACCGCTGGAACCGCAGCAACCAAGGTGAGTAGTAGCGCGGCCTCTTTGACATCCCTGGGAAGGGTTGCCTTTTTTAAAAAAATTATTTTATTTTTGGGTATCCCAGTCCCACTGCCGATGCAGAAGGCGACCCTAAAGCCACCTTTTCAAAGTCCATGACTTTCTTCTCAAAAGAAAAGAAAGCGATGGGCCGGGGTCGTAAAAACCCTCTGATCCAGGAGGATGATGCCCCGTTGAGCTCAACAGAACGCCGTTGGGAACGGATCTGGACACGGATCGGGCTGTTAGGCGTTCGTTTGGGAGGAAGGCGACAGAGAGGAAAGGCTGTGTAGATGCATTACGGTCTCTCAGACGAAAGATGCTCGCTCGACTCCTCACCGAGGGTGCTTTCAGAAAGGTCAGAGCAGAATTGTGGCTCTGCATTCGTAGCTTAAGGCCAGGAACCAAATGGACACTGGCTAAAAACAAAGGGGGGGGGGGGAAATGTAAGTTTAAAGGGAGAGGGGGTGGAAAGGGAGCAAATGTGCTCTTTTGCCTTTGAGAAAAACAACCCCATGGACAGGAGAGTCTTGATGAGCAAGTACCAGCCTCTGTGAATCTGCAAGTGATGCCTGGATGGCCAAATGGTAATCCCAGGAATGGTGGCTTACAGTTATTACCTGCCATTGTTTCATTTCCCTTGCAGAGGTTCCTTGTTCCATGTACATTTTTTAAAAGTCGATGGTTTCAGAGAGCCAAGTGGTGGTGGTGGGGGGATGCAGATGGAAATAAAGAATGACCTGCAAAGTACAAAACAGTGACGTAATAGGAGGAAGCATATGACCACCGAGAGCTGGTTTATACTCCCTCCTTTATCTTGACGGCTCTATTTGAAGGGGTGGGGAGAAAACGATGGCGTAAAAAAGGCAGGCCCAGACAAAAATATCCCATCCAGGGCCATTGATAAGAAGCCGGCAGAAGGCAGGTGCAGGGCAGGACATGTGCAATTAATTGGCACTTCCTCCCAACCCATTCAGCTTAAATAGTTAGCAGTTTGCTTTCTTCTTGATTTTCAGCAGCAGAAATACTGGAAGCTCGCTCCTTTTCTCCCTTATTCACGGACATGTGTGTGTATGAGACCGATGGATTCCGGTGGTGTCTTTGATGTAGCTAAGTGAGCTTTTCTTGTGCCTTTGCAGGTGGACAGCATGAAAGAGGAAGTTCCCCCTAACTCTACCAAAGAGCAGCCCGGCTGGTTTGTGTCCAGCAATGCCAGCAGCGATTCCCTGTATCTCTCTGAAGCCCCTCCTCTTCCCTTGAACCCTTGGGATGTGGTGCTTTGTGTTTCCGGGACGATCATTTCCTGTGAGAATGCCATTGTGGTGGCCATCATCTTCTACACACCCACTTTCCGGACACCCATGTTCCTGCTGATTGGGAGCTTGGCCACGGCTGACCTCTTGGCCGGCTTGGGCCTCATCTTCCACTTTGCCTTTGTTTATTGCATCCAGTCTGAAGTGGTGGATCTCATCACGGTGGGCCTCCTGGTGTGCTCATTCACAGCCAGCGTGGGTAGCCTCCTCGCCATCACCATAGACCGTTACTTATCCCTCTACAACGCCCTGACCTATTATTCGGAAAGGACCGTCACCAGGACATACATCATGCTGATCCTCACCTGGGGAGTCTCCATCTGCTTTGGGCTGTTGCCTGTGATGGGGTGGAATTGCTTGAAAGATAACACCACCTGCAGCATCGTCAAGCCATTGACCAAGAACAACCTCATCATCCTCTCCATCTCCTTCTTCATGGTCTTTGCTATGATGTTGCAGCTCTACGTGCAAATCTGCAAGATTGTCTGCCGGCACGCCCAGCAGATTGCCCTTCAGAGACACTTCTTGGCCACCTCGCACTACGTTACCACCAGGAAAGGGATCTCCACATTGGCTGTCATCCTAGGGACCTTTGCTTCTTGTTGGTTGCCCTTTGCCATTTACTGCCTCCTGGGAGATTACACCTACCCTGCTCTCTACACCTACATGACTGTGCTCCCTGCTACCTATAATTCCATGATCAACCCTGTGATCTATGCCTTCAGGAACCAAGAAATCCAGAAAGTACTCTGGACTATCTGTTGTGGGTGCATCTCTTCCACCATGCCTTTCCGATCCAGATCTCCCAGTGATGTCTGAATCACACACTTGTTGCACTAACCATTTTTCTGCTGAAGACTTACTTGATCAGAGCTTAGAAATGTTACTTCTTGAGACTACAGCTCCCACATTCCCCCAGCCAGCATTGCATAGCTGCCTGGGGCTTTATGGGAGTTGCAGTCCAGAAAAAATAACATTGCCAAGATATGGACTTGATTTGGAAATAGTGTTTCCGTTTTTCATTTTGCACAGTCCTCTGGGATTTCTGAGAGACATTAAATACACAACATCCTTAAGTTATTTTCTGCCATATGAGTGAAATTGCAATTGTCTTTTATTTATTTTTTCAATTTTGGGAGAAAAGAAATATGTCATTTATTTTTTTATCCATACATTTTTTTTAGCAGGAAACGTGTTTCTCTGTGTGTATTGTGTATCTGTGTGTGTGTGTGTGTGGTAGTTATATGTCAAAGATCTGATACAAATATTTGATTTGAAAAAGAATTATAACATTATTTTTTTAGAAAGGGATATGGGAAGAAACCTCAAAACCTTTTGACCTTGCTTTTGAGTTTCTTCAGCCTTAATTACCTCAGATATTCAGAAAAAAATATTTTTCTACATTGAAATGGTTATCATTGTGCCCATGCTCATCTTTTTTTCTCCCATTAATGGAAGAAGAGAGGAAGCCAATTTTCGAAACAAATATGTCCATTGCATTTATTTATTTATATTTATCAGCTTTTAAAAATGAAATATATTTTCTCGTTTTGTTTTTTGCTGCCCTCTGGTGTTCATTCTATTTAAATACACATAATGAGATGAAAAACGGGTAGGGGGAGATTCGTTTGCATGTATATTAACCAAATCAGTATTAAGAAATGGAATGTATAATCATTAAATAATGAGAATGTGAACAGCAAAGAGAGTAATGCGATACTAAAGGACCTCTCTGGTACTACTCTAGAGTAAATGATCAAAGGTCCACATGTAAGGCTAGTACTTCCCAAGCTTGGATCTCCATTTACTGTTAGGCTACAGCCTCCATTGCTCACTAGGCAGCACAGCCAGTGTCAAGGATAAGGGAAGTTGTAAGGGCTGAAACTATTGCACTGGGAGCAATCCAGCAGAGGAAGGGGGGAGGGGTATTTCCAGCATCAATGATGAGTCAGCAGGCAACACTGAAAACACTGGATCTTGCATCTTCTATGTACTGTTCTTTTTATTTCTTCTTAATCCTTCAAATTTGCACAATCCTGGCAAGGAAATGAATGTAAAAGGCACTTTGGAAAACTGATGGTTTTTGGGGTTTTTTTTGCTACTGTGATATGGAGGAAATAAAAGATGCACTGTAAGAGTTGAAAAGTACTGTAGACCTTTGTTGATACCCATCAAGAAAATAAAGATAATTTTGTGGTACTTGCGGCTGTGCTGTTTGGCTCAGAGGCTCCACCAGTTGGTCTGGCCCATGCTTGTTTCCTGTCCATGCGTTTGACTAGGACTCCCAGCATCGCCACCCCTCCCTGCCTCCCATGGTGTCTGAAGTGGGAGTTTTAGTTCAAGTCATCTGCAGGGTTCCCAACTGGAGCAGACTGGAATACGTTAACCCTTAACTGCCTGAAGACACCGAAGGAGATCTTTGGGCATGCATTTGGTTGTATACAGCTCTTTGGTGCTCCCACATTTACTGCCATTAATGTATTTCCAGCAACAGGCCAGAAAAAGGTCATGTAAACAGCATTCAAGAGGATCATGGTTCTTCATTCCCCTCATTTTTCTGGCAACTGGGGTTTTTTACCAGATCCTCAAGAGATGTTCCAAGAGTCTTGGGGGATCATATACAGCCTGCAGGCTGTTCAACTCCCATCTGTGTTTTAGATTGTCAGCAAAGGTCTTTTTCTGCTGGTGGAACTGTGTATGTTGACTGCAGGAAACACCAATTCTGTCCTTTTTACAAGGCAGTGGAAACCCCCCTCCCATCATTTGCATGGCATTGCCCCTCTGCCTGCTTCAGAAAGGCTGGGATAACATGACATCGAGACACTTCCTGATAGGTTTTACACAGGAAACCCAGCTGTGCAAAGCCAGGCACCTCTTATTGGAAATCATCATGGCTTGCTTGACTGGTTAGATCTACAGAGTTACACCTGCCGAAACAAGGAGTCTTGGGCATAGCACTCTGAAGAGCTAATACAACTGTGTGGGTAAAGTACCCAATGGTTATTTACATACCAAAATATATACATATATTTTTATTTTATTTATTTAAAATAGTTTTACCCCTCTCCCCTTTATCTTTAAAAGGACCCAAGGCAGCTTACATCATTAAAATGATGATATTTAAAAGTTAAAAACAAAAAAGTATACAAATATTTTTAAAGTATTAAGCAAGTATTATTATGGTATTAAACAAGTATTACAATGGTAAATAAAATCAATATCAAAACATATTTAAAAAAACAGAGCACAACAATCTATTAATAAAAAACAAACAAACCTCAGACCACCAGTCACAAAGGAAAAGCCTGCCTGAAGAGGAAGGTCTTTGCTTACTTTGCAGAAGGACAGCCAAGATGGGGCCAGTCTGGCCTCCTGTGGGAGGGAGTTCCAGAGTCTGGGAGCAGCCACAGAGAAGGCCCTCTCCCGTGTCCCCACCAGACGCACCTGTGAAGGTGGCAGGATTGAGAGAAAGGCCTCCCCTGATTCTTTTAATGCCCAGGCCGGCTCACAGAGGGAGATGCAGTCTTTTAGATAGCTTGGACCCAAGCCCTTTAGGGCTTTACTGGTGCTCAGAGCCAACAGAGTATGAGCAGAGAGTGCCATGACCTAAAGCTCTCTATGTTGGGGAGAGGCGTATGATGACAGCATACTCTGATTATCTTCTTCCAGCCTATTTACTTGCCTTGGGTTGCCTTGTTCTGAACAGGGGCGCATTCCTAGAATAGTGTCTAATTCCGGGTACACCTAGACCCAGCTTTGTCACTAGAGGCCCAATGGCATGGGGTATTTTTTTGGTCAGTTCGAGAGGTCCTCCTGCAGTGGCGTTCTGGACAGGGGTAATCTGGACTTGGTCGAGGACCTTCATTGCTGCTCTGCACAGGTACGGAAATGCTCTTGAAGAGAAATGGAAGGAAAGTTGGAAGCTTCTGCTGGGGCAGAATGTGACTGCCCAAGTTGTGACTGATAGGGCCTGGTTTATGCATATAGTACTAGTACCAGTGCCTACAGCACTAGGTTGCCAGTTTGCTTTAGGGCTGAGGTGATACCTGCCTGTAATGTCCTAAGGAGTTTAAGACCTAAACACATCAAAGAGCATGTCTTCCTACATGAGCCAGCCTGTGCCAAAATGGGATCCAGATAATCATCTATCCACAGTGCTTCCACTTTATCAGACTACAGATTCAGATCATGCCTGCTCATCCTTTCTGTTTCTTCATCCAGGGAGTCGGTCAAGACTAGAGATGGGGATGAACCAGAAACCCACTGGTTCTTGATGGTTTGTGGTTTGTGGCTACCCACGAACCACAAACTATCACACACACACCCAAACTGAGCCGGTTCATGGTTCGTTTTTTGGGTTTGTGTCGGGGGGAAGTGATGGGAGCAGGGGGAGGGGGAGGGGCAGGCATCCATTTTGTGGAAGTGAAATGAAGCACCGAGTGGGAAGAGGTTTGGCGTTTCATTTCAGCAAAATAGTTTGCATGAACCAAACCATGAACCAGCCCAGTTTGTGTTTTTTTCTGGTTCATAGTTCAGTTCGTGCCCATCTCTAGTCAAGACCTTTACCAGCTGCCTCACTTTTCTCAATGACAAGGAGAAAGTGAGCTGAGCGTCATCAGCATCCTGGTGGCAGCTCACTCCAAATCCCTGTAAAATCTCCGAAGGGATGTAGGAAACTGTTAGTTTCACTTTCATTGCATTCCACGGGCAGTTATCATTCTCTTCCAGTTCCACACCAAAGACATTTCATCCCTCTTACCACATGGAAAGTCCTACATACTTTGGGGCACACATCCCCTAAAACTATTCATTTCTGCACATATTTAGAAAGAAGTGTTTTTAAGCATTTTATGCATCCCCCAATAACTAAATATGTATTTGTGCACATTTTCAATATGCACATGGTTTGTACACATTTTTCTTCATAAAAATGTACTGCAGCAACAAAAACATATATATTTCTGAGATAATATGCCCTTTGGCCCGTTGGCCCTTGCAATGGCCTAACAGTTCAGCCTTGCAGTGGTCTAACTATTATAAGAAAATGTGAACTCAACACATTTCTTTCCCACCTGACGATCTCTGGTCTGTGAGGGCACATGTGGCATGATCCCTCCACAGTTCCAGGCAATCACCTGCTAGTCCAGTCGTTCCTACCTCCTTACCAGAAAGTGAGGGTCAGAGTGCCACATGTGGTCACTTCGTGGTGTATGTATGCCTGTATGCCAGCCAGTCAACCTGCTTGCCAGAGTTTGCCTTTCATACCCCTGGCTTCCTACACTTTTGGCTGTTTTGTCTTTACCCCACTAGCCACAATGCAGACCAGATGCCCCTACTGCCCAGCAGCTTCATATTGGTGTTCAAGAGAATGAGGTGGGAAAGGAGCCCTATGGGACCCCTCGCACATGAGCCTTGATCAAGGAGCTCTCCCTTAACACCACTAGATAGAATCTACCTAGAGAAATCTGGAAGCAAATCATACGGAGTATCCACTTAAATTGCTCTGCCTTAAAAATCTACTTTGTGAGAGTGGCTACTTATGCATCATTTTAAAAAGAGGAATGCATCTAGAAGAAGAAGAAACACATTTCAAATTTGCATGAAATTTGCATATGCTAATTTGCACGTACAGCTGGACATGGACAAACAATGGCTGCTATTTAAACAGCAATATAATGTATCTGTCCATGCTGAGAAAACTGCAAGACTGCTGCTCTGTCTGCTCCCAGGGGTTAAGCTCGGAAGAGGAACATTCTACATCTACTGTATTTTATGCTTCTTCTTGATATATGCATTTATGGGCCATTCGTGCATTTTTATATTTATAGACAGCAGTTATAGTACACTGAAGAGGTGGAAAGGTTCCCAGAGTGGCTTATATAACATCAAGGAGGAGGAAGAGAAGACAGTCAGTTTAAGATTAAAATCTAAAATAAACATGACAAGAAAGGAAAAAGTGAGTAAGAGGAGAAGGAAAACAAGAAAATCCAGCCATACATGCTTTATCTTATGAGGTTGCTCTGCCTGGTGGAATTGCATCCAGATGCCAGATGGGAAAAGGAAAGTTCTCATGGAGCTGGCTTCTCAAGAGACCATTTGGGTGGTCTTGCTTTCTTCTCTCGCCCTTCCTACAGCCGGTTGGAATGACTGCTGTTTATGGTTCTTAAAGGATACACGGCCAGCCACCCTCGGTTTCGTCCATTATCTAATGTTATAGACAACCAATCTGGTCACCAACATTGTGCTTCATCATAGGTTCAATACGCTGACAATTGTGAAAATAAATGAAAGCATGTGATTATTATTTTCTACAAGTGATTATTATTTTCTATTTGTGGATATCACAAATAAAGCACCCTACGAAGAAAGCAATAATCAGCATAGTGTATCATTAAAAGATGGCGAGAGGAAGGGAAAGAGATATGGAAAACATACTATTATAAACTCCCAACTTTGGTGCAGGGAGACCAAAGTTCCAGCCTGATCTTACATTAATGATTGGACATTTAGTTCTTTTGTTCTTGTTGAGCATCTGCTCCAGATGAAAGAGGCTCCATTTCTTCAGATCAGAGGCAAGTGTTCAGGATGACTTTAAAGACTGAACTCAAACCCCTCTGTGCTCCAAATAATACTTTCTGAAGTGAAAGGGAGGAACCCAAAAAGCTGGGCTGAATATATCATTTTCCTTCCAAGACAGAATGCTGCTTCTTTTCTCTATTCCTCTCAGTTATATTCCCATCCCTCTGGAAAATTTATTGTTGCCCAAAACTGGGTTGGATGACCTCTAGAGATCTAGAGAGCGCCTGTGCCCATCCCTGGACCTTGTTGTTGTTTAGTCATTAAGTCGTGTCCAACTCTTCGTGACCCCATGGACCAGAGCACGCCAGGCCCTCCTGTCTTCCACTGCCTCCCAGAGTTGGGTCAAATTCATGTTGGTCACTTCGATGACACCCCTGGACCTTAGAGGGCCATAAATGCTCCTGCAAATGCTACCCTAAAAATACTTTTCTCACAAAAGAAAAGAGAAAGGTAGAACCCCTTGGCTAATTTTAAAAGAACAAATTCTTCAATTCAGTGAGTTTGAGGAGGGAGACCAGAGATCAACCTCCCCTCTCCATTACATTTTGTTGCAAGACAGAGTTGTGTGCCCCACAGTCTCTTGAGGTTACTAAGCTGGCCTGCTGCACTCAAGTGTAATGGAGGACGTGATCTTATTGCCAGTGTCCAACTGCCATCCCAGTTGACTTCTATATGTACAGTGGTGATGGAATGGCTATTTTTACTTCAGGCATAAAGAACTCATGGACACCACTGTCTTCTAGCCCATATAGTACAATCCATAAGGGAGGGCTTGCAACCCACTAAAATTAAAACCATCATTATCTTAGAACTGCAGAGCTGGAAGGGACCCCATGGATCATTGAGTCCAGCCCCTGTCAAGGAGGCACAAGTGGGGAATTGAACTCCCAACCTCTGGCTCCATAGCCAGATACACTGAGCGATCCAGCAGTTCATGTAAAGTTGTGTATTTACACTATAACTCCCACAATCTACCAGTCAGCATCTCCACCAGAAAACCCTTTTTATGTCTCTTGTCTCTGTCCTTCCCCTTTTGCAGGCTAGAGGATACTTGGTCTCTGATGTGACATACTTTCTTCTCTCTGGGATTGCCAGCTGAGCAGCATCCCATTCTCTGAGGATTTAGGACCAAAGAGAGAGACCTGGGACCGTTGCCTGTGCTGTCTCAGTGGGCAGATGCTTTAGCAACAATTACAGAATGTTGTGTGCCTGACAGACAATGCTGAGATTCTATAATGACTTTAGAGGCTAATGTATGAATTCCAGCAGCTGCAGCTGCGTCTCTGGAACATAGGAGATGATGAAAATGGAGCCTTTCTAAATGGCATGTTCTGAAATCATAAGGATGGACCACAAAATCTAGGTCAACTCCTCAGCAGCATGCCATCCCCTGACATTTCATTTCAAGTTCAAAGCCTGACACCTGGAGAATGGGCCCCAGAACCTGAGACTTCACAACTTCTCTCTCTCAGCATTCTGGCAAGACTTCTGTAACTCACATCAGTGAGACAGTCCAACTAAAAGAGATTGATGGACAGACAAACCCATTAGCCCAAATCTAGAGGATGTTGTAGGCCAAGAACTGGGAACTTCTTTGAATCTGACAGATTCACCTAAGTTCAGAGATGTTCAGAAGGGCTGTATTCCAGCAGCAGATGGGGTCAAAGACGAAGAGGAGAGATCAAGAATACCATGAAATTTTGGGTCAAAACTCTTGCTGTTAGTTACCGAACCAGAGGAGATCCATACTGACCTCCATCCTGGATTGAGGGGAAACTTCTACAAGAGGCTTCAAAACAACCAAATAATAGTATCATGGAGAAGACAGCACAGAAGTAGGGTGGAATGCCAGTGGGGTCAGACTGGGATTGCAGGAGATGCAACGCCCCGGGGTCGGCCTGAGATTTACCATGCCTGGTTCAGACAATTGTTACAGACAGCTCTCCCTCTGTGCAAAGTGGTAGAAGCTGTTTTAAAACATGACTGCCACGGTCAAATGCTCAACAAGATTGCAAATGTTAAGCCCAGTTGGAGTTCCCTGGTGCACGGAGCCCCTGATTAAACTCAGTTTGGCAGCCAATCGAAATAATATCAGGCCCCTCTTATCAGTAGCCAAAAAGGGCTTTTTCCAGCCCCTAACTTGCTGAGAGAGAGAGAAAGAGAGAGAGGGAGGGAGGGAGGGAGAAGGCCATGAGTTGGAAGCAGAGAGAGAAAGAGGTTATCTAATTGTTGTGCTGCTGGATTGACCTGGAACCAACATCTGATGCTCTAAGCCTTCAGCACGCAGGAGCTGGCCTTTGTCGTTAAGCATTTGAGCCTCAGCCAGAGCCAAAGCCTCGCAGGCAGCAGAAGCTTCACATTCATATTTGTTCTGGCTGCCTACGGTTACTTGCAAACAGGTTGGGGGACAAGGGCAAGGCGGGGGGCAGAAGGCCAGGAACAAAGCCATCTTTGGCTTAAAGGCTCTTTCTGCTTTTCCTAGCCCAGCTGTGGAGTCAACAGTAAAAATGTCAGCCATTTCTAGAAGCTCTGCTGAGCTTTCCTAAGAGGCCTACAAAATCACAACATGGCCAGAACCAGGGATTTGCGAGGCCTAGAGCAGAAAAGGAAAACAGTGGAAGAGAAATCTCTCTGACCCACCCCATCCATCTCCTTCGCATCACCACAGCTTGGAAAGTTGACTTTTTTTTCCAGAAAAGCAGTAAGTTGAGGCTGCAGTCCAAATCCAATGTAACTTTAAAAATGTTATCTTTCAATGTTGAAAGGTAACAAAAATAGAAGTTCTTACATAACTTTAATTATCAGAAGGCTACAAGCTTCTGGCCTGTGATACACAACCCCCCTAAGCAGTGACGCCACACCCTTCACAGCCCTATTCTAAGCATTATTCCACCCAGCACTTGCTTTCTTTATTCGTATCAGAGCGTTGCATAATTACAATGCTTCTGGGAGTGAAGGACAGGCCGGCTGCACACCGTTGGATGACTTCCATGTGGATGAGAAGAAAGAAATATGCATTTGTGTGTTTACGAACAATGGCAATTCTTCCGTCACCTCTGTTCTCCGGGGAGACAGCATACCTGGCAGGTCCACAGTTCTTCCCAGCATATTTCGGTTTCAATCACAGTATGGAGTCTCCTCCTACAACTGCTCTTGTCTTCTTCTTTCTGTAGGGTATGTATTCAGTGACTGCCTGGCAGTTTCATCCTCTCTCATGACCTCATACAGAGTCTCCTGTATGTCTTCCTCTGCCAGACAACTCTTCAGGAATCTGAAAGCAGTTTTGCAGTTCCACTGGTGAAGAGTTTCTTCTCCTTCTTTTGCTCCTAACTGTGACTCTTTTCCATGGTGCTTCCTCCACTATGTTTGTTCTCTCCTCAGCATTTTCTTCTTTCTTCTTTGTCTTGCTGTTCGTCCACCTCCAGTGCCTCCCCTTGGCTGCTGCTTGAGAGTTCTGTCTATGTATTTTTCATCTTATCTTACAGCCTTAAATGTGGCCACTTGCTGCTCCAGTTCTTTCGCTTTTTCTTCCAACAGTGCTACCAGTTGGCACTTGCTGCGTGTGTACGCTGTGTTGTTCTCAGGCAGGAAAACAAACATTGCACACACCTTGAAGGTCTTCGCTGCTCAAATGCACACGAAAGCAAACATGAAAACAGCAACAACAATAATGTACAGCATCCCTTTTCTAGAGTCACCTGGTCATTGTGGGAATAGAAGGCATTCAGCTCTACAATGGGGGAGCTCTGGGACATGACAGGCAGGGCTGCTTGCCAGTCATTGTACCTTGAGAGAAAGCATTCACGTGCCAATGATGCCAGATGTATGTGCTGGCTATAGCTGTTTGTCTATCCTGAACTGTTAAGTTGGTAGAGAAGTGGTATGTTTTGGGAGGGCTTCCAGTATTTTAGAGGCACTACCCAAATGTATCTTGTTCAATACTACCCTGAAAGCTGGAGTCAACTCTGTTTGTCTAGTAATCTGCCAAAGGTCTACCAGCTTTTAGAGTGCCTGTGCTCAGGAAGCTCTTCTTGTTCCATATGAACTTTGTTAGACACCAAGTCCTTGAAGGGAACCCCTAAAAGCAAAATCCTGAAGTTCTTGGGGAGACACTTTCTCCTTGGTAGCACTACAGTTGCAAGACAACTACTTCAGAGAGATCCATCAGGGGATATTTCCTTCTTTTGGTCCAGGTACCATATTAAATGTCTCCACAACCTTCCTGGAAGGCTTTAAAAAACACCATTGTGGGGAAATCCTTAAAACACCAAGCTGTGCTCTTGCTTTTCTTATTGTGCACAGTGTTATATTAATGGCATTTGATTGTTTTAAAATATTGTGCGGAGATCACCTTGGGTATTCAACTCATTAGAAATGTGATCAATTTTTAAATGGGCTGAAAGCCTTTGTTGGCTTAATCGCTTGATTGAATCAATTAAAGCTTTTAATTTTATTCATTGGCAGGGCTCACAGGTATTGATCGTGGCCTCCCTTCCATGCCACAAAATAGCTTTAAGCAGAGCTGGCACCAGGGTTAGCAGTGTTGGGCAGCTGCCAAGGTGTAAACTTGGCCCCGGGCTCACTGCCAGTAGCCACAAATCCAGAGCTCTTCTAGTGTGTCTGCTTTTTCTTCTTCTTATCTACTTGCCTTCAAGGTTCAAGGGAACCATTTGCACTCCTCTTTTCGTCTGAGTGTCTGTTAAATGGTGCCCAAGGAGAGAGGACCAATAAATGTATCAGCCAGAGCATCCAGGAGCAGGTGAGCACATTGAGGCATCTTGTCTAAGACTCCCCCATCCTGCAGCCAAACCTAATCTGATACAGGGTTTAGGAGGCAGCTACGGAGCACGGAATAGGTCTCCATCCTGACTGTGAACCGCAGTGTTTTTTGTTTAGCAAGAGTGCTTTATGGCTCTTGAACACTCAACTATATGGCTCTTGAACACTCAACTAGATCAAAAGATCCCTGCAGTGCCATGGATGGAGTTTGGCTCAAGGCTTGAGTGGATATGTGTTCTCCTTTGAGGAGGAAGGTCCTTCATTTGGAGAGCTGTCTTCATTTTGGGTGAGATGTGAGTGGCCATCCTCCCCACCCCGCTGAGTTTCCCTGACCGAGCAGGCAAATTAGAGGCTTTGATTGGTACATGTATCTATGCAGCCCTTTCTTATTTTTTTAAGTAATACGGTTATGAGAAGAGGATCATTTTGTAAGAAAAGATTAGAACAACACACACTGATATAATTACTGGTGAACAGCAGGAAGGATACAGCATGGCATGTCAATTCTATATGAGCTTCAGACATCAAGTCAGTCCCAGGAGTGGATATTCTCAAAGCACTGTTCACACCTTTCCTCCAAAATAACTGACTTGCCTAACTAGTTATTTCCACAAAACTGCAATGATCTCAGTTTATTCTATAATCTTGGAAATGCAGAGTTGGAAGGGATCCTCTGGACCATCAAGTCCAGGCCTTATCAGGGAGACACAGTGGGGCACTGAACTCCCAACCTCTGACTCCACAGCCAGATACCTACACCACTGAGGTATCCAGCAGTTCTTTGTCTATATACTCATTTTATATAAGGTACAGAAAGTACAAGGCATGGACAGTTTTGAGAGTTATTAAACACTTTGTCTTATTTATTTTATATTATTTATATCACATCATTCTCTTATTGCTGTGCCCCAAGCTGGTTACCTTGTCAAAATCCTGTGCAATATGGTGAGCAGTACTGTATTTCCATTTGAACTGTAGCAATAATGTCTAATGGTGATGATATTTGCATATTTTAGTTTAAATTAGCATGAGCAAATTTAATCCAAAAAAAGAGTCTTCCTTTTTTTTGGCGTTCCTTGTCCTCTGTCTCTTCCTTTTTGGCGATGGAGGCCAACTGTCTCAATGCTAATGATTCACGTATTTATTTCAGTGACAATAAGTTAAAAATAAAAATTGGAAAGATTCAGCTATGTCCATCTGGGAAATGGAGACAGACTCAGCAACCAACCTTTAAAGATTTTTAAACAGTTTTATATATGGCTTGTGGTTAAAGCTCAGCAGAATGGCAGAAGGCACCTACAAGGGAAAATGAACTGGAAACCTGGTTGGGGTCAGGGGGACACTTGAAAATTTAATCATAAACTTTTTCAAATATTTGTTCTCACTCATGAATTCATCCATGGTCATTTCACTTTCATATCATCTTTCAATGAGGAAGAAAATAGGGAAGCAGTTTCATTTAACTGGAACAAAGTTTGATAATGAGGATAGGGGTCTGTTCCAATCTTGGAACTATCTCAGGAACTCCTGTAAGTCTTCAAACCACTGCTGAAAATTCCAGTCATAATTACATCTATTTTAAAAATTTATTTATTCATACATATCCCACCTTTCTCCTCAAGGGGATCCAAGGTGGCTCATAATATTAAAAACAAACAATATAAAAACTGGGGGGGGGGGGAACCCACCCCCATCACAAGCACATCTCTTAGGCAGCTAGTATTCTCTTGGGGCCACAGCTCACAAGTAACATGTTAATTGTAATTACAAGTACATAATATGTTACTTTTCACAATAATAAGATGGAATAGAATTACTTTGGTGCCTGAAATGACCATGGGTATTATTTATTACTTTTAGTTGCTCCTGCAATCGAGTGTGGAATAAGAAATAACAGTTTACTTACCTGTAACTGTGGTTCTCCCAAGTGGCCATCTGTGGATTCACACAAACCTGTGCCAAAGCTCAGTCGGACCAAAGCTCCAGAGCACACAGCTGAATATTAAAACCTTTTCCCCTCTTCCATCACCTTGTGCATGTGCTTCCAGCGGTTAAGGGCTTCCCTTCAGTATCCCTCTGTCTGCTGCCTCAAATAGGAAAAGAAGGCATGGCAGACCGAGGGGAGGATGGGTGGATTGTGTGAATTCATGGAGGACCACTCAAAAAACCACAAGATGCAAGTACACAACCTGTTCTTCTTCTTCATGGTCTCTATGAATCACACAATTCAGGGACTTACCAGCTCAAACAATGGAGGAAGAATGACATACCAAACAAGATTATTGCAAAACTGAAGACAACACTGCTCGACCAAAGGAACCATCAGTCTTTGATCAAATATTTAGCCTGTAGTGTTTAACGATGGGGTCACGATGGGGTCACGAAGAGTCGGACACGACTTAACGACTAAACAACAACAACAAAGTGTTTAACAAAAGTGTGAAACTTCCTGGAATCGTGGCTGCAAACAAAAAGCCAAGCCTAACTGTTTTGCTAAACTCTTTTGCTCTAGATAAATAAAATGCCAGTGACCTTTTAACATCCAGGCATTCTTTCAGGCATAAGAGAAAATGTTGGAAGAACCACACAAGCCGTGATGTATGGAAAAGAGTAACAACTTTGGGTGAGAAATCCATATCAAGGTACATAGTGACTTTATCTGGATGGAACTGTAAAAAACGGTAAATCTGACCTGAAGGGACAAATTTCCCCTGCTCTCCTAGCAGAGATGACAGCAACTAAAAACACTGTCTTTAATGTCAGAAGCCAAAAATCTGCTCTTGCCAAGAGTCAAAGAATGGTTTTGTCAGTGGGTTCAGTACTAGGGATAGAGAGCATGTGATGACAGGTATGTGTTGAATTATCTCTTCAATAATCTTTTTAACAGTGCAGTCTTTCAACAACTTACTTGAAGGATGGTTTAGTGGTTGGTAAGTTACTGTAGCTGCAAGATAAACTTTTCTGAATGAATTTGACAGCCCTGACTCCTTTAAATGAAGAAGGAATCTCATAATTGTGTGAAGGTCTACTGGCTCAGACTGTGCTTGTATAGAGAACGCAAATTGCTGATACCTCATCCACTTATATGCAGAGGATCTTTCAGTGAAGGGTTTCCTAGCAGTTTGTAGAATCATCTCTAAGGAGGACAAATCCTCCGTGTTGTTAGCTTTAGCCTGTCTCTGTCTGGAAGTCATATGGATGGATGCCGTATTTGATTATTTGGAAGTATGAGAAGATGGTTCCACACTGGAAGGCAAATGGTGTCCAAAGCCATCAGATGTAACATTGCAAACCAGGGTTGGCGGAGCTACCATGGCATCAGCAGAATCGCATCACATCCATCTTGCCTTATCTTTATAATTGTACAGTGGATGAGAGGAAAGGGAGGGAAAAGGTACAGAAGGTTTCCCTTCCGAACAAAGGTAAACATATATCCCATGAAATCCATTTCCTTTCCTGCTCTGGAACTATAATGGTGACACTTCAGGTTGATCCTTGAATCAAACAGATCTGCCTCCTGATTGTCGCCCCCTGCTATATGAACCACGATAGGATATACATGTCTGATTATACACCAGTCCCACAAAAGAACCATGAGGTAAAGGAGAACTGTAGAGTGCGTCCCTCCCTGTTTATTCATGTAAAATAATGCAATGTGTACAACTTTTCCTGTCACTGCTGACTTGAAAGCACTTACAGCTTTGAAGATAGCTAAAAGTTTGAGATAGTTGATGTGGCTTCCCCTCTCATGTTGGAACCACCATGCCTTGACAATGGGCTCCCCATTCTAGAGTTCCCAAAGCATGTTCAGTATTTGGATAAACTTACTGTCCCCAGATACCAGCATGCTTTCTCCAGGGCCAGATTCAACTGTCTCCCTTCCCTTGGAAGGGTGATATTGCAGCACCCCCTATGAGGATCAGCTGTGTGCCCGTGGAGATGAAGTAGTTGAGTCTTTGTCACTTGTCCTGTTTGAATGTAGCCTCTAGAGAAATGATTGTAACAGACTTCTCTGTCCTGTTATGACAAAATGCCCTGGAAGGCCATTTACATGGTATGTGGAATATTTGATAGCATATGTAGGCCATAATATGGAGAGCTACACTTGCTTGGACAGCATTCCCATCAATACATTTGGAAGGAACATCCATCGGTGTAGTTATAACAGCAGTTCTGGAGGAAGTAACAGCCTTTAAAAGGTCTCTCAGTTGACACTGAAATTGTAAAGGAATAATGATTTCTTGTGTTGTGAGAGCAATCTTTAAAATCCTGGCCTGTGGAAGATATGCTTTTGACTCAAGAGAGTCCAGAATGGCTCCTGTTATCTCTCTCAAAGGTATTAATGATGACTTCTCAAAACTTATTTGGAGAGCGAGATTGGACAAAAGGTTTAGTGAAATATAATGTTTTTCTTCAGGGCATCTCATGATTCAGAGACAAGAAGCCAGTCATTTATATAAGGGAATGCTGCATAGTAACCCCTCTGATTCTTAAATATGCGGCCACTGCAGCTGTGTACTTGGTAAAAACCCCTGGGGCTGCAGACAGACCAAAACAAAGCACCTTGAACTTAAAAAAAAACCTTGTTCCCAAGAGTGAAATGAAGGAAACACTGACGGTCTTGCCTGATGGCTATGTGAAAATATGCATCCTTCAAGTCTTCTACAGCAAACCAATTTTCTATGGGAGAAAGAAAGGTTACCTACCTGTAACCATGGTTCTTCAAGTGGACCTCTGTGAATTCACACAATTGGGTTTAGACAGCGCCTGCGCTGGTCTTCTCGGAATCTTCTAGAGCTTTTTATAAAAAAGTAACAAAGTTAGAGTCACCCCTATCGCGCATGCTCCACCCGCCTCAGCCTTCAGTTCCATTTATCTGCCACAATAGCCTGAGCTTAGCATAGACATAGTCAGTGACGGATAGTGGGGAGGCCGGGCGGGATGTGTGAATTCACAGAGGTCCACTTGAAGAACCATGGTTACAGGTAGGTAACCTTTCTTTCTTCTTCGTGGCCTCTGTGAATGCACACAATTGGGTGACTAGCAAGCTCACTTACCGGAAGGAGGGCCGTCACTGCAGGACAGATGTCAAAACTGCTCTCCCAAAACACGTCTCCTTTTTGGCCCGAAGGTCCAGTCTATAGTGTGTCACGAAGGTGGACACATTAGGCCATGTGGCTGCTCTGCAGATATCCGGAACATCCACACCACGTAGCAACGCTGTAGATGTTGCAACAGCTCTGGTGGAATGTGCTTTCAGACTCTCTGGTGGGGTCTTGCCTTGTAGTTCTTAAGCCAGAGCAATAGTGGAGACAAGCCAACGAGAAACCATTGAAGAGGAGACAGGGGATCCTTTATGTGATCCTTGGAAGCAGAGGAATAGCCTTGGGGCAGTACGAATGTCCTTAGTCCGTGAAACATAATATGCCAAGGCTCTACGAACGTCTAGGGAGTGGAGCATGCACTCGATGTCCGAGGATGGATGAGGAAATAAAGTCGGTAGCGTTAGTGATTGATTGAGGTGGAAATCAGACACAACCTTAGGTAGAAATGAAACATCAGGGTATAGAACAACCTTGTCTTCAAAGAACTGTAGGTATGGAGCGTCGGATCGAAGAGCTGCCAACTCACTTGCTCTTCTCGCCGAGGTAATGGCCACCAGAAACAAAGTCTTAAATGACAGCAAACGCATGTCACAGGATGCCATGGGCTCAAAGGGGTGGCGCGTAAGAGCGCGTAAAACGAGTTGTAAGGACCATTGAGGCACAGGAGGCTTAACAGGAGGTCGGATATTAGACAGACCCTTCAAAAAGGCCTTGAGAGTAGGGTGAGAGAAAAGTCGTGACGAATCAGAGTCACGGGGTTGGAAAGAAACGATTGCAGAAATATAAACTTTAAGGGTGGATAACGCCAAGCCTGCATCAAACAAGTAACGCAAATAAGTGAGGAGGGTTTGGAGAGAAACAGGAGAAACCCTTAACTGTTTGTCTTGGGCAAACTTGAGAAAGTTAGTCCATTTGTACTTGTAAAGGAGGTTAGTAGAGGGCTTTCTTGCTTTATCTAGCACCTCCTGTATGGATGGGTGAACCTCCAAGCTGTCAGATGCAATGATTGCAGATCGGGATGGAGGATGTTCCCTGAGTCCTGGGTGAGGAGATGAGGAACCATTGGTAATCTGACCACGTCCACAGACATTTCCTTCAGGGTGGAAAACCAGGGTTGACGAGGCCACCATGGTGCAATGAAAATTGCGTCTGCCCTCTGTTGTTGAGCTCTGACCAGGGTTCTCTGTATGAGCGGAATTGGTGGGAAGAGATACAGAAGTTCCGATTCCCATGGGATCATGAAAGCATCCCCAAGCGCATCCTCGCCTCTGCCAGCACGGGAGGCATACGCCTTGCATTTCCTGTTGCTCTGAGTCGCAAACATGTCCACTGTGGGATAACCCCACCGGACACAGAGTAGGTGGAAGATGTCCTCGTTCAGCTCCCATTCGTGGGTCTGTCCCGCGAGACGACTCAATCTGTCTGCCAGTTCGTTGTCGGTCGTAGATATGCGAAGAGCTACCGGGAAGATATGATGATGGTAGCACCATTCCCATAGGTGTATGGATACATACAGGAGTGACATTGACCGTGTCCCTCCCTGTTTGTTGATATAGAACATGGTCGTGGTGTTGTCGGTGATCAACTGCACCCCACGACCCTGTATCAAAGGGAGGAAAGCCCGGAAAGCTTTTATTACAGCTAGCATCTCAAGATGATTGATGTGGAGATGTCTGTCTCGATTGGACCACAGGGCATGTATCCTGTGGGGTCCGCAATGTGCACCCCATCCTGTGGGGCTGGCATCTGTCGTCACTTGTATTGATAGTTGCAGAGGACGAAATGGGCGACCGATCAGAAGATGTGGCAGATACGTCCACCACTGTAGTTGTTTTGACAGTTCTGATGTGACAGGCAGACGTTTCCTTGGACTGTCCTGAAGGGGATTGAAGAGAGTCAGGAACCATGCCTGCAGAGAGCGCATCTTCAGGTGCACATGTGTCACCGCGGATGTCGTGGAGGCCATGAGGCCGAGCAGATGTTGTGCATGATGAGCTGAGACCTTTGAATGAGGTCGAAATTTGTGAACAGCTCTGCTTATCTTTTGTATGCGGTCTGGTGGAAGGAATATCCGTGCCCTGACTGAATCCAGTCTTGCACCTATATAGTCGACCACCTGGGATGGTATCAGATGGGACTTCTTCTCGTTCACTGCGAGACCGAGGCCTCTCAAAGTGTGCAGGACAAACTTGGTGTCTCAAATTGACTTTCGTCTGGATGGGGAAACCACCAGCCAATCGTCTATATATGGGAATATTTGTATGCCATGTAGACGAAGAAAGGCTGCCACTGGAGCCATGCACTTTGTGAAAGTGCGAGGAGCTGTGGACAGTCCGAAGGGGAGGGCACAGAATTGGTAAGCGGTGTTTTGAAAAATGAAGCGGAGATATTTTCTGTGATGTGGATGAATTGAAATATGAAAATAGGCGTCCTTTAGATCTATTACTACGAACCAATCTTTTCGTTTTAGTAGGTGAAGAATGGATTCCAATGTGATCATCCGGAAACGCCGTGGATGCAGGTAAGTGTTTAGATCTCTTAGGTCCAGAATAGGCCTGACCCCGCCGTCTTTCTTTGGTACAGCGAAGTAACGGGAGTAAAAGCCGTGTGGAATGTCCCGTGATGGCACTTGTTGAATAGCTTGTTTCTGGAGAAGAGTGAGAATCTCTTCCTCTAGCACAGGGTCGAAGGATGTAAACTTGATTTGTCCTAGAGGAGGAAGGTCTGCAAATTCTAGACGGTAGCCAAATTGAATAATACTTAAGACCCAAGAGTCTTTTGTGATGTTGACCCAGTTGTGAAAATACGGGGATAGTCGAGTGGGATGGCAGGGTTCGAATAGCATTACTGTCAAGTCAAAGGTACTGTTTTGATTTTTTTTGCAGGTGGTCTGTAAGGTTGACGGCGCTGGGAAGAATTCTGTGGCCGGAATGTAGAGGCGGAAGAAGAGGCTTGAAAGGATCTAGTTTGATTCTGATTCTTGAAGGGACGGTAGGTTTGAGAAGCTGATTGTTGATAATGTTGTTGTGGGTATTGTTTGCGCCACTGATATCTGTTGAATCTGGGCTGCTGTTGGATTGTATAAGATTTAGCAGTCTTTTTGATTTTGTGCAGGTTTTCTAGTGAGTCGTCGGTCGTCTCATTGAAGAGACCTTTAGCATCGAACGGCAAGTCCTCTATCTGTGTCTTGACGTCATCTACAATCCTGGAGGATCTGAGCCACGCATGCCGTCGTAAGGTGATGGCTGAAGTCAGTGTTTTTGAAGCTATATCTGCTGAATGGTGGGAGGCAAGTCGCTGGTGTTTAGAAACCGTAAGAACCTCAGCATAAGTGTTTAAGAGGGCTTGTTTGGTGTCATCCTGGGCTGCTTGAAGGGCCAGCAGAACCCTAGACCAGAGTTGTCTCTGGTAAGCCCCCATGGCTGCTTGGTAGTTCGCCACTCTGAGCAAAAACGTAGTGAAGGAGTATATCTTCCTACCCAGCACATCCAGTTTCCTACCCTCCCTATTTGTAGGGGTGACTTGAGATTTTCCAGATGATTTAGATGAACTAGACTGGACAATTATGGAGTTTGGGGCCGGGTGTTTGATAAGAAAATTAGTGTCGTCTCCGTGGGTGCGGTACAAATTTTCAGTTCTACGAGCTACAGGCGAAGAAGTAGATGGTTTATTCCACGACTCCTTGATAAGCTCCATTAAAGTTGGAATGAACACAAGGCTCAATGGAGGAGTTCTTTCTTGATTAATGTCTCCAAATATGAGGTCTTCAGTAGGGGGGAGAGGCTGTTCGGTTTGTAACTTCAGTGTCTTAGCCATCCTAGAAATCATCTGAACATATGATGAAAAATCCTCTGAGGGTGAGGATGGGTGAGGATCACCAGCATCTGACTCAACGTTGTCTCCCTCCACAGATGTTTCTTCTGAGACCTCCGAAAATATCTCCTCATCATGATCTGAATCAGCAGATGTAAGTATATCACCCTGATCGGAAGCGGAAGGTAACTGTGCAGATTTCTTGGATTTCCGCTTCTTATTATCTGGTCCAGATAAAAGATGTGTACGGGTCGAAGAGGTTTTAGGCTGAGCAGCCTTCGACGTCGATGTGGATTTGGTCCGTGTCGGCACATCCTTAGTCTTCTCCTGGCGTCTGGGAGCCCGTTGGATGTCGACGTCGAGATATTGTTGACGTCAACGTCGAGGTGGAGATGAGGACGAAGAGGAAGACAGAGAAGCATATATATATCTAATCTTCTTCTTCCTATGATATCCCTCGTCACTCAAAAAGGATTCGGTATCCGAGTCGTCATGTCGACGTCAACGACGGGACTTGTGACGATCGACCTCAATGTAAATGGGGTCGTCGTATGTTGATCTATGTTGGCGCCGAGAAGGTTGAGGCAGGACCACTACCTCATGTCGAGGGGACCGGTGTCGATCCGGAGACAAATACTTCGTTTTCGCCAGTCGTTTACGAGGCGGAGAGACGGGTCTCGAAGCAGTCGACGGCGAAGAAGGTGCTGGTGATGCTCGCCCGGTAGAAACAGGGCTATAATGGGCAGAAGCTGGGCTAGAGACTATGTCCACTAGCTGGCTAGGGCTCGGCGAGCCGTCGGGGCCGACAGGCAAGGTCTCAAGCTGCCGCGGAGGGAGGGAAGCGGCGGTTTCAGAGAAAGATTCCCGATCTCGGGATGAATCCTCCAAGATCGGTGATGGCAATGAAGCCGAGACTGGAGGAATCCGTTTACGACTGTCCTTTTTCTTATCCTTTTTGGTTTTTTTCTGACGCCTTCTTTTGTTTTAGGTGATCTTTCGATGACGAGGTCGAAGAAGTCTTAGACGCCGAGGTAGGTTTTCTTGTCGATGTGGACGACTTCTTTGATGATTTGTCGACAGGTTTCGACGTCGATGAGGGTGGAGGGGAGGCAATCCGTACCTCAGATCATGGAGTAGCCGACGGCGTCAGAGTCGTTTCCATTTCGGACGGCTTCGATGACGAAAGAGTTTTTTCCCACAAAAAAAGCGTTAGACGTTGTTGTCGGGCTTTAAGGGCAGCTTTAGTGAAGGTTTTGCAATGCCTGCAAGAATGGGGCTGATGGGACTCACCCAAACAAAATAGGCAGCGGTCGTGACCATCAGAAAAGGGTAACTTGCGAGAGCACGACACGCACCGACTGAAGGGTCCGGACGGGGACATAAAGTTGAGTAGATAAGTGGTAGACTCACGATTGACCGCTTAAGAAGTCCAGAAATATCCAATTCTCCAAGATTGTCGGAGAAGAAGAATGAAAAGGGGGTTATAGCGGTAGGCTATAAAAAGGCGGGAAAACGGCGATTCAAAAAAAAAAAAACACAATCCAATACGCGAAGCAAAGAATAGTCAGGCAGTCCGTGGTCAAGGGGCAACAGAGATATCAATTAGCCAAAGAGAGTCCGCGTCAATAACTGAATTATCATGAAAAATGATCGAAAAAGAAGCTCTAATACCGAGAAGTTCCAAGCACCAGAGGCGGTAAAATGGAACTGAAGGCTGAGGCGGGTGGAGCATGCGCGATAGGGGCGACTCTAACTTGTTACTTTTTTATAAAAAGCCCTAGAAGATTCCGAGAAGACCAGCACAGGCGCTGTCTAAACCCAATTGTGTGCATTCACAGAGGCCACGAAGAAGAATCTTGGATAACATCACCATTTGAAATTTCTTTCCTGCTATGTATTTGTTGACTGCATGCAGGTCTAGGATGGAAGAAAGTTCAACATCCCTCATGGGGACTGTGAAATATATTGAGTAAAACCCTTCCTGGACTATTGATAGTGGGCTAAAGCATCTTTTTGTAGCTGAGCGAATATTACATCTTGTAGAACCTGGGATGGTTTGGTTCTGCAAATTTTACCTGTGGATGGGACAGTGGCAAATTCTATTGCTTAACTACAGGAAATAGTTTTGTTGTAAACTGCCCAGAGTGGCCCTGGCAGCCAGATGGGTGGTATAAAAGTCAAACAAACAAACAAATTAGAAAGGATCCGTGATGGTGATCCTTGCCAATTGTTGATGAATGGTGTGAGATTCCCATTGCTGGGAGAAGAAGTTAGATGATGAAGAACAGATGTTGAAATGCTAATCTCGGTAACATAGAAACCCACTGCTTAGAATTCTTGTCAGACTTCTTTAAAGTAGAGATAGATCTAGGCTTGCTATATTTAGATTGATAACAGTAGAACTGAGGTATTGATTGATTATTTGCCCTAGATTGCTCCAACGGTGATATATTTTTGGAGGAATATTGGTAACATTTCCAAAACTTGTCTTTGTTTTACTGATAACTTTGAGATGATAAACCCACACATATCACTGCTGTTCTTTTTTAAATTAGTTCCTCCATCAATTTGTCTGTCTTGGTGTTAAGAGAGACTTTCCCCATCAAAAGGAAGAACTTCAATCCAAGATTTAGAATAATCAGAAATGGCCTTTGATCTGAGCCCTGTGTGACATCTTAAAGCCACAACAGATAGGGCAGAACCATCACAGCCACATGTCTGGCAGAATATATTAAATAAGCAGACAATGAGATGGTTTTCTGCTGGAGTGAGAGAGCCAAGGTTTATTAAATCTCGGGTAAGCATGTGAGCAAAGGTTGCAGTTTTTCCCATACAAATTGATTGTGGGCAGACATTGCAGCTTGGTAATTAGATATGCCAATTCGCAAGGCTGCGGAGGAATAAAATCCATGACCCAAAAAATCAAGCTTACAACCTTCCTTGTTATTAGGAGATGAGCGAAGGCAACCTCTGAATCTTCTTTGAGAGTCTTCAACTATAATTGAGTTAGGCATCGGATGTTTATGATACTTTCCTCTTTAACTCTGTAGAGGTTTTTCATCCTATGAGTTGCTGAGAGAGCAGTAAAAGGTTTGAGGAAACATTGCATCACCAAGTCAGTTAACGATTGTAAAACTGAAAGTTGGGCAGAACCATTTGTGCTCTGCCGGACTCTAGCAAAAACTAGATCTGCTGTTGGTTTGGAGGGTGTTTGAACCTCAAGGTGTAGTGACTTTTCCATTCTCCGAATAACATCAGAGTATTAATGGATATCTTCAGAAGGCGAAAAGAAATCTCCAACCTCTGAGTCAGGTGCAAAAATAAATGGTGAAGGGGAATGTGATGATAAATCACTAGCTGAGTCCTAAACATCATTGCATTCTGGAGAAGTTGTTTTCTTTGTCTTTTTCTGAGATTTTAGTGTAAACATTTTTTAAAAAAGCAAAGTGTGCTGCTAATATACCGCCCCATCACGCTTAAAGCACTCTCTGGGCAGTTTACAATTTAATTATGCAGGCTACACATTGTCCCCCCCCCCCCCCACGAGCTGGGTACTGAATTTATGGACCTTGGATGGATGGAAGGCTGAGTGAACCTTGAGCCAGCTACCTGGGGTTGTGAGCAGAGTTTTGGCTGCAGTACAGCAGTTTAACCACTGTGTCATGAGGCTAGTGTAGATCTTTTAGGAGACCGATCTGCAACAGGAGAACCAGTGACAGATATGTTATCTTGTAGCTGTTCTACTTCTGCAGAAGTCTGTTGAGGTGGTAATTGATATGATGGGACAGACACAGATGCACCTAAGGATTCTCAGCTGGATGGGGCTGAACATCCCTATTGGCAGACTCAGGTTTTTTGGTAGCAGGGCCAGTTAATGATTGAACACGAGAACACTGAAACCTATGAGCATGTGAGATCTCGAGCACAAAGATCTGGTATCTTTGGAACCAAATCATTTATGGAATGAAGGAGTTTGGTGTCAAATTGGTAGCGATGCCCTGAGGAGCACAGTCTTTGTCCTCATCAAGGCTTCCAAATCTGGGAAGGAACAACTGCTACCAAAGGAAGGAGAATTGTGGGTGGCAGTGGATGCTTTCCTCAGAGTGTAACAGCAAGTACAGATGTCTGGACTGGATTGGGACCATGAAAGACCACAAAATTAAAGCTCTTACCCATATCCTTGTTGTGGTGCACAAGCTGTAGTAGTTGACACCTACCTCTGCCAGCGTCAGAAGCAAACTGTTGGGCTACAGGGAGCCCTGCCCAATTTGGTGTCCTTTAGATGTGTTGTTGTTTAGTCGTTAAGTCATGTCCGACTCTTCGTGACCCCATGGACCAGAGCACGCCAGGCCCTCCTGTCTTCCACTGCCTCCCGGAGTTTGGTCAGATTCATGTTGGTAGCTTCGATGACACTGTCCAACCATCTCATCCTCTGTCGTCCCCTTCTCCTCTTGCCTTCACACTTTCCCAACATCAGGGTCTTTTCCAGGGAGTCTTCTATTCTCATGAGATGGCCAAAGTATTGGAGCCTCAGCTTCAGGATCTATCCTTCCAGTGAGCACTCAGGGTTGATTTCCTTCAGAATGGATAGGTTTGTTCTCCTTGCAGTCCAGGGGACTCTCAAGAGTCTCCTCCAGCACCACAATTCAAAAGCATCAATTCTTCAGCGGCCAGCCTTCTTTATGGTCCTGCTCTCACTTCCATACAACATTACTGGAAAAACCATAGCTTTGACTATGCGGACCTTTGTCGGCAAGGTGATGTCTCTACTTTTTAAGATGCTGTCTAGGTTTGTCATCACTTTCCTCCCAAGAAGCAGGCGTCTTTTAATTTTGTGGCTGCTGTCACCATCTGCAGTGATCATGGAGCCCAAGAAAGTAAAATTTGTCACTGCCTCCATATCTTCCCCTTCTATTTGCTAGGAGGTGACGGGACTAGTGGCCATGATCTTAGTTTTTTAGTATGTACTGGACAACAATTTCTAACCACTGGCTAGTACACTCTGTTCAGACATTGCTCTAGAGCAGTGGTCAGGGAACAGGGATAAATTACCCCAAATGGAGTAAAAATGAAAATCCTGGGGGTAATGAGCAGAGCGCTACCCCCCCCACTCCCACCCCCTGCAGCCGAACCTCAAACTGGAAGCCACCTCTCCCTGCTACCTTCTTTGGTTGCGGCACTTGTAAATCCGTTCTTTCAGAGATCGGAGATAAGGCTGCTTGATTGGTTACAGCTGTAGAACAGCCCCGGGCAGTCAATCCGGCTTGTGAATGACTGCTTCTGCCGGAGGTGACTGCAAGCACGACGAGGGAAAGCTGCAATTAAGGAGGGAAGGAAGGTGTGAGAGAGCAACAGGTGGCTTCATCAGCTTGTTTAAATGTATGTAGAAAATGGAGGGAGGGTAGGTGGGTGGGTGTATGTGTGTATGAGAGAGAGAGAGAGAGAGAGAGATTGACTCAAAACTATGAAAAAAGGAACAGGCAAACAGGACGGAAGGCTTGAATTAAGGGGGGGAAGGGTGGCTTCATCAAGCTTGTTTAAATGTAATGAGAGGAAATGGACATACTGAACTGAAGCAACTAATTGTTGAAAATTGAGGGAGGAAGGGTTTGTGTGTGTGTGTGTTTGTGTGTGTGTGTGAGAGAGAGAGAGACAGACAGACAGACAGAGACTTGACTCTCATAAAACCATGAAAAAAGGAACAGGCAAACAGGATGGAAGGCTTGAATTAAGGGGGAAAAAGGGTGGCTTTTTCAAGCTTGTTTAAATGTAATGAGAGGAAATGGACATAATGAACTGAAGCAACTAATTGTTGAAAATTGAGGGAGGAAGGGTTTGTGTGTGTGTGTGTGAGAGAGAGAGAGACACACACACACACACAGAGACTTGACTCTTTCATAAAACCATGAAAAAAGGAACCTTCTAAAATTTAATCTCCACTGCATTTAGCTCTGCAGTTTCTGCAGAGAACAGCAGAAGTCTGAAGTGTGTAGCAATCACGTTTCTCTATTTCTCATCCCCAAAGCAGACAAGAGTATCATAGTTTATTCCCAAAATCTGAATCCCAGTCTTTCTGCTCCTGGTCCTACTTTGACTGCAGCACCAAACAAAAGACTGTGGGTCTCTTTATTGAGTCAATCCATCTCATGTGCAGTCTTCCTCTTTTCCTACTGCATTGCACTTTTTCCTGCATTGCTGCCTTTTCCAGTGAGCTTGTCTTCTTATGATGCCACTGTAGTACAGTACCCTTTGTTTGGTTATTTTAGCTTGTACGTAGTGAAAGTCCACACTTAATTTGCTTTACTTATCTTTCTGACAAGTCATAATTGGTTTGTCATCGCTTTCCTCCCAAGAAGCAGGCGTCTTTTAATTTCGTGGCTGCTGGCACCATCTGCGGTGATCATGGAGCCCAAGAAAGTAAAATCTGTCACTGCCTCCATATCTTCCCCTTCTATTTGCCAGGAGGTGATGGGACCAGTGGCCATGATCTTAGTTTTTTGGATGTTGAGCTTCAGACCATTTTTGGTGCTCTCCTCTTTCACCCTCATTAAGAAGTTCTTTAATTCCGCCTCACTTCCTGCCATCAGAGTGGTATCATCCGCATATCTGAGGTTGTTGATATTTCTTCCGGCAATCTTAATTCTGGCTTGGGATTCATCCAGTCCAGCCTTCCGCATGATGTATTCTGCATATAAGTTAAATAAGCAGGGAGACAATATGCAGCCTTGTCGTACTCCTTTCCCAATTTTGAACCAATCAGTTGTTCCATATCCAGTTCTAACTGTTGCTTCCTGTCCCACAAAAAGATTTCTCAGGTGGTAGATAAGGTGGTCAGGCACTCCCATTTCTTTAAGAACTTGTCATAGTTTGCTGTGGTCCACACAGTCAAAGGCTTTTGCGTAGTCAATGAAGCAGAAGTAGATGTTTTTCTGGAACTCTCTGGCTTTCTCCATAATCCAGCGCATGTTAGCAATTTGGTCTCTAGTTCCTCTGCCCCTTCAAAATCCAGCTTGTACTTCTGGGAGTTCTTGGTCCACATACTGCTGAAGCCTGCCTTGCAGAATTTTGAGCATAACCTTGCTAGCGTGTGAAATGAGTGCAATTGTACAGTAGTTGGAGCATTCTTTTGCACTTCCCTTCTTTGGGATTGGGATGTAGACTGATCTTTTCCAATCCTCTGGCCACTGCTGAGTTTTCCATTGATGATGATTAAAAAAAATAGCGCACTGGTCCTTTGATATTGGGCTGTGGCACCAGGGTCGGTGACATGACCTTTAGCCTGGTTTGTTCCTTTTTGCACACCACACACAGAATGATTAAAGTGGTAGGAAAAGCCCCCCCCCCCACTCTGCGTTGGCTGTCTCTAGCAAGCATGTCATTGCTAGCACCACTCTGTCAGCCATTGATGATGATTAAATCCTCTGCGAGCTAGCAAAAATTTAATGCAACTTGCTAGGCACGTTGGACACCTTACTACTCCCTATACCACCCCATGGCTAGAGTGCAATGTGTTCCAGCAAAAATAGTGCACATCTTTATTAAATTTGGTGCATCCTGCTAGTTCGGTACATAGCCTGGCAGCCATTGATACTGATGATATATCCTGCTAGTTCGGTACACAGCCTGTGTAGATTCAATAAGATTTTGAATTCAAATAATGTATGATTTCCTTCCTTTCAAATCAAGGGGGTAATGTCGGCGTATATAATTTTTTTGGGGGGTAAAAGGTAAAAAAGTTCCCTGACCCCTGCTCTAGAGCTACATCTGCCAGGCCAGACTGATCACCCCTCTTTGCTGCTGCTGCCTCAAAACTGTAAGCCAGTGGTTCTCAAACTTTTTTGACTTGTGGCTCCCTTGAGCAGCGACAGAGGCGAAGGAGCAGCACCGGCTCAACAAAGAAACAGAGAAGATTCTGCGGCACCCCTGGCTGTGATTGGTGTTGCTGCAGGGCACCACTACACACACTTTGGGAACCCCTGCTGTAGGCTTTGCTGCACCTCCTTGCAGGATTAGGCCCCTGGGGGCTGTGGCTCAGCTTTTGCCAACCAGCTAGTTCCAGTCCACTCTGTTCCCCAACAATAGTCTACGTTGTTTCTCGTCTGTTATTTTATTTATATTTTTGCATTTTTTTTTTAAAAAAAAATTTTTTTGGTAACTCGCCCAGAATAGCACCCAGCACTAATGGGTCAGTACATAAATCAAATTAAAAAACCAAAAACCAAACAAACAAAACCAAACAAACAAAAAACCACTGCTTTGGAACGGGGGAAATAAGGCAAAGCACTTGCAGAGGCCAGACTGCCATAGATGGCCTTGCCACCAAAAGGTGACACTGAAGAGAGCTGCCTGTTTGGAAATTCACGTTGGGGAACAAGAGGACAATTGCCAGGTACCCTGCTCAACACAGGGGGGGAAGTCTTGCTAGTTGACCATTTGCTTGTCCAGTTTGCTACTATTGGGAGGGATTTGTTGTCAAAAGAGAGAAAGTCAGGGAGAATAAGAGAGGGAAAGAGAAGATGCAGTTATGTTGGTTACCCTTGGTGACAATCACCCTGGGTTGAAAGTGCTGCTGCTATTGCTTTCCAGGTCCCAGCACCATCCATCCAGGCACTGATCCTGGCTTGCATTACAGAGAGCTGGTTGAATGATGCTGGAGGGATTTAATCTCTTTCAGCTCTGCCCACCTGGGTTCTCTGTGCAGCAGCAAGCTAGACCTGGGGCTTGTAGGTGGATTTGTTGTGGTTTACAGTGCCTTCCATTCTGCTCACCAGGTGCTGACCCCACCATCTTTTGGATTAGAGCATGTATACATTTAAATGGGTGCCCAGCTACTTAACAGTCTCATTGGCCTCATGCTGGAATCCCCTCAACTTCTGGTCCTAGGGACTTCAATATCCATGCTAAGGCCCCTTTGTTAACAAGGGCTCAGGACTTCATGTCCTCCATGACAACCATGGGTTTGTCCCATGTGATATCTGGCCGCGCTCATGTAGGACGGCACACTCTGGAGCTAGTTCTCTGTGCTGGTCAGGATGAGGAGGATCTGTGTATTGCTCTGTCATTGACAGATCATTAGCTACAGTTACATTGTCATATACTGTATTACCTGATGGGATTTGCACTCACTGGAACTCAGATCTCCAATTATTATGGTCCATCTCAGGAGGCTAATGGATCTAAATTGTTTCATGATGGATCTTGGGGAGTTTCTGGTCCCCTTTTCAGGCAATCCTGTCAAATGCCTCTTGATCTCTGGAATGGGGAATTGTCAGGGTCATAGACACAATCTCTACTAAGCATCCCCTCCCATAGAGTGGAGCCAAAATGAGTCCACTGTTTTACTATGGAATTGGCACTACTGAATTGAGTTGGAGAGTAGAACATGATAGCAGAAAATGTGGAGCAACTCGAACTATGGGGTAAAGCTCATGTAAAGGCCTACTCTGTGGCAGTGCCTGCAGAAAAGAAACTCTTCTCTGCTGCCATTGAATCTGCAGAGAATCATCCAGTAAACAGTGATCAATGCTTGGCCTAAAGGACAAGATGCAGACCACTTGACAGTCTGATGTGATGAATTTGCATAGCCCTCCGGAGACAAAGTCACTTGGATTTGTTCTGACTTGGATGTTTTGTTGATTACCAGTCCTGCAGATGTATCTTTGGCCTCTGCTTGTCCTGTGTTAGTGGGCATGTTTCAATCCACATAGCCATTGGAAAAGAGATCATCATGCACGAGCTGGAAGGGGTTACACTCACCTGGCAACTCAGGCTTGCAGCTTGGGCATAGACCCAGATTCCTTCCTGAACATGGATGCTCAGGTCTCGGCATTGGCCAGGAGTGCATTTGCAGAGGTAAAACCTGATGTGCCAGCTGCACCTGTTACTGGTGAAGTCTGATTTGACTATGATGACACATGCCTTAGTTACACCCTATTTGGATTACTGTTACACACTTGATTTGAGGCTGCCTTTGAAGATGCATCTGGTTCAAAAGACTGCTGATCAGGGACAGCTACAAAGAGCATATAACTCTTGTTACGACAGCTTCAGTGGCTACTGGTTTGTTTTCAATGCCCAATTCAAAGTGCTGGCTATGACCTATAAAGTACTATATGGCTTGGGTCCAATCTATCTGAAGGACTGTAATCTCCCCACAGGAGTCTTCACTGCTCCTAAGATCTTCAGGGGAGTCTTTCTTTCAATCCAACTACCTTCACATACACTCTGACGGTAATGAGAGGGCCTTACCTGTGACTGCTTCCCAGGTTGTAGAATACTCTTCCTTGGGAGGCTAGGTTGGCTCTCTCCCTATCTTCAATCCAGTGAAAGGTGAATACCATTCTTCTTAGAGAAGCTTTTAACTTTTAATTGTGCATTGAAGAGTTTTGATTTTGGGTGCTGCTTTGTGTGTGTTTTAAGGTGTTTTTGTACTGTTTTAATGAATTGTTTTAATACTACTGGCTGGAATCCAGTTTGTCAAGGTGCAACGTAAAATTATGTCACCATAAATGTGCCAGGCATTCCCTCCCGAATAACAAAGACTGCACAAAGTGACTGTGATTTGACTGTGTGTGAGGCAACAGTAGAAAGCGCTCTGTGGATAGCACTTTGGCCTTTCCATGATTGTAGTTACCGTAGGCGTAACATTAGATATTTCAACATAGCTACATGACTGGATTACAGATATTATATATTTAACATTTTAATGCAATATTGTACGCTTTTCTAAGTTTGTTTTAATTAGTGAGTCACTTTCGGTCCCTTTGCTGACAAAAAGAGCATAAAATGAAATGAAATGAAATAAATATTGCAGGAGCTGTAGTTTAAAACATGAGGAGAGCAACAGAATGGAGAAGACAGACACTTGATCTGCTCCATCAGAATAATTCTTATTTCCAGACAAGATAAGCTCTATAATAATATCATCACAAGGAAAATGTGTACATAGCAACCTATGGAGAATGAACCCTTTTATGTACATGCATCCATTTGTACACACATAGCCCAGAATATTTCAGGTGCAACAGCAAAGTATCATTTGAGACCTTCATGCCAAAACCAACCAACCAACCCACCCTTCCTCTTCCTCCTGCCATCCACCCCAATAGTGTCATTCCTGTATAACTTGAGAATAAGAACACAAATGTAAGTTGGCTAAAAAGAATTTATCATTTCTTTAAAGTTTACATGGTAAAAAGTATTTTTAAATCACATGTACATTTAAAAAAGTCCCTCAAGGAAAGAGTGTCAAGCTGGAAAAATTATAAAAGCATTATTAAAAAGATTGGATTAAGAATTGCAACCAGAGATAATAACGTGAACAAAGGAGGACCAAACTGAATGATGGAGCCATCGTTACTGCCCCTTTTACCTAAGACAAAGAGGCTGCAATATGGCACCCAGCCATCAGCTTGCACGGACATGCTATCAGCTTCAGAAATGAAGGCTGGGGCCATTACAACAGTTTGTCTGGTAAGATCAGATTCTGCCAGGAGTCAACTCTATGGCGACAGCCAGTTTGGGTGAACATAGTTGGTTCTCAGCATTCAATAAAGTGACTGCCTGTCCACGTGCTTCAGATCCAGAAAGCCAATGAAAACACAAAGGCTCATCCTTGTACAATATTCCAATATTAGCTATCACTCAGTTTGACTAGTTAAAATTAAACAGAAATTATAACCGTTTCCCCCCTAATACCAAGGCAAATCTGTTGATATCCATTTATCATAAATGGATTGTCCCCACCATAGTAATCTCCAAATGGGTTGGATTACAACTCCCACCATCCACAGCCACTAGCTGTGATGGTATGGATGACTGGAGTTGCAGACAAACATTTGAAGGCACTGGATTGTGAACTGCTACTATGAATATATATATATTTATTTATATGTATTAAGGAGGTTTCCTTTGACATCCAGCCCTTTGTTTTAGGTTAGGTTAATATAATCATGTGATAGGAAGTAAGGCACTTATGGAAGTGATCTACAGTTCTAGAGAGAAAATAAAAAACCAGTTAGTTTTTGAAATCAATTAAATGAATCAGGTTAGACTTCAGTTTCAGTTTTAAAAAATAAACAACCCAAACTCCAACATTGATTTTGTTTTTTAAAAAGTACATACAAAGAAATCACAAATAGCTCAGCTCTGTCTCTAAAGGCATAGGCAGTCTGGTAAAGGGACACAGCCCCCTTCCTTCAGGCATGTAGTTCAAGAGTAAGCATATTTTAAGAGTTCTGGCTTTCCTAAAAGGCTGCCTGACACAGCTGTGCAGCATCCGGGAATTTCAAGAATCCTTCTCCTTAGATTTGGTCAACTGCGATGGAGAAGTAGGGAAAGGAGAAGTTAAATGACTGGAAAAGTAGTTTTGGATCCAGCCTGCTGTATCTGGAGGTGGCTGCTGTCAAGGACAGCAGCTGAGAGCATAAAGAACAGTGAAGAACCAAGGCCAGAGAAAAAGCCTATTCACATTTTTTTGAAAAAGAAAAAGACCCAGTGACTGGCACACTTCCTGCAGAATGCAAGTAGTGATACCACTCTTTGAATTGAAATTTTTAATAAAAATTCTGATGAAGACTCAAGCATAAATTCAAGAGATTCCTCTACGCACTGTTCATTTAAATGAATCGCTGTGCCTGCTTTTTAGAACACTGCTAATGCTAAGTGAAGTCAAGAACCACAAGAAATTCATCCCCAAGGCATAACACTCTACCATCCATATTGAAAAAAGATTCAGAAATCAGAACAACTTAAGCAAAACCAACTTCAGAGATCGTTCCTGGTTTCTGTTTCAAATTTTGCTGAAGCACCAAAAACTAATGTGTCAAGATGAGATAGTATTATTTATTTTAGATTAAAGAGTTCAATAAATCTGTTTTCTATTGTTTGGCTAGAACTACACAATAAAGGGCAGAGTTGTGGGCCTTTCTAGGCATATTTCATGGACAGAGTCCATAAATTTTTTAAAATTCTTTTTAGTTTATAAAACCATAGTCCATCAGCTACCATGGCCAGCAGAAATCCTGGTCAGAAGGTTGTGGGAGCTGGAGCTCAAACTTTTCCCAAGCTATTACTGGGTTGCAACTAGCTTGGTGGGTCAGACATTATGCAGGTTAGTCTTACATATGAATGATAACATCCTGGCAAACGCTTGCTTCTTATATAGGGCACTCATATTAGGCTTCCAGTATGGGCAAAAGATGGTATTCTCTGGGTCCTTTATGCCTCTTTAAAAAGGGAAGGTGACCTCACTGAGATTTATGAAGAAGCATTTTATCAATTCATTTCTGAATCCTGGATGAATTCCTTGGGTGTGTGTCCCGTCCATCTCTGAAAGACTACAGAATGAGTTAGCAGCACTATCAAATATTTAGAACGCTAAATATACACTGGGAAGCTCGTTTCCAATTCTGCATCATTTCAACATCCCCATTTCTGTGCATTCAGCTATGGACTCAGACTGAAACTGGAACCAGGTGTTCCGTCATTTTACAGGGAAATGAAGAAACTGCTACCATGAAGTGTTATTTGTTCTTTCAAACAGGAACACGCACACAAATATAATTTCTTAACAGTTCATATTAGTTATGAAGCTGCAGGTTCTGTTGCATAGATAAAGAGGATAGATTGAGAAGAACTGGAAGGCACAATATGGAACAGGTTAAAGTTACTTCACTCAGTATAAGACAGCTGCTGATTCTAATGCCCAATACAAGAGATGTCAGGTAGCCTAGAACCATTTTCTATGTAACTTTTTTCTTCAAGAGTCATTTTAAGGCTTTATAAATTACTAGCAAAGATCCAAGTGTCCTTTCCTCAACATGCTGAAATAATATGCTTTAGAGTGCTTGATGCCACAATGCAAAACGCCCCAAACTAGGAACCGAGAACATCTGAAGAAATTTACCCAGTATAGTATGAATACTGCTTGCTCCCCCAACTCGTGGCATTGAGTTCATTTTGAAGCAAATTCCTGCTTGTGTTTGAGACCTTGGTCCAGGGACAGGGAATGTGTGAACCTCCAGATGTTGTTTGATTATGACTCTCATTAGCCCCCATTATTAAATATGCTGGTTAAAAATGATGTGAGTTGCAGCTCAAATACATCTGGAGGGCCACGTTCTCTTTATCTGCTTTGGTCCCTTGACTAAACACGACACTAAGCTCTGTGCTATACTCCGACATTCAAACTTATTCAAGAAGCAGACAGGCAATAAGGGCTTAGAAGAAGATGAAAGACATAAGATTACCTCTTTACCTGCACACCTTTCCTTTGATATATGAAAACAGTTACACGGCATATTGTAGTGGGAAACGAAGGCCAGGTGTGTGGAAAGATACAAGATTTCGAACTGGAAAGAAGGTAGGAGAGCACTCTCTTGACATGTAAAATCAGCACTTTCATAATGGTATTTAATGCTGCTGTGCTGATTTTAAAGAAAATACATAAGTATGGTTTCTATTTATTAGAGTGACTCTCCATAAACTGCTTGTACAACTGAAGCTGGGGATCTCAGGTGTTATTGTTACTAGAGATAGCAGATCATCTCAGAACTAACTAAACAACTGAAGGAATTAGAGCAAGCTAAAAAGGCAGTTTTAGATGTATATTACAAACAGCCATTTTCATCTTTTATCCCTAAAAGCTGGAATGTGGTATCAGGGCATTTGGGAAAATAGCTTGGATTTTCTGCAGGTCACCCTACAGCATAAAGTGTAGTTTTTAAACACCTAGAGCCAATCTAACCCATCCATGGTCCCCCAATGGTGTACACCATTCTATTGATGAACAGAACTGCATACTGCCATGGCTTATGGCTCCCTATTTAAAACAAACAGTACGAAGTTCTTTCCAATATCACAGGTACTAATTACCTAATTTAGGAAAATGGCTGGACAATATGCAACCAGGTCAAAAAGCAAGTATTCTGTCTTCTCAGTCATCCTTGCCACGCTAACTGGTTTGGGTGGGCAGGGATGGGATGGATCAGTACTAGAGATGGGGGTATTCGTATTCAAATATCCCTACTTAGCTGGAGTTAATGAGGGTGTGGCCCCTGGGGGCCGCACCCTCGTTAACTCCAGCTGCACGGGGATATTCGTATTTGTATACAAATAGGAATACCCCCACCTCTAATCAGTACCAGATCACTGCTGGGAAAGGGGAGTGGGGTCACTTTTCAGAATAAAATATAACTCTTCTGTATACAGTGCAACTCTCTTTAACGTCCATGTTAAGTTTTGGAGCATTTAAGCAAACTGGATAGAATGGATTTGGAACACAGACTTAATCCTATCCCCTAATTTTACTGGTCAGCTGCTGAATTATTCTAGTGTCTGACAAGGAATGCCACTAAGACAGTGCTACAAAGAAGAGAGCATTGCCTTAAAATTCACGGCCCTTTGAGATGTTTGCTATCTTAGAGAACACTTTTTGATTAAAAGAGAACCTGCATTTTTAAGTCTTTAAGGTATTCTCCCAACCCAAATAAATCTTGAACTAGACTTCCCCTGCCCCAAACCCTGAGAATATAGAAGATCTGGGTTTTTCCCCCACTGTCCTTCTGGCTGGGAAGGAGGCACAAGTCCCATCAATGAAACAAGATTCTTGGAAGCTTGATAAATTGATCTTTGGTTATTGGTTGAAGGAGAAAAGAGAGGGGGGAAAAAAAAGAGTTTTGGCAATCTAGAAAGTTTTAGGGGGTTTCTCTCCTGACATCCCCTTGCAGGGTGGGCTGCGGTTTAATCAGACCATTCATCCTCATCAAACTCTGAAGAATCATCCTCAGAATCGCTGTATTCAACTGCAATGCGCCGTGATAGGATGGTGGCCACATCATTACCCACTACATCTCTCTTCTCTTGTTCGCGCTGTTCTTCCACTTTGCGGAGCTGGAAACCTGGCAAGAAAGAAGAAAGAGGCTACTCGAGACCCTGCTGGGGAGCAGAAAGGGCTTCTCAAGGCATTCCAGCACAGCCGAATAAAACAGCTACAATCATGAGGCTGCTTTTTTTTTTTAAAGGAACCTGCACTAGAACCAAAAGCAAAGTCTCAGGAGAAATAGGTGCATGGACTCTATCTAGTTAGATATTAAGCAAAAGGAGGAAAAGAAACAAAACAATACAGTTGGTACAAAACATGGCCAACAATCACAGATTGTGCCAAGTAGCAAAGTGTACATAAGTCAGCCATAGATTTTTTCCTTTGAAAATGTAAGAGATGGCACTTATATGAATGTTCAATGGTCCCTCATATGTAATTCTGTGCAGCTACCTTTTGAACCAGCTTAGTAGAAAACAGAAAATAAAATACTACTGACATGAATAATAACCAAAGAGCTGTCAGTAAAGTGTGGGTGCTATGTTGTTGTTGTTATGTGTGATCAAGTAGGAACCAGCTTATAGTGGCCCTAATAAGGCTTTCAAGGTAAGTGAGACATTTAAAAAGTGGTTTTACCTATTCCAACCCCTGCCACCCCAGTAAGTTTCCATGGCTGAACAGGTCTTCAACCCGCGGTCTTCTGAGTCTAAGTCCGTCACTATATCCACTTTACCACACTGGGTATTCCCAAATGTTGAGACGGTAGATGTTATACGATCTCATAAAATACCGGCTAGTTAGGATATGTGACGTGCAGATTACACAGAAAATGTTCCAAGGGGATAATGCCAATGGTCTAAAGGAGTGATGGGTGAAGTGCAGTGCTCCAGATGTTGTCTGACTGCAACTCACAGCAGCCCTAATTGGCACAGCCAGTAGTGAGATATGCTAGCAAGACTTTACTTACTACTGGTGTAAAGGAAGGCTCAGCGAAGCCATTCCCCGTACATATTTCCTATGGCTAAGATATCTAATATCTGTGAACTGATAAAGGTACTCATCTCCTTGTCATCACATGCACATTCACGGATGGTATAGTTTCAGGCAGTAAGACCCAGATATACAAAATAAAGAGGTTTACCTTGACGAATAGCAGAAAGCAAATCACTCCTCGCCTCACTAACCGCAGGCAATGAGGACTTGGACTTTGAAGGCACTGAATCTGGCTGGGGAAGAGAAGCCTCTGGACCATCCATGCCACCAAAAGAAGAAGGGGGTGGACCAGGAGGTGGTGGAGGTGGAGGAGGGGGTGGTGCACCAACTGCTTGCTGGGGTAACTGGGGTGGAGGGACATCCACTGCCGGAGGAGATGGAGGTGGAGGGGCAGCAAAATCAGGATGAGGTGGGAAGGAGGAGGGAGATGGTGGAGGAGGGATGCCTGCGGTTGGAAAGCCTGCAAGTGGAGGTGGTGGGGGAATGCCTGCCATAGGTGGGGGTGGGGGTGGCGCAGGAGGTGGTGCAAAGCCTGGTCTGCTTCCCTGTGGTGAACCAATAGGTGGAGCTGGTGGAGGATGGCTTGGGCTGACGAGGCCGGACTTTTTCTGCCCTCCAGAACTGCTCTGGTTGTGTGCTGGATAGCTGTCAGGTTGGAGATTGGGAAGGAGAAAAGGAAACAGAAAGAATCTGCCATTAGTTTTGAGAATCAGAGACTGTGGGGCAAAGAGAAGCATCAGTCTTCAACTTTGCCCAGTATCCCTGAAGAGACACCTCAACCAGTTTGTATTTATTAGACTTAAGAGCATTAAGAGTGCAGTTCTAGTCTAATATTCTATCTCAAATTCAACGGCTGGCTTTCGGAGAGTCCAACAGATAGCCACAAATGGAGTTAAGTCTGAGCACATGTCGCTTAAAGATAAGCTAGGCAACTGAATTTTTTCTTCTTTTTTAAAGCCAGCTTCAGCAAAATGGTTTTATGTGTGATCAATTGCCCCCAAATTTTACCATTAAAATAACTTACAAGAACCGTCCACAAAGTTATTGTGAAGCTGCAAGGAATATTTGGGTGGGAGGAAGGTAATATAAAACTGTACAAGATTGTCAGGACTCCAGAAAAATGTGGTTTTGTTTAAAGAAAGTTACTAACCTTCAGGGTAATGAACAGACACTTCTATGAGTATCTACCGATAGGTTTTCCACACAGCAGCAGTCTCAAGGACCACGTCTGCCTTTATGAGCCTACCCGTGTGTTAAGATAATCAGGGGAGGCCTTTCTCTCGATCCCACCACCCTCACAGGTGTGCTTGACTGCAGTCAAAACTCTGCTCATGATCCAGGTTCAATCCCAGGTAGCCGGCTTGAGGTTTTACAGAAATTGTTTTATGGAAACATGGCAGGCAATTCCTGTGCCAAACAAACTAGAGACTTCATGGAAGGAACTGGATAGGGAAGTCCTTGTGCACTTGTTCTACAAGATAACTTCCCCTGTATTTCTTTTGCTTCACTGACTACGGCTTCAATGATGCTTACCTAAAGTCCATTGGGGGTGGTGGAAGGTTTTCATCTGTGAATGATGGAGGTGATGATGATATTGAATCTGGCTGTGGAGGAGGTGGGTAATAGTTGGCATCGACACTCTCGTTGGAACCAATGCTACCATTCTGATACACCATATTAGTTGGATACCTGATATCGTAAAAAAAAAAGATAGCTACATCACATAGACCACATAGACCAAGATCCTTTCTTGCAAAGGCAACACAGGAACCCCAATGAATGTCTGCATATTTGAGTCAGGAGGAAATACACATAATGACATCAAAAGAACAGCACTCCGAGTACTAACATTGCAGCACCTTACCTGACAAGTTTGGCTGAAAGCCTTTTGGGAAGAACCGTTCTTACTCTACATGTCTACACATTAGTGAGCATCTATGGCCAGTGGGAGCTGGTTCAGTTGTTGTGGCCATTTAAAGGGTTTACTAAAACATTATCATGTAGGCATTTCTACAGATAAAACTAGTTCATCCCTTTAATTCTGCAGTTCCTTTGCTGAACTACAGGAGCATGCATCCTACACTCTACAAGCAGGTTGATTAATTTCTTAGTACATACAATACAGACTAACTAGCAACGGATTCTGCAGAGCAGGAGTAGGGTTAAAGACTCAGGTCAGTTTTGTCTTCAAATGTTTTCTGCCTTAAAATTCCAGTTTGAGCCATGCTTTTCAAGTAATACAGCAGCCTTCCCCCAACCTAGTACTTCCCAGATGTGTGCTATCATTCTCCAGGCAGCTTGGTGATGATAACAATTGTAGCAAAGCTTAGAAATAACAAGTTAGATTTAATGTGTTCACACTACATTTGCTATTAAGAAGAAAAACAGGAGAAAAAGCCACTAATCTTTTAATAAATTTAAGTCTAATCTTCAAAATGTATTCTACAAGTAACATTAACAGTTTTTGCTATGACTTCTAGAGAGTGAACACATTAAGTGCACACTCCCCCTCTTCAAAGGGCAAGACACCTACACTTCTCATTGAAAAGATTTGAACTAGCTAGCCACAGCCTTGGTTTTATAAACATATGTGTACTATAACATTAAGAAGGCTTAATCAGCACAGCCAAGAGTATATGCCATTTCTCCAGGCTTTGGGGAGTTTTAGTCCAAGGACATTAGGAGGCCTACTGTTAGGAAGTACTGCTGTAATGACTACTTCCAGGGATACTTCTTTAGCATTATACTAGAGCTGGGGATGAATCGCCATTTTGGCAATTCATCCTGCTCCCCCCCCCCCCATGAACCAACAAAGCACGAATTTATTCATCGATTCGGGGGGGGGGGTGTTAGACAGCCACAGGCTGTCTAAAAAAAACAACCTGACCCCCCCGGTCGCTACCGCCCCCTGCCGCTGACACCCCCCAGCATAATCGCCACCGTCGCCACCATATTTGCAAAGGGCAGCCTGGATTCCCTTAAGGCAGGCTAAGGGAATCCAGACTGCCCTTTGCAAAGATGGCAGCTGCAGCTTCCCTACCCTAAATGAAGCCGCAGCCGCCAACTTTGCAAAGGGCAGCCAGTGTCCCTTACTGCAGGCTGTGCCTGCGGAGGCCACCGCAGCGGGCAGCGATGGATGACGGCAGCGCCGGATGGTGGCAGTGGCTAAGGTAGGGGAAGGAAGGGGGCAGGGGATAGGCTGTGGGGCTGGGTGGCAGCTGATCGGCGGGCCCATAGGCAGAAAGGGAAAGCCATAGGAAGTGAGGGAAGGCTAGCCTTCCCTCTCTTCGTATGGGGGACGAATAAAAATGGGGAAATATTCGTCCCTTCGTATTCGTCGGGGTCTCTGGAACTGACGAATATGAAGGGATGAATATTTAACGAATCAGCGATTTTTAAAAAATATCGCAATCCATTTTTTAATTCGTCTCCATGTCTACATTATACCATACAAAGGACAGTCTTGATTAGAGTCCTATTTTCTCTCTCCCTCGCTTTCTTTCTCATGTGGCTATTCAGGTCACAGTGACCAGTTCCTATTGCACTTACCACAAGTTTGACAAATAGTAACACAACTGAAATACCAGCTCCAGTCTCGCATGGATTTTTTTAAAAAGTTTTTTTTTGGAGCAAAACCAGCAGCCCCAGGGGAAAATAAAGCTGGGATGATTTTTATCATCTTGTCCCTAAATGTCTATATATATATACGTAGTTCTAAAAGGAGCTGCTTCTACTGTAGTATGAACACTGTCCTTTAGCACTTTCAAAGACTACCTGCAGGGTTATTAAACAGTAAACCTGGAAGTTTTATTTCATCTGTTCTTGCTGCGACAGGGTGAACAGAACAGTTATCTCTTAAGAAAGTTAAGAAACCAGAACACTTTGAAGGAGGAGGAATGATTTCCATGGTCCCTCCCCAAATACTTCATTTGCATAAGCATTTGGGGAGAGGGCATGCAAATCATTCCTCCTCCTTTGCACTTCATGCAAAAATGTTTGATTCACTGAGTTACTTTTCCAGTTTGTAATGTTTCATGTGAATGAATTAATTTGCAAACTATTAGGGGGAAATTGTCAGGTCAGTAGCTGAAATAGCAACTGTCACACAGCACAGTTCTTTCTGAATAGCACCACTAGAATGCTGTCCATGAGGACATTTCTGAACACTCCCACACATGTCAGGAATTCCCAGCAAGTGATTGATATACACCACTTGCAGCAGTGGTTCAGAAACGTTCTCCCTTTAGTGGACAATTCCTACAACAGCATAACAACTACCCTGCTGGAACACCATTCCATCTTGTCCAACATCCACCTTGGGTCTTTTTGGAGAGAAAGGCAGGATAGAAATATTTTAAATAAATAAATAAATCCGTTAGAATGTGTAGATAAAATTAGAACTCATTTAGAAAAATTTGGAAGAATAACTGGATTATGTGTAAATTGGCAAAAATCTGAATTAATGTTATTTAATCATAATAGAGTAGAACAAGAAAGGTGTGTTGAAAAATATGATTTTAAATTATGTAAATCAATTAAATATTTAGGAATAGATCTAACAAAAATATTCAAAAAATAAAGGAATATAATTATAATAAACTAAAGGAAGTGATTAAAAACAAATTACAGGAATACAGTAATTTTAAGCTATCTTGGTTTGGAAGGATTGCATTGGTAAAAATGAAAATCTTACCAAAAATTAATTTTTTATTTAGAATGTTACCAATACAGTTAACAGAGGATGATTTGAAATTTTGGCAAGGAATAATTAATAAGTACTGTAATGAAGGGAAGAGATCTAGAATAAATAAAAAGTATTGGTATAAAACAACAAAAAAAGGTGGTATAGGTTTACCAAATATAAAAAATTATTATTTGGCTAACCAATTGAGGTTTATTGGGGAAATTATATATAATCCAGAAAGGCTAATTTGGTGGGAAATGGAATCATCAGAATTACAGGCAGATATAGAAAAATATTTATTCGGTATAGTTAAGAAAGATAAAATAAGTGAAATTAATAACCCATTTTTAAAGACATTGTTAAATATATGGTATAAGTGTAAAAAGAATTTATGTTCATCATACTCCCCACTTGGATTAGTAACAGAAATAGAAATTTTTCCTACCAATATGAAAGTGTATGTGGATCTATTTAAAGAAAAGAAAGTGATAAGACTGAAAGATTGGTTGTATAAAATGAGATCGACAGATCAAATGAAACAAACTCTTCAGAATAGGAGCATTTCATGGTTGAATTATATGCAATTAGAAAGATGGACTAATGAATGGGTAAATAAATATAATAAAGGTAGAGAATATACAAAGTATGAACAATTTTTATTGTCATATGAGGACATTCGGATGACTGACTCAGTGAAAGGTACTGTGAGTAAAATTTACTTACTTCTTCTTAATTTAGAGGAAGAGGAAAGTGAGAAAGAAGGATTAAAAATAGTGTGGGAGCAAGATATTGGAAAAAGAATAAATGAAGAAGAATGGAGGATGATATGGAAAATGAGGGTGTTAAGATTTATGTCAGTAAGAATAAGGGAAATTTTTTTTAAACTTAGTTTAAGATGGTATTTAACACCGTCAAAATTAAATAAAATTAATGCCAATCATCCGAATGTCTGTTGGAAATGTGGGAAGGAAATTGGTACATACTTTCATATGTGGTGGGAATGTGAAAAAGTGCAAAGATTTTGGAAACAAATTTTTAAAGAATTAAGCTACATATGTGAAAAAGATATAGAATTTAATGCTGAGATTGCTTTGTTATCAATATATGAGAATGTGGAATATGACAAAATGACTAAAGAATTGATTACCAATTTATTAACAGCAGCTAGATTGATTATAGCTAGGCAATGGAAATCAAAAGTCGAATTGCAAATTGAAGAATGGTATAAAAAAATATGGAATATAGCAATAAATGATAAATTAACTTGTAACTTAAAGGTTAAGAAAGGAGAGTTAAAAAAAATAACTTTTATGATATATGGGGTAGATTTTTGGAATATGTACTAATAAGAGGAAAAGGGAAAGCTCCAAATCAAGAATCAATGCAGTTTTGGAGAAGAGGACAATAGAAGAAGAAGAAGAAGAACAATAAGGAAGAGGAAGATTATGGCAAGAGGTCCCGCATATGGTGGTGGGGAACACAGTTAAATTGTATTTTAGTTTGTATGTTATATGTTTTTGTTTATGTTATAGTTATATAATAAAAAAATTATAAAATAAATAAATAAATAAATAAATCCCGTTTTCTACAGTGATGAACTAGATGCCTCTTGGAAGTCCACAAGAACGCCATTAAGGCATTTAGCCATCTGTTCTTGTTCCCCAGCAACTGAACTGAGAAGCATATAGCCTCTGAAACCTGGAGGCTGCATACAGTATGTGTGCTTTGGGGGGGGAAAACCCAACTTAGTGGCCATTATCAAATCCTATGGGAGTAAATTTTAAATGCTCTGTGACACTGTCTGTCCCATCTTGCTGTCCATTTGGTATTTCTGGGTGATTTAGAGATTCAGCTATTATGAAAGAAAGACAGCACTACATATAGGAAGTATTTAGGGAAAGAGCAGTGATGAATTCACACAAATCACCTTCTATTCAAATTGATTTGTCCTCATCCCTCACATGGAACAGCATCCCAAAAAAGGAACAAAATAAGTAAATGGCAGAGGGGAGAAGAGCAATCATGCGAGACTACTTTTAATCAATATAGGCAAATTGCACACACACATTAATAGTAGTGGTCCCTCAATATGGCAAACATCACATCTGCACTGATATAACTGATTCAGATTTCATGCTCATTTAGAGTTTACAAATCTGCTATACATCTCTAAGCCAAGAAATCCTGGCTGCAAAAGTATGTAAAAATAATACAGAAGCACACAGATTTCACTTGCCAAAACAATTAAGATTTATGATCTCAAGATCTTAACTGACATTGCCAGTTCACTGTTGGTGCAAATAAGTACAGAGAATAAATGTGAGTGGACCCACATTGAATGCCTCTGAAAAGTGTGATGATCTGGTCAACTATCTCCCAATAATCTCACAGATCAGGGCCTCCTGACATAGCCTTTCTTAACTTGTTGCCCTCCAGAGATGCTGAAGTACAATTCCCATCATCCAAACCTGGGGATGATTAACAGTTCTACTGCACTACATCTACAGAGCACTAGGTTGTAAAAGAGTGGCCTAGAAAAATACACACTAACAAAAAAAGCAATGTTAGTCACTCATTTTATTCCAGCACTGATCAAATCTCCTCTTCTGCAACGAGTGGCTTGCCATTCTATAGGCAGCATTAAGCAAGTTGGAGGTAACTAGAAGTGTATGCTAACACTCCAGACTATACGCATGCAATCAACTGGCAGACAGAGTAAACACATAAGGATAAGTCTACTGTGAAAGCACTGTACAACCATGTGTCAGAATCAGAATGAAGCACACAGCTTATGGGTGCATTTGGGTAACAAAAATACTTTCCTGTTGGATTTTGCAGACAGAACTTATTAACAACTGACATGATCCAAGTGAGGGCAACACTTTCTGTGGAGGATATTGATGCTGATCTCAGAAACTTATACCAAGAGCAACCAACTCTGAGTTACCATCAGTTTGTACAACAATTTGCAGTGGCTCTAAGCACTACATGACGTTCAGTAGCTGCTAGTTCAAGAACGTCAGGCTACAAAGGACACTGTTAGATGTGCCTCCCACTGTATAATGTGCATTAAAACTATTTGCTCTTCCCTTATACAAATAATGTATGTGTAGCACTTCAGTGTAGGAGAGGGTTTGGTGGGAATATGCTGAGGCAGAAATCCTCTAGAAAGCTACTAAATGAGTCTGGGATACAATGTTCCTGAGCCTTTGCACTTCTATGAGATGGGCATGAACCACTGATTAGGCATGGTTCGTTTAGTGCACAGTTGATCTGCGGTTCGGTGCCCCGCCCCCTCTGGTGGGCATCCACTCAGAGGCAGCGCCCCATATTCCTTGCCCCACCTCCTCTGGCAGCTGCCTCCAAGAGGGCAGGACACTGAATCGTGGATCAACTGTGTGGCCAGTAAACAAACCATGCCAGACCAGTGGTTTGTGCCCATTTCTAATTTCTACACTTAGCAGTACATCATCCGAAAACAGAACAAAATTGCCTAGGATCCAGAAACATCACTGAGGAGGAGTACTTTGCGTGACTTCACTTTGAATAATACATTCACTTCATGCAATCACTCTGAGAGTCTTTCCAGTTTCCAGGTGAACAGCTGTATGACTGGGAGGTTGCTGCACAAAACTCCGAAACCTAAAGCCCCCTGCATGACTTGTTCTATGATTCCTTACATGGTGGCTCTTCTTTGCACTATTGTGTTTAAACTAAAACCCAAGAATAAATCAAGTTCTGAGCTTAACAGTGTAAAGTTTTTATCCAGGACCACAGTCCATTATTTGACCCACACTGAGCTTCATGGCAAAGTTTTGAAAAGTTACCTATGTAGACTGTAACTCCCAGAATCTAGGGATTTCCAAAGCTTTGCCCTTGGAACATAGCAAGATACACATACCTGCACATGTTCAGGTCTCAGGTTTCAAATGTCACTATAACCAAAAATGGTCTTCTAGAGAATCTAAACATTCTGGTAGAGTTTTTCTTACCCTCCAGGTCCAAGTTTTTACCTTGTGTCAACAAACTCTTGTCCCATTTTCATTTTTTCCCATTCTTCTTTCCGACTTTTGATTTTCCGAGGATTCACATTTCCTCTGTTTGGATTATCTTTCTTTTCTTTCTAGAAGACAAATACTTATTTTTAGGAGCTGAATATCTCGGAATCGGCTCCAAAAAGGTTAGTTTGCAGTTCTGTACTATTTTATTACTTTGACAGTACAGCCATTCTCTCCAAGACCCACACAATACTTTTTTTAAAAAAATAGCCTCTCCTTTGCTGGAGCACATCCTTATTAAGTCAGAGAGCAATACAAAGCACAACTGTTAAAACACGGACATGAGCTGCGGGCAACAAGCTTCTAGACCCCCTTGGGGGGAAAAAGCACGTTACACCTGCCAGAGGCCTCTGGGGGAGCACCATTTGCCTTGTAGTCACAGTTTCGTATACACTCCCTAGAGGCTGTTTCGAGTTCCTCAAACACTTTTTCTTTAAAACTGAAAATGACCCATGGGTTATTTTTGGTTTTGTTTCTTTTAAATGCTTTTTAAAGCCTAAAACTGTGTGTGGGGGGGGGGGAAGCATAGTGTGTCCTCGTGAAGCCTCTGCAGTGGATGATTTGCATTCCTGCCCCTTCTCCCAGTTGTGGTTTGTTGGAAGGCGGCTGTTGGGAGAGTATGCAGCCTTCCATGGTCTGAAAAAGGCAAAATGCCACCCGCAGGACTCTTCAGAGTTGCCTACCTCTGCTTCTTGGTTTACCAGGTAAAATCAGGAGATTTTCCCCACATAATTCAAAGACTTTCACAGCTTTCCTAGAGGATTCACCTCCTGAGGTGCTCAGTTTCCTAACCAAAGCCTCAAGTATCAGCTAACTCACAGGCGAGTTCTGCACATAAATCTATGCTTCTGCTACATGGGAGCATCTGTACACTTCACAGCACCCCACCTCCCCAACGATTGTTACAAATGGTCTATTAGGAGTGCTGTAAGAGGAAACACAGAGGCACACCTATTACCGAAGAGCCAATCAGCAGGGGTTGTAGGAGCTGCAGTCTGCCAATATCTGGGAACTAAAGATTGGGAATAACTGCCCTAGAACATACCCAGCCCTCTCAGATTAACAGGAAGATCAGTCATGCCAGGCAAGGATTGAAGGCAGGCTTTTAGCAATCATGATTGAGTCCCTGAATGCCTTTTTAAAGTTAAAATAGTTTTTAATGTTTACTTGCTTTTTATTATTCAATTGCATTTTCAGTGGCATACAGTTTAATTGTTTTTTAATGTTTAAATTATTACGTTTTTAATTCTATTCATTTAATATTGTGAGCCGCCTTGGGTCACTTTATCGGGAGAAAGGCGGCCTCTAAAACAAACAAACAAACAAACAAACAAACAAACAAGGATCTTTGTTTTTCATTATGTTTTTGCTCCTCTATGACATAATTTGCAGTTTCTAAGATTCCCTGGAATACAGTTTGGAAATCACTAGCCAGATGAGAAACAAAAAACTAATTAAAGCACTGGATTGGACCTTTGCACTCTACATTAAAACTCTGTGAAAACAAAGATGTGGTGTCATATAGTACAGTGGCACCTCGACTTACGAACGTCCCGACTTACGACCATTTCGAGTTACGACCAGCTCCGGCCACAAAATTTTGCTTCGACTTGCGGCCGGAGCTTCAAGTTACGATCAAAAAAAGGCAGGGGAAAAAGGCAGGAAATTCAAATTGCTAACAGTTGGTAGGCAAAGAGGCTGCTTCTTTGTAGCTTTTTCACCCCAACGGTTAGAGTGAGTGCGATCAGAGGAGGCTTCGGACTGCCTGGTAAGGTAAGGTGCTGCTTTCTGCTTTTTAAAAACTGTTTTGGGTGGGTTTTGCAGCGTGGTTTTGGGCTGAGGGGTTATGTTTCTGTGCTGTGTCTTGGGGGGTTTCTTTGTTTTTTGGTATTTCCCCCCCCCCCCATTTCCGATGGGTCTTGGGGGGTTTGTTTGTTTTTTGGTATTTTTTCCCCCATTTCCGATGGGTCTTGGGGGGTTTGTTTGTTTTTTGGTATTTTTCCCCCATTTCCGATGGGTCTTGGGGGGTTTGTTTGCTTTTTGGGTCCCCCCCCCCATTTCCGATGTGTCTTGCATGCTTCACTTGCTTTCTGCTTTGCTTTTTCCCCATTTCCGATGGGTCTTGCATGCTTCGCTTGCTTTCTGCTTTGCTTTTTCCCCATTTCTGATGGGTCTTGCATGCTTCGCTTGCTTTCTGCTTGCTTTTTCCCCATTTCCGATTGGTCTTGCATGCTTCACTTGCTTTCTGCTTTGCTTTTCCCCCATTTCCGATGGGTCTTGCATGCTTCGCTTGCTTTCTGCTTGCTTTTTCCCCATTTCCAATTGGTCTTGCATGCTTCGCTTGCTTTCTGCTTTGCTTTTTCCCCATTTCCGATGTGTCTTGCATGCTTCGCTTGCTTTCTGCTTTGCTTTTTCCCCATTTCTGATGTGTCTTGCACGCTTGGCTTGCTTTTCTCCCCCCCCCCCCCCCCTTCGGACGGAACGGATTAATCGTGTTTCCGATCGGTCTTGCAGTGTTTGTTTTTTGTGGGGGTTTTTTGGTGATTTTTTTCTTTGGCCGGAACGGATTAATTGCATTTCAATGGAAAATGGTGCTTCGACGTACGACCATCTTCCGGAACGGATTAAGTTCGTAAATCGAGGCACCACTGTACTTTTAATCTGCTTTTCTCCTCACTGACTAGAGGAACGGCTATGGAACAGAACACAGGTAGAGGAGATCTTTTACATCATACTGTTATGGGGATTTTACTCTCATAATTCAGTGGGGAGTTCCTGCAAAATTACTGGTATGGAAGTCCACTAAATATGACTTTTCAATCTGAAAACATAAAAATCAAGCCAACTGCATGGAAAAAATGTTTATGTCTACATCTAAAAAAGGACTGCTTAGATTTAGACAGTGGTGATGTCTTATGTTTGTCCTTCCTTGTCTTGCTTTGGAAAATTCAATAAGTAAAAGATGCCCTTCGTCTCACCCTATGCTTGCGCTTCTCTTTCATTATATCCTTGGTGTCTTGTAGCATTTTCTCCTTCCACAGATCAAAGAAGTAAGAAGGATCTGTGTAGAATTTGAGTGCTTCTTTGCCATCATCCCTAGAAGACACACACACAGAACAACATGGTCAAAACTTTGTCCAGAGCTCAAATGTAACCAGGCAACAGACAGAAACCCCATGATCCCGTAATGATCCCCTTGACTAATTCCCTGCCCTCTTAACTCTAGCCCAGGTGGGAAGAGACTGAATCTTTCCATCTCAACCGACTCTAGGGTAGGAATCTGCTCTGCTTTTTGGGATGTAAGAGGCAATGTTTTAATACAGTGCATGGACACTGTCTTCTTTGCAGAGCAGCTGAACTTCATCAGAGACCACTACCTCCAGTTAACTATCTTTTGATCACTTCAAATGATAATTATGATGTGGCCCAAGGAAATATTTGTATTCCTGTGCTCTGTCTCATCCCAGCCCAATTGCACACACGTGCTGCCTTATAGGAGGGCATGACCCAATCAGAGTGTAAACAAAGCAACTATCTGGTGTTACCACCACTTACTAAACTAGGCCGCATCTGTCTCTTGAGATGTCATGCAGAGCAACCAACATACAATCACACCTCCCAAAAAAAGTACACACCTACCTCAGGCAACTCTGTGTGCAAATGTATGCAGTGCAAAATGCACCGGATAGGAAAGGAGCAAGGTTACGCAGAACAACATGCGTAACAAAACGCACAACACATGAGCTATACTATTATCAGCATTTTTTTGTTATTGTTGTTATTAATTACACCTTCACCACATCTTTCCATTATAAATTAGTGCCGAAAGTGACTTACAAATGTGAGTTCTAGGATATATGCTGTCATTGTACAAGGCCATGCACTGTTATAACTGGCTGGATAGCTTAGTGCATTGGTTCCCAAACTTGGGTCCCCAGATGTTCTTGGGAGTAAAATTCCCAGAAGCCTTCACCACTAGCTGTGCTGGCCAAGATTTCTGGGAGTTGTAGTCCAAAGAACATCTGGGAATCCAAGGTTAGGATTTTTTCATTCACACAACCTAAATCACTGATTTAGTGAATTAGGTTATGTGGTTCCAAAGCCAGAGGTTGGAAGTTCAGTTCCCCACCGCACCTCCTGGGAGAAAAAACAGCCTGTGCAGCCTTGCGCGAACTGCAGCATTCCTGCACACTCCCAGAAGACAACAATGGTAAGCCATTTCTGAGTACTTTAAACCTAGAAAACCCAGGCAAGGAGAATCAAAAGTCAGAACTGACAACTGCACATCACTATCACCATCACTGTTATTATTTAGCGCCATTAGGATCCAGATTTTTTTTTTTTTTTGGCATGGTTTTAAAAGCAGGACCACAGTGTAAACTAAGTGCTCCAGTCACATAGTAACTTGATTATCCTTGCTATAACTGTTTGTCACTGCCCTAAATTCCCTGAAGAATGTGGGAAGCTACCTTAACTCAAAGGATGTCTAACTGGTGCCATCCCTGTTGAGCTTCAGGTGGTTGTACTCTTCTACATGGCATTTAAGTTAAGTTTTAAAACTGGCTTTGGGAATCAATTTAAACTATTCTTAAAAGCAAAGCGTGCTGCTTATATACCACCCCACAGCACTTAAAGCACTCTCTGAGCGGTTTACATTTTAATTATGCAGGCTACACACTGTGAGCTGGGAACTTAATTTACTGACTATGGAAGGCTGGAAGGCTGAGTCAACCATGAGCCCTTTCAAACTCAGGTCATGAGCAGAGTCTTGACTGCTGTACAGCAGTTTAACCACTGCATCACGAGGCTCCATAAAGAATGCTGGCTAGAGACTGGGGGTATTTGTATTCGTATTCAAATATGAATACCCCTGCACAGCTGGACTTAACGAGGGTCCGGCCCCTGGGGCCAGACTGTCCACTCACGCATTCGGCGGCAGCCCCGCTCATCCTTCCAATTGCTCCTGGAGCGCCACTCTCTTCCCGCTTGGCTAGCCACTCCAGGCAGGGGGAGGGAGGACGAGTCTCCCTACATGGCTGCTGAGTAGTCAACTGAGCGGGTAGAGTGCGTCGCTCCGGGAGCAACTGGAAGGATGAGCGGGGCCACCGGTGGACCTGTGAGTGGACGGTCCGACCCTCGTTAAGTCCAGCTGTGCGGGGATATTCATATACAAATACGAATACCCCCATCTCTAATGCTGGCTTATAAAAACAGGCTTTTAAAATGTTTTAAAATTTATTTTAAAATTATGTTATCTGTTTTATTACATTTCGGGAGGTCTTGCAGGCAGAAAAGTGACAAGTAAATATTTTTAATAAACACTTTTTGAAAAGTAACACATTAGCTCTAACTAATACATTGCCTGGCAACAACTCTCCCAGGTTTCACACAAGAGTCACTCTTGGTCTTTCTGGTGATGCCAGAGACTGAACCTGCTCCATTTAGGCATTGCAACTTATAGCCGCTCAAAGGCCCTACTGGTCTCTGCTTTTTTTAAACTAGCACCACTCAGTACTCAACACCTCAATTACATGATGTATATAGTACGTCTTTCTTTTCCTAAATGGGTTGTCAAATGCACAGAAGCCCAAGCAATTGTATTACTAGACAATATTCCCATCCCCCATTCTCTCTCTCTCTCTCTCTCTCTCTCTCAAATAGATCTGCATCACACACTCTTCCACATCTTCCTCTGTAATCTTTTTCCCTATCAAAAACATCAAAACATTTTAGAGCTTCTCTACAGGAAAGGTGTTGATCAAAAAGCAGGTTTTCTTCTAGACTAGCTTGAGGAAAGACAACAGGTTCAAAGTTTTATAAACTGGATAAGCAACCTTCCTGGTTGGTTATAAACACAAGGTGCGTTACCTGTAGGGAGAGAGGATGTTAAGAGGTGGTGGCATATTACAAATGCTGTATGTTTCAAGGACAGGCATGGGGAGGGAGTCTCTGTCAAAGAGTTTTTGGTCCTGAGTTGTGGAGCTTTTGAAGGCTTTCCTGGTGTTTATCCCTTGCAGGGACACTGAGGGGAAAAAAAGAAGAAGAAAAGGAAAGGGGGAAAAAAGCTTAGAAGACAGCTCAAAATGCAATCTAAGTTAACATCTACCACGCTACTATTCTCAACAAGTTCAGCAGTTACAATACAGATATTCCGGCTCCATCCTGAAAAAAGTTTTGAAAGACAAAATACTTTCCAAAGGGAGCCCGACAAGGAGTGTGTTACAGTAAACCAAACCCTGCTTAAATCCCAACACCAAATAGGATGAGGTGCCTTCAGGGTGCTGTGGAAGAAGGCACCATCATTTGAAGAACACGGACACCAATCTGCTTTCTCTCACACAGTAAGCAACCACTCCACCATTTAAGCGAATTTCCCTCCTGACAGTAAATATGTATCAAATTACAGATATTCTAACTCTATTTTCAACTCCATTCCAAGCTGATTCCAGGGCAGCTCTTTAACGTAGCTGGGCTAGAAGTACATCATTTCAATCCACTACCTTCTTCCTCCTTGGGATCCAGCTGAGTGACTTTGACTTGAAGGCGGTCAACTCTCTCGACTAGAGAGCTCACCCGAAAGGCAAAAGTATTTGCCTGAGTAAAAAGCTCTCCAAATATGTCCTCTGCAAATTTACCTGGAAAGGGAAAAAAGGACAACAGAATGTTACATATCTAAATGACTATATTAGCCACCAAGACACTTGATTTTACCTTATCACCACTAAAGACTGTTGCATGTGTTTTCACAAACCTGAGGCTGTTCAGGTACTTTCTATGCCCCCCCCCCCCACTTTTTAAAAAAGTATTAGCCACCTAACTTGGTACAGGAGAAGAGGTCTTTTTGTTGTCACTACTCTTAAACCACTGGGAAAAGGAAATCCTTCTGAACAACAATTTACTAGTAGATTACATGCTACCAAAATGGAGTCCACCTTTCAGCTTTCTTTCACAATGGGCACAGTCATTTATTACTTGCAGGTAGCAGTATGAGGGGGGAAATTAAGGTGCTTTCAAGGTTGAAAACAACACCTCCAAACTTTTGAGCTGAAGATCTAATATTTCAACTAAACTAGACTTCTACTACAAAGGAAATGAAGGAAAAAAACTTGACAAGATTTTTTTAATGACATGATAACTACAGCTGTTCCAATTCACTGATCACCCTTCCTGTAAGCACAGTGTATTACAATAAGTCTGAATTGTGATGCTAAGATAAAGAGGGAAAAGAAGACAGAGCACTGCCCCAAAATGGTTATGATCTACCTTAATAGAGGGGGAAATGTAAAATTTATATAAGTGAAAACAAATTTACACAATGGAAGAGTCCTAAATATGGCAAAAACATGAAGAACATTAACCAGATGAAAGCAAAGGAAGCAAAACAGGTGGTATGACCTTGCAACAGAACTAACAATCACCTGCTCAAAACACAACAACATGGATCTCAAGCTGTTTTATTTTACCATGTCAACAACACTGACAATCATAACACGTCAAATCTCAGCTGTGCTTTCTAAGAGCTACAAAATATACAGGGATTCCAAACTTTGGAGACATTCCCACTCTTATAAAACTTACTGAGAAGGCATACAGAGGAGGAACAGGATTTGTTTTCAGTCATTACAGAGTGCAGGACATGTAATAATGGCCTCAAGTTATAGGAAGCCAGATTTCAAATGGGTATCAAGAAAAATTTCCTAACTGGAGTAGTATGATAGTGGTGGGGGAGATGGTGAACTTTCCAACACTGGAGGCATTCAAGAGGAAGTCAGACAGCTATCAACTTGGATTTGTGTACTGGGCAGGGGGATGGCCTTACATGCCCCTTCCAACTTCATTGTTCTACGATTCTCTTATATGTTTAATTTTTTTTAATACTGCTAACAGATTTTTATTATTAGCCCCCATAAACAGCTTTATGGAATATTTGTATCTACATCTTCCCCATGTAAAGTGTGTTTAATACAAACACACTTTACACAAAACAGTCTGTGTGTTCTGCAGTCTGGTATCTGCCAAATTCTCTTCTGAATACCACACAGAGAGGAAACAGGAGGACAAATGGAACGTGCCATGCTTAATAGACGTACAAAATAAAGAATAAAGCTGTCTTGAACTAAATCAGAACATTGGCCCATACACTCCAATGTTAAATACTGTGACTGGCAGCAACTTTTCAAGGCTTCAGGTAAAGATCTTTTCCAACTATCCAACACCACTTATCCAAATCTTTGAAATGGAAATACCCAAAATTGAACCTGGGACTTTCTGTATGGGCATTTTGTGCCCTATTGACGGAGCTGCTGCTTCTCCTCCTACCTTTTTGTAATGACAGTTATTCCAACCCTCTCGTGGAATTGCATTATTCCACATAGACAAGTTGGATAGCTGAATAGATTTATTGTAAGCTACTGCACCATTTTAGAAGTCTGTGCATTTACTTCTAGGATGTATTTCCACTCTAAATTATTGGTGTAATTCAGATTTACAGCCTAATCCACAGGTAACCTGTTGCCCTCCAGATATTTTGGACTAGACTTCCCATAATGCCTGACTGCTGGCTGTTTTTTTGGAACTTATGGGAGTGATAGTATAAAGCATTTGGACAGCACAAAACCCCTGGCCTGATCACTGTATGCATGTCTACGAGAAGACCCAAGTAGACCTGAAGTGTTAAGTATTCTTCACTAAAGTAGTTATCCAAGGGGTCTTTTCAAACACTGGAAAAATTGTGCTCTCGTCTGATACAATTCTACCTCTTCCATTGATATGCTTTCTACTGCCTACAACAGCTGTTCCTGGGTTTGACCTAAATTTTACTTTCTCTGCAGTGTTTGAAAATCCAAGGGAATTCACCTATCTCTGGGGATGCAGAGATGGAAATTCCATGTCTGCCAACCTCCTAGCTAATCTTTTTTAAATGCTGGAAAAACATGCAATGTGGCTTTCTAGCCATGTTGCAATGGACTGAGACAAATGCATCAAATTTTGCAAATGTGAGTTTATCTTCTCACTGAGTCACAGACTTTGGGCTGAAACTATCAATCCTTGTTTTTTTTTTTTTCCAAATGGGTGAACTTGCCTAAGTAAGCCTTCAAATAAGTGAACCTGTTTAGTATCTTTACATATAAAAGGAGGAAGCTGGATAAACAGAAATCTGTGGTAAAGCAAAAAGTATATATGGAGAATCACACTGGTTTTGGGCAATACATCAAAGCTTTATCTGGACGCAATCCGCAACTTCTAATTGTAGCAAACAGGTACCATAGATGCGTTGCCCAGGAAGTATAAATTTATAATTTAAATTAACCTCCTTAACTACTCAGTTTTAACCCTGCTGTGTGGCCATTGCTCTGCTGCCCTACCTCAAAAGGTCGTGCGGAATAAATGAGCTACCCCTTACAAAGCATACTGAAAAATAGCTAAATGACATATTCAATTTCATACCTATTTTTAAAAAGGGCAAGACTGCTTGACTTCTCTCTTTATTAAACCTCAGTTCACTTTTTAATGCTGCCTTATCACAAAGCTACTAGCCAGGTTTAAAGCTAAAATAAAAAAAACCAGTTGTTCACTCTTGTCATCCATATAAATGTACAGCATGAAAATATCAAATACCAGAGGCACTTTGTGGATTCTCTTAGGCATTTTGTGCATGTAATACAGTTATGTTTTCAATTCATTATCAAGACACTGCAGGATTATCTTGACAGGGTTCTGGTCAATGAGAACAATCACACCATATACTGAAAACAGATATACGGTAAGCCCTCAGTATACTAGGAGTTTTGGAGGCCATTGAAGAAATCCGCCTTGCTTTCCTTCTGTGCTTCTGCTGCAGTTTCTCTGCCTCCCACCTAAACACACTCCCTCACATTCTCACCACAGCATGGCTGCTAGCAGGAAGGAGCAATCAAGCTTCAGGAAGGTTTTACCACATCTTTTAGTACTACCCAAGGAAAACAGATGGGGGAGAAATAGGAACACAAGGAGAGGAGGCAGCTGAACCAAGAGCCCAACAGCTCCTGAGGGCAGCACAGCACAGGCTTGCCATGGTACTCACTCAGGCTGCCCAGCTGTCGAATGACATTTGCCAGGGTGATGTTGGTCACGCATTCCAGCTCATTCCGAACATTGGGCAATGTCTGACGGCACAGGTGCCTTGGCTCGATGTTTCTTGTTACTAATGGCATGGTGGACCAGCTTCAGGCGGTGTTCTGAAAGATAAAAAAAACATTCCCCAAACAGGAAAGGGATTACTCAGCCACGGATCTAAGCAATGCCAGAAGCACAGCATTCATTTCTCTGCATAGAAATCAGCTTTATCTAAGTCAGTGCATCCCTCTTTTCTCCCCACCCCAAATGTATCAGAATCACACATTCAGAATAAGGAGCCTGCTGTTTAAAGGCTTACTGGAGAGAAGCCATTACCAGCAACCAGATACTTCCCACCCCCAGCTTACAAGAAAGCAAAGTACAGTTTCTACAACCTTGTTTGAGAACTATCTAACTGAGCTTTTTCAACTACGCCTAAATCTCTTAACCCAAATCATGGAAAGCTGAAACAAAAGCTAACATCCACCACCACTATTTCAGTTGGAAATGTTAAATATTTATGTAAGACAAGATGGGAACTTATGAGAAAACAGGAAGCCCTTTTAAGTGGTCAGGAAGCCTGCAAACAACTGCTTCTTAGCTGGAGGGCTGTGCCATTTTTCTCAAATTCCCTTGTGACTGAAGGTTTTCCCACTAAGGCAGCTGCTGTTTTAAAAGACACATAACAGCTTGAACGACAGCAAGTACTGAAGGCATGCAAAAAGTCAATGACCCATGCTTATCAGATGACAATTCTATTTGTAGAAATTAAACTACAGGTTTGAAAAGACCTGCCAGAGACTCATGCTTATTTGCCCTCATTATCAATGCATATGCAATTATGCTAACTTGACACTTGAATAAAGCAACATTTTACTCCTTTTTCAAAACAGAGTTTTACTATAAAATAGATACTGAAACATACATCACTGTTAGCAAGAATGACAGTCTTTTGCTGACCACTGCCCTCCCACCTCATTAAACAATTAACCATCCTGCATCCCAGAAATATGAAGCCCATTTGCAATGGCTGTATGCCCATTGTAGGTATCATTTATCTCCCAAAAGATGGATTTTCCTACTTCAGTGCTTTAAGTGTTGGCGGAGAACAAAACCAATGGCTTATGAGAGATCCAGCTTGCAAAATTAAAGAACACTGATGGCAGATTTCTTAGGAGGAAGACAGAAGAACCCCGCCCCCAGGTCAGAAGGAGAGCAGCTTTGCCCGAGGAGACAGCTGTCTTATGACAAAGACTCTGATCTGCTTTGGATGAAATGGAAAAAATAAAATCAGGAAGCTGACAGCTTGGGGAACATGGCTTCCTGTCACCCACAGCAACAACCAAGGATCATTTTTTTAAAAGTCAGCTGTTTGTGCTTGACTTTGAACCACCCTTTCACAGTCTCTGTGGCAGCTGGCAGCTTATCTCTGAGGTCCAGGAGTCATTCCTGGATGCTTTTCTATCAGGGTGTTAAGGGACTGTGGCTGATATTAGCTTTTGCTAATTACCTCCCAAGCCAAAACTCTGAATTTCCAAATTTGACCTGCCACTGCAAAGGAGTTCAAGATCTGGAGGGCACAGAACAGCATCCAAGGTTTTATGTCTAACATGAGGGTACAAAAAAACTCAAGGAAAACAGCTTGAGCCAAGACAAAGCAAGAAATCTCGACAATAATACTTCTACCTTCTAATAGATCTTGTGCTTGGGCACTGCAAAGGTCAGCGAACTTGCTATTTCTATAACCTCAGCACCCAATAAAGGCAAACATCTAGGGCTAAATGAAATTGCTACAATGAGTAGGCCCATTGACTCAACTAATGTAAAGTAAGCCAATGCTTACTCAAATTCAGCTCATTCAGTGGGTCTACTATAGTTGGGAGTAATAACTGAGTTTAAGCCCCAGTTATATTATTATAGTCAAAGACATTGTGGTTCTGATCCTATACACCCAGTGAACAAACATATGTGTTCAGAAACACAGATTTCCTGTAATGGAAAAGTCCATTCACCATCAGAGAAAGTAGAAAGGGAATATTCTAGGATCTGCCTGTGACTTTTATTATCTTTATTACACATGCAATATTCACATTATTTACATAAAAAGGATTGGTGTTAAGTACAGAAAATGCACATTAGTAAGAATAACAGGAATATGAGGAATGAACAGACACAAGTTAAAACATGAGGCCATAGCAAAGTAAAAGAGCAGGTAAGGAGAATTACAACCCCAGCAATCCCATAGAAGTAGTAGTCCAGAGAATACATTGCTTCAAATGTTTTTGGCTACAGCTCAGTTTTGCTCTGTGAAAGATGTTGAGAGGGGATTCATCCAGATTCTCTGTCAACAGGGAGTGGGCATCACCCTGCAAATGACCTATAGTTACAAAACAGGAATTTCAATGGTGTTTGCTCTTTAGCTGTCTTTCTACCTCATAGAAGGATGCCACGCCTCAAGTTGTACACTGACATAATCCCCAGTGGCAGCTATTTTAAACTTCAGAAAGCACAAAGAGCTGAAGTTCACATACACAGTTTACTTTCTACTACTTGCACTTCTACTTCAATAGGCATGTTGGAAACAGGTCTACTGCATGAGACATGATAATGACAGATTTGGCTGCAAGAAGCATGTCATTAAGGGCGTGAAGATATTATGAATTCTTAAAACCCACCTTGTTATCAAAGTAGGTGCTTATAAGGAACCCAGCAACACAGCCTATAAGCAGACCTCAGTGACAAAGAGGGTGCCACACTGTTTGATCGACTAGCGGGGGCTAGGACTTTCTAGGCACATGTTAGGACTCCCAGTCTTGCTGCCCATTAGATTCTATACAGAGTGCCACCCAAAGAACGATGATTCTCAGGAAGTACTGTGACAGCTTTTATTTTTTTAAAAATTAACAACAGAAGGGAGGGTGGCAGCATTGTGTGCAGGGTGGATAAGTATCAATGATTTTTTAAAATCAAATTGATTTAAATCATGATTGATTCAAACTGTAAAAAAATATATCAAAATTTTGATTTAAATCATGATTTAAGTCATGATTTCAATCAATTTGATTTCAATCACATCTACTCTGGCTGGGTGTAAATAACCAGAGAGCCCTTCACTATAAGAGCAAAATCTGGAGGTCTGAAGGTTTGTGTTTGTGGGCTATAACTCAAAAGAATTTTTCTGGGGAGTTCTTGGAGAATTCTGGAGATTGTAGTACAAAAACACAAAAGAGCCCACCCCTGCAAAGCAAGTAACTATATTTTCATTGCCAATGGTTACCAATTAACGTCCCAGAAGAGCTGTTTCATGTGAGCTATCCATTGGTACCAAAATACTTAAGTCCCTGCCTCCCTCTCATTTCCATCTGACTGTGATCAAAAAAGCACAGAGAAAGGAAGGAAGCTAGTATGTACCCCACCTTTAACTAACACAACTGCAAGAAAACCTTCAGGTAAAATTTCTAGAAGAAATCAGGAGTCTAATTCATCATTGATATTATGGAGGAGAGAACACAGAGGACAGAGAAAGGCATGGAAGCTACCATTTTTCTTCTACTGTGAGAGATTGATTCCTAGACGCAACTTGTGACACAAGGGGAGGGGAATCTTAAAGTCAGCAGGATGGCAACGGCTGGTTATTGCCAAAGACCACCTCTCCTCCATATCAGACATCTTTGAAATCAACATCCATCGTTGCAAAGATTCCAATAACACCCTGCCCTGAACATTCTGGGGGGAGGTAACAGGTGGGGTATCCCAGGACTCAATCCTGGGCCCAGTGCTCTTCAACCTTTTTTTAATGACCTGGATCAGGGGATACAGGGAATGCTTGGTAAATTTGCGGATGACACAAAATTGGGTGGAATAGCTAAAACTCTGGAAGACAGAAACAAAATTCAAAATAATCTAGATAGGCTTGAGCAGTGGGCTGAAAACAATAGAATGAAATTCAACAGGGATAAGTGCAAAGTACTGCACCTAGGAAAAAGAAACCAAACACACAGTTACAAGATAGGGGAATACCTGGCTCAGCAATACTGCAAATGAGATAGATCTTGGAATCGTCGTAGATCACAAGCTGAATATGAGCCAACAGTGTGATGTGGCTACAAAAAAGGCAAATGCTATTTGAGGCTGCGTTAACAGCAGGGTAGTCTCCAAATCCTGCAAGGTACTAATTCCCCTCTATTCTGCACTGGTTAGGCGTCATCTTGAGTACTGTGTCTAGTTCTGGACACCACACTTCAAGAAGGATGCTGACAAATTGGAACAAGTTCAGAGGAGGGCAGCAAGGATGATTGCAGGTTGGAAACCAAGCCTTAGAAGGAAAGACTGAAAGAATTGGGCATGTTTAGCCTTGAAAAAAAGACTGAGGGGAGATATGATAGCACTTTTCAAACAGTTGAAATGCTGTTATACAGAGGAGAGGCAGGAATTGTTCTCCATCATCCCAGAGTGCAGGATATGCAACAATGGGCTCAAGTTACAGGAAGCCAGATTTCGGTTGAATATCAGGAAAAAAAACCCTGTTAGAGCAGTACAGCAATGAAACCAATTACCTTGAGAGGTGGTGACTGCTCCAACACTGGCATTCAAGAGAAATTTAGACAACCACCTGGCAGATATATCCTTTTGCTTTGTATGTCTGCATTGAGCAGGGGTTGGACTCAATGGTCTTATAGGCTCCTCTGAACTTCATTATTCTGTGATTCTATGGCTTGAGGTAAGAGCTTATGCAACATATACCGCCATCAAGTCTGACTTATGGTGACCCTTTTCAGAGTTTTCTAGGTAGAGAGTACTCAGCTGTAATTTATCATTCCCTTCTTCAGAGGGCATCCTGAGGCTCTGCAGTTTGCCCAAGGCCCCACAAGCTGGCTATTCTGGGATGCACAGGTACGGACAATTCCCCACCTGGTTACAGACCTAAGCAGCAAGGCTGTTCAGAAATAAGCCTCCAGAGCGTGACCTCCTCAAGGACAATTCTGCAGAATCCCTGGTGGATTAGACACACCAGAAGGTGAAGAGGCAAGGCAGGAAGGCGATAATAGAATCTGAAAACTCCATCAGACTATTCAATTAGGCCTTACTTCACACTACCAACACAAGCCCACTGTTCCTTCCAACCTCTTACAGTAATCTGGTCTTAAAGTTAATGGTTTCTCTGTGAAACAAAGCAAGATAGCTTTATGTAATTCTGAAATGAAAACCCAAAAATGAAAAGGCATGCAGATTTAAAAAAAATTAAAATGCTGCTTAGTAGAACTTTCTGCTAAGATTTCAGAACAGTATGCACAGACATGGCCACAACAAGTGGATGCTGTAATTGCAATTCGAGATCAATTTAAGAAGGACTCTCAGCAATCAGTGCCTTAGTGATAATTAGGAAACAACTGTCACACAATTCTATGTACTATTCCAGTCCACCTGTAATAAGCACCTATTCTGTCCCACCTCTCCAATTATCATGGATTTCTTTGCCAGTAACAGCCTAGCTACAGTTGGCAGCTAAATAACAATGGCTAGAAATCATCTACAGGTGTTTTTTAAGCAAATTCCTCTTTTGCCAAACAGTCCAAAGAGCTTTTATGCAAAGGTATCCACATCATTAGGGACGTGGTGGCGCTGCGGGTTAAACCGCAGAAGCCTCTGTGCTGTAAGGTCTATAGATCTGCAGCTGTAAGATCGAATCCACGTGACGGAGTGAGCGCCCGTCGCTTGTCCCAGCTCCCGCCAACCTAGTGGTTCGAAAGCATGCAAATGCGAGTAGATAAATAGGGACCACCTCGGTGGGAAGGTAACAGTGTTCCGTGTCTAAGTCGCACTGGCCATGTGACCACGGAAGATTGTCTTCGGACAAACGCTGGCTCTATGGCTTGGAAACGGGGATGAGCACCGCCCCCTAGAGTCGAACACGACTGGACAAATTGTCAAGGGGAACCTTTACCTTTTTTATCCACATCATACAAGAAAACAGTTCTGAAAACTTGCTTGTCCTACTCATAATAATTTGCTTCTACGTGGCCACAACACATCCTTAGTTCCGGACTGGTGTATTTCCAAAAACCAAGGACGCAGTTCCATAAGCTCTACCAGCAATGTTAGGAAACTTTAAGTTTTGCTCAACCTGGTACCAACAAATGGACTGTCTAAACACAGCTTAAGTCCAGCACCTAAAGAAATTGCTTGCTTAAATTTCTAAGGGAAAGTGTCCCTTTTCTTGCTAAAAGTTATGGAGTGTGCAAAATGGATACTTTTCTCAAAAATCTGGATTCCAGCAAAACTGTTCTCTCTCCCTGTGGGCAGATAAATTGCACTTACAGGAATCTGTATTTTATTTTGATCACTCATTTTTACTTTCATAATATGGCATCCAGACAGTGCAGTGCATAACATTAATTACAGATTCATCTGTTCAATTACATTCACAAATATGCTTAAAATGGGAAACATGTTCACTTTATATGTACACCAAACACTGTAAATGAGAACAAAAGCTAGAAAAAACTGATTTAGTTATATATGTGTTCAATTCCCAGAAAACTGCTATATAGGTTGGAGCTTCTATTTGGAAAGATGGGGTCTGAGAGCTCAAATCCTACTTCACCTTCTGGCAGAGAGGCCAGACCCAGATAGTGGCTAAAATCTTGTTATGTTGTGTCATGTATGATGATGATATCAGCTGTGGCAAATTTTTGGAAATTTAAAATTTTCTGAATTCCATCCCTTCCTGAAGTTTCTGAGACCTTGGAATCCCTTCCACCATGAGGAAGCCAATGGAGATCATAGGACTGAAGATTTTCCTTCTGAAAATTGCTGGCATGGTGACCTTACCTCTGGCAGCAATTTTCAGAAAGTAAAGACTTCCCTCAACCCCACATAGCAGCTTCTCCGCCATGAAATGTTTAATTCATCATGATCATCAAAAATGATTTTTAAAAAATCATCATGATGTCATCAGCTTTACACAGCATAACCTCTGGTACCAGGATTTCAGCCAGTGTGGCTGATGGGATTACATGCACACCTACTTGTATGGCTTCAGGCAAGCTCCACAATGCCATCAGAAGCTGGGACTGCTGAACCACTTCCAAGTACTTTACATCTATCAATACATTTATTGCTAAATCAAAAGATTGTTGCATTACAATGTTAAAATAAAATAACACTCAATACTGTTATATCAAAACTGTCACCTTACATCATACCTCTAGATTTTGTAACACTTCACACCAAAGGTATCCACATATCCCTGTACTACATACTAAAATAAGACAAATGTATAACAAAAAATTATAATCTTTGAACTGCAGAGCTGGAAGGGACGCTATGGATCACTGAGTCCATGTCAAGGATGCACAGTAAGGAATCGAACTCCCAACCTTTGGCTCCACAGCCAGATGCCTAATATATAAAATACATACGTATCATCTTTAGTTCCAATTAAACTTGAATATCCAAGGAACAATTATATAACATTTGGGAATCTTTAGTATAAAAAATAGTAGGCTTACATTCATGTCTCTGAATTTCTGTAAGAGTTCACAAATACTATCCAGATACGTTGCTCTACATATAGTGGCCTTCACAGCAAATACTGCAATTCTTCGTTTCACATGTTGGTAGGATGTTCATAATAAATAGCTAAATTTCTCTGGTTCGCCTCTGTATTTCACATTCTTTAAAAGGGACTGTAAGTATCTTTCTCTTATGTCTTTATAAGTGACACTCAAACACATAGTGAGCCAGATCCTCAAGGACTGGATCTACGCATATACACAACCTGTCTTCTATTGGGATACCCTAAAATCTACCCCATTTCACCCTAGTGTCCATAAACAAGTGTATGCTATTTGATATTTCATTTTCATAGCGACTGTCAAATATTTCTCATTTTGGTGCAGTCATTTTGTGCTAGCAAGCTATTTTGCTATTTCTGAAGAGAGATGTTACATCAGTTTGTCGCTCCTACATAAAATACCCTTCATTTGACTATATAAGTGGTAGCTTTTTAGTGGATTTAGTGTCTGGTCAGAAAATTCAGATTTTTAGGAAAAGCTGGACTCTTTGCGACAAGAGTTTCCACGCCTAGATGATCTTTGCTCCTCTAAGCAGATCATTTATTCTGTTAGATTGCTTATTCTTCACCAATAGTTTACAATCCTTACATATATCAGTCCCGAGATATTTCTGGCACCCAATTCAGCTCTAATTAAATACGCTTGAGTAGATTTTAAAATTTCCAAGATAAAACAGAAAAATTGGGTTTTTACACTTCCAATTTTCTTGAGATCTGCAGGTCCCCATATTTTTGCACCATCAATTAACAAAAAACTTTTGCTTTAAAGATTTTTAGGATTGGATTTAAAGTACCTGGATAACTACAGTTTAGTAATCTATTTAGAGACTATATACTAGCCACTGATTTTAATTCATCTTTCTTTCTTTATAACTAGAAAACCCTAGATAGCTATAAGTTGGAACAAACTTGAGGGTAAAAATTCACCAACATCAATTAGCCTGTAGGATTTTTGTAAGAGAGTTTTGCTTGAGATGGTTGCTTGAGATGGTTATTAGTCATTTTGTTTCTTATTTTCGTACAACTACAGAAAAAAAGAGCGCATAATAGTGAATAGAGATGGGAACAAATTAAAAAACAAATCACCAAATTTGTTTAAAAATTGCGAATTCATTTATTTCTATGCATATGAATCAATGCCCCTGACAAATACAAATCAACGGATTTTTAGTAATTTTTGATTCATTGATTTGTTTGGCTATAAAACACCCCCATGGCACCTAGGGACCCCAGCTTCCTCAAACCCTCCTCTATAATCCCTCCAAGTTTGATGAATATTGAGTTCCAGATGTCCGGGTTATACACCCACAAAAAGACCCCCCCCCAGGAAAGTTCTTCCTAGGCACCTAGAGACATCAAAATCACAGAGAAGCTTCTACTGACCCTCCTCTACAATCCCTCCAAGATTCATGCAGACTGTCCTACCAATGTGAAAATCCAATCGCACCAACTGACTTATTCCAAATTTACAATTATGAACACCAACATGCTACCATCACCACCCTGTCAGTTCACCTTAGCTAGGGAAAAGAGGATAGTCAAGAAAAAAAGTGTTCGCCCTTCTGCTGGATTTCAGCCAGGATTTACTGGCTGAAATCCTGTTGTCACCATTCTTTGTGAAGAGCCACACAATATCATCAATAGTGGAAAACTGCTGCTGATTAAAAGTGATTTTGGGGTGACAAACCCTAAAATCCTCAAAAGAAGGCTTTAATCAGTGGTGATTTGCCACTGATATGACACCATCACCACTGTACATACAGAGCTCCACAAATTTCAGTCACAGTGTTCTTATTTCTACCTGTCCCTTAGCCTCTATTAACTATTTAAGCCAGAGTTAACAATGACAGTCTGACTTGTTGCTCTGTACTACTCTGGAAGTGCTAGGTATACGGAGGCAAAATGTTCTACAACTAAATAATCTGCTGCAGCTTTTTTTTTTAAAAAAAGTCTATCTTATGCTGTCTTTCACAATGCAGGTACTGTATCCAGATTTTGGAGTGCAACACCACAGAGAGAAACTACTTTAACCCCTGGACTGTTACTCAGAGATTCCTCTAAACACTAAAGTCGTTCCTACAGTTTAGTGCTTTACATGTCAGGTATTATTCCGCAGTATGTTCAAAAAAAATAGCTCTTCTATTGCAGAAGACTACAAGGAGACAAGCAAAGGATGCAAACTGTATGGATACAACACATGCTACATGGTGACAAACGAATAACAATTACTTAGATGTTCATCTGAACTCAGTGAGGCTTACTTCTCAGTAAGCATGCAAGTAATTGGGCTGTAAACCAAACAACTTTAAAATGATAATCAGCTTTCCAAAACCAGGGAGGAGGGCTTCAAGCCTTCTTGAGTATAAATACTTTCTCTGCCACTAATGCACAATTCTGCACATGACTGGTATACCTAGAATGGTTTGTTCTTCTATCAGTCATATGCCTTCAGAATCACAGCAGTTGTAAAGAGATTATGAAAACTGGTAAACAGTCACTTGCCTGTGGCAAAAACTAAATAAGAAACCCACCTCCAGGAGACCAGATAAACATTTGTCAATTGGAAAATTGTTTTTTTTTTCATTCCATGAAAGAATATTCCACAAATTACTAACATTTGTGTGTGAAACGCAAGCCAGACTTTGTATGCACGTGTCCCCCATATCTAAACACAACCAATTTGAAGTTGGTTCATTTATTCTCATTTGCATATGGCTGACACATTGCTTTCTCAACCCAGGAAATACCCTGCACTTTCTCCACACTTAAAATTTACATGTGTGCTATAACTCACTTATAGACATGTGGGTTAGTTACTTCCCTACAAAAAGGGAGAGCAAATCATCTCCCCTTTATAATAAATTTATCTTTGCCTTACAGACGTCACCCTTCCTTTTCTAACATCTTATCTAGCTAGGAATGATTATCTACTGGCATTTTCCAGAACACATGCCCAAAATTGTGTCATATAAGCAACCAACTCTCTTTCTGTTGATTCAGATTTTAAATTATGCACTGCTCTTTCAAAACCAATTCTAAATTACTGAAATAAAGCAGTTGTTTTCCATAGCAGCTCACCAGCTCTTTCAGTTTTAACTTACGGCTTGTTAATTATATCCCAGCATTGAATACCCCCAACCTTCCGTTTGTTGCACTTAGGGAATACTGGAAAGATAAGTCTTTTCTTAATTACTAAATGTAAATAGCTCATTAAACATAATCCAATTACTTTAATTGTAAGAAAAGGAAGTCATTACAATATGTACATGCATTCTTGCCTGAACAGATTTAATATCTTAAATTAATCTTTGCTGAAGTCATATTATTAAGTCAACCTTTGACATTACAAAAGCTATGGCAGCCTATTTATTTTACTTAAAATATTTTGCAGATAGTGTTTTTGTTTATTTTTTATTAGAAGTGTCTCAAGCATTTGAACTAAGATATCTGTAAGAGAAACCAAGATGGAATAAAAATATAGGCTCTGAACAATTAACATGGTAAATTTGGATTACTATAATGCACTCTGTGTGGAGCTGCCTTTGTAAAGTGTTCAGAAGCTTCACCCAGTCTAGGATGCTCAGCTAGTTTTTTGACTTGAGCTGGTTACAGGTAGAAGAGAGACTCCTTGTTACAACAGCTTCATTGGCTACCAGTCAATTTCTGGGCACAATCTGAAGTGCTGATTTTTATCTAAAGCCCTGAAAGACTTGGGTCCAGGCTATCTGAGGGACCGTATATCCCCATATAAGCCAGATTTTAAGATATTAAGGGAGCTGTTTCTCTTGGTCCATTGCCCTCCCATGCATGCTTCAATGGGTCTTTCCAGTGGTTGTTCCCAAGCTGCAAAAATCCCTTCCATGGGAGACCAGGCTGGCCCTCTCTCTCATATCCTTCCACCAGCATGCAAAGACCTACCTGTCTTATTAGGCAGGCTTTTAACAAGTTCATTGCTGCTAAAGGAGAAGTTTCAACAGATAAATTTAATCTTTTGAAATCATTTTAAAGCAATTTTATTTAGTACTTTTAACAATTAATATGTTTAATTGTTTTTAATATTGTAATTTATTGCATTTTCATTGTTTTAATACTTATTTATTTTATTTTTTAAAAAATACTTTTACCCCACCTTTCTCTTTAAAAGGATCCAAACTTCAGTTTAAAATTCTGTAAGTCACAATAAATGAGGAAAAGTTTTGTTATAATACAGACTCACATTTTATTCCTGTGTGATAATCACACAGTTTAAAAGTCTGAACTAGTTAGTTTTAGGATTCATAAATTTCATGAAGAAACCAGTTTACAAATGCCTCAGGCACAACTTGTAGTACAGCAACAATAGATAAAGGTCTTTTGTTCAACATCATAGGTGCTACTTCTACAAATGAATCTTTGCTCGTAGTTGCATATGTGCAGAAGTGACTCTTGTTTTCATGCCCTGGCTATGGACCTCCCTGGAGAATCTGGCCCCCAGTCATGGGGGCTCATACAGGGATAGGAGTGGGTTCTTGAGATCCTGAGGAGGAAAGAATCATGGAGAAGCATGAGGAAGCCCCAGGGAAAGTGATATAAAGAGATGATCTGTCAGGGGAGGAAGGGGGGAGGTGGAGGTGGTGTGGATCAACACTCTGGACTGGTAAGTAACTCCTGACATCCCAGGTGCTCTGCTTACTTGCCACAAGTCAATTTTGCCAGCTCCTAAATAAAACAGGAGCCTGAATCTTGGAAACTAGCGGAACATGGATCTGAGGTATGCTGCTGATCTCAGACCAACACCATACTCCCATCCAATCATGTTGTTGTTGGCAGCGCCAATTCCAACAACTTTGGCAGCTCAAACAAGCCCTTCATGCCCAGGGCAGGGGGAACTCAACTGAAGCAAAAGAAATCATGAGGAGACAGCATAGATAGCCCATCTTTGACACTTTTCGAAGGACAATGAAGGACACAAGTGGTCAAACCTATCAATTTGGAACCTAGACTTGCTGAAGTTAGACTTTGACAGAGACTAATTTCCTGGGAGTAAAAGGAACCATTCAGGGCAGATTCCACTCAGAAAAAGTTACTGTTCCAAGATCACACAGTGAATTTCATGTCACAGTGGGACATAAACATGGGCTACCCAGTTCCAAGTCCAACACTTTAACCTCTACCCTTAGCAACACACTGCTGCAATGTGACAATACATTTCAGAGAAAGGTCTCTGTTTTTCTTGTCACACTGCCAGTTTCTACTCTACATGGTCTCATTCCTGAAGCATAGATACCCTAATATGAGGCACAACATTATTGGTTATGAAGAACCATTTATCTCCCTTGCCATTTATCTCTGATTACAGTCTTTCAGATATGTGCTTATACCAGTGAGTTTGTCATTGCATAGAATTAACCCAATCCTTCAATGATTTCCTAAAAAAAAAGAAAGAAAGAAAGGAAAATAGAAAGTTGAAATAATGGATTGTGTAGGAAGGTAGAAAACTCTTTTTACAAACTATGACAAATAAAGTAACCTACTGTAAAATCCATCCATCCAGCACATTAAGACTCTGGAACTGATAGGCAAGGCATTTGGCTTTAACTACATTCTTTTGTCCCCACTTGCACTTAATCCAGAGTAGGAACTTTTAAGAGATGACCAGAGATAACAGGATTAAGTTCATTCAAGTCCTACATTACAGCAAATTGTTAACTAATGGAAAACAACATACATCAGGGATGGCAGAAAAATCTCTTGGTACCAGTATTTCCAGTATTTTAGTTCTTGTAATTTTGATCTCTTAACAAAACTGTCATACAAATCCAAAGTCTTTTGAAAATGTATTCAGATAATCACACATTTTAAACTACTACTTTCTGAATATCTGGGGTGGACAAAGCACAGCCCTCCAGATCTTGCTGGACTGCAACTCTCCGCATTCTTCTCCACTGGCTATGGTGACTATAGCTGATGGGGGCTGCATTTCAGCAATACGTGGAAGACAATATTTTGTCCACCATGGACCTAGAAATGGAGCTGGAAAAATGAATGAGGAGGTATGGATATGAGGGCAAATTCTGTACCTGGTTGACTTGTTATAATTAAAAAATAACTGTATACTGGCAGGTCGATTCTGACTTATGGCAACTCTTCTCAGCATTTTCTTGGTATAAAGAACTTGGAAGTGGATTTTCAGACCTTCCATCTAGGATTGCTCTGGGGCAATATATCTTGCGCAAAGCCACACAAGTAGCTCTTCTCCCAGGAGGCACACTGGGGAATCAAACTTCCAACCCCTAGTTGCAGGTGCTCTGACACAGTAAGCTGTCCAGCCATCTGAACTCATTACAGATGCAGATAATAAACTTAGAAAATTAAACAACATAAAGGCAATCACTGACAACAAATTTATGATAGACTCAAAAACTATGCTTTGAAAATGTACAAATGTTGAGCAAATTTCACCAGTAAAGTCTGACGTAATCTCTATGTCACTGCCCACTGCAAGAACTCAGATGGCCATCACAGCAGAAAAACAGGACACTTTCATCCACTTTGCTGGTCTGCAATCTTCTAGGATCATCCAATAAAACAACACCATAGACTTAAGGACATTACAACATGTCACCCTGAAGTCCACATGAGATGCAATTGTTTATGTCGAATATTGAAGACCAATCAAACTATTGTAAAATAACTACTTACACTCCACATTCACTGTCCAGAAGAACTGTCTAAATAACCCACTCATTTCAGTTCTTCTAGTAGCAATATAAACACATTCTTTGTTCCAGTTTTTGTTTTTGCTTTCTTTGGCTTTGCTGCAGAACCTTTATAATATTGTTGTAACTTTAAAAAAGATTCTCTTTAAAAATAAAAGTCAGGAATACATAACAAGGTCAGCACTAATGCAAACTTTAGAACCAGAGCATGTCCTAAACTATACGAGCCTTATAACAATCATTTTGTTCAGAAATCAGGGCTAACTGAACTTGCTACCTACAACCTGCTATAATCTCATCATGCAAGGCTGCACATAAATGCCCTTGATGCAGTTCTGGTTTCCTAAAGACTTAAAAGAAAACCTCTGCTTTGGGAAATTGGTGGATCAAGGACACTTTCCTGGAGAAGCAAGTAGCTTCCCAACCTCAAACTTCAACCTTTGTACAAGCTGAGAACATCTCCGAAGAACCAAACTAGAAACTGCTCAAATGCATGTCTGTGTTACTGTTGGAAGTCACTGGCTAGGATAGTCTCTGAAAGATTAGGATTAATTCCTTCGGAAGGAAGTTGCCTTTATTCTTTCTCCTGCTTGAATTCCAAAGAATGTAACACTCATAACTGTGGAAGAGAAATTAGCAAATTAGATCATGGAATTAACCCCACTGAGCAATTCTCATAGAACTGGAGACTCTTGAGTATGCTCTCAGCTGGTGCAATAAGAACCAGATGTATGCAAAAAGGAATTCTCACTTCTGCTCCAGCAGTAACTCAAGATAACCTTTTGACACAGGTGAAAAAAATACTGAGTGCACCACAACAACTGTACTGCCTCCAACAACTCTTTTTTTCAATAAGTCCCTAATGTCTGCACTTTTTGCACAGTTTGTTAACTATGCCATCTTGCCAGACACAGAACACTGCGCTGGCCCGTGACTTCATTCAATCTCTTGCCATAGAACAAAAGGGCAAAGTATATTTATGTCCCCTTGTGCAGAACTATTTCAAGATTCAGAGAACTAAACAGGAAAACAACAGAAGTGAGAAGGAAGTGGCCCTATTGAGGCACCAAAGCAGTGAGTGTAACAAGATCATGTTGCTCATTAAGTGAACAACAGATGCAGGACGAAAATTAGCTGAACCCATTGGTTATCTCAGGAAAATTAACAATTCTATCCTATCTTTAAGAGCTCCATAAAAGTCTAAAATTATTTTTAAGCTTCTAATGGTCACTGCATCAAGTTGACAGCAAACAAGAGCAATTACTCACTACCATTCACAAAGTGACACCACACAAGGGAAAATCCCAGAAGCTGACTCCTTTTTTCCATCAGTTAACCTCGCCCAAACACAAAGCAATTGTCAGGGCTACTTTTCAACAAGTGTGAATGGCAGTGACCAGAAGAGGGTATCTTGTAGACCATCTTGACTGCTGCCATTGATGCCCTTTGCTAGGTAAAGCTTGGCATCCTTTTTCCTACTGCCAATGTGGGGACAATATTGTGCAGCAATACTAGGTCATTTCCTGACTTTTTGAATCACGGATAAAGAATCACAATATCCCAAATTCATAAAGCAGAGGTTTTTTGAAGAACTGAATTTCCTGGCTTTTTAAAATGTGAGTTTAAATATATACACACTACTCACAAATTCAATCAGGAATTTCCCTCACAGAGAATTACCCAGTGTCAGAGGATTCTAGAATATAAGCATATGATCTGAACTATGGTTACTTGGAGAAGAGAGAACAGCTTGGACTCATTTGAAATGTGGTGTTGGTACAAATACTAAAGACAGACAGAAAAGCAGAAAAAATGGGTGCTTAATCAAGTCAAGCCTGAACTCTTATTCACGCAAAAATGAGTAAGCTGACCCTACTATGCACATATAATGGAAATATTGAAGTGACCAGAATACATTATATTGCTGGGAAAAGTGAGGTGGACCAGTAGACAAAGAGGAAGACCTAACATGGGTTGAGTCAATAAAGGAACCCATAGCTGTTAGTTTGCAAGATCTGAGTGGAACTTAATGGAAAGACAATATTGCTAGGAAGGGAGAGTAGCAGGAAGAGACAACAAACGTTAGATGTTGTTGGTTTGCAAGATATGAACAGTGCACTTAATGACAGGACATTTTGGAAGTCAATAACTCATACAGAGTGAAAAAGGTGGAGGGAAATGGGCTTTTTATCTCCCTTCTGTCTCCCTAAACTTCGCCCTAAAATTCTCCCCTCACACTGCAGCTGTCCTTGGTTGCTGTCTCCTTACTTGTGAGTAAACTGGATAAAACTTGCTTTGAGATCATCCCCAGCCACAAAACAAACAAAAAGTAATTTCACAGCTTAAATGAGTGAGCCGCTGAATATTGTTCTCTATTTTTTAAAATATCTTTCAAAATATTTCCACAGGAAGGAGTTAATTTTTTTTCAAAGTCACTGAATGGGGTTTTGAATGGCAGAGTCAAAAGTTCAGTCCATTTAGAATGTTGACAATTTATAAAAAAGCCCACACAAACTCATAGTTTTTCTGGCTTTAAAAGCACTAATTTCAAAATATGTATTAGAGCCATGAATGGCTGGATTCCTTCCAAATTAAAAAAAAAAGCAGCTGGGACTGACTGTTTTCTTTCAAGCTATACAAATGTGGTGTTTTCAATGTATTTTATCTGTTTTAAATCAACTAGCTCAAGGTTGTTTGCCTTGGCATGGGGGTAAAACAATGTTAAGTTTTTAAAAATACTAACTCAATAACCCTTTGCCCAAACGTACCCAAATTCGGCACAGAGCAAGAAGAGACTTTCTGCTACACCTGTGCCAATTTTGGTGCTTATCTGAGGTAAAGTTTCATAGTCATCATTTTTTGTTTGGGGCACCCCTATTTTTTGAGTTGACTTGCAGAATGCTGAATCCTGCTGTCAGCACAACTCAATGCCTCTGGCAGCTTTAGTAACACCTCCCTCCCCACTTTTCTCTTTGGGGGCTTCAACAATCAACAATGAGAATGACTCCAGAGAAGGCCAAGGTTAGACAAGTCTGGAGAATGAATCACCTGCTTCACTAAACAACACAAACCTGTACATATCTACTGATTTCAGTTGCACTTACCCTTTTATGTGCACATACAAAAACTGCTCAACACTGAAAAGAAACAGAAACAGTATTACCATAAATCTGTGAGCAATTCACTTTGTTTCAGCATCTATGGGTTAATGAATAACTGCACAAAGCTACCTGAATCATAAATAACACCAGCACTTTGTATCAGGCACATAATAGAATTTCTAGCAAAACTAGGCTGAAGCTATTCAGAATGTGGATGACTGATTTCCACAAAAAGAAAGGGAAAATGTTTTGCAAAGCTTGGTAGCAGTTCCATGGTCCTTTTTCTCCTTTATTAGACCACCCTAATCAAACCTTACTCTGTTAGTCTCCATTAGCTATTTTCTCAAACTATGTATGCCTACACGAAAGGTAACAAGCAAAATAGACCCCAATTCTTTCCACAGTTAAAGAACCCTCCATATCTTATCAGAAAGGTCTGTGGGGTTTTTATACCAGCAGATCTTACTCGCTTGCTAACAATCTGTTTTCACATGGCAATGTCACCAGAAGAAACAAATCAACAGCTCTTTGCCATCGTATCTATGGCCTTTAAGCTTTGTGTCTCATAAAACATAGGAAGAAAAACAAACTACAGCTACACTCATGGGGAAAGATTTATTTCTAAATATTCAAATATGTATGTCATTTTTAAAAAATAATTTTATTAGTCTTCAATAATATAACAAATAAAAAACAAACATATCCACCTACAATTAATAAGGTAACAATAAAAAGAAATTGAAAAGCACAATTATAACACACATATATACACATTGTGCTCCCCTCCTTCCTCAAACCAAGGTTTCCTCTAAGGTGTGCACCTGCATGCACGACTCCACCTCCCTCCACGCAGCAATCGTTTTCAGCCCCTTTGGGCTGTGGGGGTGAGGAGTTGTGCGTGTGCACGGGCGCAAAGGGGTGAAGTCGCGCAAGAGAAAGGCAGAGCCCCACCAAGGAGGGCTGAAAATTAGAGGATAAATTGCTCAGACCTATTTGCCTTAGTTACTAATTTGTTTATATTATTATTTAGTCATTTATTTTACATATTGTGTTGCCCCATTCCTCTCCAAAAATACATTGATTCTTACCCTTTCTCAAACATGCATACCAAAAATGAATTCCATATTTCTTTAATAATCATTAATATTTGATACTCCTTTTCTTATCTTAATTTTGCAAGTTAATTTATCATTAATAGCCATGTTCCACATTCCTGCATACCATTCTTCTATATTAAGTTATTATTTTTCCAATTCTTTGTGAAAATTAACCTTGCCACAGTTACTATAATAACAATTTGTTTTTTCTTCCCGTTTTAATTATTAACCCTATTCAACAGGGCTACCATTGGCGACATTTGTACATCCTTATCTCAAATTTCAGTTATCTCATTAAAGATTATTATCCACTCCCTCATTTCACAATATTATCACATATGTAAATATGTCCCCTTTTCTTTTTTACATGCCCAGCAAAAATAATAATTGATAGTTTTGTTTAATAAATTCATTTTCACTGGCATTATGTACCATCTCCATGCAACTTTATAACAATATACTTTAACCCTTACAGACTTATTTTTCATTATCCTTCTATTCCACATTTTATTTCAATCAAACATGTATTCCAGATGCATATTTTTTGCCCAATATAGGAAAGAGGTGGTATGGGAAGACCTAGCTACCTTACTGACCTCCAGGGCCACACAAAGACTGTAATGCCATAGAGGGGAAAATACACATTTATCCACCATGAATTCACACCCTGGAAGTTGAGTCTCTCCAGGTGAATTTAGTTTAGCCATCCTGACAGGAGTCAGCAGACAGAGGAGAGGAAATTGTTATCAAATTGTTATCAAGAGCTGACTGCACCACAGGGCTCACACAGCATTCCTGTCAGAGGGTATACTGAACCATAGTTTCAAAAATTCAGGAGCATACCAAAGGAGGAGAAAGAAGGAGGGAGCATGTACAACCCAAAAAATCATTGTGGCTCATGTGTGTAATATTAAATCAGGCTGATGTATTACAGCTGACTGATCCTAAGGCTTATTACAGTTCAAGCTTTATACCCCACAAGCTACTTCACTACATGAACAATCCTGAAAAGGCTATAATCAGTTTGGACTAACCACAGTTTACGCAGGAAGAACCCAGTATCTGAGCATGCCCTCTCCTATGTCTTCTCTAGATCCCCTTAGGTTTGCATAATTTGCTGCAGCTGCTTGACAAGATGCTGGAGCACATCTTGAATGTGCAACTGGATGAGTAATGAAAATGCAACTGGAATGTGCACTGGCACCTAATCAATTAGTCACAATTAGCTGCAGCAAGTTACGTGAACCTTAGAGGATTTGGGCTACTGTGCTGTAATGGGAAGAGGGTGTTTTGTTTTTTTAAGAATCTGGACCTTTCATTCATGCCCATTCTCAATCATGAACAGCACAAGTGGCCTTAGTTTAAAAAAAAAAGGAATTATTATTCTATCAAAACATTAAGGAAAGAAGTAATGATTAACGTAAAGCACTTAGCTCAGTAAGGCCAACACATAACAGATTTTTCAAGTAAGACATTTCCAAAAGCAAATTACATGAAAACAAATTATTTTAAATGTACATACAGATAACAATTGCTTATACATAGGTATACTACATTGCATATAAATATATATATGCTAATAAAACTCTTTTTCCATTAGAAAATTCACCTGTCCATCAGATTTCCTTAACATAAGTTTCTAGATATTTCCTTACAGTCTAGTATGTGTTATGTGCCATCAAGCTGCATCCAATGTATAGTGACCCAATAGGGTTTTCAAGCAAAATGAAATATTTAAGGAGTGGTTTAGGATTCCCATTCTTCAGTGTGTTTCCATGAGCAAGCAGGCATTTGAACCCAGGTCTTATAAGCCTAGTCCATCACTCTATCTACTACACCACACTGGGTAGCTGATATACTCTTAAAGAACTTAATTTTCTCAGATTATAAGAAAGCAATGGAATTCTTTTCAAAATTGCTCCTTTCCTTGCATTCCAGTATTTGCATTCAAGTATGGCACTTCCACTTTAGTTTGCCAATATACTATACGGGCTAGAGTGCTGAACTAGGGTGTACATGAACAGATATTTGAACCCATTCAGGAGAAATGGGTTCAAATATCTGCTCAGCTATGATTCTCATGGCATTACCTCAAGCTAGTCACTCATACCTGGCCCAACCTATCCGTCAGAACTGTTGAGAAGACAAAACAGAAAATCCCAAATTTGGTGCTCTGAGATGTTAAGAAACATATACATGAAAAAGTGTGAAGTAACTAGAATTCATACACACTGTTCTCCCTTACCAAAGACCACAATCTGTGGCATGTAAGCATGCATCCTATTCTTTTCTACTGTGTAATACAACCCATCCCATTTCTGCTGACAACATCCAACACTGCACCTGGAATAGTTCAACCTAGCAGAAGCACACTTCTATACACATCCCTGGAACTCACACTCCAAATGGACCCCACGAGCTAACTACCCTTTACCTCTGCAAAACCAATGCCTTTCAGAGAGGACAAGATAAAAATCAAATAGAATAAACAGCATACACACCCTTTGTTAGTATAAGATGCTCATCATCATACAATGTGTCAACAGAAGCACTCATTTTCCCTGCTATATTTTCACTTCCCACTGTATCAACACCACTGGCCCAAGCCTTACACTTCATCATGTCTTCCAAGACTATCCAAGGACTTAAATTTACTTCCTCAACATACCATCAACTTGGAAAAAACCATATACCATGGAAAAAAGCAACTCTCTTCTCTACCTGTTACGTCTTTAGTGCTGCATTAATGATATATTTGTTTCCCTGAAGATGCACACTATCTCTAGATACTAAGAGAAGAGCTGTCCACTTGTTATAGACCATCCTTAAAAATAACCCCTTCCTTACCCTCCATTTCTAGATGCTCTCGTAGGCTCACAACTTCTGTAATCTACCATGCACTAAGGTTGCAAATTCTTTCACTTTTAAATCCTACATTATTAGGAAAGGCTCCAACTCCTTGTTCACTTTTTAAATTGCATACTCAATGCTCTTGGATACAGCAGAGTCAGAAGCCCATTGCTCATTATCTATCTTCTTTAAAGTCACAGGGCACTTTTTCCTGTTCCACCCATAGTCTTTTCTCAGCTCTGCCACATACAGCACCCTAGTGCCCTGCTTTCTGCCACCACAAACATACAAACACCCTGTTCCTTTTGCGGTCTCCATCATATCCACATCCTTCCTACTATACCACACAAAGAACTAGAAAACTTTATCCACAGAGTGCTCCCCCATCTCTCATAACTGATGATCCCCCTATAGGGGAAAAAGGGAGGAGAATGTCAAAATCCAAGTATGCTTGCCAGTTATGTAACAAAAGGTATCAATGGGCATCCAACACTTAGGAACAAGCCTGGTTTGCAGAAGGCTTTGACTTGACATAAGATAATATAACAGTACTGCGGAGCCCAGAGTAAGTCCAATTAAACCTATACCGTGTTTCCCTGAAAATAAGACAGGGTCTTATATTAATTTTTGCTCCAAAAAACACATTAGGGCTTATTTTCAGGGGATGTTTTATTTTTTTCATGTACATTTATTCAAATACAGTCATGTCATGTTCTGGTTGCTGCACAATAGTGGAGGGTGGGGTTTCACTTAACTGGGGCTTATTTTTGGGGTAGGGCTTATAGTACAAGCATCCTGAAAAATCATACTAGGGCTTATTTTCAGGTTAGGTCTTATTTTCAGGGAAACAGGGTATTAACAGAATTGTTTAAATGTATACTCTCTACACTGCCAACTCAGCGTATCCCAAGTGAAACTGTAATACAACCTATCCTTATTACCAAAACTTTTTTCCATATGTGGCAGTAAGTACAAAACAGAAATGAACTGCTTTACAAAGTTATGCTGATCTCCTAATACTCTTAGGGTGTAATCCTAAATGCATTTACTAGGAACTAAACCTAAGTAGACAGAATAACAATGGCAGCTATTATTATTTACTATTCTGTTCATTTTTACTCAGTACTCCTCCAAGGAGCTCAGGATACATTGCCCCCTCCCCCGCCAATTTATACAACTTTCATTAGAAGTAGGTTAAAAGTGCAGAATAGCTCAGTGCTGTAGGTATCTGACTACAGAGCCATAGGCTGGGAATTCAATTTCCTCACTGTACATCCTTGACAAGGGCTGGACTTAATGATCTATAGGGTCCACTCCAGATCTGCAGTTCTAAGATTATTATTCTATGATTATTAGGATATGAGACAGCAACTAGTCCAACAGGTACTTCCAAGCTGAGTTGGAAACTCAAACCCAGATCTTCAAACCCCTTCTCTGGAGTTCTAATTGATACATGAAATTCTTAATATGGAATTCATTTCGGAGTACTCTCTCTCTCACACCCACACCTGTACTGTCAAATAGCAGTGTTTCACCTTTTAGACTGTCTCCACTGGCAAGTGAACTTGGAATCACCCAGGAAGACAGTTTAAGAAAAAGAATACTTTAATACAGAAACTACTACTACTGCAGTTTCTAATCATAATTGTGTGCTGTCAAGACAATCCTGGTTTATGGCCTCCCTCTTCAGGGTTTTCTGCCAACCTAGCAGTTTGAAAGCATGTAAAAATGCAAGTAGATAAATAGGTACCACCTTGGTGGGAAGGTAACGACTGTCTATGGACAAACGCTGGCTCTGTGGCTTGGAAACGGGGATGAGCACCACCCCCTAGAGTCGGACACGACTGGACTAAATGTCAAGGGGAACCTTTACCTTTACCTAACAGCAACAGTCTGGCCACTGCTAGCCTTCAAGGCTTCTGAAGGCATCTGCACCAAGCAGAGAACAGCTCTGTTCTGTTTCTGGACCTGGTGGGACCTTCTGCAGTAGCCCAACCAAGGCCTGCCTTGCCTCCTATAGCCTCACTCTGCTTTGTCGTCCTTTATTTGGGATGTCTTGGCCCCTGTTGCAGTCACTTCCTCTGTGCTGAGTCAGGAGTGATATATTGTTCCCTTCTTCTGGGGCCCATTGAGACTGTGTAGCCAAGGCTACAATAGCCAGGTCTCCTCCCAAGAATCGAACTCCCAACCTCTGACTCCACAGCCAAAATCTAACTCACTGAGTTTAGGAATGCTTTAACGAACTGAATATATATTTTAACTTATGCCCTATAACCATGCAATCTGTGTACAAAACCCATTTTAAGTCAAAGCAATAAAGAGAATTGGATTGAACTCAAATTTAGTGATAAGTACAGTAGAGCCAATGAACTCAATAGCATCTTAGTTGTGACTGACTCCCCTATTCATTTCTAAGGACCTGTCCTAAATGCGACAGAACAAACTCAAGTGTTTTCCCCTTCTAAGAAAAGCTGCTCTTTGCCTTTTTGTTATCAAGTTTCCGATTAAATGCAAAAGCTACCAAAGTATTAAAATTATGCCGTCAGCGTCAACCGGTCATCCTGGCACTTAGAAAAACGGAAAAGTTGACCAATTTATCTAAAGAAGAATGTAAAAAAACAAAACAAACAAACTTGCTAACGAATGAAGTTCTAATTAAAAGCATATGAAGAGAACAAGTACACACGCGTGGAGACAAGGGGCACATAATAATCTTAATAAAGCAAACCCCCACCAACCCAACCCAAGCCACCCCAACCCTCCCAGGATCGCAGGGCCCGGCACACACCCGGCCTTCCTCTTTCAGATCCCTGGGTGAGCCACCCATAACAAGGCCCTCCTGGCAAGCCTTTCTTCCTGCCCCAGAACTTCCTCCACGACACTACCCTGCCCCACCCAAAGGAGCGCCCTCTCTCCGTGTTAGACTACAACTCCTATCATCCCTACGATGCATGGTGGGGATGATGGGGCTTGCTGATCAGCACATTTAGTGGGAGAGGGGGGGGGTTTGGGAAGAATATCCACGACAGAGATTTGCCCCCCTCCCGCCCCTAACCACCACTCAAGCGGCACCGGAAGACGGTACGGCTCCTCGTCCTCGCCTCACGGAACGAGCCTTACCCGCCTGCGTCCCCTTTCTCCGGGCCTCAACGCGTCAGGACCAAAACGGGCCGTCCCAACCGTCCGCCATTGCAGACAGCTTTCCCTTCAGCCAGCCTGACCGAAGCTAACCCCACCCTCGCCGCCGCTTCGTCCTCATCTACGGCCACCGGTCCGCGTCTCCATTGGTTCCTCGGCAACTTCCCGCCTTCGTTTCATTGGCTTGGCTTCCCTGTCTGTCAAGTGTTCCCTGATGCGATTGGGGGACGCGCCCAGCTTCCTTCTCCTCCCCCCCCCCGCACCCTTAAACGACCACACCCAAGTGAGCCTTTTTTTTTTAACAGCGTAAACAACGTGGGACGTACCATAAGCTGAGGGGGAGTAAGAAGTTTAATGTACTAAGGAAGCTTGTTAATCGGGGACGACAGGAGAATTTGAAAAGAACCCGAAGTCGAGCACTTATCCTTTAAAAAAGAAAAGAAAGAAACCAAGGATGGTTCATATTTCACGTCGACTTAAATAGAAGAGGTCGGTTTGGCATCGTAGTTTCGCCTGCGCTCTCGTTGTTTCACCCAGGGAGGCTAGTCAGCTCTATGGTCCTAACGAAAGGCTCCCCCTGGCGTTCGGAGGTAGGAACGGAGAAAGGTTTGGACGCTCTTGAAGTGGGTGGTGAGAATTGCAGGGGGAATGAGGAAAGAGAAGCGGGGTTTGGCGCTCGTTCACACGTGATTCGCCAGCTGAGAGCAGCTGTCACTGTGCCTACATGTAAAAGGAAGCTGGTAGCCATCGCCTGTGGATGATGATCCGTTTAATATATGCATTTCCATATTCTTCTTCTCTCCTTCCATAATTAAACCATGTTAAACCTCTACGTTACAAGTGTGCAGATTTGTCTTTCTGGAATACCTTTTTGGGGAATTCTGGGCGTTGTAGTTGAAGTACAATAATCTGCACACTCTTACGGATCGTGCCTCCCCCCCCCCCCCCCGCGTTCCTGTTATACGTGGATTTTTTTCCTTCGTTTCAGAAAGAAGTGCATCTTTTGCCATCATGCCTGCTCAAAACATCGGTGTGTGATGCTTCTGGCTTGTTTCAAGGGTGTTTGTATACCGTGGGGGAGGAATCTGGAGAGGTTCAGTCTGATCCTTGAAGCCGGGGTGCAGAACATAAAGTTCAGCACAGAAAAGAAAAACGTGTGTGTGTGTTTGCATCCATCACCACCCCCATCTTTATCTTTTTATTTCCCCATTTCTTGAACTCTAAAAGTACCCAGTGTGGTGTAATGGATAGAGTAATGGACTAAAGGACATGTCCACACTGGCTTTTTTGGAGCAGGCTGATGCGGTCAAAGCAGGGCCACATGAAGTCACAGGGATGAGCCATATCGACCTCAAGCACCACTCTGGCGCCTTCCCTTGAACACTTTCCCTGATCCTCTGCGGAGGGGCAAGGACAGTGAAATTATTATTTTTTCTATAGAGACCATATAGCACTGATGCACTGAATCACTTAGATTATTATTATTTAATTTTTTGCCTTTAGGGTAGTGCCAATCTAGAAATGGCCCACAGCCACAGTTTTGACCTGCACGTTACACAAAGGCAAGGAAAAACATTTTAAATTTTAAAGTGTCCAAGTTACCGATATCCTGAAGGGGCTCACTTATTAAACTACTTCATGTTATCAGAAATTGACAACCGGAAGAAGCCTTAGCAGCTTTGACACCTGCAAGTCTCAATTTTAGTCTCTTCCCAGAGATTGCATGTGCTAGGAACAGACTAAACTAGAGCACAACAGCTCACACCAAAAATGTAGAAGGTCCTGGACAGGGACTCAGAAAGGTGTGGGTTGGGTGCTCTGGGAGCCAATTAATCCACTCTAGCAATTACGCTCTGTAATTGCTGGGGAAAAGAGCAAACTAGAGATGAGCCTGTACCTCAGGTCCGACCCAATTTGTCGCCAGACTCGCACAGGTGATGTGTGGGGCATTGCACCTTCCACCCTCTCACCTCTCCTGCACACTCGTCCATTCCTCAGGCAATGTGCGCCCACCTCCCCAGCGCGACTATCCATTCGCCTTTTGCAGCGTCTTTTCCGTCCTCCGCCTCCTCCGTCAGCCACCCACTCAGACAAGGAGGCGGGGCAGGGATTCCTGCCCCACTGCTGTTGTGTGGGCAGGGGAGAGCGGAGGGTGGAGGGTGCCAGGCCTGCACAACACCTGTGAGAGTGTGGCCACGAATTGGGTCGGACCTCCAAACTGAGGTTCGTGCCCATCTCCCGAGCAAACCGCTCCCACAATGCAGCAAGAAAAATGCCTATTTGAGGGAGCCCTCAGACTCAGGAGAGCTGGATTCGACTCCTCAGCTCTGCCATGAAAACCTACTGGGGTGTAAAACCACTCCCCTTATCGTAAAACCCTATTACGTCAGTTCTAATTTGACAGCACATCACAACAAACACAACCAGCCCCTTCTGAAAGTATTTATTTTGTTATTTGTAACCTGAGTTGTTGTGGGTCAGGTGTGTACTTCATGGTCTGATGGTCCTCACCTGTGCCCCCAAGCCCTGCAACGCTCACCCAAAAGGCCTTTAGAGCAAATTGTGGGAAAGATGGAGGAAAAGAAAGTGTGGCCCATTCTGGGAAACAATCTGGATAGGGAGGGTGGAAATCTGAATCTTAAAGCAGCATATAATCCAGCCCAGGACAAGGAAAAAGGAAACGAGAGTGGTGGTGCAGTTACAACTGCATTTCCTTGCTGTCTCTCGCACATCTTTTGCTCTTCGGTTTCATTAGTTTTCATTTCCTGAACTATCGATCAATAGATGTAACTGAGGTGTTAGGAAAACTGATACACCCATTTTAATTTTAAAAATCTGGTATCCTTCAAACAAACAGACCTCTCGGGAAACTGAGGTTGAGATGCTGCCAGTGTAATTATTTAAGCTAGTATCCATTCCAAATTAGTATTCATTCTAGTTTTTCCCTTTCTTACTCCTCCAATTTACTGTCTTTTCTAGAAATATGAGATGATTTTACACCAAGTATTACACCATTCAGCCAGTATCAATCCTTAGGGTACTTCAGGGATATTTCATTTTTAATGGATTTTTGAGAGCCAGTGTGGTATAGTGGATAGAATTCAGAAAACCTGGACTGAAATTTCTGCTGAGCCATGAAACTGACAGGAGAGGGAGGGGTGACACTGGTAAAATCACCCCTTAAATACTGTATAATAATAATCTTAGAGCTGCAGAGCTGGAAGGGGTCCTATCTTACCTTGAAAACCCTATTAAGGTCACCGTAAGTTGGGGTGTGGCTACACTGGATTTGATCAGCAGCCTGTATTAAGTTTGAAATAGCATTCACTGCTCACAATAGGGCTGCAGATTTATTCAGGAGGTCACTGTTCATACTAGATGTGATGCAATTTGTATTCCAGCCCACAGCCCCTCCCTTCTTTCCTTCCTTCCTCTGGTCCCACCTCTGCCGATCTGACAGGAAACAATAATAACTATGCCCTAGTGATGAGGTGATATAGCATTAATCCCATATATGTAAGAAATTGAAATATTTTTTAAAAAATTTGGAGGATGATCAGGGAAGAAGAAAGAATGTGTGTGTGTGTGGGGGGGGGGGTTTCCCCTGGTCCTGAACATCCCGCCCCAACTGCCTATGTCATTGAAACACTACCTACAGACATATACCCTGTTTTTACAAGAATGTATCACAACTAACTCATGGGGAAAAGCCTGTTCAAATCATTCTGGCTTGAAAAATTAAGCAGGGGGGGGGGAAGCCATTAGGGGAGCAAAGGGGCTTGGCTGATTTGAATCAGCCTTTGCATCATTCACCCATTTTATAAGAACAGCAAATCCCGTGGTATCTGACCATGTAGTCATAGCCTTGGATGCAACTTGACAGCCCATAAGAACAACAAATGCATTTACTGCAAGTTTTTTTGCAGTTAAAAAAAGACCAAATGCCAATGCAAATGTATAGGAGAGGTATGGGTAAAACGAGCCCTCCAGGCAGCAATGATCGGGGAACAAAATGAGTGTTCTGCAAACAAACGCATATCAATACACTTCCAAACATATTCTCAGAGTGAGAGCTAGCCTGGCCGTTAGTCAGAGAAAATCAGTTGCTTCAGGTGGTAGTGTGTTTGGGGGGGTGGCTGTGAGCTGTTGCTACCTAGTTCCCTGCTGCCTGTGTGCTTCATCTCTCCCATAAGTGTTCCCACAAAGTGTCAGCGGAGGAGACATGTGCAATGGGGTGACAGGAAGAGGAAGAACTTCTCCTCCTCCCTCAGTCGCACCAGGACTGCTCAATTTCATGATTACCAGCAACTTTCTGAAACTTTTTTTCTGAAAGAAAATGAAACAATTCCACTTTGCAACAACAGAGAATAAACACCCCTTGTTAGAATTCTTGGAGAAGCAGGGCTGGTCCAGCACTCACTTCTGCTTCTAAATTAATCTGCCAACGTTTGCAGCTGAGAGAGTGGGACTGTCTTTATGAAGATTTAGTATGTGAAGCTCACCAAGAATTTGTTGAAATTGCAAGACAGGGAGATGAAGAGCTGGAATCCAGGTGCTTAGGAGGCAAACCACAGCTGTAGATGCTTGAATCAACTTTGGAATAGATTAAACAGCCACATGTTATATTCTGTACCTTTACAGTCTAATCATCTGCTACTCACAACCCTGTTCTGCACACTTCAGCAGTATGGTTGCTTTTTAAGTACTTAACTGACTGATCCCTGTATCAAGTTTGTCTGATTTCTGTATTCAAGACTGGAATTCCTGAATGATGATCACCAAGGTCCCTTCCAAACCCGGTATCCTAAATACCCTTTTAACCCCACAATATGGAAGAGGTGGACCACAGAAAAGTTTGCTTTGGGGACTAAACGTCCAGAAATGATCCACAAGTTGGACCACAATTGTAGCCCAACAACAACAACAACAAACTTCTCCCAGTTCTGAGAACATGCCCAAAATGATTGCCTACCCCAATTTGTATTAAAATAAGCGCTGTAATGTTGTATTTGAAATAACCAGAGTTTGGAGCATTAGGTCAGATGATGATGATGATGATGCTATTAACTGTTACAGATTAATCCATTACTGTTATCATTTAAACCTGAAAATGTTTAATTCATTACATTAGCATTATTAAGTCATTGATTAAGTCATTCATTTTAAAATAAACAATAAGAGTTTACTGAGTGTTATGCAGGTTTTCATCATTGACCCCTCAGCAGCACATTTGTTATTAGCTCCATTTAAAATTCTCTTTTGGTCACTTTGGAATCGCCTTCTCTCCCCAGTCTGGCATTTTGTTTCCAGATGGATTACAGATCCTATAAGAAAACTGTTAAATACATATGGTGGTTAGGAAATGATGTATGCCCTAATACAAGACTTCATATCACCATTTACAGAGATGAAAATATCCATCCAAATCCAACAAACTTAACTGTACACAGAGCCAATCATTTCTTTGGCAATTCTTGAGTCTACTGTTTTACCAGAATGCTTCAGAAGCTTTGCCTGAAATTATACTCTCAGAGTAAAGTTGTTCAATTCCCTTCAGTTTTATTCTCCCTCAGGTCAAGGTGACCAATTCCTATCACACCCACAACTTCATGGGAATGTCCATGGTCCATTCACATACTCAAAAATTACTGGCTTCCACTCTCCCATGAACAATATAACTTGAGAAATGCTTTTAAAGTTTGCATTTGGAGCAAAACAGTTAGCGGAAGAGTAAGTAAGCTGGAATGATTTGGTTGGTCCCTCCCTAAGTTTCTCTGTAGACAATGAGGTAACAGTTCTAGGAAAATGCGACCTCAGAAGGATGATTGGATCATTCTTATTTCCTCCTCCTTCCAAGAAAAGAAGAGTGTTCAGCAAAAGAACTGTGTCCCAAATATATATGTATGCTTACTCCTTGGTATAGAATTTCAGATTGACCAATTTTATTATTACATAGTACACTATAACCCACTGATAACATCAAGACAATCTACGGACATAGAGATATGTAAGTAACTATTTTTAATGGACAGGAACTGCATTAATGTTATTTTTGAAGTATTCGTTTGAAAACAATAGATAATGTGGGTTTTTTCCCTTCTATTTGATTGAAAAAGTAATTACTGTTAATGCATTAATTTTAATGCTTTCTTTCCAAGCTCTGAAAGTAACCAGGTAAGCACGTAGACTAATGATAGCCAACTGGGCTTGGATATATTCTTCCATGTTGTTGTTTATCATTGACCATTTTCTTCTCAGTTCACTCCCCTTTCTTCTTCAGGGCTGTAGTTTGTTCTCATTCATTTACAATGAAAGGCCAGCCATAAAGTTACCTCATATTTGCACATGTAGAAGTCAGTTCCAGCAGCTTCTGGTCCAAAGTCTAAATTTTATCCTGTTTTGTCTTAACACAAGTTTCTTGGCAAAATAAACCTAATTTTTCCTTTTAGGTTACTGTGAGTGATTACTTCTGATTCATAGCCATAATCTCACTATACTAGCTTCCTGCACTCTGTTGGTAACATAACTGCCACCGTTTTTGGCCCTGTTAATGCTGCACTCGTGCAAAAGAGTAGGCTTCTTTTTGAGTTTGTAAAGAGGTTGTTTGAGTAAAGATGGCTCAAGGAAGAACAAGTGGGTGTTCTTCAACTCCCAAGCTGCCACCTGAACATTTCCATTCGTGATGCTTCAAAAATGAGACCTAGGGTGCAACTACACAGCAGGAAAAATGCAAATGGATCTGTTGTGAAGTCACACCCAAAGGCTGGGTTTCCTCAGGTTGATTCACTTCAGCTCACCACACAGGAATAAGCAGAGAGGGGGGAGGAAATTGGTGGTCAAAAGCTTTGTTTGCAGCTTGATGAGGTACTTCTGCTCTGATCATCCAGATTAGCAGGAGGCATGGTTAGAGCAGAGCTACCTTAACAAGCTGGAAACGAGGCTGATTGAGAACTTCCTCCTCTCTCTCTACCAGTTCCTCACTCTTCCCCCATCCCTTTGGTCACCTCACTGCTGGATTAACAAGCCTTTAGAGAAAAAGCAAAGGAACGGAACAGAACAGAACAAAAGGAAAGAAAAAAGCAGACCCAGGCAGCAGGTTTGGGGAGAACAGAATGCAAATGGCAGCTCATTGCCATGCCTCTCTTACTTGCTGCTGGTGGAGAACAGAACAGAAAAGAAGGACATTTACAGGCAAGCTATCCAGGGGCCAAGCAGAGAAGAGGAGTAGACCTGAATGCTACAACCGCAGTTGAAATATTCAAATCAAAAAGGTTGACCAGACAATGGGGGGATCAGAAAAATTAGCCAATGGAGGAGGCTGTTGTCCTCTTCTCCAACAGGCTGTCTTCCAAAGCAGAGATTTGAGCAGACAGAAGTACCCAACAAGCCCAGCTAGAAAAGCTCTGAATCAAGAGCAAAGCAGTCAAGGTGTGGCAAGGTATATGGAATTCTACCCAAAATCCAAGGGCCATGTAAAAAGGCAGCTCAAAGTCAAGCCAATGCAGGTGGGTCAGTCGCAAGCAAGGAAGCCCCATGAGTCGCAGCCCAGAAGCCGAAGCGTGATACAGAGCAGGTTTTGGGTACAAGGCAGGCCCACTCTGGAGCAAAGTAAACTATTGTTTCCAAGAGCCAAAAATCTTCAAATCTAGCTCTTATATCTGGATTGCTGGGGCCCCATCCAGCCCTCAGACGCAAGCCCTTGTCCAAATGAGGAAGGGTTTCAGCTGCAGAATTTGGCCTGTTGGTCTCTCTAGGAGGAACAGGCAGCTTTCCTTTGAGGACGCTGCCATCACCTGGGGACTCTCATTCTCCTGAAAAGTCTTTCTCTGCTACCTGACAATTTATAGTTTCCCTTTGGCCTTGTATCTTTGGCCTATGCCACTCTCGTAGACATAGGGTGAGGGTCTAGCTTCCTCCTGGGATTCAACCCCAAAGTCCCTATCAGCTGCAGGCTCAGCCTTCCGGATAAGTAGGACTCACGGTTTCTTCTGGATATCTAGTGCCAGCACCTCTGGGTCATTCTTTCTAGAGAAGTCCTCTGAGAGGGGCACTGACAGCTGAAGCTCTAAACCAGGGCAGCTTACAAAGAGACCAGAAAGAAACAACAGAAATTGCTGAAATCACTTTAAGCCCAAGTGTCTGCAGTGTCACTAAGATCTTTAAAGTAACCCAAAAGAACGCTGAAACCTAGCTTGTGGATAGTGAGCACATATAGGCTCAAGTGAAAGCGTTTTTGAAAGCCCTAGCTGATAAAAATTGGAAAGAGTCATGCTGCAGAGAGAAAGAGGGTAGCCCGTGAAGGCTCTGGAAATGGAATTCTGCACTGGAAGCAACACAGTGAAAGTAGAAAATGTTCTAAATATTTGTGTTTTAACAGTCTGTGGCAGTGGCTACTTGTGCATGATGAGAATTATATGTAGGACCATGTAAGAAAGAAGGTGTCTTTCAACGGATCTGTACAAATGAGCACACAGACATGGTAAGATGTTGTACAAGGGCAGATTGGCTTGAACTACAACAGAATCAGTTTGGACATCGTAGCATCATACCTTAGAAGGAAAGGAACTAGAGATGGGCACAAACCATTGAACTGGCAGTTTGTGCTAGTTCGTTCTTAGGACAAACAGGTGTTTGGCACTTCTCAGTCCTGCCTCCTCTATCAGGTGGCCACTCAGAAGCAGCACCTGGAGGAAGTTGAGCAGGGAAGCCAGGCCTCTGAATGGGGGCTCACCAGAGGAGGCGGGGGTGGGAAGCACGGAATACCTGTTTGTCTGAAGTACGAACTGGCACAAACCATCTCTAAAAGGAAGTGACAAAAGGCATGAAGGTGAAGTACCAGCAGCAAAGACAGATATGTCTGATGCATAAAGGGGTGGGTGGGAACAATGCCTTCCATTCCCAGAATGCAAGTGATTCAAAGCAGCCCTTAGAAATAATGCAGTCTATGTAAACCCATCTGTACTCCTTCTAAACAGTAATTTGTTATTTACTGTTCCTTATGACAAATGGAGATTACAACATGTATGTTATTAGACTTTTCAGAGAGTACAGTAGATAAGAAGGTGTGCGAGGGTCACTACCAGCACCCTGGGTGGGCTGCCCGAGGCCACTGCTCCTGGATCCTTAGTAGGCAAGGGGAAGGATGAGGGGCACCTGATATGACTGATGAGGCTACCAGGAGAAGAGGATGGGAAGAGGCTGGGATAAAAGAGGAAGACCCGGAGGGATCAGGGGCTTTCTTCAGGGAAATGGAGGGAGAGATGGAGACTTTGGAGGGGGAGGTGTGAGGAGAGGTTGTGAAGGCTCGGGGTCCCCAATTTGGTGCCTTGGCAGCAGTGAGGGCTGCCTGGGAAGAGGAGCCCCGGGCTGAAGTTCCCTAGTCCCACCCATTGAGTAAAGGAAGGGCTGTGGATGAAGGACCCCGGGGCAGGACTCCAGGAGCCTACTCTACCTCTGACATGGCCTTAGCACCCATCTCGTCCAAGGAGAGCAGTGACACCCACCCTGACCCAACTGTGATGCTGGTGGCAAAAGCACGAGAGAAGTGGAGGCTCCTGCAGGAGCAGAGGAGTGGGCACCCATATTCCCTGCCCAGCTTTGCTGGCCTTTCTGGAAGAGATGTTTTCATGAAAGCTTCCATCAGCCCCAGCTGGTATGGCCAGAGGTCAGGGGTGATTCAAGTTGTAGTTGAAAATATCTGGACAGCATCTGGTCAGCAGAGATTCAGTTAAGAGTGTCAGACCAGAGCAAGTGGCAGTTCAAATCTCCACCCTGCCATGAAACTCATCTGGTGAACTCATGCCAAGCTCACTACCCTGCAGCAAAAAATACCCTCCAAGTGTTCTTGTTGGGATGAAATTGGAGCCAGCAACAAAGCATGTAAACCATCCTGATGGAGGGTAAAAGTAACAAAAAGAAGTAACTTCAGTTTGTTGTGTTTCATGTTATCTTACTTATACTCTGTTAACGTTTCAAAAAGATTCCCAAACTGAGTGAATATTAAAATGGTCCTGGCTAGTCCACCACCTCTTCTGGGAAACCATCTGCCTTTTTCACCCTCATTCAACCGCTGCCTAGAGATAGCCATTCAATGGGCCTACTGCTGTCGCCTCTCTTGAAGACTACCTGAACTGGTCTACGACTTGCATTTGCTCTTTTCCTTCCCCCTCTCCATCCCATATTCCTTGTACGCCTTGCTTTGGATTTGGAAAGTAAAAAATGAGAATAGGAACAGGTGCACTGCCTGTCTTTGTAAACTGGGAGCTCTTTTGGCCGAAAGGATAGGGCGTAATTTCCTTAAATGAATAGTAAAATACCTATTAAAACCTCAAGGCCTTGGTGGCAGGAAAATAATGGCCAAAATCTTGTTGCTTAGTGTAGTGAATTGCTGTAGAGTAAGCCCATTGAACCAAAAGGGATTTGGTGAGTCAACCCCTGCATATATGTTCCATTGGTTCAAATGGGCTTACTCTAACTGTAACTTACTATGCTAAAGTAAATCACAATCAGAGATGGCACATTTGAATCAATGGCACTTACAGAGTTGTTGACTCACCAAATCCCCATTGATTCAGTCCTACTCTAGTGTGATTTACTACATTAAGCAACAGGATTTTAGCTAATAATTCTTTTTTCTTACTCCTAATCTGTTCTCCTCCCACTACCAAGAGTGGTGAATATACAAGGCAGGAAGAAGCCTTTCTGTACCAGTATCCCAATGGTACGGCCCCCTTTCAAAGGAGAGGTTCTCTCCATCCCCTACTGACTTTGAAATGGGCGATCCAAACTCTACTTTTCACACCAGATTTTGGATTAATGTTATCTGGCTTCTTTGAAAGGATATCTTGTTTCAGCTTTTATGCTGTTTCTATTTATTGTTCTGTTTTAAATCGTACACTGCTTGGAAGGCTCTGGTGGGTGGAGAAAGCGGTTTACTAATACTTTTAATAATCATTTTAACAATACATTGAACAGAATTGAGTTGAATCATACATCATACTGATGAGTTTTGCGCTGCAGGCAAATGCTGAAACAACTCCAAAATATTAATCAGTCAGCTGCCCATATTTGAATTCCGCCTGCCTATGGTCAATGAAAAGGAGCAATGCTGACTATATGCACTGTGACAGGCTGCAGAAAGCGTCTCTGTTGTCTCCTTCTTTACTGCTTCGCGCTGGAAGAAAGAACAGAAGCTTTCATCTACACGATTCCGCCCCCCGTTTCTTTCCTTTCAGCCTGCTCTCACCTGCTGTGCTTTCCTTTCTGACAGGGACCCACGCCAACACTGATGGAGGGCAGCCCTAGAAATGCTGCTGCCATGATCCCGCTGACATTTGCTAATCAGCTTTAACCTTAGATCTACACATGCACTGTCTGGCATGCTGTCTTGTCTCCATGGAGACACAAAGCAACCTTTATTCACCAGCTAATGGTACCTCCGAAAGCAAAGCCTGCTTCTTTCTTCTTCCGCCCCATCAGAGCCAGGTGCCGTGGGGCAGGGAATCTTGCCCAGCAGTGGGAGGAGAGCTAAGCAACCACAATTTTTTGTCTCTTTCTCCAGAGACATCAGTTCTTCCAGAAAGGAATGGCACTGGCACCCTTGGCATCATTACTGATCTTAAAGCACGGTGAGCAGCGTGCAGTTTTTGACTTGGACTGTATGCAGGCTACACTGCACGTTTTCAAAGCCATCAACAAACAAGCTGTGGTGACAGCAAGCAAGCTGGCTCTCCTGCCCCCCCACCACCACCACTGGCCGCCTCCAGTGACCGAGAAAGAGAGAGGTGGCAGGAAAAGATAACCAAGTAATTTAGAGCACAAGAAACAGGAAGGAATAGGAGTGGCAGAAAGAGGGGGAGGATGTAGCCGAAGGACCAGGGGTGTGTGTGTGTGTGTGTGTGCGCGTGTGTGTGTGCGACAGAGTCCACCAAGTCCTTGTAGGGAAAAGGAAAGGGTATGGTAGGAAGGTCAAAGAGAAAAGGGGTGGCTCACCCGTTTGTGGCTCTGGCCTTACCCATAACTGGCTTTGGCCTTACCAGTGACCAGCAGAGCTCACAAAAATTATTTTGTTTTTACTACAGCTCCCAGAATCCCCCAGCACTAGTCATATGTTGACCAGAGGATTTTGGAGATTGTGGTTAGAGATGGGCACGAACTGCAGTTCGGCGGTTCGGCCCACTTCAGTGCGGCGCTCGCACAGGTGTTTAGTGGACACCACGCACTTCCCCGGGTGAAGTGTACTTCCCTCTCCACCTCCTCAGCATGACTGCCCACTCGCTGATTGCAACATGGGCTTCCCTCCTCCGCCTCCTCCAGCAGCTGCCCACTCAAAGGCAGTGCTGTGGACCTCCCTGCCCTGCCTCCTCATCTGAGTGGGCAGTCACCAGAAGAGACGGAGGCGCACACTGCAATCACTGAGTGGGCAGCCGAGCTGAGGAGGTGGGGAGGGAAGTGCACTTCACCCGGGGAGTGGGTGAGTGCACAGAAGAGGTGGGAGAGAGGAGTGCACGGCGCCACAGAATACTTGTGTGGGCATCGTGCTGAAGTGGGCTGAACCACCAAACTGATGTTCGTGCCCATCTCTAATTGTAATCCGAAAATAGTAATTTTTCCAAGCTCTGCTCTCAGGATGTGGCACCAGCCAGATTTCTACCAAAGGGATACAGACATTGGCACAGACGTTCTTCCTTACAGCTGTCTCGAAGGAATTGTACAGGGGGAAACCTTAATAGCGATGTGCTGTGCTGATGAAGCCAAACAATGGAACCAGTGCAGTCCAATTACAATAAAGCTAAACATTAGGAAGAACATCCTGGCAGTAAAAGCTGTTCAGCAGCGAAACACTCTCCTTTGTTGGAGGTTCCTGAACAGAGGTTAAATGGAACGCTTTAGCTGTGGCTTCCTGCATTGGCAGGGGGTTGGACTGTGTGACCCCTGCGGTCTCTTCCAGCTCTGCAATTCCATGATGAAACTCCTCTGTGGGATTCTTGCAGGCGTTATAAGCTCATGCCTTGCAAGGCACAATGCAAGCCGGCTGTCTGCAAGCATGGGAAAATCCTTAAATATGTCTGAGAGCCTTTTGATCCTTGGAATGTTCAAGTAACGCACGTGCTTCTTGCATAAAGTAGGCACGCAACAATAAGTATCCAGTGTGCTCATGGTGGCTTTATCAGCCCTGAGTACATTGAAGACGAAGGCTCCTCCATCTCTAATGGCTACCTATATGATTGACTGAAGACTGAAATATGCTCTGATCAGGCCCTGTGATTTTCTTCAAACAGTACACAACAGCTTACTACGCAACCCAAAAGCCTCTCCGAGAGGCATGCCAATATCAGGGATGAGACCGGGCTGCAATGAAAAAGACACAACACGAAAGGGGGATTAGGAGATGGGAGAAAAAGCTGAAAACTAAGGAAATCATTTTTTGGTTACAGAGTTCAGCAGGTTAGCCCGTGCACTGCAGGGCTTCATCAGGCTGGGTTTAAGCGTAGTGGAAGGGCTGCTTCTTCCTCTTTGGTGCCCACTGCAGATGGGCTCTCATCTGGAGCAGGATTCAGCATGATAGAAGGGTGCCTAACTGTTGCTAGGCAACCTCAGAAGGCATCCCTTTGTCAGCTGCTGGTCAGAATGGAGCAGAAACACAAAGGGAAAGGGAAAGCAAAGCAAACCATGGCAGGGTTAACTTCCTATGTTAGTGGAAGAAACACTGACTCCATCCCGTATTATTGTTGTTGTTGCTGTTTCAAATTATGTACTGTCTTTTAAGAACCCTGTAGCCCTTAGGAACCCTGCACCCAGAAGCTTAAAGCCATCATCATCATGCCCATCATCATGCCCTCGTCATGCCCTATTTTAAAAAGATTTCTAATGAGCTGTTTGCCAGAAGCACTGTATTTAGGAAAAGTTATTGCTCCTTATTTATTTAGCAATAGGGGAGGTAAGACTGCAACTCATCCCTTGATCTCCCTCCTCAAGTGGGGTGGAGGTCTCTATCCCATAAACTTAATTCTCACCAATTGTATACCCCTACAAAGCTTTGAGAACAGATAATTCTCAGCCTACACACATGTTTATCCTTCGGAGCAGCTCCTGGCCTCAGCCACCCCTTCCCCACCTCTCTCTTTCTCTAACTGGCTGGGTTTAGGATGGCAGTGTCTTGTTCTAATCGTCTTCTTCTGATGTTATTGGTGTACCGTATTGCTCATGATACAGCTGTTTACTTGCCTGTCCAAAGGCTACCTACTGGAGAATTAAGGTAGGGGACCACAAGGTCAAATAAGATAAGGAGGAGGCCTGAGCTTGAAAAAGAATGTGAAAGGCAGTGGGTTCAACCTAGGCGTCTGTGGCTACTCCCTGTCTTGCTCTGTACCCTAATAAAGGGATTACATAGCAGAGCTAATGCACTTTGTACCCCCTAAAAGACATCCTGGCCCACTCCATCCCAAACTCCATGACATTATCTGTGCATTTCAAGATCTCAGATTAAACAAACAAACCAGCAAACTATGATTGCAGGTGAATGCAACTAGTTATGATCTGGGAAGTACTAAGCAGCATCCTGATTAAGTGACCTAGTTGTTCAAAGTCCAGGCAACAATGATCCTTCCCAGTCACATACACACTCCATCCTAAAAGTGTAATAATGTTTCAGTAAAGTTTAATAAACTAAGCTAATTAAGAGAACAAGGAAAAAGAATATTCCCGAATGCAAAAAGACTGTCTAAGGACTCGGTCACACTGGCAATAAGAACTGCAGTTGAATCAGTTTTGGCAATATTTAAATTGATTCAGAAATCCCCAGCTACACGATACACAGACAAAACTGATTTTGTGAGGCTGCAAAACAAGGTGTGTGCTTTTTTAACTGGCCAGCAGGGGCTTTTAAAAATACTTCAGTTCTTAAATAAGTTCTTTATGAATCGCTTTGAGAGATGTGAATGCCACCATCATATTAAATACTGCTTTTGAGTGGGGGTTGTGGGTTTTGGAGTGCAGAGACATTGCTGTCAATCTGAAATTATTTTTAATTTTTAACTTTAGCACTGTGTTACTGTAGTGATATGCCACTTAATATATTTTTTTTTAAAAGAGAGAAATTCAGGCCTTCCAAGGGATTGCTGAAAACCAAAGAAATACTGCACAAAATTGAAAACATGGTCTGCAAACAAGCTGGCTAATAAAATTATTTAAAATCTCGTGTGTAATCTCCTAAAGCAGTTTTAAGCCCTTACTTTATTTCAGAGTAATAATTTTCAAAGTGAACGCACACAGCAAAACAAAAAACCACTCAGTTAAATCGACTTAAAATACATTGGAGCTGAAACCAAGACAAATCAGTGGTGTGAGCAAGCCGTAAATACTGTAGTGACACAAGCACTTCTTTTCACCTTACAACTCCATAGACAGTCCGGTGTAGGAACTGCAAGGGAGTATTTATAGAGCATAGTGACTTCAATCTGAGCCCTCCTAGTGAGCCAGTGATTGGAGTATCCAAGGGAGATCTTGGGGTTCATTGGAGGGTTCAGCCGTCACTTGCCTTCAGCAGCTCTATCTAACATATTACTTTAGATTTTGTTATTCTATCACTCAAATAGCTACCATCTTTTTAACCCTACGTATGCCTAATGAGATTAAAAAATCCATTGTGATGTTGCTCCTCCTTGAGGGGTGAAGAAAACCCCTGTCATTGCTCTGGTATCAGACAAATACCTCTGATTCTGTCTGTTTTTACACATTTGCCCAAAGACAGCATATATGGCTAGTTAAAACTAGTATCAGATTGTGGTGGAACAATCGTCCCTACTGTTGGGCGAAGTGAGGCAAGCAAACACCTCAGGTGATAGATGATGTGAGACAACAAAGGCAGTTCCTTGGTTCCTGCTACCACTCTTTATGGAAGGACAGAGCTGTATGTGCCACATGCCGATTCTCTAAAATGGCCTGGCGTCCTCACATGTGGTAGAGAATGCAATTTTGCTACCAGTATTGTTCTTTAGAGATGGGAGACGTTCCCTTTTTTTCATAGAATATCCTGGAAATAGCTGCTGGTCAAATTCTGTATAAGGAATGGAGGAGGTTTCCCATCGCGTTCTTTGCCTTAGGCACCAACATTTTTGGGTAGGCTCTGTGGTGTGTGTGTATGTGTAGGAGAATTTTATCATTCAGAATGTCTTTGATATTACTAAGTGGAAACATCTTCTGTTTCAGAACTTGGAAAAAAAATTTTGGACAGCTTCCAGAATCCAACAGCCATTACACTTATTGTTCTAACGAGAGATGGGGGTATTTGTATACGAATACCCTCGCACAGGTGGAGATAACGAGGGTCTGGCCCCCTGGGGCCGGACTGTCCACTCCCCATTCCGCTGCTGCTGCGGGCTCTGCGTCACCTTCCAATCGCTCCGGAGCGCCCAGTCTGCGAGCCATTCTTCGACCTGGCAGGGAGGCTCGTCGTCCCGCCTCCTGCCAGGAGTGGCTAGCTGACTGCGAGCTCCGGAGTGATAGGAAGGGAGCGTGGAGCCCACGGCAGCAGCGGAAGGATGAGTGGACAGTCTGGCCCCAGGGGGCCGGACCCTCATTATCTCCACCTGTGTGGGGATATTCGTATTCATATACAAATACGAATACCCCCATGTCTAGTTCTAACTTTGGAGTGTATGTAAAGAAGAGAAGGCTGAAGGATTCCAAGGGTTAGCTTCTAACACTTATAGCAAGGCTTAGAAGCATTATCCCATTCTCGAGAAGTACCTACTCTCATCCCTTCCCTCTCAAATTTAACACAGGAAAGATGTCCATTACCTGTATCCAGATAATGACTGTGATTAGGTGAATCTCTACCAACAGCCAAGTTCTGAACGGGTGTTCTGCACTCCAGTGGAGTCTTCCATTGCAAAAACAGGAGCCGTAAATGTGTAAATAAAAGAGTTTGGAAAGCAACACTGGCTGCTTGGAAAGGGCAGAAGCTAAAAGAGCTCTGATTATCTTCTGCAGTTGGGGATCTGCATTTGAGCATCTGGCTTGAAAGGAAAACAGGGACACTAAACAGTCTTGCTGTTAGCCCCGTGCCAAGCAGATCCATGTAGCCAGTGGGGGAGTGTTTTGCAAAGAGAATTGCTTCAGATTTGTTGGTGAATGACTGGCTGTGGGTGAGTTGTCCTTTTATTCTGGGAAGTGGTGCTTAAACTGTTTTGGATGGATGGGTGTGGCTGCATGTTTGCTGAAAACCCAAGCTCTATATTTCTATATTGCACCTTGACATTTAAATCACTGTCGCTGTTCACATGGAAGTGTTTATCCTGGGAAAGTGCATTTTAGGTGTCCACACATCACATTGCCCCTCTTCCCCTCACCCTTTTCTGTAATTATAACCACACTCTTGCCCACCCCTTTCACTAGCATTCAAATGCCTCCTTGCCCCTCCTCCTTCATATTTGTCAAGTGAAATAACACTGAACTGACAAGACTTGGTATTTGAATTAGTGTTGTATCAGTTCAGTGTTATAGCTAATAGTGCTAAACTCCTAGAAAAGTATTTTCAAAAAATACAATTTACAAATTTTATTACAGATTCAGTCCTTACCTGTGTAAGCAGAGTGCATAAAAAATGAGTAGTGTTCACTCCAACACCATGCCCCACTCTGTGCGTCATCATGGGTAGCAACTGCCCCAAAGGTCCAATACAGGTGATCACAAAAGCTAATTGCTAGACAAAATAACGCAACTGGAAATGGTACTAAAAAGCCAAAAAAATTATACCGCATACTCAAAATATTGGATCTACTTGCGTTTAGTGCTCTTGTTCTGTAGTTGATAGGATGAATATTGAACGGATCAGTGAGGAACACAACACAGACAGCATGGCAAATACCCATTGAGTGGCTCCCTTAAAGTGATGCGCTGCATGCAATTGCTCTCGTTTAATAAACAATTTAGAATATGCTCAAATAAACTTGATGGAATGTGTCTTCTGTTAGGGAACTGCATGCACTGAAGATCATCCTCCGAGGTCTTAGCTCGTGACAAAACAGAAGGCCGTTTCATTTGGGGTTTCTCGCCTAAGGAAGCTTCTGCCCCGAGAACCTTGGCTGGCCTTGCCTTATCTTTTTGGTCCCATGTTAAGTCTTTTTGCTAATCATTGATTCATTCCTTGCATTTTATACCCTGCTCTTCTTCCTGTGGGCTCAAGGTGGCACACATGTCTCTCCTACTCCACACTTTATCTCCACAACAGCCTGTCAGGTGGGTCAGGCGAAGAGACTGTGACAAGAGCTGAGCAGGAATTTGAACCCAGGTCTTCTGAGTTGTAGCCTGATACTCTAAGAACTACACACTGGCTTTCTGGCATTTGCTGAGAGATGAGTGGAGTGTGTGATTTAGGCCCATTATTCCTATTATTATTTCTTGTAGGGGTTCTTATATTGTTTCATAATATAAAGAGAGTTCTGTTAAATTTTTGTGTTTATTTAACTGCTTACTCTTGACCCTTTTTTTAAAAAAAAGAATGGTATTCACAAGATTGGAGCAGGAAAAGAATAATGATAACCTATTTTGGTGATTCTATTTTATCATTTTTGTGATTATCTCTTTTAGCAATACGGAAGGCCTATTGGTACTTCATATGTGCACATGTGTGTGGATTTTAAAATATATTCAAAATTGCAATATAAGTGCTTATTAGGAAAAAGGGGGACTAAATACACCTATTGCTTTCTTACAATGCAGCTTATTGCGTCGTCCTATGACATAATGTGCCTACATTCTAAAGCTGCAAAGGCTTTGACTTGTGCTTAGTCAAAAACATTTCAAATTTCATACAAAACGATTAGGGGAAGACAAGTTTAAAGAGAGATTTTTATGTTTATCAGAAGAGGTCATACGTAGGTTTGTTTGTTTTTTAAGGCAGTCTTTCCACTGGCCTTGCACTCAAGATACTTATCAGAGAGAAGGAAGATGCAAAGCCTTGCCTAGCCAAGTCGACAGGCTACTTACTGAAGGGGCAGGAGCTTCCATCAATGAGAACTTTGTATTGACTAGAATGGAGGTTCCCCACGGCTGGCAGTTCCCCCAGAGAAGAAAACTATACATGGTATTAACGCCATCAATACACTGCTACCTTCTGATTGCCCAGGTCCTATCACAACTGGATGCCAGTGTTCAGGCAGGCTCCTCCATCTTTCCTTTTTGTGCCAGCCCAGCCTCTGGCAATGGGAGCAACACAGGTGTGGCAGGTGAGAAAAGCATGTCTATCTGTAGTGGACCTGCCACACCATCATCTGTGTATTTATCCAGATATGAGCTTCCCAAGTTTAAAGTGTCTTATGGCCACAATGGTTTACATAGTAAGCAGACAAGAATGGGAGCAGATGCTGAAGCCGTTTCATAAGCCTGTCAACTTAGGTTCATCTAATGCCAGCTCTCTGGTCTTGTTTCCTGGGGGACCTACTCATACGTTTGTGTGAAACTTTTTAGCATCTTCTCCAACTCCCATCACTTTGCTGTTCCATGTTGCTCTCTCCACTGGACAGTAGTAAATCTGGAAGTGCTGGCACTCATCATGACAGACCCTTATAGCCAGGTCACCCCCAAAAGTCAAAAAATGCTGTCCATAGTAGCTTTAGATGTTTATTTTCCTTTTCCAGGAGGTTTTGTGTCAAGCTAATAGGTCTTCTTTATGCGTTTAAGACCAAGTCATCCCAAAATATTTGCATTGCAGTGAGATACCTCACAAGAATATACTGAGGCTGGAAATATTCATCCACATAAGAACAGGCCTGCTGGATCAGGCCAAGGGCCCATCTAGCCCAGCTTCCTGTATCTCACAGTGGCCCCACCAGATGCCTCTGGGAGCCCACGAGACAACTAGACACCTGTCTCCTGATACCCCTCCCCTGCATCTGGCATTTTGAAGTACCTTCCTTCTAAGCCTAGAGATTATACATCCCCATCATGGCTTGTAACCTACAATGGACTTTTCCTCCAGAAATTTGTCAAATCCCCTTTTAAAGGCATCTAAACCAGATGCCATCACCACATCCTGTGGCAAGGAGTTCCACAGACTAACAACACGCTGGGTAAAGAAATATTTTCTTTTGTCTGTTCTCACTCTCCCAACACTCAATTTGAGTGGATGTCCCCTGGTTCTGGTATTGCGTGAGAGGGAAAAGAGATTCCCTCTATCCACTTTATCCACCCCCTGCATAATTTTATAGGTCTCAATCATGTCCCCCCTCAGGTGCCTGTTCTCTAAAGAGCGCCAAACGCTGTAGCCTTTCCTCATAAGGGAGGTGCCCCAGCCCAGTCATCATTTTAGTCGCTCTCTTATCCACCACATAAACATAAGGAGAAATAAGGAGGAGGAGCCTCTATTTGCTCATGAAATTGCAAAATCTTTCCCAATCTGCAAACCATATCTCCTGTTACATGCAAAACATCCCCAGGCTGCAAACCAGAGCTCCTGCTTCATGCAGATCCTTCCCAACTTCAAATCAGAGCTCATTCCTAGGCAAAAGTTTAGCTTTAATCCCTGAACACAGACATATGGAGAACCCCCCTATGGGCCATGTTCAAGCAGCAAGCTGGAAATGCCCCATCTCTGATGGAAGGAATGATGCAGATTAATCCGGAAGAGAGAAGGTATCTGAATGACTAGTAGTAAGATTAGTGCAAAGACTGGGTGTGCTGAAGGAGAGAGATAAACTGAGGACACAGACATTTAGGAGTTGTCTTCTGTTGAGTCAGACCTTTGATCCCCTGAGCTTAATATGGTCAAGTCAAGACTGGTAGCATCTTTCCAGGCTTGGAGATGTGGATCTCTCGGGTGTGGCTTGCATCTTTCCTAGGCTTACTACTCAGAGCAGCTACTCCTGCGGGACTGGATCTGGACCCTTTTGTAGGGGAAGCCGGGTGCTCTTCCTCCTGCCCTTCCTCAAGAGTTTAAGAGAAATAGTCATCAGTAGGTGGCCTTATCTGTTGCACACAATGTTGTATATCAAGGTTTTGCTTCTGTTGTAAGCATACTGTGCTTTCTGAGTGAAATGTCTTGTGCTTGGCTGTGGAGTGCTTTGTGCAAGTGTTTCATCACCTGGAATGCCAGGGCTCTGTTTCCACTGCAGGCCTGATTGCGGTGCTCCCTTCTCCACCTGAAGATCTTATGGATTGACCTTGGGACCTTCTGCACGCAAAGCACCACTGAGTGACGGCCCTTCCTTACTAACCTTGCCCAAGGGCACATCAGAGCATGGATGTGGCCTTGGGCAAAGTAGTTTCCATGCCTTTTTAGGAAAGGCTGCTGATTTGTGTGGCGTTGAGATGCACCTAGCATGCCAGCAGTGCTCAGTTTTAAAGATATGGATTTTTTTTGGTAAAACCAGCAGAGTTAGTTGGAAGTACTCATACACAGCAGCTAACTCGCGTAGCCAGGTCAAGCCAATATTATGTGGTGGGAACCAAACAAAGGACCCTTACTCCATATTTGGTATGATCAAAACAGGGCTGAGTTTCCTTACTGAATAGACTGCATAGGGAGAAATGCATGCAAACTGAAATTAAGTTCAAGGAGTCAAGTTATTGTCCTTCTGGATAGGCATCTGTGCAGAAGAAATAACTTCCCATAGTTCACATATGAAACTCTTTGCTGGATTCAAACTAGGGAGAGAGGGAAAAGACAAAGCAGCAATTTGTTACTATGTGCCATCAAGTCTCCTCTGATTTATGGTGACCCTGTGAATGAGCGACCTTTAAAATGTCTTGTCCTCAACAGTCTTGCACAGCTCTTGCAAACTCATGCCTATGGATTCCTTTACGGAGTAAATCCATCTCGTATTTGGTCTTCCTCTTTTCTTACTGCCTTCAACCTTTCGCAACATCATTGTCTTTTCTAGAGGGTCTTACCTTCTCATGATGTGCCGAAAGTAGGCCAGCCTCAGTTTCAATATTTTTGCCTCCAGAGATAGTTCAGGCTTGATTTGCTTTACAACCCACGTTTTTGGCTTTCTGGCAGTCCAGGGTATCCGGAAAGCTCTCCTCCGGTGCCATGTTTCAAACGAATCATTTTTTTCCCTATCAGCTTTCTTTACTGTCCAGTTTTCACACCTGAACATAGTGATCAGAACTACAAGAGTGTGGATGATCTTGGTCTCAATCTCCAGTGACACAGCCTTACATTTGACGATCTTTTCTAATTCTTTCATTGCTGCTCTTCTGAGCCTCCGAACAGTGTTACATTAATGAAAGAAATTGGGTGCTGGATTGGGGCTTTTGAATTATGTTTAAAGTCACCTGGTAGTCATATGGTTTTTGTGTCACTGTGTGCGTCCTCTTGCCTTTCCTTGTTTTTAAAAATTTCTTGCATCTGGTACAGCAAAAGAGCAGAATGCCACACAGGAAAAATAACCCCTTAAAAACCAGAGGTTTCCTGGCAGGCCAGGGAGACAGACATCTCTCCTTTTCATGCCCCTCCCCTCCAGCAGCTCCTTCTCCACACCCTGTGTGTGTTTCCCCCATCGCAAGCCTTGTCAGTTTCAGCTCCCCCCTCAGTTTGGGCTGGAGAATTATTATTTTTTTAGGTGTCCCCCCACACACACACCGCCTTTGAAACTGGAGAGAAGAGAAGTGGGAGGCAGTGGTGTAGCATGGGTTGCCAGCAGCACCCGGGGGAAGGCAAGTGTAGTGGGGGAGGCCCTGCCGGCCATTGGCTGGGCAGAGGAGACTGTGGCCATGGCAGTTTGCGTGTGGCTCCAGGGGCTGCTGCTGGCAGTGAGCACCGTGGAAGGAAGCGCCACCTACGCTGGGGACACCAGCCAGCCAGAGACCAACCCGGAGGCGAGGAGGAGAAGGAGCAGCAGCAGGAGCTGGAGCAGGAGGAGGAGGAGGAAGAAGAAGGATGGCCTAAGGAGGAAGACGACATGGAGGCGGGCACGGCCTGGGTGTTGCTGCTGGAACTGCTACTGCAGATTTTTTACGGCCTGCCAGGCCCAGATCTGCCCAGCCTGGCCTTGGTCTGCCGGGCTTTCCACCACCACTTCTGCACCAACACCATCTGGCATTCCTTTTGAAATTTTGCACATCCTAAGAATTTTGCACCTGGGGCGACCGCCGCTGTGCCCCCCCCCCCCCCATGCCACTGATGGGAGGTCAGGGCTGCTCTTTCACTCTGCAAGTCCCCCCCCCCCCAAAGTGGCATTCTGTTCTTATGTTATGCCAGATGCAAGAAATTTTAAAAAATAATAATGGAGAGGCTTGAGTGGAATTTGGGAAGGGAAGGTTGCTGGTGGGGGAGGTGTCAATGGCAATCTTTATTTATACCAACAGAGGCATTTACATATGTTAGTACTTGCTTACTCTAAGTGGCTTACCAGCCGGGGGAAAGTGGCAATGGGAGTAAGCCAGTGGGAAGGGTCCTTAAAAATGAGCAGGCATTCACATATGGGGAATGAATTTAAATGAATTGGTTCCACATCCAAATTAAAATAAACAGCCCTTTGATGGAAGAGTAAAAAACCAAATCAATCCACATTTCCATGTACGTCATGTATTTACTCCTTCTTCACTTCAATTTAAAACATGCTGAACCCAATTTAAATATGCAAGGTTTTTTGAAAAATGTAACTGCTTCCTAAATCTTTTTCTGATATCTTGGCCGTAGTCTCCACTTGGACTTGATGATGGAACCAAGATATACAAAATCTCTTACTATTTCAATTAGAGATGGAGGTATTTGTATATGAATATGAATATCCCTGCACAGGTGGCGTTAATGAGGGTCCAGCCCCATGGTGCCGGACGGTCCACTCACCGATCTGCCGCGGACGCAGACAGTGCAATTCTACGAATGGCTCTGCAGCGTGCGATCTGCTCGCCACTCCTGGTAGGAGGCGGGAGGACAAACCTCACTGCAAGGTCGAAGAGTGGCAAACAGATCGCGCGCTGCAGAGCCATTTGTAGAATTGCGCCGTCCACATCTGCGGAGGATCAGTGAGTGGACCGTCCGGACCCATGGGGCTGGACCCTCATTAACACCACCTGTGCAGGGATATTCGTATTCATATACAAATACGAATACCCCCATCTCTAATTTCAATTTCTTAATTATCAACGTTAAAGTTGCATAGTTCTATAGCCATGCTTTTTGTCTTCTTAATGTTCAACTGCAGTCCTGCTTTCGCCCTTTCTTCTTTCACTTCATCAAAGGTCATTTCAAGTCATTGCTGCTTTCTGCCAGTAAGATGGTGTCATCTGCATATCTTAAATTACTGGCGTTTCTTCCACCAATTTTCACTATTCTTTCATCTGAATCTGGTCCGGCCTGCCGTATGATATGTTCTGCATATAGATTGAACAGATAAGGAGACAAAATGCACCCTTGTCTGTCACCTTTGCCTATAGAAAACCATTCTGTCCCTTCATATCCTGTCCTCTGACAGTAGCTTCTTATTTACAATACAAATTACTGTGGTTCAACTCAATTCCAAAGAGATCAGGAGGACTGCTTTTACCTATTACTTGTTCTTCAAGAAGGTTGAGGGTTTGGACCCCAACTCTCAAGAGTTCTCTAAGAATTCCTCTGGCAGAATTCTGAGACTTCTAGCCAACAAACAGAAACCTACATTTCTCTCACCTGGAAGAGGCTGCTTGGATGTCTCAGGTCTTCTCGGGCCTACTGTTGTTAACCGGGATGGGATTTTTATTGGACAGTAAATACAATTATTTTCCATTCTGAGAGTTCTACCTACCTTGCAGGCACCTGACAAACATTTCAAGGTGATGCACCTGAGTGAAAGGCCTAAATTGAGAAGCTTAGCTAGGCCTAGCTCTGCCTGAACTTCCTGTTCCTGCCCCAATGCTAGCTGGGAGTTTTCTTTCTAAGCAGGACACTTGGGCAGAGCTAGGCCTAGCTAAGCTTCAAAATGCTCCAGTTAAATGGATGGCTAGAGCCAGCTGCCCACCACTGTCACTAAAGGCAGTTAAAGATGGCTAGGTCCACTTAGGGTTGCCAGATGTCTGGCAAAAGGAGGACATGTCCTCCTTTTTAGCCTAATATCCTCCGGCTTTTGTATATTTTATGTTATAATTTTGGATGGGACGGGGAGAGGTGGAAGGACGCCCCTCCCCCTGTCTTTCCCCACCCCGCCCCCCCGTTACCTGCCGCCGGCGCCGGAGTGCAGCTCTCGCCCCCTCCCACCGCAGCGGTGGCTGCTCGGCGATCCGCCATGCCCGCCCAGCCCACGTGGAGCCCAGAAAGGCAGCGCAAGCGGAGTGCCACCCACCGAGCCAGGCAGGAGCAAGCAGCGCCCAAGAGCATCGATGGGAAGGCGAGCGCCCGGAGTGTGTGTGTTCAAAGTCCCTTTCAGGGACTCCAACTCCCACACTCCCCAGCCTTGAACCTATGACCCTTGGGGGAGGGGAGGCTGCCTCGTTCGGCTTTGCCCGGCATCGCTTTCCCCCTGCCTGCGCCAGAGCCTTGTTTGGGCGTCCAGATTAGCAAGGTTGCCTCTGAGCCTGTGCAGAGTGTGAGTGGCCGGGGGATCCCGCAGCCAGGCCAGGGTGGGTTTGGGTTTATTTGCTTTGCTCCCAATCGGAAGCCGCTGTTTCTTGGTAGGCCCCATTCCTGTTTGTTAAATGAAACATTCAATATGTCCTCCTCTGTCCTCTTTTTTGTCTTTCTATGTCCTCCTTTTGGTACCCATGTATCTGGCAATAAGTCCACTGGAAGAGGAAGGACGCCACCGAAGGAAACGTTATCCAGGACCACTCAAACTCAGCCTGGCTGCAGAAAGGGTTCAAACAATGGGCGCTGCTGTATGTGTGTGCATGTGTTTTTAGGGAAGCAAGGAATCATGGGAATTTATCCCTCATGCTTCCCTAAACACACAGCCTTTCTGAATTAAAATCCAGGTTGAGTGGCTTTTACCAGCAGCTCTACTTGTGCTTGAGATGGAGTTTCTGCAGGTAAAACTCGTTATATCCATGCAGCCGAGACAAATGCCAAATTCATTCCTCTCCCATACAATAAAAGCAAGGACTGGAAGCTCTGGTTGATCTGGAAGCCAGTTTTCTCCCCCAGATTTCTCCAAGGCCCCAAATGCTATCCAGAACACCAAATGTACAATAAAATTGTATGTGGCCAGAAGTCTAAACAGTGCCGGGAGCCCCATGATCTCTTAAAAAGGTGAACTGCTATTCCTGCAGGTTTCCAGGAAGGCCAGAGGAGGGCCACAGGTCCTCAAAACTTTTGGGTGCTACATGTGCCTCTGCAATATTCTTTGCTTACCCCTTTTAAAGGGACAGGATATCTATCGTACGTGGGCTCTCTACTGCTGTGTTTATTGGATCAGAGCCATCTAGCTGTTTGAATTAAGTCAATGAATGGATTAGCTGTTGCCGGAAAGCAGCAAGTTTAAGTTGACTTAAAAAATCTTTAGGTGGCTAGCAGCCAAGGAGACTTTGCAGTTTGTAAAAAGGATAGGACTGGAGATGGTTGCCAAGTGAGAAAAAGGGGAGATCCAGGAGCAAAATAAATCCATTTCTCAGGGATGGCTGCAGGCTCTCCATTGGAAAGTTTCTCACTAGGGCTGGCATTTTGCTGCGTGAACTGTAGCCTCCATCCCAATAGGTCAGTTTTCCAAGTTCTGCATCTGAAGCTTGAGAAAGAAACCACAGGTGGCAAAGATGGAGGTTCTCCTTCAGACTTCGCAGTGAGAGTTGCTAAAAGCAGAAGTGTGAGCTTTTACACGCTTGCTTGCTAGTTGTTTCTTACGCGATCCAAATCCAGTCTGCGTGTGAGATGGCCTACTGAAAGAGACAACATGGTGGGTGGGTGGGTGTGCATACACGGCCAATGCTTTGTTTATGGGGCTGGAGGTGGTGGTTTTGGGGGGGGATCATCGTGCTACCTCTTTCAAAACACAGAACAACATCCTTCTCCTAGGTGTTAATGAATACAAAGGAAGCATCAGGCTCTTGTTCAGGACTGGCACTGCCACGGCGAGGAATGAAATAATCTCTGCAGGCAGGAGATGCTGTTGGGCAACATCCCCAGTCCCACAGCTGTTCCTCTGGAGCCCCTCAGCAGCTTCCCTCTGTTGAAGGATAGCTCTGCCGCCCAAAACAGCACATCACCTCCCTCAACTGTCTGCTGCCTTTGGTTCTTCAGAGATTTAGGAGTTCGCCGTCTAGAATCGATGATCATTGGTCTGGCTGGTTGGAGCATCTGAGAGCTGCAGTCTAAAACATCTTGAGGAACTAAAAACCATGGCATGAAGAATGTCATCCCCTCACCGGTGTCACAGGAATATGCAGCTGCCAGTCCAGCTGACTTCTTTACAGGGAAGAGGGAGGAGATGCCCCCTTCCCTTTTGCCTCAGGCACGAAAATGTCTTGGGACAGCCCCAGTCAGCTCTCTCTCTCTTTTTTTAACTGCATAGTCATTCAAAACATTTTTACCCCATTAGAATTCCCATTTTCCCCCATGGACCTGAACCAGGGTTACTGCTGGTTTGCTGCTGACTTCAATCACGAGTAAATGAAGTTTTTACTGAGAAAGAGGGAAATGATAAGAAAAGCACCAATTGCTTCATTTCTCTGGTTGGGACGACACACTTCCCTCAATCTGGTCTCCATGCAAAGTGATTTTTGTCACTCCGCACGACGCACACCTGACTGCGCTTTAACATAGTGCACATTGGGTGCCGTTTTAAGGCGTAAAAAGGCTTCAGCCAGGCAAGAGAGCCCTGCCTTTTCCACAGGCCTTGTGGCTGGACAGCGGCAGCCAGGGGCACCGTCGAAGCAGCAGCGATGCCGTCAATGGTTCGGGAGACACCACCACCACCACTGCCGCTGCACTCAATATGTGCTCCCTGGCCACGGCAGCCCAGCCACCTGCTGGACAAGCAAGACTTTCAGAGGAGGAACGGAAGCCTGGTGCATGCATGTGTGATGAAAATGGGGCTACCAAAGCAGGTGCCCAGGGCCACGTCGGTGCTTTTGTGCAGCCAGTGCTGGTCAGCTTTTGAGCGACTTCAGCCCTCGCCAACTAGCTTTGTTCTTGCTCGGGGAAGAGGCAGACAACAGCTCTGTTTTGGCCACATTGAAACACTGCTTCAGGTCCTGTCCTCACCAGCCCCAGGGAACAAGCTTCCTCCACACAAGAGCCTTTCACTTATTGAAAGCCTGCTATCTTACGACCTTTCAGCATTTTCTTTTTAGGCTAAACATACACAACTCCCTCAGCCATTCTTCACAGGGTTTGGTTTGAAATATCCTGCTCGCTTTCTCCTAGACCTGCTCCAGCTTGTTGGTATCCTTCTGAAACTCTGGTGCCTGAGATGGGACACAGTATCCCAGGTAAAGTCTGACCAAAGCAGAATAGAATAGTATTCTCACAGTAGAACACTTCCAAGCCCCTTGCGCTGCATGGTCTCTGGCTTCCTCTAGTGGCCATTTCTGGGAAATACACCACAGAAATACATATAAATAGGATATTTCTGGGGTTTTTTATTTAGTATTTTCAGCCAGCGGATAAGTGAACCAGCAGATACTGATCTCACGGATGAGGATAGTGGTGGTTCTACTGTACTTCCCGTCATTCAGACACTGTTGTTGATGCATTCCAGCATTGCATTTGCTTTTTCCCCTCCCATATCACACCCTTAATTTACATATGTTTAGCTTGTGATCATTAAGGTTATTCTGAATCCTGACTCTGTCTTCTAAAGTATTAGCTACCCACCTCCTCCTCTTTGTCTTAAAACTATAATGAATTTGATCTGTGTGAATATTGCACTGAGCTCTTTGTTACTTTTCCAGACAAGAGAGAAAACATACACATACAACACAGAGAAATCTCCAAACTGTATCTTCATAGTTCTTAGTCTGTTGCCCTGTACTGACCAGGCTGGTGATTTAAGGTCCCTTTTTTATTCAGCACTTCTGTTTCAGAGGTCTTAGTCCCCTGGGGATGTCTAGAGGAGCTTGAAGAGCATCCTAGAAGAATTACAAGTCTAGCCAATCCCCAGAGCCCTGCCTTGTTTATACCTCCAGGTGAATGCTATTGAAAGGGCCACCTGAGAGCTAAAGACAGAGCTTCTGTGCCAGAGAAATAACATCTCCTGAGCTGGTCACTGTACTTCTTTTTTCTGGTCTTCCTCCCTTGTTTCATATTCTGAGAACTGTGAAGCACATGGCAAGGCTTTATTAAAGAAAATCCAATATAAATGATAATGGTAAATTGCCTGATAAAGATAAGCAATACAGATTAAAATTACCCCTATTTAACCATGGTCACTGAATGCCAAAAGCTACAAAGCCTGATCCTATCTAGGGTAAATAAATCTGTCTGGTTTCAGTGGAGTTTACTCCCAACAAAGGATGTGCAGGTTTTCCAGCTGTAATAATGTTCCAACGATGGTTTGAAAATGGCCTTCCTAAAGTAGTGTGGACAGAGGCCTACTCTAACTATGAGTAATATTAGCATAGTAAATCACAGTTAGGGACGTGGTGGCGCTGTGGGTTAAACCGCAGAAGCCTCTGTGCTGTAAGGTCAGAAGACCAGCAGTCGTAAGATCGAATCCACGCGACGGAGTGAGCTCCCGTCGCTTGTCCCAGCTCCTGCCAACCTAGCAGTTCGAAAGCATGCAAATGCAAGTAGATAAATAGGTACCACCATGGTGGGAAGGTAATGGTGTTCCGTGTCTAGTCACGCTGGCCACGAGACCACGGAAACTGTCTACGGACAAAACGCTGGCTCTACGGCTTGGAAACGGGGATGAGCACCGCGCCCTAGAGTCGGACACGACTGGACTAAATGTCAAGGGGAACCTTTACCGTTACCTAAATCACAGTTAAAGGAGGCCAATTTGAATCCATGGAACTTATAGAGGAGTTGATTCGCCAATTGATTCAATGAGCCTACTCTAGTGTGATTTACTACACTAAGCAACAGGATTTTTGCCACAATGATATATATGCTAATTTATGTGTATAAATGCAAGTTTAGAAATAATTGCTACCATTTAAATCAAATGGGCAGAGTGCAGCCCTCCAGATGTGTTTAGACTACACTTCCCAGCATTCCTCATTCTTGACTCAGTTGGTTGGGCCGCTGGCCTGTGTGCCTGATGCACAGTCTACTGTCTACATGCTAAACATTGATGGGCCATTTAAAGGTCCTTGCTTTCTCTTCTCACTAGTCTTTAAACTGGACTCGAACTGGCCAGCCCTTGAAGAAAGAGTCCCCTGAAACAGAAACTTGTCCTCTGACAGCCTTTCAAATAGAGGATTGTCATGTGGAAAGCGGGACGCATAGCCACTCCCTTCTCTGCCTTGGTCTCATAAAACAAAAGTGGAAAGTACCTGTAGTCTCATATTAAAAAGGTATAAGGAGATAGGCACTGATAGGCCGTGGCAGAGTTGTGGGTCACTTTGCCCCAGGCACACTGGCAACGTGTGTGTGTGTGTGTGTGTGTGTGTGTGTGTGTGTGTGTGTGTGTGTGTGTGTGCGTGCGTGCGTGCGTGCTTGTCAGTGTTGGCCTAGTTGGAGTGAGCAGTTTGTGAATGAGGTCAAAGTGGCTGGGGTGTAGATTTTACTATTCCTTGTGCATCTAACTCTTCAGTTTTTAAAATAAATTATTGTTTATGTCTTGTTATGGATTATTGCTTCTTGCTACCAGTCCATGGAGCAGGCTAAGCTTTCAAAAACAATGTTTAATACATACTTAAATACAAGCATACAGGAATATGTCTCCCTATATCTCAGTACCGACCTCTTTTTCAGAGGACTTCTAATGAAACAACAGAGAAAAAAATCACAAATACTTGGGCTGCAACCCTCCAGGCCATTATCATTCTATAGTTTTATAGAGATGTTTTGCAGAGACGTAATCCATGGATGTCCATGGGACGGGGGTGGATGGGTGGAGAGCAAGAGGAGGGCATTTACACACACATCCCGGGAATCTTACACTTGGTATATCTTTAAATGTACACAGATAAAAATTAGGGTCAGGTCAACAATCCATAGGTATCATTAATAAGCTTTGCCCCCACCCCTTAATTATTTCTGCAGCTGCCATTGATGTCGTCCCTACCTAAACCTAACTTTTTTCTCAGCATGGGGCAATTACTATTAAATCAGACTTTTAAAAGTTCCTTTTTTCTTGTTCAACCTGGAACCATAGGGGTTGACCATGGAAATAGGCAATTATTGGGATAGAATTACTGTACTTTAATTATTATATTGTTATTATAGTTATTTTGATTGTTTATTACCTTATTGAATGATAATTGCTTACTGTATGTTTTTATCATTGTAATTATGTTATGGTTGTATTTTAACTGTTTTTTTGACTATTGGAATGCGCTCTGGTATACAGCGCAATATAAATAAATATTATTATTATTATATTATTATTATTCAGAGATGGGAAGAGTTACTGGTTGTGACTCCCACTCCCATCAGCATGGTTGCTGACTCTTGTGGGTTGAGGCTTTCCAGGAGTTGTCGTGTAAATTTTCAGGCAAAAACGAAAGGAAGAAAGAAGACAAAAGTGTTGTGGCACCTTAAAGACTAACTATTATATTTTAAAGTAAGCTTTTGTGGCTCTTCTTGGCCCGCTTTGTCAGACATGGGAGGTGGAAAACAGGGATCAACACTGTAAAACTTTCATGCTGGACTCTTTTTAAGAGTCAGTGCTCTCTGGTTGCATTTCACACGTGCCATAATTTATGACCTCGATTTCGTATTCAGTTCTGTAAACATCCCAGCAAGAGACACCAAACCAGGTTTCTTTGGGGGGGGGTTTCCCTGATATGCTTGCACAGACGAGCATGGTGACCTCTTCTTAAACTGCAACCATGACAGTCTAAGAAGTAACTTTCCCCATCTCTCCCCTTGTTTTGTTTCACTGTTTGTTTCTCACTGCCCCTAGAAAGCATTCTCCTCTCTCTTGGCCCCAGCCGGCCTAACTGAGGGGACAAAGTGGGGTCTGTTCCTTTGTACAGTGTTGGCAGACATTCAGCCCTCTGCTCCGGCCCAGCAAAGGGATGGAAAAATCACGTGGAAAGAAGGACAACAAATCATAAGAAATAGAACCAGAAAAAAAATTCTAGTCTTCTAAGTTTCTGTTCATCCATCAGAGCTCTTTTTTGTGAGCAATTTTTCTCCCTGAAGCTGTCCTTCACCCTGCTCCCTTCTTATGCCCTCTAGGCTTAGCTCTCCAGCCAGCCAGTGATTTGAGACAGACGAAGCAGGCTGGGTTCCTACCTAGAGGATGTGAACGCACACAAATGCTTTGGAGACGAACTGTCATTAGCCCAGGGCTTGGGGCTCACATTGTGCTGGGAGTTTCTAAGGTCACAAGGAAAAGCAAAAATGACACAGTATGTTTTGGCACACAGCTACCGAGTGAGCATCAGGGTTCTGCAAAGCAATGCACTGCAGAGGCCTCTCCCAACTAGGTAAGACAAAAGACTTTGTAACTCTGGTTACAGGGAGATGTCTTGGTTGCAGCCAAATAGCAACCGGCTTGAAAAAATTGCTCTTTTTGGACTTCAACTCCCAGAATGCCCCAGCCAATATGGTCAGAGGCTATACTAGCAGGGAAATGTTGGGACATGTACTCCAAAACGTAATTTTTTCAGGTTCCACAAATAATGTGGTTACTGGTTATATACACTCTGTAGTGGTGCATACGCTGAAAAACTTCAGGTGAGCCATGTGGCCTAAGTTGGGCCTTCTTTTGGAGGAAAGATCACTGGAGATGGGACATCCTGTGTTTTTGTTGACAAGAAGCTATATTACAAGTATGCAAACAGGAGGGAAGTGGAGACAAACAGCAGAAGCCTTCCTAGTCATCACAATCTACTATCCCACCAAAGCAGCTGTAGACATGAAAATTCCTGCAAGATATCATTAACAGCAAGATTTTAAGGAGCTAAATACACTCCTAGTTAATCTGAGATTCCTAAACAGTGTTATGTTGGTGAAATCTTATCCTGGAGCTGAGGTAAACTAAGATCATAATCCTGTTGTTACTATTGTTCATCTCAAATTACAGAAAATGCAACAATGTAAAAACAAAAAGCATATAGATTATCCAACTGTATGTATCCATTGTTAAGGAAGGGATTCATGAAGGCATCAATAAGATTGTGCATTTAAATAGCTCAGATATAAATGTTACTTGTTGTAATAGAAGTGTTAGTGAACGGGACAGCAACGTAAAAGGTAGAAATGTAAACAAACAAACAAAAGCCCAAGGGAATGACATATTAGAAATAATGGAAGAGGAAAGACAACATCAAATACAGACAATTTCGTAAGAACTTCTGTAATAAAACTAGAGAAGTCAAAGAAAAATAGTATTTTGAAGACTGTGCGGATAAAGAAAAGGAAAAACAAGGATCCATGGTTCTTTCAGTGTGCATGAAAAGATTAAGGAGATAGCAGGAATAGTCCAAAACAACAGCAACAACTGCAATAAATGGATAGCAATAATTGTTTGACACTTGATGGCAAGAGCAAAATTGGCAGAAGCAATTTCAGGCAGTTAAAGCTCCTCACTCTGTCCCAAGGTTCCCAGTGCTTCCCCCCCCCCCCCCCCAAAGCAAAAGGGAGACTCAGAGACCTTTGGGTCCTAAAATGGAGGAGAACAGAGAGCATTTAATTAATTTAAAAATATGAACTGATTACCTCATCAGCTTCCAGTGTGCAGTTACATGAAAAGGATTTGGACCTCTGTTTAGAGCTGCCAGGTTTGAGGTCAGAATTGCCCCCATCAGTTGCCCCAATCCTACTTCTGGTAGGAAAGAAACAAGCAGGAGCTTAGCTAGATCGGAAGCTTCTCTAATCAGCTGAGAGCCATAATACTTACTTTTTTGGAGCTGCAGGCCAAATGTAAGTAACTTTTCCAAGCTCTGGATCAGAATTAGTGAACTCCAGCTCTTACGTTCTTATTTATTGCAGAAGTAAATAAGAAAGGCCTCAGGTAATGAGGTTGGGAAAAGGACCTTCATTTGCAGTCTTTCAAATGTCCTTCCGTTGAGGAGAGAGGAGGTTTCTTTTCATGTGATAGGAAGGCCCTGTCCAGTGTGCTAAGGCCTTAAAAGTCTGGTCAGCAGTTCTTTTGCTAATACAGCACAATCCTCCTGACACACCCCTGGAACCATTCTGTCTCAGCAGATCAGTAATTACATCAGGGTGAGCAATAAGCACAAACGGGATGGGCCCGTGGTGGCAGGCCAGCCCTGGATGAAATCACATTTCTAGCTTCATGTGACCTCGTCCAGAAAAATTCAGATCAAAAGACAGGACAGGGGCCAAAATCAGTGTTAATGGCAAAATGTGGTGGACACTAAAAAGTCACTTTAGCTGAGCTCCAAAAGATTACTTTGTTGGGACCTCCAACTAGAACTGCCCACTAGTTATGCTGTCTGGGACATGGTGGCACTGCAGGTTAAACCGCAGAAGCCTCTGTTCTGCAAGGTCAGAAGACCAGCCGTTGTAAGATTGAATCCACGCGACGGAGTGAGCTCCCGTCGCTTGTCCCAGCTCCTGCCAACCTAGCAGTTCGAAAGCATGTAAATGCGAGTAGATGAATAGGTACCACCACGGTGGGAAGGTAACGGCGTTCCGTGTCTAGTCGCGCTGGCCACGTGACCACGGAAACTGTCTACGGACAAACGCTGGCTCTACGGCTTGGAGACGGGGATGAGCACCGCTCCCTAGTGTCGGACACGACTGGACTAAATGTCAAGGGGAACCTTTACCTTTACCTATGCTGTCTGGAGGGGGGGGGGGGGAGGAAGCTGTGCATTAGAAATGTGCACAAACTGGAAAACCAGTGAGTGATTCATGATTCAACCACCGAGAGTAGACCTTTGGTCTAGATGGGCGGGATAGAAATCCAATAAATAAATAAATAAATGATGGTTTGTGGTTCGTGGCTACCCACAAAACATGAACTATAATGAATCCCGCAAGAAACTATCCAGTTCGTGGTTTGTTTTTTGGGTTCATGCTGGGGGGAACTGCTCACCCTCCCACTGCCCCCATCCGCTCCCTACCTTATTTTGACGATGACGCCACCACCTCCAGGCCTAGTCCTGCTGCCTCTGAGGACTGTGGCGGTGGAAGAAACGGTGGCTTAAAGGTATGGTGGGGTGCGAACGGGGGCAGTAGGAGAGGGGTTTGTTTGGGGGTCCCCTTTTGCTGAACAAAACAAAGCGCTGAGGGGAAAACTCTTCAGCACTTCATTCGTTTTGGCAAAATGGGATCCTCGAACCGACCATAAACTGAACTATAAACTGGCCCAGTTTGAGGTTTTTCTGGTTCACGGTTTGGGTTGTGCCCCTCTCTACTGTGCATCATTCACCCCCAAGAGAGGGTAGAGAGCCTTTGCCTTTCCAGATGTTTTCAACCTTTCCTTGCTGGATTAAGCCCGAGACAGCATGGTCTATGGCAAAGGATTATGGGTGTTGTGGTAAGCAAGACAAATGTTAGTTTGATATCTATTTAATTCTTTTTTTAAAAAAAAAATAATAATATATATATATATATATATATTTAAACTTTTACTATTGTTTGTTTTGGGAATGTGAGAATATATTGAAATCTTGGAGGCTGGTTTTCAAGGAAATGAATGAAATAATTGAAGTTAAATACAGAAGCATGCCCTAGAATAGTGCTTTTATCAATATTTGATAGGGAACAATGGGATCAGACAGGGAAATAATTAATTATAAACTTATTAACAGAGGCAAGATTAATGATAGCAAAGAACTGGAAAGTAAAGCATGATTTGTCAATGAAATGACTGGTATAAAGAAGTTTGGAATAAGCTAATCTGTGATATTAAAGTCAAAAACAACAGTGGATGCCGTTTCGTCCCTTCAGCACTGTCTGGAGGCCGTATTGAAATGGATGCAGGTGAATGGTCTGAGGCTGAACCTGGACAAGACGGAGGTCCTGAGGGTGGGTGGCCCCGACATTGGTGGTTTGGGAAACTCCCTCTCCTTTGGGGGGGTGACTCTCACCACGAAGAGTGAGGTTCGCAGCTTCGGGGTCCACCTGGATCCGGCGCTTACCATGGAAACCCAGGTAGCGTCAGTGGTCCGCACCGCCTATTTCCATTTTCAGCGGATTGCCCAGCTGCGTTCCTATCTTGATGTGGGGGCCCTCACCACTCCGGTCCATGCGCTTGTAGTCTTGAGATTAGACTACTGTAATGCGCTCTACGTGGGGCTACCTTTGAGATTGATGCGGAAGCTTCAAATGGTGCAGAATGCGGCGGCCAGACTTCTTACTGGGGTGAGAAAACATCAACATATCTCCCCTACTCTGGCTGCCTTGCATTAGCTGCCCGTTCGTTTCCGCATTGATTTCAAAGTACTAATGATGACATATAAAGCCCTAAACGGTTTAGGACCTCAATATCTGGCGGAACACCTCCTCCCACCTAGATCTACCCGAATCACTCGCTTTAGTCAAGATGGGCGGCTGAGGGGCCTAACGCCGAGGGAGGCCCGAAGAGAAAGAACAATAAAGCGGGCCTTCTCGGCAGTGGCCCCTCGCCTCTGGAACAATCTCCCCCCAGAAATTTGTCTGGCTCCCTCGCTGGGTGTTTTTAAGAGCCAACTCAAGACCTGGCTCTTTAGGCAGGCCTTCCCTCCTGTCAATACCTAATTTATTTCGCCATCTTTAATTGTATTAATGTTGTTTTATTTTATTTTGTTATTCTTAGAGTGTTGTTAGCTGCCCAGAGTAGACTTCGGTCTAGATGGGGCGGGATATAAAATAAATAAATAAATAAATAAAAACTGTTTGATAAATAAGTATATTTTTAGTGATATTTGGTGAGTTTTTATTGATTATATATTAATAAAAGAGAAGTGTTGTGTACGTTCACAAGATTCAGTGTAGTTTTGGAAGGGGAATGGGACTTCATAAATGGAAAAGAATTTAATATATCTCCGAATTGTCCTGATGGAGGGGGGGGGGACTGTTTGTGTCATTGTATCGTTTATGTTGCTTTTGTTGAGTTTCTTTGTATTTCTTTCCTTTTTAAAATTTAAATTTACAAATTTTAAAAAATATTGTTTCTTTGTCTTGGGTCCTCTTGAGGAGAAAGGCAATCTTCTTCTTCTTCATCATCATCATCCCATCACTGAGCAGCCTCAAAAGTACAGAAAGTATAAAACTGTGAAGTATCAATTAAGGCAATAGAATAAAAAAATATGGAAGCAAGATCAGATCCTCCTCATGCGCATACTAATTTCTACCACTGGAATTGTTCCCAGATAGTTGGCTACCGACTTAAAACAATTGCCAATAGCTGCCATTTTGCTGCCTGAAATTCCAAAATTGGTAGTTTTGCAAACATGTCATCTCACTTGCAGGTTCTTAGGACTTATTTTATTTTATTTATTTATTTATTTATTTATTTTTAGATTTCTACCCCGCCCCCCTAGACAACGTCTACTCGGGGCGGCTTACAAATGTCATTAAATATATAAAACATTAAAAACATTAAACAATTAAACAATTGAAACAATAATATAAAGTATTCAAGATGGGAATAATAAAAATTAAAAGACTAGAATTTAAGAATTGACAGAAGGGAAGGCCTGCCTAAATAGCCAAGTTTTTAAATGGCTCTTAAAAACACCCAGCGAGGGTGCCAGGCGGATCTCTGTTGGGAGGCTCTTCCATAGTCGAGGGGCCACTGCCGAGAAGGCCCGGTTTCTAGTTCTTTCTTTCCGGACCTCTCTCGGCGTTAGGCCCCTCAGCCGTCCCTCCTGGCTATGCCGAGTAATTCGGGTAGATCTAGGTCCTAATTTTTAGGCTTGACCCTTTGACCTGCCTCTTATGTACCAGCGATGCTCAGAAATAAGAAGTGCAATAGGATGATGGTGGTGATGATGATGAATGAGGGGATGGGATTTTTGGATGAGCAGGGAGGGGGGTTGTGAAAGCACCATTGTTTGGGGACAGCAGCACCAATGTGGTTTGGAAAGTACTATTTCTTCCTAACCAATCCTTGTTCTTTCTCAGTTTCTTGGTGGAGTTTGCCATGGAAGACATATGGAGGTATAAAGGGCCCCTGCTCTGACACTAAAAAGAAGACAAGTTTGGGATTCCATCTAGTGCCTTCTTTGGGATGAAGCAATGTTCAAAAAAGGACAAAAGATATTTCCCTCCCCACCTTTCTGAGGTCCTCGATTGCTGCGCTAGAGAATGTTAGGGGGTTAAGGGTTTAAAACCTCCCTCCACTCATCAGTTTAGAGCTATATAACTGCCATGTTCTTTGTCTGCGACCCACCCATTCCCTCAAGCTGAAGAACAAACTGGGTGTTACAGACAGCTCATTGTATGCATTCCTTAAGTGTCACAAACTGTCTGATCATAATCTCAGGAGCTTTTCTGTTCTGCAGCTTGCAAATGAGTTTGCATTCTGAGTGCTCAGAACAGGATGCAGACTGTGTGCCTGAAACACGAAAGGCTTTCTTCATTGAATGATGAATTACTAACCGCAGAGCAGTGGTTCCCAACCTTTTTCGAGTTGCAACCCCCTTTTATAATAGCCAAGTAACCTGCGACACCCCCACCCCTCGTTTGCATTAAAAGGCATTTTTAATGGGACAAACTCATCCTTTTTCGGAAAGTAGAGGCTTCTTTCTCCCCCAAAAGGGCCTGTTTCTGACACACACACATGCACGCTAACTTTAGTATCCCATTCTGAAGGGTCAAGGAAGAAATTATTTAACATGGGCTACAATACATACAAGGAGACCCACAGTTCCCCACCCCCATAAGACACCTTGTGACCGTCTTGGGAGTCACAACTCCCAGGCTGGGAAACACTGCCGTAGAGTCTGATTTGACCCTCAGAGTGCACCTCACCAGCTGCTTGGGGAGTCCTGCTTCCCAAGTCTGGGACCTTCCAGGCCAGAGGACGCTGGGCTGTCAGGCTCCATGGACTCAGAAAAATCCTTCCAAGTTCAGCCCCTGTCACCCCCCCACCCTCTAGGAGCCAGTGGCTGCATAACAAGGCAATGACTAGATCACTGATAAATGGGCACTGACTTGGGCACTGATAAATGATAGCCAGAAAGGCTTCCAAATCAATATGATTTGAGACAGGCGCAGCTGTAAGAGCTGAGATCCTCTCAGACTCATGAGAGCCCATGTATAGGTTTTGTGCAGGACTAACAGCAGGACTAACTATAGGTTTTGTGCAGGACTAACAGGAGGGACATGGTGGCGCTGTGGGTTAAACCACAGAAGCCTCTGTGCTGCAAGGTCGTAAGACCAGCCGTCGTAAGATCGAATCCACGCGACAGAGTGAGCTCCCGTCGCTTGTCCCAGCTCCTGCCAACCTAGCAGTTCGAAAGCACGTAAAAATGCAAGTAGATAAATAGATAGCACCACGGTGGTAAGGTAACGGTGTTCCGTGTCTAGTCACGCTGGCCACGTGACCACGGAAACTGTCTACGGACAAACGCTGGCTCTACGGCTTGGAAACGGGGATGAGCACCGCCCCCTAGAGTCACACACGACTGGACTAAATGTCAAGGGGAACTTTTACCTTTACCTAACAACAACAGCTTGGCCACTGCTAGCCTTCAAGGCTTCTGAAGGCTTCTGCACCATGCAGAGAACAGCTCTGTTCTGTTTCTGGACCTGGTGGGACCTTCTGCAGTAGCCCAACCAAGGCCTGCCTTGCCTCCTATAGCCTCACTCTGCTTTGTCGTCCTTTATTTGGGATGTCTTGGCCCCTGTTGCAGTCACTTCCTCTGTGCCGAGTCAGGATTGGGCTCTTGGTGTGTAGGCAGGGGAAGGGACAGATTAACAAGAATGAGAATGGAGAGATGGGCCCTTTTAATTTAACTTCAAGCACATTTCCGTAAATTTAATGTCCCGTGGTGGATAATCCCCCCCAAACCCAATTCATCCCTACTTTCTCAGGAGTGGACACTGTGCAGCCTCCCCCCCCCCAACAAGCCATTCTACCCTCTCTCCATTTTGAGAATTAAAAATGGTTGCAAAAATGAGCTGCGCAGCTTTCCTGCAGCTTCTGCAGCTCCACAGTGGGGTTTTTTCCCCTTCCTGGTTAAAGCATGATGTCATTATCTAAATGGTTTACAGTTGATTGATATTTTATTGCTTAATGAAACTGTGTAAAATCACATTAAGGATCTTCATTGTCCTAGGACATTTTGAGTATCTCTGCTATTCTTCCATGGCGGACCCTTCCTGCCTCAATGGAGACGATTTGTTTTCTCTCTCTGTATCCTGTTGGTTAGGGGGCAGTTTGTGCATCACACGATCAGAGAACTGGGTTGCTCTGATGGCCAGGATGTTACTCCGGTTGTCTTTTCTCTGTGGCTTCTAAAAACCAGTGCAAGAGTTGATAATGCATATTGCATATTAATAATAATAAAAAAGGAGAACAATTGTAACAAAATCCTAATAATTATTTTAAATGACTTCGAAAGGAGAAATATTTAAAATAAAAGTTATAAGTTTATCAATCTTCTAATTAGCTATGTGTGTCTTGCTATTAGTTAATAAATTGTTTCATGTGGTAGGGAAATATATTACTGAGGAGACAATAGTTAAAATATATTTTTTTTAAATTGGAAAGATGTAAATTAAAGCTGATGACCCACTTGCCCTTATCTGCCAAAGAACAGATGGGTGCTAGAATACCACCTGTAAAGAGAGAAAAAAATAGCACAGAAGTGCTGTGTTTCAGGATTCTTGGGAAAATGATGATTTCTCTGTAGAATTCAAAGGCGAGCCAATTTGCCTGATTTACAAAGAATCTCTGGCTGTGATTAAAAAAAAATAAACCTTGAGAGACACTACAGCAGTAAACAGGGCAGGTAGCTAGAACGTCAAGGCCAAGAACACTTAGACAAAGTTGATTCACAGAGAAAAAACACAGCGACAGATTTTTCTCAAGGCATGGGAAGAACAGGACAACATTATATGTTGGAGTTGTGCTGTCTGTGCACTTCTGGTGAGAAAGCTGCTTTTGTGCAGTGAGGGGGAAATGGCAAAAGAGATTATGATAATCAGGGGAGATACAGAAAGATCAGGTGTTGTACATGTGTTTGAGAGAGGAATCCTGTCTTGCCAAACTCTGGCAGGCCACATGGCAGAGGACATGGGAAAGGATCTCAGTGAAAGTACTAAGAAAGTTTATTTTTATTCTCTTGCCATCAGCTCTTACTAGGAGTACTCACCTAGCAATATTTCTGCAAGGAGTCACAGCAGATGTAGAGGAGAGAAGAAGAAGTGTTTGCTCTTGTAGCAATGCCTGCAAAGGAGACCATGTGTTCAGGTAAGTTCTGCTGGTTGTGCAAGAGGATGGTCTACCCTTTCACAGGCTTGCTTGATAGGTGGGGAGCAGAACTGTGGACTGATGACCTAGACCCGTTCCCGAGACTCAAGGAGCAGACACATGAAACAATGAATGCCTGGGAATGCATTAGCTTTCTCAGAAGTTTCCAAGAGAAGTCTAAAGAACTATGCCTAAGGAAACGTGAGTTAAATCTATTTTCAATGTTATTTAGCACTGCCACATCAGAGGTTCCAGCAAAGTACCGTGCAGCACTGAAACTAGTGCAATATAAGGGCAGTTGGGAGTTTTGTTTGCCATCTTACATGCTGTCTGTGGTTTGAGTGACTGGGAGGGACTTTTCTGGGCGATTGTCTATCTATCCAGCACTAACCAATCGTTCCTTCCAGCTTTTGAATTCAAAAGAGAGCCTCACCGCTGAGTGCTCTTTCCCTCTCTTTCATATGTTGGATGCAGTTGTTTATGTGTTATTGATCTGTTTGGTTGGTAGCTAAGTATGTGTGCAATAAAGAAAGCTGAATGTACAAGTATAAAATTTGGCTCTGCCAAATGGCCCTTGGTTTAGCTGAGGTTGGCCACCTACGGTCTAAACCAGTGGTTCCCAACCTTGGGTAACCTATGTGTTCTTGGACAAAAACTCCCAGAAGCCTTCACCACAGGCTGTGCTGCCCAGGGTTTCTGGGAGTTGCATTGCAAGAACACTTGAGTTACTCAAGGTTGGGAACCACTGGCCTATACAGTTTCTTTCTCTGCTCTGCCAGCATTCGCATCCAGGAAGCATATGGATTCTTATCAAGCAGCTTACCTTGTTTTTTCTTTTGTTTCTTTTAAGTCTTTTATTTTAAAGTTTGCAGGTCAAGATCCTGGTATCTCTCTGCAGGACTGGGAAAGATCCTTGCCTGAAAATTTGGAAATCTGCCACCACCACCCAATATAAATAGCTAGGAGGATCCGTGACCTGCCTGAGTGTAAGTATCAGTAGCCCATGGCTAGGTGAGCCCCAAGACCAGAGACCACCACTCATATAAGGCAGATTATATTCCAATGATTCTGTTTAAATCAACCCTTGATTTAGAACCACGATGAGGATTGGAGAGTCACTTGGACATTTTAAAGAAAGACTGCTCATTGATTGATCCTGGGTGTGATCCTTCATATTTCCAGGCGGAGCTAAGAAAGATCCATGCCTGAAATCCTGGAGCCCTGACCCCTGCACAACTCCCTCTGCATGGGCCCATCATCTAACTCTGTATTAGGAGCAGCTGTTCCTACCTTTAAGCATTATAGTTTCAGTTTTGCTTTGTCCACATGTGTTGTATTTAATTACTCATCACTTGTAGAGCTTATTTCTTCTGTTGTATATAAAAGTGGTTGGAATCAAGTGAAGACTTGCAGAGGTTGGCTTACACTGCAGAAGGCTGTTCACCCCACCCTCAGTAATCCTAGAAGAGAAGGCCCTACAGGAAGGCCCTACATACCTAAGGCTGTCCATTCTCCAGCCCTTCCTCACTGCTATGAACAGCTGCATGAATTGCAACCATTCAACAAATGTAGCTTTTCATACATGGAGTTGGAAAGAGAGGGACAACTTCACTTGTTGCAATGCTTCTATAGCTTCACCTGTTGTTGCTCGTGGTTTGGACGATGGTTCTGGTCTGGAAGCAATCATCTGCAGGGCTTGGAAAGTTACCTTTTAAGTGCTGTTAGTTAAAACTGGAACAGGTTCAGAGGAGGGCAACAAGGATGAGCAGGAGACTGGAAACCAAGCCCTATGAGGAAAGACTGAAAGAACTAGACATGTTTAGTCTGGAGAAAAAAGAAGACTGAGGGGAGATATGATAGCACTTTTCAAATACTTGAAAGGCTGTTATACAGAGGAGGGACAGGATCTGTTCTCGATCATCCCAAAGTGCAGGACACAACATAATACAGGAAGACAGATTTTGACTGAATATCAGGAAAAACTTCGTAACTATTAGAGCAGTACAACAATGGGACCAATTACCTTGGGAGGTGATGAACCTCCAATGCTGGAGGCATTCAAAATAAAATTGGACAGTCATCTGTCAGATCTACTTTGATCTGGATTCCTGCATTAAGCAAGGAGCTGGACTCGATGGCCTTATAGGCCCCTTCCAAATCAATTATCCTATGATCCATTGATTCAGTGAAAGTTATAGTCCTATTCCTCTACCATAGATAGCAGTATTGTAGTTATAATCTCAGAATTTAAAACAACTTGCCCATTTCTCCAATGAAACTTTTGAATAGCTCTTCTAATTGAATTATGGGACTATAGAATTGGAAGGGTCCCCAAGAGTAATTGAGTCCAACCTCCTGCCGAAGCAGGAAATGTTGGCCAAAACATCCCTAACAGGTGGTCATTGAACCTCTGTTTAATAACCACCAATGAAAGAGACTCCACTGCCTTCCGAGGCAATCAGTTCTACTGAAAAGGCAAGCCACTGCCTTTAGTTGTCTAAGGCCACAACCAATCCTAATTGGACAATTCAGCCAAAAGCCAGTTGAGCCATCACTGGGCCAGCTGAAACTGTGCTGAATCCCAACCTTGCCCAGCCCTGTGGTGCTGGAAATTACTTGGGACTGCCCTTGTTGTAGCCTAACTTTATATCAAGAATTGTAGGTGTCCCTGGATTGTTAAGCAGCTTGGCCCTCTGGTAGCTTGGCCCTTCCTTCCCGGCCTTTCTCCGTCTGTTTTTGAACTCTTCTGCCCGCAGTTCTTTGTGTGCTCTGTTGGCAAATCTCTGAGATCACCCATCAGAAGATAAGGGCACTGCTTCTGGGAATTGCAGTCCAGCTGCATCTGGAGGGCCACATGTTGCCCACCCTGTTCTGAGCACATTAGGCCAAAGAGAGAAAGAGAAAGAGTTATATTCCTACAGCTCTCATGAGCCTGCTGGTACCCTTTTCATCTTACCTTAGAGCCCACCTAGACTGGCAGATAGATCGATATATGGATCACTGTTGATAGGGTTTGGTTCAAACCAAATGACAGTGTCCACGTGGAGCATGCTCAGTGGTCATGCTGGCTGGCAGTTGGATAGGAAAGAGATAAGAAAAAATATGTTTCCTTTTGGGAGGCAGGTGGTCTTTGGACCCATGGCAGAGAGCAAAGTCTGCTTCCTTTCAGCTCGGTAGGCAACAGAAACTTATTGCTAGTAATACTGATGACTTACTGTTAATAATACTCTTCTGACGATTGGCAACCTAGATGCACTTCTTTTAATTTCACATTTTTGTGTGTATTTTCAAAATTTACCCACCCATGGACTGAAGAAAGTTTTTGCACATTTTTCAGGTGTTCCCATTTTTCCATACCCATTTTTAAAATGTGTGCGTCTTCTCAAACACATCTTTGATTACAAACAGTGTTTGCATCTGCCTTCAGTTCTAGAGGAGCAAACTGGATGAGCAACAAAGCCAAATTTCTCAGCCTCCCTGGCTTACGTTTGTATCTGGTCCTGGTTTCCTTGATAGGTTTTTTTTTTCTCCTTTCCTTCCTTTTAACATAACCTGCCATTACTGCAGAGCTTAGGAAAGCTTTTTTTTTTTTTTTTTTTGTTCTGTGACACCGAATTTGCTAGCCAAGTGGGTGGCTATTGTGGCTCAGGGATTAACCTTCCCCAAACGGTGGGTTACTGGAAGTCAGGCCAGAGCCAAGGAAGCCTGCTGGAGCTCTGCTGAGTGAACTGGGAGAGAAGAGCTAATAACTGCTCTGATTAGGCAGAATTCCCAGCCACAGAGGTTTCTTCTTTGCTGTCCCCCATCCCCTTTCAGCGATAACCAATAATAATATAATCCCTCTAATCCTTTCCCTTAGGAGCTTGCACTCCGCATGCAGACAAGAAACCGCCAGGAGCTTCTGCCTCCACTGATAACTCTTTAACAATTTGGGCCTCTGTGGAAAATAAGCTCTTTGGGTTGCCTTTTTTTTTTTTAAAGCAACTTGCTCTCCCGTTTCCCTGTACAGAGAGTAGCTTTGAACCCCCCCTCTCCCACTACCTACAGCTTTGCTAGTCTCAGCAGACTGACACACTGCAGAGCCAGCTCGACACCCGTGCCACTCCCAGCCCACTCATGGTTGAGTCATTCATGAGCAGCAGTGAGATCAGCCTGCGGGTAGCTCTGCTCATGTCCCTTCTGCCTCCCCATTTCCAGATGCAGGCCACCTGAAATTTTTCCGTGCCATTAGCTACGTTTGGGTATTTTGCAGCAAAAGTCATGATAAGGAATACCAGGGAGCCTCAATGCCACTTCAGGAGAGCTATCCCGAGACGTTTTGCAGCCCGAATCCAAGTTGCAATTGTTTTTTCCCTCCCAAAGCCAAGGCACATGGTACATACACACACATACACAGATTTGTGTTTTGGTTTATTGTTTTGGGACCAGTTGTCAAAATATCAGTGACAAAGTCATACATTCAGAGACCATACTATGTATTCTTTGCTAACAAATATTCATAGCATGGTCTCTGGCTCCCTCTAGTGGCCGGTTCTGATAATACATGTGAAAATATTTTTTTTTTCTGGGTTTAAAAAAAAATATTTTTAATACTTTCAGACCATGGATAAGTGAATCAGTGAATACTGATTCTGTGAATAAGGGGGTCCCATTGTATAGGGTAAAAAATAAAGCAAAGGCAGCAGAAAAATTGAGAGAGAGCAAGAGAGAGCTAGAGAGAGAGAGAGAAGTAGCCCAAGTTCTCAGGATCCAACCCCTTCACAGTAACTAGCTCTTTGCATAATAAAAATCACCCTTACAAACATCTTAAGTAGAAAAGGTATAATTACTTACAGTTACAATCTTCAGTTAAAGTCAGAAGTATAAAAGAAAGGAAAAAGAAAGAAATTGCAGTCATGGTTGAGAAACTGAGTCCACCATGGACCCACATGGTGGAATGTCAGAAGTAGAAAATTACATGTCTGCTTTGGTCAGAGGTCAGAGAAGAAGAGGAAGAGCAAACAAACAATGGAAATGAAGCAAACAAACAGAAAAAGAGAGAGAAGGGGCAAGCCAGAGGTGGAAAAGAACTTTGCTCATTGGTTAATGTCAGAAGACAGTCATCTTAGGACCCGTTCTCATTGCCAGAATAAACTGGCAGAGGTATCGTTCTTTTCTGGATTCAGGTTAAAGTCATATTGACTTAAGCCCCAAACCAAAACTTTTGTGCTGGGGTGTGTGTCCTTAAGTAGAAAAGCTGACAAGCTTTTAGTTCTTCCCTCCTAAGCCAGAAGTTTTCACCCTCACAATTCACTCTTACATCCACTCTGGAAATCTACTCCTTGCCCTGGACAACTTTAGAAACAACGTGAAGTGGCCACAGCAGCTGCCGGTTCTCCCATTTCTCTAAACCTTATGGCCTGGCATTGACATCAGAATTGTCGATGGTCAGTACCGGATGGCGTAAAGAGGTCAGCCGAACCAGGGCTTGCATTGCAAAGACGACACAACTAGCCTATTTGCATATTTGGGGTAAGCAACATGGCACTTTCCAGATGTTTTTGGACTGCAATTCCTAAACATCTTGGGCATTTGTACTCCAGACACATCTGGAGTGTACCACATCACAGCTCCCTGCATGATTATTTTTATTTATTTTTATTTATTTATTTATTGGATTTCTATCCTGCCCATCTAGACCAAAGGTCTACTCTGTTAATTTTTGTTAACCTATGCAATGATGATGATGATGATGACTGGACACTCCAGAGATGTCTTTTGTTGTTATCGTTGCATCCTTGGAACAAAGCTATTTAGCCGCTCAGGTTTGGCAGTTTTCTCAATGACCTGCTTTTTTCTGCTCATTTCAATAGCCTGCCCTCTTCCTGCACACAGCAGTCACTGAGTCATACTATACTTTACACTTCAGATGTGTTCGCTTGTGACTACCTATCGGCCTTTGCCATGGCAAATACAAAGCAGAAATGACAACAGAGGCGCCATGTCCAAAGGCTGAGGAGCTCTTTGGATATTTAGAGGCAGGGGTTCAGTAAGACTCTTCCCTCCCTGCCCAGTGAAGGCTCACAGGGGTTCAGCCTCTGGTCCATGTCTTGCTTTTGGATCAAATTTCAAGCATCAGGGGAAAACAAGCGTGTCTTCTTCAGGAATTAAAAAGCACCGATCCTCTGCCTTTGGGAGATATCGTTGGCTATGTATGTAAGTCAACAGCCCTCTCCCAAGTCTTTTTGCAGCCTGAGAGAAACCTTTCTTTACCCGGATCAGAGAGCCACAACATTCAAAATCAAGGATGCCTATGAAATAGAGGCAAAATCAAAAACCAACTGAAGACACGTCAAGACAACAAGACTATTTTTGACCAGAAGACGTCAGGGTTTGAGATGCGCACAGAAACTTTCCTTCAACCTCAGCTGTCATCCAAGAGCTTGGCATCCATGAAGTGGGTGAGTTCAGTGCTGTTCCAGAGCAACGCTTCTGGAAGTGAAGGATTTGCCAGCCCAGGAGACCCCCGTGTGTGCTCACACAAGGCTTTCCAACTCTTCAGGGAGGCTCCTTCTGCGTCCCCTGAGACAAAGCTGCAAAGGGCATTCCTCTGCCCACACCCATTGTACCCTCTACCCAAAGCCGATCTACTTATTTTGGCTCTTGAGACAGAAAATCCAACAAGCACACCTTTCTGTCTCCCAGGCAGTAAAATGCAATACTACACAATGCTGCCTTTCACGGGAGTCAAAAATCGACAGTCTGAGGTAGCTGCAGTAGAACCTGCTTTGGTCTGCAGAGTTAAAGTGATGCATGAGACAGATTTAAAGTCCTTTTGCTTTCGGGTCCAAAATGCACATCTGTCTTACAAATGCTTCCCTTTCACCTCCCTCTTCTGAATTAACAAAGGTCTCAGTGTTCACGGAAGTAGCTACTGCACCAATGGGTGTGTGTGTGTGTGTTAAGAACAGGTTTGTAGATGGAACTGCTCTGCTGTTTTAGTTGTCTTATAATTTGCTCCTCATCTGCTAAACTTTAGCAACTACAGCCATGAGATAAAGTTCATGGTGCTTAGAGTTCCCTGCCCTCACCTTCTCACTCTCTCCATGTGTGTGCGTGTGCTTGCTTTAAATCTCTCTTCTTTCATCCCCAAAGCCCTGAACTGGCATCACATCTTGCAACAAGGCAGGGATGGCGCAGGATGAGGCACGTCAGCCACTCAGAGACAGCTGCCCATCCCCTTTTGCTCAGCTTCTGCGACCACACCCACCTGATGGGCTCCATGGCTCCCTTGCCCAGAGCAAGCCTGCCTGCACTCGCCCAGGCACAGCTGGGGACTTGAGCGTGGCTAAACGTGCAGGAGAGAAGCAAGACAACTCAGATGGAGGAGCTGCAGGACCACACATCGCCACTCGATCAGCCTCTTAGGTTCCGGTCTGGATCCCCTTACAAGACCCACACCCTGAGCAACCACAGACCAGGGTCCATATCACATAGCATGCATTAGTTAGCCCATAATAGCCTTTAGCCATGCTATGCCAAACTCACAGTCAGGAGGAGGTTTGCCAGCAAAAGCGAGGGTGGTACATTTCGGGCTGCTCCAGCGATTTGGCCTGTTCTGCAGAAAGTAGTTGCTGTAGAAGCACGGGGACAAAGCCAAGTATCAAAGCTGGCATCATTTAGAGAAGCAAGAAACCGCTGGTATTTCAGAGTGGTCTGATTATGCCTCTGTAGCATTTATACCTTCACCTGTTAGGAGGTTTTGGAACTAGACTGCTGTAACCTAAACCAGTTATTTCACAGAATACTATTATAAACCTTCAAACAACTCCCTTTCAGAGCTTGGAAAAGTTTAATTTTTGACTATGATGCTCAAACTCCCCCAGTCCCTATGTCCATGCTCTGCTCCCTTCTTCAGTCCTCCCATAAGCTGGAGTCTGAACATTTTCCTATCAGAGGAGAGGCTCCCCTTCACCCCAGACTTAATGCTGAAGCCCTGATGGGGTCAGATTTAGCTTGGGGGGGGGGGGGGCTAACGGTTCTGTACAGTTTTCTCTCGCTTAGACCCCTCCTTAGATTGTCTGTCTGTCTAGTTAGTTCATACTTCTGCAAACTTTGAATTTACCCCAAACCAAAGGCCACTAATGCCTCCCTTTTGCATGTAGATGAAGCCATTAAGGCTACATAATGATTAGCATAATGATTTGCTGCTAAATGAAGCATTAATTCATTCTCTCACCATCCTGCATCTTCTTCTAGAGCCTGAGGTGTGCGGATCTATTCTAAAGCAGGAGAGGGGAAATTTTGGCATTCCAAATGTTTTGAACCTCAACTCACAGACGTCCCTGTTTGCATAGCTGATGGTACAGGATGGTGGGAATTAGGGTCCACAACATCTGGAGGGACAGAGGGTCCCTGTACTTGCCTGAAAGCTGGGGACCAGGGATATTATTAGCTTCCCATCAAGGAGATTTTGCTTTCAGCTGCTCTCTGATGGGCAGTCATTAAAGAAGAGTGTTGCTTCATAGCACAAAGAAGTAGTTAAAAGCTGGACTCAGAGGCCTGGGTGCAAATCCCCACTCAGCTGTGAAACTAACTGGTAATCTACAGTCACTGTCATAGTATGATCTCCCTCACAGGGTAACTTTGAGGATAAAGAAGGGAAGAGAAGACCCGTGTACACTACTCTGAGCTCACTGAAAGAAAATAGGCAAATGGGGTCACCTGCAGTGTTTCTGATTGCCCTACAGATATTAAAAGTCCTGGGATCTTCTTGAGAAAGGATTTCAACACTTTGGTTGACAGACTGAAATTATTCATTAAGCAAAGTTCCTGTAGCTCTGTAAATACCAATTCTTAAACTAGTTAAGGTTTATTGTATAGCATCCTCTTTACTATCAGAGATTGACCGGTTTACTCCTAGCAAACAGAATTGCTGGTTCATTTGTATCCTGCTATCACATGCCCTCACTCAGTCAGGTTCTCCTGTGTCAAGGGTATCTGAAAGCCATGGATGAGACCTGGAAGCTATCTGGACTGATACCTCATGCCATCTTCCAGGGAGGGGGACTTGAGTCACAGGACTCGCTGTCGAGCCGGACTGAAGTCGTACCAGTGACTCCACTCTTTTTATTTTTAATGACTTGGACTTGACTCGTGACTTGGAACCCACCCACCCCCTCTTTTTTTTCTGGGGGAAAAAAGCTTATTTTTAATAGGGACTTGGGACTTGGTACCAAAGACTCAAACTCGGACTTCAGGCTCAGACCCAAAGACTTGCCAACATTCCTGCTATCTTCCTTTGGCACTGCTGGGCCTCCCTATGCTTTTAGTTTCTTCCTGGCACACCAGGGAAGATAGATCTTGTGAAGTCTTTGATATCCCACAGTGCTCATAATTTGCCAACCTTGTAGGATTTACTTTGCATTGGGAAGTTTGCTTTTTTGGGCTTCAACTCTCAGAATCCTGCCCTAGGATGACTCAGTGATTCTGGGAACCACCAGAGTCATAAATGAACTTTTCCATTGTCTGTTTCAATACCTTTGAAGTCTGTCCTTTCCTCCAAGCTAGGAATCCTCCCACTGATGCAGCTCATTATTATTTCACACCATTATCATGTTCATAACTGTTCTGGCCAAATCATCAGCCCGTGGCCAACTGATGAGCCTCTTCATACTAAGCTAGGAAGCTGCTTCGCCTAAGGTGCCTCATGTTTTTGTCTTTTGTTTCATTTTGTTTCTTTGGATTTTGCCTGATATGCTTGCACAGACTAACACAGCAACCTCTTCTAAAACTGCTTGGCCAATAGGCATGAAATCTGGCTTCCAGCTTGGTGGAACCAGTATGAGCTTGTATTCCACTGGCATAATACTGAGGAGGTCAGGATCAAAAAACTACAGTCATAGAGCTATAGAGCTGGAAGGGATCTTGAGGGTCATCAAGTCATTCCCCCACCAATGCAGGAAACCCACAGCTAAACCATCTCTGACAGGTGGCTATCCATCCCTTTAAAACAAGGTAGGAAGATCTACATTGTTGGTTCTCCTTGATCTCTCAGCAGCTTTTGATACCGTCAACCACGGTATCCTCCAGAATAGGCTCTTGGATATTGGGTTTGGGGATCTAGCACTGAACTAGCTCTGATCCTTTCTCAAGGGCCGTATCCAGAATGTCCAGTTTGGGGATGAGTTATCGGCCCCATGGACCCTCAATTATGGGGTGCCCCAGGGGTCATCAATATCCCCAATGCTGTTTAACATCTACTGTATGTTAAGCCACTGGGAGAGGTCATCAGGAGATCACCTATTTGTCCTATGTAAAGTGCAGAGGGTCTTATTTTGCTTTGGTTTTGTATCTTGTTGGAATGTTTACAGAACCAGACTTCAAAAGAACTGAATAGCAAACAAGAAGCATGGATCATTGCAGCTGTGAAATGCAACTATACCCCACTCTCCCTCAGAGCCTTGTATGAAGTCTCTGTATTCTAACTCATAAGTCTGAAGAAGTGGACGATGTTGCACAAAAGCTTGTATTAAAATATAGTCTTTAAAGTGCCATGTTTTTGCTTTTGTTTTGCTTTTGTTTTGTGTTTCTTGTGGAAATGCTTGCATAGACTAACATGGCTACAACTCTGAATTTTTTTTTATGTGAGCTTCTGGGGACCAAATCCACTTCCTTGGTTTGTTATGCTTCTTTGTTGTCTTCTTACTCCCCACCCCCTCACATTTTTGTGAAATGAGAGCTGGTCTAAAAAGGTACGAGGCTGTAGGCATCCTTCAGTCTCAAGAGACTATGGTAAAAAGGTACGAGACATACTATTTTCTGCAAGAAAACCCTGTCTAGATCAGAGTTTGGGGGTGGTTTGGTTTTTTTAAACTAAAATACCCATAATCCATCAGATAGAATGGTCAGTGACTTTGTTAGCCAGAATAATCTGGCAATTGTAGCCCTCTCTCCCAAAATAAATCTCCCATGCTTTGGTCTACGTAGATCTGTTCATTACTTGAAAAAGGCTGTTACACCCAGGTCAACTCAGGGGGAGACAGGATTTGCTCCTCTTGCTTTAGTTCATACTGTGGGGTACCGGAGGGGAAGCAACTGTTCAGAAAGAGCTCCCACTAATAGATGAAGCCTTGGCAGGCATTAAACAAAATGAAGGCATTAAACAAAATATCATTTGAGACAGGAAATGCTGGGAGGTGGCAGCAAGGTGCTAAAGGGGACAGAAAGAGGGGTGCAATGAAAGATGTGCTGAGATCCCCAAGCTAGCTTTTAAGAGCAGTAGATGCAGAGTTTGGAAAGTACAGCTTCCAATATCAGGATTCTGGGAGTTGTAGTCCAGGGAGTAACTTTCATACACTCTGGGTAGACAGTGCGGAAAAAAGAGATGCAACTGAGAGAGAGTCAAATGGACACTGACCATCCCTTTTTCATCCCAGCATTGATTGCTATGAGGAATGTAGGAATGGAAAATTAGCCTGTTTCATTCTCCTACATTCATTTTTATTAAAACCACAAATTCTTCCTATCCTGAATATGAAGAATTTTGAGAATGTTGGCATATACTTAAAAAATGAACTGAAAGGGAATTCTCAGTCATCTGTACTGGCCCGGTTCAATAGGTGCAACTGTTCCCAGCATGGAAGTGGCCATTTTGTCCCTACCTGACTGTAAGAGTTGAAGATGAGGTGCCTCTCGGGGGAAACGGGGGACAAGACTGAATGCAGAAAGATTCTAACCCAGATTTTAAGACTAAAGAATTTTAAGCCCTGCACCAGGATGCACAAATTTGTCAGGTTTGGGATCTTCCTCTGGCAAAGTTTTTTATTTTTATTTTTTATTATTATATAACACGCAAACAAACAAAAATCAAAGGAATACAAATACGGGGGGGGGGAGGGAGGGAGATAGAACAGAACAAAACATAAATACAGGGAAGTATTTGCAATAATATAATATCTAATATAATCTTGACTCCATGGCTGTGTTACAATACTAAAATCCATAACCTATATTATATTCTCTACTCATGTTTGTTTCTGGGCCCAATCATAAAACATTTTCCAGCTTTCTTTAACATATATTCTCGGATTCTCACGTAATGCCTCTGATAAGCTATCCATTTCTGCAGTATCTAATAATTTTTAAAGAGCTCCTCTATCTTCGGATTTCCCTGATTTTTCCATTTTAGGGCCCAGATCAACCTTGCAGCTGTAAATATGTGCAGCAACATATATTTAATTTTTTTATCAACGATTTCTGGCATTATATTCAGCAAAAACATTTCTGGTTTAAAAGCTATTTTTTGTTGTATAATTCCTTGCAACCTTGTAGCTATAAATATGTACAACAGCATATTTTTAATATATATTTTTAAATCAACAATTTCTGGTATTATATTCAGCAAGAACATTTCTAGTTTAAAGGCTATTTTTAATTGTGTAATTTCTTGTATAATATCTTTTTTATCTGTCTCCAAAATCATTTTACTCTGTCACATATCCACCAGGTATGCAAAAAAAGGTCCCAGATTACTGACAACATTTTCAGCATGAGTTGCTAACCTCTAACAGCCTTTTCTCTGGCAAAGTTTTAAGATTTTAAGTTTGTCTCATTCCCAAAATGAAGCAATCTGTAAATTTTGAAAAATTCTCATCAGACATGAACTGAAACAAAATCCTTACCCATCCAAGTATAACCTAAACACTTTTCAGTGAGTCATTCAGTTTTCATCACCTTGCAACCAGGTTTAGCTACACATCGCATGGGCACAATATCAAGACTAATTTTTGTACTTTCTATTCCATTTTATGGACTTGTTCTGTTTCTTTCTCATCCCCCTCCTTTTTTGGTACCACCTTACCTACTGAGGAGTTCTGGAGAACTCAAAAGCCTGTAAACTTACCAAAGAAGAGACCAACTATGGAGTTCATTTTTCCTTGGGTACTTTTATAAGCACTGGGTCCTTCTCCCTGCTCCAGAAGTAGACAGAGTCCAAAGAGGAGGGTGTGGGAAGAAGGGACCAATTCCTTCTCTGTTTCTAAAGAGGAAGGGGAAACACTGGATCCTGGAAGATTTACAGCTACCTCTACAGTTATTCTGGGTAGGATTCAAGGTGTGATGTGCCATTTAGAGCAATCTTTGCATTCACATGCAGACAAGGAACTGCTGGATAGCTCAGTGGTTTAGGAATCTGGCTGTGGAGCCGGAGATTAGGAGTTCGACATTAATGTAACACCCCTTTCTTTACGATTTGAAGCAAGAAATGTCCCTCTTTCAACCACAAGGGAGAGGGGGGAAAGGCTGTCTCCTTCCGAGCAAAGTATTCATGTTATTTTTGTGGTGGTGGCGGCGGCTGCTACTAGAGATTTATCAATATCTGTTTTAAAATATATATACATATTAAGGGTACAAGCACAGTGGCCGTGAAGTGGCCATAGTGCCCCAAAACCCAGCCCCTTCACAACGGAAATAAATTGACAGCAACATTCACACATGCTGAATGTTGAATGAAGCAATACATGATCGGTACATTTTAGAACCCTCATGGTGAGGTGTGAGACAGGAGACGAGAGGGGTATCCCACTCGCCAGAGAGCTGTCCCTCCTCCATACCGAAGAGAAGGAGATACAGACTCAACCTATCCCAGCACCCAAAAAGACAGAGCAGTGAGGGACAGGAACAGACGAGCTAGAAGGGGAGATGCAAAGACTGATTGTTGAAAGGGCTCAGGGAGAAACGGGGGAAAAGAGTGGAAGAAGAGGGTGGAGGCGGGAACAACAGAGATAAAAAGGAAGGAGGGGCAGTTACCACCAGGCTGGGAATGGGTATGGATGGAAGACCCCTGGACTGGGGCTTGGGAGAGGTTAAGAATGCCCAAGGAAGAGGCCGATTATAGGAGAAGAAGGGAGATTCCCCCCCCCCCCCAGACCGTCCTATTGGGGAGAGGCTGAGGCAAGAGAGTGGAGAAGGAGGCTTAGAGAAGAAAAGGAGAAAGTTGAGAGAGAAAAGAAAGAAAGATTAGAATGGAGGATAAACAAGATGAGGAGGAAGGGTTACAGGGAGGACCCTGGAAGGACCCTACACCAGAAGGATGTCCCATGTGGAATGACGGGCAGGATGACAAGACCCTGCCCTTGTTGGAAGGTGAGACGGGACAGACAATCGCCGACAACCTCTTTACAGACTGGCCGGGCCCGTGGAATTCCTGTGAGAGAAACCCGTTCTTAAGCGACGATTGGAAACCCCTTCAAGACCTGTTGTCGGAAGGAGAAAAGCGTTGGAATCATGTTATGGACACTGGTTACTTGTTAAATACTCCAATAAATATTTCACCTGTTTCAAAACAACAAAAATCTCCTGATTTCTTTGAAGCAAGTAGGGAGCCCAAAATCGAACCCTCACACGAGGAGGAAACAAACCGATTACCCGGGCAAATGAATCAATGTCAGCTATGTGTCATGAGAACAGAAAATTTTGAAAGGATCCTAATAATGGCCAAAACAGTATAACTGGGGTTCTTCTTGGCAAGTGTGACCGAGGACCTTTCCTTTAAAAAAAAATATAGCCAGTGATCGAAAAATGTGCAGAGAGCCATGGAAAGGGGTTGGGCTGAATCATGATGGCCTGAATGCCATGAAGTTGCCAGCAAATAGATCAGTACTGACCATGCCAAAAGCAGTCCAAAATGCGAGATAAATCACTGTCTGATCACATCCCTTAATCAGCATCACTGGCGTGCAAGGCAGCCTATCTAAGCTTGGCAAAAGACATTTCTGAAGCCCTGCAGCAAACCCAGCAGTTTCTAAACAGTGTCTCCTAATATATTCCAGGAGAGGAATGAAATGGGAGCAGTCCTGGCTTTTGCATGTGTCTCTTCGCCTGCTCCCCTCTGCTTCCATGGCCCTCCTAGTGAGTTTTGTTCAGGACTGAGCCGGGCTGAGTGCCACTGAGGATTTCAAGACCTCAGCATCTGGGAAAAGCATTCACCCAGCGTGTGCCTCGTCCGTTTGCAGTGGGAGAATAAAATTAAGGCCCTTCACAGCTGGCTTTTGTGAGTGAGTCCTACCCAACCCCAGTACTTGAGGGCCTGGCAGAATGCGGGAGGGGCATTTGTGAACCCCACAACACAAAAAAACATACAGCATTTTCATGACCGACCAAACAGGGCTACCAGGAGTGCTTATATAAGACTCCTGTTCTCACATCACTGTCACACAATAGCTGTGGAAGCTCTTCCCTGCCTGCAGGACTCTGCTAATTTCTTCGGCTGCAGCTGACCCTGAACTGATTTCAAAGCAAAGATCTAAGTTATTTTAAAAATGTATGCGGGGGTGGGGGCAATGGCACAACTCACCCTAGAAGGCTCCTAATAAAGGGAGATCTTTCACAGTTCAAAATGAATCCCTTCAGCAGTGGTTTATGCAAGGAGCAAGCTAGCCACTGAATGGGTCTGGTAGGTGTTGGCATTTACACATGTGTGCATGCACGTGAATGTGCTGAATGTGTATGTAGTCAGGGACGGGCAGCTCTGCGGGTCTGGTGGTCAATTTTCTGCTCCCACGACCTTCTGCACAGACTACCAAACATGCAAAAATTGCAAAGCAAACTGAGACACACACACAGAAAGAAAGAGAAACCAGAAGCCTTGAAACTAGCTTATATGTGAATGCACAGACATCTATCTGCAAAGACCATATTTTCTCTTGCTCTCTCTCTTCATCTCCCATATTAGACCAGGGATGGCAAACTTGTGACCCTTTGCCTATGGTTGGACATAACTCCCATCATGTTGCCTGTGGCTGTGGGGAGTTCGAGTCCAACTAGAACTAGCAAGCCCCTGTTTATCCCTGTTGTAGTGCGGCGTTAGGGAGCACTGCCAGTTGCTGCTGAACTCCATTTCCCATTAATTCCAGTTAACTTGGCCAATGATGGATATGATGGGGACAGTAGTGCATCAACATTGGTAGGACTGAAGATTTCCCAATGCTATTCCAGAGGTTTTGGGGAGAGGACCAGAACCAGAACCTGGAAAAGTTACTTTTTGGACTGCAACTCCCACAGTTCTCTGGCCAGCAAAGCTGATGGTCCATCTGGCTGAAGAGGCGTCGTCTATAATAATAACTTGCCCAGGCTCTGGTTAGAATCTGCAGAAACGTCATCCTGGGAAAGAGATTACAGCTTGTTCTGGATGGCATTGCACTTCCTCTGAAGGACCAGGCTCAGAGCATGAAGTTGCTCTTGGAAGGCAAGCTGGTTGCTGTGGGCAAGACTGCCTTTTCCAAGCGTCACCTGGATCACCAGCTACACCCCTTCCTAAAGGCAGGCTGCTTTAGCCACAGAGGTAATTAATTTGTCTTTCCCTTTCAAACGACTGTAACATAATCTATAGAGGGTTGCTCTTAAAATGTTCTTGGAAGCTACAGCTGGTGCAGAATGCAGAGGCCAGTCGGTGTGTTAGAAATCTCTGGTCTTGAAACAATCACATGATCTTCCCATTTGTTTCCAAATTCAAGGCAGGGAACTGCTTTTGACATACACATCCCTAAGCAGCTTGGGACCAGGATCCCGTCAGGGTGGCCATGTGTTTTAGGGAAGATGGTCCTCCATTTGAAAAGCTGTCCTCTTTTCTGGTGATGCTTGTCCTTCTTTTCAGTGACATGTAAGTGGTCACCCTACTTCTCAGTGAGTTTACCTGGCCGAGCAAGGAATGTAGAGGCTTTGCTCGATCAATATATCTAATCAGCCATCTTTCATTTTTAAAGTAAAACTGGTTGGAGTGGTGGGGGCGGGCAGTGGATTTTGTAAGAAAAGATGCACACCACACACACTTATATAACTACAGATGCATGGCAGGAAGGATATGGATTGGATATGGGTATGGCCAGTTCTAAGTCACCTTAGGCCTCCTATGGAGAGTAAGGCAGCAGGTATGTTACATACATTCATACATGAAAGAATGAATGTCAATTCTGTATAAACTTAAGATGTGAGGTCAGTCCCAGGAATTAAAATTCTCAAAGCACTATCAGACCATTCCTCTGAAATAATTGATTGTTTCCAGCTAGAAATTTAAATAAATATATAGTGACCTCTATTTATTTTCTTTCTGCATATACTGATTTGCAGAAAGTCACAGAAGATGCAAGGCACAGGGCGTTTCAGAGAGTTATTAAACACTATGCCTTGTTCACTTGATTTATATCCAATCTTGATCACAACAATGTGTCACAAGGTAGTTCCTAGTCACAGTCTTGGGCAATAAGATGATCAGTACTGTATTTCCACTAAAATCATAGTAATAATGTCAAATGGTGGTGATATTTGCATACATTTGTTTAAATGAGCGTATGCAAATTTAATGTAGAATGTCCTCCTTTTTTGTGACATATATCTTCCTTTTTGGTGTTCCTTCTTCTCTGTGTCCTTCTTTTCAGTTACATCCATATTTCTTTTTGAAGATGGAGAAGAGGCCAGCCTCTCACTACGTCTTGGCCAATGAGAGGTCAAAACCACATTGCATGGATGTTGGCAAGTCTTTGGGTCCAAGTCCCAAGTCTGAGTCCTTGGTACCAAGTCTCGAGTCCCAAGCCCCAAGTCTGAGTCCCTATTAAAAACAAGCTCTTTCCCCCAGAAAAAAGGGGTGGGTCACAGGATGAGTCTGAATCATTGAGAAAAAAACAACCAAGTCGAGTCACCAGTGCCACTTAAGTCTGATTTGACAGCAAGTCCCACAACTTGAGTCCCCATCCCTGCCCCATTGTTCTGAAAGGCCTTTGGTCTTCGACATTAATTAGCATTTAAAATAAGTTTTGTTTGTTTTTAATAGTTGTAAAATAGATTAAATTGTTTATTTTTAAAAAAAAAACAGTTTTAAAGGCATTTCAGAGCAATGCGGTTTTGACTGTGCATTGAAAACGATTGCACACTGAATCATGCTTTGAGAACCCCGGTGACTGGAGATTTATAATGAACAAATACTACAAATTTAAAAAACAAACAAACCAAGAAACCAATAGCAAAAGGATTAACTGTTTTTTAAAAGGTAACCTTCCTCTCCAAAAGACCAATTGATACAGGAAACCAGGGACTATTCCTGGTAGCTAAGGAGAGCTTAAGCCTATGTTCCTGTATATAATGAGCCCCGTGGTGCATGCAGTCAAGCTTCTGCTCATAACCTGAGTTCAATCCTGATGGGTCCAGGTAGCTGGCTTAAGGTTTACTCAGCCTTCCATCCTTCCAAAATTGGTAAAATGAGTACCCAGCTCACTGAAGGGCAAAATGTTACTTGCATAATTGTGTTGTAAATCACCCAGAGAGTTCTCTAGCACTATGGAGCAGTATCAGCTGAAACAATAATAAAGATGATAATACTGTTGCATCAATGTCAGTGTGGACAGGATTCTCCCGGCAATGTTAGGAATGCATGAATATTCCTGAACTGGCAGCCGGGTCCCACAGCAAGGAGTTACACTTGTCAGAAGCAAATGCATCCTCTACTCTGCTGTAATGTTCCTCCTCTTAACATTCCCAGGGCCCTGAGCACATTTCTCTCCAAAGTTCTTTCCCTCCTGGAACTTGCGAGCCACAACTGCAGATCTTTACACACACCCTATGCAACAGTTGGCTTCTTTCTCTCTTCCTGGGCCTCTTTGAAGCAGAATCAAGCCACTGGAGGGAGAATGCTAGAAAAAGAAGAAGGTGTCCCTGCACAAATTCCGCCCAGCGCCTCTTGAGAGCCTCACAAGGTCAATGCACTTGCCTTTCATTTTATGGGGAAGCAATAGAGAAACCAGAGCTGTTGCAAAAAAAGAAATGGAGCGGGCAGAGAGATTCAGCATGGACTCAAAGGGAAGGAACGGTGTGGTTTTTGAGCTATGAAGCGCAGAGCTGGCAAGGGGAAACGTGGCTTCCTTCAGACAACATCATGATTGTAGGAAATTCGTATTTAAATTCGTGGGTATTTAACTGACAGAGTACAGCAGCCTAGAGTTGAGCTTGTGACTACTGAGGAGTAATAACTCCAAGGACTGTTTTGAAGCATCAGGTGAAGAGAATGCAGGATGCCGAAGAATCCAAAACCTAGCAAGAGAAGCCCCTAGTGCTGGCATCTGTGCCTGCAGGTCTGCTGGCAGTTACTTCACTTGCTAAGGAGGAGGATATAATCAGGGATGGCAACTTGAGTCAAGGGACTCATGGTCAAGTTGCACTTAAGTTGCACCCGTGACTCGACACATCTCCCACCTCCCCCAATGACTTGGACTCAACTCATGGCTCAGAACTCACCCATTCCCTCCCTCTTTTCTGATGAAAAAAAGCTTGTTTTTAAGAGGGACTTGGGACTTGGTACCAAAGACCCTGACTCTGACTTGGGACTCGGACCCAAAGACTTGCCAACATCCCTGGAAATTATCTCTGAAAAGGAAAGGAAAAAGCCTGAGAGTACCAATCAGCCTATGGAGATTAAAAACAAACAAACAAACAAAAACAAGAGAAAGAACACACCTGGGAAATCTACCTGTTGTCTTCCACTCTAGCCAGATCACATTCTACATATACTGGTGTTCCAGTCCAATAGTAGATGGAGGCAGAAACTGGTAGCAGGGTTAGGTGCCATTGTTTGGTCTTTGTTGAGATACACAAAGTGCCTGGGATTAACCTTGATGGACATTTCTATCAACTGGCAACCAACGCATGGGTCTGTCCATCTATCTTTCCATCTCTCTGTCTATCTATCTATCTTGATGCGACCTTCTTCCTGGTGGAACACAAGGCAGTTCATAAATTGTTTTAAAAAAAACCTCAAAGCACAGTAAGTTATAACATTAAAAACAATCAAAATATAATATTAAAACATTTAGTTTAAAAGCACATAAAAACACAAATAAAAACCATTATATGTAATAGTAAACAGCAGTCCAAAATACAAAAAACTCTTCGTTGATCAATTCAATGGTTAAAAGCCTGTCTTAAGAAGAAAATCTTCATGTCACCTGGTCTCTAGAGAGTGTACATTCCACTGAAAAAGTTCTCCCTTGTGTCCTCTTCAAAAGTGCCTGTGAGGGCAGGAGGACTGAGAGAATGGTCTCCCCTGGAGATCTTAAGTGCCAGGGAATCTCATGTAATTTGAATAGAAACGCAATGCCATGAATTGGATGAATTTTCAGTAGAAGGAGGAGGAGGAGGAGAGAAAGAGAAGGTGAAGAAGGTGTTTCAGAAAATGAATACAATACCACACTGGAACGAGCAAGTTATACTGGATAAAACAATTGTGTTTAATAAACCAGAAATTACACTTCTGGATAAGCAACAAAGAAAAACATACTGTGACCCAGTCAGGGCTCCCTCTCTATAGCCACTGAGACACACTACCTCTCTTATCCTGGGGTGAGCGAGTCCAGCAAAAAAACAGTTGTGGTGATTGATGACTATGGAGCCTCTTCAAATCCCGTCTACTCAAACTCTGCAGTGTTTCCAGGAAGTTCAAAAAAATCCACAAGACTAGGCACTTAGAACATACAGCCTTGCAAGACAGCTGCCACGACCCCTGTTAGGCATCCTTCAGTCTTGAGAGACTATGGTAACGTGCTCCGTATGGAGGACTTGGAACAGCGTCTAGTATGGCTGAGAAGGCCAATTCGAGAGTGACAATCTCTTCCACACTGAAGACAAATACAATTTGTCCCCTGTCCAGCTCCCTGATTTTGCTGCTTTCGGGACTGCCTCTTTGCCTCGGCCTGCTGGACAAGGGTCTCTTCAAACTGGGAGAGGCCGTGATGCACCGCCTGCCTCCAGGCTGAACACTCAGATGTCAAGGTTTCCCATCTGTTGAGGTCCATTCCTAAGGCCTTCAGATCCCGCTTGCAGATATCCTTGTATCGCAGCTGTGGTCTCCCTCTGGGGCGATTTCCCTGAACTAATTCTCCATACAGGAGATCTTTTGGAATCCGACCATCAGCCATTCTCACGACATGCCCGAGCCAACGTAGACGTCACTGTTTCAGTAATGTGTACATGCTAAAAATTCCAGCTCGTTCTAGGACTACTCTATTTGGAACTTTGTCCTGCCAGGTGATACAAAAAATGTGTCGGAGACAGCGCATATGGAACGTGTTCAACTTCCTCTCCTGCCGTGCACAAAGGGTCCAGGACTCACTGCAGTACAGAAGTGTGCTCAGGACACAGGCTCTATAGACCTGGATCTTGGTATATGCCGTCAGCTTCTTATTAAGCCATACTCTCTTTGTGAGTCTAGAGAACATGGTAGCTGCTTTGCCAATGCGTTTATCCAGCTCGACATCTAGGGAGAGAGTAAATGACCCCTACATAAACACAAATACTTTCCTATAGCTGGTTGAGGCAAGAGCTGGGTTTAGTACCACAAACGTTCTAAGCTAAGTTGCTTGAAGAGAATATTTGTGTTTTATTTAAAGGAAGTAAAGGGAGCAAAAAGGGGGAAAGACAAAAAGTTCCACAAAGTTACAAGGAGGCTTCAAAATTACTTGGAGGAAAATACAGAGATAGTCAAAGGCAGTTCCAGCGTTCACACCAAAAATAACAATGGCAAAACCTATCTACCTGATACCCACACACCATAGTGCAGGGGCCATGTAGGTCTCAGGCATGCAAAGGGTGCATCCTTACAGGAACAGCAGTAGAGAGGGGCACAAACCACCGTTTCAAAACTGTTGCTCTTATTGTTTGTGGATGTACAGCCCAGTCTGACCCAACCAGTTTCCTAAGTATATTATTTATGGCAGCAAATTTCTGTTTGGTGTTTAGATAATGTTTTTTTGTAGGCCAATCCAGAATTATCCCCAACCACTTCGGGGAACAGCAGTTTTCCAAAATCTTGCCTTCCCAGTTAACTGAGAACTTCCCCTCTGCTCCTCTGTTCTTTAAGTGGAAGGCACAGACCTGTATTTTTAAAGGGCTTGGTTTCAGTTTGTTGTTTTTACTGTATAAGGAAAGATCTTCTAATGCAGAGGTTAGCTGATGCTTGATGGCCTCAAAGGTTTTCCCCTGGACAGTCAAGGCAAACTCATCAGCATAGATGAAACTCCTAGAGCCTGCGAAAAGCTGGGCTTGGTAGATGAAATGAACTGGAGGAAGGAGGGAGGAAAGCAGCTCCTAATTAAGAGTAACTAGCTGCATCTGTGCACAGTTTTATCACCAATCATGAAGGCAGAAAGAATGTTATGAGAACCATCTCTTCTTGGTGTCTCATGGTACTGAGATTAGTGACACCTGTGATATTTGATTAGTTACTCTTGCAGAAGTTACCAATTAGGAGGTTTGGGGAAATAACACAATCTGCAAAGGATTAACCCATCCAGAGAGGGGATGATGGGATATGTGGGGGAGACAGAAGAACAGATCATTATGCAGCTTCTAGCAACTTAACCTTATGCCTAGCTAGCTTGCTTAGCTTCATCTTTTAACATGTCAAATATACCTGTTATTCTGCTGAACTCTGCATGTGCACTGGAACCATGCTACTTTGTAAGTATAGATCTAGATAGATAGCATTATTATTTTCTGTGGGCCTGATTCTTAACTGCCTAAGTCTCTGAAGGACTTTTGTCTTGCTTTTTACTTTGGAACTGCTTCAGATCATTATTCTTTTAGAAGCTCTCAACCTACTTTTAAACATGTGTGTCTTTTTGAAATACCCTCTATCTAAATAATAACATTTTATAGCCATGTCATCATTTAGACAAAACAAGGCATTGGTGGTACTAAGGAAAGTAATTTGCGCTTGGCAGTTTTGAGTACTTTCCAGGTTTTTGGTATTTCCTACTCTGCAAGATTGGTTTGCACAATCAACAACCTGAACGTTTTTGTCTCTCCCTGGAGCACCAGAGGAGCAAGTTGGCTCAAGGATATTGGGAGAAATGTCTCACAAGAAGCTTTTCCCAATCACTAGCACACTGAGCCCTCCTGACAAGTAGCCACACAAAGGCAACAAGGACAGTGTGGATAAGTGGTTAGTGGATCCTCTCTGTGGTGACCAATATTCTTCACTTCAATTTTAAAAAATAATTGTGCCAGGACCTTATCTTTTGGGAGACCGTTCCTTCGATTTCTCCAGCGACTGTGCCTTCCTTGAAATTCAACTACGAATCTTTGGTTTTGAAGTAGAACAGCAACCATTTCTGTCAGTCCACAATTTTGAGTAAAGAGGTAGAGCTTTTCGAGCAGCAGTAGATAGTGGACAGCATCAGATACTGCTGTAAGGTTGATAAATGCAGCTCCAGTTATTTTATGTGCTTCAAAACTATCATCTATATGGTGGGTTAGATTTAAGATTTTAGCCTTAGAACTCTTGGCCTGCCTGTTCTGGAATTAGAAGAAGTTCTATTTTAGGGGCTGGATGGTTGCAAACCATTCATTCAGACGCTTTGTATAAGTGGCATAGTAGGGAGATTGGCCTGTAGCTGTTGGGGTCTGATGGTTCTCTGCCTGGTTTCAGTATAGCTATTACTTTTGTCTTCCATATTTTTTGAATTCGCTTGCTAATCCATCAGTTATTAAAGAGCTGAAGAAGCCATTCCTTTGTGTTTTGCTGGAAATGTTTAATTTGCTTGATTTGGGTATTGAGTCCCACCTTTTTGCCATTCTTCCGTCTTGTTATGGCTTCCTTTGTTTCTACCAATATGAAGGCAGCAGAAAGTTGGATTCACTCTGAATATCCCTTTGGTGTTTTATTTTTACTGTGACTTGTTTGGTCTTCCCTGCTCAGAGCAGTTGGTGTGCTGCTTGATTGGGGGTTATATCTGCACACAATATCCTTTTGTTTGGGTCATTGTTCAGTATTTTCAGTAGTCTCCAAGCTTTCTGACTGCTTCTTGCCATGCCAAGCTCCATTATAGTGTTTATCCAGTAAGTTGTTTTGTTTCAGCAAAAGTCAAGATCAAATTTCTCCCAGCTTTTACTATATGTTCACTAAAAGGATTTTCTCTGACGTGTGAAATATAATCTAAATATTGGGCATATGTTTCCAGAATGAGACCTGGGATGGAGTTGGTCTGGCACACCTTGAAATGGTATGGGTGCCTTGACTCAATGGGCCTGCCAGGGTTGCCTAGTTTGTGTATTTTTGGCAGCAAGTAGAAGGTGGCTGGCTGAGGTTCTTGCAGTGTGTCAGTTAGGATTTGATCCTTCAAGCTTGATAACTTTATGATTCTATGTATATCTTTGGGGAAATCTTTCAGTTTTTTGTAATTCCTTTTGGTATTTCACAGTTGGCTCTGTGATTAGGGGTGTGTAAAAAAATTTAATGACTGCTAAATTGTTTTTGTTTTAGTAAAGCACTGCTTTCTGGATGTTTGATTTTAAACAAGTGGGAGAAAAAACATTTTTGCACAAATTAAGCCAAGAGGCTGCTAAACTGGTGACCACTGGAAAAGTAACAGTGAAAGTCAGGAGCAGACCTGAATCTAGGGTGGGGGCAGGGCCTATTACCAATGGTGGACAAGGAGGCACCCTCGTGCTTGGACTGTGAGCTGCTGGTAGTGAAAATGTGCTGTGGTAAAAAGGTACAAATGGCTCAAAATGTCACTGGCTATGTCTTAAATAGTTGTGTCTAAGCTGTCTATTAGTGCACAGATCATATTGTTATTCTCTTCTTGAAGAAGGGGTTGTGAGCAGCTACATTTTAGGAGCTAAAAGAAGAAGCACAGGGAAAACTTAGGAGAACCACTATTTGACAACATAATGTACCTGCTCCGTGAAAAGTGACTGACTGTGTGAGTTCTGGAGCAAATACCTAGTCTGGGAATACTCCTGTTCTAGGGGAAAGATGAGGGAATGGAAGATTTGGGACATTTATGACTGCTTCATCTCCCACTGCCCAGAACTGGGTTTGAGCTGGGGGCCTTTCATTTGAATTTGGTTGCCCTGTGCAGTGTGAATAGCCCTGAACTTTGCTCAGGCTGTGCATAGCATATTCAAGTTCTAGACCAGAACTCAGAATGTTACTGTCAGGGTTCAGCAGGAGAGGCACCAGGACCCAGTCCAGGGTGAGACTACAGGAACAAGGTAGAGCCAACCCCTCAGCCCAAACAGAGAACATCCAGCTGGGGTTTTGAGTCCAAACAGTAGCCAGGTAGAAGGATGATGCAAATCATGGTCAGACAGTCCAGGGTTCAAAGCCAGGAGGAACTGTATCAAGGCAGCAGGGTCTAGGGATGCAGGAGAGGCAAAACAGGAACAACCAGGCAGGCATCACCAGACAAGGCAGAAGTATCAGCACAGCCAGAAACCTTCATTGCTGAGGCAAAGGTCTGTGGGGAAGGCCTGTTCTTATATAGCCCTGTCTTCAGCTTCCACAGGTGGCATTGCTGAGGAGCTGGGCAACAGCTGCAGGGAAAAGGCCCATTCCTGCAATCCTTAGAGCAGTTCTCACCAGAGAGATGGGGCCGATCCTGCCTGCACTAAGGTTGCAGGGTTCCAGCAAGGCCCCAGTCCTGACAGTTACTTTTTTAAAGTAAATAATTCCATTACCCAATTCTCTAGGCCAGCAAGAGGTTGTTACATTAATCCTTTGCAAAAGTAACACATTCCCTATCCTCATTACGAAGTTGTACTGTTTCTCATTGCTACAGATGGGCATGAACCTCGGTTCATGCTGGTTTGGCACAGTGCCCACACAGGTGTTGTGCAAGCGCCACGTACTTCCCTCTCTCACCTCATCTGTGTGCTTGCTTTCCTCCCTGTAGCCCCCCCCCACACACTGTTCACAGCCATGCTTCGCTCCTCTGCCTCCTCCAGTAGCTGCCCACTCCAAGGCAGCACTGCAGGAATTCCTGCCTTGCCTCCTTATCTGAGGGGCAGCTGCTGGAGGAGGCGGAGGAGGGAAGCATGGCAGCAAATGGTGAGTGAGTAGTTGTGTGGAGGAGGCAGGGACGGAAGTGCACATCACCTGGGGAATGGGAGAGCGTGCAGAGGAGGCGGGAGGGGGAAGTATGCATCACCTGCACAACACCTGTGGTGGCGCAGCACCGAACCGGCACAAACCTCCAAACCAAGGTTTGTGCCCATCTCTGCTCATTACTGTGACAGCCATCAAAAATACATTTAAATGTATCCCTCAAGTGGCCAATTTTGTTTATTACACAAGATACCATTATGAAACACCCAGTTTTAGTTTTAGGCATCCTTCAGTCTCGAGAGACTATGGTAACGTGCTCTGTATGGAGGACTTGGAACAGCGTCTAGTGTGGCTGAGAAGGCTAATTCGAGAGTGACAATCCCTTCCACACTGAAGACAAATACAATCTGTCCCCTGTCCAGCTCCCTGATTTTGCTGCTTTCGGGACTGCCTCTTCACCTCGGCCTGCTGGACAAGAGTCTCTTCAAAATGGGAGAGGCCATGATGCACTGCCTGCCTCCAGGCTGAACGCTCAGATGTCAAGGTTTCCCATCTGTTGAGGTTCATTCCTAAGGCCTTCAGATCCCGCTTGCAGATATCCTTGTATTGCAGCTGTGGTCTCCCTTTGGGGCGATTTCCCTGCACTAATTCTCCATACAGGAGATCTTTTGGAATCCGACCATCAGCCATTCTCATGACATGCCCAAGCCAACATAGATGTTGCTGTTTCAGTAATGTATACATGCTAAAAATTCCAGCTCGTTCTAGGACTACTCTAGTTGGAACTTTGTCCTGCCAGGTGATACCAAAAATGCGTCGGAGACAACGCATATGGAACGTGTTCAGCTTCCTCTCCTGCTGTGCACAAAAGGGTCCAGGACTCACTGCAGTGCAGGAGTGTGCTCAGGACACAGGCTCTATAGACCTGGATCTTGGTATATGCCGTCAGCTTCTTATTAAGCCATACTCTTTTTGTGAGTCTAGAGAATGTGGTAGCTGCTTTGCCAATGCGTTTATCCAGCTCGACATCTAGGGAGAAAGTGTCAGAGATCGTTGAGCCAAGGTACACAAATTCATGAACAACCTCCAATTCTTGTGTGAGGATGGTAATAGAGGGAGGTGAGTCCACGCCCTGGCCCATGACTTGTGTTTTCTTCAGGCTGATTGTTAATCCAAAGTCTTAGCAGGCCTTGCTAAAGCGATTCATGGGTTGTTGGAGGTCTTCAGCAGAGTGGGCAACAACAGCTGCATCATCGGCGAAGAGGCAGTCCCGCATGCATTTCAGCTGGACTTTGGTCTTCACTCTCAATCTAGAGAGATTAAAGAAACACACAACGAGCACACTAATAAGCAAAGCTTTCTTTGGCACTTTCTTCCCTGACGCCAGGTCTTTGTAGTGTGACACATCAAGTGCCAAGTTGGTGGAAATGTTATAGGCAGCCATTTTTATGCATATTAATTTAGTGGGCAAACTGAACTTCAGGAGAGAGAGAAAAAGTATGAAAGCTGAGGAGAACTGGAGGAGTCCGCACACTAGAAACAGTATTGCAGTCCCAGACCAGGATAATCTGGAAAGTGAGACAAGACAGAGGCAAGAGGCAAGCTGTTCACGTTTCCTGTCTGTACTGCCATTTATCTTCTTCTAGCTCGCAAACACATCAGCCTCTAAACTTGAGTCTCTCCAGGTCAGTTTGCTTCCTCCTTCAATAGACGAGAGAGAGAGAACCGCCTTTCATTTCCCTCCATTCCACTTCTCAAAATCTGATACAAATCAGGCTCTTTAGTTATTTCTGTACTTGATGTTGCCTCCACTGTTTTGACATACCCTTCCATTTCATTTTCCAAATTCCAAAGCAAATTGGTCTCTTTTAAAGGTCCCCCACCATCTAACTTGAGTCTGCATCTCATTTTCATCCTTCTTCTTTTCTTCCTTTGGGGCTTGCCTGTCTAGGTTTATGGGTTTTTTCGCCCCTTCTTGCTCACCTTACAATGCCATTTCCTCCTCTTTCTCCTTTTTCTGCTCCAGAAAAAGAAGCTGCTGATTATAGGGAATGTGCCAACTGTGTGATCATTCCTTCTCCCCACTACTGTTCACAGAGATCACAAGTGACAAAGACACATTCTCGTAATATTGAAAAAACAATGGTTTACAGCCATGGTTGTTACAGGCCCAAGAGTAACTCAGTTCTGCCTTGCTACTATGAAAAGTAAGACATTGCTGAATAATACTCTAGTCCCCAGGCCCTGCCGTAGATTGACTTTGCCAGCCTGGCTGACCATTGATTTGTCTGGATGGCAAGGGATATAAAAAGGCTTGCTGTTCTGTTTAAGTTTTGCTCAACGGTACCTGGGTCTTTCTGAGATTTGGTATATTCATCTATCCTTATTTGCCCTTCATTAGCTTAGTGCAGAGTTCTCTAACTAGGTGCTCTTGAGAGTGTTAGACTAGAAGTCCCATCAGAAAGCAGTGAGACTGACTGGGAGTTGTAGTTCAACATATCTGGAAAGCAATTAGGGAAAAGTTGACTTACACTTATGGCTTCTGGTTCCTGGCTTGCTTCAAACTAGGCCTCACACAAACTTCCTCCACAGTTTGAAAGCATTAGTTAGAATTCTGCTAGTTACACCTGCTAGCCTGACTCCATCACTGGAAGTTCCAGTGTTGAATTCTCACAAATTAAGGCTTTCCATAGTCATTTCCAGTTCCACATCAGTCTCATGACTCAGTACGTGATGGCCGAGACTTTTTACCTGTTCCAATTTGCCACTGAGCTTTATGCCAAATGCATTATGCCAGCATAAATATGTAATAGGATTCCAGCCATCATTTCAGCCACTACGTTTAAAGCATCTTGGTTGCAAGCACAACTAACAAAATAAAATAAAATGGCATTATTCAAAGGTGCCGTTGAAAGAATTGGTTCTCTGTAGCCTTATGAGCTATACAATTGTTTGCTTGTTTGAAAAACATACTTTCCCATTTTATTCTTTCATGAAAGAGAACATTGTCTTTCATTCTGCCCCTTTGCCCCATTTCTCTCCTGCCCATCCTCCAAATGTTTTAGTACAGATGGGTGGTTAAAGTATGGTAAGGAGTAAGTTCATCCATTAGTACAAGCTTGGGTATAGTTCCCTTTACTCTAGTTGCTGAACCTAGACAATATATAATGCTTGTTGTCTCTGCTGCATTCTTATTGTGCAATGGAGGAAGGTGTATCTGGGTTTCTAAGGTGTTTGTCCCTGACCCTTTTTATATATACATGCGAAAATGCACACAGAGCACATTTTCTCTGGCAGTGTTGGCTAGCAATGAAAAGGGGAAGGCTTTTCACTGGCATTCTTTTTCTCCTCTTTACCTTTTCCTTTTGAGCTGGATAAGGGGGGTGGTGTGCGTGCGCGGGGGTGCATGTGCGCATGCAGAAAGCACTTGTGTCTGCGCACCTTGCTTGTGCTCCATGCAAACATGAAGGATTTGGCTCCATGTAAACACCAGCTGTGTCAAGAGTGAGTGGCTCCTTTCAGGTCAACAGACAGCTGTGTGGTTGCCAGGCAACCAGCCTGGGCTCTTCCTCCCCTCCGGCTTGTCTCGCAGTGTCAGGCTCTTCACAGCGCCTTGCGCAGGAGCAAGGTCACAAACAAGGGAGATGGCCCTCCACCACAGCACCAAGGAGGTAAATTAAGAGAGGCAGAATTTGTACACTCTCATCGGAAGCTTCCGGGAGAAGGAGGCGAGGGAAAGGCAGTGGCTTGTGGAAAATACCACAGCAGACTGTTTCCCGGCCTTTGGAGCTTTCCAAAAGGAAGCGAGGATCATGGTTTCCGGTGCTCAAAAACCATGGCCTGTTCTGTCACCACAGATCCCCTGCTTGGGCGTGCCGGGCTTACGGCAAAACACACAGCGTCATCGGGCAAGTGTGCGATCTTCTCTTCCACCCAAATTGTATACATTCACATCTGAGGCCACAGAAGGGAGTTGGGAAAGTGGTGCTGTCAGGACAGGAACTCTGGCCTCAGGGTCTCATTCTGGCCTTCAAAGGCAGTAGAGATCACCTACTACATTTTGTTGCAGGTGAAAAAAAAATGTAGATCATCTCAAGATAAGAAGCTTGGTAAGACTTAAATTCAGCATTTAAAATTGCCTAAGTTCACCCTAAGACTGGAATCTTCTGATAGTCCTCTGGATGATTTGTAGCAAATCTCTGAAAGATTTTTACTCCCGATATTTTGAACAAAGCAAGTAAAATTGCAAGGACTTCCTTTCTTTGTTTGTGGCCTTGTGCCGCCTGCCAACTGCTCACAATTCAACCTCGGTGTTATTTGCCTGCAAAATAGGGGTACTAATTGGCTTCTTTTTACCAGGTCTTTCTTCAGTTCTTTTGGCTAGTTTTAGAAATGACATGTATTAGAATCCCTCATCTCTCGTGACCTGCATTTATTTTGCATGTTATATCAGTGTCTGGTTTATAATTGGGAATTGATTGTAAAGCAACAACTCCATTTTGTAAACTAATATTTTGTGTCTAGCATTGGTTGGGCAGTGCTGTATATATATAAAAAAAGTTATTGTAAGGTGAACATCTGCCCAGTCTTGGAGTATATGCATAGAACTGAAAAATAGCCCTGTTGCCCAGTGGCTAAACTGCAGTACTGCAGTAAAGCCTGTACTCACTACCAGAGTTTGATCCCGATAGGTTCAGGTAGCTACCTCAAGTCTGACTCTGCCTTCATTCCTTCTGAGGTCAGCAAAGACAGTACCCAGCTCACTGGGGGACAAAGTATTTTTTGCATAATTACATTGTAAACCACACAGGGAGTATTCTAGCACTATGGGGCAGTATATAAGTTGAAATAATAACAACAAATACATTTAGAATTCTCCACTCTTTGCAAGTCCCTCCCACATGCATGTGAGATAAATTTGCCAGGGCAACAATGTCACACTCCCTGAGAAACAATGTCAAAACTTGAGATCAGAGATATGGACCCTTATAATGTCCCAGGGACATAAACTTGCAGTTATCATACAGTTGGGGCAAGCAAGGGTTGGGAGTAGGAGAATTTACATAGCATTGTGCTGCTATTGCTGCTGGAAGGGCTTGTGCAAAAGAAGGCTCATGAGCTGCAATACCTCCCTTACTCCAGATGGCACTATGGATCCAGTGTCATCATTCCAAAATGTCAGGAGCAAGGGTAGGAAACTGAAGAGAGAGAAGCTGCAGTGGCAAATTGACACTAATTAAGGCTTCTTTTTGCAATTTTGGGATGCATGCACCTAAATTGCATTATACATGAGCCACAGGTACCTAAAATCACAGAAGGCTTTAATATGGGGCAATCTGCCACTGCCAACAACATCACCTCCGTTGCGCAGGCAGAGCTGCGCAACAGGATTTCAGCCAATGTATTACAAATGTATTTTGACTATGGTGTTATAGTATGTTATATCTCAATTGCTTAGGGTTTTTATAATAGTTGCACTATGTTATTGTGCAGCTGAGCAAATCAACATTCTACCAAGCAATTCTAAAAATGGGGCAGCCCAAGAAAAAAAAATATAACTTTGACACTGGACTTTGGCTCAGATGTACCAGTCAGTCTGCTCCTGCTGTGTCCCAAATTTAGGGATGCATGGGCAGAGGATTTTTTTAATTATGATTTTTTAAAAAGGTAAAACTGCCCCACCCCAGTGCAGAAATAAGCAACTCTAAATGTTCCCAGTTGTAAAATATCTCATATAAATTGAAAAGACTGATCTTGTTTATCTTGGGGGGAAAAGGAGATTGCCCCAACCCCCCCCCTTTTTTTTTTAAATTTGGAATGAGTTCAGGCTGGAGGGTCTGAAATATTGATCCTCAAAAAAGGCCTTTCAAAAGGGAAAAACAGTAACTTCATTATAAACATTGTTATAAAACAGAAGTTTAAGTATACATGCACAACACACAATACCAACAGAAACTTTCCAGTGTAGAATTACTCAGTGCTAAAGGATCCCAGATGATGTGCACATGATCTGTACTATGATTGATGGGAAATGACAGAAGCAAGAACAGCTGGGATGTGAATTTCCCTTTGCTGAAATATTTCGAATGGCTATTTTGGACTTAATGAAATGGTGAAGCAAAGATGTGCGACTCATACAGCAGAGAAACGTACACCCCCTTTAACCTCTCAGGTTAACTAATATTTCCATGCCCACTCCGCAGAATGCAGCTGAGAAAGTTATCTTCTAATTTCCAAACCCTTTCCTCAGGGTAGGCACCCTGAGAAAGAAAAGCTATATTGGACTATTCACACTTGTTGAAAAACAATTGCTTTGTGTTTGAGTGAGAAGTTTTTAACTGAGTAAAAGAGTAGTCAGCTTCTGGGATTTTCCCTTGTTTGGTGTCCCTTTGTGAACAGAAGAAGGTATCCTTTAGACCAGTGGTCCCCAACCTTTTTGACACCGTGGACAGGTTGGGGGGGGAACGGGGTCCGTGCGTGGGGGCAGTGCACCCCTCCGCTCACGCGCCTGCGCAAAGGGGCGGCGCTCGCGCGGGCACTTGCATGCATGCACGAAGGGGTGGGGGTGCTCACGCGGCATGCACACACTTGTGTGCAGGCGCGAAGGGGTGGGGGGCACTCACGCAGCGCACACACACACTCGCGCGCATGCGTGAAGGGGCTGTGCAGGAGGGCGGAAGATCTGTCTCCGCGGCCCGGTCCGGCCAAGGCCATGGACCGGCATTGGGCCGCGGACCGGGGGTTGGGGACCCCTGCTGTAGACCATCTACCATCCTTTTTTCCTGTTGGTAACCTAGGCATGATATTGTGCAGTAATATTGGGCCATTTCTGGCCTTTTGAATTGTGGACACAAAATCACAATATCCCACATTCATAACCAGAGTTTTTTTAGAAGAACCAAATTACATTAAGCACCATATAAACATTGTAAATAACACAACATAGCATAAATATATTAATTTGTCTTTGCTGAGTGAGACTGTTGCCCTACGTAAGCAGCACTGTGGATAACATGTAGCTCATAAGTGCATGTTGCAGTGTCATTAATTTTTAGCTTAAAAGCCTCTAAGTGTGCAGAAGTGCAGGGATTTACAGAACAGAATTAGTTTCAAGTCTCCTTACACAACACCTGGAACCTTCTGTTTGCAACAATATGCGCTACATATAAAGTGTGGCTCTTCTTCTTCTTGTCTGTACAATCCAATATGTACAGATGACCAAAGAACTGGATCAAATTGAGGGGCCATTTGAGCTGCCATGGACTCTATGCCCATGGAATTTTGTTCCAGGTGAGGAGCCAAGGTCAAGTGTGAGAGTTCATAGGGCATGGGAGGTGAACCCTATTGTCTCTTCGAAGGCATGAATGAGATCAGGAACTGCATGAGCTGCAAACTTTGATAGAGGTGTCAGTTGCTTCCCAGAATTGTTGGCTCAAGCACTTCCAGAGCCTTATAGTAGCTGCCATGTTTTGTCTTCACTAGCATCCCACAATCCCACTAGATGTGCTGGATAATGAACATTGCCGCAAAACACATCTGGGGTGGGGTGTCCATTTGGTGAATGCTGGTCTACCTTTTAAACATCATCAGGATTCCCATTTGTGGCAAGGATTAGGAAATCTGACAGTCTCATTTTCTCCTTCATTCACATTTTTAAAAACCTCAGATTTTTTTTTCTGTCTCACATATGCGATTAATGAGTTTGTGCAAATTCAACCAGTGCCTTCAATTTTCATCTATCTGCCCCAACTAAACTTAGTAGTTGCTATTCCCAGTGTGAAAATAACCCATGTTATTTCTTCCTGCCGTGCATGCATTAAAGATGAGGAGCAGAAACAAAGAGGTGGGGATTCTAATTCAGTACTAACTTGGCTGCATATTTCAGGTTTCAACCCAGCCCTTTCAGGGTTAAGTACTGAAAGACCTGGGCGAGAAGGGCGAATCTGCAAATTTATGTTTTCCCATGTTCTAATTTTCTTATTTTCAGGTTATTTTTGTTCTGAATATGTAAAACAAACAAACAAACAAACAAAAACCAAACAATCTCTGTAGTGTTTTTCAGAATTCTTATAAAATTAAACTAAAACAAACTTCTTTCCTATTGCTGATTTGTATTCATTCATTTTCATTTTTCTCAGGGTTCTTTTAAGCGCTAAGAGTAACTGGGGAGAAATAGGAGATATTCTTAGTTCAGTTTTTCACTTTTTCAAAAACAAATGCTTGTTTGTCCCCTAATGCATGCTCAAATCTTCTGGCTTTAAAATCTATGCTCAGATGGGTAGCCTTGAGAGAAATCTAGCCTGCCCCATGCTGATAACAGACCTGAACCCCTGCGGTAGTAGATCGGATAAGATATAAATAAATATTTGGAACAATTGCTGTTTCAAATGCTGTAAGTGAGCTTTTTGAGTCATGGACACTCCTCTCTGGGCTTAGATGTTCACAGCACAGGGGGTGAGGAGGGAACAGCAACAACAACAAAAGGGAAATAATGCTGATACTTACCAAACAACTGTTGCAGCCTTTAGGGACAAAGAGGATGTCAGGCAGGCCACTGCAGGTGCTAAATTAATCCATTTACTCTTTGTTGAAATAGTTCAATTATACAGTGTATTTGTTAGTTTTTAATCAAAATTCTAACATCCAGGAGGAGTCAAGATGGTAATATTAGCAAATAGTTTGATTTCTCAAGCCTTAACAGAAGGTCAGTCTTAAGACTTGTTGCTCCTTAAGCAGGCACAGTAAATGGTAGCACCCAGGCTAAGGTGCATAGTACCCAAAAGCCAGTAAGTTAGTTTTGAGAGGAATCAGAAAATCACTCAAGTGCCATAGGTAAAGGTTCCCCTTGACATTTAGTCCAGTCATGTCCGACTCTAGGGCGCGGTGCTCATCCCTGTTTCCAAGCCATAGAGCCAGCGTTTGTCCGTAGACAGTTTCCGTGGTCACGTGGCCAGCGCGACTAGACACGGAAAGCCGTGACCTTCCCACCGAGGTTGTACCTATTTATCTACTCACATTTGCATGCTTTCGAAGTGCTAGGTTGGCAGGAGGAATCAGAAAATCACTTAGTTTTGAGAGGAATCAGAAAATCACTGAAGTGCCATAGTTAGCAGTAAAACAGCAAATTAAACAATTAACTCTCTGCTTCCCTTTGAAGACATCCATAATATGGTGCTAAGATCACATCTTCAGTCTGCCTAATGACAGCGCTGGCCCTGCTCACTAGACCAGAGGTATGGCCACAGCAGATCTTAAAATTACGGCACTTCTTGGCATCTCCTTTCTTGGAGGTGGAACATATATCTTGAATGTTTCCAGTCTGCAGACTATTGTTTTGTTTCCCATGTATGTCGGGAAAATTTTGTTAGGATTTTGACACATTCAGTCTCTATAGCTTGAAATACTGTATTTTTCCATCTATAAGACGTTACTTTTTCCTAAAATCGTTACCCTAAAAATTGAGGGGCGTCTTTTACACGGAAGTAAGCTGAGATAGCTGAGGAGAGAACAAAATGGCACGTCCCTTGCCTCTGTAAACAGGCTTCCTTCAGCCACGAGGCTTAGTTTCCTACAGTCAGGAGACTTAACTTCCTCCAATCGCGAGCCTTATGGAACTGACGTCAGCTGATCCTGAACAAACCAATTGGAACACACCTCCTTGGAGGTGGAGCCTGTAGGCTCAAGATTCAACAGAGACAAAATGTCTGACGTTCTGAGCCCAGAGGCTGAATCCTCAAAGCTAAGTTTTCTTAATTTTGGGGTTAGAAAATGGGGGGGGGGGGTGTTTCTTATAAATGGGGGCGTGTTATAAACAGAAAAATACAGTAGTTCTATTGGTATCCCTTCGACTCCTGGTGATTTGTTTCTTCCAAATTGAGAGCAGTGCCTTGAGAGCAGCTTTCACCTCACTTTCTAAAATTGCAGATTCTTCATTGCAGGTTCTTCAGTACTTTTCTTATTGCTTCCACTGCAATAAACAGCCCAACTCAGAGGTTAAAAAATCACCCCTCCCAGAATACATCAGTCATTATAGCTATTAAATTGGGTCATCGGTGTTATGCAAGATAGAAACTAGCCAGTCATTTAATTAGGGACATCAGTAGCATCTCTGCAAAACATGTTTCCATTTCTGATTGTTTGAGTAAGAGAATTTCAGCTCTGAGAATCCTCTGACAAGCACAGCCAATAGGAATCTAACCTCAGTAGTTCTTAAGGGTGAGAAATCAGTAGTATCCATATAAAATTTTATGTTCCTACCTCTTACCTTCCCAGAATCCCTCCTACCCACAATGGCCCAGGCAAGATGTAACCTATTCAGTTTATTTGAATTGGGACATCAGTTGTAGCTATGCAAAATTGCGTGTTTCTACCGCCTGCCATAATGGCAAGAGGACTACAACTTCCAGACTCTTCCAGGCAAATTCTGTGGTCTGGACATTGCAGAATCTCCTAACAAGCACAGCCAGTCGAAGTATATATCGAATGTGAATAAGTTATTTATAATTTGGGGCATCAGTAAGGTCTTTGAAAAGCTTTTAGCTCTTGTTAGCTTGGAATCCTGTTGCACAACTTTATACTGTGGAACTGGAATGGTGTCATTTGAACCATGGCTGTTTGGGGGAGAACCCACGAGTTTTGGGGGAATTCTGGGGAAGCTTTTGGGAGAGGGGGAATAGGGGAAGGAACTCAGGCAGCAGGACCGGGTCTGGCAGCAGAAATTTTCAGGCCTTAAAAAGTTCCCTCCCCAAAGGATCTCAGGGACCCGAAGGGAGGGATTAGAAAACTTTTAATCCCTACAAAATCGCCCCGGTTGATGACGTAATCACAATTGCAAGAAATAAAGTTGTGCATCAAAATTCCAGCCACTATTTGGTATGAGAATTACAACTCCCAGAATCACTTGAGCCCACATGGCCAGTTGAGATAGTACCCAGCCAGTGATTGAAGTAGAGATTGTTACAGTATCTGTGCCAAATTTCATGCTTCTCGCTGTTATATTTCTGCAGTCTTATAGAGAAAACAAACAAACAAAACATTTTCTGCAGTATGTATATAGCTGTTACTTGAAGACATCTGTATGTTGTTGGAATTTTTGCAACCTCACATGCTGCTTTTGAGATAGGTTTGACTGGGAGGGACCGTTCTGGGCTTGGGGTGACTACCAATCTATCTAATACCAACCAATTGCTCCTTCCGTGCTTCTGAATTCAAAGAGAGCTCCATTTCTCTGCTCTGTGTCTCTTCCTTTCCTTCTCTTTAGCCTGCTGAAGTTTATTGTTGAAAACAATCATGTTTCTCAGTTTGCTGTTCACTGCCAGTAAATGAAACATTTCTATTCTTTCTCCTACTAATGTCTAAGAGTGAGTTATTAAGACTATAAGTGCCATTGATGAGGGGGGAAAAGGGGTGGGCTACTTTGGGAGATTTGAAACTATTCTGCTCTGTGAATCCTCTCCTGTGCCGCTAAATTTAACCAAAAATTCTACATGTCTCATATATAAAAATTACCTTAACTTACACACAGCTTCTCTGTTGTGTCCTCTTTCTTCAGGGTGCGGCTGCACTGGAAAATCTGATGCACAACCTGTATTACATTTGAATTTGCAGTCAGTGCTCACACAGGGGCTGCAAACTGATTGGGGAGTTCACCATTCATACTGGATGTGATACGGTTCACAGCCTCCTTTTCTTTCCTTCCTCCTTTTCTCTGGTCCTTGCCTCTGCTGATTCCATTTATGGAGTTTAAATACAGGAAATAATAATAACGAGAACCCAGAGATACGGAGATCCACTGCTAATCTCATATAAGTAAGATTTTTTTAAAAAGGATGATGAGTGAGGGAAGGAATGCAGAGGCGTATTCCCCCAATCCTGAACATCCATGCCTCTACTGCCTACATCACTGAAACACAACCTACAGGCATGACCCCCCATCTTTACAAGAACATATCACAACTAATCACTTGGGGGGGAAAGCCTGTTCAAATTGTCCCAGCTTGAAAAAAAGAGAAGCATCCAAATGGCAGAGGAAAAAAAACCTGCTTTGGGAGCAAATTCGACTCAGCCTTTGTGTCATGTGGTCAGTTTAAAAAAAAATACTTGGAATTCACCCATTTTATAAGCAAATCTCACAGTATTTGACCATCTAGTCACATGCCTCATTCACACCCACACCCCGTCAGAACAAAGTGCCTAGTTGTGGGACTGTGTCACACTGCACGCCTCTGCAGCAGCTCTGGCGGTAGCTCTCTCTAGCACAGTCTTCTCCCAGTAGGTGCCCTCTCGATGGGTCAGATTAGAACTCCCATGACCCCCCACACCCACCCAGGTCTTTGGAGAGGGCCAGGCTGAGGAAGGCTCTGCTGGCAGGGGCTGCGCTTTCAGGAGCCCAACCGATTTCAAATTCTGGCAACAGCTGGGACCTCTAGAGGTTGTCTAAAATGTCCCCATCATGTCCCCAACTGAGCGTTATTACCTTGGGACCCAGTGGGGAATTTAAAATGGAAACTTCCAGGGGTCCTGTTACTTTGGGAGCCACTTGAGGGGCACATTGCTAAGAGTAGGCGCAATGCTGAAGCCGGAATCTCTCCCAGGGGGAGAAATAGGCCAAGTGTAAATTTCTTTGGCAGGTCAGCTATTGATTTACAACCCTGGAAATTCCTGAATCAGAACCTTGGAGTCGGGAAGGAGGCGGCCTTTGGCCCCACCACCTCTCTCTCTCTCTCTTTCTTCTTTGGTCGACTCCTGGCCACCCCCTTCTCCTTCTGAGAGCAAGTTCTATAAATATTAGGGCCTGTAGCCCTTCCTTCTCCACAAGCTGTCAGCCTGGTCGGTGCTGAGAAAATGAGAGCACGGATCCTTTAAAACAGACCCTGCAAGGTCACCGTGGTTTTGGCAGGTGCTCCGGTTTTTCTGATCCCTTTCCAGGCTCATTGTTCCATTTGGCCACGATGACAGGAGAAGGCGCGCGCGGGGAGGGTCGGGGGGGGGGGGGAGAGTGTGGCGGCGGCGGCTTTCCTGCATTCAGAAGCCCAGCAAAGGGAAATCTCTTGTTTGTGTCCCTTTTTTTCCTTTCTTGGGAAGAGAGAGAGAGAGAGAGGAACAGCAAAGGAGAGAAAGAGGGCGAGGCTGCTTTAGCAAAGGCGATTGTGCAGAACTGCCATCCCCAAAGGAAAGAAGCTTTGCAGCAAAAGCCACGTTGCCTCCCTGCCCTGTTTTCCTCTCCCCCGCCGCCGCCCCCCCACCTCCGCTTCCTCTCCTAGCTTTTTCCTTTCGCTGTACAGATGGCTCTCAAGCCTCTCATATTTGCTGTGGCAGTTCTCACACATCCCTCCCTCCCCGCCGGCCCATCAGTATGCACCATGTGTGTTTTTTTCACCATGGTAACCTCCTTATCTCCCTCCCCAGCCCCCAGCCTTGCAAAAGCACTTAAGTAGCAATACCCGTGACCCTGTGGATATTGCTAACCTCTTCTCCACCACCCACAGGTAGCTTGTCTGGCATCTCTCCTCCCTCCCCTCCTCTCTTCGAGCTTGTTGGCTTGCTTGGTTTCTGCAAGTCTCTTCCCCCCCCCACACACACACAGCACATCCCACCCCGCCCCCGTGCCTGTCTCATCCTCCTCTCCCCCCCCCCCCCCCCCAAATCATGACAGTAGGAACGCCACAAGAGTTGTCTTTGGACTCCTGGAACTTTCACGCCAGGCTGTGTTTATGGCATTGGCGTTTTTCCCATCCGTCTCTCTTAACCTGTCTGCAGCCCAGAGTCACTGCCGCCGCCGCCTCCTCCTCCTCCTCCTCCTCTCGCCTTGGCTGGCTGGCACACAAGCCACTCTCCGCCATCTCTCTCAGCCTCCCCCGCCCCGCCCGGGGAACTGTGGCCTCCAGGTGCTAAGCGACCTGTCCGCCTTGCTGAGCTGTGCAGCAGAGACGTTTGCTAGGCGCTTGGAAGATTCGGGAAGGGGGCCTGTAGGACACGAGTCTGCACAAAATTGCGCCTATGCTAATTTATATCTATATATGCAAATTGGGAGATAATGACAAGGCTCCATTTAAAATTTCACAGAAGGCAAAGCCAGCCAATTAATTTCCAGTAATGGCCGAGAAGGAAGTGTGCGCTTTCGTCTTCCTTCTCCTGAGGCTGAAGGACAGCAAAGGGCACGCCATCATTGCTAGGAGACAACTTTCCCACATGATTCATGCCTGCCCCCAGCGAGAAGAAGGCTTGGACAGGGGAGGGAGCGCAAGCTGTGCTTGCTGTTTGCTGAGGCCCAGAAGGGCTTCATGTGACAGGGAGGAATGGCTTCCCAGAGTGTTTCTGGGAAGGACCCGGGGTGTCAGTAGGATAACTGAGGGTGTGATCACACGGAAATAGTTCTTTATTTTACTTTATTTTAAATGTTTTTACCACGCCTTTCCCCTGAAAAGAAGGACCGAAGGCAGCTTACATCTTTAAAATACACAATTTTTAAAAGATAAAAAAACAGTAAAATGATTCAAACACAAAGAAGAAATTAAATTCAAAATTTCAGGTAAAAGCATTACAAAAGACAAGAGTTAACAAAATATAACCCATCCTGTTTATTGTCTCCCAGACAGTCAGTCTCTAAGGGAAAGCCTGCCTGAAGAGAAAGGTTTTTGGCCTGCTTGAGGAAGGACAGCAAAGATGGGGCCAGCCTGGCCTCCTTTGGGAAGGCGATCCAGAGTCTGGGAGAAGCAACAGAAAAGGCTCGTTCCTGTGTACCCCACCAAGAGTGGGACCAAGAGAAGGGCCTCCCCTGATGATCTTAACACCTGGGTAGGTTCATAAAGGGAGATACGGCTTTTGAGAGAGCTTGGACTAAAGCCATTTAAGGCTTTATAGGTTAAAACCAGCATTTTGGAATTGTGCCCAGAAATGGATTGGCAGCCAATGGAACTGCTGTAATAGGGGTTTTAAGTGATCTCTGTGACCAGCCCCAGCCAGCAATCTGGCTGCAGCATTTTGGACCTGCTAAAGTTTCCAAACAATTGCCAAAGGCAGCCCCACATAGAGTGTATTACAGTAATCCAGCTGGGATGTAATCAAGGCACATGTCTCTGTGGCCAGGTTAGACCTGCCCATGAACAGGTGCAGGTGGCATACTAGTTTTAACTGTGCAAAGGCACTCCTGGCCACTGTAGAAACCTGGGCATCCAGGCTCAGAGACGAATCCAGGAGCACGCCCAAGCTGCATTTTCACAGGGAGTGATTTTGTTACAGATTGAGCTGGGAGGAGTTTTGCATCGTGGATGGTGATGGGGAAACAACACACAATGACATTGGTAATGAACCAGGAGAACAAATGCTGTGTTTGGATAAGCCCTATACTGTAGTAACAGAATGTGCGTGTAAATATATAGAACAGGATCTTCTTGGAAGTACGTGGTGGCCATTTTGTTCTGTCGTAGGTGGGCTGTTTTGATAAGAGTGATTGAGGGGATGTAAAAGTTACAATTGATGGGGCATAAGATATAAAAGGCTGAGAGCCACTAAATCACTCATCCCTCCATGAATTTAAGAGAAGTTTTTCAAGGTGAATCGCTCTGACTTTAAAGGTGCTCTCTTGTCCATCTCCTTGCCATTCACCATTTGTATGTTGTGTTGGAAATGCCTAGACTCAGCTGTATCACAAATTCTAACAAAGCACTTTTGAGGATACAATTATGCAGAAGTGGAGTGGGGAGGATTTGAGAAATAGGGGTTGATGCTAAATGGAATCCCTCTTTTGGTGTGACAGCAGTTTGCTACATCTTTTTATCCAGAAGATGCATACTAATAGCTGCTGAGATGTCTGGCCTTATGTTGTAAAACACAAACACAAATATACATGCATTTAACCACTCTAGCTTCTCTAAAATAATGCTAGCAATTGTAGGATTCTGGGAACTACTTAGCAGAATTTCTGGGGAGTCAGTTGTTTTGACTGCCTAAAGATTGGACCTATGTACCATGGGAAGGGAGACTGAGTGTGGGGTGCTGGATACAATGTTTGACTAGGAGTTAGGAAGAGATCTGGGTTCAATTCCCTGCTTTCTTGTGGAAAAGAACTGGGGGTGGGGGTTGGCAATGGCAAACTTTCTAATTAAATATCTTTTGTTGTTATGTGCCACCAAGTTGGAACCAAATTATAGAGACCCTAATAGGGCTTTCAAGGTAAGTGAGATATTTAAGGGGTGGTTTTACCATTTCCATTCCCCCAGTGAGTTTCCATGGTTGGATGGGCCATCCAAACCCAGGCCTGCTGAGCCCTAGTCCATCACCTCTGTCCACTATACCACACTGGGTATCTCATTAAATATCTTACATATCTTGACAACCCTATTAGGGTTGCTGTTAAGTCAGCAGCAACTGACCTGATGGCACATCATCATCATCGTGATCGTAACTGTAGAAATAGAGGAAGTGGAAAGTAAATTGGATTATTCAGCCTTCTCTTTGCATTGCCAGGGGTGGGGGGAAGAATCTGCCATATTGCTTGTATGTCTGTGATGGCATACTTACTCACTTGTGTATTTAGGGGCGGGGGGGCAGGGGAGAGGATCAACAAATGCATCTTTGTGTAGAAGTTCATTCCAAATTCCATTGAAATGAGGTGGGAAATTTTATTTCCGAAGCAAATGTGCTTAGGTTCAGTCTGAAATTCTGGCACCTTGTTTGATGCAGAGATGCTAAAAAGTACGTTTCTGCTTCAAACAAGGAAATAAAATTGGGCTGGCAGGAGAATTTGCTGTTCTCAGAACAAAGTTCTACTAATTAGGTACACCCAACCCTCTTGTAAAAGAAGCTGTTTCTTGGCAACTCTAATCCACATTTCTCCCCATCTGCTCACCATCACCTGTGGAGCATCCTTCCCTTTCCTCTTACCTTTGCCATGGCAACAGCCATCTTGAACTGGTCTTTCGGTCCCTAGTTCCATTTACCCACAGCAGAACTGCTTTCCCTATAAGAATATTGTTTCTACCTTAGCAGAATACAGCTTTCTGGTGCTGAGCCTATGTCTGCTAAACTACTCCAGAATTGGGTAAAAGCTGGACTCACATTTATCCAGGATATCCATTCAGGAACGGTGTAGAAGAAAGAGCTCTATATTATTTGGTTGCAAAAGCCCCTTAATACTGGCTTCTGCATGTTCAGGTCTGCTGGGCCATTATGGAAAAACACATGTGAGTCCACCTTTGCCAGGAGAGACAGAGAAAAGGAAGAAATGAAGCCTGAGTATAGCAATTATTGTATCAAAAGGTGGTTAACTTAGAAAAGAGGAGAAAAGATAGCTGGCCCCACCTGGCTGGCTGTTCCTTGCATCACCCACCCTTGCTTCAGATTACCTACTACAAGTGTTGGCCCTCTGACTTCTACCACTCCTCAGCTTTGACAGTTTGCAAAGTAGGCCACCTCCTGTCCCTAACCCATCGTGCACACCTCAAGCCAGAAGTAGGCAAGTTGGGGCCCACGAGCCCTGGCTGATCCACAAACAACACAATCACTGTTGGCTGTGCTGACTAAGGGATGATGGGAGTTGCAGATTGCCAACATCTGGAAAGCCACAAATAGCCCACCTGTAATCTAGTCTTACAGCCCTCTGAGACTGATGAGTCTGAAAAGGTGATGTGAAAAGGACAGGGGGTAGAAATCTTAAACGTTTTTTGTCCAGTTAGAGAACACTTTCCTTAATTTCAGAAAAATGACAGAATCATATACGTATATAATTGAATTGGAAGGGGCCTATAAGGCCATCGAGTCCTACCCCTTGCTCAATGCAGGAATCCAAATCAAAGCAGATCCGACAGATGGCTGTCCAATTTTCTCTTCAATGTCTCCAGCGTTGGAGCATTCACCACCTTCTGAGGTAATTGGTTCCATTGTCATATTTTTTTTGACATATACCCATTCCTTTCTATTCTTTCGCGCTTTTTTTAACAATTTATATCCTTCAGCTTTTTTGTTCCAGTCATGGGAATCATCCCACCAAGTGTAGACATATTGGACGACACTCCCAGAATTCACCGGAAAGACGGCTCTGTTTAAGTCCACATGTGTTTATGAAAGGGGATATTTTTGAACTTCTAGGTGTCCTAAAAGTACTTGCTCTGCACAATGGCGGGGTGGAGTGGGGCGCTGAGTGTGGTCCATACGCTGCATGTCTCCTTGCTCCAAATAAAATTTTAAAACGTTTCAAAAAGTGTTTCAAAAAGTCCATTTGTGCCCTCAAGGGGGCTTGTAAGGCAATTTTGCCATGTTTGCACCCCTTGCAATTTGGAGACCTCAACCTGTATTCTTCTTCTTTTAAAGTAGGCACTAGAGCATATGAGGGTGCCTTTTCACCTAGATGCAGCCCCCAGGGGCTTGGTTGCAGACAGCTTTCAGACTGCTGGAGATGCCCACGCCTTTACAGCATGCAAGCAGGGAGCGGAGTTGTGCTGTGTAGCCGTGCCCAGGTGTCATTTACAATTAGTTCCTCGCCACCCACGCTTGGGGCCTGTAGTGTAAATGTCTGCAGAGAGAGGCCTCCTTGTGTTAACGCAGAGTGGGTGGATGGTCTACATAATGCCTGTGCTATCAGGGGTTGCGGGGGTGGGGGGTGGGTGCTGGGTTACCTAAAGTTGGGAATCATTGTCCTAACCAATTATTTAGTCACAAGCTATGGTGTTCTTCTGTGGGATTCTGAGCTTTCTTTTACAGCAGGTAAAAGACCTTAGATAGTTTGCATCCTATCCAAATGATGGACCACAAGCGTGCATGAGTCTCTGTCTGTCTGTCTGTCTCTCTCACTAACACACCGTTTTTCTATACTTTTTAGAGCTGTGTTTATTACACGTGTGGATTATTGATCCTTCCCTTTTTTAATTTTGGCCATTTTTGCCAGAAGAGAAAAGCAACATACCTGGAATTAATATCAATCTACCCTAGAAAGAAAGTATCTGTCAGCTTCAGTTTCTTGGTCTCTTTTTCTTTTTTTTCTTTTCTTTTCTTTTGATTGTGCTGGCCAAGGTATTCCAGGAATTTTTGTCCGAAACCAGTATTTTTTCCATGAGTTTGTGATTGATTAAAGGAGGTCTGCATGAAAATTTGTAGCAATTTCATGCATGTTTCTCCTAACATATACAATTTGTATATGCAATTCTGCCCAATGCATATTATGCAAAGATTTCTCCTAATATTATGATTTATATGAGACTTTCCCCCAATATGCAATGTTTCAACACATTTTTAAAAAACGTACTGCAAAAATCAGAGAATATGTTTGTTTTAGCCTGTGCTGGATGAGGTTATACCCCTGCTAAAGCTTTGCAGTTTGGGAGTGCTCCTGATCCTCTATTCCCTGAGGTTGGCAGTAGCCAGAAGTGCATTTGCAAAATCAAAGCTAATGGATCAGCTGTGCCCAATGCCCACTTCTGGAGTTGTCTGCCTACAGGAACATATGCCTCAGTTACATCTTAACTAAGGTGCCTTTGAAGACTGTTTAGAACCTTTGTCCAAAATGCTGTGGCCAGACAGTTGACCAGGGCAGATTACAGGGAGCATAACAACTGTGCTGTTACTTGAGTTTCACTGGTTATTTATTCAGTTCCAGGCACAATTCAAAGTGCTCCTGGGACCTATTAAGCCCAGTGTAACTTGGGTCCAGACTACTGAACTGTATTATCTCATACAAACCGGTCTAGATGTTGAGATCGGCAGGAAAAGCCTTTCTGTTGGCTTTGCCACCATCAGAGCCACATTGGGTGAAGACACAAGAGAAGGCCTTCTCAGTGGCACAAAAACCAGTGCACAAAAATCTGCCTATTCAGGCACACTTTCGGCAGCTAGCAGATATGCTGCAATTTTCTATTGTAAATACTATTTTTAACTGAAGTGTTTTAAAATGGTTTTTAATTGTATTGTTTTAATATGTTAATCAATTTAATTGTTTTAACATTTATAATAATAATCATGTGCCATCAAGTCAATTTTAACTCGTGGTGACCCTTTTCAGTGTTTTCTATCTAGAAAGTATTCGGAAATGTACTCAACCATTCCCTTTTCTGGCGGCATCCCGGGACTGTGCCCAAGGCCACATAGGCTGGTTCTTCTGGGCTGCCCAGTGGGAATTTGAACTTCCAACCGCTTGATCCGCAGTCAGATACCTAACTCACTGAGTTATCCTGCAAAGCTTTAAAATGCATAATTCAGTTTTTAAAATTGTACAGTTTATCAATTATACAATAAGCTGTCTCAGGTTCCAATTTGGGAAAAAGAGGAGATATAATATAAATAAGATAAAAATATGACTCAGATTCAGTTTACTTATTGGTTTGGAAAACTGCATTAGATACGTTTTAAAGGTAATAATAATTGCATGTTGTCATGTTACGAATTCTGACTTATGGCGATCCTCTCCAGGTCTGGGGGCAACCTGGGACTGTGTAGCTTGCCCAAGGCCACACAGGCTGGCTGTATTCATAGGAGGCACAATGGGGAATTGAACTCCCAATATCTAAACCAAGCCATTTTTGGCTCCATCATTAGCCCTGGAATAAATTTTGGTTTAACTTATGATCAGAAACAAGTGGAAGTAAGCTTTGGGGTTGTTTGCACTGAGTAAGTTAATTGTCTAAACTGAGACCTTCAGCTGGGTCAGGGCCTCACTTTATGTCCATCACACTAGCATAAACACCTGGTCCTACCCCCTGCTACAATGCAGAACCTTGCAAATGCTGCACCTCTGAGAGGTGGCTGTTGAGCCTTTGAGTAAAACAGAGAGTTCACCCCCTCCCCAGGCAATCTGCTGTAAAACAAGCTCTTTATCAATCAGGAAGTTTGTTTTCACATTTAGCTGAAACATGTCGTGTCTTTCCTAACCCTTGGTTCCAGTCCAGTCCTCTGGAGTGAGAGGCTGCCTGCAGTATTTTGCGCATGACAGCCCTTCAGATATTTGAAGACCTTGACCACATCTCTTCTTCTTCTTCATAAATCTTATTCCAGGTAAAATCGACACAGCCCTTTTAACTGTTCCTTGTAAGACTTGGCGTCCATCCCCCGCCTTCCTCTCCTACTGCATCTTCCCCCTTGCAAATTGTGTTTCCACAGCATCTTTCTCCCACACACTTTCCTCTCTCCCTCCCTGAGCTTATTTTCGTTACTAAGAGCTCAGCTATGGGGGGTGGGTGAGGAATGGGTCCTGCCAACAGATGCAGCAGGAAGTTGTGGGAGGAAGCTCTGTAGTGACCTAAGGCATTTCACTGCCTGGAGCAGACCATTAAATGACACACCAGCCACAAGAAGCAAGACTTAATTGTTGGTCAATCAGTGTCCCTCAAGATGGTGTTGACCTTCCACCACCATCATTCCTCAACATTAGCTCTGCTGACTAAGACTGGCACAAGTTGCAGCCCAACCATAACTGGAGGGCCACAAATTGCTCAGTTCTCACAGTTTTGATGCACTATTGCAGCTTTCAGTTCCTGCCTTCCTCTATTGACTTCACTCTGTTGGTAGAGGCGGCAGCATCCATCTGAATGATAGCAAATACATGCCAGAGGAAACTAAAGGGTATTTAGTGAGAAACTGTAGAATTGTTTTAACTGTAGAATTGCTCTTTTGAAGTAGGCTGGACAACTTTGGAATATCTGGATCTCTCTCCCCCCCCCCCCCCATTCAACCAGAGGTTGTATCCTGCATCCTATTGCTGTATTCGCCGTTGTACTGCTGAAATTCAGCAATGTGATTATTTCTAATCAGCCATTTATAGTTAAAACAAGATACTAGAGGAATGTATTTCCAAGTTAATTGTAATTCCAGGTGGATCACAACACGATTAGGTTGAGAACAAGGTGTGTACTCTCCATGCAGTTTGTTTTAAAGACAAATTGCTGGGATTTTTGCTGGTGGTATATGTAACAAATGAAGGTATGGCCACAAAAACTGGTAGATTTAAAGGTAAATTGCTGGGATTTTTGCTTACGAGAAGGAGGTTCCCTGCCTCCACACGGACTTTACACTTTCTCTTATTGAGGTTCCATTTAAAGTTGCTGCTGCATGGGCCTGGCCTCTCGCTTAAACCACAGCCTCAGTGGTTTAAATGAGAGGCCACTGCATGAGTAATGGCAGTGGACAAGTGCATTCCGTACTTGGGAGACCACCGGATTTGAACAAGATGCTGACTCTTTCAACCCCACATGCACAAAGTTTTTTTCTTTGTTCGTCTGGCCTCTTATTTAAATTATGCCCTAATACTGCATGCTAAGGTGGAGGAAAATAAGTGTACTATGAACAGTTTGAAGTGTGTGGGCCCTAGGGAGTGAGTGATGCTTTCCTTGTCTTTCCAGCCATTTTCATCAGATCCCCATCTTGGAACAGACAGTGCTGCTCTACCAGACCTAAGGGAGATCCTTCATACAGTTAAGGAGCACATTTCCCATGGAGACTTGCCAATGGCTGGGTTTTTTCCCCCACAAGCACCATTTAATTTTGCAACTGGAGTGACAGGACAAAGCTGTGTGTGCATTACATGTGTGTATTAAGCACCACAGCCAACATCAGCCAGCATGATCCTATTTTGCATGTACAGCTGCAAGCCCCACTGAGATTAAGAAGGCTTGCAGATTGTAGCCCTCTTAATTTGCTATGCAAGCCATAGCTGCAAGGGAAGAGAGCAGCCTGAAATGAGAACTCGGCAAATAGGCTCGCAAAGAAGAGGGCACTATCTTAGGAACATCCATGGAAGGCTTTAAAACAGAGGGAAATATTACTGCACTTTTGAGGAATCCCAGGTGCTTTCAGAGACTGACTGGTTTTCTGTATCGGATCAATGCGATTCAGCCATGTTAAAGAATCAGCTGAGAAAGAGACTACACAAGAGGACAAATGTCAATATGTGTCGGCATACGAGGTAAGGAATAACCTCTGGTCAGCCTGACCATTAGGATGGTTTGTTATGCAAGTGTCTAAGGCAGGGATAGGGAACTGTTGGCTCTCTGGATATATTTCACTCCAACTTTTGGGTACCCCGAACACATGTGACCAGTGAGTGTTAAGGGACTCTGGAAGTTGTTGAAAACATCTACTGGGCCAAACGTTCCTCCTCTCTCATGAGAAGGCAAGCTCTGAATCCAGGATGCAAATATTATGCCTGTTTTCTTCCTTTGAAGGGGAGCAGCCCTGAATGAAAAACAGTTTTCCTTTCCTTCTGTGACTGTACTGGCAACTCTTTGCGGTACTGGTGCCCTGCTTGCCTGTCAACCCTCATAGCAGGCATCAGCGTTCTCCAATCCATGCAGAAAATCTGTCTGGCATCCTGCGATTGTGGAAGCAACAAAGGCTACCTGCACGTTCTGAAGGCCACCCATTACTGAGATGTGAGGAAGCCTTTTTGAATTGCCCTTCAGTTTCCATCTGGCTTTCCAGCAAGGCAGTGTGGCATTAATTATTATGTTTTTAGGGCAGTTTGTCTTCCATCCTCAGGGGGAACAACTGACAGATGACGTTGCAGAGACCAAGTCCCCCCACTTTGAAATAAAGGCCAGAATAACTCTCATCCACACTATCAAATTTCTGCCAGTGTGGAGGCCTTCCAGCTAAGAAAAACAAGCTAGACCTCTTCTAGACACCAGAAGAGAGGCTGGCAGCCTACAGCAGAGGGGCAGCAGGCTGGAATCTCCTCTCCTGCAGCACTGCAAACAGTGCCAAGGCTTAGTGCTGACTCTTGCTCTAGTGACTCCAGCCCAAATCTAGAAATGGCAGCCTTTGGGACCTATTGTTTCTGGAAGTGGCCTTGGAAAGCGTCTCTCTCACCCCACCTTCCACACCAGTGTATCAAGTGAATGCAGAGTCTCACCCACGTGACCTGAGCATTTCTTCCACCTCCCTCCCTCTCCGCCCAAGTCTGCAAGTGCTGGCAAAAGACTCTCCCTAGATACCTGAGGCATCCATTCAACTGCCAACAGAAGCACACAAAGCAGCCTCATCACTCAATATATAGGTTTCTTTTAATATAAAAAAAGTCTATTAAAAATTCCTTCCTAAATACACAAAAAGACCAGTTGGGGTGCAGGGGGGGAGGGGAAGCAAAAAAGGGGGGCTTGGGGGTTGAGCATGAAGGCAACGTGGCCTGGGGAAGGAAGCAAGCAAGCAGGAGCTGATATGGAGATAATCAGGAGGTGTGTTTTGTTTCCAAGCGACTACCAAGTCTGGCATATTTAGCTGTACAGTTCAGATCAGTAATGGACAACACAGGATGGGGTGGTGGTGGTGGTGTTTTTTTCTCTCCTCTCCCCTCCTTTTTTTTGTGTTCTTTTCTTTCTTTCTTTCCTTTTGCACAATCCACAAAGCTGTACATCAGTTTCCAAATCCAGAAAAAGAGGGAATAACGAGGGCAGGACTCAAGTTGAAAAAGTCACATGCACGCACGCACGCAGACGCACGCACACCCTGAGCTCAGCACTGGCGCAAAGGGACACACATGGAGGAAGGAATATTCATTTCAGTTTACAAGTGGCCAATGAGAACTCAGAAAATGCCGTTGTTCCCCTCCCTCTCCCCCCTCCCCAACAAAAGAGGGTGTATTTGCTTGTCTTTAATAGTTTTTTCCTAGTTTTTTTTAATACAAATTTGGATCTTTGGGTGTGTACTGCCGAGAAACAAACATTATTTTAGAAACCCCCCTGAAACAATAAAAAAGCAACTTAAAACCTCAATGAAACCCATGCTGAAATTTGCACATCACAAAACCACAGCAGATGTACAGATGCAATATACAATACACAATTTATAATAAAACATTATATACAATAAATAGGTTCTTGTTACTTTTTGTCAATCAATCTGCAAATAGATTTCTCAGTGCATACCTGACAAAATTAGCTTCCCTCCTGCTTTGACTGTCTCTGGACACTTTCTTTTTTGTCCTCAAAAGATTTATTTCTGATTTTGAAAACTTATCTCTATGTGTTTTCATTGTGTTTGCTCTTTCGGATTGTTTTTGTACTTTTTTTTTTTTTTTACATTTTTGAAAAGTATTTACAATTGCTGGTTTTGTGCAGAAAGAAAAGCCCCACTGCCCCTCAACCCACCTCCCACCTTGCTTCTCAATAGAGGAGACACAAGCATCTTAGCAACAGACCTGGGGGGGTGGGGGGGCAAGGAGGGCCAAGAGAGGCAGTAACACAGAGGGGACACAGTAATACAGAGAGGTTGGGGACAGGACAGGAAAGGCAACACACATTTTCCATCTTCTTGCTAGGATTTCTCTGTGGACAAGGATTCTTCCAACGGAACGTCTCCTTCTCCCTATCCCTCCACCAGGCAAAGAAGCAAAGTCAGGAGGAGCTGCAGTTCATTGCAAGAGCACAGCCAGTGGCGGTTGTTGGGCCTCCTTCCTGTTGGTGATGGAAGCTTGGAACAGAAAGCAAAGAGATTTCAAAATGTGAAAAATTATTGTTATCAGCATTAACAACAGTCAGTGTAAACAATTGACTTGTCAGAGCAGCATGAGAGGGATCAACTACATGCTCTCCAAGCTAGCAGCGTTTACCGAATGAGAAGATGTCTTAGATGGCCTCTGGACATATGCAGATAATTGCCTTTTAGCATCTGAAACCAAGGTGGATTTGATTTAAAAAATTTAAAGGGGAGTTTTTGATTATTTAAATTTTAAAAATATTTTTTGATTTAAATTCTGATTTAAATCAATTTTTAAAAAATCATTGATTTTCATCCACTATGAAGTTCAATCAGGTCTCCTCTAACTGAAGAACATTCTATAACCCCTGATGTCTTCCAAGTTTTTGGGATGGCCTTCTAGTAGTCATGCTAGCAGGCAGATTCTGAGAATTGTAAATAATATTTCTAAACTCTGCCTCCACAACAGTGATTATAAATCAGATAAGGAAAGCAGGAGACGACTGGGCAAACCATTGATGGACTGACAGAATAGGAGCTGGTGGTCCCCATCCTCTTGAGGGAAAGGAGGGCATATAGCAGGGGTGAGCACCATGGGGCTGTTCAGATGTTAGACATTTAGAGGGCAGTAGGTTGCCCATCACTGGCTTGCAGGTCTATCTGAATGTCTGAATATGCAGGAGGGGGTGGGAACATGAAAGTTGACATGGTTGCTCTGGTTGTTCATACCTTGAGAGCAAAGTCTGGCAGTAAGGCAGGACTGGGCAAAGTGTGGCCTTAAAGCTGAAGTGGCCCATAAAAATCCATTTATGTATCCCCATGGACAGAACTGTTTAATTTTTGTCCCTTGGGGAGACTACCAACCCCAACCCCTACAACTCCCAAATTCAGAACCAGAAAGTGGATATCCAGGCATTTCTATTTTTGATTCTTTGGAACATTTTTTGATACTTCTAGGTCTGGTACAGCCTGCTGGCTTTGCTGGGAGTGAAAAACTAGGCTCCCTGGCCCACCACATTTGCCTGGCCTCTGGTGCTACTAGAAGTCCAGAGATGTGAAATAAGTGTTCTGAGACTGAATCAAAAACTGAGTCATGATCACACCACTGTGGTCTGTCAATCGTGCCTAAGCAGAAAGAGGCAGGAGCCATTCTCCCAACCCAAAGGGCCTGGTTTCTTAGATCCAAAGGCCTGCCCACATGGGGATCAAGAAACATCAAAAACACAGAGGAACGGAGTGCTTAACCCGCCCATGAAAAATACTGAAGGCCCGAAGCAGGAGAAATGGAGTGACAAGCATGCTAGGGAGGCAAAGGATGAGCAGAGCTGAGGGATCAGTTGTCATAGAGACTGTGACAGGCTAGGCTTGTTCTGCTTACTTAGCAAGGAAAAGTAGGGAAAGGTGCCCATTGGATAGTTCTCATTCAGAGGCTCTCAGAAGTGGCATTAAAATGGATGCTAGGAAGCAGAAACTGAGGAGAAAGTAGCCAGAGACGGAGACTAAGCTGACAACCTGCCTGTTCACAAGACATATGTTTAAAGGTGGTGCCCTGACTAAAGCCATCTTTCTCCCAGCTCTGCTTTTTCTATTGCCAGGTTTTGATGGTAAACATTCCTGACACTGAAGCAAGGATAGGGAACATTGGTTTTTTTGGATGTCAACTCTTTGTTGCCTGGGGTGTTTTGAGAGTTGGCACCCAAGAAAAGTAACCTTCCCCAACTTGGGGCTGGAGCCTTGAGGTGGATTTTGGAGGACACTGGGGTGGTATCAAAAGCAGCTGATACAGTCTTTGACCTATTTGGTGAGGAAAGGCCTGCACTTGGATCTGAGACAAGTTAGCTTCGTATGGAGACGGAGGAAGAAGCAATCCCCTGGTGGGGGCTGTTAACAAGTCTCTCTGTTGCTCTGCTACTGACTCACCCACTGCCTGAGAAACAGGACTGGGAGAGGAGAGTAGCTGTGGAGGAAAACACTCTGCTAAGTCAAATCTCTCAAGCAACAGCAAAGTGGAGGCCATCTGCTGGGACCTAGATGGCCACACTTTGGCAGTGGATCAGGTTGAGATGTCCACTGCACCAGCTCGTCCAGTTATATTACATCAGTTTCAGCCTGTTTCATTATCTGAGGTTGACAAGGTGCTTGATTGCTGCAGGGCCACCACAAGCTCCCTAGATTCTTGCCCAGCCTGGCTTTTAAAAGCTGCCAGGCCGATAATAACGGAATGGGCCACTTCTATCATCAATGCATCTCTCCTTGAGGGGCAGGTTCCTCAAACTCTCAAGGAGACACTTATCAGGCCCATCCGGGGAAAAACAAACTTGGTGGCTGATGATTGTAACAACTATCATCCAGTTGCCAATGTTCCTTTTTCAAGCAAGCTAGTGGAGAGGATGGTGCCTTCCTGGAGGACCGCGCTCAGAGAGTGCAACTTGGGGAGATGGCCTCCACCCCTTGGACTCTCGATTGTGGAGTCCCTTAGGGGTCGATCATCTCCCCGTTGCTGTTTAATATCTATATGAGGGGGAGGTCATCTGGAGATTCAGAGTAGCGTATCACCAATATGTGGATGACATGCAGCTCTATTTCTCCTTCCATCCTTCTGCAGTGGATGCCGTCCTGTTCCTTGAGCGCTGCCTGGCTGAAGTACTGGAGTGGATGGGGGCAACAGATTGAGGCTGAACCCGGACAAAACAGAGGTCCTTCGGGTGGGTTGTCTGCCTGTCTGCAGATTCGGTGCTTCCCTTTCCATGACAGGTGCCACTTCCCCTGCAAAGTATGAGGTTCGTCGTTTGGGTGTCCTACTGGACCCAACACTGTCTATGGAAACTCAGATAGCATCTGTGGTCTGGTCTGCCTATGTCCATCTCAGGCGGATTGCCCAGCTGCATCCCTACCTTGACACCGGATCCTTTACCAAGTTGGTCCACACACTGGTAATCTCAAGATTAAACTACTGCAACACTCTCTACGTAGGGCTACCTATCAGGCTGTCACGGAAACTTCAACAGGTCCAGAACATGGCAGCCAGACTATTGAGTGGAGTAAATATATCACCCCAATTCTGGCTGCCTTACACTGGTTACCTGTCCATTTCCATGCCACCTTCAAGGTGATAGTTTTACCCTATAAAGCCCTACACAGTTTGGGACTTCACTACCTGGGAGAATGCCTACTTCCAACAAGATCTGCCCGTCCTACAAGAATATCACAAGCCGGCCAGCTGAGGATGCTAACTACAGATGGGGACAAACTACCAAAATGGCAGTTCATCGTGGGTTGTCAAGGTTGATGACCCACAACCCACAAATTTCCCCAGGAATTTCCGATGAACCACAAATCAGTATTTTTTTTAGACCGCCTGTGGCTGTCTAAAAAAAAGGCTAAGCCCCCTTCCTCCTGCCCCCTTCCAACTGCCCCCCTTTGCCTCCTTATCTTGGCCTTCTGGCAGTGGTGGCGGCAGCAGTGGAACGGAACCCATGGTTCCAGCCAGCAAGCCTGTTCTCTCTGCCTATGGGCCTGGCCCACAGACAGAGAGAGCAGGCTAGCTGAGCAGAACTGTGCCAGCAGACTCGCTCTGCCTCTGCAGGCGCTGATTAGCTGATCGGCACCCGTAGAGGCAGAGAGAGCAGGTTTGCCGGCTAGAACCGCAGCTTCTGTTCCAGTGCCACCGCCGCCACCACTGCTGCCCGCAGGCCAAGGTAAGGAGGCAAAGGGGGGGGGGCAGTGGGAAGGGGGCATAAGGTGGGCAGAAAGAGCAGGCCTGCCGAACAGTTGTTTGGTGGGCCCATAGGCAGAGAGCAAACTAGGCTGCCGGAACAGCCGTTCCGGCAGCCTAGTTTGCTCTTTGGGCCCATGCCCAACGAAATGACGAATACAAAGGGTAAATATTCATCACTTCGTATTCGTCAGCGCCTCCAGAACTGATAAATATAAAATGACAAATATTACATGAATCAGTGATTTCTGATGAATATCGCAATTCATTTTTAAATCCGTCCCCATGTCTAATGCTAACCCCGAGAGAGGCCTGGAGGGAGAAAACAAGAAACTGAGTCTTCTCGGTGGTTACTCTTCAGCTGTGGAATGAATTTTTCCCTGCAATTCGTTTGGCCCCTTTGCTGGCAATATTTTAAAAGTCATTAAAAACCTGGCTATTTAGGCATTCAGTTGAAAATGTCATACTTGCGAACTCTACTGAGTCTAACTAGCCTATCTGACCAAGTCCACCATCTTAAATGTTTTAATGTTTTATTTTGATGTATTTTTATGCTTTGAGTTACTGCCTATTCGTATTTTATTATTTCTGTTATTTGTTATGTTAAATTGTATTTGGTAGGTTGTATATATATATATATGTTCTAAACTGCCCAGAGTGGCCTTGGCCAGATGGGTGATATAAAAATTAGATAGATAGATAGATAGATAGATAGATAGATAGATAGATAGATAGATAGATAGATAGATAGATAGATAGATAGATAGAACCTTGAGGTTCACTAACTAGAGACAGCTACTCATAGTGCAAAATAGGGCACAGGAGGAGCCAATCACCTCCTTTGTCAATGAATTCAGATGATGAGCATATAATGAATTTAGGAAAGTTACTTCTCTGGACACCCTTGTAACTATCCCAGCTAGGGATTCTCATATTAGACCAAAGAAATAACCTTCCACAGCTCTGAGGCTGACCCACACCCCTGACAGTGCACAGGCTCTGATTTCAACACACACACACACACACACACACACACACACACACACACACACAAGCCAGATAGCAGTGGTAGTACGAGAATCTCATATGGAGAATGTGGGGATTTGAGGTCCAAAAGAGCAACTTTAAAAGCTACGAATTAAACATGCTCAAAAAGAAAAGAAACATCTCAACATTGTCCAAAGGCTGAATTCTATACCAAGTGCTGTGTTCAAATTTAAAAATGACATTAAAAAAATTGTGGGGCTGTAGGATTCTGGGAGTTGTAGTTTAAAAATGGAACTTTAAGCTCTGGCTCAGTGTTGAAAATACTGGGCTACGTCGATCACAGCCTGATTTGGTATAAGGTTGCCTCCTGCATTTGTAGATTTTCCATCTCATTTTTAATTATTTGGTACTCTTTATTAACCCAGAAGTTTAATGTAATTTTGGGAAGTTTCACATTTCTGTCTATCTGTTCTGTACAGCACCTTGATATTTTTTCGGCATATGACCAATACACAATACCTTCGGGAAGGGGCAAAGGCTCAATGGCAATCAATGGCTCAATGGCAATCAATGTGTGATTGCTGTTTTCGAACCAAACCAGCACTGGCATGTGTTTACCATAACAATTCAGTCTTATGTGATTTGGACAGCAAGCCAATAAAGTAATATGTAATCAATCAATCAATCAATCAATCAATCAATCAATCTATCTCCCAGCTTTCCCCTGCTCCCCACAGAGGGGGTGAAAGGAGAGGACACAAAAGGTGATCTTTTTTTATTCCTTTTTCTTTATAATCCAGTACTATGTCACTTAACAATAAATGGGGTGGGGGGAAACCAGTTTTCCCTGCTCCTTGTGGAGAGGGAGAAGGGAGAAGGGAGAAGATGCAGAGGCTGAGAAGGCAGAAGGGGCTAAAGGATCGCTTTGAGGTGTGGTGTGATTTCCTGCCTTGAAACCACCTGATCCTTGCATTGGATGCAAAGTCCATTTTAAATGTCAGACTGCACTTCTTCTTACTGCTTAGCACCACATTTTCACTGTACCAGGCATTCTTAACACAGCCTGACAGACAACCATTCAGGAAAGAGTTATATAATTATACAGCCTTATCCCTCCCCCAACCTTCCCCATTTTCCTCTCAATGGGTTTAAATGAGCATTTAATGTGAGTTTAATATGCCTGTTTCAGTATGCTAATCCAATATCTATTGATTGTTTAAAGGGAGGTCCTTCTCTGAAACTGAACAAGCCAGAGAGAAACATAACCTGGCACACAATTAGTGCCAAATTACCCAGCCCCTTATGGCTCTAAGTACATCCTGATTAAAGCTGGAAGCTCAGGACAAAAGGGGACAGGTTCCCAGACAGGCACCTGCACTCTGGGAAAGATTTCCTGATGGCAGCAAAGTCTTGGCAGCAGGAGGAGTTGGTTGTGTGCATCTGATGGAACAGCCTAATCAAGAGGATTAAAGGCACAAGGAAGTCAGGAAAGAAGGTGGGTGAGGGACCTGAGCAAAGCCGGAGTCTGAAGGGCTGGGCACAACCGGAGTTCCAGGTTACCAGAGGCTGGAAAAGAGCAATCGTTTTTAACCTTCATAAATGAGGGTGGGGCGTTGAGTGAATTGTTTTGTTTGTTTTGTAATTGGCGTATTTTCAGTCAATGCAATGTCTTACCACATGGGGCTTTTGGCAGAAGAGAAGTTATGTCTCCTAATTGTTAATGTGTTGGCTCCATTTGTGCAAGCCAGTGGAATTCTAACTACAGTCAGGAAATATAAGAAATGTACATGGAAAACCTAACCCTAACTCTAGCCCCAACCCTAATGCTCTGAAAGTGAAAGAGGGAAACTTAAGTCGTGTGAGCCGAATAAAAAAAGCTAAGCTGGGTAGTATCTTTATTGGACCACCATCTGTATTTTGTGCACATGGCCTTATAAATGAGCAAAACCCATGTGGGTGTTCACGCATATACACGCACACAAGTGCACGGAGACACACACACTATTATTTGGTTTTGTTTGTTCTCTTAGGTTGCCACCGGCCCTCTGAAAGTGGTTGTACTCCATTTCATATTAAAGGAACAATGACAGCTAAAGTCCAGACATTATCCGAAGGGCCATAATGGTGTGTGTTTCCAGAGCCAAGACCCTAAACCTCAGGTCAAAACCTTTGGGAGAACACAACCCCACCTCCAAAATAGGTTGAACACTCAGTTGGGCAAATGAACCACTTCCTAAGACCGCTTCCATTTAATCTGGACACAGTCTCAGTTTATTCACCATCATGCACTTCTTTATTTCACTGGTTGAGAAATCTGTTGTCTCATCTGGATATGGCAAAAAGGAGAGAGCAAGCTGGATAGAAGGCTGAACAGCTTGGAAGGTTATTTACTTGCAGCCCAGAGTAGTCGAATGACTAGATAGGCGGGATATAAATATAATAAATAAATAAAATAAAAATAAATAATTTTTTTGGACGACAACTGCCAAAATTTCCTGGTGACCATAGACCTGGGTAGTCCAAAAAAGCCTGTGGCCTGGATGTCATAGGCCTATTGGTTGTATTTCATAAGAGAAAAGCTATAAACTGAGAGAGCAAACTCTTAATTCTAAAAAGAGCTCCCAAATCACTACATTAACAGAAGGCATCCCAGTTGTCATGAGAACATGACCGCAACTGTAGATGCCTTAGATATACAGGTTCTAGGCCAGGCGCAAGCTTGCTATGCCCCTCAGCTGTTGTGGGACTACAGCTCCCATCATATTCAGCCAGTATAGCCAATAGTGAAGAATGTTGAAGCTGTAGTGCAACATTTGGAAAATGCATTTTACCCACTCTTGGCCTAGGCTAGAAAGGTTTTTAGAGATCAAAATCAGCACCTTGAACTGGGTCCAGAAGTCAATGTAATGGTGCAATGCTGAATGAATATGGGCTGGACAATTTTTTTTCTTAGTTAATATACGGGTAGATCTTCATGGCAGCTCAACATAAAGCTAGTAGGGAAGTCCTAAAAGAACAAGAGCACTAAGAGACAATTTTCTATCCTTATGGATTTTTCAGTAGAAGGGCATATCCAGCAGGAAGGGAAGAAACCCTAGCTAATAGAATGGAAGAAAATACCAATAGAACTGTTAAGGGAACAGGAGGTCACTACTTACTGGAAGATGACGGTGGCTCCAAGATCCATCACAGAACTGTAAAATCTTCTGGGATCTCCAAAGAAATCAAGCAACAAAAATGTTTTGTAAAAATGCAAAACCAACAAACCAACTAGGAGGGAAAAAATAAAGAAATCTGCACCCAAAAAAAAAAAAAAAAAAAAAAAGAGGGGAGAGGAAAAGATGGCAGTGAACAAAATGCCAATCTTCAGTCTTTATTACTGAGTTTCTTGAGTTCACAGATTAGACGGTTTTCTTCCCCCACCCTCCCCAAAAGAAGCAAAAATAAACGTCCTTGTCCCCGTGGCTTGTACTTGGTGGTTGTCTGTTGCCTTCCGATGTGTCGTCTTGTATGCATGCTGTGGGCGGATGTTGGGGAGGTACACAGGAGCCCCCACACTCTTGCACTCTGCCTGGGTGGTGGCCTTCGATTGTCTTTTTGCTGGATTGGGTGGGTGGGTGAGAGGAGGGCTGAAGACAGAGTCTGGTTCAAAAACTGCCCCCATGCTGTTCTCAAGGAAATCGTTTCTTGCTTATTTCTTAAATATTTTTTCCTTTCTTTCTTTTTTTTTTACCTGTCTCTCTCTCTTTTCTTTTTTTAGAAAAAACAAAACAAACAAAAAAAGAACCAACAAATGAACAAAAAGATCAGTTCTTGATTTCCATTAAATACAGAACTTGAAAAGTGTTCCAGAAAAAGTGCTGGCTAAATACTCTGAAAAAGAGAAGGAAGAGAAAACAAAACAAAACAAAAAAGAGACATATATCAAAATGTCAGCACCTGGGTCATCATTCTCGACCATGGAACCTCATAGACCAATAGCCTTTTTTGTCTGAGAAATCCCTTTACTGGAATCCACAATTCAGTGTCCCCTTTGAAAGGACCTACTGAACACCCCCAGCTACATACATGCTGCCTTTATTTAGGGTAGACAGTGGCCATCTAGCAGCTCGCATCACCTACAAAACAGTTGCCCCTTCTCTCCTGGCACTGCTGAAGCTTTTATCAAGGTGTGGCTAATTTTACTTGGAAGGGAAAACATGTACATTAAATCTGCACTGCAACCTTCCCTCTAAGGAATTCAAGGCAGCATTAATGCACCCCCCTATTTTATCCCCACAGCAACCTTTGGAAGGGGAGTAGGAGGAAAGACCGTGATTAGCCCAATGACTTTTCTGGCCAAGCAGAGATTTGCATTCAGATCTTCAGCTGTAAAATTTACCACAGGTTATGTACCCCTGTGTGTGACAGAGTGATACCACAATGAGAGGTTGCATCCTGAGCTGGAACATTCTCTCTCTCTCTTTGTGTGTGTGTGTGTGTGTGTGAGAGAGAGAGAGAGAGATCACGACTAAAGATGGGCACAAACTGCCGACTCAATGGTTCATGCCAGTTTGCCTGGGCTTCCCTGCCTTATCTTCTCTGGGCACTTCTTCTGAGTGGGCACCCATTGGAGGAGGCAGAGCTGGGAACTGCCGAACACCTGTTTGGTTAAAGGACGAACCGGCACGAACCGCCAAACCAGTGGTTTGTGCCCATCTCTAATCACACTAAATTTCATTACATGCAGCCAATGAAATAATAAAATGATGACGTCAATGCACACTTTTAAAAGTATATTAGACATCATTGGAGTGTAGGTGGGGGCAAGGCATGAGTAACAGGACTACCCCCACCATTAGACACAATGAGGCAACTGCTTAGGGCGGCAAATGTTTGGGGGCAGCAGTATTACTACTTGCACAGAGCGGAGTGCTGTTGTACCACCTTCCTCCATGTACACTTCTTTTGCAATCCTACATGTAAAGGGTGAGGTATCTGACGTGAAGGCACTCTCCTCATGGGTCTGAACTGAATCTGCCTCATGTGGAAACTCTCCCCACAACAGTAAAGGCTCCCCTTTCTTCCAAATGTTCACTTTTCGTGTGAAAGGAAGCAATGGAAGTGATATAGAGGAGTGGGATTAAAGCTAGTCATGCTGGGACAGGGAAATTCAACTGTCAATCCAGTCTGTTTTCGTACAGGGAATGGGAAGGGGGGGTGCATGTGGCCTGCAGGCATCAAAATGTCTTGGCCTGGGAAGAAGCTGGAAGTGTGCACCGCCATGGGCATGCCATGTTTTGTAGGCAATGAACAGGTAAAACCATGTCTGAGCATAAAGAAAATTAGGCCAGAGTTTGGAAAAGTTAGCTTTTGGCCTACATCTCTCAAAATCCCTCAGTCAGTACAGCCAACAGGTCATGCTGGCCAGGATTTCTGGAAACTGCAGTTCCAAAAAAACCCTCTAACTTGTCCAGCCCGTGGAGTCCCCATCTGCAGTCTTGATTTCAGACCATGTTTCACCATCACCGCCTAAGTAAAATCTAGGCCAGAAGTACTGCAGAGCACAGTCACAATACAATACACATCTGAACCCTGGACACCCAAGGAAATAAATGGGCCCTGGGTTTAGGACAGTCGACCCCTGGTGAATCTACTGGATAGAAAGCTCTGTTCAATGTCTGCACAGCATGCCTTGCTGGCACCCAATTAAAATAAAACAAAGCAAAACTGGAAGGGCAAAAGAAGCATTTGGATCTCCCGCTTTGTTTCCTCTTCCATGCTGGCAACCACCCACCAGATACATGGTTATGTTCTACAGTAGCTCGGTGGGGAATGGCCATTTGGGAGGAGTGAGGAATACTGAATTTTGGTATTGTTTCTGCCAGGTGGTAATCGTCGGCACAAAAGTATGAACCTATTTTTATCATTGCCAATTCCAGTCTTCCAAGCTGTCTGAGAAGGGAATGTTGTGTTGTGTGTCGTCAGGTTGCAACCAACTTACAGCAGCACCAATAGGCGTTGCAAGGTAAGTGAGATATTTAAGAAGTGGTTTTACTAGTTCCAACTTTCTAGTGAGTTTCCAAGGCTGAGAGGGGATTTGAATTCAGGCCTCTGTCATTCTATCCATTACATCACACTGGTTACTGAGAAGAGGAGATAGACTTAGCAAAATGTAGAATAGCTTCTAGCCGTGTGTGTGTGTGTGTTTACAATTTATGTTAAAAAAAATGCAGTCCTCCCTAACTTTATTGACCAATGATGAATCAATGAAATTTGGAAATGAAAACTACATTTTTCCACTGTATATGTTCAAAATATAAACTGAAATATGCTGCACTTATATCCCAGAGCCCTCCACTGGCTTCCATTAGCCTTTGCTGATAGCCTATCTAGTACTAAATATTATTTATTATTTCACTTTATATCCTGTTTTTCTGCCCATAGCACCCCAAGGCAGATAACAATAGTAACAGAAACACAACAAATCAAATAGTTTGAATGCAACGCGCTTTTCAATCCACTTTCCATCCCTAAGATTTCACCGAAAAGCTTCTGTTAACAGTATGCACCCTGGTTTAAAAAATAAATAAATGTAAAAAGACATTCTCAATCACCGTTTCCTATTTTTGGAGCATCTTTCTGCGGAGACTCTCCAGAGTCCCAGCTGAAGCATATTTCAGAAGACAGACCATTCCATTTTGGGCTGGGGCCAGGTGCAAAGTGTTTACATTTATAGTATTTCACTTTTTTGTAGCATGAGGCCTGGTTCATAAATCATAGTAAAAGATTACAGGTAAAAAGAAAAGAAAAATTAAAGAACAGGTACATTGCAACACCTGAAAGACTGCTGTGTTTTAATGGGAACTTTCATGGATAAAATCCACTTCCTTGGACACAAAAGCCCACATTAAAATATAACAGTCTTTAAAGGTCCCGCAACATTTTTGTCCTATTATTTATCCTTTTATTTGTCCTTTTTCTTTTCGTTTGCATGTAACGCTTGCACAAACTAACACGGCTTCCTCTTCTAAAAAGTAAACAATTAGTTACTTATTTTCAGGCACATGAGTACCCTTCCGATACTACACAAAGAATATAACCAATCTGTGGTGGAGATACAGAGAACGGTATTATGCTATCATTTGTGAAGTCATCACTGGTTAATACACTGCTCGCTACCCAAAGCTGTGCCATTAGAGACACATGATGTAAGCAACAGCACTGCCCAAAGATGGGACATGGCCAAGAGGTTAAGAGTTCTCCCGTGTTTTGGATTACAACTCCCAGAACATTCAGATAGCCAGCAATGAGATTCTGGGAGTTGTAGTCCAAAAAAGTAACAGATCCAAGCTCTGTTTAGCCTCCACATCTGTATGTGCAAGATATGTAGGAATTGTGGGTCAATCAACATCTGTTTTTGGAGGCCATGCAGACCTTGGGCCTCCCTTTGCCTGCACTCTTGAAGTCAGCTCCCCTTGTTCTCCCTGAAATACTTTTCAAAGTGCAATAAAACTCTTTGCTAGTATAAAGAAAATGGTGGCAAGTTGCGCGGCAAGCTGAAAACAAACCCCACCCGCCAGTCACCCCTCCCAGCTTTTCCTCTGGCACCTACCCTGAAACAAAACCTCGTTGTCTGGTTGGCACTTCAGATGACACTACAATGAGGTGACTGTGAAAGTGTCTTCTGGATGTTGCTCTAGCATTGGACCCAAAAAACCACTCTTCTGGGCTGCAGCCATGATGGGATGCCCCTGGGGTGCAAAGCTGGGGTACCTATAGTTGTCTTGGAGTGGCAGCATAGAGTCTCTTGGGACGGGGGAAAGGTTCAAGTCATTCATCAAGGGGCAAAGGTAGGCCCCTCGGTGGTGAGCCCTTGCCATGTCCATGGGCTCCTTTTCGTTCTTGGAAGAATTGGTGCTGGGGGGGCTGGTCATGTGGGGGTTGAGGCAGGAGGTGTCCGGGCTTCTCCCCATGAAGTCCACCAGCATCCCAACTCCAGCTTTGTTGTCATAGGGAGGGCTGCGCGTGCTGGAGGTGGGGGAGTACCAATAGCCAGGGTTTTTGCAGCTGGGCGACTCGTAGTGCGGCTGAGACATGGTCAGGTCCCGGCAGGTCATGTGTGCCGCCGAGTGGGACATACCGCCAGCCCCTTGCATACTGTGTTTGAGCGAGTCACAGGCCGGAAGCTTCCGGATATCACTGGGCCGCAAGTCCTCCTTGAAGGCCAGGGTGGGGGAGCAGTTGGGCGAGAAAGCTTTCTGTAAGCCTGCGTCAAACACAGTCTGCTGAGGGGGAGGCGGGGCGAGCTGGTGCGGCAGGACGGGGAAGTGCTTGCTCTCCAGGTCCCCCTGACCCAGGCCAGGGGAGTCGCTCTGGAAGCCTTGCCCAAAGGTGCCATCGGAAGGCGTGGAGGGGTTCATGGAGTAAGGCCCCGAGTAGTCGCAGGAATCTCGCTCGCTGAGCCCAAATCCCCGGGACTGGGAGGGCAGTGGGGACATGCTGCTGTCTCCGCTGTAATAGTCTAGACCTAAATCTGTACTGTCTTGAAACAGGGGGTTCACCGGCTGGGATTTAGTGGGGAACTTGGTCTTGCCAGTTCCCCTCTCCTTCTTGGAGGCACAGGCCCCCCGTGAACCCCGTGGCTGTCGGGCCCCAGTGCCCCTCTTGGAGGGATATGAACCGGTTGAGAAATTCAGGTGGGCAGCATCAAACAAATCTACTTTCTTCCGCCGGCCGCGTCCCGGCTTGTTGCTGCTCTGGAATAAGACACTCTGGTTCCAGTTGTAACCTGGAGCTGAAGACGACTCATTCCAGTCCATCATCAGCTTCTCCAAGCTAGAGAGGCTCGACTGACCCTCGCTGGATGAGGCCTCGCTATTGGCCCTTCGGTAGCCTGCCGGCTGGTTGAACTGAGTGCTGTCAGAAGAGGACTCGGAGAAGGTCTCGGAAACTGTCTGCTGCTTGGCCTTTTGGGGTGTGTAGTTGGAAATGTCCAGGATGACATTGGGCTCGTTTATGTGGCAGTCAAAGCCTGGGTTGTAGAGCTGGCTGAATGCCTCCGCGTTCCAGTCCAGGTTGCCATAGCCTTGTCGGAAAGCCCACTGGGAGGCACTGGGAAACTGTCGACAGTTCTCTGGTGAGGGCTGAAAGGAAGCTGAGCCTTTGGGGACCATGTAGCCACCTGGGGACACAGTGCTTGCCCTGCTGTCACATCTCATCGGAGTGTGGGAGGAGGTGGAGAATGGGTTGGGATCAGAGCTATTGAAGAAGGAGGCCTTGTTCAAGGGCAGGCTGGGCCCTGAAGCCTGTTGGGCGTAGCTGGCGCTATGGGCACTGCTTGGCGAGGAGGGCAAGCTGTTGCCACTGCCATAGGGGAAGCTATAGTCTTTGTTGTTGGGGCAGTCTTGGGTGGTGTGGTATGGCTTTCCTTGCTGAAACAAACTAGAGGGTGTAATGCTCTGTCCTCCGCCACCGCCATAGCTGCCATACTGTGCATAGGTGGAGGCGCCCGTGGAGTGAGCGGTGGGTGACCTGGAGACGGCTGAAAGAGGTGCCAACTTCTGGAAGGCATCTGTACTGCGGCACTCGGAAGCAGCCTGAGAAAGACTGTATCCCGTTGCTCTGGTGGGAGGGAATGACTGCCGGTTGGTCATGACTGTATGGAAGGGGGTCTCAGTAGTAGCAGCTATGGTAGTGGACGAGGGCGTAGCTTTGCCTCCTCGGCTTGGGTAGGACGACATGCCCCTCTGTGTTGCAATGGCATTGGGAGGGGCTGTGTATGTGGTTGTGGACTTCCGCGACTCAGAGCGTGTATTTGAGAGGGCAAAGTCCAGAAGGTCTGAGGAGTCATCAGAATCCAACAGGGAACGGAAGTACCCTGTGAAAAGGTTCTGTCTTTCCTGGCTAAGATCAGACTGGGATGAGGGATTGCTGCCCCCAAAAAATCCAGTCCTACTGGAAGAACTCGTCTCCAGTGCTGAAGAGTGAAAGGTCCGAGAATCAGTGCCTTGGAAACTGCAATTCCTGTTAGCTTGGTTGGAGAGATGTCCGTGGTGGGACATCCAGGAACTCTCCTTGTCACCACACCAGTCAGAAATCCCATCACTGAAGTTCTGGCTAGCATTTTGTTCTGAAAACAGCACCCCGTTCTTGCGGGACCTTCTCTTCCTCTTGGGCTTCTCCATGGCGTCTGGCTCAGGACGGCCCCTCTTCCGTGGGTGAGTAGGATCCGCATGCATGCCCGCTCCTGGGGCTGCCTTCTTTTTCTTACCAATCCCTTCAAAGAAGTCACTGAAGGAGCAGCGAGCCGAGCGGGCAGAATGCCCCCCTCCGCGCCCAAACCCACCTCCTTTGCCACCACGCCTGCGGAAACCTTGAACCCGGTGCAAAAACTGGGAGATGCTCTGAGTGTCAGGGGCTTGATGGATGGAGTCTGGCTCACTTGGGGTCCAGCAGCGGGGCGGGGAGCAACGAGCTGAACACTGGCTCTGGCGGTTTAGAAAGGCAAGCTTTGCCAAGACATCTGAATAGTCAGCTTTACTGTCATTGGTATCAGCCACGTAAGAGGGCTGGGGGGAGGCCAGCTTCTGTTTCCTCCTCCTCCGTTTCTTCACGTCTGGGGTGGGCTCCTTGGGTTTGCAGGGTCCCAACATCAAGTTTTTTGGAGGCCTTCCTCGCTTGCGCTTCAGGATAATGGGCATCTCTCCTGGAGGAAAGACCACGACCACATTACGCCCGTTGTTCTTCATCTTCAGCAGTGGCGTCGGCTCCATGGAAGAGCACGTTGTCAGCTCTTTGCCTTCTAGGTTCAGGTTACTGTTGAGGGAGGACACTTTGTATGTTGTCTTATTCCTCCTCCCAAGGGAGACGGGAATCTTGGCCATCTTCACCACCATCCTGCGTATGCCACGACACTTGGGCTTGGGGGGCGGTAGAACGGCAGGGGCAGCTTTCTGGTCACATTCAGGTTCTAAAGGGGAAAGGACAGGAGTGTCTGCTTCATCTGCCGGCACAGCTTCCACGAGCATCCTGGGTTCCTCCGGCGTTGCCATCACAGCCTCTGCTGGTACAACCATAGGGAGGACCCTGGTCTCTGCGGCAATCTCCACCCGCCGCCCCCGGCCTCCCCTCCGTCGGCGGCAGAGCATCTTTGGTTTATCTGTTCTACGCAAGGCGTATTTCCTGTGATCATCCCTCCCCCGCCCTGCCCCTCGCCTTACGACTCCTCTTAAGGAGCAGCCGCCGAGGTGGGATCCAGGCTGCAGTGGATGTGAGCCTAGGGACTCGTCTGCCCCCAGTTGGGGCTGGGTGTCTAACAATTTGGGCAGGGGTCCTAGCAGCTGGGATTCTGGATCCAGGAGTTGGGCTTGGGAGTCAAGCAATTGATGGTCCAGGGTCCCTAAAGACTGGAGGCCCAGAGGCTCAGAAAGGGGTTCCAGGGACTGGAGGGATAGTGATTCCGACAAAGGCTCTAGGCTCTGGAGCTCAAGAGGCTCAAGAGTCTGTAGTCCCAGGGGTGCAGGCAAGGGTTCAACAGTCTGCAAGGCCAGCGGCTCTGGAGGAGGCTCTAGGGACTTTGAGTCTACTAGCTGAGGCTGGTGTTCCAGGGTCTGGGAACCCATTAATTGGGATCTTGAATCAAGATCCTGGCTTTGGAGCAACTGGGGCTGGGACTCTGGATGCTGCTGGTCTAGCAACTGGGGACCTGGGCATGCCAAAGAAGCCAGTTCACTCAGGATATCTGTATCGGCCAGCTCAGTATAATCGGTAGTATCAGATGCTGAGCTGCTCACTTCGTCTAAGATGCTGGGAGCCTTCAGACCAGGACTACTCTGGCAGGTATCATCTTGAGTACTTTGGGTGCCCTCTTCTGACTCTCCCATATACAGGTTGGGTTGGGTCTGTTGAGGCAGCTCAGCTTTAGTGCTGCCTGGTGCTGCTAGCTCCTCAGGGCTATGAATGCTGTTGGCCAACACTGGGGAGGAATAGAAGCTGTACTGCAGACCCTGATCCTGGCCTTCCTCATTGAGTGGAGGATGGCTGTTGAGCTGTAGGTTGCTGCAGTCCAGGTGAACCCCACAGCTCTTCAGGTCTTGGGAGAGGCGATTGATGTCCTTCATGATATCTATGAGCTGCACCACAGGGTAGAGGTTGATGCGGCCATTGCCACACTTGCTCTTCAGCAGCGAGATAATGTTGTCAATGTTGTACCTTCCTGAGGCCAGAGTGAAGTTGGAGAAGGTCTTTGCAGCTCTGTCATGGGTGGCTGTCTCATCCAAGCCCTGAGCATCAACAGGGCAGCCCAGGACACTGGCTGGCAGCAAGTCCTCTGTCTTGGTGCTGCCCTGGGTATGAAGACCCTTGTACCGCTCAGCTGTCTCAGTATGACGCAGTGAGCTGGATTTGTGCTCCCTGCCTAACTTGGAGCAAGAGCCTTCTGGAAAGCTGAGCATTCCAAACGACAAGGCTTTCTCTGCTAGACACGATGATGCTTTTTGACTGGGGTGGCCGGCCTGGTAAAACTTCGGCTCTTGCGAGAAATCTGAAGAATTGTGTACGGTGCCTCCTGTTGGCGGTGCCAGTGGGCCCTGAGCTTTCAGGCGCCTCTTTAGTTCATCCTCACCAGCATGCCTTTTGGCAGAGCAGTTGCTGGGATGAATGTCGGCAAAGGTGGAGCCAGGACCTGGAAAAAGCAAGAGAGAGATGCTAAGCTTCTTTATGGCAGCTGCAGAAATGTGTATTGGACTAAAGGATATGACAGCAGTCACTTCTGAGCATCCTGAGCACTATACATGTTTCTGAGCGATAATCCCTGATGTCAGTAGTAAGGAACAGGTTGCAAGACAACAACAACAACAACAAAATACCCCCACCCCAACCCCATACATCTCCCCAACACTGGAAGTTGCTAGGTGTCCACTTCCAGTTTTGATTTCTGTGGGGCACATGGGAGGGAGCTTGTGACACATACACACACACGCCACTCCTGGAGGCTTCTGGGAACAGAAAAACCAAGATTTATCTTTTTCTTTCTCTGAGAAGGGAGGGCATGAGAAGATTTCACAGAGGTCTAAAATAATAACTGGGGTGGGTGGGGGAAATGTGGGCCATGAGCTGCACTCTGTCCACCTGTTTTACATTATAACATGTTATGAGTAACCAACAAGCACTACTACGAGCAGCCTCCCCATGTCAGATTTCCCCACTTTTTTTTTTTCTGCAATGGAAAAACACACCACTGAGTGATGTCACCCCTGGGAACATTTCTCTGTCCCTGATCTGCATCTGTGGTCAGAAAGCACACTGTAGAAAGGAAAACAACTCAATATAGGGATCCACAAAACACAGCATCCCATCTTGAATTTTCCCTGTCCCTCTTTCCTGCCATTGCACGGAAGATCCTGATACAGGAGTGTCATTTTAGCAGCATCACAAAGCCATGAGTAACATCTAATTCTAGCTGCCTGCAACGAGGGTTGTAACTGGATTTTAAGAGTGTGGTTTTATGTGGCTGGGGCTGAGCTGATCCGCCCCTTGCTGGTGGTGTTCATGCAGGAAGAGAAGTGGGTGTAAATTCTACCTCCTCTGGCCAGTGGAGGCCAAGCTGTCCTCTGCCTCTCTTGCTTTCTTTAGCCACAGGGAAAACACAGACATTTGGGATTTGTTGTCAGCCAGAGGCGATGGACCTTTTCAAATACTGTTGCTCTTCCCAAAGCAACTGTGCAGCCATCACAGATGCTGTGTCCCAAGCAAGCACTACCACCAAGAGAATGGTGCCCCCCCCCCACCAACAGCAGCACTCCAAGTACTAAGTCTAAAGGCCCAGCTAAATGGGAAAGTCTTTAGCAACAGCAAAGAGCCGTAGGCTTTTGCTGAGGACACAAGTGGCTGCACTGGTGTTGGAGAGATTTCTGTCAAATACATCAAACATCCTCTTCCCCCTGCCTCTGAAAAAAAAACTATTCCCCAAGGAAGAGCTTCTTTTTCATTATTGATTTAGCAGCTTCATGCTTCTTCTCTCTCTCTCTCCACCCCTGGAAAATCTCTTACAGTGGACAATAAAAGCCTGTTATTCCCTTGCAAAGCAAGGCTGTTGTGGGGCTGGAGCCTGCCACCAGGGGCATCGGATGGTATTCTAATGCGAGGTAGAGATTCCGGTTGGGAGTTGCCACTTTGTCATTGCCAAAGAAGAAAACTCCTTGGTAGGGCAGGGCTGGGGAACTGATGACCTTCCAGATGTTGGTAAATGAGTCTCATCACTCGTCTCCACAAAGCTGACCCAGTTAGGTTGTTGCACACTTACAGCTCAGTGCAAAGGGTTGTAGCTCAGCATACAGAAAACCGTAGGTTCAGTTCTCACCATCACCCAACTCAAAGGGTGAGGAAGAGTGTCAGGTAGAAAAATGTTCAACTAGATGCATCATTGGCCTTAGACAGCTTCCTCTGTTCCGAAGAGAGATGTTGGGAATTAAGAGTCCAGCAACATCCTCAGAGTTACAGGTTATCCAGTCCTGCTGTAAGGGGACTAGCCAAGGAAACTTCAGGCCTAAGAAGATAAACTGACATTCCCTGATCCCGATGAAAACCTTCAGGTTGGTTTACTTAATGGTCTGGCTGAGTAGCAGCAACCAATGTTCTCAATGCACTTGTTTCTCTGCATCACAGGACCTAAATCTGATCCAATATCTCTTTTTTGTGACAAAGGAGAAGATGCTTGATGTGCCTTATGCTCGATGTGTGTGTCAAAATATGGCCTTGTGTTCTGTCAAAATGCACCCTAAATGCATAGTAGTCTACACCCACAAGTCCTCCATATCCTTTATCAATGCCAACCAGAAGTAACCTTGCTAGAAAGCAAGGTGAAGTGGATTACGAGTGCCTTTGAGGGTAACGAAGTGGGAAGCAAATAGATTTGATGAACTACTGGGCACTGTCTACCTGGCACCACAGAAACAACTGACAAGCCATACAAGAGCAACATCCTCCTCCTGCCTGTTGTGCTCTTGTGTAGACCCCCCATTTGTTTACACAGGATCACGTCCCATGTCAAATAATCATAAGGGTTATGCCATTTTGGTTTTGTACAGTAGGCATCATGACCACGTCTTGAAGACGGTGGCATCATTTTTATGTACATCAGGTGTGAGTGATGTGGGAGGGAGAGTCAGTTTGCATTTTGGCTGGCAGCCTGGGGTGCACCCCCCAAAAGATGCCAAAAATTGAGGGTGGGTTGGCAAATGATGTCAAGCGACAGCTTTGCCTAGTCACTGGTTACCTCCTTTAATTTCTAAAAGCCACATGTGTGTCCCACAACAACAGCACTGGGCAGCCATGGACGAATAGTTCTTCTAGATCAGTGGTTCCCAACCTTAGGCTACCCAGGTGCTCTTGGACTCCAGTTCCCAGGGGTCTTCACCACCAGCTGTGCTGCCCAGGGTTTCTGGGAGTTGCAGTCTAAGAACACCCGGGTGACCCAAGGTTGGGAACCACGGGTCTAGAGCATCTGATGGCCTCCCAGGATTTGGTGTAGGCACGGAAATTGCCCCTCCTCTCTGAGAATGCTGCATCAATACAAAAGGGCTCAGGCTGCTGATGAGGCACTACACTTCCATACCTGAGCACAACAGCTATTTCAGGCTATGGAATTCTGTTCCAAGGAAGGCTACATTGGCCTCTTCCCAGTTGTCCTTCCAAAAGCAAGCAAAGACATTTTAAACCCATACATGATTTCAGCAAAGAGTGGTGTCGAAGATACTTTTAATGGATTGGTGCTGTAAATCTTTACCAAAGTGATTTTTTTTAGAGCTTTTAAATTCTATTCTATTATAATTTGTTTAATAATACTAAATAACTGTGTGCCATCAGGTCAATTTTGACTTATGGCAACCCTTTCCAGGGTTTTCTAGGCAGAGAAGACTTTAAAGTGATTTACCATTCCCTTCCGAAGAAGGCGCCCTGGGACTGTGCAGCTTGCCCATGGCTACGCAGGCTGCATCTTTTGCCAGGAGACACATTAGGGAATCAAACTCCCAACTACTGAGCTATCCAGCCAGCTCTAGTTCTGAGAGGAAGCTGGGATATAATGAATACAAATAATTTTAGTTGTTACTGTTACAACTAGACATGGGCACTTCCTATTCATATCCCCTGGGAAGCACAGCACCACAAGTGCCACAGAAGTCTGTTCCCTCCCCCAGAACCAGCCGGTTGGTCGCTGCACGGTGCATGCGTCCCACATTGCTCCAATCACGGAAGTATCGTGGCCAGTGCTTCTCCGCCTCCCCACCCAGCTGACTGCTCAACAGCTGAGTGGGGAGACTCTTCATCCCGCCTTCTCACTGGAGTGGTCGGCTGCGTGGGGAGGTGGGGAAGCATTGTCTAGGCTACTTCCATGATTGGTGTGATGTTGACGACGATGGATACATGCACTGCGCAGGGACCAATGAGTGGACTGGCTCATTCTGGAGGGAGGGAACGGATCTCTGTGGCACCTGTGGTGCCACTCTTTGTATTCATATTCCCAGGGATATGAATACAAAGTGCCCATGTCTAGTTATAACTCACCTAGGTTGGGTGTCCTTTGGGAAAGTGGATTCTGGTTTTTCCTCCCTGGGGATGGGGGGAAAGGCAGCCCCCGGGGTCAATATTTGTGCTATGGTCCACTAATCCTGCTCCAGTACAGAAGAGCTCCAGTTGATTTTAAGTAGTGACAGGTCAAGTGTTGTTGTGAGAAGAGGAATAGGATGATGTGGCTGTATTCTAGAATGCGTAAATGAGAGTCCCTCCAGTGCTTGTGTCATTGGTAAGCAGGTAGCCTAGACAGACTGCAGTGTTGAAAAGGAGAATTGCCTCGCTAGTCCCTAACAGGTAAGACTGCCAAGACTCAATGGGCTGAAATTTCAAGGAATTATTATGCCTCTGTGGGTCTCCAGGTGTGACACCAATCTCAGGATGAGCTACACTGGAAAAAGGGGAAGTCTGGTTTTTGTTGGTTATACCATTGCTAGTAGGAATGGCAGCAACCACTTTAACTGCTGGGTTCATTTTGCTACTTGTCCAGTCACCCCAAAAGCGGCTCCTTTTCCTCAGACCTGAGACGGTACCTTTCCTTTTTAGCAAGGCTTTATACAGATTCTGGGACTTTTTATCCAGATTTTCCCCTTGGGGGATTCCACAACCAGCTGGCCCAGAAACAGTTCCACCTTCACTCCCAACCACTGCCTGTCTTGCCTCTGGAATATCACAAGAATATTCCACCTCACACCCAGTCTCTGGTCTTGGCCCTCAGTCTCAGAGGATGGGATGCTGTTGACCTGACAACCCTACTAATGAGGGAACAAATGAGATTCAAAGTATGTCTGTGACAAGTACGCGATTACATTCTACTGGGCTTTCTCAGCAGCAATGTGGTGCTATTTGAGAAAACAGCAACACACCACCTCTCTCCCCACCCCAAACCCCACTAAAAAGGATTTGAGTGCTGAGAAAATGCTAACTCTTCCCAAGAAAAATGAAAACTATGCAAGTGGCATGTTGTGCAGGAAAGCAATGTGCATTTCTTGCATGACAAATGGACTATGCAGAAGGGCCCCTGAGCTCCCTCATGCTTGTTTCTTCCACTGCTGCCTCACAAGGGAAACACAATAGCCACATTACCCAACTCACCTTCTGTTCTGCTGCTCCTGCTGTTACACTTCAGTTCTCTACAGGAAAGAAAGAAGGGAGGAAAGGTGAGTTTTGCCTGGAGAACAGTCACACACTCAGCCCTGATTGTCAGTGGTTTGGCCCGGTCTTTCAAGAGCCTCTTGCCGAATGTCTCCCACATCCATGAGTCATAATCTCCAACTGAGGGCATGGTCACACAGTCCCATAGCTGGGCAAACAGCACCTTAATTTTCTGCTAGCCCTGCTCTGTGTATGCCAGAGAAATGACGTGCTGATTTTTTGGGACTGCAAAGCCTGGAATCCTACAGCCAACACAGGTAGTTGTAGCCCAACAAAGAAATGTTTCCTTTTCTGGTATACGCAGATCCACAGTGGTACAAACTATAGTCCAAACCAAGAAGAGAGAACAGGCAGCCCTCCAGGTGTCGTTTGGATTGCAAAGCCCAGCACTAATCACAATTGGCTATGCTGGTTGCCGTTGGCAGGAACTGTAGCCTATCTGGAGGGGCACATTATCTAGAACAGGTTAGGGTTAGGGTTCATTCCTTTCTTCTTCGCTGCTTCTAGAAACATTATAGCACACTGTGTGATGCAAATGCTAGGGGGCTAAATTGGCCCCTGATTCAAAGTGAGAGATTACGCAGAAGCAAGGTGTGGAGAGAAAAGCTCACAGACACAGAGTTGCAGGATCATATTGTATGTAGGCAAACACTGAAAGAAGGTCATTTTCTCATAGTCAAAACAACCGTTTAGCAACACAGACTTGCATGTAGTTCCCATCACTCCCAAATAAATATATTTCTAATTTCAAAGTAGGGGCTGAGTGCTTTGAGTTTGATCGGGATGGCTATTATTAGGAAGGCAACATTTCACCTTTTCATCCCCACTCTGATTTTTTTCCAGACCTAAGTATCTCATCAAAAGTGACTTACCCACAATGGGGCAGAGAGTAATACTGGCACCACACAGCTATTTATTTTTTTCTCCTGTCAAACTAATAGTAGTGTGTGAGTGGAGAGGAATTATTTAGATCGGGAAATAGACAGAAGGGGAAGTGCGAATGTCCATCTTTCCTATATCTTGACTCTGAGGCCAGATATTCACAAATAGGTCACTGCAAAATTCCATTACAATGGAAATTTAGAAGAAAACATACTCTCCAAATGCTGTTTTGCCTCATGAGGATTTAAACACGACTGTAGGCTTACTCTGAAGTAAATGATCTCAGGTTCAAAGGGGCTTACTTTCTCATAAGCTTGTTTTAGGGCTTCAATAGTCTCTCTTATCACTCTACTTGTATTTACCTTCAGGACAGTTAAAGAAAAAAAAATAAAATAAAGTAACAAGCACATTGATTTCTCTGAGATACTGTACCAAGGAAACAATAGGCAGGAATTAAACAGATGTAGCTCTGCCTCCCCACCAACTCATAGGTTCAGTCTTGGAACCACTGGCTTTTTTCAATTTCAATTTGCAATTTATCTAGTAAAGGCATGGAGACACTTTGAGGCCATGAAGAGGTGTAACTCCAGAAAAAAAAAAGCATTTGTCACATTCACTCTTTCCATGCACATCGGGACTATGTGAAATTAGGATGGCAGGTATTTTAGATTTATAACAAAAAGTAAAAGAGCATCTTGTGTGAGCCACCTCTGGCGAAAGGGTCTTGTAGTCACATCTCCACTAGGTGTCCCTAATGAGCTACAGATCCCCTTCCACACATCCCTGTCTGTGAAACGGTTAAAACCCCCTCCCAAAGTTATTCCCACTTTCTGTTTAAACTTTTTGACCTGGCTGTGCTACTTCTCTGGCCTGACAAAAAGCCTCCTTTGTGTACTTCCCTTTCTGTGAGACAGACAAGCCAAAAGCAGGCTGAGGAAACAAGCACCTGGCACTAAGGCTTTAAAAAATGTATTAGTTACACAGTGTGGGCAACCCCCCCCCCCCGGGGCCTGGGTCTAGAAGGAAGGAAGGAAGGGGCGAAGGACAGACAGACAGATGGAGAGAAGGAGAGGCCCTGAAAGAGAGGCTGGCAATTCTTTGTCTTCAACTTTTTCTCCAGCAGAGAGTGGGAACCAAAGTGAAAAATTCTCCATTCCAGCCTAGACGTGAAGAGAGCAGCTTCGCATTTAAACCTGCAGGACTCCCCCTTTGATGCTTTGTTCACAGGAACATCATCTTTTAATGTGCCAACAGCGGGTAACATTTCAAGGAGTCCTGCGGCCACCTTAGGACGGCTGGCAAGATCCTTCTTTAGGCAGGCTAGGTCCTGCTAGGTAATTTGCTTACCCTGAGATGATAGCTACAACCCCTTGCATTCCTCTGTTGGCTCAGACATGCTGTAACCATTAAGTATCCTCGGACAAACTAGGCAGAAGCCGTGGTACTTGCAGAAAGCACAGCAATCAAGAGCCAGGGCAAATGTGGGCATACACACAGATGCATGGATACGTTCACTGAGATGCGCTCTCACCCCCATCCTATTAGTCAATGAAAACAACACAACTGAGGAAAAAACATCAACAACAAAAATACACCTTGCCTGTAGATTAGAAACATTCTCTCCCACCCTGTCCATCCCCTTCCAGGTACACAGAGAATGAGGCTTGGAATTCAGCAGGAGAGACATACAGGTGGGCCCCTAACCCGGGGAAGGAGACAAGCAAGAGTGGGCCAGATGGACGTTACCCAAGCCTGAGGTGGGGCAAGGTCAGATTTGCCCTAATGGACCAGCATCCACTATGTATGTGTACATACAGTATATGGATACTGAGAAATATCCACCCCATTCTGGATCCCTCCTTAAGGCTTAAGGCTTAATGCTCTCTGAGAGGAACTCTGGTTCGGTGTTCCAAAAAAAAAAAAAAAAAGGGGGGGGGACACTGGCACAATGGGAAGAGAGTGCTAACCCCATCGCCTGCCTGTCTGAAGAGGAATGATTCTGCTCCAGATGGAGTCTCTTCGCAGAACTGGGGATCCTGAAAAATCAGGATTCCCAACCTCACAAGCTGTAAATGTAGCAGACTGGCTTTTATTCAGACTGTCTTCCTTCACCTGGAGACAACGGAGGGCATAATGCTCAAATTCTCCCTCTTCATGCTGTTTTGAACCCTTGAATTGGGCTACTAGGTGTGGCTGTGACACTTCAGACTCAGGCTTATATAACAGAATGCTTCTTAACCTAAAACACTCCTTGGCACTGGAAACGTAGTCTGTCTATGCCTACAGATCCTCCTGCTTGGTGCTTTCCTATTGACAGTGAGTTCTGTACTGAAGAACACCAGTTGTTTCACTCTTACTTGGAGTCTGGTGGCACAATCTAGTCATGTTGGTCTCCTCAGCGGGAATCTCTACCTCAGAATGTGAGCTGGATCCATCAGAAAGAAATCTGAGAAAGAAATCTGACCAAGGACATGTATGCTTGCGTGTTGGATCCAGAACACAGAATTTTGAACGTTCTTTTAAACATTCGAAATTTGTCTTTCTTCATTTGAAGTTTAGTGTTTTGTCAAAGTTAACGATTGCTGTCACAAATCTTTATTTATTTCTGGCCCCACAGCATTATGATTATTTGGGATTATAGCATGATCCAAAACTTGCCTCAAGTTAAGATTACATATTATGATTACTTTGGATTAGAACTATCAGAATTCCCCAGCCAGAATGCTCATATCTTCCCCAGATGTAGCCTTTATGTTCTCATGTCTTGTTGCAGTCTAAGACATGGTTAGGCAGTCTTCTGTCCACCATCTACTTTATGCCTGCTGTATGGCTGGACTACAATTCTCACAGCAAAACAATGGAAGACATTGTAGTGTTGCATCTAGTCAGCTACCTGAGTGGTTGTCAACCGATACTCAAGCCTAAGGATCTGCCAGATAAAATATAAAGATTATTTAATTTGGTAAGCATCAGAGGAATGTGCCTTATATTTGTTGAGGTCATTTGTCCATCTAACACAGCATTAAGACCTCTGACTGGCAACAACTCTCAGATAGTCTCAGATAGAGGGCCTTTTCCATTGCCGCAGTTCCATCCTTTTCAGGTGGACAAGTAAAGTGAATGAAAGTGGGATCTTCTACATACAAAGCCAGTGTTCTGCCACTGTAAATGCACAAAGCTGGGGTCCACTGCTAAAGATACCTGTGGGGCTAGAAATAAATAAAGATTTATGACAGCAATACTGTTAATTTTAACAAAACACTAAACTTTAGATAAGACTTTAGCAATTTACGATTTTGTAACAGATGTTTCTACACAGCAGTATTTTTCCCATAAAAAGGACAACGTCTTGAACTGTTATGGATCAGATGAGGTATAAATAAATATAAACAGATGACACAAGAGAGACAATTTTGCCACAAGGCATGTGTCACATACCTACAACTGTAGGGCAAATAGAGCAGGTAAGACCCTTTATTCCCCCTCCTGCCCATTTCTTACTAGTCCTTTCTTCTTTTTCTTTGCCCATCCATCCATCAAAGAATTCAATGCACAATATTGTGATTCTGTGTGATCCTTTTGTGAAAATCTCGTGGGGCATTCAGTGCATGTACAATTAGAGAAGGACCCAGCCTTCTGAGCCAGAGCTGAAAAATTCCGAGAGCTGTAATCCAAAAAAGTAGCTTTTCCAAGCTCTCCTTCCACCTCATCAGCTGGCACAGTGCTTCTTAACCTTTTGATCTTATGATCCACTCTTTCAAACAACCCAAGTCACGCCATGGTAAGAACAAAAAGTGCACTTCTCCCAAGAAGACCATTTATAAGTTTGCAGGAAATCTGTTATTATATTTATCTCTTGCAACAGGTTGGTATGCAAGGGGATGGTGAATAGGGGAAATATCAAGAATCCAGTGTTACTACCAGCATGTCAAAAGGTCACCAATGGATAATGTGTGGAATGCAAGATCAGTAGGAACCAGCATGTCACACTCCAGAAGGCCATGGTGGTTGAAGGAGACTGAATTCTTTGTAGCTGTTATGATAACATTGTCTCCCACTTGGACTTATTCTGTGTTCCACCAGTGGGCTGCAAACCACTTTGCTAATTTTTATATGCACAACCTCACAGACACACAAAAAGGTCAAGGAGAAACTTGCTGCCTTGCCAGGATTTTTTTCCCCATTGGGGACAATGAACTTACATCTCCATGTACAGTGCAAATAAATCCTACCACATGGACATAGGGTTTTTTTTTCTTTCCTAAATTGATGTTAGTTGCAAGAGGAGTGGACCAGGAATCAAAGCTTCTAAAGATACACAAAGCTTAAAATTGCCACTGGTGAGAATGCTCCCACAACCATCATTCTTTGAATGGCACTGGATATATATTTAACAAGTACAGGACACTTTAATTGACATCGATGTGGCTGGAAGGTAGCAGAGGATGGGAATTTTCCCTGTGACTGTCATGCGTGAGATGGCGGCTTTGGGTCCCTTGTTGGGAGAAATGCGGCATATAAATAAAACTAATAAAACTACTACTACTACTACTACTACTACTACTACTACTACTACTACTACTACTACTACTACTACTACTACTAATAATAATAATAATAATAATAATAATAATAATAATAATAATAAAACATCCACTGCCCCAATTATAAAACATTTTTTAAGATGGGGAAGAAAAACATGTGGCTGAAGTTATCCATGCTAGCCAATATGTGGCTTTACAAGTCACTTTAGATTGGCGGAAAGTGATTGGCAACCTGCAGAATCTGTTTTATAGAAGTCACTCCCCAAAGTGAAAAGGCGTATTTGTAGTGAACATGGTTGAGGAAGTTTTCAACTATTCCCAGTGTTCAAAGATTTCTCTTTGTTCTACAATAAGCAATGAGTGTGCCTTTCCACAATTCCCATGTACACCTAGAGACTTTACATTTAAAATGTTTCCGGTATATTCTACTTTTTGAACCAAACGGTTTTTAAACCTTTGCATACAAACACATTTTCTTCTCTTACAGAGCCAATCCAGCTTCTATCGTCTTCACAATCCAATACAGTTACATGCCCAATGAAAACCTTGATAAATTAGTTTTCTCCAATCCCCATGGTTTTCTTAATAAGCCTTATTTAATTATTAAATTTTATCCAGCTTTTCTTCTCCTTCCTACCACAACAAACTTGTGAGATAGCTCTTTTGTTCAAAGTATAGTTAAAATGTAAACATAATCCAAACTGTGTATGTTTTGACAGTACTAGAACTGTTTAGGGAGAGGTGGAGAGACAGATTTACAGTATGTCATCACAGATGCTGGCCAGTCAGTGCTGTACACTGGGAAGTGGCAGAATCACATTACCAGAGAGAGAAAACAGCACCCCTCACACTGTTTAAAAAGAACTCCTGAATGTTACTTACTATCTGTTGAACTTTATAATGAAGAAGCTGGCACCTGAGCTTCCTTTTTTCCTCTTCCCAGTTTCCTTTTGTTTTACATTTTTTAAACTGCAGGCCTTCAGGTAAGGACTGTCTCATTCCTGATATTATTCTGATATAAACTGCTCTAGAATGCTTTTGAGAAAACAGTGGGATAATAATATAATCAAATGGCCTAATTATGTAATAAATCCTGCTCTAACAACATTAGATTAAGAATGTGAAATAGTATTAATAATGGTGATCTTATGGATCCTGTACTTCAAGGTTTCATAAGCCACCAATTTGAGTTACTTGGAATTGGCAGAGTTTTCCTTGGGATAAAAAAATACAAAATAGCATCTGCCTCAATTAGAGATGTCCTGATTGGAAAATCCATCTCCAATCATCCTGTTGACTTCAGACTTGATGGGTGCTAATAGAGTTGCCTCTCCCAATTGACTGAGACCCACTACCCAGTGAGACCCACCCATACACACACACACACGTCTCGTCTCCTTTTGTGCTTCTTTCTCCATCTTGTCACCTGCCAGGTGTTGGATTATAATTCCCATTATGCCTCATTCTGGTGAAGCCTGCTTGGAGCTATAGTACAGTATTTGGAAGCCTACACACTCCCTACCTTGAAGATAAGGGTAGGTGAGACCTTTACCAGGCCATTGAATGACAAGCAGCAACTGGCTTTCAACTCCTAGGGAAATCTGCATCAGGCTGAGCATTCAGTAACATAAAAGGGAATATTACCAAGGAAAATAAGAGCATGTCTCTGTGATATGACAGGACAATTCATACATTTCTGTGGCACTACAGCCATCAAATCTGTTATAATAAGACCAAAATCACTGGATGGACATGCCCTAAGGCTCCAGTCTCATGTGAAACCGCCCTAGGCTTCCTGGTTGTGTCAAGGCAAATCCCGCAAATCTTCTGCTTGGAGAAGAAGCAAAGAAAAAGATGGGCAGCCTTCCATTTGAGAACATGCTAACATCACTCAACAGTGTTCCCCATCCTCTGTATTCCAGAAGGGTTGCACTGTACATCATTTTAAGGCTTTGACTTATTTCTGCCTTCTGCAGACATCATATAACCCCATACATGCTATATACAAATAGCCATGTCATTCTCTGGGTATAAGAAAAACGCTAACATTCAGCAGTAGTAGCAGGAGGGAGTAACCACCTGGTTTGCAAAAGTATGGAGAAACTTCAGCAGGGGAGTAAACAAATCCCAAGATGTTCAGGGATGGATGAGCACACTCAGTGGATACAGAATGCAAACATGAGTACAGGAAAGGGACCAGAAACCCTGGAAAAGTGCAGCTGGTTGGAGTTCCAAATAGGAGCATTCCATACTGTAACATTTTGTTGCAGGCTCCACTGGTAAAAAATAATAATAATACTGGCAGAGGAAAGGTGCATCTCAAGTCAACAATAGCTTGCTGGTGTAGTAACTGGCAGGGAGACATGGCTGAATACTCCTTTTTTAAGCTAAGCGATAGCAATGTTAGTTAACCCACATGTATGGAGACAACCCAGCCATAGCTAAGCACATTAAGTCCCACTGATTTGACCATAAGAATTAAGCAAATACTCAACTCTTTTGCTGAATTCCCAGAGGATTCACTTTGGCTGGACTGTGTCCCAAATTTTTCAGAATTAACCCCGCCTGTAATGCTGGGCAATGAACAGTTGGAAGTACTTATTAATACGAAAGATGTACTTCTTAAGAGGAATTAAATTCAGCTCATTGATCCTCGATGTCTGCACGGGAGGGGGGGGGGGGGAGAAGGCATTCATGCTTCCTGTCTTCAGATGGTTGCCAGTCCTTACACAACTCCAGGGGTGCCCAGCCAAAGAGAGGACTCACAAGTCAATTCTGCACTGCAGGGTCTCCTGGAAGTTCACAGTGTATTTTCACACAGATTGCAGTGTGTCGCCAGAGCCGACTGACGGAAAGGTGGGATATAAACACAGCTCATCAACCAAACGGTCAGTCAGTCAGGTATAGACTGGAATCTGAACTCTTTCCTATGCCTGCACTCCCACTCTTCCAGCCCACTTCCTAACCACCTTTTGCATGCTGCTTCACACAGGTCCATCGCCCCTCACCCCCACCCCACCCCCACCAACCCCCAGCCAGCCTTGGCACCAAAATGTTTCCATTGCAAGCCCCAGCCAGCTCGGCACAGCCTCCCTCAGGGCTCCACATTGTGGAAAGCCGCTGCAGGAAGTGACCTCACTTCTTTGGCAGGCTCTGCCGAGTTGCACCTACAGGAGCCATCTGGGCTGTGCGGATGGTTTGCTGCCGCCTCCTCGTTCCCACCCTCTGCAAAGGTCCACAGCATCACCCCTGCTGCCCTAGACATCGCTGCCTGCTTGGATCCTTTTGAAAGAGCTGCCTTTGTTTACTTTTATTTTCCCCGTTTTTCTCCCTCCGCCCTGTTTCTTCTCCCTTCCTGGTCTGCTCCCAAACTTCCTGACACTGTCCAGCAAGGGTAAGGAGGAAGGAATCCAACGGCTGTTGCAGACCTGGCTTTTATCCGGACTTTCTCTGCACTCCCACCCTGTTCCTGTGAGAACACTCCTCCCTTCCCTCTCTCTCTCTCCCCCCCCCCCACTCCACGTCTGTTTCCAGGCGACTCTTGGCCAGATGTGGAATGAGAAGGGTCAGGAAAACAGCAGTGCACAGCAGGGATCTGCAGAACCCTGGAGAACAACAGGGAGGGAGGAAGGGAGGAACCGAGATCTTTCCCTCTCGTGCATGTCCACACTCCTTCCTTTCTGTCCAAGAGGGCTGAAGGCAACAGGGCAGAGTTCTTTGGAAAGACAAAGCTGGGCTGTTTTGTGCCTGTGTGTTTCCTAACGGGGCTATGCCAGCAACAGGTACTGCTGAGAGGCAAGACGACATACAGATCCAGTGTGCTGTGGAGTAGCTCTTTGACCTTCAATTAGCAAACTAAGTTTTGCAAATGAATATTACAAATATATATATAGATACTCCCATTTATTCCAGACCTCCAATTTTCTCAGTAGAGAATTTTGACCAAAATACAGTGTTCATTGCCCTGGTTAGGTATGGGACGACCCAGCTTTTCTGCTTGAGATTTGTGGCAGGAAAACCCTGGACGTCCAGCTCAAATATGCATCAAAACCCACCTCCTTCTTCCAGTGCCTGCCCCCACATGTTATTGTCACCACCACCCTGGGAAGTAGGTTGAAAGATAGCAGCTGGCCCAAGACCACCCTCACAGAATTCTGAATCTGAGCCCACCCACCCCCACCCCTGGTAAATCCTAACACTTTGTCCCCTACATCACATGGACAGTTTTCAAATATGTACAGATGCTTAGGAATAATAATATTTTTTTTAAAAATAGAGCATTTTTCCCTTGTGAAGAAGCAGATATGATGCTGGCAACACAGCAATTTGTTTCCAGCCTCCTAGGGTCAAGGAGAACCAGGAGTTCTGCAACAGATGGAGAAAAGTCTCTGTGTGTGCTTGTGTAATGTGCTTCCTTCTCTGCAGTGCTTCCATTTCTGGGATTTCTTTACCTGGTAGGGCAGGTGCTTCCAAGTAACATCACATCTCGCTTTCAGGCCCATATTCTCCATGCCTCTATCAAGAGCTGGAAGTGGCTCATGCAGGGTGAGAAGGCAAACACAGGCCTTGTCGCCAGCTGACTGAGACATGGCTAGGTTGTCATATCCTTGTTGCCCTCTCGCTAAGTTTGGTGTGCTCACGGTAAGAAGGAAGGAGGTGGCAAAAATACTGAAATGGTTAAATGCACAGTGCCGCTTCAGGCAAGAGGGAGGCCATTTTCAAATCCTCCCTTATGTTGACCGCAAAACTCCTGCAAACAGAAAACCAACATGGCAAGGGAAGGAAGGATGGGTGACAACCTAGTTACAATCCTACAAGCAGGATGCTTGGCTTGTGTTTTATAGATGAGAGAAGGCTGTTCAAGTGGATATTGTTCCCTGTAGTCTAAAAGTGCAGAATCCATTCCACCACCTCATTTCATGACATGCATGCATAGACTCAAGTGGAGTGCAGACAAGATTGCCCCACAATATTTTACTACCAGAGTTAAAGGGGACAGGGACACAGACACACACATACACAGACACAAACCAACAAACTAGCCTGACGGTTGAATTTTAATTCAGGACTAGTGACTAGCGACAGCTATATTCCATAGCTCTCGGGGCAGCAAGGTGCAGGACAGGGTGTGTGAAGGAACTCCTGGGGAAAGAGGTCCTTCCTCTCCCTGCCGCTACCTTTGAGGACGAATGGTAGCGCCAAGTCCTCCCTTCAGGCCTTCTTCAGTGACCTCACCTTCTTCACACAGCGATTGAGCCTCACCATTTCCCCAAATCAGCAGGAAGCCTGAAAAGCCTGGAACTCTTTCCGACCCAGAAGGGGAAAGACTGGCTTATAGAGGGGCCTATTCCCCACTCCCGCCCTTACCTGGGCCGCCCGTGTTTGCAGTGGAGGTTCACCCTGAAGCTTCTCTCTCCGCCATCCACCTCGCTGTTGGGCTGCCGCAGCCCTGGGCCCTGGCTGCGTGGGAACCATTCGGCTGGCGGGTTGGCTCCATTTTCCAGTCCAACAGGCTGGCAGGCAGCAGAGCTCCCATCTGTTAAATGGAAGCACACAGAGCCGGGCATGTGAAGGAGGGACAGAGCAGGCAGAAGGTATAAGAAGAAGACTGGGACAATTAAGCACAAAACAAAAACGGGGGATTTCATTTCAAAGGGAGCTGGTGGGCAAGAAGCCTATGGAAATATATAAGAAAGCAGAGATAGCGATAAAACAAATCCAGACTTTATGCCAACCAGAAAATGTGCATGGTTTTGCTATCACTGCTCTCTTCATCAGGCAAGGTATGTGCGTTATGTGTGGAACGGCAGGTGTGGGAGAAACAGCTGGGATATGGATGGGGTGGCTGTTAGCAGTTTTCCTATGTTTCACTCTCCAAGCTCCCAGGCTCTTCACAAGATGACACCACCTTCGTCTCCTTTGTAAAAACAGTGGGCTGAAGCAGCAGTGGGCTGCAGGAAGGGAAATGGCGGCATACAAGCCCTGTAAGGCATTTTGCTGCATTGTTGTACATCGACATCCAAAAACAACAACACCAACGACAACACATACATTTACAGACTTTTTTTCAGTGAACCACCAGCCATTCACAGCAAACCCACCAGGTAGGTCAGGCTGAGAGTCAGAGGGCAATGGGATCAAAGTCAACCAATGGGTTTTATGGTTGTCAATGTGGCTCTCCCAAATCCAGGTGCAACACGCTAACTACTAACACCACACTGTCCTGGGTTCAAGTTCCCACTCAGATATAATATTTAGGGATGCGGTTTTCAGATTTACTGGACTACAGATTTGTTGGACTTTCAGATTTACTGGACTACAAAACCCTCAATTCACCATTCTGCGAGTTTTAGCCAACTGACACACACCTTAACAGATCCCTGGTGCTGAGCTAGGCCTAGCTCTGCCCATCTTCCTGTTCAGAAAGAGAGCTCCCAGGTAGCACTGGTAGGAACCAGAAGCTTGGGTGGAAATACCCTTAGCTCAACTGCACAGCTTTCCAATTTAGGCCTTTTCTCGCAGGTGAGACACCTTTAAGGTGAGTTAAGTCAAATACAACTCCTAGAATGGGGAATTGTGGGATTCGTAGTGCAACCCAACCCCAACCGCCAAAATACTCCAATAACCTTCACTGGTTGACTTTGGTACAGCCACCCATACTCTCACCCTGACTTACTCCAAAGAATCTGGCTATACACACAAATACCCATAAAACCACAACGTCCCTGCCTCTGAAACAGAGAGGTGAAAAATATCCACAACATTTTTTTTTCTTATAGATTTCAGCAGTCTCAACACAAGAAGGCAGTGACACACAACCTCAACAAGGAACGGTCAAGTTCTGCGAGGTTCCTTGGCTCTAATGCAAGAGCTAGACCTTTTTTCTCCATTAACTTCTCATTAATTTACCCAAAATATCCCTGCACAAACGTAGTGCCCTTTTGCTCTGAGAAGTAAAGCGCACACCTAGACCGAAGTCAAGAAGGAAAGGGAGATTACTGAAAAAGATTCAAAGAAGCCACCCAATGCTTCTGATTCCTAGAAGTTTATTGTTTCACACAATTTGCATTATTTGAGCTATCTGTACAAAAATCAGTCTTTTGCAAATGCAAAAAATCCCACCTCTTGCAAACAAGGCAGGAAAAAAGGGAGTTTCCTTTTCTCACACACAAGAACAGGGTAAATGAGGATTTCCATCACCGATTGAAACCAGTTTACTCCCGGAGTGCAACCAAGAGGCAATGGGGTCCTGCTTCTTTGTGCAAAGGCTGACATTTCCCATTCAGGGTCATCAAAACACAACAATGACAGCAACAACAACAAATGGGCTTGGCTTTGGACTAAAACAGGTATGCATAAATGGGGTGGTGGTGGCGGCTCGTGGATAACACAACTCCACTCCACCTCAAAGTAAATACAAGGTGGGCCAGATGCCTCTGAATCCCTGATAAACAAGGCAGACAAAATATCTGTGAATCCCCTTGCATGCCAGGCTGTGCTGTCAGTCATCAGATCCGCCTCATCTCTTCAGTCCAACCTCTCTTGGCCTTTCCTTCCTTGCTTGGCTCCCTCCCCCTCCCCCTTCTCTTTTTGTCCATCTCATCATAGCCCTGCAGGGGGATCAGCCAAACTCTATTAGCTACAGTCATCTTGCTATCTCAAGCTGTGTGAGAGTGTGTGGTGTGTGTGACAGAGAGGCTGGCATGCATGCTCAGTGCAAGTTACCTAGCTTTCAATGGATAAATCACAGAATCATAGAGTTGCAAGGGATCTGAGATCATCCAGCTCAACCCACTTGTTCAGTGCCATCTCTAGAATGCAGGATGGAGTTATAGTACCCCTGCCAGATACCCATTACCTCCCAAACTGATGCCATACATCTATGCATCATCTGTATGCTTGCTAAAGCATACTGTTTTACTGGCACATGCATTTTATGTATCTGTCGGTTAATAATGTAATCTTCATCAAACAGCATCTCATTCAACTTCACAAGCCCTCAAGGCAGAACAAGGCTGCAACGGCACCTTTGCAATAAACTGGAGAAAGTAGTGTCTTTGCTGCAGGTTAGCCGCAAGTAGGCGTGACCCAGGTTGTAACGCTCACCCAAACTGTAGTGCTTTTTCCTTGGGTTTAATCTGGTGCACTCAATGTCACTGTGAGCATATCAGGGGCAGGGCATGATGTCACATGATGGGAACATCATGCCCTTTTTTGCTTATTTAAAAAAAATCTTTATGTACATATACATTTATATACATTTTAATTACAGTTTTTTTTAAAAGGAATCACAAATCCACATGTGTGAATGGAGGCGCAAAGGAGAAAAATAAAAGGAAAACAGCAGTAAGAACAGCAGTAAGCTTCTAAGTAAAAAGCTGAGATGTCCACCATTTGCCATCAAACAGCTCTCTTTGGTTGTTGTGTGCACTGCTCCAGCTACACCTATGTTCGTGTGCATCCTTATTGCATGCTTGTGCTCAGTTTTATTATGATACAGATTAGCAAAGCATAGAAGTTCTCAAGCTGTGGTTCCCCAGATTCTGTTGGACCACAGCTCTCACAATCTCCTATCCCTTCTTTGATTCTGAAGTCCAACAAGATGTGGAGATCCACAGCTGGAAACACAGTGACTAGGTAGTGCAGCACCAGGCAGAGGGCAAATGTCACCAGTGCCATGAACTCATTCGTCATCACGGCTTACCTTCACACAGAACAGTAAATTAAGATTCTAGGGAATCCTGCCTCGTTGAATGACCTGTACGCTGATGTATGCCTCCTTTTCACCAGAGCCTGGAAAATTTATTACAGCTCCCAGAATTCTTAGATAGCAGAAGCAGTGGTCATGCCATCTAGAGGATTCTGGAAGCTGCAGCTTCCAAAAGTAAAAATGTTAAGTTCTACAGTTTATATTATTTTACTCATCCTGTTAGACGTTGCCATGAAACTAACACTGAAAGTGTATTGTGTCATATGCACCAGAACTGCAAAACTGGGTTCATTCTTGATTTACAAATATTGGCTTGACTGGGAATCACTAGCTGGGAACCTTAGTTCAGAAGAAATGCTATCATCTACTTACTTACTTTACGTTTACATTAGAGATTTCTATGCTGCATTTCAGACCTAAAGAAATTTCTTGAAGTGGCATACAAATAAAAAAAAAGGATAACTTACAACTCATAACTCATAGAATACAATGAAAATGTATTGAAAGTGCCGTAAGTTCAGAAGCAGTATCTCTCATATTCACTAAAATGATAGCTTAATCACAACACATTTTTAATCTAAAGAATACAAAACCCTACCTAGAGCCAAAAGACAATTGAAAATGACACGTCTTCAAGCACTATCTACAAGAATATAAAGGAGCCAATCTTATCTCTAATGAGAAAGAGTTCCAAGGATGGGAAGCCATCACTGAAAAGGCCCTGTCTCATATGCCCCTCTGCGTCGTTGTAACCCTGGTTGGTACTTGGGCAGGATCACCAGGGGTCATTCTTGGGCACAGCAGGCTTATGTGAGAACCAACGTGCAGCATTTTAAAGGTTAGGAACCGCACTCTGAATTGGATTCAGAAGCAAATAAACAACCAGTACAATTAATACAGTGTTAAAACCACATGTTCTCAATACAGGAGGACTGTGGTTCCAAACCACCCTCTGCAGATGCCAAAAAACACAGACGTATGGAACACTATACCTTGATGGCCTCTCTAGTGGCCAGTACAGGTAACTACACCCTGGAAACACATATACAGTGGTGCCTCGCTAGACGATTGCCTCGCAGGACGAGGAAATCGCTAGACAATGCCTTTTTGCGATCGCTACTGCGCTTCGCAAAACGATGTCTCTCTATGGGGAATTTTCGCTAGACGATGAGGTTTCCCCATAGGAATGCGCTGACTAGTGGTGAAAAGCTGTCAGTGCAGCTGTCAGTGCATTCCGACGGGGACCCTCACTCGCTAGACGATGTTTCCCTATGGGAGATTTCGCAAGACGACGAGTTTTCCCTTTGGAACGCATTGAAGAGATTTCAATGCATTCCAATGGGAAAACGTGCTTCGCTAGACGATGTTTTCGCTAGACAGCGATCTTCGTGGAACGGATTAACATCGTCTAGCGAGGCACCACTGTAAATTAGAGATGGGGGTATTCGTATTCTTACATGAATACGAATACCCCTGCATAGGTGGACATGATGAGGGTCCAGCCCCCTGGGGCCGGACCATCCACTCACCGTCCACTGTTGCCACGAGCTCCGCTATCCTTTCCTATCGCTCCGGAGCTCGCGGTCTGCGAGCCACTCTTCGACCTGGCAGCAAGGCTTGTCCTCCCACCTCCTGCCAGGAGTGGCTCACCAACCGCGAGCTCCGGAGCGATAGAAAGGGAGCGCAAAGCCCACGGCAACAGCGGAAGGTGAGTGGACAGTCCGGCCCCAGGGGGCTGGACCCTCGTTATGTCCACCTGTGTGGGGGTATTCGTATTCATATACGAATACCCCCATCTCTAATACAAATAGATATTTCTGGGGGTTTTAATTTTGTATTTTCAGGCAGCGGATAAGTGAATCAGTGGACACTGATCCCACGGATAGGGGGCCCACTGTACAGAGCCCCCACAAGCACTCAAGCAGCTAAATTTTGCTCCAGCTGAAGTTTCTGGAGCATGTTTAGAGGGATGTGATCTGAGGCAAGATCCACCAAATCAAGGTTCTCCTAATTACTATTTCTGCTTGAAGCCCGGCACATCAGTTTCTCCTTGACTCTGCTGAGGCTGGGCATGCTCTCCACATTGGTGCCCTGACTCCTGAGACTGTTTCACTCTTGGAGAAGGAGGTGCTTAATCTAGGCTCAACAGCCACCAATGTTGGTCTGGGCTCATAAGGTTGCTAGCTCTCAGTGTGGCTGGAGCCTGGCATTTCCTCTGCTGGCATCATGGGTTCCTCAGCCTCAGAGGATTTGTCCAACAATGCAGCAGTACTATATAGTTACAGCAGTCTGATCCCATTTTGATTGCTATAGCTTCATCCAGTGGGATCCTGGGATTTGTAGTCTGGTGAGGAACTCAGAATCCTGTGCTTAACCGCACTCATCAAGGAATTCTAACACCTCACCAAGCAACAAACCCCAGGATTCTGTAGGACAGAGCCACAGTAGCTAAAGTGGTATCTAATAACCTGTAAACCCTGTGTCATGACAATCTGAATAAACTGTTTCCGAGCCAAGGGTTCAATGGAGCAAATGTAATAATAATTCCTAGCATCCATGCTAGCATGGCTTTTTCGGGGGGGTGGGGGTGTTCCACCCCCTAAACTTGGTATTTCTTTAAATGCATAGGTAAAATGTGTAATCTGGGCATCAATTGTTAGGTATCATGAATAGACTTTACCTCCTCTTCAATTATTTCTGCAGACACCCTTGCATACTAGAGTTGCAAGCTCTCAGGTTTTGCCCATAAGATTCAGGTTTTGGGGTGCATTCTCCAAGTCTCAGGGTTCAGACTGGAAATTTTAAGACATGGGATGTTGCCAGATTAGCAACCCTAGAGTTAGGGGTTCATTCTCATGGCTTCATTTAGACATGCTCAGAAGCATCTTTACTTGCATGTTCTAGAGGGGTCACAGGAAATCACACATTGGCCCATTTATATTTCTTATAGAGTCTCTGCATTGATTGTTTCTCTCACACCCCATTTTGCAAGTGTTGTGGAAAGGTCTGTCTGCCGTGACACAAAAAAGGAGCTCTTTGTTGGTCTCAGACTTTAGGAATGAGACGTTGAGAACCTTGCCATCCTAGCCCACACAAACACAGCATCCACTCCAGACATTGCAAAGACTTCTTCCGTCTTTTTCCATTTCCTGTAATAGGATTTTAAAAGGTGGCCAATGTTTGAGAGAGGCAGATGATCACAAGCTATGGGGCTTCCTGGGCAATGGTGGATGGATTCCCCATGTCAAGTATACAGTAAAATTAATCTTCCCCAGAACTAACACTCAGTCACTATAAGAGGTCTCAAGAAATCATTTCCTATCTAGCCCCACAGTTCTAACACGATCTCTTGGCTAGTAATACTTGAATATCATAACAATCAAATAGGAGAAAAGGGCAGTAACTGCTTACTGCTGTTGTTGTTGTGTTCCATCAAGTTCACATCTGACTTATATCGACCCTAATAAAGTTTTTGAGGTATGTGGGATATTTAAGGAATGTTTTACCACTGCCACACCCATTGCTAGTAAGTTTCCATGGCTTAGTGAGGAATCTGAACCCCTGTCTCCTGAGTCCCAGTCTGTATCCACTACGTCACACTGGCTCTTGTACACCACAGAGGCTACTAGAGAGGTTCATTTATCTTTTACAAATACATGCCATAGTTACCAGTAAATGGTATCAGTTCCACAGAGCCCACCACCAAAAGGAAATGGTTCTTTTCCTTCCCCCCTTTTTTTCTTTAAATGGCATGCTGGGTGGAGGATGCTGGGTGGGTGGGGGTCTATTCCATCTCAAAGTAACTTTTTCAAGTGCTGCACAATTCACCAATGACCCACCTATGGTGTTCTTGATGTCCATTGGTAGACAGGCCACTCATGTCAGTTTCCATATGTGAGGACAGGGTGAAAGCCATCTCTCAGCCCCGCCCTACCAGCAGAACAGGAGAAGGGCCAAGGGTTGTGACTGAAAAGCAGCTTGTTGGGGAAAATGAACACATGTTCTCACTCAGTTTATGGCCTTTGAGAGACCGTTGGACTGCAAATCCTATTATCCATCACTATTAGCTATCCCTTCTTAAGATTGATGGGCACTTTAGTCCAACAATATCGCAAGGTTCGCCCCTCCCAATTTTCATTTTGTTTGTTATGTGCTGTCAAATCATATCCAAGGAATGGCAACACCCATGGGGTTTTCAACATATGCAAAATATTTAAGGAGTGATTTTACCATGTACGCCTCCCAGTGAATTTCCATAGACAAGCAGGGATTGGAACCCAGGTCTCCTGTGATCTAGCCTGTCAGAATTCTCTCACAACAGTGAAACTGTGCAGCAGAACCAAGCCTCAACGTTCATTTTATGGGACCTGCTGGAGCTAGATTGATCATTGAGGGTCAGCTGACAATAGACCAAACTATCAAATGATGCAGAAGGTTTACAGCAGCTGCTGTTCATAACAGGAGGCCTTGAAGAGAGGAGGTAAGGGAATACAAAACATCATAGGGTTTCAGTACACTTTGTCCCACTGGACAAATAGTATCATGGGACAGGGATGATCTGAGTTAGGAAGATGGTATAGATAAAAAGGGTTAGCTTCTTCCCAGCATCAGTCCAATGATCACCCCACCTCTGCATTGCTGGATAGCTCAGTGGTTTAGGTCTCTGGCTGTGGAGTCAGAGGTCAGGAGTTCAATCCCCCCCCGGGCCTCCTTGACCATGGGGTCCCGTCCAGCTCTGCAGTTCTATGATGATGATGATTAAAGAAAAATAGTAGAAGATTGTTCACAGAGAAGCTTCCAGATTTTATTTTTTGGACTACAGCTCTTATAAACTCCAACCAGCATGAGCTGTGGTCAAGGATCTGGGGAATTGTAGTCCAAAACATCAGGCATTGACTGCCTGCTTACCCCGGCTCTTCAGCAGAAATGATTAGGATGTACGAAGTATTTCATTTTATTTTATACCACATTGCCCTGACAATGTCAATATTGTTCAGAAAACTGGGTCTGGAGGTCTACGGAAGAAGCAATGTTTCCTTGTGCTCAGAATCTGTGACAGGAGAGAGTTCTCCACCTCACAGGGGAGCAGCTGTTGAGAATCCTGCAGGTAGACCAAAGTGATTCCCCATTTCACAGATGGAGAATTAAGGCTGAGATGCCGCCATTTGGGCCACGACTACAACTGTTTCCTTTTCGGAGCCTGGCTACGCTCATGAAGCGTGCCTAATCCATGCCGCTCCAGGAAGTCCACCGTCTGTGTGCCTCAGCATGGGGGCTCGCGTAGACAACTTGTGCTCCAGAACCGTCTCTCCTTGCATTTGGCTACCTGCTTTTCTTTTCCCTCCCAGGCGAGCCATCCATTTCTAGCTGAGTGATGCCGTGCCAAAACCAGGCGCAATGAGCAGCTGCCATGTAGACGTGTGCCCTTACATGCCAAGGCCACCCAGTGAGCCCTGGCCGAAGCAGGACTTTGATCTCACACCTCCCAGGTTCGAAAGCCAAATGCAAATCTCGTGGCACAATCCAAATGTAAAGAGTTCAGCATTTCCAAGCTCAAACTTCAAGGGGGCCACTGAATGATTTACTTCATTCTTGGGCATTGTACAGGGATGGAATCTGACTAGATCATGCCCTTAAGGTTGTGGTGTTTTTCGTGGGGATCTCAGACGAAGAACACAAACTGATAGCCATTGCAGGTGTTTTGCTGCCAAATTAACGGGATGTTTTTACAAGTCGTACACTGGGAGCACTCAGCCAGGAGGGAAGACACAAGCTAGCTTACCACATATTCATAGCTGGAAAAAAATATTATTATTTTTTAAATGGTGTCAGATTCTGCAAACAGAAATTAGCACCATCTACTGAGCTCTGGTGTGATGCAAGTATGAGAAACCACCACCACCACCACCCACCCCTCCCTTCCGATGCTACCATTTGTCCCAAAGAGGTTTATATGGTTCTTCATCCTTGTTTTATCTTTGTAACAGCCTTCTGAGGTAGTCTAAGCTGAGTGCTAGTGACCGGCCCAAAGTCACAACAGTGAGTGTCATGGTCCCATGAGAATTTAAACGGCCCTGTCGTCTGTCCCACATCAGTACACTAGTCACTACACCATACCATCTCTCCCCATTTGTCCAATTATCCTAAGTCATGATTCCAATCCTTTCCTAAACTGAGTGCTGCCGTCTACCTGCCTTTGCCCCTTGTCTCTGAGGCAGCTGCCTGTTTTGGTACTGACCTGTATCCCTATCTATCGATTCTCATGTGGATTTGTTACCTTGAATTCTTCTCTCTTTTTTCTTGGTGTGTGTTCACACTTTTGCATCCCTAGTAGTCCAGCCTGATGATTAGGAAGGATACGGACACTGCCTCAGCCGACAGATTTGGAGGGTCAGAAAAGGGCAGCAAATCATTAGGTATTTACCTTGTTCTGACTACATTTTTCATTGGGAAATGGAACGGGAAGAGGTGCTTTGGCTTTAATGTGCCAAATTAACAGGGCTGGCTCACACTTTGATTCTGGTGGGTGGGGGAGATGCTACTTGTTGCTCCACCTGAGGCCACACAATGTCTTGGATGGGTCGTGCCACCCCGTCTGCCTTCCTGCTGGCATGTCTCAGCTTCAGCCTAGGCGCTGTTGTGTGCCAGCCTCTCTTTCCTATCTCTGCTCCCCACACATTTCAATCCCACTTGAATCAGCTTGTTCCATGCACCCAGATTAGTGCGGCAGCCTCTCAACAAAGAAGGAAAGAGGAATCCAGGCTTGTCGGTTACGGAGTCCATGTCCCACCTCCCACCTTTTCTCTCCCTGCAGTTTGTAAACTGGCAGGAAAACTAGAAGCTCACAGTTCTCCTTCCCGCCCCTCCACCTCAGTGTGGAGCTGCTGTTGCCGGTAAGGAGGGTGTAATGTTACACCAAAAGGCAATGTGGAACCAGGAAACACAGCACTAGAAAGACTGGTCTAGCCTCAGCTGCATCTGCTAAAACGCCCAGAGCTGGAAGGAGACAGACAGACAGACAGAGGCAAGCAACTCACAGACAGCTTTTCATTACAGTCCAACCTCCCCTTCCTCTTCCCCTACTTTCCCTTTAAGTTCAAGTGGAACGTGGAAGGACTGAAAAAACAAACCAGACCCCAGGAGCCTTCCTTTCTCTGGGACGAAGGGTAATAAGGGAACCAAAATTAAGTCCATGTGGTGTCCTCTGGCATCCATGCTCCCTGGTCATGCTTATGCCCATGGAAACAGTTCCAGAATCCAAATAGTGTTTAAATGTTTGGATGACCAACACCCAGGTATCCAGAAGTACAGTCCATAGACTCCACAGCACAGAGCAATGTTACACTTGTACATCAACCCACACACAAATGTGTGCAAAGCATGCACAAAGAGGGATCCAGAACGGATCAAACAGATATGCATAAAAGAGGAGGGCACAGACTGGGTGGCACACATCAGGGTAAAAGAATGCCATAGGGAATGTTTGCACAGGGTGTGCAGAGGCCTGAAGTCACAGACTGCATACACACATACAAGATTCACATGAACTTTGCATCCACAGACCCAAGCGTGCTCATGCAGTGGCGATGAACGAACAGGAGCAAAAGTGACAAGATCAAACTAAGTGGTCTCTGCAAGCACGCACAACCACGGAAGAATTTGCACACACAAAGGACTGTGTTCACTGTGTGTACAGAGATCCCACAACAGTCACAGCCATCCCTTGTTGCTGCTTTCCATCATCATCCACAGGTTTAGCCTGGACCCCCGGGACTTGCTCAGTTTCCCCGATGTTGTCTGCTAAGTGGAGCTGGCAGCACTTCTGGTCTTTGGATTCAAAGAAAATATAGCTGTTCACTAACAGATGGTCACACAGAGGACAAGGAAGCCCCTCTACCTTTTAGCTTCACAGGATGGGGTCTAGGAAGGTGGATGGAAAGAAGGTAGCAAGGGGTTGTTGATCTCAATGCACATCAGGAAACGGGGGGGGGGGGTTTGAGGGTGGTAGAAGGAGGTGGGGGAGTCTTCACTAATTGTGGTTTCTAGGCTGTCAGAGGATGGTCAGGATTTTGTTGTGTAGCCCCACATGAGTGCCATCACTACCGTGTTTCCCTGAAAATAAGACAGGGTCTTATATTAATTTTTGCTCCAAAAAACGCAGTAGGGCTTATTTTCAGGGGATGTTTTATTTTACAGTCATGTCATCTTCTTCTGGTTGCTGCACAATGGTGGAGGGCGGGGTTTCACTTAACTAGGGCTTATTTTTGGGGTAGGGCTTATATTACGAGCATCCTGAAAAATCATACTAGGGCTTATTTTCAGGTTAGGTCTTATTTTCGGGGAAACAGGGTAGCTGCAGCCGATTGCCACTAATTACAGAGTTTCCTTGTGCACCGTGCAATGTTCAAGGCACTGGGTATGGAAAGGTGTCTCCGCCCTGCTCACTCTTACATTCCCGCTTTGTTGAGCCTGAAACTCTCTTCTATTTAACAACAGGCCATAATCCCCTGAGTGCAGATCTGGAGCATGGGAAAAAAAATTCTTTGGGGGATTATAACTCCCCCAACTGGCTGTGCTGGCTTGGGGGGTTCTGGAATGAGGAGCCAAAAGATTTTCTAAGCTCTGCACAGGCCTCACACTCAACCAAGGCAAACAGGGAGTTCGGTTAGTCAATTATGGTCAGGTTTTGTGTTCTTTTTTAAAGAAACACTTTTTTTTTCTACATTTCAAAAGCAATTCTGATAATTCAAAAGACACACACACATCAGAATGCTACAGGTTACATAAACACACCTAAGTAGTGGGGCCATACGCCCTGTGAAACTATACAAGAAATTAAAACATACATGGTTATATCACAGAGGAGAGATGACCTTATCCTCTCTTACATTACAATTTTAATTGTATTTTTATTGTAGTATCATGTTCTTATTGTGTATTTTTACTGTTATTCGTTTTGTATTTTTTTATATTTTATTTAGTCTGTTGTTATATATCCCTATGTTACTGTTATCGTTTACCTTGTTGTAAATCGCCCAGAGTGGACCTGGCTGCCAGATGGGTGGTATAAAAATCAAATCAAATCAAATCAAATCCATCCATCCATCCATAATAGAATGTATTGATGACTTTGATCTAAATCCTATTGTTATTTCAACTAATGTAGACCCACTGAATCAGTGGAACTTACCAAGTTCCCATTGATTCAGTGAGTCTGCTCCTGTAGAGTCTAACAACTGGATTTAGATCACTATTATTGCAAGAAGGAATGAAGAAGAAGAAAAAGAAGAAGAAGAGGAGGAGGAGGAGGAACTGCAGTGCTGGAAGGGACCCTCTGGATCATCAAGTCCAGCCCGTCAGGGAGGCACAGAACAAACTCCCAACCTCTGGCTCCACAGCCAGAGACCTAAACCACTGAGCATGCGACTGGTAATGAGCTCCTTCCACTCCCTGCCACCCAATCCCACCAAAAAGCTCTGCCGCCCCGTCACTGAAATGCTATACATATAGCATCTACTGTATATGTTTTTGTTTGTTATGTGCCATCACATTCTTTATAGAGACCCAAATAGGATTTTCAAAGGATGTGAGCTATTTAAGGAGTGGTTTTACCAGTGCTACCCCTCAGTGGGTTTCCATGGACAAGTGGAAAATCTAGGTCTTCTGAGTCCTACTCCAGCACTCTATCCGTAAGACTATATCTACAGTATACTACTACCCTGCTATTCTTGCTAGATTGTGTTTCCTGACTCAGACCAGGCTGACTCCCACCCAGTGGTGGCAACAAACGGCCACCCAGTCTTCCTTCACCTTTCTCGGACTTGCTCCTCCTGCTTCTTCACCAGGAGGTGAACAGACAAGCCATCGTCTGAGTCCGAGCCTTAATTTGCCAACCTGAAACACAGCAGCTCCTTCTGTTAGCAGAAAGGCCTGTTGGGAAGTGGAGTGGAAGGCGCCAAGCCCCAGAATAGGCTGTGACTCACCCTGCTGGCTCGGGGAATGGTCACTCTCTCTGCGGGTATGGATGAGAAATCACAAGGCCAGATCAATCACTCTCCTTCCAAGCTCCTGCCTGTTTTGCTCTTTCCATGGAAAGAGCTGGAACAACCAGGGACCAGATGCGCCCCGCCTGCAAGTGGACCTCCATTCTCCTTTCAGTGTACGTAACTGGGCAGGATGGGGCAAATTCTTCACTTCACAAGTGCTGTAACCCCAGCCATTTGTGCCAAGCATGCATACACTTGGCCCCAGAGGCGGGGGGGGGGGGGGACGGGTCGTAGAGGCCCACAGCAGAGGGTGGAAAGCTGAGAGGCAAAGGGCGATGGGGTAGGCGACACAGGCGCCTTCTGCACTGCCTCCACCTTCAGCTCGCCTGCCCAGCCACAGTCAGCTGCCCACCTGTTTTACATTAAGAGCTCTGGACTTCACCCTTCCTGGGGTGTTAGCCAGGGGTACTTCTGCCTCTGCTACAGCATTCCAGCAGAGACCACACAAGAGTAGGGAAAGATGCTGGGGGTGGGCGGTGGGGCGGGTGGGAATCCGAGGGAGCAGAAGCACAGAAAGGGAGGCAATGCACAGTAAACAAGATTGCAAGGGAGCTACAGATTGGCAAGAGCAGAGCAGGATAAACTCTCTCTCTCTCTCTCTCTCTCTCTCTCTCTCTCTCTGTGTGTGTGTGTGTGTGAGACAGAGAGAGAGAGAGAGAGAGAGAGAGCATGTGAGCGTGAGGGAGAAAGATTGCAGTCACCTCTCCTTGCTACCTCCTGACCCCTGAAGCCTTGGAAAGATAACAGCCCCAAAAGAGTGCTGACTTGCCTTTCAGAAATCCAATATCCTCGCCTGGTGAACTAATCGACTACCTGGGCTCACAATAACCACCCTGCAAAAGGATTAATCCTGGTGCTGAAAATCTTTAATTAGTTTAACAGTTTCAGGCTCCGCAGAGGCAGCAAATGGCAGACACCGGCGCCCCGGTCTACCCTTCCGTTGCCTCCTCCCGCCTCTCGCTCTCTCTTTCTCTCCGTCTCCCCCCACAACGCAAGATCGGGACCTCCTGGGAGGCAGCGCCTTCATCCCTGATGGAGATGGGAGGAAGAAGCAAGAATTTCTCATTCCAGATGGGAGAGAGGCTGGGGAAGGCTGAGGAAGGGCAGAATCCTGTTTTTCTCTCAACTTTAATCGTCGTCGTCGTCATCACCGTCATCACCATCATCATTATCGTTATTATCCTTTACAGTGGTAATTGCAGTCCAGAGGAGGAAGATGGGATAAGGAATCAGTCTGCTGCCAATAGTGAGAAGAGCAGGCGAGCTCAGAAGGTGGTGGCCGCTTCTGGCTCATGATATTCAAGGCCTCTTGTGTATTGCACAATTACACAGTGGATCTGGTACTGCATGTAGAATCCAGTACAGTGAGGCACTTGGTTTTCCCTTTAAAAGATGCTGGTTTCTAGTCCTTATGAAACAAAGATTTTTTTTTTAATGTCTCAAAGGAGGGAAACAAAAAATGACAGCAGGACTGACCAGGATTTCCACATTTCCACATTCCACATCAGGCATGTGTCTGACCTCCTGTCTTTATTTTTGGGATGGGATGAGGGAGGATTTTCAACACGATCCTCAGCACTGTGAGGGATCCCTATGCCTCCCTGGGAGCAATGAAGGAACAAGATAGACACATCGTACAGAGCGCCGTGCAAATTCTAAAACACAGATTCTAGCACGGATCACTGTCAGGCCTCGGCTTGATTAAAGCTTGAAAGTAAAATGTTATTTTGGAATGCATTATTTTGGATCCCCTTCTTTGTTTCCAAGGAACTACACCCCTCCCTTCCTGGAAAATAAAAGAGATTTACATGTCACCTGTTTGGGACTGTCCCCTGAGAATGCCATTTCTTTCTTTTCCCCAAAACATTTCCTTTCCTTTTAAAACACAAAATATATGCTGTGTGAAATACAACAAACTTTTCTGATTGACTACATACCAGCTTCCAGGAAGGGCTAGCTCTGTATTTTACTCTAGGATGCCATATACAGCATTGGCATTACTGTGCTTTTATGCAAGGTGGGGCGGGGGGGGGGGGGAGGACAATATGTTCTGTTTTTCTAGTATTGTGCCACATCTGGGGCTTGGTGGCCATACGTCTGGGAACCAGCTCCATCTAATCCAGAGACTAAAGATTTCCTTACTTACTGTATGCTTGACAGTACTGTTGCCTCTCACGGTAGCCTCTCTCTAACATTACATGGTGGTGGTGGTGAGTCCATTAGTCCATTCCAGTCCAGCCAGCATTACTTTTCTACTAAGTTGCTCCCTCCTGCAGCTGATTCATGGATCAACAAAGAGATGTAGAGGCCACAAGGAAAGCACTCTGTTTTTTCCCTGTCTTCAAGAGGAAGGAAAGCTGCAACACAGGCAGCTACAGTTCCAGAGTGAGCAGCCAATACACAGCACAGCTCAGAAAAGGTAGCTTTTGTGGCAAGTAAAGCTAGTCACCAAAATTAGCCGAATGCCGAATGGCGTTAGGCCGACGGAAGAAGAATGGGATGGAGTGGCTAGAGAGATGCCAAGAGGTCGAAGAGGCATCTCTGCCAGGAAGGTGATGGGGGTGGGCAGCGGGGAGGAGCACATAAACCAGCAAAGGGAAGGCAGAAAAGCAAGGAAATCTTGGGCTCAAGAATATGATAGGAAGAGGTTTCTAGACTAGAGATAATAGGGAGCAAAGGAAGATAATACAGCCAGAAAGCTTCGGCAAATAGATACCTATGTATAAATGTCTTAGCAGTAACAAGCAAATGAAGGAAGTTCATACCTAGATAACACTCTAGGTATACTGTCTCAGGAATGGCTAGATATAATGAACTGCATAGGGAGTTACTGGGAAAGCGCAGGCAGGGTTGTATGGAAAACAGATCTTCGGTCCCAAGGAGATCAGCTTCCTCCCAGTTCACAAACATCACATACATAGCAGAGTCCTTCAGATGCACCTAATAACCAGAAGGCTGGAACACGTGTCTTGCGCTGTTGTTGTTGTTTTTTACAACATGGAGTTGAATGGATTGTTTCCAATCGTGTGCTCAGAATCCTAAGAATGCAGCTGTCCCATTTTCTTTTAAATCCAAGCTTTCCATCCCTCAGAGATACTGGGAGGTGTGCGGGCGTGCGCGCACGTGTGCGCGTGCATGTGTGTGCGTGTGCGCGCATGTGTGCGTGCGTGTGTGTGCGTGTGTGTGGCACTGGCAGGAGAGCACGCTTTCCAGATGCTAAACAAAAATTGATTTCATCCTCAACACAGATTTTATCCTCAGATCTCAGAAGTGTGATAACCCCCATAGGAGAAGGGCAAGCAAGCTTTGCCTGAGGAGAATAACCATGCTGCTGTTTACAAGTTTGGAGGTGGGTGGGTGTTAATGGATCCCAGAGAGCACCACATGCCAGCTTTGCACAGCAGGAGAACAAGCAGCCAGCAAGAGAGCAAACCTTCAGTGAAAATTCTTGAAATGGTGGGCCAGTGTGATGTCGTGGCTAGTCTTTCAGCGTGTGTGTGTGTTACATACTGACAGTCTTAGATGAATGATTAATTATTAGGGTCTTCCATAACTTTTAAAAAAAACATATAATAAAGAAATTTGGGATTTTGAACAGCCAGGTGCAGGCTCCTTCTGAAAGTGCTGCTACTTTATCTCTGTCTCTTTTTCCCAATCTCCATCATTGTGTTCACAATCTTTCTCACTTCCCTTGTTTCCCAATTGTTGCCTTCTATGTCAGAAAAAGAGGAAAAAAGGGGGGGGGGCAGCCGAAATGCCGCATTCCAAATTCAGAGGGTGGGGAAGAAAGGGCCTAAAAACAAAAACGATGCTTTGAAATCCCAGACCAAGAAACAGAAAGCACAACATTTCAGTAAACTGGATCCAACATTAAGCTTATTTGCACTGCAACAAACCACAAAACAGAACGGTTGTCCACCGGGAGGACATTTCGTTGGGAGTCTCCTCAAGCGCCTTCATCTTCGACCAGAACATCTTGGCCTGGCCTAATACACCAACTAATGTCTAGATGCCTCCAGTGACAGGAATTCATAAACAAAACCTCCAGATTTAATATGCTAACAAACAATTACTGGCAAGCAGCAGTGAGAGAAGGCTGACATCCTTGGGCAGAGTTAATGGACTTCCTATAAGCCTTTGCTTAATCACAGAGGATGGCAATATGAGGAATCAGGTGGGCCTTTGGTTCAGCTCCTATACTCACATTAATCTGATCACTTCTTTGTTTGCCTTCCCCATCACTGGGCAAACAGAGGACTGCAACAGTATCACTGAAGTTTCTACTGGTCCTTTGGCTGCAATTAGGGTTGAAAACAAAACTTGCTGTATTTTACAATCTCAATGAAAGGAGCAGTACTGCACCTCTTTGTCAGGAAAAAAAAAAGAAACACACTTCGCCTCAAGAATTTGCACTTTTACAGGGCATTTCCAAGGGAAAAAGCATATGCTTAAAAGGCCAATGGCTATAACAAACAAAACTAGCAAACCACAACCACAAATGTATTTAAATTGGTGGAGAAATGTTGGGTAAATTATGTCCAAATAAATGCACACATTTGGTAAAATGCATTACCACCACATGCACATTTCAGCACAGAAAGAAAACACTAAACTTTGCACTCTAGTAAGAAAATACAGGTAGATTTGAAGAAATTATTAAATTGAAACGGAGAGCTTTTCATACCCCTAACTACAGCAGGTGGGACGTGGTGGCGCTGCGGGTTAAACCGCAGAAGCCTCTGTGCTGCAAGGTCAGAAGACCAGCCGTCGTAAGATCGAATCCACGCGACGGAGTGAGCTCCTGTCGCTTGTCCCAGCTCCTGCCAACCTAGCAGTTCGAAAGCATGTAAAAATGCGAGTAGATAAATAGGTACCACCACGGTGGGAAGGTAATGGCATTCGCGCTGGCCATGTGACCACGGAAACTGTCTACGGACAAACGCTGGCTCTACGGCTTGGAAACGGGGATGAGCACTGCCCCCTAGAGTTGGACACGACTGGACTAAATGTCAAGGGGAACCTTTACCTCTTTACCTAACTACACCAGAGCTGCCTGGATAACTCAGTGAGTTAAGTATCTGGATGCAGAGCTAGAGGTTGTGAGTTCAATTCCCTAATGTGTATCCCAGAAAAGCCAGTCCATATGGCCTTGGGCAAGCTGGCACACCTACCCAGAAGAACAGAATGGTAAACCACTTCTGAGAACTTTATATCTAGAAAACCCTGAAAAGGGTTGCTATAGGTCAGAATTGATTTGAAGGCACACAATTATTATTATTATTATTATTATTATTATTATTATTATTATTATTATTATTATTATTATTATTATTATTATTATTATTAACGGCACCAGAATGTCTGAATCCCTGGAAAGAAAGCTGTGGCCACCAAGAGGAGCCAGAACTACTAATCAGATTAGTCCATACATGGCCAGGCAAAATTGATTATGAAGCCACACAGGACAATACATTCACATGATCAAACACAGAGTCTGTCTCACCAAAGGGTGGGGGGTGGGGAGGACTGTGTAGGTGGGCAACCCGAGAAAGAAGGTATTTTAAAGTGGAGGTGAAGAACCTGTAGCCCTCAGGATGTTGTTGGTCTACAATCTTCATCAACCTTGGGTGCTGGCTATGCTGGTTGATGATGATGGGAATTGGAATCCAACTGATACCTGGTGAGCCAAGGGTTCTCCATCCCTGTTTTCAAGTGTGGTGGGAATAATTACAATATACCTTTTCTATCCTTGAATGCATTTTGAAATCAGCCCCCCCCCCAAAAAAAGGGGGGGAGGGGCTTCAAAACATCTCCCATATGGGTTCTGCCTGTTTGCTGGGTACCCGAAAACAGACACCCTTAATTCTGAAACTATTTTCCAAACAATCTCCCGAAACAGAGCGCTGGCGCTGATGTGTGCAAGACAGAGAATAAAAGCCCCTCTTAAGTCTTGGACCAATGGGGGAGGCTTTGAGAAGCATCCGTGTAGGGGCATTGCTGTTCCTACTGCACACTTTTGACTCTTACCTTCTTATCACTGTTCCTCTCATTCACTCTTTACTATTAGCTGGATTAACTCTTGTTTTGCATTCATAATTAGGAGAAAAAACAGATGGTAAGTGATTCATCTTAGGTAATGGGTCCATGAGAGTCCCCAAAGCTGCTGGGTTTCCTTTGCTGAAAAATCAATTTTAAGTTGGTGTGGGTGCACTTCCCTCCCCCTTTCTCCATTTAGAACTGCTACCTGGCAAACATAAATTTGGCAGCTGTTTGGGGAGGCTCTCAAAAACAGGAACCACTGTTCTGTTTGGCTAGTGACAGTGAAAGATGCACAGAGAGAGAGGGTGGAGGAGGAGGAGGAGGAGGAGAGAAGCAGTGTGGGAGACACCCTTCACAGCAAAAGAAGGAGATTTGGTTCAGGCAAGGCAGTCACTGATAAGAAGTCATTTTGACCCCAAATTTCATTTACCATAATAAAATCCAAATGCAAAAATAGACAATACCTTTATAGATGACTAAAAAATCATCACACAATAAATGAGCTTTCGTGGATTCAGGACTGTAACAGGGTGAAGAGCTTATTCCCAAACTTAAAGTTCAAAAGCACATGGCAAAATCTTTTTTTTATTTATTTTTTTGGCTAGGAAAGTTACTCTTAGAGGTTTAAGTCCAGCAGTTCTTGGCCATTCACCAGACTTTTCTCTCTTAGGAGGAGGTGAGGAGTCTGTTTTATGGTTACAACTGAGGCAGCCAGTTCCACAAACAAAGAAGCACAAGCATGTGTGTACACACCTCTCCCCATTTGGCCTTTGTGTGAAACAGATATGTTTCTAATTGGCGGGGGGGGGGGGGCTGTGACACAGAAAACCTGAGTCCTCCATCTGAGAATTGGGGTGATAATATAGTAAACTCACTAGGTTTAGCCAACTGAGGTCAGACTAAAGCCAAAATGATATTGCCTAGTGGTTGCAGTCCTGCTCTGCTGATGTTGAGAGTCCACGAATCCTCTTGTGGGTACAGGGGTGGCGGCTATTTCTTGGGATCCTCGTAGTTCTATTGACGCAAAGGCCAGCCCTGTGGTCACAACACAATAAAATCCAAATGCAAAAATAGACGATGCTTTTATAGACCACTAAAAAAAATCATCACATTTGATTAAACACCACTTCATTGACATGTTGGATTGTGACGCTGTCTCAGTTTGTGGTGTCATGTGAGCATTTGCATCCTCAACTATATGCAAAAGAAGGCCTTTAGGGGTCACTCCGTAACACGAAACAAGTCGGTACGATTACAACGGGTGTGGTGCCTGCTTTCGAGTGTTCTACTAAGACCTGAGGAGATCCAGGTTCTAAGCCCAGCAAGTCACTGGATGCTTTTTCAGCCCGGCCTGTTCTACAGGCTTACAGTGAGAACAAAAGTAGGGAGAAACTGAGCCACGTGCACTGCCTTGCGCTGAACTGAGAAAAGGCAGAATATAAAACATTTACACATACAGGCAATTCATTTATAATTAGTGGGCTCGCCACTGAAAAAGAGGCTACCTATGGATCAGGGTTCTGCCCTTATGGGATAATCACACACTACAGAGATACGGTTTGTCTTGAACCAAACGCATGAGGAAAGAAGAATACAGCCAATTCAATAAAGAGCCTGGCTTCTTACTCTGGAGCATTAAACAAATGCTGAACAATGAGTCTGAACCAGGGATTTTATTACAAAGTCTGCTAATATGTGCAAACTGGCCTGAAAGGGGGGGTGAGCCTTTAACTCAGGAGTGCAGGGATTCCCCCCCCCCCAATCAGAGGGGGAAATTCAATTCTTCATGGGCCAAACTTTAGTGGTGGGTGGGGCTAAAGGCTGAGACCAAAAATACCAGCATATTTCTTTACCGCCAATATCCAAGCCTTAGGAGAAGCATTGCAAACTTACAAGTGTTGGGAAACAATGACCATGGGAGGAAGCCGTATGGGCCAACCTGGAAGATCAAGACCTGAGATTCTCCACCTCTGCTTTATCTTACAGCTCATCTCCAGCTGAAATCCTGAATATAACTCCACCAAGCTGCCCTTTGTTCTCTCTGTAGTCAAAATTTAGATTTAGCACATGTACTGCCTCTCCCTCTCTCTCTCTTGCCTGTGTTCTGCTTAGTATATTGAATACTGATGGCAACCACCACTACACTTCTGCACTTTGGATGTCAAGTGGATTCACTCCATTCCCAATAACAATTTCAGAATATAAAGCCAATATTTCCTCCGCATATCCCTAATAAATCTACAATTTAAAGGAGAGGTACGCACCCACCTCTGATTTAGAAATAAGTACATTTTAATGTACAGGAGTTAGATACTGTTTTAAATTTGTTGTGAGCCACCAAAAGAGTCTGTATCCTGCAAGATGGTATATAAATGGCTATACGAAATAAAACCACCACCGCCAAAACAATGAAAACACTGTCTTTTTGGAGTTGAGACTGAAATTGCATCTGAGATTGGCTGGAAACAGGAACTGGGTGATGCCCGTAAAGAATCTGTTCTCCATCATTCCAGAGTACAGGACACGTAATAATGGGCTCAAGCTACAGGAAGCCAGATTTAGGCTGAATATCAGGAAAAACCTCTTAACTGTTAGAGCAGTATGACAATGGAATCAATTACCTCGGGAAGTGATGAGTGCTCCAACGCTGGAGGCATTCAAGAGAAAATTGGACAACTGTTTGTCAGATCTGCTTTGATTTCATTCCTGCTTTCAGCAGGGGGTTGGACTCAATGGCCTTATACACCCCTTCCAACGTAATTATTCTATGATTCTATGATTTGCACATAACCCTTGGGTTCCTGAAAGTGAAGGATGGTAGTAGTGGAGAAACCAAACACACACATGAAATCATGAGACTGGTATGAGATGCACATCTCTGTTTCCTCTAAAGGCTTTGCTTAACACTACCAATCCATTCCATGTAGATACAATGCATGCATGCGATTGCACATGCGAGCACACATACACACAGCATGCACGCAGGTTTTTTCTGCAATATTCTTTTGGTACCCTGGTCACCTTCCGGGAGAATGCGCATGGGGGGGGGGAATGGAACAGAGGGGAGGCGGTTGTGAAATCAGCCGACAGATGGGCTGCTGAAACAGCGCACCTCGGCCGGCTCAAACCAAAAAGCTGCAGTTCATAAAAGAGCTAGCAGGGAGACTGGCTAAATTTAGCTGCCTTCCAGTGCCAGCTTTGTCCCCTCCCCACAACCTTGCGGGGGGGGGGGGCTGTGCTTCTCTCTTCCAGCAGATCCTTGTCCCGTCATGCTTTGCACCGACTTCCTCTAGAGAATGCCACGTTGATGGCTAAGCCTGTTCTCCCTGCCTCTGCTGGGGACGTCCCTGCTTCTTGTTTTGTTTTCTCTCCCCCTTCCCTGCCTTCAGGACCCAGCCTTTCCTGGGATGGTTCTGTTTCTCTTCTCCTTCCCTGCCACCAAACACCTAGTTGCTAATGGACCTGACGCAAATGCCACTGCTCCCTCAGGCCAGGATTCCTGGCCCGGTCTGCAGCAGGAGCGTCAGGGCTCTGTAAAAAGCAACTTGCTATTTCTCTGCATGAGGGAAGGCCAGCTTCTCTCACCCAAAGCCCCCTGGCTGCCAAAACCTTGAAAATCCAAGGCTGCAGAGAATTGTTTGTTTGCTTATCCACACCCCCAGCATTGAAGCTGGCTTGAAAAGAGAGGGCTTTGCTCAAAGTGTGTATGTTCATCCAGGTTTTGTCTGTCATAAAAGAGGAGGTTTGCATTATCCTAAGCCCCCGGAAAAACGCCTTAAGAAAAATCAGCAAGGAAAGAAAAGTATTTTTCAAAGCAAAGCACCTCTCAAATTAAAAAAAAAACCCACAAAAAACCACCTCCTTAAAAAGAATGTATTTCTCTAGTTCAACCTTTCTTTGTTGGTTTCCTAATGCGTTAGACTACAGGTCCTATCATGAGCTATGGAAGATTGAAATAGCAGTACAAGAAACCTAGAAGGAACCAGTCTCTCTCTCTCTCTCTCTCTCTCTCTGTGTGTACACACACTTTCAGCCCCATTTGCCTGGACTGTGCCATCAATGTATTGGGCAATCCATCCACAGCAACAGAGGTGTAGATAGCTGCTTTATACCAGATTAGGCTTTTTGTCCCGACTTGTCCAGTAGTGGCCACTCTCACTGGCCACGGCTGTTCCATGATCTCAAACCTTTCTCACTGAGCCAAGGGCCTTGTCTACAAATAACATGAATTCAAGAACTGAGTCATAGTTCCCTGCAAATTCTGAGCGCTGCCAGAGTTGTCAGAGCATCTTGACACAGGCCAAAGAGCCATCCTGAATGCAGAGTCTCTTGTGCAGCAACTCTTGAGATGGGAATTCTCTTGGCATCCAGATGTTTGGACTACAACTTCCAGAGTCCCTGGCCACTGGCGTTGGAAGCCCAAAACCTCTGGAAGGCCAAGCACTCTTCTTTAACTTGGGGCAGTTACACACACATACACACAGAGAGCGAGAGAGAGCGAGAGAGAGTCCTTCCTTTCCTGCCCCGAAGCTGTCCTGCAACCCTATCTCTGTCAGTGCCATTTCTACCGACCTACAAGGCTGACGGAGACAGAGAGTTAATTCAGCAGCACAGGCTGGTTGCTGGGCGGACTTTGCTGGAACTGCGCCTGTCCCAAGGTCTTGAGAGCTGAACAGGCACAACGCTTTCCAGCAGGAAGCAGCTCAGGGACCACATGAACAGCAGTGAAGGCAGAATAGGGAAAGACCGCCAGAGAGGGGCGAAAGATGGAAATGACGATCTAGGATGGGAAAGGGAGCTACTTTAGGGGTCTCTTTGCTTTGACGCAGTCTGTAGGAAGGAGGTAAAGAAGAGAATGAAAAAGAGGCCAGAAGACAGGTGGAGAGCCATCAGGGGCTCTCCACAAAACAGACAAAACAGGACTGGCACAGAGACAGCCATCATCGCCAGGCCTCTGTGATGGATGCTCCATCAGGTAGGAGTGCCAAATGGCTCAAGGGGCTTCCACGCCACTTCTCCTCCTCTCTCCAATCCATATTGCTCCCTAGAAAGCTCCTGCTTCTGTCACTCCTTATTTAGGGAGCCCAACGGAAATGAGGACCCAAAGAGAGTTTTCACGAGGCCAGCTCTCGGGGAATCGATTGTGGTGCAAAAACACGGCGGGATGGAGAAAGGGGATGATGCGGCACACAGAGACGTGAGCACACACACACCAGAACTTGGAAGCCTTGTTCCTTCGGATTACAACTCCCAGAATCCCCAACTGTTGAGTTTCAGGGATTGTAGCCCCAAACATAATTTTTTTTAAAGCTTTAACACAGAGATATAAGTGACCTCCAGATCCTTAAAGCAGAGTTCTGAAGCAATTTGCAAGCAATTACATTACCTGTAATTACAGCGTGTTACAAGTCATGTGTTACAAGTAATGGCATTAACGTAGAATAGTAAACCATTACACTAAAACACCCCAATGTAACAGCTAATACTGTTATGTTTTTAGCGTAATTTGTTAATGTTTGTAGTGTAATCTGCTAAAACAATGACTCCTAAAATGTCATTTTTTAAGGCTTACTTGGCAGGATACACGGTATGTTTAGCTATGCAGTCCATTTGGGCCATTTTGGGTTTTTTTAAAGTAGAATCAGAAAAATTGAAATAAAATTTAATAAAAATGCTTGGCGGAGCCAAATGCTGATGCCTAGTGAGAGATTCTTCAGGGGAGCAACCGCCATCAATAGCTGTGCTTCTTGTGGATGATGGGAGCTGTAGTGTAACAAGGCTCGAGATTGAAAATGGCTATGCTGGCACAAGACCTGTTGTGAACTCACATCCAGTAGGAGAACACCAAGTTCTTACCTTTAATAGCACTGTAAATTAGGAGGGGCAGAGCGGGACCAGGGAGGAATCGGAGTGCAATGGACATGCGCAGCTGCGAATCCTCCAGTGACTTCTCCCTTCTAGAAGTAGTGCATTAGAGTCAGTCATTATTTTTCAAAAAGTCACACGTTACTCATGATGTCTTGGCCAAAATGGCCAAAAGTTCTGAAAGGAGACAGCACAGTCCTTCTACCCATAATTATCAGCATTTAATTATTACAGTGGTCATCATGCTGGAAGCGCATCATCTGCTCAATGCACAGACCTCATGTCAGCCCTTGCCTCTCTTCCATAGCTTGTCCAGAACCTAACCCAGGAGTCCTGTAGGATTAAACAAAATGGTTTCTGCCAATAATGCAGCGGCTCTTCCAGCATGAATCATTATGCAGCCAAATAGTCAGAGCTGGCAAGACAAACACATACACACAGACACACACAAACAGAATATTTAGGAGACATAATCTTATATGCACGAGTTGTATGGGACAGAAAGCCCAAAACAAGTCAAGACTGAATAGGTTCAGTGGCCCCTAACCAATGGCCAACAGAGCAGGGAAGAGGAAAGAAAACCAGATTTGGGGGGGGGGGGGGGGGGGAGTGTACTGAAGGATCTGGGGAAAGTTCACATCAGGTGAGAAGAACATGGTTCACACACCCCCCCCCCCCCCAAAATGTTTTGTTGCAGGACTCACTTGTCTTTTAAGGAAAGTTGGCCTACATAAGGTTTTATCAGCCCAGGAAGAATATTCCAGCCCCCTTTCCTCTCCTCCACCACTTGAATTTCTCTTGCTACCCTGATGCCTTGCCAGCAAATACCAGAGCATGAACCAGGGGGGAATGGCAGATGAAAAAGGGAGGCCAGGACAGAGGTGACAAGACCTGTTCCAATTTTAGAAACTGGCTGGGCAAGAAATGTAGAATCCAATGGGCAGCATAGATTTATGACCCCAGACTTGCTGTTCCTCTCGCCCCCTCCCTCCCTCCCGCTCTTCTTTGAGGTATGTGAGTTGAAGGGGAACTCCTGGCTGAAGATCCGGTTTCCTGGGAGACTCAGACATTCATGCAGAAGGCTAAGAGCTGCCTACAGGGATGCAAAGGAGGCTGCAGAACCCAGGGAGACTGGCTGATGTTCAGAAACCAGAGGGAGGGGGACGGAAGGAGAGGCAGCAGGAGCCATGAACACCCAGGGAGAGCAGAAAACAGAAGTGACTGTGACCGTCGGAGGCACTCGGGCCGCCTTGACCCCCACCCGGGAGTTCCAATGGCAAACTTCATGGCCTTGCAGCAAGTTGGGGAAATTCAAACACAGAGCGAAGACCCAGCTTTGTGCATAGCAATGGACCCCAGTATCTGGCAGGACAAGGAATCTGATGGCAGCTTCCTTGAAATCCTAGTCTGCAGTCCCAGTTTCAAAAGGAACGTGGGATATCAACCAAATAAATAAGTTTAGTCTATCTGGAAGTTGATACAATGAGAAGTGATTGGACATAGTGCACTGGTAAACATTACTATGACACAGAATGTCAGCATCATCAATCTAATTGAACTACAGGATTTATAAGAAAATAAAGGCTCATGATCATATATGGCTTAGAACAGCCTTCTTCAACTTGGAATGCTCTTGATGTGCTGGACTACAATTCCCATCACTCTCAATGAGCATGGACAGACAAGAGCTAACACAGCTGGAAGACACTGGCTTGGGGAAGGCCAGCTTCAAACACTTAAAGGAAAAACCTTTAAAGGGCTGTTTGAAGCCTGTGCTGAGGGAGGGGGCCATCTGGAATTACTGTAATTTGAAGCAGAGTTTGACCAAGGCAGTACAACTATCAAAAAGGTGCCATCTCTCATGCCAACCAACCTGACTGTTTTTACCAACACATTCACGAGCAAGATGTGTGATGCTGACTTTAATGGTTGGTCCTGCGGAATTAACTTGGAAAGGATTTTAACAAGAATTACATGGACAAAAGTGGTCTATTTATCCCAATTCCTACTGAGTTAACGCTCACCAGTATTCTGCATATACAATACCTCTCCCCACTTTTAACAAGTCCACGTGGAGAGAGGATATAGCTTGACACCTTGCCTAACCTGGGGACATAGTTCCGTATAAATTTCTACCATGTCTGCTACCACTAAAGGGAAACTATAAGCTCTATTGGCTAACAAAAACCAATTTAAAAACTGGGATACATTTTGTAAGGTGTTTGTTCTAAGTACAGAATGAGAGCTTCCCAAGAATTGGCTTCTTCACAAGTAAAGTTTAGGCTTTTGACACAAGAGATGTAGTTCAGGGCCTGGGCCACGCCAAAAAGAATCTCAGCTATCCTAAGGTTCTGGAAATTCCTTGATGCTGTTATGCCTAGTGGGAGGGGGAAAGAAGAGAGAAAGAGAATGGCAATCTAGTATATAAAAATGTAAAAGGCTAAGAGGAAGCTGAGAGTATTTCCTTGATTAGAGACAACCCATAGGCATTGCACGCCCTACCAGGCATGCAGAATGGCTTGGGTCCAAGCTATCTCAAGGACCATGTCTCTCTTTATGAGCCTGCCTGGGTGCTCAGATCATCAAGGGAGGCCTATCTCTTGGTCCCACCACCCTCACAGGTGTATTGGTGGGGACACGGGAGAGGAGGGCCTTCTCTGTTGCTGCTCCCAGACTCTGGAACTCCCTCCCATGTGAAGCCAGGCTGGCCCCATCTTTGCTGTCCTTCTGCAAACAGGCAAAGACCTTTCTCTTCAGGCAGGCTTTTCCTTAGTGACTGGAGGTCTTAGAGGGTTTTTAAAAATGGACTGCTCTTAAATGTGTTTTCAGTATTGATTTTATTTACCGTTTTTAATATAATACTTGTTTATTTCTTTTTAAATATTTGTATACCTACGGTTTTTAGCTTTTAAGTATTGCCTTTTAATTGTTGTAAGCCACCTTGGGTCCTTTAAGGAGAAAGATGGGGTAAATAAATAAACGTCTAAATTTTCATCGCAGTCTCGGGAATGTACAGTCCTCTAATCTACTGTTGAAATTCCAGCTGCTACCAGTCCCTTTCACCATTGCCAGTGGTTAGTCAGTGTGGTACCTCGCTTAGAGCACTGGACTAAGATTTGGGAAATCCAGGTTCAAATCCCCTCCGAGGCAGGAAACTCACTGGATCACTGTGCAAGGATAAACCAGGCAGGAAGAGTGCCATATACAGTGCCTTGAATTCATGGGAGGAAAATTATATAAATGTAATAAATAAATAAATAAAATGGGGCAGGGGCACAGAGGTTTCACCACAATATATAGGTTTTGCTCAATAGCAGATCAATGAATCTGATTTATCTAACTCTGTGCTGTCATCCAGTAGGTGTAAATAATATAACAGAGAGGGGGAAAACCTCTGCTCATGGTGCATGGTCGTTCCAGCTGTAAACCAGGACAAAGTGCTCATTATAGTTCTGAATTAGGAAGAGAGCAAACACTCCAGAGAGCAGGCCAAACTAAACAGAGTACCAGCTGACCTGTTTGTTTAAACCTGGATCTATTCCAATTGCTTACGGGGGCTGGGGTGGGAAGAGTATGGGCCTGGTTTTCTTTTTCTTTCTTTCTTTCTTTCTTTTTTCCAGCAAAGGACTGTGCAGGTGTGGGAAAACAACCCCCCTCCACTCTGCACCACCACTTTCTAGAACGGCTGAATAGCTCAGTGGTTTAGATCTCTGGCTGTTGAGCCAGAGGGTCCCGGTTTCCCTCTCGATGCCTCCTTGACAGGGGATGGACCCGATGATCCAGAGGGTCCCTTCCAGCTCTGCCACTCTTAAGATGATTATTATTTGTAGCTTCGTCCCACTAAGTGCTTTCCCCCCCAAAGTCAAGCACATTTCTGAAACTATAAATCCCTGGAAAGAGAAATAAGTTTGCCCCCCATCCCCTCCCCTCGGATAGGCAATGTATCCCTTTTGCTTTGACAAACAGAGCTGGCTTGGGATTCTGGGAACCATAGTCCAAAACTCCCCACACACACACACACACCGAGTTTTCTGAAAACAACCAGACATCTGCACATGCACACATAACCCCATGACCTGATAATCTTCAAGATCAAATCCAACCAACCATGCTTCTGCTGTGGTCAGATATTAGCCTATTTTTCGTGTTTTCACTGTAACATAAAAAGGGGATAAAAGTCATTTTGGCTTAGGGATTCTGGAAATTGTAGGCCATGAGTGTACTTCTTCCAATATGAAAAACACCAGAATCCATACACTGGTTCAGCTCCAAAGTAACTTGTTACAAATAATGAGTTACTTCTACTTTTATTTATAATCTCATATAATGTCTGTAGTTTGAATGACTGGGAAAGACTTTTCTGGACTGTGGTGACTATCTGTCCAGCGCTAACCAATTGTTCCTTCCAACCTCTGAACTTAAAACAAACAAAAAACAACAACCCACCTCTCTACAGGGCTTTCCCCCCTTTCTTTAGTCTGTTGGTGGCAGTTGTTTGCTGTTGATTCACTCAGCTGGTTGCTAAATACATGTGCAGTAAAGAAAGCAGTATACATAAGTCTGTAATTTCAAGCAATTGTAAGTAAAGAAATGTTTTAATTCTTTCTCCTACAAATGTCTCAGAGCAAGCTATTGAGACCTGATGTGCCAATTAATGAGAAAGGAGTGGACTCTGGGGAACTTGTAGCTATTCTCCTCTGTGGACCTCTGTAAAGGTAAAGGTTCCCCTTGACATTTAGTCCAGTTGTGTCCGACTCTAGGGGGTGGTGCTCATCCCCGTTTCCAAGCCACAGAGCCAGCGTTTGTCCGTAGACAGTTTCCGTGGTCACGTGGCCAGCGCGACTAGACACGGAACACCATTACCTTCCCACCGAGGTGGTACCTATTTATCTACTCGCATTTTTACATGCTTTCGAACTGCTAGGTTGGCAGGAGACCTCTGTACATAGTACTAAATAACAAAAGAGAAATTCAAAATTCTGCAACATGTTGACACAATTGTCAAGGGGGGGGGGTGTTATCAAAAACTGAAACAACTTGTAGGAAATAAAAGTAACTTCCTTCAAGGTAGGGACATTCCCATATGAGTCCTTCGGTTCCAGGGTCCTCAGATTGAAGGATTTCTAGCAGTCTGGGAAAATAGAGACTGGTCGTGTGCTGGAGAATAAACCTCTCTTCAGTGATAGGGATTTTGGTCCACAGGAGTTGCAGAAGCTCAATGGCTACAAGAAAATGCACTCTAAGCAGCAACAAATGTTACTGTTGAGCATAAACCCTTTCAAACTATGGTCTTCTTAATCTGATGCATGATCCTCTGAAGATTGCTGGGCCATGGAGGGATTTAAACCAGGGTTAGGCAAATTTTGATGTTCCAGATGTTATTGGCTGGAAGTCTTATCAGCACTACGCAGCAGACTCAATGTGTTGTCCATAGCATCATGTGCACCTACAGCACGCATAGTTTATGGCTGGACTCTAGGTGGTACTGTTTTTTGCTACAACAGACCAGCATATCTACCATTTTGGAAACTGTTACAGTGGAAGAAGACCTCAACAAAACAAAAACAAAAATTAGGCAAAGCTATGATCCATGTTGTGAGCAGACCTTGGAAAAATTGTTTTTTAGACTACGACTCCCACGCTTCACCACACACAAAAAGGATCATCTTAAAGCCATGACAGCAAGCCATTTGCAACACAGGGGCCACTTCTTCTGTTGTAGGGCCAGCTGCTGTTCCTCTGCAGACCCTTCTTTCCTGAAGGTCCTCCTAGCATTTCTAATGGAACAAAACACACACTGCTCCTACACTGATCACATGCTACCTATCAGCCAGCCATCGCTTGGTGGATGCCCATAAACTGCTCCATTACCTTTTATAATTAAAAAGAACGCAGCTTCTAAGAAGTGGTGGCTGGGTGGCTGTTCCGTGGGAGAGGAGAAACAGAAAGGATAGAATTACATTGGTGCTTGAAGCTGGATTCCCAGACGCTTTCCCGATACTGAAAAGGGGGAAGACCCAGAAAAGATACAAGTTTGGGCTACAAATCCCAGAATCCCCCAATGACTTTACTAGCTAGGGGATTCTGGGAACTCTAGACCAAAAAATAACTTTCCCAATCTCTGAGAAACTCACAAGAAAGAGGAACTGAGTTGGATCTGTGAGGCATGGAGAGTGTGGAGGGGCAGAATTCTGCGCTCCAAAAATGGTAGTTCTGCAAGGAAAATCTGCCACCCAATCTTTCATAATGCTATAGGAATTAATTACGAAAAGTGGCTGAAAAGGCATTTGGATTTTCTGCTCAGAAACTCTTAAGTGTCCACAGCCGTCTTTGTTTGGATCAGGTGTCCTGCTTAAAAGCCTCTGGCCTACATTTCTGGTTTCAAATAATCCCCCCCACTGCTCCCAGTCTTAGTAAGCAAGTTAAACCTTCCTCTTTAACTTTGGTGTGGCATCTGTTCCGGAAATGTCCGCACAAACTGTGCTGGAACAGAGCTCCTATCTTCACCAGTTTTTTAAGCAGCCCTTGAGAAAATGGCAGTTTTGCCATTTAAATTGAAATTTAAAATTATCTTCACTTGTCATCCTCCGCTATTGCTCTCCATGCTGCTACCGCATACACCCGAGTCGGACTGCTTCCGCTGATCCCCATTTGTTTTCCTCAGGGGCTCCTGAAGAGAGGATTTGTGGCACAATTTTGTCCTTCACATGGGACACCATTTGACTTTAAAAGGATGGACAAGATAGCAGCCATTAGCAAAAGTCATGATATGAAATGTTTGCAGGAAGGATAGACAATTATTCCTCAAAAATGTTTGGAAGAGGGTGACCCTAATCACTAGTTCTATCACCCAGACTAATACAGGAGAAAGTTTGCCAAAGCCAAACTCTGATGGTAACAACATGTTTAATAATAATTGTGCATTGTTAAGTTGATTCTGGCCCCCATGACAACCCTCCTTTCTAGGGATTTATAGGTAGAAAATGCACAGAAGTGGTATATCATTCCCTTCTTCTGGGGTTGCCTTGGGACTGTGCAGCTTGCCCAAGGCTGCACAGGCTGGCTTTTCTCCCAGGAGGCAATACTGCAGAATCAAACTCCTATCCCTGGCCATCATATCTGCTCTACACCAAACCACCAAAAAAATAGGGGGAAAGTCCCAGAAGTGACTATATCTGAAGTGAACTGGACTCAGTGCCTATAGGCCAAACTAACCCAAACTAGCCCAGCAAATGCTCACGACTTCAAGAACTTATAGTTCAATAAAAACTGGGGCCCCAAGTTCAGGAAACTCTGACTTAGATGGATTTTCAAGGGGGCAAAATAGATTTATGGAGGACATCTCTATAGGTAACTACTCCTTTCTTTCTCTTCACCCCGTATTTAAACCGATGAGGTACTCTACTTAAAGAGTGTTGGGCTGGGAAACCGAAGACCCCTTGAGATATGAAACCCTCTGACAGACCTTGGGCAAATCACACCTCACTCACTCTCTGTCTCGGCCTGGCTTCCCTCACAGGCTTGCTTTGACAATAAAGTGGGAGAAGAGGAGAGCCAAGTATGCTGCCTTGAACTCACTGGAAGAAAGGCAGGATAGAAATCTTATGTCATAATAATAAAATGAATAATGAATGTCATGGTCTGGGAACAAATAGCAGGAGGAAACCCTTGGTTCCATGCTGTCTTTGTGGACCCCTGGCTGACTGCTGTGGAGCATGTGGGTGAAAGACGATGGACCAGATGGACCTTTGGTTGGGCTGGGCAGCTTCCTTCTTGCAGTCCTATGATTGTGCCATACATAAGCCGTTTTCAACTTTTGGTCCTTCAGATATTTCAGAAGCCCATAACACTGGCTAATCTGGCTGTGCCTCCTGAGAACTTACGCCCAATGCAAATGGAGGACCAGTGGCTGAGCATGACACATACGTCCCTGGAAGTCAAGCTACACATGTTCCAAGCAGGAGCCACCATACACTTTTATCTAGTCATTGTTGTTGTTGTTTAGTCGTTAAGTCGTGTCCGACTCTTCGTGACCCCATGAACCAGAGCACGCCAGGCCCTCCTGTCTTCCACTGCCTCCCGGAGTTGGGTCAAATTCATGTTGGTAGCTTCGATGACACTGTCCAACCATCTCATCCTCTGTCGTCCCCTTCTCCTCTTACCTTCACACTTTCCCAACATCAGGGTCTTTTCCAGGGAGTCTTCTCTTCTCATGAGATGGCCAAAGTATTGGAGCCTCAGCTTCAGGATCTGTCCTTCCAGTGAGCACTCAGGGTTGATTTCCTTCAAAATGGATAGGTTTGTTCTCTTTGCAGTCCAGGGGATTCTCAAGAGTCTCCTCCAGCACCACAATTCAAAAGCATCAATTCTTCGACGGTCAGCCTTCTTTATGGTCCAGCTCTCACTTCCATACATCGCTACTGGAAAAACCATAGCTTTGACTATGCGGACCTTTGTCGGCAAGGTGATGTCTCTGCTTTTTAAGATGCTGTTTAGGTTTGTCATCGCTTTCCTCCCAAGAAGCAGGCGTCTTTTAATTTCGTGGCTGCTGTCACCATCTGCAGTGATCATGGAGCCCAAGAAGGTAAAATCTGTCACTGCCTCCATATCTTCCCCTTCTATTTGCCAGGAGGTGATGGGGTCAGTGGCCATGATTTTAGTTTTTTTGATGTTGAGCTTCAGACCATTTTTTGCGCTCTCCTCTTTCACCCTCATTAAGAGGTTCCTTAATTCCTCCTCACTTTCTGCCATCAGAGTGGTATCATCTGCATATCTGAGGTTGTTGATATTTCTTGGGATGTAGACTGATCTTTTCCAGTCCTCTGGCCACTGCTGAGTTTTCCAAACTTGCTGGCATATTGAGTGAAGCATCTTAACAGCATCATCTTTTAAGATTTTAAATAGTTCGACTGGAATGCCATCACCTCCACTGGCCTTGTTGTTAGCCATGCTTTCTAAGGCCCACTTGACTTCACTCTCCAGGATGTCTGGCTCAAGGTCAGCAACCACACTATCTGGGTTGTCCGGGACATCCAGATCTTTCTGGTATAATTCCTCTGTGTATTCTTGCCACCTCTTCTTGATGTCTTCTGCTTCTGTTAGGTCCCTACCATTTTTGTCCTTTATCATGTCCATCTTTGCACAAAATGTTCCTTTAATATCTCTTATTTTCTTGAACAGGTCTCTGGTTTTTCCCTTTCTATTCTTTTCTTCTGTTTCTTTGCACTGTTCATTTAAGAAGGCCCTCTTGTCTCTCCTTGTTATTCTTTGGAAGTCTGCATTCAATTTTCTGTAACTTTCCCTATATCCCTTGCATTTTGTTTCCCTTCTCTTGTCTGCTATTTGTAAGGCCTCGTTGGCAGCCACTATCTAGTCATAGCATGTAACAAAACTTTTGCCATGCACCATATGGACGTTAAAGGTTGTTAATGGTGCTTCTACAGCTCTTCCCCCACTCCCCGCTTGGAAAAAAAAGGGGAATGAGGGGGCGGCAAGAAGGGAGATCTAGGCCCCTAAGTCTTCTCTGGCGATAAAGCAGTTGTCAGAAACCCAGTATCCCCTCCCTTGGAGGAGACAACAGCAATATTTACTATACTGCAGACGTAGCTGGCTGCAGCCCAGTGCACTCCGGATTCAGAGAAGAGATTCAGCTCCAGGCAGGAGAGACACAAGAGCATTTGGGTGCAGGATGGCATGATGTGAGAGAGCTTGGGGGAGGCAAAAAAAAAAAAAAAATGAAGAGTGGCTTTTGCTGCAGCAAGAGCCGCAGGAGGAAAAGGACAGCAGAAATGCCAGCTAGCAAACAGAGGCAAGGTTGTGCTCACCACATGGGAGGAAAGCTGGAAGTCTAGAGTTGGGAAGGAAGGAGGGGTGGGGGAGAGAAAGGAGTGGTGGGTGGGATGTCATGCCTGAGATTTCCAACCTTTTCTCTGAACCTCACTCGAGTGGAAAATTTTTTTCCAAGCGGCTCCCCAGTACGTTCAGAGCCGGCTGAAAGCCCTGGGGCAAAAGGCGCTGCAGGATGCCAAGGCATCTGTAACACCACCGGGAAGGAGAAGGCCACGTTTGTCCCTGGGGCACAAAGATGGCCACCCCTGGTTGCCCATCCCCCCCCCCCACCTGCAGAAGCAAACTGTCCAGCAGTGGTTCAGAAGGCTCAAGCCTCAGTCTGGCGATCCTTTGGGAAGCCGTCTGCGCGATGAAAAAGGCTGCTCGTCTCCATAATACGGTGCAGGCAGCCCAGAAACTGGCAAACGGGAAAAAAATGCACATTGCCATTTATTCTACTTGCCTTCTATGGGAGGCAATGAGCAGGAAGATTGATGTTCAGCTGCAAACCAGTACACAGAGAGAGACGGGAGGGGGGGGGCTTTCTTCTTCACTTGGACAGACAGAGCCATCCTTTAAAATGAGGGCAAGGGCTCCGTGTTGTCAGAAGCTTTCCAAGGGTTTGGTGTATGTCTCTCATCCACATCACGATGGGCACATATGCTTTGCCCTCTACTGCATTTGGGCAGAAGGGGGAAGAGCAGGAGGAGGAGGATGGGCAACAGCCAGAGAGGAGGAGAAACCACAAGCACATCAGGCTTACTCGCCCTGAAAGAAATTCAGGGACAGCAGGATGGGAAAGAGAGCGGGAAGGGAAGGAAAATGGGGAAGAAAAGGCAATCTGAGGCGGGGGTTGGGGGTGGGGGGAGAGGCAGCCGCAGAAAAAGAAGGAAAAGAAAGGAGCAGAGCAGAAGAGACTGTGGAGGGAAGGCCAGAGACTTGTCAGCCCAGGCCAGAGGCGGGCAGAAGCTCTGGGCTCAGGTTACGCCGAAGGGGCAAGCTGGGCCAGGAGCAGGGGGTGGGAAAGGGGTCTGGTTTCTCTGGCCTGCTGGAGAAAAGCCAGGAGCATGGGAGAAAGCCTGTCGAAAGAAACGCAGGCAGGAGAGATCCTCCCCACAGAAAATCAGAGGAAGTCTTTGCTTTGGCCCAGAAGCTTTGTGAACAAACTGCTGCTTCGAGGACGGCGCGGGAGGGTGTCGAGCAACACCCGATGCTAGCCCTGCCTCTCTGGAGGTGTTGGAAGTGAAAAAGTATCAAGGCATAGGATCTGAACCAGTGAAGGGGATAAACAGACCCAAGCATTTTGTCCTCTCTTCTTTTCTTGGGTTGTTGTGCAGAACAGTATACTCAGTCTTCAATTCCTCCTCCTTCTGGATAGTCAAGAGTAGCAGTTGTTTTCTTCTGGTAGAGACTGGTAGTACATCAGATCTCCTCCATCATGTCTATCAGCATATTCCAATGCTGAGAAGCAAAGAGTAGGGCTTTCCGTAACCAAACTTAGGGCTCTTTCTACTTGCACTATCTGAAACCAGAAATGAGAATTTTCTGTTTTTAAACAGTTAGGTTTCCAGAATAGTTCCTCCAGTTGAACTGGCTTGCTGCATTCTGCTAGGATAAATACAGATACAGATAGATGGAGACGACAAGCCATAATGAGAATCATCTTAAGGCGGCAGAGCTGGAAGGGACCCTATGGATCATCGTGGAGTCCAGCCTCTGTCAAGGAGGCCCAGTGGGGAATCGAACTCCCAACCTCTGGCTCTGCAGCCAGATCCCTAAACCAAGGATGAAAAGATGTAGAGGAAAATGGAACCCAGCCGATTGTGCAACTGCTTTATGAAAACAACCCTGTTGATGGAGTTTATGCTTTTTTTTTCTCCTGAGGCCTTGGATAAGTTACTCAACTAACTAATAAAATCAAACTCAAATAAGGTATGATAGAGTAAAAATGGAAAACAAATTCTCATCAACCAAATTTATTTAAAAATTTGTGACCCGAAAGACTATTAGCAAAATATGTACTTTTTCAGCTTCCAGAAACAAGGATCTTTCCTGTCCTATGAAGAAAGCACAAGCATCAGCCTTTGTTTGTTTGTTTGTTTCTGTTTCGCTGTTTTCCCTTTTCAAATTACACGCAAACCAATGAACACAGTTCAACTGCTTAGCTTTGGAAAATGTGCACAAATACATTTCAATCAATGAGAAAATACAAAAATGTACACATTAAAAAGACTATGCCCCAAAGCTAAAAAAACTCCAAGTCTGCTGCTTATTATATACCGCCCCATAACACTTAAAGCACTCTCGGGGCAGTTTACAACTTAATTATGCAGGCTACACATTGCTCCCCCCCCCCCCCACACACAAACTGGGTCCTCATTTTACCGACCTCGGAAGGATAGAAGGCTGAGTCAATCCTAAGCCTGGGACTGAACCTGGGACTGAACCTTGGGTCGTGAGCACAGTTTTCGCTGCAGTACAGCAGTTTACCCACTGCACCACGAGGCTCCTTTACCCCAAGAAAAATATAGCTCAAAATATGCACAGATTTCCATGTGATCCCTTGCCACAAAGTCTCATAAAGTGATACAAGCAAGGAAGATAAATATGCAAGTGGGATTCTTGGAATTGGCCAAATCAAGAGTGATGGACATTAGCTTGCTGAGAACCTTCTCAGACATGCAGGTATATGAAGGCAGTCTGAATTCCATCTCTTGGGCTTATTGGACGCAAAAACAAGGCAAAAGGCGGTGAGTTAACCCAAGAACATTTTGAAATATTTAAGAAGATATTCCCAATCAGGTAATTTCCAAAAAAGTAAACTCAGTAGTGTTATCTCTCATCCCTTCCCCACACCATCACTCACAGGTACATAAAATGCCACTGCTAAGAGAGAGAAAGAGAGACATTGCACCATTTAGAAAGTTGATTTCTTTTGAATGCTTATTTTAGATCTGCATATATTTATATCTGACGGCCCAATAGTCTAAGTTGATTCGCGCTTTTTGTAAAATTGAGAACCGCCAACTGAATTATAAGATACCAAGCATTTGGCTCCACGTATGCAAGGCAAGAGTCTCCAAGGACTTCAAGGCTGCCTTCCACATGGGGAAACCCTTCTTTCTGCTTACAACTGCTTTAGTCCAGACCACCTGGCAAGCACTGTGCTTCAGTGGCAGACATCTGACTCAATCTCTGACTCCAGGGCTGATCTTGCTATGAAGTGACATGAGGCAGGAGCTTTGGGGGGACAAAGCTCATCCAGGCTAGGCACCGTTTACCCGCTACCCATCATGCTATCTCCCCGTGAGTTATTGAGAACAAAACAAAGCAACCCTCAAAAGCCTATCCACCAGCTTTTCATAATAACTTTGCACCCCATGTGCCCAAACAATGCAGCCCTCCTGGTTGATCAATAACACACAAGCGTTCGCCCTCCGACCTCCCTGCCCTCGAGGGGAACTTGCAAGACTAGTTCAAGCTGGTGAAACCCACTATGGAAAACTTTGGGCTGCTAGAGGAACGGAGGAAGGAAGCACAAAAACACAAAGACAAGAACACTCAAAAGGAGGGACACAGGCAAGGGAGCCAAAACTGTTCAAAATCAAGATTGGGGAGTCATCCCCTCATCTCACCTTCCCAGAACAACCAGCCGCCTTCTCCCCTCTGACCAAGGGATATACTACAAAGTGAAACCTACTGCCTTGTTGGAAAGCCATCCTATTGATTCCTGCCACCCCTTTCCCCAGACATCCTTCACTGCACCTTACGCTTCTCTCAAGGGCCTAAGGAGAGAGTGTCCTATCCAACCCTGTGGTGGTAAAGATTTAGGAATGCATTATTTGCCATTAATTGTAGGCCGTGAGATGCAGGAATAAAATGTTGGAATTGGAAGCCTTGGCTCTCGTCTGTCCTGATTCTAGAATGGGTTTCTCAGAAACTGGACTTTGTTTCTTGGTACTACAGTACAAAACACACAGTCATATTAGACTACAGTGTCTAAATATGGGCACTTACTACGGTTCGGTGACTTGGTGCAATTTGGTGGATTGGGCCCACAAGGGTTGTATGGGTGTCTTGGGTTCAGCTCTGAACCTCCTCCTGTGGGCGCCCCGTCAAAAGCAGTATCACAGGTTTCCCCGCCCTGCCTCCTCCTGAGTGGGTGCTTGCAGGAGGAGGCAGGGCATAGAATCTGGGGCACCCATGCAATACCTGTGGGCCTGATCCACTGAACCGCCAAACAACGGTAAGTGCCCATCTCTAAGACTGCTTTTATTTTGAATTTCTTAACCGCTTTCCAAGAAATGACAGATTGGAAGTTGTGGCCACAGGGTCCACTCTAGCCCTCATCCACACTAAAATTGCCTCTCCGTGTACACACACACACACACACACACACACACAGAGAGAGACATATATGTGGAAGGATGCTAACAACGGCTGAACTGACAAGACTTGCTGGAAGCCTACATGTAACTGTCTGGCGGGGCTGCCATCTCCCATCTCCTCAAAGCGGAGCATCCATAAATCTCACTGGGCATGTTGGCTGCAAAGGAGGATGAGAGCTCTGTTTCAATACATCAGGAGGGTTCCAAGTTTGTGAAGGACGATGACTATATCTTTAAGCATGTAATGGGAAGGAGGAAGAAGAGAGAAAACATAGATGTACTTCTGTTACGCCTCCACCCCATTATCTTTCAGTGATGGGGCCAGATGCTTGCTGTAGTACACGAAAGCTGGGAGGAGGAGGAGGAGTACACAGCTTATTAAGGATTTTTAAAAGAAACCTCAAAAAAGCTATGCGCTGCTGCATGACAGGGGGAACCCCTGCTGCTGTATTCATCATATATATGATGAATACTCTCTCTCTCTCTTTCTGTCTCTCTCTCTCTTATATACATGTTAGGGATTACATCTGGGACTTCCTACGTGTGTGTGAGGTGGGTGCTCTACTACTGAGCTGTGTTTCTCTCCCTGTGGTAGGTAGCTGTGATTCTGGAAATGATGAGTGTTGGACATAGCCTACTACAACTGAGGGGGGTGGGTGGGGAGCATTGATTAGAGCAAGTGCTCACCGTTGTCTACTCCAAAAGTAATTGTGATCCCTAACATCTCTCAATAAGGCAGAAAAAGTTCCTTGCCTGAAACCCTGGGGAGTGGCTGCCAATCAACAGTTTTCTACATGTTCTGCACTGTGACTCCCATAATACTACCCTGTTTCCCCTAAAATAAGACCTAACCTGAAAATAAGCTCTAGTATGATTTTTCAGGATGCCCGTAATATAAGTCCTACCCCCAAAATAAGCCCTAGTTAAGTGAAACCCACCCTCCACCCTTGTGCAGCAACCAGAAGAAGATGACATGACCGTATTTGAATAAATGTAGATGGCCATACATGAAAAAAATAAAACATCCCCTGAAAATAAGCCCTAATGCGTTTTTTGGAGCAATAATTAATATAAGACCCTGTCTTATTTTCGGGGAAACACGGTATAATTGGTATTGTATTCATTGATCCTTTTCGTAGTGTATACTCATTGTTACTATTGGTCACTAATACTGTCTCTTAATTGTTGTAAGCTGCCTTGGGCTCTTTTCAAGGAGAAAGGTGGGTTAAAATATTTTAAATAACACAAATAATCATTTATCATTAGCCATGCTGGCTGGGGTTTCTGAGAATCAAAGTCCAAAACATCTGGAGGACCAGTTGTTCTCCACTCTTGATACAGACAATACTAAGCTAAAGGGACCAAGGTCTGGATATGGTGCAAGAAGCTTCTTAAGTTCATGCAGAGGAAGATGGACGCTAGAGCCCATTTTGCACCCACAGCCGATTTTCTCTGTAAGCTTTCCTTTCTTCTTCTTCCGTTTTGAGGGGTCAGCACCCAGGATGGGCACGTTCACTCACTACTCCTCCAAGTTTCCCTTTTTCATCATCACACCAAGTAAGGCTGGAGGCAGGACATTTCCTGACTGTTTGTTCACAGCATCCTTTTCTCACACCTTTTTCTACCTTCAAGAGCCTTCTCAGTGATGGCATCCCATCTATAGAATGCCCTCCCCAGAGACACTCACTAAGAACCTATATTCTGGTCACTTCGGTGCCAGGGAGTAGATCCTCTTATTTTCTCGGGCATCCTAATGACTGTTTTAAAATCAAGGATTTTTAGTTCTTATAATATCACTACTGGCTTTACTTTTGTTTCATAGCCTGCCATATTTGTTTGTGCTACTGTGTGTCTATGACGTCTACGCTGGCTCAGGCATGTCGTGAGAATGGCTGACGGTCGGATTCCAAAAGATCTCCTGTATGGAGAATTAGTGCAGGGAAAGCGCCCCAGAGGGAGACCACAGCTGCGATACAAGGAGATCTGCAAGCGGGATCTGAAGGCCTTAGGAATAGACTTCAACAGATGGGAAACCTTGACATCTGAGAGTTCAGCAGGCGGTGCAGCATGGCCTCTCCCAATTTGAGCAAGCCGAGGCAAAGAGGCAGTCCCGAAACCAGCAAAATCAGGGAGCTGGACAGGGGACAGATTGTATTTGTCTTCAGTGTGGAAGGGATGGTCCCTCTCGAATTGGCCTTCTCAGCCACACTAGACGCTGTTCCAAGACCTCTATTCAGAGCACATTACCATAGTCTCTCAAGACTGAAGGATGCCTACACTGTGTGTCTTACCTGCCTTGGAAAATGATGAACATTTAAAAGAAACAACATGGCTTGGTTATCATCAGTATCATAAGAATTACGACTAGTATAGTCTTTTGTATCATGGAAAACGATGGTTCCAAGAAGGTGAAGGTTAGGACAACACAAGAACCCTGTCAGATCAGACCAGAAAGTTTCTCTGCTTCAGCATCATGTTTCTAACCATAGCCAACCAATATGCTTCTGGTAAGCCACATCAGGGCATGATACGACTGCCATATCCAATTTACCTCCATTAATAAAAAGATACACTATCTGGAGTCATGGCGAGTCTCTGTTTGGCTTGCTGCATGATTCTCTCCCGCAACTTTACTATTTTTTAATCAGTAGAAAAACTAATATACATGACCAACAAGGGAAGAGAAACATTATTATAATCTAAGTATGAATGAGCCAGTATCTGCCTCTGAGGAATAAAAAAACAGGTGGATACATGTGTGCAGTACTTCAATTACCTATTATGCAAAAGGTAGAATGCAGGAAGGTGTTTCCTATTACTATAAAAGAAAAGGTTAGAACAGAAAAATGGAAATCACAAGGAAGCAGATGATGGTGGACTATTAGGAGAAACATTCACAGGTGGCTGACAGAGGCAAAGACCACCATGCAAAGCGGTGGGCTACCCTTCAGTGGAGGTCTGCAAGCAGAGGATGGAGCCTATTTGTTAGGGTTACCACAGCAAGAGCCCCCATTATAGATCTCGCAAAGAGCCCCATTTTGGACCCTAGAGCAGTGGTCCCCAACCTTGGGCCTCCAGATGTTCTTGGACTTCAACTCCCAGAAATCCTGGCCAGCAGAGATGGTGGTGAAGGCTTCTGGAAGTTGTAGTCCAAGAACATCTGGAGGCCCAAGGTTGAAGACCACTGCCCTAGAGGACCATCAAGAACACATCAAACTCTGATTCTATGAATGCAAGTGGCAAATTTTAACCTCAGATATCTTCACATCAAAAGCAAAGTATCACATTTTGACATGTATTCACACACTGGCCTAGAACCCATCCTTGAAAAAGGATCGCACAGGCACACACAAACACACACACAGAGGTGAAAGCAGAGAAGTAGAGTGGCCTGTTCCTGTAGTAGAACTCCCTGTTGTAGGATTGTGTTAAGTTTCATCTTTGGCTGTTTAAAAGACTTGGTGGTTCCAGCTTTCTCTTAATTGAGTAAGGCTGTTGCTCTATAAAGCATTTTAACTGCCACTCCTTTTATGTATGACATTATGCTTTTATTTATAATATTATGCAGCTATCAATCCTTTTTTTGTTTAACTCATTTTAAAACATTGCTTTTATTGCAGATCGCCTCATATTTGCAATAAAAGCTTTCTGCCCTGAAAAGACCACATATAATACATTAAATAAATATAACTCTTTCCCTTTCCCTTCTGTTTTCCTACTTTGGTACCATGCTCGGTGTGTTCCACTGCTTCGTACTGCTTTCTAGTTAAGGACAACTTAGCAGAGTTTGAAGAAGTTCCTTCTTCTTCTTCCTACTACATCTCCACGCTACACAGGGAATTCTGCGGGCCGTAGTCTGAAACTAATTTGCCCAAGCTTTGCAACCTAGATGTGATCAGCTTGGAAGAATCAGGACCTCCAGAGCCGCAGGTACAGAACCTGATACCCAGCCACTCAATGGATTCCATCATAACCAGGAAACCGCAGCCCAGACAAGACATCCTGACCAGTTTGGTCAACCAGCAGACCACATGGGCATGTTTTTTCCTAATTGCCCTCTCTCGATCTGGTCTTCATTTACTGCCATGTTTTTAAAGCAGGACTAAAGAACCTTCTGCTTTCCAGATGTTTCAGACAACAACTCTCACAATCCCTTAGTATTAGAAACCTAAAAATGTATACAGAGTCATCCCATAGGTCCATCTAGCCTAACAGTCTTGACTCTGAACAGCAGGAAGAGCACTCCAGCATTTCAGGCAGGATTTTCCCCAGCAATACCTGCAGATGCCTGGTGTTCCCTGGTGGTCTATCATCCCAGCACTAACCAGACGTCTCCTTGCTTAGATTCCAAAAACAGATGAGAACCAGGTGTGTTCAGGGAGATATTGTGGCAATTTTTCCAGTATTTGTTGACTGGGGTTTGCAGACATATCGAGAAGGCCAAAGGTTCCCTGTGCCTGTTTCATGGGATGTTGTGTTGGACCCGGGGCTGCTGAGGAGCCCAAGCTGACACCCCCTTGGAGGACCAGCAGCTTCTTGCCCACAAGCTGGTTCTTGGT